>OX451741.1:635565863-636949893 GCA_948472305.1 Vicia faba
CTTGTCATTATGGAAGGTAGTGTGTTGTAGATATTTTTGTTATTCCAATGGATGGTAGCCTTGTCATTATGGAAGGTAGTCTGTTGTCGTGATTTTTGTTACTCCAATGGATGGTAGCCTTGTCATTATGGAAGGTACTATGTTGTCGATATCTTTGTTACTCCAATGGATGGTAGCCTTGTCATTATGGAAGGTAGTCTATTGTCGAGATTTTTGGTACTCTAAGTGATGGGTTCCTTGTCCATATGGAAGGTAGTCTGTTGTCGAGATTTTTGTTATTCCAATGGATGGTAGCATTTTCATTATAGAAGGTAGTATATTGTTGAGATTTTTGTCACTACAATGGATGGTAGCCTTGTCATTATGTAAGGTAGTCTATTGTCGAGATTTTTGTTACTAGAATGGATTGTAGCCTTGTCGTTAGGGAAGGTAGTCTATTGTCGATATCTTTGTTACTCCAATGGATGGTAGCCTAGTCATTATGGAAGGTAGTTTGTTAACGATATTTTTGTTATTCCAATGGATGGTAGCCTTGTCATTATGAAAGGTAGTCTATTGTCGTGATTTTTGTTACTCTAAGGGATGGTAGCCTTGTCATTATTGAAGGTAGTATGTTGTCGATATCTTTGTTACTCCAATGGATGGTAGTCTTGTCATTATGGAAGGTAGTCTGTTGTCGAGATTTTTGTTACTCCAATGGATGGGGGACTTGTCATTATAGAAGGTAGTATATTGTTGAGATTTTTGTCACTACAGTGAATGGTAGCCTTGTCATTATGGAAGGTAATCTGTTGTCGAGTTTTTTTTTACTACAATGGATTGTAGCCTTGTCATTATAGAAGGAAGTCTGTTGTCGATATCTTTGTCACTCCAATGGATGGAAGACTAGTCATTATTGAAGGTATTTGTGTATGATATTTTTGTTATTCCAATGGATGGTAGCCTTGTCATTATGAAAGGTAGTCTGTTGTCGTGATTTTTGTTACTCTAAGGGATGGTAGCCTTTTCATTATGGAAGGTAGTATGTTGTCGATATCTTTGTTACTCCAATGGATGGTAGCCTAGTCATTATGGAAGGTAGTTTGTGTACGATATTTTTGTTATTCCAATGGATGGTAGCCTTGTCATTATGAAAAGTAGTATGTTGTCGTGATTTTTGATACACTAAGGGATGGTAGCCTTGTCATTATTGAAGGTAGTATGTTGTCGATATATTTGTTACTCCAATGGATGGTAGCCTTGTCATTATGGAAGGTAGTCTGTTGTCCAGATTTTTGTTACTCTTAGGGATGGTAGCCTTGTCATTATGGAACATAGTCTATTGTCGAGATTTTTGTTATTCCAATGGATGGTAGCGTTGTCAATATAGAAGGTAGTATATTATCGAGATTTTTGTCACTACAATGGATGGTAGCCTTGTCATTATGGAAGGTAGTCTGTTGTTAAGATTTTTGTTACTATAATGGATTGTAGCCTAGTCGTTATGGAAGGTAGTTTGTTGTCGATATCTTTGTTAGTCCAATGGATGGTAGCCTAGTCATTATGGAAGGTAGTTTGTGTACGAGATTTAAGTTACTTTAATGGATGGTAGCCTTGTCATTATGGAAGGTAGTCTGTTGTCGAGATTTTTTATACTCCAATGGATTGTAGCCTTGTAATTATGGAAGGTAGTCTCTTGTTGATATTTTGGCTACTCCAATGATGGTACCCTTGTCATTATGGAAGGTAGTCTATTGCCGAGATTTTCGTTACTCCATTGCAAGGTAGCCTTGTCATTATGGAAGGTAGTGTGTTGTAGATATTTTTGTTATTCCAATGGATGGTAGCCTTGTCATTATGGGAGGTAGTCTGTTGTCGTGATTTTTGTTACTCCAATGGATGGTAGCCTAGTCATTATGGAAGGTACTATGTTGTCGATATCTTTGTTACTCCAATGGACGATAGCCTTGTCATTATGGAAGGTAGTCTATTGTCGAGATTTTTGTTACTCTAAGGGATGGTTGCCTTGTCCATATGGAAGGTATTCTGTTGTCGAGATTTTTGTTATTCCAATGGATGGGAGCATTGTCATTATATAAGGTAGTATATTGTTGAGATTTTTGTCACTACAATGGATGGTATCCTTGTCATTATGTAAGGTAGTCTATTGTCGAGATTTTTGTTACTAGAATGGATTGTAGCCTTGTCGTTAGGGAAGGTAGTCTATTGTCGATATCTTTGTTACTCCAATAGATGGTAGCCTAGTCATTATGGAAGGTAGTTTGTGAACGATATTTTTGTTATTCCAATGGTTGGTAGCCTTGTCATTATGAAAGGTAGTCTATTGTCGTGATTTTTGTTACTCTAAGGGATGGTAGCCTTGTCATTATTGATGGTAGTATGTTGTCGATATCTTTGTTACTCCAATGGATGGTAGCCTTGTCATTATGGAAGGTAGTCTGTTGTCGAGATTTTTGTTACTCTTAGGGATGGTAGCCTTGTCATTATGGAACGTAGTCTGTTGTCGAGATTTTTGTTATTCCAATGGATGGTAGTGTTGTCAATATAGAAGGTAGTATATTATCGAGATTTTTGTCACTACAATGGATGGTAGCCTTGTCATTATGGAAGGTAGTCTGTTGTTAAGATTTTTGTTACTATAATGGATTGTAGCCTTGTCGTTATGGAAGGTAGTTTGTTGTCGATATCTTTGTTAGTCCAATGGATGGTAGCCTAGTCATTATGGAAGGTAGTTTGTGTACGAGATTTAAGTTACTTTAATGGATGGTAGCCTTATCATTATGGAAGGTAGTCTGTTGTCGAGATTTTTTATACTCCAACGGATTGTAGCCTTATAATTATGGAAGGTATTCTCTTGTTGATATTTTGGCTACTCCAATGATGGTACCCTTGTCATTATGGAAGGTAGTCTATTACCGAGATTTTTGTTACTCCATTGCATGGTAGCCTTGTCATTATGGAAGGTAGTGTGTTGTAGATATTTTTGTTATTCCAATGGATGGTAGCCTTGTCATTATGGAAGGTAGTCAGTTGTCGTGATTTTTGTTACTCCAATGGATGGTAGCCTTGTCATTATGGAAGGTACTATGTTGTCGATATCTTTGTTACTCCAATGGATGGTAGCCTTGTCATTATGGAAGGTAGTCTATTGTCGAGATTTTTGGTACTCTAAGTGATGGGTTCCTTGTCCATATGGAAGGTAGTCTGTTGTCGAGATTTTTGTTATTCCAATGGATGGTAGCATTTTCATTATAGAAGGTAGTATATTGTTGAGATTTTTGTCACTACAATGGATGGTAGCCTTGTCATTATGTAAGGTAGTCTATTGTCGAGATTTTTGTTACTAGAATGGATTGTAGCCTTGTCGTTAGGGAAGGTAGTCTATTGTAGATATCTTTGTTACTCCAATGGATGGTAGCCTAGTCATTATGGAAGGTAGTTTGTTAACGATATTTTTGTTATTCCAATGGATGGTAGCCTTGTCATTATGAAAGGTAGTCTATTGTCGTGATTTTTGTTACTCTAAGGGATGGTAGCCTTGTCATTATTGAAGGTAGTATGTTGTCGATATCTTTGTTACTCCAATGGATGGTAGCCTTGTCATTATGGAAGGTAGTCTGTTGTCCAGATTTTTGTTACTCTTAGGGATGGTAGCCTTGTCATTATGGAACGTAGTCTGTTGTCGTGATTTTTGTTATTCCAATGGATGGTAGCGTTGTCAATATAGAAGGTAGTATATTATCGAGATTTTTGTCACTACAATGGATGGTAGCCTTGTCATTATGGAAGGTAGTCTGTTGTTAAGATTTTTGTTACTATAATGGATTGTAGCCTTGTCGTTATGGAAGGTAGTTTGTTGTCGATATCTTTGTTAGTCCAATGGATGGTAGCCTAGTCATTATGGAAGGTAGTTTGTGTACGAGATTTAAGTTACTTTAATGGATGGTAGCCTTGTCATTATGGAAGGTAGTCTATTGTCGAGATTTTTTATACTCCAATGGATTGTAGCCTTGTAATTATGGAAGGTAGTCTCTTGTTGATATTTTGGCTACTCCAATGATGGTACCCTTGTCATTATGGAAGGTAGTCTATTGCCGAGATTTTTGTTACTCCATTGCATGGTAGCCTTGTCATTATGGAAGGTAGTGTGTTGTAGATATTTTTGTTATTCCAATGTATGGTAGCCTTGTCATTATGGAAGGTAGTCTGTTGTCGTGATTTTTGTTACTCCAATGGATGGTAGCCTTGTCATTATGGAAGGTACTATGTTGTCGATATCTTTGTTACTCCAATGGATGGTAGCCTTGTCATTATGGAAGGTAGTCGATTGTCGAGATTTTTGTTACTCTAAGTGATGGTTGCCTTGTCCATATGGAAGGTAGTCTGTTGTCGAGATTTTTGTTATTCTAATGGATGGTAGCATTGTCATTATAGAAGGTAGTATATTGTTGATAGTTTTGTCACTACAATGGATGGTAGCCTTGTCATTATGTAAGGTAGTTTGTTGTCGAGATTTTTGTTACTAGAATTGATTGTAGCCTTGTCGTTAGGGAAGGTAGTCTATTGTCGATATCTTTGTTACTCCAATGGATGGTAGCCTAGTCATTATGGAAGGTAGTTTGTGAACGATATTTTTGTTATTCCAATGGTTGGTAGCCTTGTCATTATGAAAGGTAGTCTATTGTCGTGATTTTTGTTACTCTAAGGGATGGTAGCCTTGTCATTATTGAAGGTAGTATGTTGTCGATATCTTTGTTACTCCAATGGATGGTAGCCTTGTCATTATTGAAGGTAGTCTGTTGTCCAGATTTTTGTTACTCTTAGGGATGGTAGCCTTGTCATTATGGAACGTAGTCTGTTGTCGAGATTTTTGTTATTCCAATGGATGGTAGTGTTGTCAATATAGAAGGTAGTATATTATCGAGATTTTTGTCACTACAATGGATGGTAGCCTTGTCATTATGGAAGGTAGTCTGTTGTTAAGATTTTTGATACTATAATGGATTGTAGCCTTGTCGTTATGGAAGGTAGTTTGTTGTCGATATCTTTGTTAGTCCAATGGATGGTAGCCTAGTCATTATGGAAGGTAGTTTGTGTACGAGATTTAAGTTACTTTAATGGATGGTAGCCTTATCATTATGGAAGGTAGTCTGTTGTCGAGATTTTTTATACTCCAATGGATTGTAGCCTTGTAATTATGGAAGGTAGTCTCTTGTTGATATTTTGGCTACTCCAATGATGGTACCCTTGTCATTATGGAAGGTAGTCTATTACCGAGATTTTTGTTACTCCATTGCATGGTAGCCTTGTCATTATGGAAGGTAGTGTGTTGTAGATATTTTTGTTATTCCAATGGATGGTAGCCTTGTCATTATGGAAGGTAGTCTGTTGTCGTGATTTTTGTTACTCCAATGGATGGTAGCCTTGTCATTATGGAAGGTACTATGTTGTCGATACCTTTGTTACTCCAATGGATGGTAGCCTTGTCATTATGGAAGGTAGTCTATTGTCGAGATTTTTGTTACTCTAAGTGATGGGTTCCTTGTCCATATGGAAGGTAGTCTGTTGTCGAGATTTTTGTTATTCCAATGGATGGTAGCATTGTCATTATAGAAGGTAGTATATTGTTGAGATTTTTGTCACTACAATGGATGGTAGCCTTGTCATTATGTAAGGTAGTCTGTTGTCGAGATTTTTGTTACTAGAATGGATTGTAGCCTTGTCGTTAGGGAAGGTAGTCTATTGTCGATATCTTTGTTACTCCAATGGATGGTAGCCTAGTCATTATGGAAGGTAGTTTGTTAACGATATTTTTGTTATTCCAATGGATGGTAGCCTTGTCATTATGAAAGGTAGTCTATTGTCGTGGTTTATGTTTCTCTAAGGGATGGTAGCCTTGTCATTATTGAAGGTAGTATGTTGTCGATATCTTTGTTACTCCAATGGATGGTAGCCTTGTCATTATGGAAGGTAGTCTGTTGTCCAGATTTTTGTTACTCTTAGGGATGGTAGCCTTGTCATTATGGAACGTAGTCTGTTGTCGTGATTTTTGTTATTCCAATGGATGGTAGCGTTGTCAATATAGAAGGTAGTATATTATCGAGATTTTTGTCACTACAATGGATGGTAGCCTTGTCATTATGGAAGGTAGTCTGTTGTTAAGATTTTTGTTACTATAATGGATTGTAGCCTTGTCGTTATGGAAGGTAGTTTGTTGTCGATATCTTTGTTAGTCCAATGGATGGTAGCCTAGTCATTATGGAAGGTAGTTTGTGTACGAGATTTAAGTTACTTTAATGGATGGTAGCCTTGTCATTATGGAAGGTAGTCTGTTGTCGAGATTTTTTATACTCCAATGGATTGTAGCCTTGTAATTATGGAAGGTAGTCTCTTGTTGATATTTTGGCTACTCCAATGATGGTACCCTTGTCATTATGGAAGGTAGTCTATTGCCGAGATTTTTGTTACTCCATTGCATGGTAGCCTTGTCATTATGGAAGGTAGTGTGTTGTAGATAATTTTGTTATTCCAATGGATGGTAGCCTTGTCATTATGAAAGGTATTCTGTTGTCGTGATTTTTGTTACTCCAATGGATGGTAGCCTTGTCATTATGGAAGGTACTATGTTGTCGATATCTTTGTTACTCCAATGGATGGTAGCCTTGTCATTATGGAAGGTAGTCTATTGTCGAGATTTTTGTTACTCTAAGTGATGGTTGCCTTGTCCATATGGCAGGTAGTCTGTTGTAGAGATTTTTGTTATTCCAATGGATGGTAGCATTGTCATTATAGAAGGTAGTATATTGTTGGGATTTTTGTCACTACAATGGATGGTATCCTTGTCATTATGTAAGGTAGTCTGTTGTCGAGATTTTTGTTACTAGAATGGATTGTAGCCTTGTCGTTAGGGAAGGTAGTCTATTGTCGATATCTTTGTTACTCCAATAGATGGTAGCCTAGTCATTATGGAAGATAGTTTGTGAATGATATTTTTGTTATTCCAATGGATGGTAGCCTTGTCATTATGAAAGGTAGTCTATTGTCGTGATTTTTGTTACTCTAAGGGATGGTAGCCTTGTCATTATTGAAGGTAGTATGTTGTCGATATCTTTGTTACTCCAATGGATGGTAGCCTTGTCATCATGGAAGGTATTCTGTTGTCCAGATTTTTGTTACTCTTAGGGATGGTAGCCTTGTCATTATGGAACGTAGTCTGTTGTCGAGATTTTTGTTAATCCAATGGATGGTAGCGTTGTCAATATTGAAGGTAGTATATTATCGAGATATTTGTCACTACAATGGATGGTAGCCTTGCCATTATGGAAGGTAGTCTGTTGTTAAGATTTTTGTTACTATAATGGATTGTAGCCTTGTCGTTATGGAAGGTAGTTTGTTGTCGATATCTTTGTTAGTCCAATGGATGGTAGCCTAGTCATTATGGAAGGTAGTTTGTGTACGAGATTTAAGTTACTTTAATGGATGGTAGCCTTATCATTTTGGAAGGTAGTCTGTTGTCGAGATTTTTTATACTACAATGGATTGTAGCCTTGTAATTATGGAAGGTAGTCTCTTGTTGATATTTTGGCTACTCCAATGATGGTACCCATGACATTATGGAAGGTAGTCTATTGCCGAGATTTTTGTTACTCCATTGCATGGTAGCCTTGTCATTATGGAAGGTAGTGTGTTGTAGATATTTTTGTTATTCCAATGTATGGTAGCCTTGTCATTATGGAAGGTAGTCTGTTGTCGTGATTTTTGTTACTCCAATGGATGGTAGCCTTGTCATTATGGAAGGTACTATTTTGTCGATATCTTTGTTACTCCAATGGATGGTAGCCTTGTCATTATGGAAGGTAGTCGATTGTCGAGATTTTTGTTACTCTAAGTGATGGTTGCCTTGTCCATATGGAAGGTAGTCTGTTGTCGAGATTTTTGTTATTCTAATGGATGGTAGCATTGTCATTATAGAAGGTAGTATATTGTTGGGATTTTTGTCACTACAATGGATGGTATCCTTGTCATTATGTAAGGTAGTCTGTTGTCGAGATTTTTGTTACTAGAATGGATTGTAGCCTTGTCGTTAGGGAAGGTAGTCTATTGTCGATATCTTTGTTACTCCAATAGATGGTAGCCTAGTCATTATGGAAGATAGTTTGTGAATGATATTTTTGTTATTCCAATGGATGGTAGCCTTGTCATTATGAAAGGTAGTCTATTGTCGTGATTTTTGTTACTCTAAGGGATGGTAGCCTTGTCATTATTGAAGGTAGTATGTTGTCGATATCTTTGTTACTCCAATGGATGGTAGCCTTGTCATCATGGAAGGTAGTCTGTTGTCCAGATTTTTGTTACTCTTAGGGATGGTAGCCTTGTCATTATGGAACATAGTCTGTTGTCGAGATTTTTGTTATTCCAATGGATGGTAGCGTTGTCAATATTGAAGGTAGTATATTATCGAGATTTTTGTCACTACAATGGATGGTAGCCTTGTCATTATGGAAGGTAGTCTGTTGTTAAGATTTTTGTTACTATAATGGATTGTAGCCTTGTCGTTATGGAAGGTAGTTTGTTGTCGATATCTTTGTTAGTCCAATGGATGGTAGCCTAGTCATTATGGAAGGTAGTTTGTGTACGAGATTTAAGTTACTTTAATGGATGGTAGCCTTGTCATTATGGAAGGTAGTCTGTTGTCGAGATTTTTTATACTACAATGGATTGTAGCCTTGTAATTATGGAAGGTAGTCTCTTGTTGATATTTTGGCTACTCCAATGATGGTACCCTTGTCATTATGGAAGGTAGTCTATTGCTGAGATTTTTGTTACTCCATTGCATGGTAGCCTTGTCATTATGGAAGGTAGTGTGTTGTAGATATTTTTGTTATTCCAATGTATGGTAGCCTTGTCATTATGGAAGGTAGTCTGTTGTCGAGATTTTTGTTACTCCAATGGATGGTAGCCTTGTCATTATGGAAGGTACTATGTTGTCGATATCTTTGTTACTCCAATGGATGGTAGCCTTGTCATTATGGAAGGTAGTCGATTGTCGAGATTTTTGTTACTCTAAGTGATGGTTGCCTTGTCCATATGGAAGGTAGTCTGTTGTCGAGATTTTTGTTATTCTAATGGATGGTAGCATTGTCATTATAGAAGGTAGTATATTGTTGAGAGTTTTGTCACTACAATGGATGGTAGCCTTGTCATTATGTAAGGTAGTCTGTTGTCGAGATTTTTGTTACTAGAATGGATTGTAGCCTTGTCGTTAGGGAAGGTAGTCTATTGTCGATATCTTTGTTACTCCAATGGATGGTAGCCTAGTCATTATGGAAGGTAGTTTGTGAACGATATTTTTTTTATTCCAATGGTTGGTAGCCTTGTCATTATGAAAGGTAGTCTATTGTCGTGATTTTTGTTACTCTAAGGGATGGTAGCCTTGTCATTATTGAAGGTAGTATGTTGTCGATATCTTTGTTACTCCAATGGATGGTAGCCTTGTCATTATGTAAGGTAGTCTGTTGTCCAGATTTTTGTTACTCTTAGGGATGGTAGCCTTGTCATTATGGAACGTAGTCTGTTGTCGAGATTTTTGTTATTCCAATGGATGGTAGTGTTGTCAATATAGAAGGTAGTATATTATCGAGATTTTTGTCACTACAATGGATGGTAGCCTTGTCATTATGGAAGGTAGTCTGTTGTTAAGATTTTTATACTATAATGGATTGTAGCCTTGTCGTTATGGAAGGTAGTTTGTTGTCGATATCTTTGTTAGTCCAACGGATGGTAGCCTAGTCATTATGGAAGGTAGTTTGTGTACGAGATTTAAGTTACTTTAATGGATGGTAGCCTTATCATTATGGAAGGTAGTCTGTTGTCGAGATTTTTTATACTCCAATGGATTGTAGCCTTGTAATTATGGAAGGTAGTCTCTTGTTGATATTTTGGCTACTCCAATGATGGTACCCTTGTCATTATGGAAGGTAGTCTATTACCGAGATTTTTGTTACTCCATTGCATGGTAGCCTTGTCATTATGGAAGGTAGTGTGTTGTAGATATTTTTGTTATTCCAATGGATGGTAGCCTTGTCATTATGGAAGGTAGTCTGTTGTCGTGATTTTTGTTACTCCAATGGATGGTAGCCTTGTCATTATGGAAGGTACTATGTTGTCGATACCTTTGTTACTCCAATGGATGGTAGCCTTGTCATTATGGAAGGTAGTCTATTGTCGAGATTTTTGTTACTCTAAGTGATGGGTTCCTTGTCCATATGGAAGGTAGTCTGTGGTCGAGATTTTTGTTATTCCAATGGATGGTAGCATTGTCATTATAGAAGGTAGTATATTGTTGAGATTTTTGTCACTACAATGGATGGTAGCCTTGTCATTATGTAAGGTAGTCTGTTGTCGAGATTTTTGTTACTAGAATGGATTGTAGCCTTGTCGTTAGGGAAGGTAGTCTATTGTCGATATCTTTGTTACTCCAATGGATGGTAGCCTAGTCATTATGGAAGGTAGTTTGTTAACGATATTTTTGTTATTCCAATGGATGGTAGCCTTGTCATTATGAAAGGTAGTCTATTGTCATGATTTATGTTTCTCTAAGGGATGGTAGCCTTGTCATTATTGAAGGTAGTATGTTGTCGATATCTTTGTTACTCCAATGGATGGTAGCCTTGTCATTATGGAAGGTAGTCTGTTGTCCAGATTTTTGTTACTCTTAGGGATGGTAGCCTTGTCATTATGGAACGTAGTCTGTTGTCGTGATTTTTGTTATTCCAATGGATGGTAGCGTTGTCAATATAGAAGGTAGTATATTATCGAGATTTTTGTCACTACAATGGATGGTAGCCTTGTCATTATGGAAGGTAGTCTGTTGTTAAGATTTTTGTTACTATAATGGATTGTAGCCTTGTCGTTATGGAAGGTAGTTTGTTGTCGATATCTTTGTTAGTCCAATGGATGGTAGCCTAGTCATTATGGAAGGTAGTTTGTGTACGAGATTTAAGTTACTTTAATGGATGGTAGCCTTGTCATTATGGAAGGTAGTCTGTTGTCGAGATTTTTTATACTCCAATGGATTGTAGCCTTGTAATTATGGAAGGTAGTCTCTTGTTGATATTTTGGCTACTCCAATGATGGTACCCTTGTCATTATGGAAGGTAGTCTATTGCCGAGATTTTTGTTACTCCATTGCATGGTAGCCTTGTCATTATGGAAGGTAGTGTGTTGTAGATAATTTTGTTATTCCAATGGATGGTAGCCTTGTCATTATGAAAGGTAGTTTGTTGTCGTGATTTTTGTTACTCCAATGGATGGTAGCCTTGTCATTATGGAAGGTACTATGTTGTCGATATCTTTGTTACTCCAATGGATGGTAGCCTTGTCATTATGGAAGGTAGTCTATTGTCGAGATTTTTGTTACTCTAAGTGATGGTTGCCTTGTCCATATGGCAGGTAGTCTGTTGTAGAGATTTTTGTTATTCCAATGGATGGTAGCATTGTCATTATAGAAGGTAGTATATTGTTGGGATTTTTGTCACTACAATGGATGGTATCCTTGTCATTATGTAAGGTAGTCTGTTGTCGAGATTTTTGTTACTAGAATGGATTGTAGCCTTGTCGTTAGGGAAGGTAGTCTATTGTCGATATCTTTGTTACTCCAATAGATGGTAGCCTAGTCATTATGGAAGATAGTTTGTGAATGATATTTTTGTTATTCCAATGGATGGTAGCCTTGTCATTATGAAAGGTAGTCTATTGTCGTGATTTTTGTTACTCTAAGGGATGGTAGCCTTGTCATTATTGAAGGTAGTATGTTGTCGATATCTTTGTTACTCCAATGGATGGTAGCCTTGTCATCATGGAAGGTAGTCTGTTGTCCAGATTTTTGTTACTCTTAGGGATGGTAGCCTTGTCATTATGGAACGTAGTCTGTTGTCGAGATTTTTGTTATTCCAATGGATGGTAGCGTTGTCAATATTGAAGGTAGTATATTATCGAGATATTTGTCACTACAATGGATGGTAGCCTTGTCATTATGGAAGGTAGTCTGTTGTTAAGATTTTTGTTACTATAATGGATTGTAGCCTTGTCGTTATGGAAGGTAGTTTGTTGTCGATATCTTTGTTAGTCCAATGGATGGTAGCCTAGTCATTATGGAAGGTAGTTTGTGTACGAGATTTAAGTTACTTTAATGGATGGTAGCCTTGTCATTTTGGAAGGTAGTCTGTTGTCGAGATTTTTTATACTACAATGGATTGTAGCCTTGTAATTATGGAAGGTAGTCTCTTGTTGATATTTTGGCTACTCCAATGATGGTACCCATGTCATTATGGAAGGTAGTCTATTGCCGAGATTTTTGTTACTCCATTGCATGGTAGCCTTGTCATTATGGAAGGTAGTGTGTTGTAGATATTTTTGTTATTCCAATGTATGGTAGCCTTGTCATTATGGAAGGTAGTCTGTTGTCGTGATTTTTGTTACTCCAATGGATGGTAGCCTTGTCATTATGGAAGGTACTATGTTGTCGATATCTTTGTTACTCCAATGGATGGTAGCCTTGTCATTATGGAAGGTAGTCGATTGTCGAGATTTTTGTTACTCTAAGTGATGGTTGCCTTGTCCATATGGAAGGTAGTCTGTTGTCGAGATTTTTGTTATTCTAATGGATGGTAGCATTGTCATTATAGAAGGTAGTATATTGTTGGGATTTTTGTCACTACAATGGATGGTATCCTTGTCATTATGTAAGGTAGTCTGTTGTCGAGATTTTTGTTACTAGAATGGATTGTAGCCTTGTCGTTAGGGAAGGTAGTCTATTGTCGATATCTTTGTTACTCCAATAGATGGTAGCCTAGTCATTATGGAAGATAGTTTGTGAATGATATTTTTGTTATTCCAATGGATGGTAGCCTTGTCATTATGAAAGGTAGTCTATTGTCGTGATTTTTGTTACTCTAAGGGATGGTAGCCTTGTCATTATTGAAGGTAGTATGTTGTCGATATCTTTGTTACTCCAATGGATGGTAGCCTTGTCATCATGGAAGGTAGTCTGTTGTCCAGATTTTTGTTACTCTTAGGGATGGTAGCCTTGTCATTATGGAACGTAGTCTGTTGTCGAGATTTTTATTATTCCAATGGATGGTAGCGTTGTCAATATTGAAGGTAGTATATTATCGAGATTTTTGTCACTACAATGGATGGTAGCCTTGTCATTATGGAAGGTAGTCTGTTGTTAAGATTTTTGTTACTATAATGGATCGTAGCCTTGTCGTTATGGAAGGTAGTTTGTTGTCGATATCTTTGTTAGTCCAATGGATGGTAGACTAGTCATTATGGAAGGTAGTTTGTGTACGAGATTTTAGTTACTTTAATGGATGGTAGCCTTGTCATTATGGAAGGTAGTCTGTTGTCGAGATTTTTTATACTACAATGGATTGTAGCCTTGTAATTATGGAAGGTAGTCTCTTGTTGATATTTTGGCTACTCCAATGATGGTACCCTTGTCATTATGGAAGGTAGTCTATTGCTGAGATTTTTGTTACTCCATTGCATGGTAGCCTTGTCATTATGGAAGGTAGTGTGTTGTAGATATTTTTGTTATTCCAATGTATGGTAGCCTTGTCATTATGGAAGGTAGTCTGTTGTCGAGATTTTTGTTACTCCAATGGATGGTAGCCTTGTCATTATGGAAGGTACTATGTTGTCGATATCTTTGTTACTCCAATGGATGGTAGCCTTGTCATTATGGAAGGTAGTCGATTGTCGAGATTTTTGTTACTCTAAGTGATGGTTGCCTTGTCCATATGGAAGGTAGTCTGTTGTCGAGATTTTTGTTATTCTAATGGATGGTAGCATTGTCATTATAGAAGGTAGTATATTGTTGGGATTTTTGTCACTACAATGGATGGTATCCTTGTCATTATGTAAGGTAGTCTGTTGTCGAGATTTTTGTTACTAGAATGGATTGTAGCCTTGTCGTTAGGGAAGGTAGTCTATTGTCGATATCTTTGTTACTCCAATAGATGGTAGCCTAGTCATTATGGAAGATAGTTTGTGAATGATATTTTTGTTATTCCAATGGATGGTAGCCTTGTCATTATGAAAGGTAGTCTATTGTCGTGATTTTTGTTACTCTAAGGGATGGTAGCCTTGTCATTATTGAAGGTAGTATGTTGTCGATATCTTTGTTACTCCAATGGATGGTAGCCTTGTCATCATGGAAGGTAGTCTGTTGTCCAGATTTTTGTTACTCTTAGGGATGGTAGCCTTGTCATTATGGAACGTAGTCTGTTGTCGAGATTTTTATTATTCCAATGGATGGTAGTGTTGTCAATATTGAAGGTAGTATATTATCGAGATTTTTGTCACTACAATGGATGGTAGCCTTGTCATTATGGAAGGTAGTCTGTTGTTAAGATTTTTGTTACTATAATGGATTGTAGCCTTGTCGTTATGGAAGGTAGTTTGTTGTCGATATCTTTGTTAGTCCAATGGATGGTAGCCTAGTCATTATGGAAGGTAGTTTGTGTACGAGATTTAAGTTACTTTAATGGATGGTAGCCTTGTCATTATGGAAGGTAGTCTGTTGTCGAGATTTTTTATACTACAATGGATTGTAGCCTTGTAATTATGGAAGGTAGTCTCTTGTTGATATTTTGGCTACTCCAATGATGGTACCCTTGTCATTATGGAAGGTAGTCTATTGCTGAGATTTTTGTTACTCCATTGCATGGTAGCCTTGTCATTATGGAAGGTAGTGTGTTGTAGATATTTTTGTTATTCCAATGTATGGTAGCCTTGTCATTATGGAAGGTAGTCTGTTGTCGAGATTTTTGTTACTCCAATGGATGGTAGCCTTGTCATTATGGAAGGTACTATGTTGTCGATATCTTTGTTACTCCAATGGATGGTAGCCTTGTCATTATGGAAGGTAGTCGATTGTCGAGATTTTTGTTACTCTAAGTGATGGTTGCCTTGTCCATATGGAAGGTAGTCTGTTGTCGAGATTTTTGTTATTCTAATGGATGGTAGCATTGTCATTATAGAAGGTAGTATATTGTTGAGAGTTTTGTCACTACAATGGATGGTAGCCTTGTCATTATGTAAGGTAGTCTGTTGTCGAGATTTTTGTTACTAGAATGGATTGTAGCCTTGTCGTTAGGGAAGGTAGTCTATTGTCGATATCTTTGTTACTCCAATGGATGGTAGCCTAGTCATTATGGAAGGTAGTTTGTGAACGATATTTTTTTTATTCCAATGGTTGGTAGCCTTGTCATTATGAAAGGTAGTCTATTGTCGTGATTTTTGTTACTCTAAGGGATGGTAGCCTTGTCATTATTGAAGGTAGTATGTTGTCGATATCTTTGTTACTCCAATGGATGGTAGCCTTGTCATTATGGAAGGTAGTCTGTTGTCCAGATTTTTGTTACTCTTAGGGATGGTAGCCTTGTCATTATGGAACGTAGTCTGTTGTCGAGATTTTTGTTATTCCAATGGATGGTAGTGTTGTCAATATAGAAGGTAGTATATTATCGAGATTTTTGTCACTACAATGGATGGTAGCCTTGTCATTATGGAAGGTAGTCTGTTGTTAAGATTTTTGATACTATAATGGATTGTAGCCTTGTCGTTATGGAAGGTAGTTTGTTGTCGATATCTTTGTTAGTCCAATGGATGGTAGCCTAGTCATTATGGAAGGTAGTTTGTATACGAGATTTAAGTTACTTTAATGGATGGTAGCCTTATCATTATGGAAGGTAGTCTGTTGTCGAGATTTTTTATACTCCAATGGATTGTAGCCTTGTAATTATGGAAGGTAGTCTCTTGTTGATATTTTGGCTACTCCAATGATGGTACCCTTGTCATTATGGAAGGTAGTTTATTGCCGAGATTTTTGTTACTCCATTGCATGGTAGCCTTGTCATTATGGAAGGTAGTGTGTTGTAGATATTTTTGTTATTCCAATGTATGGTAGCCTTGTCATTATGGAAGGTAGTCTGTTGTCGTGATTTTTGTTACTCCAATGGATGGTAGCCTTGTCATTATGGAAGGTACTATGTTGTCGATATCTTTGTTACTCCAATGGATGGTAGCCTTGTCATTATGGAAGGTAGTCGATTGTCGAGATTTTTGTTACTCTAAGTGATGGTTGCCTTGTCCATATGGCAGGTAGTCTGTTGTAGAGATTTTTGTTATTCCAATGGATGGTAGCATTGTCATTATAGAAGGTAGTATATTTTTGAGAGTTTTGTCACTACAATGGATGGTAGCCTTGTCATTATGTAAGGTAGTCTGTTGTCGAGATTTTTGTTACTAGAATGGATTGTAGCCTTGTCGTTAGGGAAGGTAGTCTATTGTCGATATCTTTGTTACTCCAATGGATGGTAGCCTAGTCATTATGAAAGGGAGTTTGTGAATGATATTTTTGTTATTCCAATGGATGGTAGCCTTGTCATTATGAAAGGTAGTCTATTGTCGTGATTTTTGTTACTCTAAGGGATGGTAGCCTTGTCATTATTGAAGGTAGTATGTTGTCGATATCTTTGTTACTCCAATGGATGGTAGCCTTGTCATCATGGAAGGTAGTCTGTTGTCCAGATTTTTGTTACTCTTAGGGATGGTAGCCTTGTCATTATGGAACGTAGTCTGTTGTCGAGATTTTTGTTATTCCAATGGATGGTAGCGTTGTCAATATTGAAGGTAGTATATTATCGAGATATTTGTCACTACAATGGATGGTAGCCTTGTCATTATGGAAGGTAGTCTGTTGTTAAGATTTTTGTTACTATAATGGATTGTATCCTTGTCGTTATGGAAGGTAGTTTGTTGTCGATATCTTTGTTAGTCCAATGGATGGTAGCCTAGTCATTATGGAAGGTAGTTTGTGTACGAGATTTAAGTTACTTTAATGGATGGTAGCCTTGTCATTTTGGAAGGTAGTCTGTTGTCGAGATTTTTTATACTACAATGGATTGTAGCCTTGTAATTATGGAAGGTAGTCTCTTGTTGATATTTTGGCTACTCCAATGATGGTACCCATGTCATTATGGAAGGTAGTCTATTGCCGAGATTTTTGTTACTCCATTGCATGGTAGCCTTGTCATTATGGAAGGTAGTGTGTTGTAGATATTTTTGTTATTCCAATGTATGGTAGCCTTGTCATTATGGAAGGTAGTCTGTTGTCGTGATTTTTGTTACTCCAATGGATGGTAGCCTTGTCATTATGGAAGGTACTATGTTGTCGATATCTTTGTTACTCCAATGGATGGTAGCCTTGTCATTATGGAAGGTAGTCGATTGTCGAGATTTTTGTTACTCTAAGTGATGGTTGCCTTGTCCATATGGAAGGTAGTCTGTTGTCGAGATTTTTGTTATTCTAATGGATGGTAGCATTGTCATTATAGAAGGTAGTATATTGTTGGGATTTTTGTCACTACAATGGATGGTATCCTTGTCATTATGTAAGGTAGTCTGTTGTCGAGATTTTTGTTACTAGAATGGATTGTAGCCTTGTCGTTAGGGAAGGTAGTCTATTGTCGATATCTTTGTTACTCCAATAGATGGTAGCCTAGTCATTATGGAAGATAGTTTGTGAATGATATTTTTGTTATTCCAATGGATGGTAGCCTTGTCATTATGAAAGGTAGTCTATTGTCGTGATTTTTGTTACTCTAAGGGATGGTAGCCTTGTCATTATTGAAGGTAGTATGTTGTCGATATCTTTGTTACTCCAATGGATGGTAGCCTTGTCATCATGGAAGGTAGTCTGTTGTCCAGATTTTTGTTACTCTTAGGGATGGTAGCCTTGTCATTATGGAACCTAGTCTGTTGTCGAGATTTTTATTATTCCAATGGATGGTAGCGTTGTCAATATTGAAGGTAGTATATTATCGAGATTTTTGTCACTACAATGGATGGTAGCCTTGTCATTATGGAAGGTAGTCTGTTGTTAAGATTTTTGTTACTATAATGGATCGTAGCCTTGTCGTTATGGAAGGTAGTTTGTTGTCGATATCTTTGTTAGTCCAATGGATGGTAGACTAGTCATTATGGAAGGTAGTTTGTGTACGAGATTTAAGTTACTTTAATGGATGGTAGCCTTGTCATTATGGAAGGTAGTCCGTTGTCGAGATTTTTTATACTACAATGGATTGTAGCCTTGTAATTATGGAAGGTAGTCTCTTGTTGATATTTTGGCTACTCCAATGATGGTACCCTTGTCATTATGGAAGGTAGTCTATTGCTGAGATTTTTGTTACTCCATTGCATGGTAGCCTTGTCATTATGGAAGGTAGTGTGTTGTAGATATTTTTGTTATTCCAATGTATGGTAGCCTTGTCATTATGGAAGGTAGTCTGTTGTCGAGATTTTTGTTACTCCAATGGATGGTAGCCTTGTCATTATGGAAGGTACTATGTTGTCGATATCTTTGTTACTCCAATGGATGGTAGCCTTGTCATTATGGAAGGTAGTCGATTGTCGAGATTTTTGTTACTCTAAGTGATGGTTGCCTTGTCCATATGGAAGGTAGTCTGTTGTCGAGATTTTTGTTATTCTAATGGATGGTAGCATTGTCATTATAGAAGGTAGTATATTGTTGGGATTTTTGTCACTACAATGGATGGTATCCTTGTCATTATGTAAGGTAGTCTGTTGTCGAGATTTTTGTTACTAGAATGGATTGTAGCCTTGTCGTTAGGGAAGGTAGTCTATTGTCGATATCTTTGTTACTCCAATAGATGGTAGCCTAGTCATTATGGAAGATAGTTTGTGAATGATATTTTTGTTATTCCAATGGATGGTAGCCTTGTCATTATGAAAGGTAGTCTATTGTCGTGATTTTTGTTACTCTAAGGGATGGTAGCCTTGTCATTATTGAAGGTAGTATGTTGTCGATATCTTTGTTACTCCAATGAATGGTAGCCTTGTCATCATGGAAGGTAGTCTGTTGTCCAGATTTTTGTTACTCTTAGGGATGGTAGCCTTGTCATTATGGAACGTAGTCTGTTGTCGAGATTTTTATTATTCCAATGGATGGTAGTGTTGTCAATATTGAAGGTAGTATATTATCGAGATTTTTGTCACTACAATGGATGGTAGCCTTGTCATTATGGAAGGTAGTCTGTTGTTAAGATTTTTGTTACTATAATGGATTGTAGCCTTGTCGTTATGGAAGGTAGTTTGTTGTCGATATCTTTGTTAGTCCAATGGATGGTAGCCTAGTCATTATGGAAGGTAGTTTGTGTACGAGATTTAAGTTACTTTAATGGATGGTAGCCTTGTCATTATGGAAGGTAGTCTGTTGTCGAGATTTTTTATACTACAATGGATTGTAGCCTTGTAATTATGGAAGGTAGTCTCTTGTTGATATTTTGGCTACTCCAATGATGGTACCCTTGTCATTATGGAAGGTAGTCTATTGCTGAGATTTTTGTTACTCCATTGCATGGTAGCCTTGTCATTATGGAAGGTAGTGTGTTGTAGATATTTTTGTTATTCCAATGTATGGTAGCCTTGTCATTATTGAAGGTAGTCTGTTGTCGAGATTTTTGTTACTCCAATGGATGGTAGCCTTGTCATTATGGAAGGTACTATGTTGTCGATATCTTTGTTACTCCAATGGATGGTAGCCTTGTCATTATGGAAGGTAGTCGATTGTCGAGATTTTTGTTACTCTAAGTGATGGTTGCCTTGTCCATATGGAAGGTAGTCTGTTGTCGAGATTTTTGTTATTCTAATGGATGGTAGCATTGTCATTATAGAAGGTAGTATATTGTTGAGAGTTTTGTCACTACAATGGATGGTAGCCTTGTCATTATGTAAGGTAGTCTGTTGTCGAGATTTTTGTTACTAGAATGGATTGTAGCCTTGTCGTTAGGGAAGGTAGTCTATTGTCGATATCTTTGTTACTCCAATGGATGGTAGCCTAGTCATTATGGAAGGTAGTTTGTGAACGATATTTTTTTTATTCCAATGGTTGGTAGCCTTGTCATTATGAAAGGTAGTCTATTGTCGTGATTTTTGTTACTCTAAGGGATGGTAGCCTTGTCATTATTGAAGGTAGTATGTTGTCGATATCTTTGTTACTCCAATGGATGGTAGCCTTGTCATTATGGAAGGTAGTCTGTTGTCCAGATTTTTGTTACTCTTAGGGATGGTAGCCTTGTCATTATGGAACGTAGTCTGTTGTCGAGATTTTTGTTATTCCAATGGATGGTAGTGTTGTCAATATAGAAGGTAGTATATTATCGAGATTTTTGTCACTACAATGGATGGTAGCCTTGTCATTATGGAAGGTAGTCTGTTGTTAAGATTTTGGATACTATAATGGATTGTAGCCTTGTCGTTATGGAAGGTAGTTTGTTGTCGATATCTTTGTTAGTCCAATGGATGGTAGCCTAGTCATTATGGAAGGTAGTTTGTATACGAGATTTAAGTTACTTTAATGGATGGTAGCCTTATCATTATGGAAGGTAGTCTGTTGTCGAGATTTTTTATACTCCAATGGATTGTAGCCTTGTAATTATGGAAGGTAGTCTCTTGTTGATATTTTGGCTACTCCAATGATGGTACCCTTGTCATTATGGAAGGTAGTTTATTGCCGAGATTTTTGTTACTCCATTGCATGGTAGCCTTGTCATTATGGAAGGTAGTGTGTTGTAGATATTTTTGTTATTCCAATGTATGGTAGCCTTGTCATTATGGAAGGTAGTCTGTTGTCGTGATTTTTGTTACTCCAATGGATGGTAGCCTTGTCATTATGGAAGGTACTATGTTGTCGATATCTTTGTTACTCCAATGGATGGTAGCCTTGTCATTATGGAAGGTAGTCGATTGTCGAGATTTTTGTTACTCTAAGTGATGGTTGCCTTGTCCATATGGCAGGTAGTCTGTTGTAGAGATTTTTGTTATTCCAATGGATGGTAGCATTGTCATTATAGAAGGTAGTATATTTTTGAGAGTTTTGTCACTACAATGGATGGTAGCCTTGTCATTATGTAAGGTAGTCTGTTGTCGAGATTTTTGTTACTAGAATGGATTGTAGCCTTGTCGTTAGGGAAGGTAGTCTATTGTCGATATCTTTGTTACTCCAATGGATGGTAGCCTAGTCATTATGAAAGGGAGTTTGTGAACGATATTTTTTTTATTCCAATGGTTGGTAGCCTTGTCATTATGAAAGGTAGTCTATTGTCGTGATTTTTGTTACTCTAAGGGATGGTAGCCTTGTCATTATTGAAGGTAGTATGTTGTTGATATCTTTGTTACTCCAATGGATGGTAGCCTTGTCATTATGGAAGGTAGTCTGTTGTCCAGATTTTTGTTACTCTTAGGGATGGTAGCCTTGTCATTATGGAACGTAGTCTGTTGTCGAGATTTTTGTTATTCCAATGGATGGTAGTGTTGTCAATATAGAAGGTAGTATATTATCGAGATTTTTGTCACTACAATGGATGGTAGCCTTGTCATTATGGAAGGTAGTCTGTTGTTAAGATTTTTGATACTATAATGGATTGTAGCCTTGTCGTTATGGAAGGTAGTTTGTTGTCGATATCTTTGTTAGTCCAATGGATGGTAGCCTAGTCATTATGGAAGGTAGTTTGTGTTCGAGATTTAAGTTACTTTAATGGATGGTAGCCATATCATTATGGAAGGTAGTCTGTTGTCGAGATTTTTTATACTCCAATGGATTGTAGCCTTGTAATTATGGAAGGTAGTCTCTTGTTGATATTTTGGCTACTCCAATGATGGTACCCTTGTCATTATGGAAGGTAGTCTATTACCGAGATTTTTGTTACTCCATTGCATGGTAGCCTTGTCATTATGGAAGGTAGTGTGTTGTAGATATTTTTGTTATTCCAATGGATGGTAGCCTTGTCATTATGGAAGGTAGTCTGTTGTCGTGATTTTTGTTACTCCAATGGATGGTAGCCTTGTCATTATGGAAGGTACTATGTTGTCGATATTTTTGTTACTCCAATGGATGGTAGCCTTGTCATTATGGAAGGTAGACTATTGTCGAGATTTTTGTTACTCTAAGTGATGGGTTCCTTGTCCATATGGAAGGTAGTCTGTTGTCGAGATTTTTGTTATTCCAATGGATGGTAGCATTGTCATTATAGAAGGTAGTATATTGTTGAGATTTTTGTCACTACAATGGATGGTAGCCTTGTCATTATGTAAGGTAGTCTGTTGTCGAGATTTTTGTTACTAGAATGGATTGTAGCCTTGTCGTTAGGGAAGGTAGTCTATTGTCGATATCTTTGTTACTCCAATGGATGGTAGCCTAGTCATTATGGAAGGTAGTTTGTTAACGATATTTTTGTTATTTCAATGGATGGTAGCCTTGTCATTATGAAAGGTAGTCTATTGTCGTGATTTATGTTTCTCTAAGGGATGGTAGCCTTGTCATTATGGAAGGTAGTCTGTTGTCCAGATTTTTGTTACTCTTAGGGATGGTAGCCTTGTCATTATGGAACGTAGTCTATTGTCGTGATTTTGGTTATTCCAATGGATGGTAGCGTTGTCAATATAGAAGGTAGTATATTATCGAGATTTTTGTCACTACAATGGATGGTAGCCTTGTCGTTATGGAAGGTAGTCTGTTGTTAAGATTTTTGTTACTATAATGGATTGTAGCCTTGTCGTTATGGAAGGTAGTTTGTTGTCGATATCTTTGTTAGTCCAATGGATGGTAGCCTAGTCATTATGGAAGGTAGTTTGTGTACGAGATTTAAGTTACTTTAATGGATGGTAGCCTTGTCATTATGGAAGGTAGTCTGTTGTCGAGATTTTTTATACTCCAATGGATTGTAGCCTTGTAATTATGGAAGGTAGTCTCTTGTTGATATTTTGGCTACTCCAATGATGGTACCCTTTTCATTATGGAAGGTAGTTTATTGACGAGATTTTTGTTACTCCATTGCATGGTAGCCTTGTCATTATGGAAGGTAGTGTGTTGTAGATATTTTTGTTATTCCAATGGATGGTAGCCTTGTAATTATGAAAGGTAGTGTGTTGTCGTGATTTTTGTTACTCCAATGGATGGTAGCCTTGTCATTATGGAAGGTACTATGTTATCGATATCTTTGTTACTCTAATGGATGGTAGCCTTGTCATTATGGAAGGTAGTCTATTGTCGAGATTTTTGTTACTCTAAGTGATGGTTGCCTTGTCCATATGGCAGGTAGTCTGTTGTAGAGATTTTTGTTATTCCAATGGATGGTAGCATTGTCATTATAGAAGGTAGTATATTGTTGGGATTTTTGTCACTAGAATGGATGGTATCCTTGTCATTATGTAAGGTAGTCTGTTGTCGAGATTTTTGTTACTAGAATGGATTGTAGCCTTGTCGTTAGGGAAGGTAGTCTATTGTCGATATCTTTGTTACTCCAATAGATGGTAGCCTAGTCATTATGGAAGGTAGTTTGTGAATGATATTTTTGTTATTCCAATGGATGGTAGCCTTGTCATTATGAAAGGTAGTCTATTGTCGTGATTTTTGTTACTCTAAGGGATGGTAGCCTTGTCATTATTGAAGGTAGTATGTTGTCGATATCTTTGTTACTCCAATGGATGGTAGCCTTGTCATTATGGAAGGTAGTCTGTTGTCCAGATTTTTGTTACTCTTAGGGATGGTAGCCTTGTCTTTATGGAACGTAGTCTGTTGTCGAGATTTTTGTTATTCCAATTGATGGTAGCGTTGTCAATATAGAAGGTAGTATATTATCGAGATTTTTGTCACTACAATGGATGGTAGCCTTGTCATTATGGAAGGTAGTCTGTTGTTAAGATTTTTGTTACTATAATGGATTGTAGCCTTGTCGTTATGGAAGGTAGTTTGTTGTCGATATCTTTGTTAGTCCAATGGATGGTAGCCTAGTCATTATGGAAGATAGTTTGTGTACGAGATTTAAGTTACTTTAATGGATGGTAGCCTTGTCATTATGGAAGGTAGTCTGTTGTCGAGATTTTTTATACTCCAATGGATTGTAGCCTTGTAATTATGGAAGGTAGTCTCTTGTTGATATTTTGGCTACTCCAATGATGGTACCCTTGTCATTATGGAAGGTAGTCTATTGCCGAGATTTTTGTTACTCCATTGCATGGTAGCCTTGTCATTATGGAAGGTAGTGTGTTGTAGATATTTTTGTTATTCCAATGTATGGTAGCCTTGTCATTATGGAAGGTAGTCTGTTGTCGTGATTTTTGTTACTCCAATGGATGGTAGCCTTGTCATTATGGAAGGTACTATATTGTCGATATCTTTGTTACTCCAATGGATGGTAGCTTTGTCATTATGGAAGGTAGTCGATTGTCGAGATTTTTGTTACTCTAAGTGATGGTTGCCTTGTCCATATGGAAGGTAGTCTGTTGTCGAGATTTTTGTTATTCTAATGGATGGTAGCATTGTCATTATAGAAGGTAGTATATTGTTGAGAGTTTTGTCACTACAATGGATGGTAGCTTGTCATTATGTAAGGTAGTCTGTTGTCGATATTTTTGTTACTAGAATGGATTGTAGCCTTGTCGTTAGGGAAGGTAGTCTATTGTCGATATCTTTGTTACTCCAATGGATGGTAGCCAAGTCATTATGGAAGGTAGTTTGTGAATGATATTTTTGTTATTCCAATGGGTGGTAGCCTTGTCATTATGAAAGGTAGTCTATTGTCGTGATTTTTGTAACTCTAAGGGATGGTAGCCTTGTCATTATGGAAGGTAGTATGTTATCGATATCTTTGTTACTCCAATGGATGGTAGCCTTGTCATTAGGGAAGGTAGTCTGTTGTCGAGATTTTTGTTATTCCAATGGATGGTAGCATTGTCATTATAGAAGGTAGTATATTATCAATATTTTTGTCACTACAATAGATGGTAGCCTTGTCATTATGGAAGGTAGTCTATTGTCGAGATTTTTGTTACTACAATGGATTGTAGCCTTATCGTTATGGAAGATAGTCTGTTGTCGATATCTTTGTTACTCCAATGGAAGGTAGCCTAGTCATTATGGAAGGTAGTTTGTGTACGAGATTTTAGTTACTCCAATGGATGGTAGCCTTGTCAATATGGAAGGTAGTCTGTTGTCGAGATTTTTTATACTCCAATGGATTGTAGCCTTGTAATTATGGAAGGTAGTCTCTTGTTGATATTTTGGTTACTCCAATGATGGTAGCCTTGTCATTATGGAAGGTAGTTTATTGCCGATATTTTTGTTACTTCATTGCATGGTAGCCTTGTCATTATGGAAGGTAGTGTGTTGTCGATATTTTTGTTATTCCAATCGATGGTAGCCTTATTATTATGGAAGGTAGTCTATTGTCGGGATTTTTGTTACTCCAATGGATGGTAGCCTTGTCATTATGGAAGGTAGTCTGTTGTCGAGATTTTTGTTACTACAATGGATTTGTAGCCTTGTCGTTATAGAAGATAGTCTATTGTCGATATCTTTGTTACTCCAATGGATGGTAGCCTAGTCATTATGGAAGGTAGTTTGTGTACGAGATTTTAGTTACTCCAATGGGTGTTAGCCTTGTCATTATGGAAGGTAGTCTATTGTCGAGATTTTTGTTACTCCAATGGATGGTAGCCTTGTCATTATAAAAGGATATATGTTGTCGAGATTTTTGTCACTATATTGGATGGTAGCCTTGTCATTATGGAATGAAGTTTATTATCGCGATTTTTGTTATTCCATTGGATGGTAGCGTTGTCATTATATAAGGTAGTATATTATCGAGATTTTTGTCAGTACAATGGATGGTAGCCTTGTCTTTATGGAAGGTAGTCAATTTTCAAGATTTTTGTTACTACAATGGATTGTAGCCTTGTCGTTATGGAAGGTAGTTTGTTGTTGATATCTTTGTTAGTCCAATGGATGGTAGCCTAGTCATTATGGAAGGTAGTTTGTGTACGAGATTTTAGTTACTTTATTGGATGGAAGCCTTATCATTATGAAAGGTAGTCTGTGTTAGAACAAAGTTTGAATCTACTACCCTAAGTTTAAGTTTTGATGATAACAAAATGAAATGATATATTAATTATGTGATTCATGTAAGAACTATTTGCTACCTAAAAATTACTTTCTGTTTTACAGAAACTCTGATGGGTATCAGCAAGAGTACATCATAATCAGCATCAGAAAATTGGATATCAACATCAGCATCAGAAGATGCTATACCAGATACCAGAATCAGAAGAACAACTCACGCATATGCTGAAGCTTGAAGAACAGATCTGCGCTTAACACTCTGAACTTTGATAAAGACAACAATAGTTCATCAGCACTTAAGCAGCGTCAGAATGAGCCAAAGCCAGAACACGCGTAAGTGGCTACGGTTCTGTGCATTCAAGATGAGTTATTACCAACGGAATCATTCCAGAGAAGATCTGCTTAATAAGGAAAGATTGTTATTGGCATTGAATCAGAATTATTGCTCCAATGTTCACTAATTCCAATGCTATATAAACAAGTCAATGAAGATTGAATTGGCTAATGTTGTACAACAATCTACACGCCAAAAAGCTAATCATCATCTTCCTCACTCTCAGTTTGCTAAAAGATCCAAAATTCCTTACTCAATTATTTTAGCAATCTAGTTTCCATAAGCTTAATTTGTGTAGTATCACAGTTGTGATAAAAAGTTTTGTAGAAAACATTAACACACCTAGATTTCAATTCTTTGTAAGAAAGTAATTCCTTGAGAAACCGGTTTGTGGTTTGCTTCAAGAAGGCTTTAACAGTTGTTAAAGAAGATTGTAATATTCAGTTGAATATAGTGGATTAAGACCTCGTTGGAGAGAGGCGAAATCACCTTGACGGGTGCACTGGAGTAGTTTGAGATCAAACGAACCAGGATAAAAATATCGTGTTCATTGCATTGATTTTCAGTTTTACAATTCAACCTCCCTTCTTGTGTTTTTCACTTCTTCAATTGGTATCAGCGCCTGGTTCTGAGCTAAAACACTTAACTGTGTCAGTACAAGATCCAACGTCAGAAAAACACAATGGCAGGAACTTATCATCACACCAGCAATGACAACAATGAAGACAGAGACAGATTCAGCGGCAAACCTCCAGTCTTTGATGGAGAAAATTTTGATTAGTGGAAAGACAGAATTGAAAGCTTCTTTCTGGCACATGATGCTGATCTGTGGCACATGGTGACAGATGGATACATGCACCCTGTGAATGCAAGCGGTCAGAAGATTGATAGGAAAGCAATGACTGACCAACAAAAGTGTGACTTCAAAAAATACCACAAGGCCAGAACCATCCTTCTCAGCGCCATCTCTTATGCTGAATATGAAAAGATCTCTAACAGAGACACAACAAAGAACATGTTTGACTCACTCAGAATGACGCATGAGGGCAACGTTCAGGTCAAAGAAACTAAAGCTCTTGCACTCATTCAGAAGTATGAGGCATTCAAAATGGAAGAAAGTGAATCCATTGAAACAATGTTCTCAAGATTCCAAATTCTGGTAGCTGGTCTCAAGGTTCTGGACAAAGGATACTCTACTGCTGATCACGTCAAGAAGATCATCAGAAGCTTACCAAAGTAGTGGAGGCCAATGGTTACAGCACTGAAGCTAGCAAAAGATCTCAACAAAATTTCTCTGGAGGAACTTATCAGCTCCCTCAGAAGTCATGAGATAGAGCTAGAAGCTGATGAACCTCAGAAGCAAGGTAAGCCTTTAGCATTAAAATCTAACAAAAAATCTGAGTCTAAAGTTTTGCAGGCAGTTGAAGAAACATTTGATGGATCCTCATCAGAAGAACACGAACTTTCTATCCTCTCCAGAAGAGTGAATCAACTGTGGAAGCAGAGGCAAAGGAAGTTCAGGAATCCTAGAAGATCTGATCAGAACGAGTCCTCTTCCAGATACAGAAGGACAAATTCTTCCTCTGGATACAAAAGATCTAAAGGCTCCTCAGGAAGCAGAAAGCCAAACACCAAGGACATCATCTTCTATGAGTGTAATGAGCAAGGACACTACAAGAGTGACTGCCCAAAGATTCAGAGGGAAAAGCCCAAAAAGAAGTTTGGAAGAGAAAAGAAGAAAAGTCTCATGGATACATGGGATGACTCTGACTCGTCTGAAGCTGACTCAGAATCAGATAATGAGAGAGCAAACATAGCTCTCATGGCCAACATTTCAGAAGATAGTGAAGCTTCTGAATCAGACTCAATCAGATACTGAAGAGGTATTTCCTGACTTTGCAATTAATTTTACTAAGGCTGAACTTGCTGAAAGCCTTAATGAAATTCTGGAAAGGTACCAGCAGATTAGAATTAAATTCAGAAACCTGAAAAGGAATCTTGAATCTGACTCTGATAAGACTGAGAGTCTTAAATTGGAAAATTCTGAGCTGAGAAATAAAATTTCAAAATTAGAAAATGTTTTACAAAACTCTCAGAAGGAACCAATTTCTGAAACTCCCAGCAGCGCTGATGAGATCATCAAGGAGTATGATCACAGTTTCCAGAAGTTCTTTGCTAAAAGCATAGATAGAAGCAAAATGGCTTCAATGATCTATGGAGTTAGCATAAACGGAAGGAAGGGAATAGGATACCAAGGTAAGGTTCCTACACCAAAGAATGTAATGGATTTAACCATTAAACACACTCCTCTGAACTCACATTTTGTGTATGGTCACACACATGATATAAAATACACTAGCAGTAAGTATTCTGTGAAACCAAAATTCAACCAGAGTTTTGGTAAATCTAACAAATCAGGACCCAAGAAAATCTGGATACCTAAGGATAAAATAATACATGTTGCAGATATCTTTAGCAGCAAATCAGAAACACTAGTCATGGTACCTGGACTCTGGCTGCTCGCGACACATGACAGGAAGAAGGCATATGTTCCAAAGCCTGAAACTTAAACCTGGAGGCCACGTTGGCTTTGGAGGCAATCAGAGGGGAAAGATCATTGGCTCTGGAACTGTAGGTAATGGAAATCTTCCCTCTATTAATAATGTTCTGCTAGTAGATGGATTAATGCATAATCTGTTATCCATAAGTCAATTAAGTGATAACGGTTATGATATAATCTTTAATAAAAAATCATGTAAAGCTGTTAGTCAGAAAGATGGGACTATCATGTTTAATGGAAAGAGGAAAAACAACATTTACAAAATCAAACTTTCTAAACTGAAAAGTCAGAATGTAAAGTGTCTTCTGTCTGTTAACAACGAGCAGTGGATCTGGCACAGAAGATTGGGGCATGTTAGTATGAGAAGAATATCTCAGATTAACAAACTCAATCTGGTCAGAGGACTTCCTAATTTGAAGTTCAATTCAGATGCTCTGTGTGAAGCATGTCAGAAAGGCAAGTTTTCAAAACCTTCTTTCAAACCTAAAAATGTTATTTCTACCTCTAAGACATTAGAACTTCTGCACATTGACTTATTTGGACCAGTTAAAATTGCTTCAGTCAGTGGCAAGAAGTATGGGTTAGTAATCATAGATGACTATAGCAGATGGACATGGGTAAAGTTCTTAAGAAACAAGGACGAGTCACACTTTGTGTTTGTTACCTTCTGTAACCAAGTTCAGAATGAAAAGGATCTTAGAATCGTTAAAGTCAGAAGTGATCATGGTGGAGAGTTTGAAAACAAAGATTTTGAGTCATTCTTTAATGATAGAGGCATTCTGCATGATTTCTCTTGTCCTAGAACTCCCCAACAAAATGGAGTTGTAGAACGAAAGAACAGAACATTGCAAGAAATGGCCAGAACCATGATCAATGAGACAAACGTTGCTAAGATCTTCTGGGCAGAGGCAATAAACACAGCGTGCTACATTCAGAATAGAATCTCAATAAGACCTATTCTGGAAAAGACTCCATATGAATTGTGGAAGAACAGAAAGCCCAACATTTCATATTTTCATCCTTTTGGATGTACTTTCTTTATGTTAAATACAAAAAATTATTTGAACAAGTTTGACTCTAAAACACAGAAGTGTATTATGTTAGGATACTCTGAACGCTCAAGAGGGTACAGAGTATACAATATAGAAACACAGATTGTGGAAGAATCAATCAGTGTTCGTTTTGATGATAAGCTTGACTCTGAAAAGTCAAAGCAGAATGAAGTTTTTGCAGGTATGGAAATTGAATTTACAGGTTTTTAAGACAAGTCATCAGAAGCTCCCAACACAGACACCCGTTCAACATCTGAAAGGAGCACTACTAGCAATCCTACAACAGCTGCTGATCAACCTTAGAAGAGACTACCCAGAAGCAGCTTGGATCATCCAGAAGAAACTATCTTAGGAAGAAAGGAAGATCCAATCAGAACAAGAGCAAGCTTCAGAAACTCTGAAGAATCCCTCATGGGACTTGTATCTCTGATTGAACCTTCTTCTATTGATGAAGCACTTCTGGACAACGACTGGATTCTAGCAATGCAAGAAGAGCTGAATCAATTCACCAGAAATGACGTATGGGATCTTGTTCCCAGACCAAAAGGATTCAACGTCTTTGGAACAAGATTGGTGTTCAGAAACAAGCTAAATGAACAAGGTGAAGTCATCAGAAACAAGGCACGACTGGTAGCACAAGGTTATAGTCAGCAAGAGGGAATAGACTATATAGAAACCTTTGCTCCAGTCACCAGGATAGAATCTATCCGACTTTTAATTTCATTTGTTGTTAATAGAGGCATCACTCTGTATCAGATGGATGTCAAGAGTGCATTCTTAAATGGTTATATAGAAGAAGAGGTTTATGTGCACCAACCCCCTGGTTTTGAAAATACAAAACATCCAGAACATGTTTTCAAACTAAAGAAGTCACTATAAGGTCTGAAACAAGCTCCCAGAGCTTGGTATGAAAGACTAAGTAACTTTCTGTTAGAAAATGAATTCACCAGAGGGAAGGTGGACACTACCTTATTCTGTAAGTCAGTTAAGAATGACATCTTAGTCTATCAAATTTATGTTGATGATATTATTTTTTGATCTACTAATACTTCTCTTGGAAGAAAATTTGCAAAGTGTATGCAAGCAGAATTTGAGATGAGCCTCATGGGGGAACTAAAATTCTTTCTAGGAATTCAGATCAATCAAACTCCAGAGGGAACTTACATTCATCAGAGCAAATATGTCAGAGATCTTCTGAAGAAATATAACCTCTCAGAATGTAAGCCATCAAAGATTCCAATGCATCCCACGTGCATTCTGGAAAGAGAAGAGGTAAGCAAAAAGGTAGAATAGAAGGTCTACAGAGGTATGATTGGTTCTCTCCTTTATCTGATAGCTTCAAGGCATGATATCTTATTCAGCGCTTGTATTTGTGCTAGATTCCAATCAGATCCTAGAGAATCTCACTTAACAGCTGTTAAGCGAATTTTCAAGTATCTGAAAGGTACTACTAATCTGGGTTTATTTTATAGAAAATCTAGTGATTACAGCTTAGTAGGCTACTACGATGCTGACTTTGCTGGAGACAGAGTAGAGACTAAAAGTACTTCTGGAAGCTGCCAGTTTCTTGGAGAAAATCTGATCTCTTGGTCCAGCAAAAGGCAATCCACAATTGCGCTATCAACAGCAGAAGCTGAGTACATAGCAGCAGCAGGATGCAGCACACAAATGCTCTGGATGAAAAGTTAGCTTGAAGACTTCCAGATTTTTGAGAGTAACATCCCTATACTCTGTGACAATACTTCTGTTATTTGTTTAAGTAAGAATCTCGTTTTACATTCTAGAGCTAAGCATATAGAAATAAAACATCATTTCATTAGGGACTATATTCAGAAAGGAATTTTGAACTTAAAATTTATTGATACAGACCATCAATGGGTTGATATCTTCACTAAACCCCTTTCTGAAGATAGATTCAATTTCATTCTGAAACATCTCAGCATGAAAATCTGCCCAGAATGAAAATGTTTTAAGTTTATATATTTATCTTCAGAATGTATTTGTTTTACTGTGAACTTCTGATCAATCTCTTTTCAGAAAGATAGAACATGCAGATTATATCAGATGCTATTCTTAAAGTTCTGAGCATTTCAACTAAAGGATAGACGTGCTGCTCACTAAATCAAACAAGTGTCATCCAATCATCAGCAAATCTTTGAAGCAGAACGCGTGCATGCTTCTGAGAAGGCAAAACACTGATTGGGTGCATTGAGACACATGTCTGGTAACTGTTTCAAGTATCTTTCTCAAATCCCCCAAAATCAGCAAGCATTAAATGAAAGTAATCATGTTTTAAAACGTAATCATGATTTTATTTCTTTTTCTTGAAACTGTTTACACTTTCAAAAAGTATTTTGAAATCTATTTAAGCACTTTAACTTCTTTCAATAATCCTTTACTGTTTCTTACAATCTCACAAATATTTTTCTGCATTTTCTCTGTGTGTTCATCTCTCTCAAAAGAAACCCATTTTTCAGTTTTCTCAGAAAAAACCCTAAGTGTGAACATGGCAACCTGTAGCAATGTTTCTGCAGGTTCTCAGAAGAAGGCTTCTTCTGAACAGTACCAAGTTCCATTCAGAACACTCCTTACACCAGTGAAGAATTTGGAAGTGCTGTCTGAACTGATTATTGACTTCTCCAGTCTGAAAGAAAATGGATTTGACTTGACAAAAGAAGTTAGGGCATATGGATTATTGACTTATTATTATGGAAGGTAGTCTATTGTCGTGATTTTTGTTACTCCAATGGATGGTAGCCTTGACATTATGGAAGGTAGTCTGTTTTCGAGATTTTTGTTACTACAATGGATTGTAGCCTTGTCGTTATAGAAGATAGTCTGTTGTCGATATCTTTGTTACTCCAATGGATGGTAGCCTAGTCATTATGGAAGGTAGTTTGTGTATGAGATTTTAGTTACTCCAATGGATGGTAGCCTTGTCATTATGGAAGGTAGTCTGTTGTCGAGATTTTTGTTACTCCAATGAATAGTAGCCTTGTCATTATAGAAGGTAATATATTATCGAGGTTTTTGTCACTACAATGGATGGTAGCCTTGTCATTATGTAAGGTAGTCTGTTGTCAAGATTTTTGTTACTACAATGGATTGTAGCCTTGTCGTTATGGAAGGTAGTTTGTTGTTGATATCTTTGTTAGTCCAATGGATGGTAGCCTAGTCATTATGGAAGGTAGTTTGTGTACAGAATTTTAGTTACTTTAATGGATGGTAGCCTTGTCATTATGAAAGGTAGTCTGTTGTCGAGATTTTTTATACTCCAATGGATTGTAGCCTTGTAATTATGGAAGGTAGTCTCTTGTTGATATTTTGGTTACTCCAATGATGGTACCCTTATCATTATGGAAGGTAGTCTATTGCTAAGATTTTTGTTACTCCGTTTCATGGTAACCTTGTCATTAAGGAAGGTAATGTGTTGTCGATATTTTTGTTATTCCAATAGATGGTAGCCTTGTCATTATGGAAGGTAGTCTGTTGTCATGATTTTTGTTACTCCAATGGATGGTAGCCTTGCCATTATGGAAGGTAGTATGTTATCAATATCTTTGTTTCTCCAATGGATGGTAGCCTTGTCATTATAGAAGGTAGTCTATTGTCGAGATTTTTGTTACTCTAAGGGATGGTAGCCTTGTCCATATGGAAGGTAGTCTGTTGTCGAGATTTTTGTTATTCCAATGGATGGTAGCATTGTCATTATAGAAGGTAGTATATTGTCGATATTTTTGTCACTACAATGGATGGTAGCCTTGTCATTACGTAAGGTAGTCTGTTGTCGAGATTTTTGTTACTAGAATGGATTGTAGCCTTGTCGTTATGGAACGTAGTCTATTATCGATATCTTTGTTACTCCAATGGATGGTAGCCTAGTCATTATGGAAGGTAGGTTGTATACGATATTTTTGTTATTCCAATGGATGGTAGCCTTATCATTATGAAAGGTAGTCTATTGTCGTGATGTTTGTTACTCTAAGGGATGGTAGCCTTGTCATTATTGAAGGTAGTATGTTATCGATATCTTTGTTACTCCAATGGATGGTAGCCTTGTCATTATGGAAGGTAGTCTGTTATCGAGATTTATATTATTCCAATGGATGGTAGCGTTGTCATTATAGAAGGTAGTATATTATCAATATTTTTGTCACTACAATGGATGGTAGCCTTGTCATTATGGAAGGTAGTCTATTGTCGAGATTTTTGTTACTACAATGGATTGTAGCCTTGTCGTTATGGAAGATAGTCTGTTGTCGATATCTTTGTTACTCCAATGGAAGGTAGCCTAGTCATTATGGAAGGTAGTTTGTGTGTGATATTTTAGTTACTCCAATGGATGGTAGCCTTGTCATTATGGAAGGTAGTCTGTTGTCAAGATTTTTTATACCCCAATGGATTGTAGCCTTGTAATTATGGAAGGTAGTCTCTTGTTGATATTTTGGTTACTCCAATGATGGTACCCTTGTCATTATGGAAGGTGGTTTATTGCCGAGATTTTTGTTACTCCATGGCATGGTAGCCTTGTCATTATGGAAGGTAGTGTGTTGTCGATATTTTTGTTATTCCAATGGATGGTAGCCATATTATTATGGAAGGTACTCTATTGTCGTGATTTTTGTTACTCCAATGGATGGTAGCCTTGTCATTATGGAAGGCAGTCTGTTGTCGAGATTTTTGTTACTACAATGGATTGTAGCCTTGTCGTTTTAGAAGATATTTTGTTGTCGATATCTTTGTTACTCCAATGGATGGTAGCCTAGTCATTATGGAAGGTAGTTTGTGTACGAGATTTTAGTTACTCCAATGGATGGTAGCCTTGTCATTATGGAAGGTAGTCTGTTGTCGAGATTTTTGTTACTCCAATGGATGGTAGCCTTGTCATTATAGAAGATAATATATTGTCGAGATTTTTGGCACTATATTGGATGGTAGCCTTGTCATTATGGAACGTAGTCTGTTGTCGAGATTTTTGTTATTCCATTTGATGGTAGCGTTGTCATTATATAAGGTAGTATATTATCGATATTTTTGTCAGTACAATAGATGGTAGCCTTGTCATTATGGAAGGTAGTCTGTTGTCAAGATTTTTTTTACTACAATGGATTGTAGCCTTGTCGTTATGGAAGGTAGTTTGTTACTGATATCTTTGTTAGTCCAATGGATGGTAGCCTAGTCATTATGGAAGGTAGTTTGTGTACGATATTTTAGTTACTTTAATGGATGGAAGCCTTGTCATTATGAAAGGTAGTCTGTTGTCGAGATTTTTTATACTCCAAAGGATTGTAGCCTTGTAATTATGGAAGGTAGTCTCTTGTTGATATTTTGGTTACTCCAATGATGGTACCCTTATCATTATGGAAGGTAGTCTATTGCTGAGATTTTTGTTACTCCATTGCATGGTAACCTTGTGATTAAGGAAGGTAATGTGTTGTCGATATTTTTGTTATTCCAATAGATGGTAGCCTTGTCATTATGGAAGGTAGTCTGTTGTCATGATTTTTGTTACTCCAATGGATGGTAGCCTTGCCATTATGGAAGGTAGTATGTTATCAATATCTTTGTTTCTCCAATGGATGGTAGCCTTGTCATTATAGAAGGTAGTCTATTGTCGAGATTTTTGTTACTCTAAGGGATGGTAGCCTTGTCCATATGGAAGGTAGTCTGTTGTCGAGATTTTTGTTATTCCAATGGATGGTAGCATTGTCATTATAGAAGGTAGTATATTGTCGAGATTTTTGTCACTACAATGGATGGTAGCCTTGTCATTAGGTAAGGTAGTCTGTTGTCGAGATTTTTGTTACTAGAATGGATTGTAGCCTTGTCGTTATGGAAGGTAGTCTATTGTCGATATCTTTGTTACTCCAATGGATGGTAGCCTAGTCATTATGGAAGGTAGTTTGTGTACGATATTTTTGTTATTCCAATGGATGATAGCCTTGTCATTATGAAAGGTAGTCTATTGTCGTTATTTTTATTACTCTAAGGGATGGTAGCCTTGTCATTATGGAAGGTAGTATGTTGTCGATATCTTTGTTACTCCAATGGATGGTAGCCTTGTCATTATGGAAGGTAGTCTGTTGTCGATATTTTTTTTACTCTAAGGGATTATAGCCTTGCCATTATGGAAGGTAGTCTATTGCCGAGATTTTTTATTACTCCATTGCATGGTAGCCTTGTCATTATGGAAGGTAGTGTATTGTCGATATTTTTGTTATTCCAATGGATGGTAGCCTTGTCATTATGGAAGGTAGTCTCTTGTCGTGATTTTTGTTACTCCAATGGATGGTAGCCTTGTCATTATGTAAGGTGGTCTGTTGTCGAGATATTTGTTACTCTAAGGGATGGTAGCCTTGCCATTATGGAACGTAGTCTGTTATCGAGATTTTTGTTATTCCAATGGATGGTAGCGTTGTCATTATAGAAAGTAGTATATTATCGATATTTTTTTCACTACAATGGATGGTAGCCTTGTCATTATCGAAGGTAGTCTGTTGTCGAGATTTTTGTTACTACAATGGATTGTAGCCTTGTCGTTATGGAAGATAGTCTGTTGTTGATATCTTTGTTATTCCAATGGATGGTAGCCTTATTATTATGGAAGGTAGTCTATTGTCGTGATTTTTGTTACTCCAATGGATGGTAGCCTTGTCATTATGGAAGGTAGTCTGTTGTCGAGATTTTTGTTACTACAATGGATTGTAGCCTTGTCTTTATAGAAGATAGTCTGTTGTCGATATCTTTGTTACTCCAATGCATGGTAGCCTAGTCATTATGGATGGTAGTTTGTGTACGAGATTTTAGTTACTCCAATGGATGGTAGCCTTGTCATTATGGAAGGTAGTCTGTTGTCGAGATTTTTGTTACTCCAATGGATGGTAGCCTTGTCATTATAGAAGGTAATATATTGTCGAGATTTTTGTCACTATATTGGATGGTAGCCTTGTCATTATGGAACGTAGTCTGTTCTCGAGATTTTTGTTATTCCATTGGATGGTAGCGTTGTCATTATAGAAGGTAGTATATTATCGAGATTTTTGTCACTATAATGGATGGTAGCCTTGTCATTATGGAAGGTAGTCTGATGTCAAGATTTTTGTTACTACAATGGATTGTAGCCTTGTCGTTATGGAAGGTAGTTTGTTGTCGATATCTTTGTTAGTCCAATGGATGGTACCCTAGTCATTATGGAAGGTAGTTTGTGTACGAGATTTTAGTTACTTTAATGGATGGTAGCCTTGTCATTATAAAAGGTAGTCTGTTGTCAAGATTTTTTATACTCAAATGGATTGTAGCCTTGTAATTATGGAAGGTAGTCTCTTGTTGATATTTTGGTTACTCCAATGATGGTACCCTTATCATTATGGAAGGTAGTCTATTGCTGAGATTTTTGTTACTCCATTGCATGGTAACCTTGTCATTAAGGAAGGTAATGTGTTGTCGATATTTTTGTTATTCCAATAGATGGTAGCCTTGTCATTATGGAAGGTAGTTTGTTGTCATGATTTTTGTTACTCCAATGGATAGTAGCCTTGCCATTATGGAAGGTAGTATGTTATCAATATCTTTGTTTCTCCAATTGATGGTAGCCTTGTCATTATAGAAGGTAGTCTATTGTCGAGATTTTTGTTACTCTAAGGGATGGTAGCCTTGTCCATATGGAAGGTAGTCTGTTGTCGAGATTTTTGTTATTCCAATGGATGGTAGCATTGTCATTATAAAAGGTAGTATATTGTCGATATTTTTGTCACTACAATGGATGGTAGCCTTGTCATTATGGAAGGTAGTCTATTGTCGAGATTTTTGTTACTACAATGGATTTTAGCCTTGTCGTTATGGAAGGTAGTCTATTGTCGATATCTTTGTTACTCCAATGGATTGTAGCCTAGTAATTATGGAAGGTAGTTTGTGTATGATATTTTTGTTATTCCAATGGATGATAGCCTTGTCATTATGAAAGGTAGTCTATTGTCGTGATTTGTATTACTCTAAGGGATGGTAGCCTTGTCATTATGGAAGGTAGTATGTTGTCGATATCTTTGTTACTCCAATGGATGGTAGCCTTGTCATTATGGAAGGTAGTCTGTTGTCGATATTTTTTTTACTCTAAGGGATGGTAGCCTTGTCATTATGGAAGGTAGTCTATTGCCGAGATTTTTGTTACTCCATTGCATGGTAGCCTTGTCATTATGGAAGGTACTGTGTTGTCGATATTTTTGTTATTCCAATGGATGGTAGCCCTGTCATTATGGAAGGTAGTCTCTTGTCGTGATTTTTGTTACTCCAATGGATGGTAGCCTTGTCACTATGTAAGGTGGTCTGTTGTCGAGATATTTGTTACTCTAAGGGATGGTAGCCTTGCCATTATGGAACGTAGTCTGTTCTCGAGATTTTTGTTATTCCAATGGATGGTAGCGTTGTCATTATAGAAGGTAGTATATTATCGAGATTTTTGTCACTATAATGGATGGTAGCCTTGTCATTATGGAAGGTAGTCTGTTGTCAAGATTTTTGTTACTACAATGGATTGTAGCCTTGTCGTTATGGAAGGTAGTTTGTTGTCGATATCTTTGTTAGTCCAATGGATGGTACCCTAGTCATTATGGAAGGTAGTTTGTGTACGAGATTTTAGTTACTTTAATGGATGGTAGCCTTGTCATTATAAAAGGTAGTCTGTTGTCAAGATTTTTTATACTCAAATGGATTGTAGCCTTGTAATTATGGAAGGTAGTCTCTTGTTGATATTTTGGTTACTCCAATGATGGTACCCTTATCATTATGGAAGGTAGTCTATTGCTGAGATTTTTGTTACTCCATTGCATGGTAACCTTGTCATTAAGGAAGGTAATGTGTTGTCGATATTTTTGTTATTCCAATAGATGGTAGCCTTGTCATTATGGAAGGTAGTTTGTTGTTATGATTTTTGTTACTCCAATGGATGGTAGCCTTGCCATTATGGAAGGTAGTATGTTATCAATATCTTTGTTTCTCCAATTGATGGTAGCCTTGTCATTATAGAAGGTAGTCTATTGTCGAGATTTTTGTTACTCTAAGGGATGGTAGCCTTGTCCATATGGAAGGTAGTCTGTTGTCGAGATTTTTGTTATTCCAATGGATGGTAGCATTGTCATTATAAAAGGTAGTATATTGTCGAGATTTTTGTCACTACAATGGATGGTAGCCTTGTCATTAGGTAAGGTAGTCTGTTGTCGAGATTTTTGTTACTAGAATGGATTGTAGCCTTGTCGTTATGGAAGGTAGTCTATTGTCGATATCTTTGTTACTCCAATGGATTGTAGCCTAGTAATTATGGAAGGTAGTTTGTGTATGATATTTTTGTTATTCCAATGGATGATAGCCTTGTCATTATGAAAGGTAGTCTATTGTCGTGATTTGTATTACTCTAAGGGATGGTAGCCTTGTCATTATTGAAGGTAGTATGTTGTCGATATCTTTGTTACTCCAATGGATGGTAGCCTTGTCATTATGGAAGGTAGTCTGTTGTCGATATTTTTTTTACTCTAAGGGATGGTAGCCTTGTCATTATGGAAGGTAGTCTATTGCCGAGATTTTTGTTACTCCATTGCATGGTAGCCTTGTCATTATGGAAGGTAGTGTGTTGTCGATATTTTTGTTATTCCAATGGATGGTAGCCCTGTCATTATGGAAGGTAGTCTCTTGTCGTGATTTTTGTTACTCCAATGGATGGTAGCCTTGTCACTATGTAAGGTGGTCTGTTGTCGAGATATTTGTTACTCTAAGGGATGGTAGCCTTGCCATTATGGAACGTAGTCTGTTATCGAGATTTTTGTTATTCCAATGGATGGTAGCGTTGTCATTATAGAAGGTAGTATATTATCGATATTTTTTTCACTACAATGGATGGTAGCCTTGTCATTATGGAAGGTAGTCTGTTGTCGAGATTTTTGTTACTACAATGGATTGTAGCCTTGTCGTTATGGAAGATAGTCTGTTGTCGATATCTTTGTTATTCCAATGGTTGGTAGCCTTATTATTATGGAAGGTAGTCTATTGTTGTGATTTTTGTTACTCCAATGGATGGTAGCCTTGTCATTATGGAAGGTAGTCTGTTGTCAAGATTTTTGTTACTACAATGGATTGTAGCCTTGTCGTTATAGAAGATAGTCTGTTGTCGATATCTTTGTTACTCCAATGGATGGTAGCCTAGTCATTATGGAAGGTAGTTTGTGTACAAGATTTTAGTTACTCCAATGGATGGTAGCCTTGTCATTATGGAAGGTAGTCTGTTGTCGAGATTTTAGTTACTCCAATGGATGGTAGCCTTGTCATTATAGAAGGTAATATATTGTCGAGATTTTTGTCACTATATTGGATGGTAGCCTTTTCATTATGGAACGTAGTCTGTTGTCGAGATTTTTGTTATTCCATTGGATGGTAGCGTTGTCTTTATAGAAGGTAGTATATTATCGTGATTTTTGTCACTACAATGGATGGTAGCCTTGTCATTATGGAAGGTAGTCTGTTGTCAAGATTTTTGTTACTACAATGGATTGTAGCCTTGTCGTTATGGAAGGTAGTTTGTTGTCGATATGTTTGTTAGTCCAATGGATGGTAGCCTAGTCATTTTGGAAGGTACTTTGTGTACGAGATTTTAGTTACTTTAATGGATGGTAGCCTTTACATTATGAAAGGTAGTCTGTTGTCGAGATTTTTTATACTCCAATGGATTGTAGCCTTGTAATTATGGAAGGTAGTCTCTTGTTGATATTTTAGTTACTCCAATGGATGGTAGCCTTGTCATTATGGAAGGTAGTCTGTTGTCGATATTTTTCTTACTCCAATGGATAGTAGCCTTGTCATTATAGAAGGTAATATATTGTCGAGATTTTTGTCACTATATTGGATGGTAGCCTTGTCATTATGGAACGTAGTCTGTTGTCGAGATTTTTGTTATTCCATTGGATGGTAGCGTTGTCATTATAGAAAGTAGTATATTATCGAGATTTTTGTCACTACAATGGATGGTAGCCTTGTCATTATAGAAGGTAGTCTATTGTCGAGATTTTTGTTACTCTAAGGGATGGTAGCCTTTCCATATGGAAGGTAGTCTGTTGTCGAGATTTTTGTTATTCCAATGGATGGTAGCATTGTCATTATAGAAGGTAGTATATTGTCGAGATTTTTGTCACTACAATGGATGGTAGCCTTGTCATTAGGTAAGGTAGTCTGTTGTCGAGATTTTTGTTACTAGAATGGATTGTAGCCTTGTCGTTATGGAAGGTAGTATATTGTCGATATCTTTGTTACTCCAATGGATGGTAGCCTAGTCATTATGGAAGGTAGTTTGTGTATGATATTTTTGTTATTCCAATGGCTGGTAGCGTTGTCATTATAGAAGGTAGTATATTATCGATATTTTTGTCACTACAATGGATGGTAGCCTTGTCATTATGGAAGGTAGTCTGTTGTCGAGATTTTTGTTACTACAATGGATTGTAGCCTTGTCGTTATGGAAGATAGTCTGTTGTCGATATCTTTGTTATTCCAATGGATGGTAGCCTTATTATTATGGAAGGTAGTCTATTGTCGTGATTTTTGTTACTCCAATGGATGGTAGCCTTGTCATTATGGAAGGTAGTCTGTTGTCGAGATTTTTGTTACTACAATGGATTGTAGCCTTGTCGTTATAGAAGATAGTCTGTTGTCGATATCTTTGTTACTCCAATGGATGGTAGCCTAGTCATTATGGAAGTTAGTTTGTGTACGAGTTTATAGTTACTCCAATGGATGGTAGCCTTGTCATTATGGAAGGTAGTCTATTGTCGAGATTTTTTTTACTCCAATGGATGGTAGCCTTGTCATTATAGAAGGTAATATATTGTCGAGATTTTTGTCACTATATTGGATGGTAGCCTTGTCATTATGGAACATAATATGTTGTCGAGATTTTTGTTATTCCATTGGATGGTAGCGTTGTCATTATAGAAGGTAGTATATTATCGAGATTTTTGTCACTACAATGGATGGTAGCCTTGTCATTATGGAAGGTAGTCTGTTGTCAAGATTTTTGTTACTACAATGGATTGTAGCCTTGTCATTATGGAAGGTAGTTTGTTGTCGATATGTTTGTTAGTCCAATGGATAGTAGCCTAGTCATTATGGAAGGTAGTTTGTGCACGAGATTTTAGTTACTTTAATGGATGGTAGCCTTTACATTATGAAAGGTAGTCTGTTGTCGAGATTTTTTATACTCCAATGGATTGTAGCCTTGTAATTATTGAAGGTAGTCTCTTGTTGATATTTTGGTTACTCCAATGATTGTACCCTTGTCATTATGTAAGGTAGTCTATTGCCGATATTTTTTATACTCCATTGCATGGTAGCCTTGTCATTATGGAAGGTAGTGTGTTGTCGATATTTTTGTTATTCCAATAGATGGTAGCGTTGTCCATATGGAAGGTAGTCTGTTGTCATGATTTTTGTTACTCCAATGGATGGTAGCCTTGCCATTATGGAAGGTAGTATGTTATTGATATCTTTGTTTCTCCAATGGATGGTAGCCTTGTCATTATAGAAGGTAGTCTATTGTCGAGATTTTTGTTACTCTAAGGGATGGTAGCCTTGTCCATATGGAAGGTAGTCTGTTGTCGAGATTTTTGTTATTCCAATGGATGGTAGCATTGTCATTATAGAAGGTAGTATATTGTCGAGATTTTTGTCACTACAATGGATGGTAGGCTTGTCATTAGGTAAGGTAGTCTGTTGTCGAGATTTTTGTTACTAGAATTGATTGTAGCCTTGTCGTTATGGAAGGTAGTCTGTTGTCGATATCTTTGTTACTCCAATGGATGGTAGCCTAGTCTTTCTGGAAGGTAGTTTGTGTACTATATTTTTGTTATTCCAATGGATGATAGCCTTGTCATTATGAAAGGTAGTCTATTGTCGTGATTTTTATTACTCTAAGGGATGGTAGCCTTGTCATTATGGAGTAGTATGTTGTCGATATCTTTGTTACTCCAATGGATGGTAGCCTTGTCATTATGGAAGGTAGTCTGTTGTCGATATTTTTTTTACTCTAAGGGATGGTAACCTTGTCATTATGGAAGGTAGTCTATTGCTGAGATTTTTGTTACTCCATTGCATGGTAGCCTTATCATTATGGAAGGTAGTGTGTTGTCGATATTTTTGTTATTCCAATGGATGGTAGCCCTGTCATTATGGAAGGTAGTCTCTTGTCGTGATTTTTGTTACTCCAATGGATGGTAGCCTTGTCATTATGTAAGGTGGTCTGTTGTCGAGATATTTGTTACTCTAAGGGATGGTAGCCTTGCTATTATGGAACGTAGTATTTTATCGAGATTTTTGTTATTCCAATGGATGGTAGCGTTGTCATTATAGAAGGTAGTATATTATGGATATTTTTGTCACTACAATGGATGGTAGTCTTGTCATTATGGAAGGTAGTCTCTTGTCGAGATTTTTGTTACTACAATGGATTGTAGCCTTGTCATTATAGAAGAGAGTCTGTTGTCGATATCTTTGTTATTCCAATGGATGGTAGCCTTATTATTATGGAAAGTAGTCTATTGTCGTGATTTTTGTTACTCCAATGGATGGTAGCCTTGTCATTATGGAAGGTAGTCTGTTGTCGAGATTTTTGTTACTACAATGGATTGTAGCCTTGTCGTTATAGAAGATAGTCTGTTGTCGATATCTTTGTTACTCCAATGGATGGTAGCCTAGTCATTATGGAAGGTAGTTTGTGTACGAGATTTTAGTTACTCCAATGGATGGTAGCTTTGTCATTATGGAAGGTAGTCTATTATCGAGATTTTTGTTACTCCAATGGATGGTAGCCTTGTCATTATAGAAGGTAATATAGTGTCTAGATTTTTGTCACTACAATGGATGGTAGCCTTGTCATTATGGAAGGTACTCTGTTGTCAAGATTTTTGTTACTACAATGGATTGTAGCCTTGTCGTTATGGAAGGTAGTTTGTTGTCGATATGTTTGTTAGTCCAATGGATGGTAGCCTAGTCATTATGGAAGGTAGTTTGTGTACGAGATTTTAGTTACTTTAATGGATGGTAGCCTTGTCATTATGAAAGGTAGTCTGTTGTCGAGATTTTTTATACTCCAATGGATTGTAGCCTTGTAATTATGGAAGGTAGTCTCTTGTTGATATTTTGGTTACTCCAATGATGGTACCCTTGTCATTATGGAAGGTAGTCTATTGCCGAGATTTTTGTTACTCCATTGCATGGTAGCCTTGTCATTATGGAAGGTAGTGTGTTGTCGATATTTTTGTTATTCCAATAGATGGTAGCGTTGTCATTATGGAGGGTAGTCTGTTGTCATGATTTTTGTTACTCCAATGGATGGTAGCCTTGCCATTATGGAAGGTAGTATGTTATTGATATCTTTGTTTCTCCAATGGATGGTAGCCTTGTCATTATAGAAGGTAGTCTATTGTCGAGATTTTTGTTACTCTAAGGGATGGTAGCCTTGTCCATATGGAAGGTAGTCTGTTGTCGAGATTTTTGTTATTCCAATGGATGGTAGCATTGTCATTATAGAAGGTAGTATATTGTCGAGATTTTTGTCACTACAATGGATGGTAGGCTTGTCATTAGGTAAGGTAGTTTGTTGTCGAGATTTTTGTTACTAGAATGGATTGTAGTCTTGTCGTTATAGAAGGTAGTCTGTTGTCGATATCTTTGTTACTCCAATGGATGGTAGCCTAGTCATTATGGAAGGTAGTTTGTGTATGATATTTTTGTTATTCCAATGGATGATAGCCTTGTCATTATGAAAGGTAGTCTATTGTCGTGATTTTTATTACTCTAAGGGATGGTAGCCTTGTCATTATGGAAGGTAGTATGTTGTCGATATCTTTGTTACTCCAATGGATGGTAGCCTTGTCATTATGGAAGATAGTCTGTTGTCGATATTTTTTTTACTCTAAGAGATGGTAGCCTTGTCATTATGGAAGGTAGTCTATTGCCGAGATTTTTGTTACTCCATTGCATGGTAGCCTTGTCATTATGGAAGGTAGTGTGTTGTCGATATTTTTGTTATTCCAATGGATGGTAGCCCTGTCATTATGGAAGGTAGTCTCTTGTCGTGATTTTTGTTACTCCAATGGATGGTAGCCTTGTCATTATGTAAGGTGGTCTGTTGTCGAGATATTTGTTACTCTAAGGGATGGTAGCCTTGCTATTATGGAACGTAGTATTTTATCGAGATTTTTGTTATTCCAATGGATGGTAGCGTTGTCATTATAGAAGGTAGTATATTATGGATATTTTTGTCACTACAATGGATGGTAGTCTTGTCATTATGGAAGGTAGTCTCTTGTCGAGATTTTTGTTACTACAATGGATTGTAGCCTTGTCATTATGGAAGATAGTCTGTTGTTGATATCTTTGTTATTCCAATGGATGGTAGCCTTATTATTATGGAAAGTAGTCTATTGTCGTGATTTTTGTTACTCCAATGGATGGTAGCCTTGTCATTATGGAAGGTAGTGTGTTGTCGAGATTTTTGTTACTATAATGGATTGTAGCCTTGTCGTTATAGAAGATAGTCTGTTGTCGATATCTTTGTTACTCCACTGGATGGTAGCCTAGTCATTATTGAAGGTAGTTTGTGTACGAGATTTTAGTTACTCCAATGGATGGTAGCCTTGTCATTATGGAAGGTAGTCTATTGTCGAGATTTTTGTTACTCCAATGGATGGTAGCCTTGTCATTATAGAAGGTAATATATTGTCGAGATTTTTGTCACTACAATGGATGGTAGCCTTGTCATTATGGAAGGTAGTCTGTTGTCAAGATTTTTGTTACTACAATGGATTGTAGCCTTGTCGTTATGGAAGGTAGTTTGTTGTCGATATGTTTGTTAGTCCAATGGATGGTAGCCTAGTCATTATGGAAGGTAGTTTGTGTACGAGATTTTAGTTACTTTAATGGATGGTAGCCTTGTCATTATGAAAGGTAGTCTGTTGTTGAGATTTTTTATACTCCAATGGATTGTAGCCTTGTAATTATGGAAGGTAGTCTCTTGTTGATATTTTGGTTACTCCAATGATGGTACCCTTGTCATTATGGAAGGTAGTCTATTGTCGAGATTTTTGATACTCCATTGCATGGTAGCCTTGTCATTATGGAAGGTAGTGTGTTGTCGATATTTTTGTTATTCCAATAGATGGTAGCGTTGTCATTATGGAAGGTAGTCTGTTGTCATGATTTTTGTTACTCCAATGGATGGTAGCCTTGCCATTATGGAAGGTAGTATGTTATCGATATCTTTGTTTCTCCAATGGATGGTAGCCTTGTCATTATAGAAGGTAGTCTATTGTCGAGATTTTTGTTACTCTAAGGGATGGTAGCCTTGTCCATATGGAAGGTAGTCTGTTCTCGAGATTTTTGTTATTCCAATGGATGGTAGCATTGTCATTATAGAAGGTAGTATATTGTCGAGATTTTTGTCACTAGAATGGATGGTAGCCTTGTCATTAGGTAAGGTAGTCTGTTGTCGAGATTTTTGTTACTAGAATGGATTATAGCCTTGTCGTTATAGAAGGTAGTCTGTTGTCGATATCTTTGTTACTCCAATGGATGGTAGCCTAGTCATTATGGAAGGTAGTTTGTGTACGATATTTTTGTTATTCCAATGGATGATAGCCTTGTCATTATGAAAGGTAGTCTATTGTCGTGATTTTTATTACTCTAAGGGATGGTAGCCTTGTCATTATGGAAGGTAGTATGTTGTCGATATCTTTGTTACTCCAATGGATGGTAGCCTTGTCATTATGGAAGATAGTCTGTTGTCGATATTTTTTTTACTCTAAGGGATGGTAGCCTTGTCATTATGGAAGGTAGTCTATTGCCGAGATTTTTGTTACTCCATTGCATGGTAGCCTTGTCATTATTGAAGGTAGTGTGTTGTCGATATTTTTGTTATTCCAATGGATGGTAGCCCTGTCATTATGGAAGGTAGTCTCTTGTCGTGATTTTTGTTACTCCAATGGATGGTAGCCTTGTCATTATGTAAGGTGGTCTGTTGTCGAGATATTTGTTACTCTAAGGGATGGTAGCCTTGCTATTATGGAACGTAGTATTTTATCGAGATTTTTGTTATTCCAATGGATGGTAGCGTTGTCATTATAGAAGGTAGTATATTATGGATATTTTTGTCACTACAATGGATGGTAGTCTTGTCATTATGGAAGGTAGTCTCTTGTCGAGATTTTTGTTACTACAATGGATTGTAGCCTTGTCATTATGGAAGATAGTCTGTTGTTGATATCTTTGTTATTCCAATGGATGGTAGCCTTATTATTATGGAAAGTAGTCTATTGTCGTGATTTTTGTTACTCCAATGGATGGTAGCCTTGTCATTATGGAAGGTAGTGTGTTGTCGAGATTTTTGTTACTATAATGGATTGTAGCCTTGTCGTTATAGAAGATAGTCTGTTGTCGATATCTTTGTTACTCCACTGGATGGTAGCCTAGTCATTATTGAAGGTAGTTTGTGTACGAGATTTTAGTTACTCCAATGGATGGTAGCCTTGTCATTATGGAAGGTAGTCTATTGTCGAGATTTTTGTTACTCCAATGGATGGTAGCCTTGTCATTATAGAAGGTAATATATTGTCGAGATTTTTGTCACTACAATGGATGGTAGCCTTGTCATTATGGAAGGTAGTCTGTTGTCAAGATTTTTGTTACTACAATGGATTGTAGCCTTGTCGTTATGGAAGGTAGTTTGTTGTCGATATGTTTGTTAGTCCAATGGATGGTAGCCTAGTCATTATGGAAGGTAGTTTGTGTACGAGATTTTAGTTACTTTAATGGATGGTAGCCTTGTCATTATGAAAGGTAGTCTGTTGTCGAGATTTTTTATACTCCAATGGATTGTAGCCTTGTAATTATGGAAGGTAGTCTCTTGTTGATATTTTGGTTACTCCAATGATGGTACCCTTGTCATTATGGAAGGTAGTCTATTGTCGAGATTTTTGATACTCCATTGCATGGTAGCCTTGTCATTATGGAAGGTAGTGTGTTGTCGATATTTTTGTTATTCCAATAGATGGTAGCGTTGTCATTATGGAAGGTAGTCTGTTGTCATGATTTTTGTTACTCCAATGGATGGTAGCCTTGCCATTATGGAAGGTAGTATGTGATCGATATCTTTGTTTCTCCAATGGATGGTAGCCTTGTCATTATAGAAGGTAGTCTATTGTCGAGATTTTTGTTACTCTAAGGGATGGTAGCCTTGTCCATATGGAAGGTAGTCTGTTCTCGAGATTTTTGTTATTCCAATGGATGGTAGCATTGTCATTATAGAAGGTAGTATATTGTCGAGATTTTTGTCACTAGAATGGATGGTAGCCTTGTCATTAGGTAAGGTAGTCTGTTGTCGAGATTTTTGTTACTAGAATGGATTATAGCCTTGTCGTTATAGAAGGTAGTCTGTTGTCGATATCTTTGTTACTCCAATGGATGGTAGCCTAGTCATTATGGAAGGTAGTTTGTGTACGATATTTTTGTTATTCCAATGGATGATAGCCTTGTCATTATGAAAGGTAGTCTATTGTCGTGATTTTTATTACTCTAAGGGATGGTAGCCTTGTCATTATGGAGTAGTATGTTGTCGATATCTTTGTTACTCCAATGGATGGTAGCCTTGTCATTATGGAAGGTAGTCTGTTGTCGATATTTTTTTTACTCTAAGGGATGGTAGCCTTGTCATTATGGAAGGTAGTCTATTGCCGAGATTTTTGTTACTCCATTGCATGGTAGCCTTGTCATTATTGAAGGTACTGTGTTGTCGATATTTTTGTTATTCCAATAGATGGTAGACCTGTCATTATGGAAGGTAGTCTATTGTCGTGATTTTTGTTACTCCAATGGATGGTAGCCTTGTCATTATGGAAGGTGGTATGTTGTCGAGATATTTGTTACTCTAAGGGATGGTAGCCTTGCCATTATGGAACATAGTCTGTTATCGAGATTTATGTTATTCCAATGGATGGTAGCATTGTCATTATAGAAGGTAGTATATTATCGATATTTTTGTCACTACAATGGATGGTAGCCTTGTCATTATGGAAGGTAGTCTGTTGTCGAGATTTTTGTTACTATAATGGATTGTAGCCTTGTCGTTATGGAAGATAGTTTGTTGTCGATATCTTTGTTATTCCAATGGATGGTAGCCTTATTATTATGGAAGGTAGTCTATTGTCGTGATTTTTGTTACTCCAATGGATGGTAGCCTTGTCATTATGGAAGGTAGTCTGTTGTCGAGATTTTTGTTACTACAATGGATTGTAGCCTTGTCGTTATAAAAGATAGTCTGTTGTCAATATCTTTGTTACTCCAATGGATGGTAGCCTATTCATTATGGAAGGTAGTTTGTGTACGAGGTTTTAGTTACTCCAATGGATGGTAGCCTTGTGATTATGGAAGGTAGTGTGTTGTCGAGATTTTTGTTACTCCAATGGATGGTAGCCTTGTCATTATAGAAGGTAGTCTATTGTCGAGATTTTTGTTACTCTAAGGGATGGTAGCCTTGTCAATATGGAAGGTAGTCTGTTGTCGAGATTTTTGTTATTCCAATGGATGGTAGCCTTGTCATTATAGAAGGTAATATATTGTCGAGATTTTTGTCACTATATTGGATGGTAGCATTGTCATTATGGAATGTAGTCTGTTGTCGAGATTTTTGTTATTCCATTGGATGGTAGCGTTGTCATTATAGAAGTTAGTATATTATAAAGATTTTTGTCAGTACAATGGATGGTAGCCTTGTCCTTATGGAAGGTAGTCTGTTGTCAAGATTTTTGTTACTCTAAGGGATGGTAGCCTAGTCATTATGGAAGGTAGTTTGTGTACGAGATTTTAGTTACTTTAATGGATGGTAGCCTTGTCATTATGAAAGGTAGTCTGTTGTCGAGATTTTTTATACTCCAATGGATTGTAGCCTTGTAATTATGGAAGGTAGTCTCTTGTTGATATTTTGGTTACTCCAATGATGGTACCCTTGTCATTATGGAAGGTAGTCTATTGCCGAGATTTTTGTTACTCCATTGCATGGTAGCCTTGTCATTATGGAAGGTAGTGTGTTATCGATATTTTTATTATTCCAATAGATGGTTGCGTTGTCATTATGGAAGGTAGTCTGTTGTCATGATTTTTGTTACTCCAATGGATGGTAGCCTTGCCATTATGGAAGGTAGTATGTTATCGATATCTTTGTTTCTCCAATGGATGGTAGCCTTGTCATTATAAAAGGTAGTCTATTGTCGAGATTTTTGTTACTCTAAGGGATGGTAGCCTTGTCCATATGGAAGGTAGTCTGTTGTCGAGATTTTTGTTATTCCAATGGATGGTAGCATTATCATTATAGAAGGTAGTATATTGTCGAGATTTTTGTCACTACAATGGATGGTAGCCTTGTCATTAGGTAAGGTAGTCTGTTATCGAGATTTTTGTTACTAGAATGGATTGTAGCCTTGTCATTATGGAAGGTAGTTTGTTGTCGATATCTTTGTTACTCCAATGGATGGTAGCCTAGTCATTATGGAAGGTAGTATGTTATCGATATCTTTGTTTCTCCAATGGATGGTAGCCTTGTCATTATAGAAGGTAGTCTATTGTCGAGATTTTTGTTACTCTAAGGGATGGTAGCCTTGTCCATATGGAAGGTAGTCTGTTGTCGAGATTTTTGTTATTCCAATGGATGGTAGCATTGTCATTATAGAAGGTAGTATATTGTCGAGATTGTTGTCACTACAATGGATGGTAGCCTTGTCATTAGGTAAGGTAGTCTGTTGTCGAGATTTTTGTTACTAGAATGGATTGTAGCCTTGTCGTTATGGAAGGTAGTCTGTTGTCGATATCTTTGTTACTCCAATGGATGGTAGCCTAGTCATTATGGAAGGTAGTTTGTGTACGATATTTTTGTTATTCCAATGGATGATAGCCTGGTCATTATGAAAGGTAGTCTATTGTCGTGATTTTTATTACTCTAAGGGATGGTAGCCTTGTCATTATGGAAGGTAGTATGTTGTTGATATCATTGTTACTCTAATGGATGGTAGCCTTGTCATTATGGAAGGTAGTCTGTTGTCGTTATTTTTTTTACTCTAAGGGATGGTAGCCTTGTCATTATGGAAGGTAGTCTATTGCCGAGATTTTTGTTACTCCATTGCATGGTAGCCTTGTCATTATGGAAGGTAGTGTGTTTTCGATATTTTTGTTATTCCAATGGATGGTAGCCCTGTCATTATGGAAGGTTGTCTATTGTCGTGATTTTTGTTACTCCAATGAATGGTAGCCTTGTCATTATGGAAGGTGGTATGTTGTCGAGATATTTGTTACTCTAAGGGATGGTAGCCTTGGCATTATGGAACGTAGTCTGTTATCGAGATTTTTGTTATTCCAATGGATGGTAGCATTGTCATTATAGAAGGTAGTATATTATCGATATTTTTGTCACTACAATGGATAGTAGCCTTGTCATTATGGAAGGTAGTCTGTTGTCGAGATTTTTGTTACTATAATGGATTGTAGCCTTGTCGTTATGGAAGATAGTCTGTTGTCGATATCTTTGTTATTCCAATGGATGGTAGCCTTATTATTATGGAAGGTAGTTTATTGTCGTGATTTTTGTTACTCCAAAGGATGGTAGCCTTGTCATTATGGAATGTAGTCTGTTGTCGAGACTTTTGTTTTTACAATGGATTGTAGCCTTGTCGTTATAAAAGATAGTTTGTTGTCGATATCTTTGTTACTCAAATGGATGGTAGCCTAGTCATTATGGAAGGTAGTTTGTGTACGAGGTTTTAGTTACTCCAATGGATGGTAGCCTTGTGATTATGGAAGATGTCTGTTGTCGAGATTTTTGTTACTCTAATGGATGGTAGCCTTGTCATTATAGAAGGTAATATATTGTCGAGATTTTTGTCCCTATATTGGATGGTAGCATTGTCATTATGGAACGTAGTCTGTTGTCGAGATTTTTGTTATTTCATTGGATGGTAGCGTTGTCATTATAGAAGTTCGTATATTATCAAGATTTTTGTCACTACAATGGATGGTAGCCTTGTCATTATGGAAGGTAGTCTGTTGTTAAGATTTTTGTTACTACAATGGATTGTAGCCTTGTCATTATGGAAGGTAGTTTGTTGTCGATATGTTTGTTAGTCCAATGGATGGTAGCCTAGTCATTATGGAAGGTAGTTTGTGTACGAGATTTTAGTTACTTTAATGGATGGTAGCCTTGTCATTATGAAAGGTAGTCTGTTGTCGAGATTTTTTATACTCCAATGGATTATAGCCTTGTAGTTATGGAAGGTAGTCTCTTGTTGATATTTTGGTTACTCCAATGATGGTACCCTTGTCATTATGGAAGGTAGTCTATTGCCGAGATTTTTGTTACTCCATTGCATGGTAGCCTTGTCATTATGGAAGGTAGTGTGTTATCGATATTTTTATTATTCCAATAGATGGTTGCGTTGTCATTATGGAAGGTAGTCTGTTGTCATAATTTTTGTTACTCCAATGGATGGTAGCCTTGCCATTATGGAAGGTAGTATGTTATCGATATCTTTGTTTCTCCAATGGATGGTAGCCTTGTCATTATAAAAGGTAGTCTATTGTCGAGATTTTTGTTACTCTAAGGGATGGTAGCCTTGTCCATATGGAAGGTAGTCTGTTGTCGAGATTTTTGTTATTTCAATGTATGGTAGCATTGTCATTATAGAAGGTACTATATTGTCGAGATTTTTGTCACTACAATGGATGGTAGCCTTGTCATTAGGTAAGGTAGTCTGTTGTCGCGATTTTTGTTACTAGAATTGATTGTAGCCTTGTCGTTATGGAAGGTAGTTTGTTGTCGATATCTTTGTTACTCAAATGGATGGTAGCCTAGTCATTATGGAAGGTAGTATGTTATCGATATCTTTGTTTCTCCAATGGATGGTAGCCTTGTCATTATAGAAGGTAGTCTATTGTCGAGATTTTTGTTACTCTAAGGGATGGTAGCCTTGTCCATATGGAAGGTAGTCTGTTGTCGAGATTTTTGTTATTCCAATGGATGGTAGCATTGTCATTATAGAAGGTAGTATATTGTCGAGATTGTTGTCACTACAATGGATGGTAGCCTTGTCATTAGGTAAGGTAGTCTGTTGTCGAGATTTTTGTTACTAGAATGGATTGTAGCCTTGTCGTTATGGAAGGTAGTCTGTTGTCGATATCTTTGTTACTCCAATGGATGGTAGCCTAGTCATTATGGAAGGTAGTTTGTGTACGATATTTTTGTTATTCCAATGGATGATAGCCTTGTCATTATGAAAGGTAGTCTATTGTCGTGACTTTTATTACTCTAAGGGATGGTAGCCTTGTCATTATGGAAGGTAGTATGTTGTCGATATCATTGTTACTCCAATGGATGGTAGCCTTGTCATTAAGGAAGGTAGTCTGTTGTCGATATTTTTTTTACTCTAAGGGATGGTAGCCTTGTCATTATGGAAGGTAGTCTATTGCCAAGATGTTTGTTACTCCATTGCATGGTAGCCTTGTCATTGTGGAAGGTAGTGTGTTGTCGATATTTTTGTTATTCCAATGGATGGTAGCCCTGTCATTATGGAAGGTTGTCTATTGTCGTGATTTTTGTTACTCCAATGGATGGTAGCCTTATTATTATGGAAGGTGGTCTGTTGTCGAGATATTTGTTACTATAAGGGATGGTAGCCTTGCCATTATGGAACGTAGTCTGTTATCGAGATTTTTATTATTCCAATGGATGGTAGCGTTGTCATTATAGAAGGTAGTATATTATCGATATTCTTTTTATTATAATGGATGGTAGCCTTGTCATTATGGAAGGTAGTCTGTTGTCAAGATTTTTGTTACTACAATGGATTGTATCCTTGTCGTTATGGAAGATAGTCTGTTGTCGATATCTTTGTTATTCCAATGGATGGTAGCCTTATTATTATGGAAGGTAGTCTATTGTCGTGATTTTTGTTACTCCAATGGATGGTAGCCTTGTCATTATGGAAGGTAGTTTGTTGTCGAGATTTTTGTTAGTACAATGGATTGTAGCCTTGTCGTTATAGAAGATAGTCTGTTGTCGATATCTTTGTTACTCCAATGGATGGTAGCCTAGTCATTATGGAAGGTAGTTTGTGTACGAGATTTTAGTTACTCCAATGGATGGTAGCCTTGTCATTATGGAAGGTAGTCTGTTGTCGAGATTTTTGTTACTCCAATGGATGGTAGCCTTGTCATTATAGAAGGTAATATATTGTCGAGATTTTTTTCACTATATTGGATGGTAGCCTTGTCATTATGGAACGTAGTCTGTTGTCGAGATTTTTGTTATTCCATTGGATGGTAGCGTTGTCATTATAGAAGGTAGTATATTATGGAGATTTTTGTCACTACAATGGATGGTAGCCTTATCATTATGGAAGGTAGTCTGTTGTCAAGATTTTCGTTACTACAATGGATTGTAGCCTTGTCATTGTGGAAGGTAGTTTGTTGTCGATATCTTTGTTAGTCCAATGGATGGTAGCCTAGTCATTATGGAAGGTAGTTTGTGTACGAGATTTTAGTTACTTTAATGGATGGTAACCTTGTCATTATGAAAGGTAGTCTGTTGTCGAGATTTTTTATACTCCAATGAATTGTAGCCTTGTAATTATGGAAGGTAGTCTCTTGTTGATATTTTGGTTACTCCAATGATGGTACCCTTGTCATTATGGAAGGTAGTCTATTGCCGAGATTTTTGTTACTCCATTGCATGGTAGCCTTGTCATTATGGAAGGTAGTGTGTTGTCGATATTTTTGTTATTCCAATAGATGGTATCCTTGTCATTATGGAAGGTAGTCTGTTGTCATGATTTTTGTTACTCCAATGGATGGTATCCTTGCCATTATGGAAGGTAGAATGTTATCGATATCTTTGTTTCTCCAATGGATGGTAGCCTTGTCATTATAGAAGGTAGTCTATTGTCGAGATTTTTGTTACTCTAAGGGATGGTAGCCTTATCCATATGGAAGGTAGTCTGTTGTCAAGATTTTTGTTATTCTAATGGATGGTAGCATTGTCATTATAGAAGGTAGTATATTGTCGAGATTTTTGTCACTACAATGGATGGTAGCCTTGTCATTAGGTAAGGTAGTCTGTTGTCGAGATTTTTGTTACTAGAATGGATTGTAGCCTTGTCGTTATGGAAGGTAGTCTGTTGTCGATATCTTTGTTACTCCAATGGATGGTAGCCTAGTCATTATGGAAGGTAGTTTGTGTACGATATTTTTGTTATTCCAATGGATGATAGCCTTGTCATTATGAAAGGTATTCTATTGTCGTGATTTTTATTACTCTAAGGGATGGTAGCCTTGTCATTATGGAAGGTAGTATGTTGTCGATATCTTTGTTACTCCAATGGATGGTAGCCTTGTCATTATGGAAGGTAGTCTGTTGTCGATATTTTTTTTACTCTAAGGGATGGTAGCCTTGTCATTATGGAAGGTAGTCTATTGCCGAGATTTTTGTTACTCCATTGCATGGTAGCCTTGTCATTATGGAAGGTAGTGTGTTGTCGATATTTTTGTTATTCCAATGGATGGTAGCCCTGTCCTTATGGAAGGTAGTCTCTTGTCGTGATTTTTGTTACTCCAATGGATGGTAGCCTTGTCATTATGGAAGGTGGTCTGTTGTAGAGATATTTGTTACTCTAAGGGATGGTAGCCTTGCCATTATGGAACGTAGTCTGTTATCGAGATTTTTGTTATTCCAATGGATGGTAGCATTGTCATTATAGAAGGTAGTATATTATTGATATTTTTCTCACTACAATGGATGGTAGCCTTGTCATTATGGAAGGTAGTCTGTTGTCGAGATTTTTGTTACTATAATGGACTGTAGCCATGTCATTATGGAAGATAGTCTGTTTTCGATATCGTTGTTATTCCAATGGATGGTAGCCTTATTATTATGGAAGGTAGTCTATTGTCGTGATTTTTGTTTCTCCAATGGATGGTAGCCTTGTCCATATGGAAGGTAGTCTGTTGTCGAGATTTTTGTTATTCCAATGGATGGTAGCATTGTCATTATAGAAGGTAGTATATTGTCGAGATTTTTGTCACTACAATGGATGGTAGCCTTGTCATTAGGTAAGGTAGTCTGTTGTCGAGATTTTTGTTACTAGAATGGATTGTAGCCTTGTCGTTATGGAAGGTAGTTTGTTGTCGATATCTTTGTTACTCCAATGGATGGTAGCCTAGTCATTATGGAAGGTAGTATGTTGTCGATATCTTTGTTTCTCCAATGGATGGTAGCCTTGTCATTATAGAAGGTAGTCTATTGTCGAGATTTTTGTTACTCTAAGGGATGGTAGCCTTGTCCATATGGAAGGTAGTCTGTTGTCGAGATTTTTGTTATTCCAATGGATGGTAGCATTGGCATTATAGAAGGTAGTGTATTGTCGAGATTTTTGTCACTACAATGGATGGTAGCCTTGTCATTAGATAAGGTAGTCTGGTGTCGAGATTTTTGTTACTAGAATGGATTGTAGCCTTGTCGTTATGGAAGGTAGTCTGTTGTTGATATCTTTGTTACTCCAATGGATGGTATCCTAGTCATTATAGAAGGTAGTTTGTGTACGATATTTTTGTTATTCCAATGGATGATAGCCTTGTCATTATGAAAGGTAGTCTATTGTCGTGATTTTTATTACTCTAAGGGATGGTAGCCTTGTGATTATGGAAGGTAGTATGTTGTCGATATTTTTTTTACTCTAAGGGATGGTAGCCTTGTCATTATGGAAGGTAGTCTATTACCGAGATTTTTGTTACTCCATTGCATGGTAGCCTTGTCATTATGGAAGGTAGTGTGTTGTCGATATTTTTGTTATTCCAATGGATGGTAGCCCTGTCATTATGGAAGGTAGTCTATTGTCGTGATTTTTGTTACTCCAATGGATGGTAGCCTTATCATTATGGAAGGTGGTCTATTGTCGAGATATTTGTTACTCTAAGGGATGGTAGCCTTGCCATTATAGAATGTAGTTTGTAATCGAGATTTTCGTTATTCCAATGAATGGTAGTGTTGTCATTATAGAAGGTAGTATATTATCGATATTTTTGTCACTACAATGGATGGTAGCGTTGTCATTATGGAAGGTAGTCTGTTGTCGAGATTTTTGTTACAACAATGGATGGTAGCCTAGTCATTATGGAAGGTAGTTTGTGTACGAGATTTTAGTTACTCCAATGGATGGTAGCCTTGTCATTATGGAAGGTAGTCTGTTGTCGAGATTTTTGTTACTCCAATGGATGGTAGCCTTGTCATTATAGAAGGTAATATATTGTTGAGATTTTTGTCACTATATTGGATGGTAGCCTTGTCATTATGGAACGTAGTCTGTTGTCGGGATTTTTGTTATTCCATTGGATGGTAGCGTTGTCATTATAGAAGGTAGTATATTATCGAGATTTTTGCCACTACAAGGGATGGTAGCCTTGTCATTATGGAAGGTAGTATGTTGTCGATATCTTTGTTACTCCAATGGATGGTAGCCTTGTCATTATGGAAGGTAGTCTGTTGTCGATATTTTTTTTACTCTAAGGGATGGTAGCCTTGTCATTATGGAAGGTAGTCTATTGCCGAGATTTTTTTTACTTCATTGCATGGTAGCCTTATCATTATGGAAGGTAGTGTGTTGTCGATATTTTTGTTATTCCAATGGATGGTAGCCCTGTCATTATGGAAGGTAGTCTATTGTCGTGATTTTTGTTACTCCAATGGATGGTAGCCTTGTCATTATGGAAGGTGGTTTGTTGTCCAGATATTTGTTACTCTAAGGGTGGTAGCCTTGCCATTATGGAACGTAGTCTGTTATCGAGATTTTTGTTATTCCAATGGATGGTAGTGTTGTCAGTATAGAAGGTAGTATATTATCGATAATTTTGTTACTACAATGGATTATAGCCTTGTCGTTATGGAAGATAGTCTGGTTTCAATATCTTTGTTACTCTAATGGATGGTAGCCTAGTCATTATGGAAGGTAGTTTGTGGACGAGATTTTATTTACTCCAATGGATGGTAGCCTTGTCATTATGGAAGGTAGTCCGTTGTCGAGATTTTTGTTACTCCAATGGATGGTAGCCTTGTCATTATAGAAGGTAATATATTATCGAGATTTTTGTGAGTACAATGGATGGTAGCCTTGTCAATATGGAAGGTAGTGTGTTGTCGAGATTTTTGTTACTACAATGGATTGTAGCCTTTTCATTATGGAAGGTAGTTTGTTGTTGATATCTTTGTTAGTCCAATGGATGGTAGCCTAGTCATTATGGAAGGTAGTTTGTGTACGAGATTTTAGTTACTTTAATGGATGGAAGCCTTGTCATTATGAAAGGTAGTCTGTTGTCGAGATTTTTTATACTCCATTGGATTGTAGCCTTGTAATTATGGAAGGTAGTCTCTTGTTGATATTTTGGTTACTCCAATGATGGTACCCTTATCATTATCGAAGGTAGTCTATTGCCGAGATTTTTGTTACTCCATTGCATGGTAACCTTGTCATTATGGAAGGTAGTGTATTGTCTATATTTTTGTTATTCCAATAGATGGTAGCCTTGTCATTATAGAAGGTAGTCTATTGTCATGATTTTTGTTACTCCAATGGATGGTAGCCTTGCCATTATGGAAGGTAGTATGTTATCAATATCTTTGTTTCTCCAATGGATGGTAGCCTTGTCATTATAGAAGGTAGTCTATTGTCGAGATTTTTTTTACTCTAAGGGATGGTAGCCTTGTCCATATGGAAGGTTGTCTGTTGTCGAGATTTTTGTTATTCCAATGGATGGTAGCATTGTCATTATAGAAGGTAGTATATTGTCGAGATTTTTGTCACTACAATGGATGGTAGCCTTTTCATTAGGTAAGGTAGTCTGTTGTCGAGATTTTTGTTACTAGAATGGATTGTAGCCTTGTCGTTATGGAAGGTAGTCTGTTGTCGATATCTTTGTTACTCCAATGGATGATAGCCTTGTCATTATGAAAGGTAGTCTATTGTCGTGATTTTTATTACTCTAAGGGATGGTAGCCTTGTCATTATGGAAGGTAGTATGTTGTCGATATCTTTGTTACTCCAATGGATGGTAGCCTTGTCATTATGGAAGGTAGTCTGTTGTCGATATTTTTTTTGCTCTAAGGGATGGTAGCCTTGTCATTTTGGAAGGTAGTCTATTGCCGAGATTTTTGTTACTCCATTGCATGGTAGCCTTGTCATTATGGAAGGTAGTGTGTTGTCGATATTTTTGTTATTCCAATGGATGGTAGCCCTGTCATTATGGAAGGTAGTCTCTTGTCGTGATTTTTGTTACTCCAATGGATGGTAGCCTTGTCATTATGTAAGGTGGTCTGTTGTCGAGATATTTGTTACTCTAAGGGATGGTAGCCTTGCCATTATGGAACGTAGTCTGTTATCGAGATTTTTGTTATTCTAATGGATGGTAGCGTTGTCATTATAGAAGGTAGTATATTATCGATATTTTTGTCACTAAAATGGATGGTAGACTTGTCATTATGGAAGGTAGTCTATTGTCGAGATTTTTGTTACTGCAATGGATTGTAGCCTTGTCGTTATGGAAGATAGTCGGTTGTCGATATCTTTGTTATTCTAATGGATGGTAGCCTTATTATTATGGAAGGTAGTCTATTGTCGTGATTTTTGTTACTCCAATGGATGGTAGCCTTGTCATTATGGAAGGTAGTCTATTGTCGAGATTTTTGTTACTACAATGGATTGTAGCCTTGTCGTTATAGAAGATAGTCTCTTGTTGATATTTTTGTTACTCTAAGGGATGGTAGCCTTGTCCATATGGAAGGTAGTCTGTTGTCGAGATTTTTGTTATTCCAATGGATGGTAGCATTGTCATTATAGAAGGTAGTATATTGTCGATATTTTTGTCACTACAATGGATGGTAGCCTTGTCATTAGGTAAGGTAGTCTGTTGTCGAGATTTTTGTTACTAGAATGGATTGTAGCCTTGTCGTTATGGAAGGTAGTCTGTTGTCGATATCTTTGTTACTCCAATGGAACGTAGCATAGTCATTATGGAAGGTAGTTTGTGTATGATATTTTTGTTATTCCAATGTATGATAGCATTGTCATTATGAAAGGTAGTCTATTGTCGTGATTTTTATTACTCTAAGGGATGGTAGCCTTGTCATTATGGAAGGTAGTATGTTGTCAATATCTTTGTTACTCCAATGGATGATAGCCTTGTCATTATGGAAGGTAATCTGTTGTCGATATTTTTTTTACTGTAAGGGATGGTAGCCTTGTCATTATGGAAGGTAGTCCATTGCCGTGATTTTTGTTACTCCATTGCATGGTAGCCTTGTCATTATGGAAGGTAGTGTGTTGTCGATATTTTTGTTACTCCAATGGATGGTAGCCCTGTCATTATGGAAGGTAGTCTATTGTCTTGATTTTTGTTACTCCAATGGATGGTAGCCTTGTCATTATGGAAGGTGGTTTGTTGTCGAGATATTTGTTACTCTAAGGGATGGTAGCCTTGCCATTATGGAACGTAGTCTGTTATCGAGATTTTTTTTATTCCAATGGATGGTAGCATTGTCAGTATAGTAGGTAGTATATTATCGATATTTTTGTTACTACAATGGATTGTAGCCTTGTCATTATGGAAGATTGTCTGTTGTCAATATCTTTGTTACTCTAATGGATGGTAGCCTAGTCATTATGGAAGGTAGTTTGTGTACGAGATTTTATTTACTCCAATGGATGGTATCCTTGTCATTATGGAAGGTAGTCTGTTTTCGAGATTTTTGTTACTCCAATGGATGGTAGCCTTGTCATTATAGAAGGTAATATATTGTCGAGATTTTTGTCACTATAATGGATGGTAGCCTTGTCATTATGGAACGTAGTCTGTTGTCGAGATTTTTGTTATTCCATTAGATGGTAGTGTTGTCATTATAGAAGGTAGTATATTATCGAGATTTTTGTCACTACAATGGATGGGGGCCTTGTCATTATGGAAGGTAGTCCGTTGTCAAGATTTTTGTTACCACAACGGATTGTAGCTTTGTCGTTATGGAAGGTAGTTTGTTATCGATATCTTTGTTAGTCCAATGGATGGTAGCCTAGTCATTATGGAAGGTAGTTTGTGTACGAGATTTTAGTTACTTTAATGGATGATAGCCTTGTCATTATGGAAGGTAGTCTGTTGTCGAGATTTTTTATACTCCAATGGGTTGTAGCCTTGTAATTATGGAATGTAGTCTCTTGTTGACATTTTGGTTACTCCAATGATGGTACGCTTGTCATTATGGAAGGTAGTCTACTGTCGAGATTTTTGTTACTCCATTGCATGGTAGCCTTGTCATTATGGAAGGTAGTCTGTTTTCGTGATTTTTGTTACTCCAATGGATGGTAGCCTTGTCATTATGGAAGGTAGTATGTTGTCGATATCTTTGTTACTCCAATGGATGGTAGCCTTGTCATTATGGAAGGTAGTCTATTGTCGAGATTTTTGTTACTCTAAGGGATGGTAGCCTTGTCCATATGGAAGGTAGTCTGTTGTCGAGATTTTTGTTATTCCAATGGATGGTAGCGTTGTCATTAAAGAAGGTAGTATATTGTCGAGATTTTTGTCACTACAATGGAAGGTATCGTTGTCATTTTGTAAGGTAGTCAGTTGTCGAGATTTTTGTTACTAGAATGGATTGTAGCCTTGTCGTTATGGAAGGTAGTTTGTTGTCTATATCTTTGTTACTCCAATGGATGGTAGCCTTGTCATTATGGAAGGTAGTTTGTGTACGAGATTTTTTTTACTTTAATGGATGGTAGCCTTGTCATTATGGAAGGTAGTCTGTTGTCAAGATTTTTTATACTCCAATAAATTGTAGCATTGTAATTATGGAAGGTAGTCTCTTGTTGATATTTTGGTTACTCCAATGATGGTACCCTTGTCATTATGGAAGGTAGTCTATTGCCGAGATTTTTGTTACTCTGTTGCATGGTAGCCTTGTCATTATGGAAGGTAGTGTGTTGTCGATATTTTTGTTATTCCAATGGATGGTAGCCTTGTCATTATGGAAGGTAGTCTCTTTTTGTGATTTTTGTTACTCCAATGGATAATAGCCTTGTCATTATGGAAGGTAGTCTGCTGTCGAGATTTTTGTTACTACAATGGATTGTAGTCTTGTCGTTATGGAAGATAGTCTGTTGTTGATATCTTTGTTACTCCAATGGATGGTAGCCTAGTCATTACGGAAGGTAGTTTGTGTACGAGATTTTAGTTACTCCAATGGATGGCAGCCTTGTAATTATGGAAGGTAGTCTGTTGTCGAGATTTTTGTTACTCCAATGGATGGTAGCGTTGTCATTATAGAAGGTAATATATTGTCGAGATTTTTGTCACTATATTGGATGGTAGCCTTGTCATTATGGAACGTAGTCTGTTGTCGAGATTTTTGTTATTCCATCGGATGGTAGCATTGTCATTATAGAAGGTAGTATATTATCGAGATTTTTGTCACTATAATGGATGGTAGCCTTGTCGTTATGGAAGGTAGTCTGTTGTCAAGATTTTTGTTACTACAATGGATTGTAGCCTTGTCGTTATGGAAGGTAGCTTGTTGTCGATATCTTTGTTAGTCCAATGGATGGTAGCCTAGTCATTATGAAAGGTAGTTTGTGTACGAGATTTTAGTTACTTTAATGGATGGTAGCCTTGTCATTATGAAAGGTAGTCTGTTGTCGAGATTTTTTATACTCCAATGGATTGTAGCCTTGTAATTATGGAAGGTAGACTCTTGTTGATATTTTGGTTACTCCAATGATGGTACCCTTGTCATTATGGAAGGTAGTCTATTGCCGAGATTTTTGTTACTCCATTGCATGGTAGCCTTGTCATTATGGAAGGTAGTGTGTTGTCGATATTTTTGTTATTCCAATAGATGGTAGCCTTGTCATTATGGAAGGTAGTCTGTTGTCATGATTTTTGTTACTCCAATGGATGGTAGCCTTGCCATTATGGAAGGTAGTATGTTGTTGATATCTTTGTTACTCCAATGGATGGTAGCCTTGTCATTATAGAAGGTAGTCTATTGTCGAGATTTTTGTCACTATAATGGATGGTAGCCTTGTCATTATGGAAGGTAGTCTGTTGTCAAGATTTTTGTTACTACAATGGATTGTTGCTATGTCGTTATGGAAGGTAGTTTGTTGTCGATATCTTTGTTAGTCCAATGGATGGTAGCCTAGTCATTATGGAAGGTAGTTTGTGTACGAGATTTTAGTTACTTTAATGGATGGCAGCCTTGTCATTATGGAAGGTAGTCTGTTGTCGAGATTTTTTATACTCCAATAGATTGTAGCCTTGTAATTATGGAAGGTAGTCTCTTGTTGATATTTTGGTTACTCCAATGATGGTACCCTTGTCATTATGAAAGATAGTCTATTGCCGAGATTTTTGTTCCTCCATTGCATGGTAGCCTTGTCATTATGGAAGGTAGTGTGTTGTCGATATTTTTGTTATTCCAATGGATGGTAGCCTTGTCATTATGGAAGGTAGTCTGTTTTCGTGATTTTTGTTACTCCAATGGATGGTAGCCTTGTCATTATGGAAGGTAGTATGTTGTCGATATCTTTGTTACTCCAATGGATGGTAGCCTTGTCATTAAGGAAGGTAGTCTATTGTCGAGATTTTTGTTACTCTAAGGGATGGTAGCCTTGTCCATATGGAAGGTAGTCTGTTGTCGAGATTTTTGTTGTTCCAATGGATGGTAGCGTTGTCATTAAAGAAGGTAGTATATTGTCAAGATTTTTGTCACTACAATGGATGGTAGCCTTGTCATTATGTAAGGTAGTCAGTTGTCGAGATTTTTGTTACTAGAATGGATTGTAGCCTTGTCGTTATGGAAGGTAGTTTCTTGTCTATATCTTTGTTACTCCAATGGATGGTAGCCTAGTCATTATGGAAGGTAGTTTGTGTACGATATTTTAGTTACTTTAATGGATGGTAGCCTTGTCATTATGGAAGGTAGTCTGTTGTTGAGATTTTTTATACTCCAATAAATTGTAGCCTTGTAATTATGGAAGGTAGTCTCATGTTGATATTTTGGTTACTCCAATGATGGTACACTTGTCATTATTGAAGGTAGTCTATTGCCGATATTTTTGTTACTCCGTTGCAAGGTAGCCTTGTCATTATGGAAGTTAGTGTGTTGTCGATATTTTTGTTATTCCAATGGATGGTAGCCTTGTCATTATGGAAGGTAGTCTGTTTTCGTGATTTTTATTACTCCAATGGATGGTAGCCTTGTCATTATGGAAGGTAGTATGTTGTCGATATCTTTGTTACTCCAATGGATGGTAGCCTTGTCTTTATAGAAGGTAGTCTATTGTCGAGATTTTTGTCACTATAATGGATGGTAGCCTTGTCATTATGGAACGTAGTCTGTTGTCGAGATTTTTGTTATTCCATTAGATGGTAGCGTTGTCATTATAGAAGGTAGTATATTATCGAGATTTTTGTCACTACAATGGATGGTGGCCTTGTCATTATGGAAGGTAGTCTGTTGTCAAGATTTTTGTTACTACAATGGATTCTGGCTATGTCGTTATGGAAGGTAGTTTGTTGTCGATATCTTTGTTAGTCCAATGGATGGTAGCCTAGTCATTATGGAAGGTAGTTTTTGTACGAGATTTTAGTTACTTTAATGGATGGCAGCCTTGTCATTATGGAAGGTAGTCTGTTGTCGAGATTTTTTATACTCCAATAGATTGTAGCCTTGTAATTATGGAAGGTAGTCTCTTGTTGATATTTTGGTTACTCCAATGATGGTACCCTTGTCATTATGGAAGATAGTCTATTGCCGAGATTTTTGTTCCTCCATTGCATGGTATCCTTGTCATTATGGAAGGTAGTGTGTTGTCGGTATTTTTGTTATTCCAATGGATGGTAGCCTTGTCATTATGGAAGGTAGTCTGTTTTCGTGATTTTTGTTACTCCAATGGATGGTAGCCTTGTCATTATGGAAGGTAGTATGTTGTCGATATCTTTGTTACTCCAATGGATGGTAGCCTTGTCATTATGGAAGGTAGTCTATTGTCGAGATTTTTGTTACTCTAAGGGATGGTAGCCTTGTCCATATGGAAGGTAGTCTGTTGTCGAGATTTTTGTTATTCCAATGGATGGTAGCGTTGTCATTAAAGAAGGTAGTATATTGTCGAGATTTTTGTCACTACAATGGATGGTAGCCTTGTCATTATGTAAGGTAGTCAGTTGTCGAGATTTTTGTTACTAGAATGGATTGTAGCCTTGTCATTATGGAAGGTAGTTTGTTGTCCATATCTTTGTTACTCCAATGGATGGTAGCCTAGTCATTATGGAAGGTAGTTTGTGTACAAGATTTTTTTTACTTTAATGGATGGTAGGCTTGTCATTATGGAAGGTAGTCTGTTGTCGAGATTTTTTATACTCCAATAAATTGTAGCCTTGTAATTATGGAAGGTAGTCTCTTGTTGATATTTTGGTTACTCCAATGATGGTACCCTTGTCATTATGGAAGGTAGTCTATTGCCGAGATTTTTGTTACTCCTTTGCATGGTAGCCTTGTCATTATGGAAGGTAGTGTGTTGTCGATATTTTTGTTATTCCAATGGATGGTAGCCTTGTCATTATGGAAGGTAGTCTCTTTTTGTGATTTTTGTTACTCCAATGGATAGTAGCCTTGTCATTATGGAAGGTAGTCTGCTGTCGAGATTTTTGTTACTACAATGGATTGTAGCCTTGTCGTTATGGAAGATAGTCTGTTGTCGATATCTTTGTTACTCCAATGGATGGTAGCCTAGTAATTACGGAAGGTAGTTTGTGTACGAGATTTTAGTTACTCCAATGGATGGTAGCCTTGTCATTATGGAAGGTAGTCTGTTGTCGAGATTTTTGTTACTCCAATGGATGGTAGCCTTGTCATTATAGAAGGTAATATATTGTCGAGATTTTTGTCACTATATTGGATGGTAGCCTTGTCATTATGGAACGTAGTCTGTTGTCGAGATTTTTGTTATTCCATCGGATGGTAGCATTGTCATTATAGAAGGTAGTATATTATCAAGATTTTTGTCACTACAATGGATGGTAGCCTTGTCGTTATGGAAGGTAGTCTGTTGTCAAGATTTTTGTTACTACAATGGATTGTAGCCTTGTCGTTATAGAAGGTAGTTTGTTTTCGATATCTTTGTTAGTCCAATGGATGGTAGCCTAGTCATTATGAAAGGTAGTTTGTGTACGAGATTTTAGTTACTTTAATGGATGGTAGCCTTGTCATTATGAAAGGTAGTCTGTTGTCGAGATTTTTTATACTCCAATGGATTGTAGCCTTGTAATTATGGAAGGTAGACTCTTGTTGATATTTTGGTTACTCCAATGATGGTACCCTTGTCATTATGGAAGGTAGTCTATTGCCGAGATTTTTGTTACTCCATTGCATGGTAGCCTTGTCATTATGGAAGGTAGTGTGTTGTCGATATTTTTGTTATTCCAATAGATGGTAGCCTTGTCATTATGGAAGGTAGTTTGTTGTCATGATTTATGTTACTCCAATGGATGGTAGCCTTGCCATTATGGAAGGTAGTATGTTGTTGATATCTTTGTTACTCCAATGGATAGTAGCCTTGTCATTATAGAAGGTAGTCTATTGTCGAGATTTTTGTCACTATAATGGATGGTAGCCTTGTCATTATGGAACATAGTCTGTTGTCGAGATTTTTGTTCCATTAAATGGTAGCGTTGTCATTATAGAAGGTAGTATATTATCGAGATTTTTGTCACTACAATGGATGGTGGCCTTGTCATTATGGAAGGTAGTCTGTTGTCAAGATTTTTGTTACTACAATGGATTGTGGCCTTGTCGTTATGGAAGGTAGTTTGTTGTCGATATCTTTGTTTGTCCAATGGATGGTAGTCTAGTCATTATGGAAGGTAGTTTGTGTACGAGATTTTAGTTACTTTAATGGATGATAGCCTTGTCATTATGGAAGGTAGTTTGTTGTCGAGATTTTTTATACTCCAATGGGTTGTAGCCTTGTAATTATGGAACATAGTCTCTTGTTGATATTTTGGTTACTCCAATGATGGTACGCTTGTCATTATGGAAGGTAGTCTATTTACGAGATTTTTGTTACTCCATTGCATGGTAGCCTTGTCATTATGGAAGGTAGTGTGTTATCGATATTTTTGTTATTCCAATGGATGGTAGCCTTGTCATTATGGAAGGTGGTCTGTTGTCGAGATATTTGTTACTCTAAGGGATGGTAGCCTTGCCATTATGGAACATAGTCTGTTGTCGAGATTTTTGTTATTCCAATGGATGGTAGCGTTGTCATTATAGAAGGTAGTATATTATCGATATTTTTGTCACTACAATGGATGTTAGCCTTGTCATTATGGAAGGTAGTCTGTTGTCGAGATTTTTGTTACTACAATGAATTGTAGCCTTGTCGTTATGGAAGATAGTTTGTTGTCGATATCTTTGTTACTCCAATGGATGGTAGCCTAGTCATTATGGAAGGTAGATTGTGTACGGGATTTTATTTACTCCAATGGATGGCAGCCTTGTCATTATGGAAGATAGTCTGTTGTCAAGATTTTTGTTACAAGAATGGGTTATAGCCTTGTCGTTATGGAAGGTAGTATGTTGTCTATATCTTTGTTACTCCAATGGATGGTAGCCTTGTCATTATTGAAGGTAGTCTGTTGTCAAGATTTTTGTTACTAGAATGGGTTGTAGCCTTGTCGTTATGGAAGGTAGTATGTTGTCGATATCTTTGTTACTCCAATGGATGGTAGCCTAGTCATTATGGAAGGTAGTTTGTGTACGATATTTTTTTTATTCCAATGGATGGTAGCCTTGTCATTATGAAAGGAAGTTTATTGTCCTGATTTTTGTTACTCTAAGGGATGGTAGCCTTGTCATTATGGAAGGTAGTATGTTGTCGATATCTTTGTTACTCCAATGGATGGTAGCCTTGTCATTAAAGAAGGTAGTTTGTTGTCCAGATTTTTGTTATTCTAAGTGATGGTATCCTTTTCATTATGGAACGTAGTCTGTTATCGAGATTTTTGTTATTCCAATAGATGGTAGCGTTGTCATTATAGAAGGTAGTATATTATCGAGGTTTTTGTCACTACAATGGATGGTAGCCTTGTCATTATTGAAGGTAGTCTGTTGTCAAGATTTTTGTTACTAAAATAGATTGTAGCCTTATCGTTATGGAATGTAGTTTGTTGTCGATATCTTTGTTTGTCCAATGGATGGTAGCCTACTCATTATGGAAGGTAGTTTGTGTACGAGATTTTAGTTACTTTAATGGATGGTAGCCTTGTCATTATGGAAGGTAGTCTGTTGTCTAGATTTTTTATACTCCAATAAATTATAGCCTTGTAATTATGGAAGGTAGTCTCTTGTTGATATTTTGGTTACTCCAATGATGGTACCCTTGTCATTATGGAAGGTAGTCTATTGCCGAGATTTTTGTTACTCCATTGCATGGTAGCCTTGTCATTATGGAAGGTAGTGTGTTGTCGATATGTTTGTTATTCCATTCGATGATAGCCTTGTCATTATGGAAGGTAGTCTGTTGTCGTGATTTTTGTCACTCCAATGGATGGTAGCCTTGTCATTATGGAAGGTTATATGTTGTCGATATCTTTGTTACTCCAATGGATGGTAGCCTTGTCATTATGGAAGGTAGTCTATTGTTGATATTTTTGTTACTCTAAAGGTTGGTAGCCTTGTCCATATGGAAGGTAGTCTGTTGTCGAGATTTTTGTTATTCCAATGGATGGTAGCGTTGTTATTATAGAAGGTAGTATATTGTCTAGATTTTTTTCACTACAATGGATGGTAGCCTTGTCATTATGTAAGGTAGTCTTTTGTCGAGATTTTTGTTACTAGAATGGATTGTAGCCTTGTCGTTATGGAAGGTAGTATGTTGTCTATATCTTTGTTACTTCAATGTATGGTAGTCTAGTCATTATAGAAGGTAGTTTGTGTATGATATTTTTTTTATTCCAATGGATGGTAGCCTTGTCATTATGAAAGGAAGTCTATTGTCCTGATTTTTGTTACTCTAAGGGATGGTAGCCTTGTCATTATGGAAGGTAGTATGTTGTCGATATCTTTGTTACTCCAATGGATGGTAGCCTTGTCATTATGGAAGGTAGTCTGTTGTCCAGATTTTTGTTACTCTAAGGGATGGTAGCCTTGTCATTATGGAACGTAGTCTGTTGTCGATATTTTTGTTATTCCAATGGATGGTAGCGTTGTCATTATTTAAGGTAGTATATTGTCGAGATTTTTATCACTACAATGGATAGTAGCCTTGTTATTATGTAAGGTTGTCTATTGTCGAGATTTTTGTTACTAGAATGGGTTGTAGCCTTGTCGTTATGGAAGGTAGTATGTTGTCTATATCTTTGTTACTCCAATGGATGGTAGCCTGTTCATTATGGAAGGTAGTTTGTGTACGATATTTTTGTTATTCCAATGGATGGTAGCATTGTCATTATGAAAGGAAGTTAATTGACCTGATTTTTGTTACTCTATGGGATGGTAGCCTTGTCATTATGGAAGGTAGTATGTTATCGATATTTTTGTTACTCCAATGGATGGTAGCCTTGTCATTATGGAAGGTAGTCTGTTGTCCAGATTTTTGTTACTCTAAGGGATGGTAGCCTTTTCATTCTGGAACGTAGTCTGTTGTCGAGATTTTTGTTATTCCAATGGATGGTAGCGTTGTCATTATAAAAGGTAGTATATTATCGATATTTTTGTCACTACAATGGATGGTAGCTTGTCATTATTGAAGGTAGTCTATTGTCAAGATTTTTGTTACTACAATGGATTGTAGCCTTGTCGTTATGGAATGTAGTTTGTTGTCGATATCTTTGTTAGTCCAATGGATGGTAGCCTAGTCATTATGGAAGGTAGTTTGTGTAGGAGATTTTAGTTACTTTAATGGGTGGTAGCCTTGTCAATATGGAAGGTAGTCTGTTGTCGAGATTTTTTATACTCCAATAAATTATAGCCTTGTAATTATGGAAGGTAGTCTCTTGTTGATATTTTGGTTACTCCAATGATGGTACGCTTATCATTATGGAAGGTAGTCTATTGCCGAGATTCTTGTTACTCCATTGCATGGTAGCCTTGTCATTATGGAAGGTAGTGTGTTGTCGATATGTTTGTTATTCCATTCGATGATAGCCTTGTCATTATGGAAGGTAGTCTGTTGTCGTGATTTTTGTTACTCCAATGGATAGTAGCCTTGTCATTATGGAAGGTAGTCTGTTGTCGAGATTTTTCTTACTACAATGGATTGTAGCCTTTTTGTTATGGAAGATAGTCTGTTGTTGATATCTTTGTTACTCCATTGGATGGTAGCCTAGTCATTATGGAAGGTAGTTTGTGTACGAGATTTTAGTTACTCCAATGGATGGTAGCCTTGTCATTATGGAAGGTAGTCTGTTGTCGAGATTTTTGTTACTCCAATGGATGGTAGCCTTGTCATTATAGAAGGTGATATATTGTCACTATAATGGATGGTAGCCTTGTCATTATGGAACGTTGTCTGTTGTCGAGATTTTTGTTATTCCATTAGATGGAAGCGTTGTCATTATAGAAGGCAGTATATTATCGAGATTTTTGTCACTACAATGGATGGTGGCCTTGTCATTATGGAAGGTAGTCTGTTGTCAAGATTTTTATTACTACAATGGATTGTGGCCTTGTCGTTATGGAAGGTAGTTTGTTGTCGATATCTTTGTTAGTCCAATGGATGGTAGCCTAGCCATTATGGAAGGTAGTTTGTGTACGAGAATTTAGTTACTTTAATGGATGGTAGCCTTGTCATTATGGAAGGTAGTCTGTTGACGAGATTTTTTATACTCCAATAGATTGTAGCCTTGTAATTATGGAAGGTAGTCTATTGCCGAGATTTTTGTTACTCCATTGCATGGTAGCCTTGTCATTATGGAAGGTAGTGTGTTGTCGATATTTTTGTTATTCCAATTGATGGTATCCTTGTCATTATGGAAGGTAGTCTGTTTTCGTGATTTTTGTTACTCCAATGGATGGTAGCCTTGTCATTGTGGAAGGTAGTATGTTATCGATATCTTTGTTACTACAATGGATGGTAGCCTTGTCATTATGGAAGGTAGTCTATTGTCGAGATTTTTGTCACTACAATGGATGGTAGCCTTGTCATTATGTAAGGTAGTCTATTGTCGAGATTTTTGTTACTAGAATGGATTGTAGCCTTGTCGTTATGGAAGGTAGTATGTTGTCTATATCTTTGTTACTCCAATGGATGGTAGCCTAGTCATTATGGAAGGTAGTTTGTGTACGAGATTTTAGTTACTTTAATGGATGGTAGCCTTGTCATTATAGAAGATAGTCTGTTGTCGAGATTTTTTATACTCCAATAAATTGTAACCTTGTAATTATGGAAGGTAGTCTCTTGTTGATATTTTGGTTACTCCAATGATGGTACCCTTGTCATTATGGAAGGTAGTCTGTTTTCGTGATTTTTGTTACTCCAATGGATGGTAGCCTTGTCATTATGGAAGGTAGTATGTTGTCAATATCTTTGTTACTCCAATGGATGGTAGCCTTGTCATTATGGAAGGTAGTCTATTGTCGATATTTTTTTTACTCTAAGGGATGGTAGCCCTATCCATATGGAAGGTAGTCTGTTGTCGAGATTTTTGTTATTCCTATGGATGGTAGCGTTTTCATTATAGAAGGTAGTATATTGTAGAGAATTTTGTCACTACAATGGATGGTAACCTTGTAATTATGTAAGGTAGTCTATTGTCGAGATTTTTGTTACTAGAATGGATTGTAGCCTTGTCGTTATGGAAGGTAGTCTGTTGTCTATATCTTTGTTACTCCAATGGATGATATCCTAGTCATTATGGAAGGTAGTCTGTTGTCGAGATATTTTATACTCCAATAAATTGTAGCCTTGTAATTATGGAAGGTAGTCTCTTGTTGATATTTTGGTTACTCCAATGATGGTACCCTTGTCATTATGGAAGGTAGTCTATTGCCGAGATTTTTGTTACTCCGTTGCATGGTAGCCTTGTCATTATGGAAGGTAGTGTGTTTTCGATATTTTTGTTATTCCAATGGTTGGTAACCTTGTCATTATGGAAGATAGTCTGTTTTCTTGATTTTTGTTACTCCAATGGATGGTAGCCTTGTCATTATGGAAGGTAGTATGTTGTCGATATCTTTGTTACTCCAATGGATGGTACCCTTGTCATTATGGAAGGTAGTCTATTGTCGATATTTTTGTTACTCTAAGGGATGGTAGCCCTGTCCATATGGAAGGTAGTATGTTGTCGAGATTTTTGTTATTCCAATGGATGTAGCGTTGTCATTCTAAAAGGTAGTATATTGTCGAGATTTTTGTCACTACAATGGATGGTAGCCTTGTAATTATGTAAGGTAGTCTATTGTCGAGATTTTTGTTACTAGAATGGATTGTAGCCTTGTCATTATGGAAGGTAGTTTGTTGTCTATATCTTTGTTACTCCAATGGATGGTAGCCTAGTCATTATGGAAGGTAGTTTGTGGACGATATTTTTGTTATTCCAATGGATGGTAGCCTTGTCATTATGAAAGGAAGTCTATTGTCCTGATTTTTGTTAGTATAGGAGATGGTGGCCTTGTCATTATGGAAGGTAGTATGTTGTCGATATCTTTGTTACTCCAATGGATGTTAGCCTTGTCATTATGGAAGGTAGTATGTTGTCAAGATTTTTGTTACTCTAAGGGAAGGTAGCCTTGTCATTATGGAACGCAGTCTGTTGTCGAGATTTTTGTTATTCCAATTGATGGTAGCATTTTCATTATAGAAGGTAGTATATTATCGAGATTTTTGTCACTACAATGGATTATAGCCTTGTCATTATGGAAGGTAATCTGTTGTCAAGATTTTTGTTACTACAATGTATTATAGCCTTGTCGTTATGGAAGGTAGTTTGTTGTCGATATCTTTGTTAGTCCAATGGATGGTAGCCTAGTCATTATGGAAGGTAGTTTGTGTACGAGATTTTAGTTACTTTAATGGATGGTAGCCTTGTCATTATGGAAGGTAGTCTGTTGTCGAGATTTTTTATAATCCAATAAATTGTAGCCTTGTAATTATGGAAGGTAGTCTCTTATTGATATTTTGGATACTCCAATGATGGTACCCTTGTCATTATGGAAGGTAGTCTATTGCCGAGATTTTTGTTACTCCATTACATGGTAGCCTTGTCATTATGGAAGGTAGTGTGTTGTAGATATTTTTGTTATTCCAATGGATGGTAGCATTGTCATTATGAAAGGAAGTCTATTGTCCTGAATTTTGTTACTCTAAGGGATGGTAGCCTTGTCATTATGGAAGGTAGTATGTTGTCGATATCTTTGTTACTCCAATGGATGGTAGCCTTGTCATTATGGAAGGTAGTCTGTTGTCCAGATTTTTGTTACTCTAAGGGATGGTAGCTTTGTCATTATAGAAGGTAGTATATTATCGAGATTTTTGTCACTACAATGGATGGTAGCCTTGTCATTATGGAAGGTAGTCTGTTGTCAAGATTTTTGTTACTACAATGGATTGTAGCCTTGTCGTTATGGAAGGTAGTTTGTTGTCGATATCTTTGTTAGTCCAAGGGATGGTAGCCTAGTCATTATGGAAGGTAGATTGTGTACGAGATTTTAGTTACTTTAATGGATGGTAGCCTTGTCATTATGGAAGGTAGTCTGTTGTCGAGATTTTTTATACTCCAATAAATTGTAGCCTTGTAATTATAGAAGGTAGTCTCTTATTGATATTTCGGTTACTCCAATGATGGTACCCGTGTTATTATGGAAGGTAGTCTATTGCCAAGATTTTTGTTACTCCATTGCATGGTAGCCTTGTCATTATGGAAGGTAGTGTGTTGTCGATATTTTTGTTATTCCAATTGATGGTAGCCTTGTCATTATGGAAGGTAGTTTGTTTTCGTGATTTTTGTTACTCCAATGGATGGTAGCCTTGTCATTATGGAAGGTAGTATGTTGTCGATATCTTTGTTACTCCAATGGATGGTAGACTTGTCATTATGGAAGGTAGTCTATTGTCGATATTTTTGTTACTCTAAGGGATGGTAGCCTTATCCATATGGAAGGTAGTCTGTTGTCGAGATTTTTGTTATTCCTATGGATGGTAGCGTTGTCATTATAGAAGGTAGTATATTGTCGAGATTTTTATCACTACAGTGGATGGTAGCCTTGTCATTATGTAAGGTAGTCTGATGTCGAGATTTTTGTTTCTAGAATGGGTTATAGCCTTGTCGTTATGGAAGGTAGTTTGTTGTCTATATCTTTGTTACTCCATTGGATTGTAGCCTTGTCATTATGGAAGGTAGTCTGTTGTCGAGATTTTTTATACTCCAATAAATTGTAGCCTTGTAATTATGGAAGGTAGTCTCTTGTTGATATTTTGGTTACTCCAATTATGGTACCCTTATCATTATGGAAGGTAGTCTATTGCCGAGATTTTTGTTACTCGGTTGCATGGTAGCCTTGTCATTATGGAAGGTAGTGTGTTGTCGATATTTTTGTTATTCCAATGGATGGTAGCCTTGTCATTATGGAAGGTAGTCTGTTTTCGTGATTTTTGTTACTCCAATGGATGGTAGCCTTGTCGTTATGGAAGGTAGTATGTTGTCGATATCTTTGTTACTCCAATGGATGTTAGCCTTGTCATTATGGAAGGTAGTCTATTGTCGATATTTTTGTTACTCTAAGGGATGGTAGCCCTATCCATATGGAAGGTAGTCTATTGTCGAGATTTTTGTTATTCCAATGGATGGTAGCATTGTCATTATAGAAGGTAGTATATTGTCGAGATTTTTGTCACTACAATGGATGGTAGCCTTGTCATTATGTAAGGTAGTCTATTGTCAAGATTTTTGTTACTAGAATGGATTGTAGCCTTGTCGTTATGGATGGTAGTAATTTGTTTATATCTTTGTTACTTCAATGGATGGTAGCCTAGTCATTATGGAAGGTAGTCTGTTGTCGAGATTTTTTATACTCCAATAAATTGTAGCCTATGGAAGGTAGTCTCTTGTTTATATTTTGGTTACTCCAATGATGGTACCCTTGTCATTATGGAAAGTAGTCTATTGCCGAGATATTTGTTACTCCATTGCATGGTAGCCTTGTCATTATGGAAGGTAGTGTGTTATCGATATTTTTGTTATTCCAATGGATGGTAGCCTTGTCATTATGAAAGGAAGTCTATTGTCCTGAGTTTTGTTACTCTAAGGGATGGTATCCTTGTCATTATGGAAGGTAGTATGTTGTCGATATCTTTGTTACTCCAATGGATGGTAGCCTTGTCATTATGGAAGGTAGTCTGTTGTCCAAATTTTTATTACTCTAAGGGATGGTATCTTTGTCAGTATAGAAGGTAGTATATTATCGAGATTTTTGTCACTATAATGGATGGTAGCCTTGTCATTATGGAAGGTAGTATGTTGTCAAGATTTTGGTTACTACAATGGATTGTAGCCTTTTCGTTATGGAAGGTAGTTTGTTGTCGATATCTTTGTTAGTCCAAGGGATGGTAGCCTAGTCATTATGGAAGGTAGATTGTGTACGAGATTTTAGTTACTTTAATGGATGGTAGCCTTGTCATTATGGAAGGTAGTCTGCTGTCGAGATTTTTTATACTCCAATAAATTGTAGCCTTGTAATTATGGAAGGTAGTCTCTTGTTGATATTTTGGTTACTCCAATGATGGTACCCTTGTTATTATGGAAGGTAGTCTATTGCCAAGATTTTTGTTACTCCATTGCATGGTAGCCTTGTCATTATGGAAGGTAGTGTGTTGTCGATATGTTTGTTATTCCATTCGATGATAGCCTTGTCATTATGGAAGGTAGTCTGTTGTCGTGATTTTTGTTACTCCAATGGATAGTAGCCTTGTCATTATGGAAGGTAGTCTGTTGTCGAGATTTTTCTTACTACAATGGATTGTAGCCTTTTTGTTATGGAAGATAGTCTGTTGTTGATATCTTTGTTACTCCATTGGATGGTAGCCTAGTCATTATGGAAGGTAGTTTGTGTACGAGATTTTAGTTACTCCAATGGATGGTAGCCTTGTCATTATGGAAGGTAGTCTGTTGTCGAGATTTTTGTTACTCCAATGGATGGTAGCCTTGTCATTATAGAAGGTGATATATTGTCACTATAATGGATGGTAGCCTTGTCATTATGGAACGTTGTCTGTTGTCGAGATTTTTGTTATTCCATTAGATGGAAGCGTTGTCATTATAGAAGGCAGTATATTATCGAGATTTTTGTCACTACAATGGATGGTGGCCTTGTCATTATGGAAGGTAGTCTGTTGTCAAGATTTTTATTACTACAATGAATTGTGGCCTTGTCGTTATGGAAGGTAGTTTGTTGTCGATATCTTTGTTAGTCCAATGGATGGTAGCCTAGCCATTATGGAAGGTAGTTTGTGTACGAGAATTTAGTTACTTTAATGGATGGTAGCCTTGTCATTATGGAAGGTAGTCTGTTGACGAGATTTTTTATACTCCAATAGATTGTAGCCTTGTAATTATGGAAGGTAGTCTCTTGTTGATATTTTGGTTACTCCAATGATGGTACCCTTGTCATTATGGAAGGTAGTCTATTGCCGAGATTTTTGTTACTCCATTGCATGGTAGCCTTGTCATTATGGAAGGTAGTGTGTTGTCGATATTTTTGTTATTCCAATTGATGGTATCCTTGTCATTATGGAAGGTAGTCTGTTTTCGTGATTTTTGTTACTCCAATGGATGGTAGCCTTGTCATTGTGGAAGGTAGTATGTTATCGATATCTTTGTTACTACAATGGATGGTAGCCTTGTCATTATGGAAGGTAGTCTATTGTCGAGATTTTTGTCACTACAATGGATGGTAGCCTTGTCATTATGTAAGGTAGTCTATTGTCGAGATTTTTGTTACTAGAATGGATTGTAGCCTTGTCGTTATGGAAGGTAGTATGTTGTCTATATCTTTGTTACTCCAATGGATGGTAGCCTAGTCATTATGGAAGGTAGTTTGTGTACGAGATTTTAGTTACTTTAATGGATGGTAGCCTTGTCATTATAGAAGGTAGTCTGTTGTCGAGATTTTTTATACTCCAATAAATTGTAACCTTGTAATTATGGAAGGTAGTCTCTTGTTGATATTTTGGTTACTCCAATGATGGTACCCTTGTCATTATGGAAGGTAGTCTGTTTTCGTGATTTTTGTTACTCCAATGGATGGTAGCCTTGTCATTATGGAAGGTAGTATGTTGTCAATATCTTTGTTACTCCAATGGATGGTAGCCTTGTCATTATGGAAGGTAGTCTATTGTCGATATTTTTTTTACTCTAAGGGATGGTAGCCCTATCCATATGGAAGGTAGTCTGTTGTCGAGATTTTTGTTATTCCTATGGATGGTAGCGTTTTCATTATAGAAGGTAGTATATTGTAGAGATTTTTGTCACTACAATGGATGGTAACCTTGTAATTATGTAAGGTAGTCTATTGTCGAGATTTTTGTTACTAGAATGGATTGTAGCCTTGTCGTTATGGAAGGTAGTCTGTTGTCTATATCTTTGTTACTCCAATGGATGATATCCTAGTCATTATGGAAGGTAGTCTGTTGTCGAGATATTTTATACTCCAATAAATTGTAGCCTTGTAATTATGGAAGGTAGTCTCTTGTTGATATTTTGGTTACTCCAATGATGGTACCCTTGTCATTATGGAAGGTAGTCTATTGCCGAGATTTTTGTTACTCCGTTGCATGGTAGCCTTGTCATTATGGAAGGTAGTGTGTTTTCGATATTTTTGTTATTCCAATGGTTGGTAACCTTGTCATTATGGAAGATAGTCTGTTTTCTTGATTTTTGTTACTCCAATGGATGGTAGCCTTGTCATTATGGAAGGTAGTATGTTGTCGATATCTTTGTTACTCCAATGGATGGTACCCTTGTCATTATGGAAGGTAGTCTATTGTCGATATTTTTGTTACTCTAAGGGATGGTAGCCCTGTCCATATGGAAGGTAGTATGTTGTCGAGATTTTTGTTATTCCAATGGATGGTAGCGTTGTCATTCTAAAAGGTAGTATATTGTCGAGATTTTTGTCACTACAATGGATGGTAGCCTTGTAATTATGTAAGGTAGTCTATTGTCGAGATTTTTGTTACTAGAATGGATTGTAGCCTTGTCATTATGGAAGGTAGTTTGTTGTCTATATCTTTGTTACTCCAATGGATGGTAGCCTAGTCATTATGGAAGGTAGTTTGTGGACGATATTTTTGTTATTCCAATGGATGGTAGCCTTGTCATTATGAAAGGAAGTCTATTGTCCTGATTTTTGTTAGTATAGGAGATGGTAGCCTTGTCATTATGGAAGGTAGTATGTTGTCGATATCTTTGTTACTCCAATGGATGTTAGCCTTGTCATTATGGAAGGTAGTCTGTTGTCGAGATTTTTTATACTCCAATAAATTGTAGCCTTGTAATTATAGAAGGTAGTCTCTTATTGATATTTCGGTTACTCCAATGATGGTACCCGTGTTATTATGGAAGGTAGTCTATTGCCAAGATTTTTGTTACTCCATTGCATGGTAGCCTTGTCATTATGGAAGGTAGTGTGTTGTCGATATTTTTGTTATTCCAATTGATGGTAGCCTTGTCATTATGGAAGGTAGTTTGTTTTCGTGATTTTTGTTACTCCAATGGATGGTAGCCTTGTCATTATGGAAGGTAGTATGTTGTCGATATCTTTGTTACTCCAATGGATGGTAGACTTGTCATTATGGAAGGTAGTCTATTGTCGATATTTTTGTTACTCTAAGGGATGGTAGCCTTATCCATATGGAAGGTAGTCTGTTGTCGAGATTTTTGTTATTCCTATGGATGGTAGCGTTGTCATTATAGAAGGTAGTATATTGTCGAGATTTTTATCACTACAGTGGATGGTAGCCTTGTCATTATGTAAGGTAGTCTGATGTCGAGATTTTTGTTTCTAGAATGGGTTGTAGCCTTGTCGTTATGGAAGGTAGTTTGTTGTCTATATCTTTGTTACTCCATTGGATTGTAGCCTTGTCATTATGGAAGGTAGTCTGTTGTCGAGATTTTTTATACTCCAATAAATTGTAGCCTTGTAATTATGGAAGGTAGTCTCTTGTTGATATTTTGGTTACTCCAATTATGGTACCCTTATCATTATGGAAGGTAGTCTATTGCCGAGATTTTTGTTACTCCGTTGCATGGTAGCCTTGTCATTATGGAAGGTAGTGTGTTGTCGATATTTTTGTTATTCCAATGGATGGTAGCCTTGTCATTATGGAAGGTAGTCTGTTTTCGTGATTTTTGTTACTCCAATGGATGGTAGCCTTGTCGTTATGGAAGGTAGTATGTTGTCGATATCTTTGTTACTCCAATGGATGTTAGCCTTGTCATTATGGAAGGTAGTCTATTGTCGATATTTTTGTTACTCTAAGGGATGGTAGCCCTATCCATATGGAAGGTAGTCTATTGTCGAGATTTTTGTTATTCCAATGGATGGTAGCATTGTCATTATAGAAGGTAGTATATTGTCGAGATTTTTGTCACTACAATGGATGGTAGCCTTGTCATTATGTAAGGTAGTCTATTGTCAAGATTTTTGTTACTAGAATGGATTGTAGCCTTGTCGTTATGGATGGTAGTAATTTGTTTATATCTTTGTTACTTCAATGGATGGTAGCCTAGTCATTATGGAAGGTAGTCTGTTGTCGAGATTTTTTATACTCCAATAAATTGTAGCCTATGGAAGGTAGTCTCTTGTTTATATTTTGGTTACTCCAATGATGGTACCCTTGTCATTATGGAAAGTAGTCTATTGCCGAGATATTTGTTACTCCATTGCATGGTAGCCTTGTCATTATGGAAGGTAGTGTGTTATCGATATTTTTGTTATTCCAATGGATGGTAGCCTTGTCATTATGAAAGGAAGTCTATTGTCCTGAGTTTTGTTACTCTAAGGGATGGTATCCTTGTCATTATGGAAGGTAGTATGTTGTCGATATCTTTGTTACTCCAATGGATGGTAGCCTTGTCATTATGGAAGGTAGTCTGTTGTCCAAATTTTTATTACTCTAAGGGATGGTATCTTTGTCAGTATAGAAGGTAGTATATTATCGAGATTTTTGTCACTATAATGGATGGTAGCCTTGTCATTATGGAAGGTAGTATGTTGTCAAGATTTTGGTTACTACAATGGATTGTAGCCTTTTCGTTATGGAAGGTAGTTTGTTGTCGATATCTTTGTTAGTCCAAGGGATGGTAGCCTAGTCATTATGGAAGGTAGATTGTGTACGAGATTTTAGTTACTTTAATGGATGGTAGCCTTGTCATTATGGAAGGTAGTCTGCTGTCGAGATTTTTTATACTCCAATAAATTGTAGCCTTGTAATTATAGAAGGTAGTCTCTTGTTGATATTTTGGTTACTCCAATGATGGTACCCTTGTTATTATGGAAGGTAGTCTATTGCCAAGATTTTTGTTACTCCATTGCATGGTAGCCTTGTCATTATGGAAGGTAGTGTGTTGTCGATATGTTTGTTATTCCATTCGATGATAGCCTTGTCATTATGGAAGGTAGTCTGTTGTCGTGATTTTTGTTACTCCAATGGATAGTAGCCTTGTCATTATGGAAGGTAGTCTGTTGTCGAGATTTTTCTTACTACAATGGATTGTAGCCTTTTTGTTATGGAAGATAGTCTGTTGTTGATATCTTTGTTACTCCATTGGATGGTAGCCTAGTCATTATGGAAGGTAGTTTGTGTACGAGATTTTAGTTACTCCAATGGATGGTAGCCTTGTCATTATGGAAGGTAGTCTGTTGTCGAGATTTTTGTTACTCCAATGGATGGTAGCCTTGTCATTATAGAAGGTGATATATTGTCACTATAATGGATGGTAGCCTTGTCATTATGGAACGTTGTCTGTTGTCGAGATTTTTGTTATTCCATTAGATGGAAGCGTTGTCATTATAGAAGGCAGTATATTATCGAGATTTTTGTCACTACAATGGATGGTGGCCTTGTCATTATGGAAGGTAGTCTGTTGTCAAGATTTTTATTACTACAATGAATTGTGGCCTTGTCGTTATGGAAGGTAGTTTGTTGTCGATATCTTTGTTAGTCCAATGGATGGTAGCCTAGCCATTATGGAAGGTAGTTTGTGTACGAGAATTTAGTTACTTTAATGGATGGTAGCCTTGTCATTATGGAAGGTAGTCTGTTGACGAGATTTTTTATACTCCAATAGATTGTAGCCTTGTAATTATGGAAGGTAGTCTCTTGTTGATATTTTGGTTACTCCAATGATGGTACCCTTGTCATTATGGAAGGTAGTCTATTGCCGAGATTTTTGTTACTCCATTGCATGGTAGCCTTGTCATTATGGAAGGTAGTGTGTTGTCGATATTTTTGTTATTCCAATTGATGGTATCCTTGTCATTATGGAAGGTAGTCTGTTTTCGTGATTTTTGTTACTCCAATGGATGGTAGCCTTGTCATTGTGGAAGGTAGTATGTTATCGATATCTTTGTTACTACAATGGATGGTAGCCTTGTCATTATGGAAGGTAGTCTATTGTCGAGATTTTTGTCACTACAATGGATGGTAGCCTTGTCATTATGTAAGGTAGTCTATTGTCGAGATTTTTGTTACTAGAATGGATTGTAGCCTTGTCGTTATGGAAGGTAGTATGTTGTCTATATCTTTGTTACTCCAATGGATGGTAGCCTAGTCATTATGGAAGGTAGTTTGTGTACGAGATTTTAGTTACTTTAATGGATGGTAGCCTTGTCATTATAGAAGGTAGTCTGTTGTCGAGATTTTTTATACTCCAATAAATTGTAACCTTGTAATTATGGAAGGTAGTCTCTTGTTGATATTTTGGTTACTCCAATGATGGTACCCTTGTCATTATGGAAGGTAGTCTGTTTTCGTGATTTTTGTTACTCCAATGGATGGTAGCCTTGTCATTATGGAAGGTAGTATGTTGTCAATATCTTTGTTACTCCAATGGATGGTAGCCTTGTCATTATGGAAGGTAGTCTATTGTCGATATTTTTTTTACTCTAAGGGATGGTAGCCCTATCCATATGGAAGGTAGTCTGTTGTCGAGATTTTTGTTATTCCTATGGATGGTAGCGTTTTCATTATAGAAGGTAGTATATTGTAGAGATTTTTGTCACTACAATGGATGGTAACCTTGTAATTATGTAAGGTAGTCTATTGTCGAGATTTTTGTTACTAGAATGGATTGTAGCCTTGTCGTTATGGAAGGTAGTCTGTTGTCTATATCTTTGTTACTCCAATGGATGATATCCTAGTCATTATGGAAGGTAGTCTGTTGTCGAGATATTTTATACTCCAATAAATTGTAGCCTTGTAATTATGGAAGGTAGTCTCTTGTTGATATTTTGGTTACTCCAATGATGGTACCCTTGTCATTATGGAAGGTAGTCTATTGCCGAGATTTTTGTTACTCCGTTGCATGGTAGCCTTGTCATTATGGAAGGTAGTGTGTTTTCGATATTTTTGTTATTCCAATGGTTGGTAACCTTGTCATTATGGAAGATAGTCTGTTTTCTTGATTTTTGTTACTCCAATGGATGGTAGCCTTGTCATTATGGAAGGTAGTATGTTGTCGATATCTTTGTTACTCCAATGGATGGTACCCTTGTCATTATGGAAGGTAGTCTATTGTCGATATTTTTGTTACTCTAAGGGATGGTAGCCCTGTCCATATGGAAGGTAGTATGTTGTCGAGATTTTTGTTATTCCAATGGATGGTAGCGTTGTCATTCTAAAAGGTAGTATATTGTCGAGATTTTTGTCACTACAATGGATGGTAGCCTTGTAATTATGTAAGGTAGTCTATTGTCGAGATTTTTGTTACTAGAATGGATTGTAGCCTTGTCATTATGGAAGGTAGTTTGTTGTCTATATCTTTGTTACTCCAATGGATGGTAGCCTAGTCATTATGGAAGGTAGTTTGTGGACGATATTTTTGTTATTCCAATGGATGGTAGCCTTGTCATTATGAAAGGAAGTCTATTGTCCTGATTTTTGTTAGTATAGGAGATGGTAGCCTTGTCATTATGGAAGGTAGTATGTTGTCGATATCTTTGTTACTCCAATGGATGTTAGCCTTGTCATTATGGAAGGTAGTATGTTGTCAAGATTTTTGTTACTCTAAGGGAAGGTAGCCTTGTCATTATGGAACGCAGTCTGTTGTCGAGATTTTTGTTATTCCAATTGATGGTAGCATTTTCATTATAGAAGGTAGTATATTATCGAGATTTTTGTCACTACAATGGATTATAGCCTTGTCATTATGGAAGGTAATCTGTTGTCAAGATTTTTGTTACTACAATGTATTATAGCCTTGTCGTTATGGAAGGTAGTTTGTTGTCGATATCTTTGTTAGTCCAATGGATGGTAGCCTAGTCATTATGGAAGGTAGTTTGTGTACGAGATTTTAGTTACTTTAATGGATGGTAGCCTTGTCATTATGGAAGGTAGTCTGTTGTCGAGATTTTTTATAATCCAATAAATTGTAGCCTTGTAATTATGGAAGGTAGTCTCTTATTGATATTTTGGATACTCCAATGATGGTACCCTTGTCATTATGGAAGGTAGTCTATTGCCGAGATTTTTGTTACTCCATTACATGGTAGCCTTGTCATTATGGAAGGTAGTGTGTTGTAGATATTTTTGTTATTCCAATGGATGGTAGCATTGTCATTATGAAAGGAAGTCTATTGTCCTGAATTTTGTTACTCTAAGGGATGGTAGCCTTGTCATTATGGAAGGTAGTATGTTGTCGATATCTTTGTTACTCCAATGGATGGTAGCCTTGTCATTATGGAAGGTAGTCTGTTGTCCAGATTTTTGTTACTCTAAGGGATGGTAGCTTTGTCATTATAGAAGGTAGTATATTATCGAGATTTTTGTCACTACAATGGATGGTAGCCTTGTCATTATGGAAGGTAGTCTGTTGTCAAGATTTTTGTTACTACAATGGATTGTAGCCTTGTCGTTATGGAAGGTAGTTTGTTGTCGATATCTTTGTTAGTCCAAGGGATGGTAGCCTAGTCATTATGGAAGGTAGATTGTGTACGAGATTTTAGTTACTTTAATTGATGGTAGCCTTGTCATTATGGAAGGTAGTCTGTTGTCGAGATTTTTTATACTCCAATAAATTGTAGCCTTGTAATTATAGAAGGTAGTCTCTTATTGATATTTCGGTTACTCCAATGATGGTACCCGTGTTATTATGGAAGGTAGTCTATTGCCAAGATTTTTGTTACTCCATTGCATGGTAGCCTTGTCATTATGGAAGGTAGTGTGTTGTCGATATTTTTGTTATTCCAATTGATGGTAGCCTTGTCATTATGGAAGGTAGTTTGTTTTCGTGATTTTTGTTACTCCAATGGATGGTAGCCTTGTCATTATGGAAGGTAGTATGTTGTCAATATCTTTGTTACTCCAATGGATGGTAGACTTGTCATTATGGAAGGTAGTCTATTGTCGATATTTTTGTTACTCTAAGGGATGGTAGCCTTATCCATATGGAAGGTAGTCTGTTGTCGAGATTTTTGTTATTCCTATGGATGGTAGCGTTGTCATTATAGAAGGTAGTATATTGTCGAGATTTTTATCACTACAGTGGATGGTAGCCTTGTCATTATGTAAGGTAGTCTGATGTCGAGATTTTTGTTTCTAGAATGGGTTGTAGCCTTGTCGTTATGGAAGGTAGTTTGTTGTCTATATCTTTGTTACTCCATTGGATTGTAGCCTTGTCATTATGGAAGGTAGTCTGTTGTCGAGATTTTTTATACTCCAATAAATTGTAGCCTTGTAATTATGGAAGGTAGTCTCTTGTTGATATTTTGGTTACTCCAATGATGGTACCCTTATCATTATGGAAGGTAGTCTATTGCCGAGATTTTTGTTACTCCGTTGCATGGTAGCCTTGTCATTATGGAAGGTAGTGTGTTGTCGATATTTTTGTTATTCCAATGGATGGTAGCCTTGTCATTATGGAAGGTAGTCTGTTTTCGTGATTTTTGTTACTCCAATGGATGGTAGCCTTGTCGTTATGGAAGGTAGTATGTTGTCGATATCTTTGTTACTCCAATGGATGTTAGCCTTGTCATTATGGAAGGTAGTCTATTGTCGATATTTTTGTTACTCTAAGGGATGGTAGCCCTATCCATATGGAAGGTAGTCTATTGTAGAGATTTTTGTTATTCCAATGGATGGTAGCATTGTCATTATGGATGGTAGCCTTGTCATTATGTAAGGTAGTCTATTGTCAAGATTTTTGTTACTCCAATGGATTGTAGCCTTGTCGTTATGGATGGTAGTAATTTGTTTATATCTTTGTTACTTCAATGGATGGTAGCCTAGTCATTATGGAAGGTAGTCTGTTGTCGAGATTTTTTATACTCCAATAAATTGTAGCCTATGGAAGGTAGTCTCTTGTTTATATTTTGGTTACTCCAATGATGGTACCCTTGTCATTATGGAAAGTAGTCTATTGCCGAGATATTTGTTACTCCATTGCATGGTAGCCTTGTCATTATGGAAGGTAGTGTGTTGTCGATATTTTTGTTATTCCAATGGATGGTAGCCTTGTCATTATGAAAGGAAGTCTATTGTCCTGATTTTTGTTACTCTAAGGGATGGTATCCTTGTCATTATGGAAGGTAGTATGTTGTCGATATCTTTGTTACTCCAATGGATGGTAGCCTTGTCATTATGGAAGGTAGTCTGTTGTCCAAATTTTTATTACTCTAAGGGATGGTATCTTTGTCAGTATAGAAGGTAGTATATTATCGAGATTTTTGTCACTATAATGGATGGTAGCCTTGTCATTATGGAAGGTAGTATGTTGTCAAGATTTTGGTTACTACAATGGATTGTAGCCTTTTCGTTATGGAAGGTAGTTTGTTGTCGATATCTTTGTTAGTCCAAGGGATGGTAGCCTAGTCATTATGGAAGGTAGATTGTGTACGAGATTTTAGTTACTTTAATGGATGGTAGCCTTGTCATTATGGAAGGTAGTCTGCTGTCGAGATTTTTTATACTCCAATAAATTGTAGCCTTGTAATTATGGAAGGTAGTCTCTTGTTGATATTTTGGTTACTCCAATGATGGTACCCTTGTTATTATGGAAGGTAGTCTATTGCCAAGATTTTTGTTACTCCATTGCATGGTAGCCTTGTCATTATGGAAGGTAGTGTGTTGTCGATATTTTTGTTATTCCAATGGATGGTAGCCTTGTCATTATGGAAGGTAGTCTGTTTTCGTGATTTTTGTTACTCCAATGGATGGTAACCTTGTCATTTTGGAAGGTAGTATGTTGTCGATATCTTTGTTACTCCAATGGATGGTAGCCTTATCATTATAGAAGGTAGTCTATTGTCGATATTTTTGTTACTCTAAGGGATGGTAGCCCTGTCCATATGGAAGGTAGTCTGTTGTCGAGAATTTTTTTATTCAAACGGATGGTAGCGTTGTCATTATAGAAGGTAGTATATTGTCAAGATTTTTGTCACTACAATGGATGGTAGCCTTGTCATTATGTAAGGTAGTCTATTGTCGAGATTTTTGTTACTAGAATGGATCGTAGCCTTGTCGTTATGGAAGGTAGTCTGTTGTCTATATCTTTGTTACTCCAATGCATGGTAGCCTAGTCATTATGGAAGGTAGTTTGTGTACGAGATTTTAGTTACTTTAATGGATGGTAGCCTTGTCATTATGGAAGGTAGTCTGTTGTCGAGATTTTTTATACTCCAATAAATTGTAGCCTTGTAATTATGGAAGGTAGTCTCTTGTTGATATTTTGGTTACTCCAATGATGGTACCCTTGTCATTACGGAAGGTAATCTATTGCCGAGATTTTTGTTACTCCGTTGCATGGTAGCCTTGTCATTTTGGAAGGTAGTGTGTTGTCGATATTTTTGTTCTTCCAATGGATGGTAGCCTAGTCATTATGGAAGGTAGTCTGTTTTCGTGATTTTTGTTACTCCAATGGATGGTAGCCTTGTCGTTATGGAAAGTAGTATGTTGTCGATATCTTTGTTACTTCAATGGATGGTAGCCTAGTCATTATGGAAGGTAGTCTGTTGTCGAGATTTTTTATACTCCAATAAATTGTAGCCTATGGAAGGTAGTCTCTTGTTTATATTTTGGTTACTCCAATGATGGTACCCTTGTCATTATGGAAAGTAGTCTATTGCCGAGATATTTGTTACTCCATTGCATGGTAGCCTTGTCATTATGGAAGGTAGTGTGTTGTCGATATTTTTGTTATTCCAATGGATGGTAGCCTTGTCATTATGAAAGGAAGTCTATTGTCCTGATTTTTGTTACTCTAAGGGATGGTATCCTTGTCATTATGGAAGGTAGTATGTTGTCGATATCTTTGTTACTCCAATGGATGGTAGCCTTGTCATTATGGAAGGTAGTCTGTTGTCCAAATTTTTATTACTCTAAGGGATGGTATCTTTGTCAGTATAGAAGGTAGTATATTATCGAGATTTTTGTCACTATAATGGATGGTAGCGTTGTCATTATGGAAGGTAGTATGTTGTCAAGATTTTGGTTACTACAATGGATTGTAGCCTTTTCGTTATGGAAGGTAGTTTGTTGTCGATATCTTTGTTAGTCCAAGGGATGGTAGCCTAGTCATTATGGAAGGTAGATTGTGCACGAGATTTTAGTTACTTTAATGGATGGTAGCCTTGTCATTATGGAAGGTAGTCTGCTGTCGAGATTTTTTATACTCCAATAAATTGTAGCCTTGTAATTATGGAAGGTAGTCTCTTGTTGATATTTTGGTTACTCCAATGATGGTACCCTTGTTATTATGGAAGGTAGTCTATTGCCAAGATTTTTGTTACTCCATTGCATGGTAGCCTTGTCATTATGGAAGGTAGTGTGTTGTCGATATTTTTGTTATTCCAATGGATGGTAGCCTTGTCATTATGGAAGGTAGTCTGTTTTCGTGATTTTTGTTACTCCAATGGATGGTAACCTTGTCATTTTGGAAGGTAGTATGTTGTCGATATCTTTGTTACTCCAATGGATGGTAGCCTTATCATTATAGAAGGTAGTCTATTGTCGATATTTTTGTTACTCTAAGGGATGGTAGCCCTGTCCATATGGAAGGTAGTCTGTTGTCGAGAATTTTTTTATTCCAACGGATGGTAGCGTTGTCATTATAGAAGGTAGTATATTGTCAAGATTTTTGTCACTACAATGGATGGTAGCCTTGTCATTATGTAAGGTAGTCTATTGTCGAGATTTTTGTTACTAGAATGGATCGTAGCCTTGTCGTTATGGAAGGTAGTCTGTTGTCTATATCTTTGTTACTCCAATGGATGGTAGCCTAGTCATTATGGAAGGTAGTTTGTGTACGAGATTTTAGTTACTTTAATGGATGGTAGCCTTGTCATTATGGAAGGTAGTCTGTTGTCGAGATTTTTTATACTCCAATAAATTGTAGCCTTGTAATTATGGAAGGTAGTCTCTTGTTGATATTTTGGTTACTCCAATGATGGTACCCTTGTCATTACGGAAGGTAATCTATTGCCGAGATTTTTGTTACTCCGTTGCATGGTAGCCTTGTCATTATGGAAGGTAGTGTGTTGTCGATATTTTTGTTATTCAAATGGATGGTAGCCTAGTCATTATGGAAGGTAGTCTGTTTTCGTGATTTTTGTTGCTCCAATGGATGGTAGCCTTGTCATTATGGAAGGTAGTATGTTGTCGATATCTTTGTTACTCCACTGGATGGTAGCCTTGTCATTATGGAAGGTAGTCTATTGTCGGTATTTTTGTTACTCTAAGGGATGGTAGCCTTGTCTATATGGAAGGTAGTCTATTGTCGAGATTTTTGTTATTCCAATGGATGGTAGTGTTGTCATTATTTAAGGTAGTCTATTGTCGAGATTTTTCTTATTCCAATGGATGGTAGCCTAGTCATTATGGAAGGTAGTCTTTTGTCGAGATTTTTGTTACTAGAATGGGTTGTAGCCTTGTCGTTATGGAAGGTAGTATGTTGTCTATATCTTTGTTACTCCAATGGATGGTAGCCTAGTCATTATGGAAGGTAGTTTGTGTACGATATTTTTTTTATTCCAATGGATGGTAGCCTTGTCATTATGAAAGGAAGTTTATTGTCCTGATTTTTGTTACTCTAAGGGATGGTAGCCTTGTCATTATGGAAGGTAGTATGTTGTCGATATCTTTGTTACTCCATTGGATTGTAGCCTTGTCATTAAAGAAGGTAGTTTGTTCTCCAGATTTTTGTTATGGAACGTAGTCTGTTGTCGAGATTTTTGTTGTCGAGATTTTTGTTGTCTAAGGGATGATAGCCTTTTCATTATGGAACGTAGTCTGTTGTCGAGATTTTTGTTATTCCAATGGATGGTAGCGTTGTCATTATAGAAGGTATTATATTATTGAGGTTTTTGTCACTACAATGGATGGTAGCCTTGTCATTATTGAAGGTAGTCTGTTGTCAAGAATTTTTGTTACTAAAATGGATTGTAGCCTTGTCGTTATGGAATGTAGTTTGTTGTCGATATCTTTGTTAGTCCAATGGATGGTAGCCCAGTCATTATGGAAGGTAGTTTGTGTACGAGATTTTAGTCACTTTAATGGATGGTAGCCTTGTCATTATGGAAGGTAGTCTGTTGTCTAGATTTTTTATACTCCAATAAATTATAGCCTTGTAATTATGGAAGGTAGTCTCTTGTTGATATTTTGGTTACTCTAATGATGGTACCCTTGTCATTATGGAAGGTAGTCTATTGCCGAGATTTTTGTTACTCCATTGCATGGTAGCCTTGTCATTATGCAAGGTAGTGTGTTGTCGATATTTTTGTTATTCCAATGGATGGGAGGCTTGTCATTATGGAAGGTAGTCTGTTGTCATGATTTTTGTCACTCCAATGGATGATAGCCTTGTCATTATGGAAGGTAGTATGTTGTCGATATCTTGTTACTCCAATGGATGGTAGCCTTGTCATTATGGAAGGTAGTCTATTGTTGATATTTTTGTTACTCTAAAGGTTGGTAGCCTTGTCCATATGGAAGGTAGTCTGTTGTCGAGATTTTTGTTATTCCAATGGATGGTAGCGTTGTCATTATAGAAGATAGTATATTGTCTAGATTTTTGTCACTACAATGGATGGTAGCCTTGTCATTATGTAAGGTAGTCTTTTGTCGAGATTTTTGTTACTAGAATGGATTGTAGCCTTGTCGTTATGGAAGGTAGTATGTTGTCTATATCTTTGTTACTTCAATGTATGGTAGTCTAGTCATTATGGAAGGTAGTTTGTGTATGATATTTTTGTTATTCCAATGGATGGTAGCCTTGTCATTATGAAAGGAAGTCTATTGTCCTGATTTTTGTTACTCTAAGGGATGGTTGCCTTGTCATTATGGAAGGTAGTATGTTGTCGATATCTTTGTTACTCCAATGGATGGTAGCCTTGTCATTATGGACGGTAGTCTGTTGTCCAGATTTTTGTTACTCTAAGGGATGGTAGCCTTGTCATTATGGAACGTAGTTTGTTGTCGAGATTTTTGTTATTCCAATGGATGGTAGCGTTGTCATTATAGAAGGTAGTATATTATCGAGATTTTTGTCACTACAATGGTTGGTAGCCTTGTCTTTATGGAAGGTAGTCTGTTGTCGAGATTTTTTATACTCCAATAAATTGTAGCCTTGTAATTATGGAAGGTAGTCTCTTGTTGATATTTTGGTTACTTAAATGATGGTACCCTTGTTATTATGGAAGGTAGTCTATTGCTGAGATTTTTGTTACTCCCTTGCATGGTAGCCTTGTCATTATGCAAGGTAGTGTGTTGTCGATATTTTTTTTATTCCAATGGATGGTAGCCTTGTCATTATGGAAGGTAGTCCTGTTTTCGTGATTTTTGTTACTCCAATGGATGGTAGCCTTGTCATTATGGAAGGTAGTATGTTGTCCAGATTTTTGTTATTCTAAGGGATGGTAGCCTTTTCATTATGGAACGTAGTCTGTTGTCGAGATTTTTGTTATTCCAACGGATGGTAGCGTTGTCATTATAGAAGGTAGTATATTATCGAGGTTTTTGTCACCACAATGGATGGTAGCCTTGTCATTATTGAAGGTAGTCTGTTGTCAAGATTTTTGTTACTAAAATGGATTGTAGCCTTGTCGTTATGGAATGTAGTTTGCTGTCGATATCTTTGTTAGTCCAATGGATGGTAGCCTAGTCATTATGGAAGGTAGTTTGTGTACGAGATTTTAGTTACTTTAATGGATGGTAGCCTTGTCATTATGGAAGGTAGTCTGTTGTCTAGATTTTTTATACTCCAATAAATTATAGCCTTGTAATTATGGAAGGTAGTCTCTTGTTGATATTTTGGTTACTCCAATGATGGTACCCTTGTCATTATGGAAGGTAGTCTATAGCCGAGATTTTTGTTACTCCATCGCATGGTAGCCTTGTCATTATGCAAGGTAGTGTGTTGTCCTGATTTTTGTTACTCTAAGGGATGGTAGCCTTGTCATTATGGAAGGTAGTATGTTATCGATATCTTTCTTACTCCAATGGATGGTAGCCTTGTCATTATGGAAGGTAGTTTGTTGTCCAGATTTTTGTTACTCTAAGGGATGGTAGCCTTGTCATTATGGAACGTAGTCTGTTGTCGAGATTTTTGTTATTCCAATGGATTGTAGCGTTGTCATTATAGAAGGTAGTATATTATCGATATTTTTGTCACTACAATGGATGGTAGCCTTGTCATTATGGAAGGTAGTATGTTGTCAAGATTTTTGTTACTACAATGGATTGTAGCCTTGTCGTTATGGAAGGTAGTTTGTTGTCGATATCTTTGTTAGTCTAAGGGATGGTAGCCTAATCATTATGGAAGGTAGATTGTGTACGAGATTTTAGTTACTTTAATGGATGGTAGCCTTGTCATTATGGAAGGTAGTCTGTTGTCGAGATTTTTTATACTCCAATAAATTGTAGCCTTGTAATTATGGAAGGTAGTCTCTTGTTGATATTTTGGTTACTCCAATGATGGTACCCTTGTTATTATGGAAGGTAGTCTATTGCCAAGATTTTTGTTACTCCATTGCATGGTAGCCTTGTCATTATGGAAGGTAGTGTGTTGTCGATATTTTTGTTATTCCAATGGATCGTAGCCTTGTCATTATGGAAGGTAATCTGTTTTCTTGATTTTTGTTACTCCAATGGATGGTAGCCTTGTCATTATGGAAGGTAGTATGTTGTCGATATCTTTGTTACTCCAATGGATGGTAGCCTTGTCATTATGGAAGGTAGTCTATTGTCGATATTTTTGTTACTCTAAGGGATGGTAGCCTTGTCCATATGGAAGGTAGTCTATTGTCGAGATTTTTGTTATTCCAATGGATGGTAGCGTTGTCATTATTTAAGGTAGTATATAGTCGAGATTTTTATCACTACAATGGATGGTAGCCTTGTTATTATGTATGGTTGTCTGTTGTCGAGATTTTTGTTACTAGAATGGGATGTAGCCTTGTCGTTATGGAAGGTAGTATGTTGTCTATATCTTTGTTACTCCAATGGATGGTAGCCTAGTCATTATGGAAGGTAGTTTGTGTACGATATTTTTGTTATTCCAATGGATGGTAGCCTTGTCATTATGAAAGGAAGTTTATTGACCTGATTTTTGTTACTCTAAGGGATGGTAGCCTTGTCATTATGGAAGGTAGTCTGTTGTCAAGATTTTTGTTACTCTAAGGGATGGTAGCGTTGTCATTATAAAAGGTAGTATATTATCGAGATTTTTGTCACTACAATGGATGGTAGCCTTGTCATTATTGAAGGCAGTCTATTGTCAAGATTTTTGTTACTACAATGGATTGTAGCCTTGTCGTTATGGAATGTAGTTTATTGTCGATATCTTTAATAGTCCAATGGATGGTAGCCTAGTCATTATGGAAGGTAGTTTGTGTATGACATTTTAGTTACTTTAATGGGTGGTAGCCTTGTCAATATGGAAGGTAGTCTGTTGTCGAGATTTTTTATACTCCAATAAATTATATCCTTGTAATTATGGAAGGTAGTCTCTTGTTGATATTTTGGTTACTCCAATGATGGTACGCTTGTCATTATGGAAGGTAGTCTATTGTCGAGATTCTTGTTACTCCATTGCATGGTAGCCTTGTCATTATGGAATGTAGTGTGTTGTCGATATGTTTGTTATTCCAATGGATGATAGCCTTGGCATTATGGAAGGTAGTCTGTTGTCGTGATTTTTGTCACTCCAATGGATGGTAGCCTTGTCATTATGGAAGGTAGTATGTTGTCGATATCTTTGTTACTCCAATGGATGGTAGCCTTGTCATTATGGAAGGTAGTCTATTGTCGATATTTTTGTTACTCTAACGGATGGTAGCCTTATCCATATGGAAGGTAGTCTGTTGACGAGATTTTTGTTATTCCAATGGATGGTAGCGTTGTCATTATAGAAGGTAGTATATTATCGAGATTTTTGTCACTACAATGGTTGGTAGCCTTATCATTATGGAAGGAAGTCTGTTGTCGAGATTTTTTATACTCCAATAAATTGTAGCCTTGTAATTATGGAAGGTAGTCTCTTGTTGATATTTTGGTTACTCCAATGATGGTACCCTTGTCATTATGGAAGGTAGTCTATTGCCGAGATTTTTGTTACTCCATCGCATGGTAGCCTTGTCATTATGCAAGGTAGTGTGTTGTCCTGATTTTTGTTACTCTAAGGGATGGTAGCCTTGTCATTATGGAAGGTAGTATGTTATCGATATCTTTCTTACTCCAATGGATGGTAGCCTTGTCATTATGGAAGGTAGTTTGTTGTCCATATTTTTGTTACTCTAACGGATGGTAGCCTTGTCATTATGGAACGTAGTCTGTTGTCGAGATTTTTGTTATTCCAATGGATTGTAGCGTTGTCATTATAGAAGGTAGTATATTATCGATATTTTTGTCACTACAATGGATGGTAGCCTTGTCATTATGGAAGGTAGTATGTTGTCAAGATTTTTGTTACTACAATGGATTGTAGCCTTGTCGTTATGGAAGGTAGTTTGTTGTCGATATCTTTGTTAGTCTAAGGGATGGTAGCCTAGTCATTATGGAAGGTAGATTGTGTACGAGATTTTAGTTACTTTAATGGATGGAAGCCTTGTCATTATGGAAGGTAGTCTGTTGTCGAGATTTTTTATACTCCAATAAATTGTAGCCTTGTAATTATGGAAGGTAGTCTCTTGTTGATATTTTGGTTACTCCAATGATGGTACCCTTGTTATTATGGAAGGTAGTCTATTGCCAAGATTTTTGTTACTCCATTGCATGGTAGCCTTGTCATTATGGAAGGTAGTGTGTTGTCGATATTTTTGTTATTCCAATGGATCGTAGCCTTGTCATTATGGAAGGTAGTCTGTTTTCTTGATTTTTGTTACTCCAATGGATGGTAGCCTTGTCATTATGGAAGGTAGTATGTTGTCGATATCTTTGTTACTCCAATGGATGGCAGCCTTGTCATTATGGAAGGTAGTCTATTGTCGATATTTTTGTTACTCTAACGGATGGTAGCCTTGTCCATATGGAAGGTAGTCTATTGTCGAGATTTTTGTTATTCCAATGGATGGTAGCATTGTCATTATTTAAGGTAGTATATAGTCGAGATTTTTATCACTACAATGGATGGTAGCCTTGTTATTATGTATGGTTGTCTGTTGTCGAGATTTTTGTTACTAGAATGGGTTGTAGCCTTGTCGTTATGGAAGGTAGTATGTTGTCTATATCTTTGTTACTCCAATGGATGGTAGCCTAGTCATTATGGAAGGTAGTTTGTGTACGATATTTTTGTTATTCCAATGGATGGTAGCCTTGTCATTATGAAAGGAAGTTTATTGACCTGATTTTTGTTACTCTAAGGGATGGTAGCCTTGTCATTATGGAAGGTAGTCTGTTGTCAAGATTTTTGTTACTCTAAGGGATGGTAGCGTTGTCATTATAAAAGGTAGTATATTATCGAGATTTTTGTCACTACAATGGATGGTAGCCTTGTCATTATTGAAGGCAGTCTATTGTCAAGATTTTTGTTACTATAATGGATTGTAGCCTTGTCGTTATGGAATGTAGTTTATTGTCGATATCTTTGTTAGTCCAATGGATGGTAGCCTAGTCATTATTGAAGGTAGTTTGTGTATGACATTTTAGTTACTTTAATGGGTGGTAGCCTTGTCAATATGGAAGGTAGTCTGTTGTCGAGATTTTTTATACTCCAATAAATTATATCCTTGTAATTATGGAAGGTAGTCTCTTGTTGATATTTTGGTTACTCCAATGATGGTACGCTTGTCATTATGGAAGGTAGTCTATTGTCGAGATTCTTGTTACTCCATTGCATGGTAGCCTTGTCATTATGGAATGTAGTGTGTTGTCGATATGTTTGTTATTCCAATGGATGATAGCCTTGGCATTATGGAAGGTAGTCTGTTGTCGTGATTTTTGTCACTCCAATGGATGGTAGCCTTGTCATTATGGAAGGTAGTATGTTGTCGATATCTTTGTTACTCCAATGGATGGTAGCCTTGTCATTATGGAAGGTAGTCTATTGTCGATATTTTTGTTACTCTAACGGATGGTAGCCTTATCCATATGGAAGGTAGTCTGTTGACGAGATTTTTGTTATTCCAATGGATGGTAGCGTTGTCATTATAGAAGGTAGTATATTGTCGAGATTTTTGTCACTACAATGGATGGTAGCCTTGTCATTATGTAAGGTAGTCTGTTGTCGAGATTTTTGTTACTAGAATGGATTGTAGCCTTGTCGTTATGGAAGGTAGTATGTTGTCTATATCTTTGTTACTCCAATGGATGGTAGCGTAGTCATTATGGAAGGTAGTTTGTGTACGATATTTTTGTTATTCCAATGGATGGTAGCCTTGTCATTATGAAAGGAAGTCTATTGTCCTGATTTTTGTTACTCTAAGGGATGGTAGCCTTGTCATTATGGAAGGTAGTATGTTGTCGATATCTTTGTTACTCCGATGGATGGTAGCCTTGTCATTATGGAAGGTAGTCTGTTGTCCAGATTTTTGTTACTCTAAGGGATGGTAGCCTTGTCATTATGCAACGTAGTCTGTTGTCGAGATTTTTGTTATTCCAATGGATGGTAGCGTTGTCATTATAGAATGTAGTATATTATCGAGATTTTTGTCACTACAATGGTTGGTAGCCTTGTAATTATGGAAGGAAGTCTGTTGTCGAGATTTTTTATACTCCAATAAATTGTAGCCTTGTAATTATGGAAGGTAGTCTCTTGTTGATATTTTGGTTACTCCAATGATGGTACCCTTGTTATTATGGAAGGTAGTCTATTGCTGATATTTTTGTTACTCCCTTGCATGGTAGTCTTGTCATTATGCAAGGTAGTGTGTTGTTGATATTTTTGTTATTCCAATGGATGGTAGCCTTGTCATTATGGAAGGTAGTCTATTTTCGTGATTTTTGTTACTCCAATGGATGGTAGCCTTGTAATTATGGAAGGTAGTATGTTGTCGATATCTTTGTTACTCCAATGGATGGTAGCCTTGTCATTATGGAAGGTAGTTTATTGTTGATATTTTTGTTACTCTAAGGGTTGGTAGCCTTGTCCATATGGAAGGTAATTTGTTGTCGAGATTTTTGTTATTCCAATGGATGGTTGCGTTGTCATTATAGAAGGTAGTATATTGTCGAGATTTTTGTCACTACAATGGATGGTAGCCTTGTCATTATGTAAGGTAGTCTTTTGTCAAGATTTTTCTTACTAGAATGGATTGTAGCCTTGTCGTTATGGAAGGTAGTATGTTGTCTATATCTTTGTTACTCCAATGGATGGTAGCCTAGTCATTATGGAAGGTAGTTTGTGTACGATATTTTTGTTATTCCAATGGATGGTAGCCTTGTCATTATGAAAGGAAGTCTATTGTCCTGATTTTTGTTACTCTAAGGGATGGTAGCCTTGTCACTATGGAAGGTAGTATGTTATCGATATCTTTGTTACTCCAATGGATGGTAGCCTTGTTATTATGGAAGGTAGTCTGTTGTCCAGATTTTTGTTACTCTAATGGATGTTAGCCTTGTCATTATGGAACGTAGTCTGTTGTCGAGATTTTTGTTATTCCAATGGATGGTAGCATTGTCATTATAGAAGGTAGTATATTGTCGAGATTTTTGTCACTACAATGGATGGTAGCCTTGTCATTATGTAAGGTAGTCTTTTGTCGAGATTTTTGTTACTAGAATGGATTGTAGCCTTGTCGTTATGGAAGGTAGTATGTTGTCTATATCTTTGTTACTCCAATGGATGGTAGCGTAGTCATTAAGGAAGGTAGTTTGTGTACGATATTTTTGTTATTCCAATGGATGGTAGCCTTATCATTATGAAAGGAAGTCTATTGTCCTGATTTTTGTTACTCTAAGTGATGGTAGCCTTGTCATTATGGAAGGTAGTATGTTGTCGATATCTTTGTTACTCACATGGATGGTAGCCTTGTCATTATGGAAGGTAGTTTGTTTTCCAGATTTTTGTTACTCTAAGGGATGGTAGCCTTGTCAATATGGAACGTAGTCTGTTGTCGAGATTTTTGTTATTCCAATGGATGGTAGCATTGTCATTATAGAAGGTAGTATATTATCGAGATTTTTGTCACTACAATGGTTGGTAGCCTTGTCATTATGGAAGGTAGTCTGTTGTCGAGATTTTTTATGCTCCAATAAATTGTAGCCTTGTAATTATGGAAGGTAGTCTCTTGTTGATATTTTGGTTACTGCAATGATGGTACCCTTGTTATTATGGAAGGTAGTCTATTGCTGAGATTTTTGTTACTCCCTTGCATGGTAGCCTTATCATTATGCAAGGTAGTGTGTTGTCGATATTTTTGTTATTCCAATGGATGGTAGCCTTGTCATTATGGAAGGTAGTCTGTTTTCGTGATTTTTGTTACTCCAATGGATGGTAGCCTTGTCATTATGGAAGGTAGTATGTTGTCGATATCTTTGTTACTCCAATGGATGATAGCCTTGTCATTTTGGAAGGTAGTGTATTGTTGTATTGTTGATATTTTTGTTACTCTAAGGGTTGGTAGCCTTGTCCATATGGAAGGTAGTCTATTGTCGAGATTTTTGTTATTCCAATGGATGGTAGCGTTGTCATTATTTAAGGTAGTATATAGTCGAGATTTTTATCACTACAATGGATGGTAGCCTTGTTATTATGTATGGTTGTCTGTTGTCGAGATTTTTGTTACTAGAATGGGTTGTAGCCTTGTCGTTATGGAGGTAGTATGTTGTCTATATCTTTGTTACTCCAATGGATGGTAGCCTAGTCATTATGGAAGGTAGTTTGTGTACGATATTTTTGTTATTCCAATGGATGGTAGACTTGTCATTATGAAAGGAAGTTTATTGACCTGATTTTTGTTACTCTAAGGGATGGTAGCCTTGTCATTATGGAAGGTAGTCTGTTGTCAAGATTTTTGTTACTCTAAGGGATGGTAGCCTTTTCGTTATGGAACGTAGTCTGTTGTCGAGATTTTTGTTATTCCAATGGATGGTAGCGTTGTCATTATAGAAGGTAGTATATTATCGATATTTTTGTCACTACAATGGATGGTAGCCTTGTCATTATTGAAGGCAGTCTATTGTCAAGATTTTTGTTACTATAATGGATTGTAGCGTTGTCGTTATGGAATGTAGTTTGTTGTCGATATCTTTGTTAGTCCAATGGATGGTAGCCTAGTAATTATGGAAGGTAGTTTGTGTATGAGATTTTAGTTACTTTAATGGGTGGTAGCCTGGTCAATATGGAAGGTAGTCTGTTGTCAAGATTTTTTATACTCCAATAAATTATATCCTTGTAATTATGGAAGGTAGTCTCTTGTTGATATTTTGGTTACTCCAATGATGGTACGCTTGTCATTATGGAAGGTAGTCTATTGCCGAGATTCTTGTTACTCCATTGCATGGTAGCCTTGTCATTATGGAATGTAGTGTGTTGTCGATATGTTTGTTATTCCAATGGATGATAGCCTTGTCATTATGGAAGGTAGTCTGTTGTCGTGATTTTTGTCACTCCAATGGATGGTAGCCTTGTCATTATGGAAGGTAGTATGTTGTCGATATCTTTGTTACTCCAATGGATGGTAGCCTTGTCATTATGGAAGGTAGTCTATTGTCGATATTTTTTTTACTCTAACGGATGGTAGCCTTATCCATATGGAAGGTAGTCTGTTGACGAGATTTTTGTTATTCCAATGGATGGTAGCGTTGTCATTATAGAAGGTAGTATATTGTCGAGATTTTTGTCACTACAATGGATGGTAGCCTTGTCATTATGTAAGGTAGTCTGTTGTCGAGATTTTTGTTACTAGAATGTATTGTAGCGTTATCGTTATGGAAGGTAGTATGTTGTCTATATCTTTGTTACTCCAATGGATGGTAGCGTAGTCATTATGGAAGGTAGTTTGTGTACGATATTTTTGTTATTCCAAAGGATGGTAGCCTTGTCATTATGAAAGGAAGTCTATTGTCCTGATTTTTGTTACTCTAAGGGATGGTAGCCTTGTCATTATGGAAGGTAGTATGTTGTCGATATCTTTGTTACTCCAATGGATGGTAGCCTTGTCATTATGGAAGGTAGTCTGTTGTCCAGATTTTTGTTACTCTAAGGGATGGTAGCCTTGTCTTTATGGAACGTAGTCTGTTGTCGAGATTTTTGTTATTCCAATGGATGGTAGCATTGTCATTATAGAAGGTAGTATATTATCGAGATTTTTGTCACTACAATGGTTGGTAGCCTTGTCATTATGGAAGGTAGTCTGTTGTCGAGATTTTTTATACTCCAATAAATTGTAGCCTTGTAATTATGGAAGGTAGTCTCTTGTTGATATTTTGGTTACTCCAATGATGGTACCCTTGTTATTATGGAAGGTAGTCTATTGCTGATATTTTTGTTACTCCCTTGCATGGTAGCCTTGTCATTATGCAAGGTAGTGTGTTGTCGATATTTTTGTTATTCCAATGGATGGTAGCCTTGTCATTATGGAAGGTAGTCTGTTTTCGTGATTTTTGGTACTCCAATGGATGGTAGCCTTGTCATTATGGAAGGTAGTATGTTGTTGATATCTTTGTTACTCCAATGGATGGTAGCCTTGTCATTTTGGAAGGTAGTGTATTGTTGATATTTTTGTTACTCTAAGGGTTGGTAGCCTTGTCCATATGGAAGGTAGTTTGCTATCGAGATTTTTGTTATTCCAATGAATGGTAGCGTTGTCATTATAGAAGGTAGTATATTGTCGAGATTTTTGTCACTAAAATGGATGGTAGCCTTGTCATTATGTAAGGTAGTCTTTTGTCGAGATTTTTGTTACTAGAATGGATTGTAGCCTTGTCGTTATGGAAGGTAGTATGTTGTCTATATCTTTGTTACTCCAATGGATGGTAGCCTAGTCATCATGGAAGGTAGTTTGTGTACGATATTTTTGTTATTCCAATGGATGGTAGCCTTGTCATTATGAAAGGAAGTCTATTGTCCTGATTTTTATTACTCTAAGGGATGGTAGCCTTGTCATTATGGAAGGTAGTATGTTGTCGATATCTTTGTTACTCCAATGGATGGTAGCCTTGTTATTATGGAAGGTAGTCTGTTGTCCAGATTTTTGTTACTCTAAGGGATGTTAGCCTTGTCATTATGGAACGTATTCTGTTGTCGAGATTTTTGTTATTCCAATGGATGGTAGCGTTGTCATTATAGAAGGTAGTATATTGTCGAGATTTTTGTCACTACAATGGATGGTAGCCTTGTCATTATGTAAGGTAGTCTTTTGTCGAGATTTTTGTTACTAGAATGGATTGTAGCCTTGTCGTTATGGAAGGTAGTATGTTGTCTATATCTTTGTTACTCCAATGGATGGTAGCGTAGTCATTATGGAAGGTAGTTTGTGTACGATATTTTTGTTATTCCAATGGATGGTAGCCTTGTCATTATGAAAGGAAGTCTATTGTCCTGATTTTTGTTACTCTAAGGGATGGTAGCCTTGTCATTATGGAAGGTAGTATGTTGTCGATATCTTTGTTACTCCAATGGATTGTAGCCTTGTCATTATGGAAGGTAGTTTGTTGTCCAGATTTTTGTTACTCTAAGGGATGGTAGCCTTGTCATTATGGAACGTAGTCTGTTGTCGAGATTTTTGTTATTCCAATGGATGGTAGCATTGTCATTATAGAAGGTAGTATATTATCGAGATTTTTGTCACTACAATGGTTGGTAGCCTTGTCATTATGGAAGGTAGTCTGTTGTCGAGATTTTTTATACTCCAATAAATTGTAGCCTTGTAATTATGGAAGGTAGTCTCTTGTTGATATTTTGGTTACTCCAATGATGGTACCCTTGTTATTAAGGAAGGTAGTCTATTGCTGAGATTTTTGTTACTCCCTTGCATGGTAGCCTTGTCATTATGCAAGGTAGTGTGTTGTCGATATTTTTGTTATTCCAATGGATTGTAGCCTTGTCATTATGGAAGGTAGTCTGTTTTCGTGATTTTTGGTACTCCAATGGATGGTAGCCTTGTCATTATGGAAGGTAGTATGTTGTCGATATCTTTGTTACTCCAATGGATGGTAGCCTTGTCATTTTGGAAGGTAGTGTATTGTTGATATTTTTGTTACTCTAAGGGTTGGTAGCCTTGTCCATATGGAAGGTAGTTTGCTATCGAGATTTTTGTTATTCCAATGAATGGTAGCGTTGTCATTATAGAAGGTAGTATATTGTCGAGATTTTTGTCACTAAAATGGATGGTAGCCTTGTCATTATGTAAGGTAGTCTTTTGTCGAGATTTTTGTTACTAGAATGGATTGTAGCCTTGTCGTTATGGAAGGTAGTATGTTGTCTATATCTTTGTTACTCCAATGGATGGTAGCCTAGTCATCATGGAAGGTAGTTTGTGTACGATATTTTTGTTATTCCAATGGATGGTAGCCTTGTCATTATGAAAGGAAGTCTATTGTCCTGATTTTTATTACTCTAAGGGATGGTAGCCTTGTCATTATGGAAGGTAGTATGTTGTCGATATCTTTGTTACTCCAATGGATGGTAGCCTTGTTATTATGGAAGGTAGTCTGTTGTCCAGATTTTTGTTACTCTAAGGGATGTTAGCCTTGTCATTATGGAACGTATTCTGTTGTCGAGATTTTTGTTATTCCAATGGATGGTAGCGTTGTCATTATAGAAGGTAGTATATTGTCGAGATTTTTGTCACTACAATGGATGGTAGCCTTGTCATTATGTAAGGTAGTCTTTTGTCGAGATTTTTGTTACTAGAATGGATTGTAGCCTTGTCGTTATGGAAGGTAGTTTGTTGTCTATATCTTTGTTACTCCAATGGATGGTAGCGTAGTCATTATGGAAGGTAGTTTGTGTACGATATTTTTGTTATTCCAATGGATGGTAGCCTTGTCATTATGAAAGGAAGTCTATTTTCCTGATTTTTGTTACTCTAAGGGATGGTAGCCTTGTCATTATGGAAGGTAGTATGTTGTCGATATCTTTGTTACTCCAATGGATGGTAGCCTTGTCATTATGGAAGGTAGTTTGTTGTCCAAATTTTTGTTATCTAAGGAATGGTAGCCTTGTCATTATGGAACGTAGTTTGTTGTCGAGATTTTTGTTATTCCAATGGATGGTAGCGTTGTCATTATAGAAGGTAGTATATTATCGAGATTTTTGTCACTATAATGGTTGGTAGCCTTGTCATTATGGAAGGTAGTCTGTTGTCGAGATTTTTTATACTCCAATAAATTGTAGCCTTGTAATTATGGAAGGTAGTCTCTTGTTGATATTTTGGTTACTCCAATGATGGTACCCTTGTTATTATGGAAGGTAGTCTATTGCTGAGATTTTTGTTACTCCCTTGCATAGTAGCCTTGTCATTATGCAAGGTAGTGTGTTGTCTATATTTTTGTTATTCCAATGGATGGTAGCCTTGTCATTATTGAAGGTAGTCTATTTTCGTGATTTTTGTTACTCCAATGGATGGTAGCCTTGTCATTATGGAAGGTAGTCTGTTGTCAATATCTTTGTTCGTCCAATGGATGGTAGCCTAGTCATTATGGAAGGTAGTTTCTGTACGAGATTTTAGTTACTTTAATGAATGGTAGCCTTGTCATTATGGAAGGTAGTTTGTTGTCGAGATTTTTATACTCCAATAAATTGTAGCCTTGTAATTATGGAAGGTAGTCTATTGCCGAGATTTTTGTTACTCCATAGCGTGGTAGCCTTGTCATTATGGAAGGTAGTGTGTTATGGATATGTTTGTTATTACAATGGATGATTGCCTTGTAATTATGGAAGGAAGTCTATTGGCCTGATTTTTGTTACTCTAAGGGATGGTATCCTTGTCATTATGGAAGGTAGTATGTTGTCGATATCTTTGTTACTCCAATGGATGGTATCCTTGTCATTATGGAACGTAGTCTGTTGTCGAGATTTTTGTTATTTCAATGGATGGTAGCCTTGTCATTATGTAAGGTAGTCTTTTGTCGAGATTTTTGTCACTACAATGGATGGTAGCCTTGTCATTATGTAAGGTAGTCTTTTGTCGAGATTTTTGTTACTAGAATGGATTGTAGCCTTGTCGTTATGGAAGGTAGTATGTTGTCTATATCTTTGTTACTCCAATGGATGGTAGCCTTGTCATTATGAAAGGAAGTCTATTGTCCTGATTTTTGTTACTCTAAAGGATGGTAACCTTGTCATTATGGAAGGTAGTCTGTTGTCCAGATTTTTGTTACTCTAAGGGATGGTAGCCTTGTCATTATGGAACGTAGTCTGTTGTCGAGATTTTTTTTACTCCAATGGACGGTAGCGTTGTCATTATTGAAGGTAGTATATTATCGAGATTTTTGTCACTATAATGGATGGTAGCCTTGTCATTATGGAAGGTAGTCTGTTGTCAAGAATTTTGTTACTACAATGGATTGTAGCCTTGTCGTTATGGAATGTAGTTTATTGTCGAAATCTTTGTTCGTCCAATGGATGGTAGCCTAGTCATTATGGAAGGTAGTTTGTGTACGAGATTTTACTTACTTTAATGAATGGTAGCCTGGTCATTATGGAAGGTAGTTTGTTGTCGAGATTTTTTATACTCCAATAAATTGTAGCCTTGTAATTATGGAAGGTAGTCTCTTGTTGATATTTTGGTTACTCCAATGATGGTACCCTTGTCATTATGGAAGGCAGTTTATTGCCGAGATTTTTGTTACTCCATAGCATGGTAGCCTTGTCATTATGGAAGGTAGTGTGTTATCGATATGTTTGTTATTACAATGGATGATAGCCTTGTCATTATGGATGGTAGTCTATTGTCTTGATTTTTGTTACTCCAATGGATGGTAGCCTTGTCATTATGGATGGTAGTATGTTGTTGATATCTTTGTTACTGCAATGGATGGTAGCCTTGTCATTATGGAAGGTAGTCTATTGTCGATATTTTTGTTACTCTAACGGATGGTAGCCATATCCATATGGAAGGTAGTCTGTTGACGAGATTTTTGTTATTCCAATGGATGGTAGCGTTGTCATTATAGAAGGTACTATATTGTCGAGATTTTTGTCACTACAATGGATGGTAGCCTTGTCATTATGTAAGGTAGTCTTTTGTCGAGAATTTTGTTACTAGAATGGATTGTAGCCTTGTCGTTATGGAAGGTAGTATGTTGTCTATATCTTTGTTACTCCAATGGATGGTAGCCTAGTCATTATGGAAGGTAGTTTGTGCACGATATTTTTGTTATTCCAATCGATGGTAGCCTTATCATTATGAAAAGAATTCTATTGTCCTGATTTTTGTTAGTCTAAGGGATGGTAGCCTTGTCATTATGGAAGGTAGTATGTTGTCGATATCTTTGTTACTCCAATGGATGGTAGCCTTGTCATTATGGAAGGTAGTCTATTGTCCATATTTTTGTTACTCTAAGGGATGGTAGCCTTGTCATTATGGAACGTAGTCTGTTGTCGAGATTTTTGTTATTCCAATGGATGGTAGCGTTGTCATTATAGAAGGTAGTATATTATCGAGATTTTTTCACTACAATGGATGGTAACCTTGTCATTATGGAAGGTAGTCAGTTGTCAAGATTTTTGTTACTACAATGAATTGTAGCCTTCTCGTTATGGAATGTAGTTTGTTTTCGATATCTTTGTTCGTTCAATGGATGGTAGCCTAGTCATTATGGAAGGTAGTTTGTGTACGAGATTTTAGTTACTTTAATGGATGGTAGCCTTATCATTATGGAAGGAAGTTTGTTGTCGAGATTTTTGTTACTCTAACAGATGGTAGCCTTATCCATATGGAAGGTAGTCTGTTGACGAGATTTTTGTTATTCCAATGGATGGTAGCGTTGTCATTATAGAAGGTAGTATATTGTCGACATTTTTGTCACTACAATGGATGGTAGCCTTGTCATTATGTAAGGTAGTCTTTTGTCGAGATTTTTGTTACTAGAATGGATTGTAGCCTTGTCGTTATGGAAGGTAGTATGTTGTCTATATCTTTGTTACTCCAATGGATGGTAGCCTAGTCATTATGGAAGGTAGTTTGTGTACGATATATTTGTTATTTTAATGGATGGTAGCCTTGTCATTATGAAAGAAAGTCTATTGTCCTGATTTTTGTAACTCTAAGGGATGGTAGCCTTGTCATTATGGAAGGTAGTATGTTGTCGATATCTTTGTTACTCCAATGGATGGTAGCCTTGTTATTATGGAAGGTAGTTTGTTGTCCAGATTTTTGTTACTCTAAGGGATGGTAGCCTTGTCATTATGGAACGTAGTTTGTTGTCGAGATTTTTGTTATTCCAATGGATGGTAGCATTGTCATTATAGAAGGTAGTATATTGTCGAGATTTTTGTCACTACAATGGATAGTAGCCTTGTTATTATGTAAGGTAGTCTTTTGTCGAGATTTTTGTTACTAGAATGGATTGTAGCCTTGTCGTTATGGTAGGTAGTATGTTGTGTATATCTTTGTTACTCCAATGGATGGTAGCCTAGTCATTATGGAAGGTAGTTTGTGTACGATATTTTTGTTATTCCAAAGGATGGTAGCCTTGTCATTATGAAAGGAAGTCTATTGTCCTGATTTTTGTTACTCTAAGGGATGGTAGCCTTGTCATTATGGAAGGTAGTATGTTGTCGATATCTTTGTTACTCCAATGGATGGTAGCCTTGTCATTATGGAAGGTAGTCTGTTGTCCAGATTTTTGTTACTCTAAGGGATGGTAGCCTTGTAATTATGGAACGTAGTCTGTTTTCGAGATTTTAGTTATTCCAATGGATGGTAGCGTTGTCATTATTGAAGGTAGTATATTATCGAGATTTTTGTCACTATAATGGGTGGTAGCCTTGTCATTATGGAAGGTAGTCTGTTGTCAAGATTTTTGTTACTACAATGGATTGTAGCCTTGTCGTTATGGAATGTAGTTTGTTGTCGATATCTTTGTTCGTCCAATGGATGGTAGCCTAGTCATTATGGAAGGTAGTTTGTGTACGAGATTTTAGTTACTTTAATGAATGGTAGCCTTGTCATTATGGAAGGTAGTTTGTTGTCGAGATTTTTATACTCCAATAAATTGTAGCCTTGTAATTATGGAAGGTAGTCTCTTGTTGATATTTTGGTTACTCCAATGATGGTACCCTTGTCATTATGGAAGGCAGTTTATTGCCGAGATTTTTGTTACTCCATAGCATGGTAGCCTTGTCATTATGGAAGGTAGTGTGTTATCGATATGTTTGTTATTACAATGGATGATAGCCTTGTCATTATGGATGGTAGTCTATTGTCTTGATTTTTGTTACTCCAATGGATGGTAGCCTTGTCATTATGGATGGTAGTATGTTGTTGATATCTTTGTTACTGCAATGGATGGTAGCCTTGTCATTATGGAAGGTAGTCTATTGTCGATATTTTTGTTACTCTAACGGATGGTAGCCATATCCATATGGAAGGTAGTCTGTTGACGAGATTTTTGTTATTCCAATGGATGGTAGCGTTGTCATTATAGAAGGTACTATATTGTCGAGATTTTTGTCACTACAATGGATGGTAGCCTTGTCATTATGTAAGGTAGTCTTTTGTCGAGAATTTTGTTACTAGAATGGATTGTAGCCTTGTCGTTATGGAAGGTAGTATGTTGTCTATATCTTTGTTACTCCAATGGATGGTAGCCTAGTCATTATGGAAGGTAGTTTGTGCACGATATTTTTGTTATTCCAATCGATGGTAGCCTTATCATTATGAAAAGAATTCTATTGTCCTGATTTTTGTTAGTCTAAGGGATGGTAGCCTTGTCATTATGGAAGGTAGTATGTTGTCGATATCTTTGTTACTCCAATGGATGGTAGCCTTGTCATTATGGAAGGTAGTCTATTGTCCATATTTTTGTTACTCTAAGGGATGGTAGCCTTGTCATTATGGAACGTAGTCTGTTGTCGAGATTTTTGTTATTCCAATGGATGGTAGCGTTGTCATTATAGAAGGTAGTATATTATCGAGATTTTTTCACTACAATGGATGGTAACCTTGTCATTATGGAAGGTAGTCAGTTGTCAAGATTTTTGTTACTACAATGAATTGTAGCCTTCTCGTTATGGAATGTAGTTTGTTTTCGATATCTTTGTTCGTTCAATGGATGGTAGCCTAGTCATTATGGAAGGTAGTTTGTGTACGAGATTTTAGTTACTTTAATGGATGGTAGCCTTATCATTATGGAAGGAAGTTTGTTGTCGAGATTTTTGTTACTCTAACAGATGGTAGCCTTATCCATATGGAAGGTAGTCTGTTGACGAGATTTTTGTTATTCCAATGGATGGTAGCGTTGTCATTATAGAAGGTAGTATATTGTCGACATTTTTGTCACTACAATGGATGGTAGCCTTGTCATTATGTAAGGTAGTCTTTTGTCGAGATTTTTGTTACTAGAATGGATTGTAGCCTTGTCGTTATGGAAGGTAGTATGTTGTCTATATCTTTGTTACTCCAATGGATGGTAGCCTAGTCATTATGGAAGGTAGTTTGTGTACGATATATTTGTTATTTTAATGGATGGTAGCCTTGTCATTATGAAAGAAAGTCTATTGTCCTGATTTTTGTAACTCTAAGGGATGGTAGCCTTGTCATTATGGAAGGTAGTATGTTGTCGATATCTTTGTTACTCCAATGGATGGTAGCCTTGTTATTATGGAAGGTAGTTTGTTGTCCAGATTTTTGTTACTCTAAGGGATGGTAGCCTTGTCATTATGGAACGTAGTTTGTTGTCGAGATTTTTGTTATTCCAATGGATGGTAGCATTGTCATTATAGAAGGTAGTATATTGTCGAGATTTTTGTCACTACAATGGATAGTAGCCTTGTTATTATGTAAGGTAGTCTTTTGTCGAGATTTTTGTTACTAGAATGGATTGTAGCCTTGTCGTTATGGTAGGTAGTATGTTGTGTATATCTTTGTTACTCCAATGGATGGTAGCCTAGTCATTATGGAAGGTAGTTTGTGTACGATATTTTTGTTATTCCAAAGGATGGTAGCCTTGTCATTATGAAAGGAAGTCTATTGTCCTGATTTTTGTTACTCTAAGGGATGGTAGCCTTGTCATTATGGAAGGTAGTATGTTGTCGATATCTTTGTTACTCCAATGGATGGTAGCCTTGTCATTATGGAAGGTAGTCTGTTGTCCAGATTTTTGTTACTCTAAGGGATGGTAGCCTTGTAATTATGGAACGTAGTCTGTTTTCGAGATTTTAGTTATTCCAATGGATGGTAGCGTTGTCATTATTGAAGGTAGTATATTATCGAGATTTTTGTCACTATAATGGGTGGTAGCCTTGTCATTATGGAAGGTAGTCTGTTGTCAAGATTTTTGTTACTACAATGGATTGTAGCCTTGTCGTTATGGAATGTAGTTTGTTGTCGATATCTTTGTTCGTCCAATGGATGGTAGCCTAGTCATTATGGAAGGTAGTTTGTGTACGAGATTTTAGTTACTTTAATGAATGGTAGCCTTGTCATTATGGAAGGTAGTTTGTTGTCGAGATTTTTATACTCCAATAAATTGTAGCCTTGTAATTATGGAAGGTAGTCTCTTGTTGATATTTTGGTTACTCCAATGATGGTACCCTTGTCATTATGGAAGGTAGTCTATTGCCGAGATTTTTGTTACTCCATAGCGTGGTAGCCTTGTCATTATGGAAGGTAGTGTGTTATCGATATGTTTGTTATTACAATGGATGATAGCCTTGTCATTATGGAAGGTAGTCTGTTGTATTGATTTTTGTTACTCCAATGGATGGTAGCCTTGTCATTATGGAAGGTCGTATGTTGTTGATATCTTTGTTACTGCAATGGATGGTAGCCTTGTCATTATGGAAGGTAGTATATTGTCGATATTTTTGTTACTCTAACGGATGGTAGCCTTATCCATATGGAAGGTAGTATGTTGACGAGATTTTTGTTATTCCAATGGATGGTAGCGTTGTCATTATAGAAGGTACTATATTGTCGAGATTTTTGTCACTACAATGGATGGTAGCCTTGTCATTATGTAAGGTAGTCTTTTGTCGAGATTTTTGTTACTAGAATGGATTATAGCCTTGTCTTTATGAAAGGTAGTATGTTGTCTATATCTTTGTTACTCCAATGGATGGTAGCCTAGTCATTATGGAAGGTAGTTTGTGGACGATATTTTTGTTATTCCAATCGATGGTAGCCTTATCATTATGAAATGAATTCTATTGTCCTGATTTTTGTTACTCTAAGGGATGGTAGCCTTGTCATTATAGAAGGTAGTATGTTGTCGATATCTTTGTTACTCCAATGGATGGTAGCCTTGTCATTATGGAAGGTAGTCTATTGTCCAGATTTTTTTTACTCTAAGGGATGGTAGCCTTGTCATTATGGAACGTAGTCTATTGTCGAGATTTTTGTTATTCCAATGGATGGTAGCGTTGTCATTATAGAAGGTAGTATATTATCGAGATTTTTGCCAATACAATGGATGGTAACCTTGTCATTATGGAAGGTATTATGTTGTCAAGATTTTTGTTACTACAATGAATTGTAGCCTTCTCGTTATGGAATGTAGTTTGTTGTCGATATCTTTGTTCGTCCAATGGATGGTAGCCTAGTCATTATGGAAGGTAGTTTGTGTAAGAGATTTTAGTTACTTTAATGGATGGTAGCCTTATCATTATGGAAGGAAGTCTATTGTCGAGATTTTTTATACTCTAATAAATTGTAGCCTTGTAATTATGGAAGGTAGTCTCTTGTTGATATTTGGGTTACTCCAATGATGGTACCCTTGTCATTATGGAAGGTAGTCTATTGTCGAGATTTTTGTTACTCCATTGCATGGTAGCCTTGTCATTATGGAAGGTAGTGTGTTGTCGATATGTTTGTTATTATAATGGATGATAGCCTTGTCATTATGGAAGGTAGTCTATTTTCGTGATTTTTGTTACACAAATGGATGGTAGCCTTGTCATTATGGAAGGTAGTATGTTGTCGATATCTTTGTTACTGCAATGGATGGTAGCCTTGTCATTATGGAAGGTAGTCTATTGTCGATATTTTTGTTACTCTAACGGATGGTAGTCTTATCCATATGGAAGGTAGTCTGTTGACGAGATTTTTGTTATTCCAATGGATGGTAGCGTTGTCATTTTAGAAGGTACTATATTGACGAGATTTTTGTCACTACAATGGATGGTAGCCTTGTCATTATGTAAGGTAGTCTGTTGTCGAGATTTTTGTTACTAGAATGGATTGTAGCCTTGTCGTTATGGAAGGTAGTATGTTGTCTATATCTTTGTTACTCTAATGGATAGTAGCCTAGTCATTATGGAAGGTAGTTTGTGTACGATATTTTTGTTATTCCAATGGTTGGTAGCCTTGTCATTATGAAAGGAAGTCTATTGTCCTGATTTTTGTTACTCTAAGGGATGGTAGCCTTGTCATTATGGAAGGTAGTATGTTGTCGATATCTTTGTTAATCCAATGAATGGTAGCCTTGTCATTATGGAAGGTAGTCTGGTGTACCGATTTTTGTTACTCTAAGGGATGGTAGCCTTGTCATTATGGAACGCAGTCTGTTGTCGAGAGTTTTGTTATTCCAATGGATGGTAGCGTTGTCATTATAGAAGGTAGTATATTATCGAGATTTTTGTCACTATAATGGATGGTAGCCTTGTCATTATGAAAGGTAGTCTGTTGTTAAGATTTTTTTTACTACAATGGATTGTAGCCTTGTCGTTATGGAAGGTAGTTTGTTGTCGATATCTTTGTTAGTCCAATGGATGGTGGCCAAGTCATTATGGAAGGTAGTTTGTCTACGAGATTTTAGTTACTTTAATGAATGGTAGCCTTGTCATTATGGAAGGTAGTCTGTTGTCGAGATTTTTTATACTCCAATAAATTGTACCCTTGTAATTATGGAAGGTAGTCTCTTGTTGATATTTTGGTTACTCCAATGATGGTACCCTTGTCATTATGGAAGGTAGTCTATTGCCGAGATTTTTGTTACTCCATTGCATGGTAGCCTTGTCATTATGGAAGGTAGTGTGTCGTCAATATGTTTGTTATTCCAATTGATGATAGCCTTGTCATTATGGAAGGTAGTCTGTTGTCGTGATTTTTGTCACTCCAATGGATGGTAGCCTTGTCATTATGGAAGGTAGTATGTTGTCGATATCTTTGTTACTCCAATGGATGGTAGCCTTGTCATTATGGAAGGTAGTCTATTGTCGAGATTTTTGTTACTCTAACGGATGGTAGCCTTATCCATATGGAAGGTAGTCTATTGACGATATTTTAGTTATTCCAATGGATGGTAGCGTTGTCATTATAGAAGGTAGTATATTGTCGAGATTTTTGTCACTGTAATGGATGGTAGCCTTTTCATTATGTAAGGTAGCCTGTTGTCGAGATTTTTGTTACTAGAATGGATTGTAGCCTTGTCGTTATGGAAGGTAGTATGTTGTCTATATCTTTGTTACTCCAATGGATGGTAGCCTAGTCATTACGGAAGGTAGTTTGTGTACGATATTTTTGTTATTCCAATGGCTGGTAGCCTTATCATTATGAAAGGAAGTCTATTGTCCTGATTTTTGTTACTCTAAGGGATGGTAGCCTTGTCATTATGGAACGTAGTCTGTTGTCGAGATTTTTGTTATTCCAATGGATGGTAGCGTTGTCATTATAGAAGGTAGTCTGTTGTCCAGATTTTTGTCACTACAATAGATGGTAGCCTTGTCATTATGGAAGGTAGTCTATTGTCATGATTTTTGTTACTATAATGGATTGTAGCCTTGTCGTTATAGAAGGTAGTGTTTTATCGAGATTTTTGTCACTACAATGGATGGTAGCCTTGTCATTATGGAAGGTAGTCTGTTGTCGAGATTTTTTATACTCCAATAAATTGTAGCTTTGTAATTATGGAAGGTAGTCGCTTGTTCATATTTTGGTTACTCCAATGATGGTACCTTTGTTATTATGGAAAGTAGTCTATTGCCGAGATTTTTGTTACTCCATTGCATGGTAGCCTTGTCATTATGGAAGGTAGTGTTTTGTCGATATGTTTGTTATTCCAATGGATGATAGCCTTGTCATTATGGAAGGTAGTCTGTTGTCGTGATTTTTGTCACTCCAATGGATGGTAGCCTTGTCATTATGGAAGGTAGTATGTTGTCGATATCTTTGTTACTCCAATGGATGGTAGCCTTGTCATTATGGAAGGTAGTCTATTGTCGAGATTTTTGTTACTCTAACGGATGGTAGCCTTATCCATATGGAAGGTAGTCTATTGACGATATTTTTGTTATTCCAATGGATGGTAGCATTGTCATTATAGAAGGTAGTATATTGTCGAGATTTTTGTCACTGCAATGAATGGTAGCCTTGTCATTATGTAAGGTAGCCTGTTGTCGAGATTTTTGTTACTAGAATGGATTGTAGCCTTGTCGTTATGGAAGATAGTATGTTGTCTATATCTTTGTTACTCCAATGGATGGTAGCCTAGTCATTATGGAAGGTAGTTTGTGTATGATATTTTTGTTATTCCAATGGATGGTAGCCTTGTCATTATGAAAGGAAGTCTATTGTCCTGATTTTTGTTACTCTAAGGGATGGTAGCCTTGTCATTATGGAAGGTAGTATGTTGTCGATATCTTTGTTACTCCAATGGATGGTAGCCTTGTCATTATGGAAGGTAGTCTGTTGTCCAAATTTTTGTTACTCTAAGGGATGGTAGCCTTGTCATTAGGGAACGTAGTCTGTTGTCGAGATTTTTGTTATTCCAATGGATCGTAGCGTTGTCATTATAGAATGTAGTATATTATCGAGATTTTTGTCACTACAATGGATGATAGCCTTGTGATTATGGAAGGTAGTCTGTTGTCAAGATTTTTGTTACTACAATGGATTGTAGCCTTGTCGTTATAGAATGTAGTTTGTTGTGGATATCTTTGTTAGTCCAATGGATGGTAGCCTAGTCATTATGGAAGGTGGTTTGTGTACGAGATTTTAGTTACTTTAATGGATGGTAGCCTTATAATTATGGAAGGTAGTCTCTTGTTGATATTTTGGTTACTCCAATGATGGTACCCTTGTCATTATGGAAGGTAGTCTATTGCCGAGATGTTTGTTACTCCATTGCATGGTAGCCTTGTCATTATGGAGGGTAGTGTTTTGTCGATATGTTTGTTATTCCAATGGATAATAGCCTTGTCATTAGGGAAGGTAGTCTGTTGTCGTGATTTTTGTCACCCCAATGGATGGTAGCCTTGTCATTATGGAAGGTAGTATGTTGTCGATATCTTTGTTACTCCAATGGATGGTAGCCTTGTCATTATGGAAGGTAGTCTATTGTCGAGGTTTTTGTTACTCTAACGCATGGTTGGCTTAATCATATGGAAGGTAGTCTATTGACGATATTTTTGTTATTCCAATGGATGGTAGCGTTGTCATTATAGAAGGTAGTATATTGTCGAGATTTTTGTCACTGCAATGGATGGTAGCCTTATCATTATGTAAGGTAGCCTGTTGTCGAGATTTTTGTTACTAGAATGGATTGTAGCCTTGTCGTTATGGAAGGTAGTATGTTGTCTATATCTTTGTTACTCCAATGGATGGTAGCCTAGTCATTATGGAAGGTAGTTTGTGTATGATATTTTTGTTATTCCAATGGATGGTAGCCTTGTCATTATGAAAGGAAGTCTATTGTCCTGATTTTTGTTACTCTAAGGGATGGTAGCCTTGTCATTATGGAAGGTAGTATGTTGTCGATATCTTTGTTACTCCAATGGATGGTAGCCTTGTCATTATGGAAGGTAGTCTGTTGTCCAAATTTTTGTTACTCTAAGGGATGGTAGCCTTGTCATTAGGGAACGTAGTCTGTTGTCGAGATTTTTGTTATTCCAATGGATCGTAGCGTTGTCATTATAGAATGTAGTATATTATCGAGATTTTTGTCACTACAATGGATGATAGCCTTATGATTATGGAAGGTAGTCTGTTGTCAAGATTTTTGTTACTACAATGGATTGTAGCCTTGTCGTTATAGAATGTAGTTTGTTGTGGATATCTTTGTTAGTCCATTGGATGATAGCCTAGTCATTATGGAAGGTGGTTTGTGTACGAGATTTTAGTTACTTTAATGGATGGTAGCCTTATAATTATGGAAGGTAGTCTCTTGTTGATATTTTGGTTACTCCAATGATGGTACCCTTGTCATTATGGAAGGTAGTCTATTGCCGAGATGTTTGTTACTCCATTGCATGGTAGCCTTGTCATTATGGAGGGTAGTGTTTTGTCGATATGTTTGTTATTCCAATGGATAATAGCCTTGTCATTAGGGAAGGTAGTTTGTTGTCGTGATTTTTGTCACCCCAATGGATGGTAGCCTTGTCATTATGGAAGGTAGTATGTTGTCGATATCTTTGTTACTCCAATGGATGGTAGCCTTGTCATTATGGAAGGTAGTCTATTGTCGAGGTTTTTGTTACTCTAACGCATGGTTGGCTTAATCATATGGAAGGTAGTCTATTGACGATATTTTTGTTATTCCAATGGATGGTAGCGTTGTCATTATAGAAGGTAGTATATTGTCGAGATTTTTGTCACTGCAATGGATGGTAGCCTTGTCATTATGTAAGGTAGCCTGTTGTCGAGATTTTTGTTACTAGAATGGATTGTAGCCTTGTCGTTATGGAAGGTAGTATGTTGTCTATATCTTTGTTACTCCAATGGATGGTAGCCTAGTCATTATGGAAGTTAGTTTGTGTATGATATTTTTGTTATTCCAATGGATGGTAGCCTTGTCATTATGAAAGGAAGTATATTGTCCTGATTTTTGTTACTCTAAGGGATGGTAGCCTTGTCATTATGGAAGGTAATATGTTGTCAATATCTTTGTTACTCCAATGGATGGTAGCCTTGTCATTATGGAAGGTAGTCTGTTGTCCAAATTTCTGTTACTCTAAGGGATGGTAGCCTTGTCATTAGGGAACGTAGTCTGTTGTCGAGATTTTTGTTATTCCAATGGATGGTAGCGTTGTCATTATAGAATGTAGTATATTATCGAGATTTTTGTCACTACAATGGATGATAGCCTTGTCATTATGGAAGGTAGTCTGTTGTCAAGATTTTTGTTACTACAATGGATTGTAGCCTTGTCGTTATAGAATGTGGTTTGTTGTCGATATCTTTGTTAGTCCAATGGATGGTAGCCTAGTCATTATGGAAGGTGGTTTGTGTACGAGATTTTAGTTACTTTAATGGATGATAGCCTTATAATTATGGAAGGTAGTCTCTTGTTGATATTTTGGTTACTCCAATGATGGTACCCTTGTCATTATGGAAGGTAGTCTATTGCCGAGATTTTTTTTACTCCATTGCATGGTAGCCTTGTCATTAGGGAAGGTAGTGTTTTGTCGATATGTTTGTTATTCCAATGGATGATAGCCTTGTCATTATGCAAGGTAGTATGTTGTCGTGATTTTTGTCACTCCAATGGATGGTAGCCTTGTCATTATGGAAGGTAGTATGTTGTCGATATCTTTGTTACTCCAATGGATGGTAGCCTTATCATTATGGAAGGTAGTCTATTTTGGAGATTTTTGTTACTTTAACGGATGGTAGCCTTATCCATATAGAAGGTAGTCTATTGACGATATTTTTGTTATTCCAATGGATGGTAGCGTTGTCATTATAGAAGGTAGCATATTGTCGAGATTTTTGTCACTGCAATGGATGGTAGCCTTGTCATTATGTAAGGTAGCCTGTTGTCGAGATTTTTGTTACTAGAATGGATTGTAGCCTTGTCGTTATAGAATGTAGTTTGTTGTGGATATCTTTGTTAGTCCAATGGATGGTAGCCTAGTCATTATGGAAGGTGGTTTGTGTACGAGATTTTAGTTACTTTAATGGATGGTAGCCTTATAATTATGGAAGGTAGTCTCTTGTTGATATTTTGGTTACTCCAATGATGGTACCCTTGTCATTATGGAAGGTAGTCTATTGCCGAGATTTTTGTTACTCCATTGCATGGTAGCCTTGTCATTAGGGAAGGTAGTGTTTTGTCGATATGTTTGTTATTCCAATGGATGATAGCCTTGTCATTATGCAAGGTAGTATGTTGTCGTGATTTTTGTCACTCCAATGGATGGTAGCCTTGTCATTATGGAAGGTAGTATGTTGTCGATATCTTTGTTACTCCAATGGATGGTAGCCTTATCATTATGGAAGGTAGTCTATTTTGGAGATTTTTGTTACTTTAACGGATGGTAGCCTTATCCATATAGAAGGTAGTCTATTGACGATATTTTTGTTATTCCAATGGATGGTAGCGTTGTCATTATAGAAGGTAGTATATTGTCGAGATTTTTGTCACTGCAATGGATGGTAGCCTTGTCATTATGTAAGGTAGCCTGTTGTCGAGATTTTTGTTACTAGAATGGATTGTAGCCTTGTCGTTATGGAAGGTAGTATGTTGTCTATATCTTTGTTACTCCAATGGATGGTAGCCTAGTCATTATGGAAGGTAGTTTGTGTACGATATTTTTGTTATTCCAATGGCTGGTAGCCTTGTCATTATGAAAGGAAGTCTATTGTCCTGATTTTTGTTATTCTAAGGGATGGTAGCCTTGTCATTATGGAACGTAGTCTGTTGTCGAGATTTTTGTTATTCCAATTGATGGTAGCGTTGTCATTATAGAAGGTAGTATATTATCGAGATTTTTGTCACTACAATAGATGGTAGCCTTGTCATTATGGAAGGTTGTCTGTTGTCAAGATTTTTGTTACTATAATGGATTGTAGCCTTGTCGTTATGGAATGTAGTTTGTTGTCGATATCTTTGTTAGTCCAATGGATGGTAGCCTAGTCATTATGGAAGGTGGTTTGTGTACGAGATTTTAGTTACTTTAATGGATGGTAGCCTTATAATTTTGGAAGGTAGTCTCTTGTTGATATTTTGGTTACTCCAATGATGGTACCCTTGTCATTATGGAAGGTAGTCTATTGCCTAGATTTGTTTTACTCCATTGCATGGTAGCCTTGTCATTATGGAAGGTAGTGTGTTGTCGATATGTTTGTTATTCCAATGGATGATAGCCTTGTCATTATGGAAGGTAGTTTGTTGTCGTGATTTTTGTTACTCCAATGGATTGTAGCCTTGTCATTATGGAAGGTAGTATGTTGTTGATATCTTTGTTACTCCAATGGATGGTAGCCTTGTCATTATGGAAGGTAGTCTATTGTCGATATTTTTGTTACTCTAAGGGATGGTAGCCTTATCCATATGGAACTTAGTCTGTTGACGAGATTTTTGTTATTCCAATGGATGGTAGCGTTGTCATTATAGAAGGTAGTATATTGTCGAGATTTTTGTCACTATAATGGATGGTAGCCTTGTCATTATGTAAGGTAGTCTATTGTCGATATTTTTGTTACTAGAATGGATTGTAGCCTTGTCGTTATGGAAGGTAGTCTGTTGTCGATATCTTTGTTACTCCAATAGATGGTAGCCTAGTCATTATGGAAGGTAGTTTGTGTATGATATTTTTGTTATTCCAATGGATGGTAGCCCTGCCATTATGAAAGGTAGTCTATTGTCGTGATTTTTGTTAATCTAAGGGATGGTAGCCTTGTCATTATGGAAGGTAGTATGTTGTCGATATCTTTGTTACTCCAATGGATGGTAGCCTTAACATTATGGACGGTAGTCTGTTGTCCAGATTTTTGTTACTCTAAGGGATTGTAGCCTTGTCTTTATGGAATGTAGTCTGTTGTCGAGATTTTTGTTATTCCAATGGATGGTTGCATTATCATTATAGAAGGTTGTATATTATCGATATTTTTGTCACTACAATGGATGGTAGCCTTGTCATTATGCGATGTAGTCTGTTGTCGATATTTTTGTTACTACAATGGATTGTAGCCTTCTCGTTATGGAAGGTAGTCTGTTGTCGAGATCTTTGTTACTCCAATGGATGGTAGCCTTGTCATTATGGAAGGTAGTCTGTTGTCGATATTTTTTATACTCGAATGAATTGTAGCCTTGTAATTATGGAAGGCAGTCTCTTCTTGATATTTTGGTTACTCCAATGATAGTACCCTTGTCATTATGGAAGGTAGTCTATTGCCGAGATTTTCGTTACTCCATTGCATGGTAGCCTTATCACTATGGAAGGTAGTGTGTTGTCGATATTTTTGTTATTCCAATGGATGGTAGCCTTGTCATTATGGAAGGTAGTCTGTTGTTGTGATTTTTGTTACTCCAATGGATGGTAGCCTTGTCATTATGGAAGGTAGTATGTTGTCGATATCTTTGTTACTCTAATGGATGGTAGCCTTTTCATTATGGAAGGTGGTCTGTTGTCGAGATATTTGTTACTCTAAGGGATGGTAGCCTTGTCATTATGGAACATAGTATGTTGTCGAGATTTTTGTTATTCCAATGGATGGTAGCATTGTCATTATAGAAAGTAGTATATTATCGATATTTTTGTCACTACAATGGATGGTAGACTTGTCATTATGTAAGGTAGTCTGTTTTCGAGATTTTTGTTACTAGAATGGATTGTAGCCTTGTCGTTATGGAAGGTAGTATGTTGTCGATATCTTTGTTACTCCAATGGATGGTAGCCTAGTCATTATGGAAAGTAGTTTGCGTATGATATTTTTGTTATTCCAATGGATGGTAGCCTTGTCATTATGAAAGGTAGTCTATTGTCATGATTTTGGTTACTCTAAGGGATGGTAGCCTTGTCATTATTGAAGGTAGTATGTTGTCGATATCTTTGTTACTCCAATGGATGGTAGCCTTGTCATTATGGAAGGTAGTTTGTTGTTGAGATGTTTGTTATTCTAATAGATGGTAGCATTGTCATTATAGAAGGTAGTATATTATCGATATTTTTGCCACTACAATGGATGGTAGCCTTGTCATTATGGAAGGTACTCTGTTGTCGAGATTTTTGTTACTACAATGGATTGTAGCCTTGTCGTTATGGAAGGTAGTTTGTTGTCCATATCTTTGTTACTCCAATGGATGGTAGCTTAGTCATTATGGAAGGTAGTTTGTGTACGAGATTTTAGTTACTCTAATGGATTGTAGCCTTGTCATTATGGAAGGTAGTCTGTTGTCAAGATTTTTAATACTCCAAAGGATTGTAGCCTTGTAATTATGGAAGGTAGTCTCTTGTTGATATTTTGGTTACTCCAATGATGGTACCCTTGTCATTATGGAAGGTAGTCTGTTGTCGAGATTTTTAGTACTCCATTGCATGGTAGCCTTGTCATTATGGAACGTAGTGTGTTGTCGATATTTTTGTTATCCCAATGGATGGTAGCCTTTTCAATATGGAAGGTAGTCTTTTGTCGTGATTTTTGTTACTCCAATGGATGGTAGCCTTGTCATTATGGAAGGTAGTATGTTGTCGATATCTTTGTTACTCTAATGGATGGTAGCCTTGTCATTTTCGAATGTGGTCTGTTGTCGAGATATTTGTTACTATAAGGGATGGTAGCCTTGTCATTATGGAATGTAGTCTGTTGTCGAGATTTTTGTTATTCCAATGGATGGTAGCGTTGTCATTATAGAAGGTAGTATATTTTCAATATTTTTGTCACTACAATGGATGGTAGCCTTGTCATTATGGAAGGTAGTCTGTTGTCGAGATTTTTGTTACTACAATGGATTGTAGCCTAGTCGTTATGGAAGATAGTCTGTTGTTGATATCTTTGTTACTCCTATGGATGGTAGCCTAGTCATTATGGAAGGTAGTTTGTGTATGAGATTTTAGTTACTCCTATGGATGGTAGCCTCGTCATTATGGAAGGTAGTCTGTTATCGAGATTTTTGTTACTCTAATGGATGATAGCCTTGTCATTATAGAAGGTAATATATTGTCGAGATTTTTGTCACTGTAATGGATGGTAGCCTTGTCATTATGGAAGGTAGTCTGTTGTCGCTATTTTTGTTACTACAATGGATTGTAGCCTTGTCGTTGTGGTAGGTAGTCTGTGTTGATATCTTTGTTACTCAAATGGATGGTAGCGTAGTCATTATGCAAGGTAGTCTATTGTCATGATTTTTGTTACTCTAAGGGATGGTAGCCTTGTCATTATTGAAGGTAGTATATTGTCGATATCTTTGTTACTCCAATGGATGGTAGCCTTGTCATTATGGAAGGTAGTTTGTTGTCGAGATGTTTGTTATTCCGATAGATGGTAGCATTGTCATTATAGAAGGTAGTATATTATCGATATTTTTGTCACTACAATGGATGTTAGCCTTGTCATTATGGAAGGTAGTCTGTTGTCGATATTTTTGTTACTACAATGGATTGTAGCCTTGTCGTTATGGAAGGTAGTTTGTTGTACATATCTTTGTTACTCCAATGGATGGTAGCTTAGTCATTATGGAAGGTAGTTTGTGTACGAGATTTTAGTTACTCCAATGGATGATAGCCTTGTCATTATGGAAGGTAGTTTGTTGTCAAGATTTTTCATACTCCAAAGGATTGTAGCCTTGTAATTATGGAAGGTAGTCTCTTGTTGATATTTTGGTTACTCCAATGATGGTACCCTTGTCATTATGGAAGGTAGTCTGTTGTCGAGATTTTCTTTACTCCATTGCATGGTAGCCTTGTCATTATGGAAGGTAGTCTATTGTCGTGATATTGGTTACTCCAATGGATGGTAGCCTTGTCATTATGGAAGGTAGTATGTTGTCGATATCTTTGTTACTCCAATGGACGGTAGCCTTGTCATTATGGAAGGTAGTCTGTCGTTATGATTTTTGTTACTCCAATGGATGGTAGCCTTGTCATTATGGAAGGTAGTCTATTGTTCATATTTTTCTTACTACAATGTGTGTTAGCCTTATCATTATGGAAGGTAGTCTGTTGTTGTGATTTTTGTTATTCCTATGGATGGTAGCCTAGTCAATATGGAATGTAGTATGTTTTCGAGATTTTTGTTACTCCAATGGATGGTAGCCTTGTCATTATGGAAGGTAGTCTATTGTCGATATTTTTGTTACTCCAATGGATGATAGCCTTGTCATTATAGAAGGTAATATATTGTCGAGATTTTTGTCACTGTAATGGATGGTAGCCTTGTCATTATGGAAGGTAGTCTGTTGTCGATATTTTTGTTACTACAATGGATTGTAGCCTTGTCGTTATGGTAGGTAGTCTGTGTTGATATCTTTGTTACTCAAATGGATGGTAGCGTAGTCATTATGCAAGGTAGTTTGTGTACGAGATTTTAGTTACTCCAATGGATGGTAGCCTTGTCATTATGGAAGGTAGTCTGTTGTCGAGATTTTTTATACTCCAATGGATTGTAGCCTTGTAATTATGGAAGGTAGTCTCTTGTTGATATTTTGGTTACTCCAATGATGGTACCCTTGTCATTATGGAAGCTAGTCTATTGGCGAGATTTTTCTTACTCCATTGCATGGTAGCATTTTCATTATGGAAGGTAGTTTGTGTATGATATTTTTGTTATTCCAATGGATGGTAGCCTTGTCATTATGAAAGGTAGTCTATTGTCATGATTTTTGTTACTCTAAGGGATGGTAGCCTTGTCATTATTGAAGGTAGTATATTGTCGATATCTTTGTTACTCCAATGGATGGTAGCCTTGTCATTATGGAAGGTAGTTTGTTGTCGAGATGTTTGTTATTCCGATAGATGGTAGCATTGTCATTATAGAAGGTAGTATATTATCGATATTTTTGTCACTACAATGGATGGTAGCCTTGTCATTATGGAAGGTAGTCTGTTGTCGAGATTTTTGTTACTACAATGGATTGTAGCCTTGTCGTTATGGAAGGTAGTTTGTTGTACATATCTTTGTTACTCCAATGGATGGTATCTTAGTCATTATGGAAGGTAGTTTGTGTACGAGATTTTAGTTACTCCAATGGATGATAGCATTGTCATTATGGAAGGTAGTCTGTTGTCAAGATTTTTTATACTCCAAAGGATTGTAGCCTTGTAATTATGGAAGGTAGTCTCTTGTTGATATTTTGGTTTCTCCAATGATGGTACCCTTGTCATTATGGAAGGTAGTCTGTTGTCGAGATTTTCTTTACTCCATTGCATGGTAGCCTTGTCATTATGGAAGGTAGTCTATTGTCGTGATTTTGGTTACTCCAATGGATGGTAGCCTTGTCATTATGGAAGGTAGTATGTTGTCGATATCTTTGTTACTCCAATGGACGGTAGCCTTGTCATTATGGAAGGTAGTCTGTCGTTATGATTTTTGTTACTCCAATGGATGGTAGCCTTGTCATTATGGAAGGTAGTCTATTGTTCATATTTTTCTTACTACAATGTGTGTTAGCCTTATCATTATGGAAGGTAGTTTGTTGTTGTGATTTTTGTTATTCCTATGGATGGTAGCCTAGTCAATATGGAATGTAGTATGTTTTCGAGATTTTTGTTACTCCAATGGATGGTAGCCTTGTCATTATGGAAGGTAGTCTATTGTCGATTTTTTTGTTACTCCAATGGATGGTAGCCTTGTCATTATGGAAGGTAGTCTTTTGTCGAAATTTTTGTTACTCCAATGGATGGTAGCCTTCTTATTATGGCAGGTAGTCTGTTGTCGAGATTTTTCTTACTACAATGGATGATAGCCTTTTCATTATGGAAGGTAGTCTATTTGCGAGATTTCCGTTACTACAATGGATTGTAGCCATGTCATTATGGAAGGTTGTCTGTTGTCGATATCTTTGTTACTCCATTGGATGGTAGCCTATTCATTATGGAATGTAGTCTGTTGTCGAGATTTTTGTTACTCCAATGGATGGTAGCCTTGTCATTATGGAAGGTAGTCTGTTGTTATTATTTTTGTTACTCCAATGGATGGTAGCCTTGTTATTATGGAAGGTAGTCTATTGTTCATATTTTTCTTACTACAATGTGTGTTAGCCTTATCATTATGGAAGGTAGTCTATTGTCAAGATTTTTGTTACTCCATTGGATAGTAGCATTGTCAATATGAAAGGTAGTCTGTTGTTGTGATTTTTGTTACTCCAAATGATGGTAGCCTTGTCATTATGGAAGGTAGTCTATTGTCGATATTTTTGTTACTCCAATGGATGATAGCCTTGTCATTATGGAAGGTATTCTGTCATCGAAATTTTTGTTATTCCAATGTTTGGTAGCCTTGTCATTATGAAAGGTAATCTATTGTCGAGATTTTTGTTACTCCAATGGATTGTAGCCTTGTCATTATGGAAGGTAGTCTTTTTTCGAAATTTTTGTTACTCCAATGGATGGTAGCCTTCTTATTATGGAAGGTAGTCTGTTGTCGAGATTTTTTTAATACAATGGATGGTAGCCTTATCATTATGGAAGGTAGTCTATTATCGAGATTTTTGTTACTCCAATGGGTGGTAGCCTTGTCATTATGGAAGGTAGTCTGGTGTCGATATCTTTGTTACTCCAATGGAAGTAGCCTATTCATTATGGAATGTAGTCTGTTAGCGAGATTTTTGGAACTCCAATGGATGGTAACCTTGTCATTATGAAAGGTAGTCTGTTGTCAAAAAAATTTATACTCCAATGGATGGTAGCCTTGTCATTATGAAAGGTAATCTATTGTGGAGATTTTTGTTACTCCAATGGATTGTAGCCTTGTCATTATGGAAGGTAGTCTGTTGTCGAGATTTTTGTTACTCCATTGGATAGTAGCCTTGTCATTATGGAAGGTAGTCTGTTGTCGAGATTTTTGTTATTCCAATGGATGGTAGCCAAGTAATTATGGAAGGTAGTTTGTTTTCGAGATTTTTGTTACTCCAATGGATGGTAGCCTTGTCATTATGGAAGGTAGTCTGTTATCGATATTTTTGTTACTCCAATGGATGGTAGCCTTATCATTATGGAAGGTAGTCTGTTGTCGAGATGTTTGTTATTCCAATAGATGGTAGCATTGTCATTATAGAAGGTAGTATATTATTGATATTTTTGTCACTACAATGGATGGTAGCCTTGTCATTATGGAAGGTAGTCTGTTGTCGAGATTTTTGTTACTACAATGGATTGTAGCCTTGTCGTTATGGAAGGTAGTTTGTTGTACATATCTTTGTTACTCCAATGGATGGTAGCTTAGTCATTATGGAAGGTAGTTTATGTACGAGATTTTAGTTACTCCAATGGATGATAGCCTTGTCATTATGGAAGGTAGTCTGTTGTCAAGATTTTTTATACTCCAAAGGATTGTAGCCTTGTAATTATGGAAGGTAGTCTCTTGTTGATATTTTGGTTACTCCAATGATGGTACCCTTTTCATTATGGAAGGTAGTCTGTTGTCGAGATTTTCTTTACTCCATTGCATGGTAGCCTTGTCATTATGGAAGGTAGTCTATTGTCGTGATTTTTGTTACTCCAATGGATGGTAGCCTTGTCATTATGGAAGGTAGTATGTTGTCGATATCTTTGTTACACGAATGGACGGTAGCCTTGTCATTATGGAAGGTAGTCTATCGTTATGATTTTTGTTACTCCAATGGATGGTAGCCTTGTCATTATGGAAGGTAGTCTATTGTTCATATTTTTCTTACTACAATGTGTGTTAGCCTTATCATTATGGAAGGTAGTCTATTGTCTTGATTTTGTTACTCCATTGGATAGTAGCATTGTCAATATGAAAGGTAGTCTGTTGTTGTGATTTTTGTTATTCCTATGGATGGTAGCCTAGTTAATATGGAATGTAGTATGTTTTCGAGATTTTTGTTACTCCAATGGATGGTAGCCTTGTCATTATGGAAGGTAGTCTATTGTCGATATTTTTGTTACTCCAATGGATGGTAGCCTTGTCATTATGGGAGGTAGTTTGTCGTAGAAATTTTTGTTGTTCTAATGGATGGTAGCCTTGTCATTATGAAAGGTAGTCTATTGTCGATATTTTTGTTAGTCCAATGGATTGTAGCCTTGTCATTATGGAAGGTAGTCTTTTGTCGAAATTTTTGTTACTCCAATGGATGGTAGCCTTCTTATTATGGCAGGTAGTCTGTTGTCGAGATTTTTCTTACTACAATGGATGGTAGCCTTTTTATTATGGAAGGTAGTCTGTTTGCGAGATTTCCGTTACTACAATGGATTGTAGCCTTGTCATTATGGAAGGTAGTCTCTTGTCGAGATTTTTGTTACTCCAATGGATGGTAGCCTTATCATTATGGAAGGTAGTCTGTTGTCGAGATTTTTATTACTCCAATGCATGGTAGCCTTGTCATTATGGAAGGTAGTCTGTTGTTATGACTTTTGTTACTCCAATGGATGGTAGCCTTGTTATTATTGAAGGTAGTCTATTGTTCATATTTTTCTTACTACAATGTGTGTTAGCCTTATCATAATGGAAGGTAGTCTATTTTCAAGATTTTTGTTACTCTATTGGATAATAGCATTGTCAATATGAAAGGTAGTCTGTTGTTGTGATTTTTGTTATTCCAATGGATGGTAGCCTAGTCAATATGGAAGGTAGTATGTTTTCGAGATTTTTGTTACTCCAATGGATGGTAGCCTTGTCATTATGGATGGTAGTCTATTATCGATATTTTTGTTACTCCAATGGATGGTAGCCTTATCATTATGGAAGGTAGTCTGTCGTAGAAATTTTTGTTATTCCAATGGATGGTAGCCTTGTCATTATGAAAGGTAATCTCTTGTCGAGATTTTTGTTACTCCAATGGATTGTAGCCTTGTCATTATGGAAGGTAGTCTTTTTGTTACTCCAATGGATGGTAGCCTTCTTATTATGGAAGGTAGTCTGTTGTCGAGATTTTTTTAATACAATGGATGGTAGCCTTATCATTATGGAAGGTAGTCTGTTATCATGATTTTTGTTACTCCAATGGGTTGTAGCCTTGTCATTATGGAAGGTAGTCTGGTGTCGATATCTTTGTTACTCTAATGGAAGTAGCCTATTCATTATGGAATGTAGTCTGTTGTCGAGATTTTTGGAACTCCAATGGATGGTATCCTTGTCATTATTGAAGGTAGTCTGTTGTCAAAAAAATTTATACTCCAATGGATGGTAGCCTTGTCATTATGAAAGGTAATCTATTGTCGAGATTTTTGGTACTCCAATGGATTGTATCCTTGTCATTATGCAAGGTAGTCAGTTGTCGAGATTTTTGTTACTCCATTGGATAGTAGCCTTGTCATTATGGAAGGTAGTCTGTTGTCGAGATTTTTGTTATTCCAATGGATGGTAGCCAAGTAATTATGGAAGGTAGTTTGTTTTCGAGATTTTTGTTACTCCAATGGATGGTAGCCTTGTCATTATGGAAGGTAGTCTGTTATCGAAATTTTTGTTACTCCAATTGATGGTAGCCTTATCATTATGGAAGGTAGTCTGTTGTCGAGATTTTTGTTACTCCAATGGATGGTAGTCTTATCATTATGGAAGGTAGTCTGTTGTTCAAATTTTTGTTACTACAGTGTATGTTAGCCTTGTCATTATGGAAGGTAGTCTGTTGTCGAGATTTTTGTTACAACATTGGATAGTAGCCTTGTCATTATGAAAGGTAGTCTATTGTCGAGATTTTTGTTATTCCAATGGATGGTAGCCAAGTCATTATTGAAGGTAGTTTGTTTTCGAGATTTTTGTTACTCCAATGGATGGTAGCCTTGTCATTATGGAAGGTAGTCTGTTGCCGAGATTTTTGTTACTCCAATGGATGGTAGCCTTGTCATTATGGAAGGTAGGTTGTCGTTGATATTTTTCTTATTCCAATGGATGATAGCCTTGTCATTATGAAAGGAAGTCTATTGTCAAGATTTTTGTTACTCTAATGGATTATATCCTTGTCATTATGGAAGGTAGTTTGTTGTCGAGATTTTTTTTACTCCAATGGATGGTATCCTTATCATTACGGAAGGTAGTCTGTTGTCGAGATTTTTTTTACTACAATGGATGGTAGCCTTGTCATTATGGAAGGTAGTTTGTCGTCGTGATTTTTGTTACTACAATGGACTGTAGCCTTGTCATTATGGAAGGTAGTCTATTGTCGAGATTTTTGTTACTCCAATGGATGGTAGCCTTATCATTATGGAAGGTAGTCTGTTGTCGAGATTTTTGTTACTCCAATGGATGGTAGCCTTGTCATTATGGAAGGTAGTCTGTCGTTATGATTTTTGTTACTCCAATGGATGGTAGCCTTGTCATTATGGAAGGTAGTCTATTGTTTATATTTTTCTTATTACAATGTGTGTTAGCCTTATCATTATGGAAGGTAGTCTATTGTCAATATTTTTGTTACTCCATTGGATAGTAGCATTGTCAATATGAAAGGTAGTCTGTTGTTGTGATTTTTGTTATTCCTATGGATGGTAGCCTAGTCAATATGGAATGTAGTATGTTTTCGAGATTTTTGTTACTCCAATGGATGGTAGCCTTGTCATTATGGAAGGTAGTTTGTCGTAGAAATTTTTGTTGTTCTAATGGATGGTAGCCTTGTCATTATGAAAGGTAGTCTATTGTCGATATTTTTGTTACTCCAATGGATTGTAGCCTTGTCATTATGGAAGGTAGTCTTTTGTCGAAATTTTTGTTACTCCAATGGATGGTAGCCTTATTATAGTAGGTAGTCTGTTGTCGAGATTTTTCTTACTACAATGGATGGTAGCCTTTTCATTGTGGAAGGTAGTTTGTTTGCGAGATTTTCGTTACTACAATGGATTATAGCCTTGTCATTATGGAAGGTTGTCTGTTGTCGATATCTTTGTTACTCCATTGGATGGTAGCCTATTCATTATGAAATGTAGTCTGTTGTCGAGATTTTTGTTACTCCAATGGATGGTAGCCTTGTCATTATGGAAGGTAGTCTATCGTTATTATTTTTGTTACTCCAATGGATGGTAGCCTTGTTATTATGAAAGGTAGTCTATTGTTCATATTTTTCTTACTACAATGTGTGTTAGCCTTATCATTATGGAAGGTAGTCTATTGTCAAGATTTTTGTTACTCCATTGGATAGTAGCATTGTCAATATGAAAGGTAGTCTGTTGTTGTGATTTTTTTTATTCCAATAGATGGTAGCCTAGTCAATATGGAAGGTAGTATGTTTTCGAGATTTTTGTTACTCCAATGGATGGTAGCCTTGTCATTATGGAAGGTAGTCTATTGTCGATATTTTTGTTACTCCAATGGATGGTAGCCTTGTCATTATCGAAGGTAGTATGTCGTAGAAATCTTTGTTATTCCAATGGATGGTAGCCTTGTCATTATGGAAGGTAGTCTGTCATCGTGATTTTTGTTACTACAATGGATTGTAGCCTTATCATTATGGAAGGTAGTCTATTGTCGAGATTTTTGTTACTCTAATGGATGATAGCCTTATCATTATGGAAGGTAGTCTGTTGTCGAGATTTTTGTTACTCCAATGGATGGTAGCCTTATCATGATGGAAGGTAGTCTGTCGTTATGATTTTTGTTACTCCAATGGATGGTAGCCTTGTCATTATGGAAGGTAATCTATTGTTCAGATTTTTCTTAATACAATGTGTGTTAGCCTTATCATTATGGAAGGTAGTCTATTGTCGAGATTTTTGTTACTCCATTGGATAGTAGCATTGTCAATATGGAAGGTAGTCTGTTGTTGAGATTTTTGTTATTCTAATGGATGGTAGCCTTGTCATTATGGAAGGTAGTCTATTGTCAAGATTTTTGTTACTCCAATGGATGGTAGCCTTGTCATTATGGAAGGTAATCTGTCGTAGAAATTTATGTTATTCCAATGGATGGTAGCCTTGTCATTATGAAAGGTAATTTATTGTCGATATTTTTGTTTCTCTAATGGATTGTAGCGTTGTCATTATTGATGGAAGACTCTTGTTGATATTTTTGTTACTCCAATGGATAATAGCCTTGTCATTATGGAAGGTAGTTTGTTGTCCAGATTTTTGTTACTCTAATGGACGGTAGCTTTGTCATTATGGAAGGTTGTTTGTTGTCGAGATTTTTGTTACTCCAATGGGTGGTAGCCTTGTCAATATGGAAGGTAGTCTGGTGTCGATATCTTTGTTACTCCAATGGAAGTAGCCTATTCATTATGGAAGGTAGTCTGTTGTCGAGATTTTTGTTACTCCAATGGATGGTAACCTTGTCATTAATGAAGGTAGTCTGTTGTCAAAAAAATTTATACTCCAATGTATGGTAGCCTTGTCAATATGGAAGGTAGTCTCTTGTTGATATTTTTGTTACTCCAATGGACGGTAGCCTTGTCATTATGGAAGGTTGTTTGTTGTCGAGATTTTTGTTACTCCATTGGATGGTAGCCTTATCATTATGGAAGGTAGTATGTTGTCGATATTTTTGTTATTCCAATGGATGGTAACCTTTTCATATAAGGTAGTCTGTTGTCGTGATTTTTGTTACTACAATGGATTGTTTCCTTGTCATTATGGAAGGTAGTCTTTCGTTGTGATTTTTATTACTCCAATGGATGGTAGCCATCTCATTATGGAAGGTAGTCTGTTGTTCAATTTTTTGTTACTACAGTGTATGTTAGCCTTGTCATTATGGAAGGTAGTCTATTGTCGAGCTTTTTGTTACAACATTGGATAGTAGCCTTGTCATTATGAAAGGTAGTCTGTTGTCGAGATTTTTGTTATTCCAATGGATGGTAGCCAAGTCATTATGGAAGGTAGTTTGTTTTCGAGATTTTTGTTACTCCAATGGATGGTAGCCTTGTCATTATGGAAGGTAGTCTGTTGTCGAGATTTTTGTTACTCCAATGGATGGTAGCCTTGTCATTATGGAAGGTAGTCTGTCGTTGATATTTTTCTTATTCCAATGGATGATAGCCTTGTCATTATGAAAGGTAGTCTATTGTCAAGATTTTTTTTACTCTAATAGATTATATCCTTTTCATTATGGAAGGTAGTTTGTTGTCGAGATTTTTGTTACTCCAATGGATGGTAGCCTTGTCATTACGGAAGGTAGTCTGTTGTCGAGATTTTTGTTACTCCAATTGATGGTAGCCTTGTCATTATGGAAGGTAGTTTGTAGTCGTGATTTTTGTTACTATAATGGATTGTAGCCTTTTCATTATGGAAGGAAGTATATTGTCGAGATTTTTGTTACTCCAATGGATGGTAGCCTTATCATTATGGAAGGTAGTCTGTTGTCGAGATTTTTGTTACTCGAATGGGTGGTAGCCTTGTCATTATGGAAGGTAGTCTGGTGTCGATATCTTTGTTACTCCAATGGAAGTAGCCTATTCATTATGGAATGTAGTCTGTTGTCTAGATTTTTGTTACTCTAATGGATGGTAGCCTTGTCAATGTGGAAGGTAGTTTGTTGTCAAAAAATTTTATACTCCAATGTATGGTAGCCTTGTCATTATTGATGGTAGACTCTTGTTGATATTTTTGTTACTCCAATGGATAGTAGCCTTGTCATTATGGAAGGTAGTTTGTTGTCCATATTTTTGTTACTCTAATGGACGGTAGCTTTGTCATTATGGAAGGTTGTTTGTTGTCGAGATTTTTGTTACTCCATTGGATGGTAGCTTTATCATTATGGAAGGTAGTATGTTGTCGATATTTTTGTTATTCCAATGGATGGTAACCTTTTCATATAAGTTAGTCTGTTGTCGTGATTTTTGTTACTACAATGGATTATTGCCTTGTCATTATGGAAGGTAGTCCGTCGTTGTGATTTTTATTACTCCAATGGATGGTAGCCATCTCATTATGGAAGGTAGTCTGTTGTTCAAATTTTTGTTACTACAGTGTATGTTAGCCTTGTCATTATGGAAGGTAGTCTGTTGTCGAGATTTTTGTTACAACATTGGATAGTAGACTTGTCATTATGAAAGGTAGTCTGTTGCCTAGATTTTTGTTATTCCAATGGATGGTAGCCAAGTAATTATGGAAGGTAGTTTGTTTTCGAGATTTTTTTTACTCCAATGGATGGTAGCCCTGTCATTATGGAAGGTAGTCTGTTGTCGAGATTTTTGTTACTCCAATGGATGGTAGCCTTGTCATTATGGAAGGTAGTCTGTCGTTGATATTTTTCTTATTCCAATGGATGATAGCCATGTCATTATGAAAGGTAGTCTATTGTCAAGATTTTTGTTACTATAATGGATTATATCCTTGTCATTATGGAAGGTAGTTTGTCGTCGTGATTTTTGTTACTACAATGGATTGTAGCCTTGTCATTATGGAAGGAAGTCTATTGTCGAGATTTTTGTTACTCCAATGGATGGTAGCCTTATCATTATGGAAGGTAGTCTGTTGTCGAGATTTTTGTTACTACAATGGGTGGTAGCCTTGTCATTATGGAAGGTAGTCTGGTGTCGATATCTTTGTTACTCCAATGGAAGTAGCCTATTCATTATGGAATGTAGTTTGTTGTCTAGATTTTGGTTACTCCAATGGATGGTAGCCTTGTAAATGTGGAAGGTAGTCATTTGTCAAAAAATTTTATACTCCAATGTATGTTAGCCTTGTCATTATTGAAGGTAGACTCTTGTTAATATTTTTGTTACTTTAATGGATAGTAGCCTTGTCATTATGAAAGGTAGTTTGTTGTCCAGATTTTTGTTACTCTAATGGACGGTAGCTTTGTCATTATGGAAGGTTATTTGTTGTCGAAATTTTTGTTACTCCATTGGATGGTAGCCTTATCATTATGGAAGGTAGTATGTTGTCGATATTTTTGTTATTCCAATGGATGGTAACCTTTTCATATAAGGTAGTATGTTGTCGTGATTTTTGTTACTACAATGGATTGTTGCCTTATCATTATGGAAGGTAGTCTGTCGTTGTGATTTTTATTACTCCAATGGATGGTAGCCATCTCATTATGGAAGGTAGTCTGTTGTTCAAATTTTTGTTACTACAGTGTATGTTAGCCTTGTCATTATGGAAGGTAGTCTGATGTCGAGATTTTTGTTACAACATTGGATAGTAGCCTTGTCATTATGAAAGGTAGTCTGTTGTCGAGATTTTTGTTATTCCAATGGATTGTAGCCAAGTCATTATGGAAGGTAGTTTGTTTTCGAGATTTTTGTTACTCCAATGGATGGTAGCCTTGTCATTATGGAAGGTAGTCTGTTGTCGAGATTTTTGTTACTCCAATGGATGGTAGCCTTGTCATTATGGAAGGTAGTCTGTCGTTGATATTTTTCTTATTCCAATGGATAATAGCCTTGTCATTATGAAAGGTAGTCTATTGTCAAGATTTTTGTTACTCTAATGGATTATATCCTTGTCATTATGGAAGGTAGTTTGTTGTCGAGATTTTTGTTACTCCAATGGATGGTAGCCTTGTCATTATGGAAGGTAGTTGTCGTCGTGATTTTTGTTACTACAATGGATTGTAGCCTTGTCATTATGGAAGGAAGTCTATTGTCGAGATTTTTGTTACTCCAATGGATGGTAGCCTTATCATTATGAAAGGTAGTCTGTTGTCGAGATTTTTGTTACTCCAATGGATGGTAGCCTTGTCATTATGGAAGGTAATCTATTGTTATGATTTTTGTTACTCCAATGGATGGTAGCCTTGTCATTATGGAAGGTAGTCTATTGTTCATATTTTTCTTACTACAATGTGTGTTAGCCTTATCATTATGGAAGGTAGTCTATTGTCAAGATTTTTGTTACTCCATTGGATAGTAGCATTGTCAATATGAAAGGTTGTCTGTTGTTGTGATTTTTATTATTCCAATGGATGGTAGCCTAGTCAATATGGAATGTTGTATGTTGTCGATATCTATGTTACTCCATTAGATGGTAGCCTATTGATTATGGAATGTAGTCTGTTGTCGAGATTTTTGTTACTCCAATGGATGGTAGCCTTGTCATTATGGAAGGTAGTCTGTCGTTATGATTTTTGTTACTCCAATGGATGGTAGCCTTGTTATTATAGGAGGTAGTCTATTGTTCATATTTTTCTTACTACAATGTGTGTTAGCCTTATCATTATGGAAGGTAGTCTATTGTCAAGATTTTTGTTACTCCATTGGATAGTAGCATTGTCAATATGAAAGGTAGTATGTTGTTGTGATTTTTGTAATTCCAATGGATGGTAGCCTAGTCAATATGGAAGGTAGTATGTTTTCGAGATTTTTGTTACTCCAATGGATGGTAGCCTTGTCATTATGGAAGGTAGTCTATTGTCGATATTTTTGTTACTCCAATGGATGGTAGCCTTGTCATTATGGAAGGTAGTCTGTCGTAGAAATTTTTGTTATTCCAATTGATGGTAGCCTTGTCATTATGAAAGGTAATCTATTGTCGAGAATTTTGTTACTCCAATGGATTGTAGCCTTGTCATTATGGAAGGTAGACTTTTGTCGAAATTTTTTTTACTCCAATGGATGGTAGCCTTCTTATTATGGAAGGTAGTCTGTTGTCGAGATTTTTTTTAATACAATGGATGGTAGCCTTATCATTATGGAAGGTAGTCTGTTATCGAGATTTTTGTTACTGCAATGGGTGGTAGCCTTGTCATTATGGAAGGTAGTCTGGTGTCGATATCTTTGTTACTCCAATGGAAGTAGCCTATTCAATATGGAATGTAGTCTGTTGTCGAGATTTTTGGAACTCCAACGGATGGTAACCTTGTCATTATGGAAGGTAGTCTGTTGTCAAAAAAATTTATACTCCAATGGATGGTAGCCTTGTCATTATGAAAGTTAATCTGTTGTCGAGATTTTTGTTACTCCAATGGATTCGAGACTTGTCATTATGGAAGGTAGTCTTTTGTCGAAATTTTTGTTACTCCAATGGATGGTAGCCTTCTTATTATGGAAGGTAGTCTGTTGTCGAGATTTTTGTTAATACAACGGATGGTAGCCTTATCATTATGGAAGGTAGTCTGTTATCGAGATTTTTGTTACTCTAATGGGTGGTAGCCTTGTCATTATGGGAGGTAGTCTGTCGTAGAAATTTGTGTTGTTCTAATGGATGGTAGCCTTGTCATTATGAAAGGTAGTCTATTGTTGATATTTTTGTTACTCCAATGGATTGTAGCCTTGTCATTATGGAAGGTAGTCTTTTGTCGAAATTTTTGTTACTCCAATGGATGGTAGCCTTCTTATTATGGAAGGTAGTCTGTTGTCGAGATTTTTCTTACTACAATGGATTGTAGCCTTTTCATTATGGAAGGTAGTCTGTTTACGAGATTTTCGTTACTACAATGGATTGTAGCCTTGTCATTATGGAAGGTTGTCTGTTGTCGATATATTTGTTACTCCATTAGATGGTAGCCTATTGATTATGGAATGTAGTCTGTTGTCGAGATTTTTGTTACTCCAATGGATGGTAGCCTTGTCATTATGGAAGGTAGTCTGTCGTTATGATTTTTGTTACTCCAATGGATGGTAGCCTTGTTATTATAGGAGGTAGTCTATTGTTCATATTTTTCTTACTACAATGTGTGTTAGCCTTATCATTATGGAAGGTAGTCTATTGTCAAGATTTTTGTTACTCCATTGGATAGTAGCATTGTCAATATGAAAGGTAGTATGTTGTTGTGATTTTTGTTATTCCAATGGATGGTAGCCTAGTCAATATGGAAGGTTGTATGTTTTCGAGATTTTTGTTACTCCAATGGATGGTAGCCTTGTCATTATGGAAGGTAGTCTATTGTCGATATTTTTGTTACTCCAATGGATGGTAGCCTTGTCATTATGGAAGTTAGTCTGTCGTAGAAATTTTTGTTATTCCAATGGATGGTAGCCTTGTCATTATGAAAGGTAATCTATTGTCGAGAATTTTGTTACTCCAATGGATTGTAGCCTTGTCATTATGGAAGGTAGTATTTTGTCGAAATTTTTTTTACTCCAATGGATGGTAGCCTTCTTATTATGGAAGGTAGTCTGTTGTCGAGATTTTTTTTAATACAATGGATGGTAGCCTTATCATTATGGAAGGTAGTCTGTTATCGATATTTTTGTTACTGCAATGGGTGGTAGCCTTGTCATTATGGAAGGTAGTCTGGTGTCGATATCTTTGTTACTCCAATGGAAGTAGCCTATTCAATATGGAATGTAGTCTGTTGTCGAGATTTTTGGAACTCCAACGGATGGTAACCTTGTCATTATGGAAGGTAGTCCGTTGTCAAAAAAATTTATACTCCAATGGATGGTAGCCTTGTAGTTATGAAAGGTAATCTATTGTCGAGATTTTTGTTACTCCAATGGATTCGAGACTTGTCATTATGGAAGGTAGTCTTTTGTCGAAATTTTTGTTACTCCAATGGATGGTAGCCTTCTTATTATGGAAGGTAGTCTGTTGTCGAGATTTTTGTTAATACAACGGATGGTAGCCTTATCATTATGGAAGGTAGTCTGTTATCGAGATTTTTGTTACTCCAATGGGTGGTAGCCTTGTCATTATGGAAGGTAGTCTGGTGTCAATATCTTTGTTACTCCAATGGAAGTAGCCTATTCATTATGGAATGTAGTCTATTGTCGAGATTTTTGTTACTCCGATGGATGGTAACCTTGTCATTATGGAAGGTAGTCTATTGTCAAAAAATTTTATACTCCAATGGATGGTAGCCTTGTCAATATGGAAGGTAGTCTCTTGTTGATATTTTTGTTACTCCAATGGACGGTAGCCTTGTCATTATGGAAGGTAGTCTGTTGTCCATATTTTTGTTACTCTAATGGACGGTAGCTTTGTCATTATGGAAGGTAGTTTGTTGTCGAGATTTTTGTTACTCCATTGGATGGTAGCCTTATCATTATGGAAGGTAGTATGTTGTCGATATTTTTGTTATTCCAATGGATGGTATCCTTTTCATATAAGGTAGTCTATTGTCGTGATTTTTGTTACTACAATGGATTGTTGCCTTGTCATTATGGAAGGTAGTTTGTCGTTGTGATTTTTATTACTCCCATGGATGGTAACCATCTCATTATGGAAGGTAGCCTGTTGTTTAAATTTTTGTTACTACAATGTATGTTAGCCTTGTCATTATGGAAGGTAGTCTGTTGTCGAGATTTTTGTTACTCCATTGGATAGTAGCCTTGTCATTATGGAAGGTGGTTTGTTGTTAAGATTTTTGTTATTCCAATGGATGGTAGCCAAGTCATTATGGAAGGTAGTTTGTTTTCGAGATTTTTGTTACTCCAATGGATGGTAGCTTTCTTATTATGGAAGGTAGTCTGTTGTCGAGATTTATGTTAATACAATGGATGGTAGCCTTATCATTATGGAAGGTAGTCTGTTGTCGAGATTTTTGTTACTCCAATGGGTGGTAGCCTTGTCATTATGGAAGGTAGTCTGGTGTCGATAGCTTTGTTACTCCAATGGAAGTAGCCTATTCATTATGGAACGTAGTCTGTTGTCGAGATTTTTGTTACTCCAATGGATGGTAGCCTTGTCAATGTGGAAGGTAGTCTCTTGTCAAAAAATTTTATACTCCAATGGATGGTAGCCTTGTCATTATGAAAGGTAATCTATTATCGAGATTTTTGTTACTCCAATGGATTGTAGCCTTGTCATTATGGAAGGTAGTCTTTTGTCGAAATTTTTGTTACTCCAATGGATGGTAGATTTCTTATTATGGAAGGTAGTCTGTTGTCGAGATTTTTGTTACTACAATGGATGGTAGCCTTATCATTATGGAAGGTAGTCTGTTATCGAGATTTTTGTTACTCCAATGGGTGGTAGCCTTGTCATTATAGAAGGTAGTCTGGTGTCAATATCTTTGTTACTACAATGGAAGTAGCCTATTCATTATGGAATGTAGTCTGTTGTCGAGATTTTTGTTACTCCTATGGATGGTAACCTTGTCATTATGGAAGGTAGTCTGTTGTCAAAAAATTTTATACTCCAATGGATGGTAGCCTTGTCAATATGGAAGGTAGTCTCTTGTTGATATATTTGTTACTCCAATGGACGGTAGCCTTGTCATTATGGAAGGTAGTATGTTGTCCAGATTTTTGTTACTCTAATGGACGGTAGCTTTGTCATTATGGAAGGTAGTTTGTTGTCCAGATTTTTGTTACTCCATTAGATGTTAGCCTTATCATTATTGAAGGTAGTATGTTGTCAATATTTTTGTTATTCCAATGGATGGTAACCTTTTCATATAAGGTAGTCTGTTGTCGTGATTTTTGTTACTACAATGGATTGTTGCCTTGTCATTATGGAAGGTAGTTTGTCGTTGTGATTTTTATTACTCCAATGGATGGTAACCATCTCATTATGGAAGGTAGGCTGTTGTTTAAATTTTTTTTACTACAATGTATGTTAGCCTTGTCATTATGGAAGGTAGTCTGTTGTAGAGATTTTTTTTACTCCATTGGATAGTAGCCTTGTCATTATGGAAGGTGGTCTGTTGTTGAGATTTTTGTTATTCCAATGGATGGTAGCCAAGTCATTATGGAAGGTAGTTTGTTTTCGAGATTTTTGTTACTCCAATGGATGGTAGCCTTCTTATTATGGAAGGTAGTCTGTTGTCGAGATTTTTGTTAATTTAATGGATGGTAGCCTTATCATTATGGAAGGTAGTCTGTTGTCGAGATTTTTGTTACTCCAATGGGTGGTAGCCTTGTCATTATGGAAGGTAGTCTGGTGTCGATATCTTTGTTACTCCAATGGAAGTAGCCTATTCATTATGGAAGGTAGTCTGTTGTCAAAAAAATTTATACTCCAATGGATGGTAGACTTGTCATTATTGAAGGTAGACTCTTGTTGATATTTTTTTCACTCCAATGGATAGTAGCCTTGTCATTATGGAAGGTAGTTTGTTGTCCAGATTTTTGTTACTCTAATGGACGGTAGCTTTGTCATTATGGAAGGTAGTCTGTCGTTGATATTTTTCTTATTCCAATGGATGATAGCCTTGTCATTATGAAAGGTAGTCTATTGTCAAGATTTTTTTTACTCTAATAGATTATATCCTTTTCATTATGGAAGGTAGTTTGTTGTCGAGATTTTTGTTACTCCAATGGATGGTAGCCTTGTCATTACGGAAGGTAGTCTGTTGTCGAGATTTTTGTTACTCCAATTGCTGGTAGCCTTGTCATTATGGAAGGTAGTTTGTAGTCGTGATTTTTGTTACTATAATGGATTGTAGCCTTTTCATTATGGAAGGAAGTATATTGTCGAGATTTTTGTTACTCCAATGGATGGTAGCCTTATCATTATGGAAGGTAGTCTGTTGTCGAGATTTTTGTTACTCGAATGGGTGGTAGCCTTATCATTATGGAAGGTAGTCTGGTGTCGATATCTTTGTTACTCCAATGGAAGTAGCCTATTCATTATGGAATGTAGTCTGTTGTCTAGATTTTTGTTACTCTAATGGATGGTAGCCTTGTCAATGTGGAAGGTAGTTTGTTGTCAAAAAATTTTATACTCCAATGTATGGTAGCCTTGTCATTATTGATGGTAGACTCTTGTTGATATTTTTGTTACTCCAATGGATAGTAGCCTTGTCATTATGGAAGGTAGTTTGTTGTCCATATTTTTGTTACTCTAATGGACGGTAGCTTTGTCATTATGGAAGGTTGTTTGTTGTCGAGATTTTTGTTACTCCATTGGATGGTAGCTTTATCATTATGGAAGGTAGTATGTTGTCGATATTTTTGTTATTCCAATGGATGGTAACCTTTTCATATAAGTTAGTCTGTTGTCGTGATTTTTGTTACTACAATGGATTATTGCCTTGTCATTATGGAAGGTAGTCCGTCGTTGTGATTTTTATTACTCCAATGGATGGTAGCCATCTCATTATGGAAGGTAGTCTGTTGTTCAAATTTTTGTTACTACAGTGTATGTTAGCCTTGTCATTATGGAAGGTAGTCTGTTGTCGAGATTTTTGTTACAACATTGGATAGTAGACTTGTCATTATGAAAGGTAGTCTGTTGCCTAGATTTTTGTTATTCCAATGGATGGTAGCCAAGTAATTATGGAAGGTAGTTTGTTTTCGAGATTTTTTTTACTCCAATGGATGGTAGCCCTGTCATTATGGAAGGTAGTCTGTTGTCGAGATTTTTGTTACTCCAATGGATGGTAGCCTTGTCATTATGGAAGGTAGTCTGTCGTTGATATTTTTCTTATTCCAATGGATGATAGCCATGTCATTATGAAAGGTAGTCTATTGTCAAGATTTTTGTTACTATAATGGATTATATCCTTGTCATTATGGAAGGTAGTTTGTTGTCGAGATTTTTGTTACTCCAATGGATGGTAGCTTTGTCATTACGGAAAGTAGTCTGTTGTCGAGATTTTTGTTACTCCAATGGATGGTAGCCTTGTCATTATGGAAGGTAGTTTGTCGTCGTGATTTTTGTTACTACAATGGATTGTAGCCTTGTCATTATGGAAGGAAGTCTATTGTCGAGATTTTTGTTACTCCAATGGATGGTAGCCTTATCATTATGGAAGGTAGTCTGTTGTCGAGATTTTTGTTACTACAATGGGTGGTAGCCTTGTCATTATGGAAGGTAGTCTGGTGTCGATATCTTTGTTACTCCAATGGAAGTAGCCTATTCATTATGGAATGTAGTCTGTTGTCTAGATTTTGGTTACTCCAATGGATGGTAGCCTTGTAAATGTGGAAGGTAGTCATTTGTCAAAAAATTTTATACTCCAATGTATGTTAGCCTTGTCATTATTGAAGGTAGACTCTTGTTAATATTTTTGTTACTTTAATGGATAGTAGCCTTGTCATTATGAAAGGTAGTTTGTTGTCCAGATTTTTGTTACTCTAATGGACGGTAGCTTTGTCATTATGGAAGGTTATTTGTTGTCGAAATTTTTGTTACTCCATTGGATGGTAGCCTTATCATTATGGAAGGTAGTATGTTGTCGATATTTTTGTTATTCCAATGGATGGTAACCTTTTCATATAAGGTAGTATGTTGTCGTGATTTTTGTTACTACAATGGATTGTTGCCTTATCATTATGGAAGGTAGTCTGTCGTTGTGATTTTTATTACTCCAATGGATGGTAGCCATCTCATTATGGAAGGTAGTCTGTTGTTCAAATTTTTGTTACTACAGTGTATGTTAGCCTTGTCATTATGGAAGGTAGTCTGATGTCGAGATTTTTGTTACAACATTGGATAGTAGCCTTGTCATTATGAAAGGTAGTCTGTTGTCGAGATTTTTGTTATTCCAATGGATTGTAGCCAAGTCATTATGGAAGGTAGTTTGTTTTCGAGATTTTTGTTACTCCAATGGATGGTAGCCTTGTCATTATGGAAGGTAGTCTGTTGTCGAGATTTTTGTTACTCCAATGGATGGTAGCCTTGTCATTATGGAAGGTAGTCTGTCGTTGATATTTTTCTTATTCCAATGGATAATAGCCTTGTCATTATGAAAGGTAGTCTATTGTCAAGATTTTTGTTACTCTAATGGATTATATCCTTGTCATTATGGAAGGTAGTTTGTTGTCGAGATTTTTGTTACTCCAATGGATGGTAGCCTTGTCATTATGGAAGGTAGTTGTCGTCGTGATTTTTGTTACTACAATGGATTGTAGCCTTGTCATTATGGAAGGAAGTCTATTGTCGAGATTTTTGTTACTCCAATGGATGGTAGCCTTATCATTATGAAAGGTAGTCTGTTGTCGAGATTTTTGTTACTCCAATGGATGGTAGCCTTGTCATTATGGAAGGTAATCTATTGTTATGATTTTTGTTACTCCAATGGATGGTAGCCTTGTCATTATGGAAGGTAGTCTATTGTTCATATTTTTCTTACTACAATGTGTGTTAGCCTTATCATTATGGAAGGTAGTCTATTGTCAAGATTTTTGTTACTCCATTGGATAGTAGCATTGTCAATATGAAAGGTTGTCTGTTGTTGTGATTTTTATTATTCCAATGGATGGTAGCCTAGTCAATATGGAATGTTGTATGTTGTCGATATCTATGTTACTCCATTAGATGGTAGCCTATTGATTATGGAATGTAGTCTGTTGTCGAGATTTTTGTTACTCCAATGGATGGTAGCCTTGTCATTATGGAAGGTAGTCTGTCGTTATGATTTTTGTTACTCCAATGGATGGTAGCCTTGTTATTATAGGAGGTAGTCTATTGTTCATATTTTTCTTACTACAATGTGTGTTAGCCTTATCATTATGGAAGGTAGTCTATTGTCAAGATTTTTGTTACTCCATTGGATAGTAGCATTGTCAATATGAAAGGTAGTATGTTGTTGTGATTTTTGTAATTCCAATGGATGGTAGCCTAGTCAATATGGAAGGTAGTATGTTTTCGAGATTTTTGTTACTCCAATGGATGGTAGCCTTGTCATTATGGAAGGTAGTCTATTGTCGATATTTTTGTTACTCCAATGGATGGTAGCCTTGTCATTATGGAAGGTAGTCTGTCGTAGAAATTTTTGTTATTCCAATTGATGGTAGCCTTGTCATTATGAAAGGTAATCTATTGTCGAGAATTTTGTTACTCCAATGGATTGTAGCCTTGTCATTATGGAAGGTAGACTTTTGTCGAAATTTTTTTTACTCCAATGGATGGTAGCCTTCTTATTATGGAAGGTAGTCTGTTGTCGAGATTTTTTTTAATACAATGGATGGTAGCCTTATCATTATGGAAGGTAGTCTTTTATCGAGATTTTTGTTACTGCAATGGGTGGTAGCCTTGTCATTATGGAAGGTAGTCTGGTGTCGATATCTTTGTTACTCCAATGGAAGTAGCCTATTCAATATGGAATGTAGTCTGTTGTCGAGATTTTTGGAACTCCAACGGATGGTAACCTTGTCATTATGGAAGGTAGTCTGTTGTCAAAAAAATTTATACTCCAATGGATGGTAGCCTTGTCATTATGAAAGTTAATCTGTTGTCGAGATTTTTGTTACTCCAATGGATTCGAGACTTGTCATTATGGAAGGTAGTCTTTTGTCGAAATTTTTGTTACTCCAATGGATGGTAGCCTTCTTATTATGGAAGGTAGTCTGTTGTCGAGATTTTTGTTAATACAACGGATGGTAGCCTTATCATTATGGAAGGTAGTCTGTTATCGAGATTTTTGTTACTCTAATGGGTGGTAGCCTTGTCATTATGGGAGGTAGTCTGTCGTAGAAATTTGTGTTGTTCTAATGGATGGTAGCCTTGTCATTATGAAAGGTAGTCTATTGTTGATATTTTTGTTACTCCAATGGATTGTAGCCTTGTCATTATGGAAGGTAGTCTTTTGTCGAAATTTTTGTTACTCCAATGGATGGTAGCCTTCTTATTATGGAAGGTAGTCTGTTGTCGAGATTTTTCTTACTACAATGGATTGTAGCCTTTTCATTATGGAAGGTAGTCTGTTTACGAGATTTTCGTTACTACAATGGATTGTAGCCTTGTCATTATGGAAGGTTGTCTGTTGTCGATATATTTGTTACTCCATTAGATGGTAGCCTATTGATTATGGAATGTAGTCTGTTGTCGAGATTTTTGTTACTCCAATGGATGGTAGCCTTGTCATTATGGAAGGTAGTCTGTCGTTATGATTTTTGTTACTCCAATGGATGGTAGCCTTGTTATTATAGGAGGTAGTCTATTGTTCATATTTTTCTTACTACAATGTGTGTTAGCCTTATCATTATGGAAGGTAGTCTATTGTCAAGATTTTTGTTACTCCATTGGATAGTAGCATTGTCAATATGAAAGGTAGTATGTTGTTGTGATTTTTGTTATTCCAATGGATGGTAGCCTAGTCAATATGGAAGGTTGTATGTTTTCGAGATTTTTGTTACTCCAATGGATGGTAGCCTTGTCATTATGGAAGGTAGTCTATTGTCGATATTTTTGTTACTCCAATGGATGGTAGCCTTGTCATTATGGAAGTTAGTCTGTCGTAGAAATTTTTGTTATTCCAATGGATGGTAGCCTTGTCATTATGAAAGGTAATCTATTGTCGAGAATTTTGTTACTCCAATGGATTGTAGCCTTGTCATTATGGAAGGTAGTCTTTTGTCGAAATTTTTTTTACTCCAATGGATGGTAGCCTTCTTATTATGGAAGGTAGTCTGTTGTCGAGATTTTTTTTAATACAATGGATGGTAGCCTTATCATTATGGAAGGTAGTCTGTTATCGATATTTTTGTTACTGCAATGGGTGGTAGCCTTGTCATTATGGAAGGTAGTCTGGTGTCGATATCTTTGTTACTCCAATGGAAGTAGCCTATTCAATATGGAATGTAGTCTGTTGTCGAGATTTTTGGAACTCCAACGGATGGTAACCTTGTCATTATGGAAGGTAGTCCGTTGTCAAAAAAATTTATACTCCAATGGATGGTAGCCTTGTAGTTATGAAAGGTAATCTATTGTCGAGATTTTTGTTACTCCAATGGATTCGAGACTTGTCATTATGGAAGGTAGTCTTTTGTCGAAATTTTTGTTACTCCAATGGATGGTAGCCTTCTTATTATGGAAGGTAGTCTGTTGTCGAGATTTTTGTTAATACAACGGATGGTAGCCTTATCATTATGGAAGGTAGTCTGTTATCGAGATTTTTGTTACTCCAATGGGTGGTAGCCTTGTCATTATGGAAGGTAGTCTGGTGTCAATATCTTTGTTACTCCAATGGAAGTAGCCTATTCATTATGGAATGTAGTCTATTGTCGAGATTTTTGTTACTCCGATGGATGGTAACCTTGTCATTATGGAAGGTAGTCTATTGTCAAAAAATTTTATACTCCAATGGATGGTAGCCTTGTCAATATAGAAGGTAGTCTCTTGTTGATATTTTTGTTACTCCAATGGACGGTAGCCTTGTCATTATGGAAGGTAGTCTGTTGTCCATATTTTTGTTACTCTAATGGACGGTAGCTTTGTCATTATGGAAGGTAGTTTGTTGTCGAGATTTTTGTTACTCCATTGGATGGTAGCCTTATCATTATGGAAGGTAGTATGTTGTCGATATTTTTGTTATTCCAATGGATGGTATCCTTTTCATATAAGGTAGTCTATTGTCGTGATTTTTGTTACTACAATGGATTGTTGCCTTGTCATTATGGAAGGTAGTTTGTCGTTGTGATTTTTATTACTCCCATGGATGGTAACCATCTCATTATGGAAGGTAGCCTGTTGTTTAAATTTTTGTTACTACAATGTATGTTAGCCTTGTCATTATGGAAGGTAGTCTGTTGTCGAGATTTTTGTTACTCCATTGGATAGTAGCCTTGTCATTATGGAAGGTGGTTTGTTGTTAAGATTTTTGTTATTCCAATGGATGGTAGCCAAGTCATTATGGAAGGTAGTTTGTTTTCGAGATTTTTGTTACTCCAATGGATGGTAGCTTTCTTATTATGGAAGGTAGTCTGTTGTCGAGATTTATGTTAATACAATGGATGGTAGCCTTATCATTATGGAAGGTAGTCTGTTGTCGAGATTTTTGTTACTCCAATGGGTGGTAGCCTTGTCATTATGGAAGGTAGTCTGGTGTCGATAGCTTTGTTACTCCAATGGAAGTAGCCTATTCATTATGGAACGTAGTCTGTTGTCGAGATTTTTGTTACTCCAATGGATGGTAGCCTTGTCAATGTGGAAGGTAGTCTCTTGTCAAAAAATTTTATACTCCAATGGATGGTAGCCTTGTCATTATGAAAGGTAATCTATTATCGAGATTTTTGTTACTCCAATGGATTGTAGCCTTGTCATTATGGAAGGTAGTCTTTTGTCGAAATTTTTGTTACTCCAATGGATGGTAGATTTCTTATTATGGAAGGTAGTCTGTTGTCAAGATTTTTGTTACTACAATGGATGGTAGCCTTATCATTATGGAAGGTAGTCTTTTATCGAGATTTTTGTTACTCCAATGGGTGGTAGCCTTGTCATTATAGAAGGTAGTCTGGTGTCAATATCTTTGTTACTACAATGGAAGTAGCCTATTCATTATGGAATGTAGTCTGTTGTCGAGATTTTTGTTACTCCTATGGATGGTAACCTTGTCATTATGGAAGGTAGTCTGTTGTCAAAAAATTTTATACTCCAATGGATGGTAGCCTTGTCAATATGGAAGGTAGTCTCTTGTTGATATATTTGTTACTCCAATGGACGGTAGCCTTGTCATTATGGAAGGTAGTATGTTGTCCAGATTTTTGTTACTCTAATGGACGGTAGCTTTGTCATTATGGAAGGTAGTTTGTTGTCCAGATTTTTGTTACTCCATTAGATGTTAGCCTTATCATTATTGAAGGTAGTATGTTGTCAATATTTTTGTTATTCCAATGGATGGTAACCTTTTCATATAAGGTAGTCTGTTGTCGTGATTTTTGTTACTACAATGGATTGTTGCCTTGTCATTATGGAAGGTAGTTTGTCGTTGTGATTTTTATTACTCCAATGGATGGTAACCATCTCATTATGGAAGGTAGGCTGTTGTTTAAATTTTTTTTACTACAATGTATGTTAGCCTTGTCATTATGGAAGGTAGTCTGTTGTAGAGATTTTTTTTACTCCATTGGATAGTAGCCTTGTCATTATGGAAGGTGGTCTGTTGTTGAGATTTTTGTTATTCCAATGGATGGTAGCCAAGTCATTATGGAAGGTAGTTTGTTTTCGAGATTTTTGTTACTCCAATGGATGGTAGCCTTCTTATTATGGAAGGTAGTCTGTTGTCGAGATTTTTGTTAATTTAATGGATGGTAGCCTTATCATTATGGAAGGTAGTCTGTTGTCGAGATTTTTGTTACTCCAATGGGTGGTAGCCTTGTCATTATGGAAGGTAGTCTGGTGTCGATATCTTTGTTACTCCAATGGAAGTAGCCTATTCATTATGGAAGGTAGTCTGTTGTCAAAAAAATTTATACTCCAATGGATGGTAGACTTGTCATTATTGAAGGTAGACTCTTGTTGATATTTTTTTCACTCCAATGGATAGTAGCCTTGTCATTATGGAAGGTAGTTTGTTGTCCAGATTTTTGTTACTCTAATGTACGGTAGCTTTGTCATTATGGAAGGTTGTTTGTTGTCGAGATTTTGTTACTCCATTGGATGGTAGCCTTATCATTATGGAAGGTAGTATGTTGTCGATAATTTTGTTATTCTAATGGATGGTAACCTTTTCATATAAGGTAGTCTGTTGTAATGATTTTTGTTACTACAATGGATTGATGCCTTGTCATTATGGAAGGTAGTCTGTCGTTGTAATTTTTATTACTCCAATGGATGGTAGCCATCTCATTATCGAAGGTAGTCTGTTGTTCAAATTTTTGTTACTACAGTGTATGTTAGCCTTGTCATTATGGAAGGTAGTCTGTTGTCGAGATTTTTTTACTCCATTGGATAATAGCCTTGTCATTATGGAAGGTAGTCTGTTGTTGAGATTTTTGTTATTCCAATGGATGGTAGCCAAGTCATTATGGAAGGTAGTTTGTTTTCAAGATTTTTGTTACTCTAATGGATAGTGGCCTTGTCATTATGGAAGGTAGTCTGTTGTCGAGATTTTTGTTACTCCAATGGATGGTAGCGTTGTCATTATGGAAGGTAGTATGTCGTTGATATTTTTCTTATTCCAATGGATGGTTGCCTTGTCATTATGAAAGGTAGTCTATTGTCAAGATTTTTGTTACTCTAATGGATTATATCCTTGTCATTATGGAAGGTACTTTGTTGTCAAGATTTTTGTTACTCCAATGGATGGTAGCCTTCTCATTACGGAAGGTAGTCTGTTGTCGAGATTTTTGTATCTACAATGGATGGTAGCCTTGTCATTATGGAAGGTAGTTTGTCGTCGTGATTTTTGTTACTACAATGAATTGTAGCCTTGTCATTATGAAAGGTAGTCTATTGTCGAGATGTTTGTTACTCCAATGGATGGTAGCCTTATCATTAGGGAAGGTAGTCTGTTGTCGAGATTTTTGTTACTCCAATGGATGGTAGCCTTCTCATTATGGAAGGTAGTCTGTCGTTATGATTTTTGTTACTCCAATGGATGGTAGCCTTGTTATTATGGAAGGTAGTCTATTGTTCATATTTTTCTTACTACAATGTATGTTAGCCTTATCATTATGGAAGGTAGTCTATTGTCAAGATTTTTGTTACTCCATTGGATAGTAGCATTGTCAATATGAAAGGTAGTCTGTTGTTGTGATTTTTGTTATTCCAATGGATGGTAGCCTAGTCAATATGGAAGGTAGTATGTTTTCGAGATTTTTGTTACTCCAATGGATGGTAGCCTTGTCATTATGGAAGGTAGTCTATTGTCGATATTTTTGTTACTCCAATGGATGGTAGCCTTGTCATTATGGAAGGTAGTCTGTCGTAGAAATTTTTGTTATTCCAATGGATGGTAGCCTTGTCATTTTGAAAGGTAATCTATTGTCGAGATTTTTGTTACACCAATGGATTGTAGCCTTGTCATTATGGAAGGTAGTGTTTTGTCTAAATTTTTGTTACTCCAATGGATGGTAGCCTTCTTATTATGGAAGTTAGTCTGTTGTCGAGATTTTTGTTAATACAATGGATGGTAGCCTTATCATTATGGAAGGTAGTCTATTATCGAGATTTTTGTTACTCCAATGGGTGGTAGCCTTGTCAATATGGAAGGTAGTCTGGTGTCGATATCTTTGTTACTCCAATGGAAGTAGCCTATTCATTATGGAATGTAGTCTGTTGTCGAGATTTTTGGAACTCCAATGGATGGTAACCTTGTCATTATGGAAGGTAGTCTGCTGTCAAAAAATTTTATACTCCAATGGATGGTAGCCTTGTCAATATGGAAGGTAGTCTCTTGTTGATATTTTTGTTACTCCAATGGACGGTAGCCTTGTCATTATGGAAGGTAGTCTGTTGTCCAGATTTTTGTTACTCTAATGGACGGTAGCTTTGTCATTATGGAAGGTAGTTTGTTGTCGAGATCTTTTTTACTCCATTGAATGGTAGCCTTATCATTATGGAAGGTAGTATGTTGTCGATATTTTTGTTATTCCAATGGATGGTAACCTTTTCATATAAGGTAGTCTGTTGTCGTGATTTTTGTTACTACAATGGATTGTTGCCTTGTTATTATGGAAGGTAGTCTGTCGTTGTGATTTTTATTACTCCAATGGATGGTAGCCATCTCATTATCGAAGGTAGTCTCTTGTTCAAATTTTTGTTACTATAGTGTATGTTAGCCTTGTCATTATGAAAGGTAGTCTGTTGTCGAGATTTTTGTTACTCCATTGGATAGTAGCCTTGTCATTATGGAAGGTAGTCTGTTGTCGAGATTTTTGTTATTCCAATGGATTGTAGCCAAGTCATTATGGAAGGTAGTTTGTTTTCAAGATTTTTGTTACTCTAATGGATAGTAGCCTTGTCATTATGGAAGGTAGTCTGTTGTCGAGATTTTTGTTACTCCAATGGATGGTAGCCTAGTCAATATGGAAGGTAGTATGTTTTCGATATTTTTGTTAGTCCAATGGATGGTAGCCTTGTCATTTTGGAAGGTAGTCTATTGTCGATATTTTTGTTAATCCAATCGATGGTAGCCTTGTCATTATGGAAGGTAGTCTGTCATAGAAATTTTTGTTATTCCAATGGATGGTAGCCTTATCATTATGGAAGGTAGTCTGTTGTTGAGATTTTTGTTACTCCAATGGATGGTAGCCTTGTCATTATGGAAGGTAGTCTGTTTGCGAGATTTTCGTTACTACAATGGATTGTATCCTTGTCATTATGGAAGGTTGTCTGTTGTCGATATCTTTATTACTCCATTGGATGGTAGCCTATTCATTATGGAATGTAGTCTGTTGTCGAGATTTTTGTTACTCCAATGGATGGTAGCCTTGTTATTATGGAAGGTAGTTTATTGTTCATATTTTTCTTACTACAATGTGTGTTAGCCTTATCATTATGGAAGGTAGTCTATTGTCAAGATTTTTGTTACTCCATTGGATAGTAGCATTGTCAATATGAAAGGTAGTATGTTGTTGTGATTTTTGTTATTCCAATGGATGGTAGCCTAGTAAATATGGAAGGTAGTATGTTTTCGAGATTTTTGTTACTCCAATGGATGGTAGCCTTGTCATTTTGGAAGGTAGTCTATTATCGATATTTTTGTTACTCCAATCGATGGTAGCCTTGTCATTATGGAAGGTAGTCTGTCATAGAATTTTTTGTTATTCCAATGGAAGGTAGCCTTGTCATTATGAAAGGTAATCTATTGTCGAGATTTTTGTTACTCCAATGGATTGTAGCCTTGTCATTATGGAAGGTAGTCTTTTGTCTAAATTTTTGTTACTCCAATGGATGGTAGCCTTCTTGTTATGGAAGGTAGTCTATTGTCGAGATTTTTGTTAATATAATGGATGGTAGCCTTATCATTATGGAAGATAGTCTGTTATCGATATTTTTGTTACTCCAATGGGTGGTAGCCTTATCATTATGGAAGGTAGTATGTTGTCGATATTTTTTTTATTCCAATGGATGGTAACCTTTTCATATAAGGTAGTCTGTTGTCGTGATTTTTGTTACTACAATGGATTGTTGCCTTGTTATTATGGAAGGTAGTCTGTCGTTGTGATTTTTATTACTCCAATGGATGGTAGCCATCTCATTATCGAAGGTAGTCTCTTGTTCAAATTTTTGTTACTATAGTGTATGTTAGCCTTGTCATTATGAAAGGTAGTCTGTTGTCGAGATTTTTGTTACTCCATTGGATAGTAGCCTTGTAATTATGGAAGGTAGTCTGTTGTCGAGATTTTTGTTATTCCAATGGATTGTAGCCAAGTCATTATGGAAGGTAGTTTGTTTTCAAGATTTATGTTACTCTAATGGATAGTAGCCTTGTCATTATGGAAGGTAGTCTGTTGTCGAGATTTTTGTTACTCCAATGGATGGTAGCCTAGTCAATATGGAAGGTAGTATGTTTTCGATATTTTTGTTACTCCAATGGATGGTAGCCTTGTGATTTTGGAAGGTAGTCTATTGTCGATATTTTTGTTACTCCAATCGATGGTAGCCTTGTCATTATGGAAGGTAGTCTGTCATAGAAATTTTTGTTATTCCAATGGATGGTAGCCTTATCATTATGGAAGGTAGTCTGTTGTCGAGATTTTTGTTACTCCAATGGATGGTAGCCTTGTCATTATGGAAGGTAGTCTGTTTGCGAGATTTTCGTTACTACAATGGATTGTATCCTTGTCATTATGGAAGGTTGTCTGTTGTCGATATCTTTATTACTCCATTGGATGGTAGCCTATTCATTATGGAATGTAGTCTGTTGTCGAGATTTTTGTTACTCCAATGGATGGTAGCCTTGTTATTATGGAAGGTAGTTTATTGTTCATATTTTTCTTACTACAATGTGTGTTAGCCTTATCATTATGGAAGGTAGTCTATTGTCAAGATTTTTGTTACTCCATTGGATAGTAGCATTGTCAATATGAAAGGTAGTATGTTGTTGTGATTTTTGTTATTCCAATGGATGGTAGCCTAGTAAATATGGAAGGTAGTATGTTTTCGAGATTTTTGTTACTCCAATGGATGGTAGCCTTGTCATTTTGGAAGGTAGTCTATTATCGATATTTTTGTTACTCCAATCGATGGTAGCCTTGTCATTATGGAAGGTAGTCTGTCATAGAAATTTTTGTTATTCCAATGGAAGGTAGCCTTGTCATTATGAAAGGTAATCTATTGTCGAGATTTTTGTTACTCCAATGGATTGTAGCCTTGTCATTATGGAAGGTAGTCTTTTGTCTAAATTTTTGTTACTCCAATGGATGGTAGCCTTCTTGTTATGGAAGGTAGTCTATTGTCGAGATTTTTGTTAATATAATGGATGGTAGCCTTATCATTATGGAAGGTAGTCTGTTATCGACATTTTTGTTACTCCAATGGGTGGTAGCCTTGTCAATATGGAAGGTAGTCTGGTGTCGATATCTTTGTTACTCCAATGGAAGTAGCCTATTCATTATGGAATGTAGTCTGTTGTCGAGATTTTTGGAACTCCAATGGATGGTAACCTTGTCATTATGGAAGGTAGTCTGTTGTCAAAAAAATTTATACTCCAATGGATGGTAGCCTTGTCAATATGGAAGGTAATCTATTGTCGAGATTTTTGTTACTCCAATGGATTGTAGCCTTGTCATTATGGAAGGTAGTCTTTTGTCGAAATTTTTGTTACTCCAATGGATGGTAGGCTTCTTATTATAGAAGGTAGTCTGTTGTCGAGATTTTTATTAATACAATGGATGGTAGCCTTATCATTATGGAAGGTAGTCTGTTATCGAGATATTTGTTACTCCAATGGAAGTAGCCTATTCATTATGGAAGGTAGTCTGTTGTCAAGATTTTTGTTACTCTAATGGATGGTAACCTTTTCATTATGGAAGGTAGTTTGTTGTCAAAAAATTTTATACTCCAATGGATGGTAGCCTTGTCAATATGGAAGGTAGTCTCTTGTTGATATTTTTGTTACTCCAATGGACGGTAGCCTTGTCATTATGGAAGGTAGTCTGTTGTCCATATTTTTGTTACTCTAATGGACGGTAGCTTTGTCATTATGGAAGGTAGTTTGTTGTCAAGATTTTTGTTACTCCATTGGATGGTAGCCTTATCATTATGGAAGGTAGTATGTTGTCGATATTTTTGTTATTCCAATGGATGGTAACCTTTTCATATAAGGTAGTCTGTTGTCATCATTTTTGTTACTACAATGGATTGTTGCCTTGTCATTATGGAAGGTAGTTTGTCATTTTGATTTTTATTACTCCAATGGATGGTAACCATCTCATTATGGAAGGTAGCATGTTGTTCAAATTTTTGTTACTACAATGTATGTTAGCCTTGTCATTATGGAAGGTAGTCTGTTGTCGAGATTTTTGTTACTCCATTGGATAGTATCCTTGCATTATGGAAGGTGGTCTATTATTTAGATTTTTGTTATTCCAATGGATGGTAGCCAAGTCATTATGGAAGGTAGTTTGTTTTCGAGATTTTTGTTACTCCAATGGGTGGTAGCCTTGTCATTATGGAAGGTAGTCTGGTGTCGATATCTTTGTTACTCCAATGGAAGTAGCCTATTCATTATGGAACGTAGTCTGTTGTCTAGATTTTTGTTACTCCAATGGATGGTAACCTTGTCAATGTGGAAGGTAGTCTGTTGTCAAAAAATTTTATACTCCAATGTATGGTAGCCTTGTCATTATTGAAGGTAGACTCTTGTTGATATTTTTGTTACTCCAATGGATAGTAGCCTTGTCATAATGGAAGGTAGTTTGTTGTCCAGATTTTTGTTACTCTAATGGATGGGAGCTTTGTCATTATGGAAGGTTGTTTGTTGTCGAGATTTTTGTTACTCCATTGGATGGTAGCCTTATCATTATGGAAGGTAGTATCTTGTCAATATTTTTGTTATTCGAATGGATGGTAACCTTTTCATATAAGGTAGTGTGTTGTCGTGATTTTTGTTACTACAATGGATTGTTGCCTTGTCATTATGGAAGGTAGTCTGTCGTTGTGATTTTTATTACTCCAATGGATGGTAGCCATCTCATTATGGAATGTAGTCTGTTGTTCAAATTTTTGTTACTACAGTGTATGTTAGCCTTGTCATTATGGAAGGTAGTCTGTTGTCGATATTTTTGTTACTCCATTGGATAGTAGCCTTGTCATTATGGAAGGTGTTCTGTTGTCGAGATTTTTGTTATTCCAATGGATGGTAGCCAAGTCATTATGGAAGGTAGTTTGTTTTCATGATTTTTGTTACTCTAATGGATAGTAGCCTTGTCATTATGGAAGGTAGTCTGTTGTCGATATTTTTGTTACTCCAATGGATGGTAGCGTTGTTATATGGAAGGTAGTTTATCCTTGATATTTTTCTTATTCCAATGGATACTAGCCTTGTCATTATTAAAGGTAGTCTATTGTCAAGATTTTTGTTACTCTAATGGATTATATCCTTGTCAGTATGGAAGGTAGTTTGTTGTCACGATTTTTGTTACTCCAATGGATGGTAGCCTTGTCATTATGGAAGGTAGTTTGTCGTCGTGATTTTTGTTACTACAATGGATGGTAGCTTTTTCATTATGGAAGGTAGTCTGTTTACGAGATTTTCGTTACTACAATGGATTGTAGCCTTGTCATTATGGAAGGTTGTCTGTTGTCGATATCTTTGTTACTCCATTGGATGGTAGCCTATTTATTATGGAATGTAGTCTATTGTCGAGATTTTTGTTACTCCAATGGATGGTAGCCTTGTCATTATGGAAGGTAGTCTGTCGTTATTATTTTTGTTACTCCAATGGATGGTAGCCTTGTCATTATCGAAGGTAGTCTATTGTTCATATTTTTCTTACTACAATGTGTGTTAGCCTTATCATTATGGAAGGTAGTCTATTGTCAAGATTTTTGTTACTCCATTGGATAGTAGCATTGTCAATATGAAAGATAGTCTATTATTGTAATTTTTGTTATTCCAATGGATGGTAGCCTAGTCAATATGGAAGGTAGTATGTTTTTGAGATTTTTGTCACTCCAATGGATGGTAGCCTTGTCATTATTGAAGGTAATCTATGGTCGAGATTTTTGTTACTCCAATGGATGGTAGCCTTGTCATTATCGAAGGTAGTCTATTGTTCATATTTTTCTTACTACAATGTGTGTTAGCCTTATCATTATGGAAGGTAGTCTATTGTCAAGATTTTTGTTACTCCATTGGATAGTAGCATTGTCAATATGAAAGGTAGTCTATTATTGTAATTTTTGTTATTCCAATGGATGGTAGCCTAGTCAATATGGAAGGTAGTATGTTTTTGAGATTTTTGTTACTCCAATGGATGGTAGCCTTGTCATTATTGAAGGTAATCTATGGTCGAGATTTTTGTTACTCCAATGGATGGTAGCCTTGTCATTATGGAAGGTAGTATGTCGTTATGATTTTTGTTACTCCAATGGATGGTAGCCTTGTCATTATGGAAGGTAGTTTATTGTTCATATTTTTCTTACTACAATGTGTGTTAGCCTTATCATTATGGAAGGTAGTCTATTGTCAAGATTTCTGTTACTCCATTGGATAGTAGCATTGTCAATATGAAAGGTAGTTTGTTGTTGTGCTTTTTGTTATTCCAATGGATGGTAGCCTAGTCAATATGGAAGGTAGTATGTTTTCGAGATTTTTGTTACTCCAATGGATGTTAGCCTTGTCATTATGGAAGGTAGTCTATTTTCTAGATTTTTGTTACTCCAATGGATGGTAGCCTTGTCATTATGGAAGGTAGTATGTCGTTATGATTTTTGTTACTCCAATGGATGGTAGCCTTGTCATTATGGAAGGTAGTTTATTGTTCATATTTTTCTTACTACAATGTGTGTTAGCCTTATCATTATGGAAGGTAGTCTATTGTCAAGATTTCTGTTACTCCATTGGATAGTAGCATTGTCAATATGAAAGGTAGTTTGTTGTTGTGCTTTTTGTTATTCCAATGGATGGTAGCCTAGTCAATATGGAAGGTAGTATGTTTTCGAGATTTTTGTTACTCCAATGGATGTTAGCCTTGTCATTATGGAAGGTAGTCTATTTTCTAGATTTTTGTTACTCCAATGGATGGTAGCATTGTCATTATGGAAGGTAGTCTGTCGTTATGATTTTTGTTACTCCAATGGATGGTAGCCTTGTCATTATCGAAGGTAGTCTATTGTTCATATTTTTCTTACTACAATGTGTGTTAGCCTTATCATTATGGAAGGTAGTCTATTGTCAAGATTTTTGTTACTCCATTGGATAGTAGCATTGTCAATATGAAAGGTAGTCTATTATTGTAATTTTTGTTATTCCAATGGATGGTAGCATAGTCAATACAGAAGGTAGTATGTTTTTGAGATTTTTGTTACTCCAATGGATGGTAGCCTTGTCATTATTGAAGGTAATCTATGGTCGAGATTTTTGTTACTCCAATGGATGGTAGCCTTGTCATTATGGAAGGTAGTCAGTCGTAGAAATTTTTGTTGTTCTAATGGATGGTAGCCTTGTCAATATGAAAGGTAGTCTTTTGTCGAAATTTTTGTTACTCCAATGGATGGTAGCCTTCTTATTATGGAAGGTAGTCTATTGTCGAGATTTTTCTTACTACAATGGATGGTAGCCTTTTCATTATGGAAGGTAGTTTGTTTGCGAGATTTTCGTTACTACAATGGATTGTAGCCTTGTCATCATGGAAGGTTGTCTGTTATCGATATCTTTGTTACTCCATTGGATGGTAGGCTATTCATTATGGATTGTAGTCTATTGTCGAAATTTTTGTTAGTATTATGGATGGTAGCCTTGTCATTATGGAAGGTAGTCTGTTGTCGAGATTTATGTTACTCCATTAGATGGTAGCCTTGTCATTTTGGAAGGTAGTTTGTTGTCATGATTTTTGTTACTCCAATGGATAGTTCCCTTGTCATTATGAAAGTTATTCTATTGTCGAGATTTTTGTTACTACAATGTATGGTAGCCCTGTCATTATGGAAGGTAGTCTGTTGTCGTGATTTTTGTTACTACAATGGATTGTAGCCTTGTCCTTATGGAAGGTAGTCTGTTGTCGATATCTTTGTTACTACAATGTATGTTAGCCTTGTCATTATGGAAGGTAGTTTGGTGTCGAGATTTTTGTTACTCCATTGGATAGTAGCCTAGTCATTATGGAAGGTAGTCTGTAGTTGAGATTTTGGTTATTCCAATAAATTGTAGCCTAGTCATTATGGAAGGTAGTCTGTTTTCGAGATTTTTGTTACTCCAATGGATGGTAGCCTTGTCATTATGGAAGCTAGTCTGTTGTCGGGATTCTTTTTACTCCAATGGATGGTAGCCTTGTCATTATGAAAGGTAGTCTATTGTCGAGATTTTTGTTACTCCAATGGATTGTAGCCTTGTAATTATGGAAGGTAGTCTGTTGTCGATATCTTTGTTACTACAATGTATGTTAGCCTTGTCATTATGGAAGGTAGTCTAGTGTCGAGATTTTTTTACTCCATTGGATAGTAGCCTAGTCATTATGGAAGGTAGTATGTTGATGATATCTTTGTTACTCCAATGGATGGTAGCCTACTCATTATGGAAGGTAGTATGTCGTCGAGATTTTTTTTATTCCAATGTATGGTAGCCTTGTCATTATGAAAGGTAGTCTATTGTCGATATTTTTGTTACTCCAATGGATTGTAGCCTTGTCATTATGGAAGGTAGTCTATTTTTGAGATTTTTCTTACTCTAATGGATGGTAGCCTTCTCACTATCGAAGGTAGTCTGTTGTCGAGATTTTTGTTACTACAATGGATGGTAGCCTTGTCATTATGGAAGGTAGTTTGTTGTCGAGATTTTTGTTACTCCAATGGATTGTAGCCTTGTCATTATGGAAGGTTATCTGTTGTCGATATCATTGTTACTACAATGTATGTTAGCCTTGTCATTATGGAAGGTAGTCTGGTGTCGAGATTTTTGTTACTCCATTGGATAATAGCCTAGTCATTATGGAAGGTAGTCTGTTGTTGAGATTTTGGTTATTCCAATGGATTGTAGCCTAGTCATTATGGAAGGTATTGTGTTTTCGAGATTTTTGTTACTCCAATGGATGGTAGCCTTGTCATTATGGAAGGTAGTCTATTGTCGGGATTTTTGTTACTTCAATGGATGGTAGCCTTGTCATTATGGAAGGTAGTCTGTCGTTGATATTTTTTTTATTCCAATTGATGGTAGCCTTGTCAATATGAAATGTAGTCTATTGTCCATATTTTTTTTTCTCCAATGGAATGTATCCTTGTCATTATGGAAGGTAGTCTATTATCGATATCTTTCTTACTACAATGTATGTTAGCCTTGTCATTATGGAAGGTAGTCTGGTGTCGAGATTTTTGTTAGTCCATTGGATAGTAGCCTAGTCATTATGGAAGGTAGTCTATTGTTGAGATTTTGGTTATTCCAATGGATGGTAGCCTAGTCATTATGGAAGGTAGTCTGTTTTCGAGATTTTTGTTACTCCAATGGATGGTAGCCTTGTCATTATGGAAGGTAGTCTGTCGTTGTTATTTTTTTTATTCCAATTGATGGTAGCCTTGTCAATATGAAATGTAGTCTATTAACCATATTTTTGTTACTCCAATGGAATGTATCCTTGTCATTTTGGAAGGTAGTATGTTATCGAGATTTTTCTTACTACAATGGATGGTAGCCTTGTCATTATGGAAGGTAGTTTGTTGTAGAGATTTTTGTTACTTCAATGGATGGTAGCCTTCTTACTATCGAAGGTAGTTTGTTGTCGAGATTTTTGTTACTACAATGGATGGTAGCCTTGTCATTATGGAAGGTAGTCTGTTGTCGAGATTTTTGTTACTCCAATGGATTGTAGCCTTGTCATTATGGAAGGTAGTCTATTGTCGATATCTTTGTTAGTACAATGTATGTTAGCCTTGTCATTATGAAAGGTAGTCTGGTGTCGAGATTTTTGTTACTCCATTGGATAGTAGCCTAGTCATTATGGAAGGTAGTTTGTTGTTGAGATTTTTGTTATTCCAATGGATGGTAGCCTATTCATATTGGAAGGTTAGCTGTTTTCGAGATTTTTCTTACTCCAATGGATGGTAGCCTTGTCGTTAAGGAAGGTAGTCAGTTGTCGGGATTTTTGTTACTCCAAAGGATGGTAGCCTTGTCATTATGGAAGGTAGTCTGTAGTTGAAATTTTCTTTATTCAAACGGATGGTAGCCGTGTCATTATGAAAGGTAGTCTATTGTCGAGATTTTTGTTACTCCAGTGGATTGTATCCTTATCATAATGGAAGGTAGTCTGTTCTCGATATTTTTGTTACTCCAATGGATGGTACCCTTGTCATTACGGAAGGTAGTCTGTTCCCAAGAATTTTGTTACTACAATGGATGGTAGCCTTGTCATTATGGAAGGTAGTATGTTGTCATGATTTTTGTTACTACAATGGATTGTAGCCTTGTCACTATGGAAGGTAGTCTATTGTCGAAATTTTTTTTACTCCAATGGATGGAAGCATTGTCATTATGGAAGGTAGTTTGTTATCGAGATTTTTGTTACTCCAATAGATGGTAGCCTTGTCATTATGGAAGGTAGTCTGTCGTTATGATTTTTGTTACTCCAATGAATGGTAGCCTTGTCATTATGGAAGGTAATCTGTTTTTCATATTTTTGTTACTATAATGCATGTTAGCCTTGTCATTATGGAAGGTAGTCTGTTGTCGATATTTTTGTTACTCCATTGGATAGTAGCCTAGTCATTTTGGAAGGTAGTCTGTTGTTGAGATTTTTGTTATTCCAGTGGATGGTAGCCTAGTCATTATGGAAGTTAGTCTATTTTCGAGAATTTTGTTACTCTAATGGATGGTAGTCAGTTGTCGAAATTTTTGTTACTCCAATGGATGGTAGCCTTGTTATTATGGAAGGTAGTCTATTATCGAGATTTTTGTTACTCCAATGGATGTTAGCCTTTTCATTATGGAAGGTAGTCTGTCGTCGAAATTTTTGATGTTCCAATGGATGGTAGCCTTGTCATTATGAAAGGTAGTCTGTTGTCGAGAATTTTGTTTCTCCAATGGATTTTAGCCTTGTCATTATGGAAGGTAGTCTATTGTTGAGAGTTTTGTTACTCCAATGGATGGTAGCCTTCTTACAATGGAAGGTAGTCTGTTGTCGAGATTTGTTTTACTACAATGGATGGTAGCCTTGTCATTATGGAAGGTAGTCTGTTGTCGAGAGTTTTGTTACTCCAATGGATTGTAGCCTTGTCATTATGGAAGGTAGTCTGGTGTCGAGATTTTTGTTACTCCATTGGATAGTAGCCTAGTCATATTGGAAGGTAGTTTGTTGGTGAGATTTTTCTTATTCCAATGGATGGTAGCCTAGTCATTATGGAAGGTAGGCTGTTGTCGAGATTTTTCTTACTAAAATGGATGGTAGCCTTGTCATTATAGAAGGTAGTCTGTTGTCGAGATTTTTGTTACTACAATGGATGGTAGCCTTTTCATTATGAAAGGTAGTCTGTTGTCTTAATTTTTGTTACTACAATAGATTGTAGCCTTGTCATTATGGAAGGTAGTCAATTGTCGAGATTTTTGTTACTCCAATGGATGGTAGCATTGTCATTATGGAAGATAGTTTGTTGTCGAGATTTTTGTTACTCTAATGAATGGTAGCCTTGTCATTATGGAAGGTAGTCTGTTGTTCATATTTTTGTTACTACAATGCATGTTAGTCTTGTCATTATGGAAGGTATTCTGTTGTCGATATTTTTGTTACTCCATTGGATAGTAGCCTTGTCATTATGGAAGGTAGTCAGTTGTTGAGATTTTTGTTATTCCAATGGATGATAGCCTAGTCATTAGGGAAGTTAGTCTATTTTCGAGATTTTTTTACTCCAATGGATGGTAGCCTTGCCATTATAGAAGGTAGTCCATTGTCGAGATTTTTGTTACTCCAATGGATGGTAGCCTTTTCATTATGGAAGGTAGTCTGTCGTCGAAATTTTTGTTGTTCCAATGGATGGTAGCCTTGTCATTCTGAAAGGTAGTCTGTTGTCGAGATTTTTGTTTCTCCAATGGATTGTAGCCTTGTCATTATGGAAGGTAGTCTATTGTTGAGATTTTTGTTACTCCAATGGATGGTAGCCTTCTTACAATGGAAGGTAGTATGTTGTCGAGATTTTTTTACTACAATGGATGGTAGCCTTGTCATTATGGAAGATAGTCTATTGTCGAGAGTTTTGTTACTCCAATGGATTGTAGCCTTGTCATTATGGAAGGTAGTCTATTGTCGATATCTTTGTTATTACAATTCATGTTAGCCTTGTCATTATGGAAGGTAGTCCGGTGTCGAGATTTTTGTTACTCCATTGGATAGTAGCCTAGTCATTATGGAAGGTAGTGTGTTGTTGAGATTTTTGTTATTCCAATGGATGGTAGCCTAGTCATAATGGAAGGTAGTCTGTTTTTGAAATTTTTGTTACTCCAATGGATGGTAGCCTTGTCATTATTGAAGGTAGTTTGTTGTCTAGATTTTTGTTACTCCAATGGATGGTAGCCTTGTCATTATGGAAGGTAGTATGTCGTTGATATTTTTGTTATTCCAATGGATGGTAGCCTTGTCAATATAAAAGGTAGTCTATTGTCCAGATTTTTGTTACTCCAATGGAATGTATCCTTGTCATTATGGAAGGTAGTCTATTGTCTTGATTTTTGTTACTACAATAGATTGTAGCCTTGTCATTATGGAAGGTAGTCTATTGTCGAGATTTTTGTTACTCAATGGATGGTAGCATTGTCATTATGGAAGGTATTTCATTGTCGAGATTTTTGTTACTCCAATAGATGGTAGCCTTTTCATTATGGAAGGTAGTCTGTCATTGAGATTTTTGTTATTCCAATGGATGGTAGCCTAGTCATTATGGAAGGTAGCCTATTTTTGAGATTTTTATTACTCCAATGGATGGTAGCCTTGTCATTATGGAAGGTAGTCTATTGTCAATATTTTTGTTACTCCATTGGATAGTAGGCTAGTCATTATGGAAGGTAGTCTATTGTTGAGATTTTGGTTATTCCAATGGATGGTAGCATAGTCATTATGGAAGGTAGTCTGTTTTCGAGATTTTTGTTACTCCAATGCATGGTAGCCTTGTCATTATGGAAGGTAGTGTGTTGTTGAGATTTTTGTTATTCCAATGGATGGTAGCCTAGTCATTATGGAAGGTAGTCTGTTTTTGAAATTTTTGTTACTCCAATGGATGGTAGCCTTGTCATTATTGAAGGTAGTTTGTTGTCTAGATTTTTGTTACTCCAATGGATGGTAGCCTTGTCATTATGGAAGGTAGTATGTCGTTGATATTTTTATTATTCCAATGGATGGTAGCCTTGTCAATATAAAAGGTAGTCTATTGTCCAGATTTTTGTTACTCCAATGGAATGTATCCTTGTCATTATGGAAGGTAGTGTGTTGTCTTGATTTTTGTTACTACAATAGATTGTAGCCTTGTCATTATGGAAGGTAGTCTATTGTCGAGATTTTTGTTACTCCAATGGATGGTAGCATTGTCATTATGGAAGGTATTTCATTGTCGAGATTTTTGTTACTCCAATAGATGGTAGCCTTTTCATTATGGAAGGTAGTCTGTCATTGAGATTTTTGTTATTCCAATGGATGGTAGCCTAGTCATTATGGAAGGTAGCCTATTTTTGAGATTTTTATTACTCCAATGGATGGTAGCCTTGTCATTATGGAAGGTAGTCTATTGTCAATATTTTTGTTACTCCTTTGGATAGTAGGCTAGTCATTATGGAAGGTAGTCTATTATTGAGATTTTGGTTATTCCAATGGATGGTAGCATAGTCATTATGGAAGGTAGTTTGTTTTCGAGATTTTTGTTACTCCAATGGATGGTAGCCTTGTCATTATGGAAGGTAGTCTGGTGTCGAGATTTTTGTTACTCCATTGGATAGTAGCCTAGTCATATTGGAAGGTAGTTTGTTGTTGAGATTTTTCTTATTCCAATGGATGGTAGCCTAGTCATTATGGAAGGTAGGCTATTGTCGAGATTTTTCTTACTAAAATGGATGGTAGCCTTGTCATTATAGAAGGTAGTCTGTTGTCGAGATTTTTGTTACTACAATGGATGGTAGCCTTTTCATTATGAAAGGTAGCCTGTTGTCTTAATTTTTGTTACTACAATAGATTGTAGCCTTGTCATTATGGAAGGTAGTCTATTGTTGAGATTTTTGTTACTCCAATGGATGGTAGCCTTCTTACAATGGAAGGTAGTATGTTGTCGATATTTTTTTTACTACAATGGATGGTAGCCTTGTCATTATGGAAGGTAGTCTATTGTCGAGAGTTTTGTTACTCCAATGGATTGTAGCCTTGTCATTATGGAAGGTAGTCTATTGTCGATATCTTTGTTACTACAATTCATGTTAGCCTTGTCATTATGGAAGGTAGTCCGGTGTCGAGATTTTTGTTACTCCATTGGATGATAGCCTAGTCATTAGGGAAGTTAGTCTATTTTCGAGATTTTTTTACTCCAATGGATGGTAGCCTTGCCATTATAGAAGGTAGTCCATTGTCGAGATTTTTGTTACTCCAATGGATGGTAGCCTTTTCATTATGGAAGGTAGTCTGTCGTCGAAATTTTTGTTGTTCCAATGGATGGTAGCCTTGTCATTATGAAAGGTAGTCTGTTGTCGAGATTTTTGTTTCTCCAATGGATTGTAGCCTTGTCATTATGGAAGGTAGTCTATTGTTGAGATTTTTGTTACTCCAATGGATGGTATCCTTCTTACAATGGAAGGTAGTATGTTGTCGAGATATTTTTTACTACAATGGATGGTAGCCTTGTCATTATGGAAGGTAGTCTATTGTCGAGAGTTTTGTTACTCCAATGGATTGTAGCCTTGTCATTATGGAAGGTAGTCTATTATCGATATCTTTGTTACTACAATTCATGTTAGCCTTGTCATTATGGAAGGTAGTCCGGTGTCGAGATTTTTGTTACTCCATTGGATAGTAGCCTAGTCATTATGGAAGGTAGTGTGTTGTTGAGATTTTTGTTATTCCAATGGATGGTAGCCTAACCATTATGGAAGGTAGTCTGTTTTTGAAATTTTTGTTACTCCAATGGATGGTAGCCTTGTCATTATTGAAGGTAGTTTGTTGTCTAGATTATTGTTACTCCAATGGATGGTAGCCTTTTCATTATGGAAGGTAGTATGTCGTTGATATTTTTGTTATTCCAATGGATGGTAGCCTTGTCAATATAAAAGGTAGTCTATTGTCCAGATTTTTGTTACTCCAATGGAATGTATCCTTGTCATTATGGAAGGTAGTCTGTTGTCTTGATTTTTGTTACTACAATAGATTGTAGCCTTGTCATTATGGAAGGTAGTCTATTGTCGAGATTTTTGTTACTCCAATGGATGGTAGCATTGTCATTATGGAAGGTATTTCATTGTCGAGATTTTTGTTACTCCAATAGATGGTAGCCTTTTCATTATGGAAGGTAGTCTGTCATTGAGATTTTTGTTATTCCAATGGATGGTAGCCTAGTCATTATGGAAGGTAGCATATTTTTGAGATTTTTATTACTCCAATGGATGGTAGCCTTGTCATTATGGAAGGTAGTCTATTGTCAATATTTTTGTTACTCCATTGGATAGTAGGCTAGTAATTATGGAAGGTAGTCTAATGTTGAGATTTTGGTTATTCCAATGGATGGTAGCATAGTCTCTATGGAAGGTAGTCTGTTTTCGAGAATTTTGTTACTCCAATGGATGGTAGCCTAGTCATTATGGAAGGTAGTGTGTTGTTGAGATTTTTGTTATTCCAATGGATGGTAGCCTAGTCATTATGGAAGGTAGTCTGTTTTTGAAATTTTTGTTACTCCAATGGATGGTAGCCTTGTCATTATTGAAGGTAGTTTGTTGTCTAGATTTTTGTTACTCCAATGGATGGTAGCCTTGTCATTATGGAAGGTAGTATGTCGTTGATATTTTTGTTATTCCAATGGATGGTAGCCTTGTCAATATAAAAGGTAGTCTATTGTCCAGATTTTTGTTACTCCAATGGAATGTATCCTTGTCATTATGGAAGGTAGTCTGTTGTCTTGATTTTTGTTACTACAATAGATTGTAGCCTTGTCATTATGGAAGGTAGTCTATTGTCGAGATTTTTGTTACTCCAATGGATGGTAGCATTGTCATTATGGAAGGTATTTCATTGTCGAGATTTTTGTTACTCCAATAGATGGTAGCCTTTTCATTATGGAAGGTAGTCTGTCATTGAGATTTTTGTTATTCCAATGGATGGTAGCCTAGTCATTATGGAAGGTAGCCTATTTTTGAGATTTTTATTACTCCAATGGATGGTAGCCTTGTCATTATGGAAGGTAGTCTATTGTCAATATTTTTGTTACTCCATTGGATAGTAGGCTAGTCATTATGGAAGGTAGTCTATTGTTGAGATTTTGGTTATTCCAATGGATGGTAGCATAGTCATTATGGAAGGTAGTCTGTTTTCGAGATTTTTGTTACTCCAATGGATGGTAGCCTTGTCATTATGGAAGGTAGTCTGGTGTCGAGATTTTTGTTACTCCATTGGATAGTAGCCTAGTCATATTGGAAGGTAGTTTGTTGTTGAGATTTTTCTTATTCCAATGGATGGTAGCCTAGTCATTATGGAAGGTAGGCTGTTGTCGAGATTTTTCTTACTAAAATGGATGGTAGCCTTGTCATTATAGAAGGTAGTCTGTTGTCGAGATTTTTGTTACTATAATGGATGGTAGCCTTTTCATTATGAAAGGTAGTCTGTTGTCTTAATTTTTGTTACTACAATAGATTGTAGCCTTGTCATTATGGAAGGTAGTCAATTGTCGAGATTTTTGTTACTCCAATGAATGGTAGCATTGTCATTATGGAAGGTAGTCTGTCGTCGAAATTTTTGTTGTTCCAATGGATGGTAGCCTTGTCATTATGGAAGGTAGTCTATTGTCGAGAGTTTTGTTACTCCAATGGATTATAGCCTTGTCATTATGGAAGGTAGTCTATTGTCGATATCTTTGTTACTACAATTCATGTTAGCCTTGTCATTATGGAAGGTAGTCCGGTGTCGAGATTTTTGTTACTCCATTGGATAGTAGCCTAGTCATTATGGAAGGTAGTGTGTTGTTGAGATTTTTGTTATTCCAATGGATGATAGCCTAGTCATTATGGAAGGTAGTCTGTTTTTGAAATTTTTGTTACTCCAATGGATGGTAGCCTTGTCATTATTGAAGGTAGTTTTTTGTCTAGATTTTTGTTACTCCAATGGATGGTAGCCTTGTCATTATGGAAGGTAGTATGTCGTTGATATTTTTGTTATTCCAATGGATGGTAGCCTTGTCAATATAAAAGGTAGTCTATTGTCCAGATTTTTGTTATTCCAATGGAATGTATCCTTGTCATTATGGAAGGTAGTCTGTTGTCTTGATTTTTGTTACTCCAATGGATGGTAGCATTGTCATTATGGAAGGTATTTCATTGTCGAGATTTTTGTTACTCCAATAGATGGTAGCCTTTTCATTATGGAAGGTAGTCTGTCATTGAGATTTTTGTTATTCCAATGGATGGTAGCCTAGTCATTATGGAAGGTAGCCTATTTTTGAGATTTTTATTACTCCAATGGATGGTAGCCTTGTCATTATGGAAGGTAGTCTATTGTCAATATTTTTGTTACTCCATTGATTAGTATAGTCATTATGGAAGGTAGTCTATTGTTGAGATTTAGGTTATAACAATGGATGGTAGCCTAGTCATTATGGAAGGTAGTCTGTTTTCGAGATTTTTGTTACTCCAATGGATGGTAGCCTTGTCATTATGGAAGGTAGACTGTTGTCGGGATTTTTGTTACTCCAATGGATGGTAGCCTTGTCATTATGGAAGGTAGTCTGTCGTTGATATTTTTGTTATTCCAATTGATGGTACCCTTGTCAATATGAAATGTAGTCTATTGTCCAGATTTTTGTTACTCCAAAGGAATGTATCCGTGTCATTATGGAAGGTAGTCAGCTATCGAGATTTTTCTTACTACAATGGATGGTAGCCTTGTCATTATGGAAGCTAGTCTGTTATTGAGATTTTTTTTACTCCAATGGATGGTAGCCTTCTTACTATCGAAGGTAGTCTGTTGTCGAGATTTTTATTACTCCAATGGAATGTATCCTTGTCATTATGGAAGGTAGTCTGTTGTCGAGATTTTTCTTACTATAGTGGATGGTAGCCTTGTCATTATGGAAGGTAGTCTGTTGTCTTGATTTTTGTTACTACAATAGATTGTAGCCTTGTCATTATGGAAGGTAGTGTATTGTCGAGATTTTTGTTACTCCAATGGATGGTAGCATTTTCATTATGAAAGGTAGTCTGTCATTGAGAGTTTTGTTATTCCAATGGATGGTAGCCTAGTCATTATGGAAGGTAGCCTAATTTCAAGATTTTTATTACTTTAATGGATGGTAGCCTTGTCATTATGGAAGGTACTCTGTTGTTGAAATTTTTTTTATTCCAATGAATGGTAGCCTAGTCAATATGGAAGGTATTCTGTTTTCGAGATTTTTGTTATTCCAATGGATGGTAGCCTTTTCATTATGGAAGGTAGTCTATTATCGAGATTTTTGTAACTCCAATGGATGGTAGCCTTTTCATTATGGAAGGTAGTCTGTCGTCGAAATTTTTGTTGTTCCAATGGATGGTAGCCTTGTCATTATGAAAGGTAGTCTATTGTCGAGATTTTTGTTACTCCAATGGATTGTAGCCTTGCCATTATGGAAGGTAGCCTGTTGTCGAGATTTGTGTTACTACAATGGATTGTAGCCTTGTCATTATGGAAGGTAGTCTGTTGTCGAGATTTTTCTTACTATAATGGATTGTAGCCTTGTCATTATGGAAGGTAGTCTGTTGTCGAGATTTTTGTTACTACAATGGATGGTAGCCTTGTCATTATGGAAGGTAGTCTGGTAACGAGATTTTTGTTACTCCATTGGATAGTAGCCTAGTCATATTGGAAGGTAGTTTGTTGTTGAGATTTTTCTTATTCCAATGGATGGTAGCCTAGTCATTATGGAAGGTAGGCTGTTGTCGAGATTTTTCTTACTAAAATGGATGGTAGCCTTGTCATTATAGAAGGTAGTCTGTTGTCGAGATTTTTGTTACTATAATGGATGGTAGCCTTTTCATTATGAAAGGTAGTCTGTTGTCTTAATTTTTGTTACTACAATAGATTGTAGCCTTGTCATTATGGAAGGTAGTCAATTGTGGAGATTTTTGTTACTCCAATGGATGGTAGCATTGTCATTATGGAAGGTAGTCTGTCGTCGAAATTTTTGTTGTTCCAATGGATGGTAGCCTTGTCATTATGGAAGGTAGTCTATTGTCGAGAGTTTTGTTACTCCAATGGATTGTAGCCTTATCATTATGGAAGGTAGTCTATTGTCGATATCTTTGTTACTACAATTCATGTTAGCCTTGTCATTATGGAAGGTAGTCCGGTGTCGAGATTTTTGTTACTCCATTGGATAGTAGCCTAGTCATTATGGAAGGTAGTGTGTTGTTGAGATTTTTGTTATTCCAATGGATGGTAGCCTAGTCATTATGGAAGGTAGTCTGTTTTTGAAATTTTTGTTACTCCAATGGATGGTAGCCTTGTCATTATTGAAGGTAGTTTGTTGTCTAGATTTTTGTTACTCCAATGGATGGTAGCCTTGTCATTATGGAAGGTAGTATGTCGTTGATATTTTTGTTATTCCAATGGATGGTAGCCTTGTCAATATAAAAGGTAGTCTATTGTCCAGATTTTTGTTATTCCAATGGAATGTATCCTTGTCATTATGGAAGGTAGTCTGTTGTCTTGATTTTTGTTACTCCAATGGATGGTAGCATTGTCATTATGGAAGGTATTTCATTATCGAGATTTTTGTTACTCCAATAGATGGTAGCCTTTTCATTATGGAAGGTAGTCTGTCATTGAGATTTTTGTTATTCCAATGGATGGTAGCCTAGTCATTATGGAAGGTAGCCTATTTTTGAGATTTTTATTACTCCAATGGATGGTAGCCTTGTCATTATGGAAGGTAGTCTATTGTCAATATTTTTGTTACTCCATTGAATAGTAGGCTAGTCATTATGGAAGGTAGTCTGTTTTTGAAATTTTTGTTACTCCAATGGATGGTAGCCTTGTCATTATTGAAGGTAGTTTGTTGTCTAGATTTTTGTTACTCCAATGGATGGTAGCCTTGTCATTATGGAAGGTAGTATGTCGTTGATATTTTTGTTATTCCAATGGATGGTAGCCTTGTCAATATAAAAGGTAGTCTATTGTCCAGATTTTTGTTATTCCAATGGAATGTATCCTTGTCATTATGGAAGGTAGTCTGTTGTCTTGATTTTTGTTACTCCAATGGATGGTAGCATTGTCATTATGGAAGGTATTTCATTGTCGAGATTTTTGTTACTCCAATAGATGGTAGCCTTTTCATTATGGAAGGTAGTCTGTCATTGAGATTTTTGTTATTCCAATGGATGGTAGCCTAGTCATTATGGAAGGTAGCCTATTTTTGAGATTTTTATTACTCCAATGGATGGTAGCCTTGTCATTATGGAAGGTAGTCTATTGTCAATATTTTTGTTACTCCATTGAATAGTAGGCTAGTCATTATGGAAGGTAGTCTGTTTTTGAAATTTTTGTTACTCCAATGGATGGTAGCCTTGTCATTATTGAAGGTAGTTTGTTGTCTAGATTTTTGTTACTCCAATGGATGGTAGCCTTGTCATTATGGAAGGTAGTATGTCGTTGATATTTTTGTTATTCCAATGGATGGTAGCCTTGTCAATATAAAAGGTAGTCTATTGTCCAGATTTTTGTTATTCCAATGGAATGTATCCTTGTCATTATGGAAGGTAGTCTGTTGTCTTGATTTTTGTTACTCCAATGGATGGTAGCATTGTCATTATGGAAGGTATTTCATTGTCGAGATTTTTGTTACTCCAATAGATGGTAGCCTTTTCATTATGGAAGGTAGTCTGTCATTGAGATTTTTGTTATTCCAATGGATGGTAGCCTAGTCATTATGGAAGGTAGCCTATTTTTGAGATTTTTATTACTCCAATGGATGGTAGCCTTGTCATTATGGAAGGTAGTCTATTGTCAATATTTTTGTTACTCCATTGGATAGTAGGCTAGTCATTATGGAAGGTAGTCTATTGTTGAGATTTTGGTTATTCCAATGGATGGTAGCATAGTCATTATGGAAGGTAGTCTGTTTTCGAGATTTTTGTTACTCCAATGGATGGTAGCCTTGTCATTATGGAAGGTAGTCTGGTGTCGAGATTTTTGTTACTCCATTGGATAGTAGCCTAGTCATATTGGAAGGTAGTTTGTTGTTGAGATTTTTCTTATTCCAATGGATGGTAGCCTAGTCATTATGGAAGGTAGGCTGTTGTCGAGATTTTTCTTACTAAAATGGATGGTAGCCTTGTCATTATAGAAGGTAGTCTGTTGTCGAGATTTTTGTTACTATAATGGATGGTAGCCTTTTCATTATGAAAGGTAGTCTGTTGTCTTAATTTTTGTTACTACAATAGATTGTAGCCTTGTCATTATGGAAGGTAGTCAATTGTCGAGATTTTTGTTACTCCAATGGATGGTAGCATTGTCATTATGGAAGGTAGTCTATCGTCGAAATTTTTGTTGTTCCAATGGATGGTAGCCTTGTCATTATGGAAGGTAGTCTATTGTCGAGAGTTTTGTTACTCCAATGGATTATAGCCTTGTCATTATGGAAGGTAGTCTATTGTCGATATCTTTGTTACTACAATTCATGTTAGCCTTGTCATTATGGAAGGTATTCCGGTGTCGAGATTTTTGTTACTCCATTGGATAGTAGCCTAGTCATTATGGAAGGTAGTGTGTTGTTGAGATTTTTGTTATTCCAATGGATGGTAGCCTAGTCATTATGGAAGGTAGTCTGTTTTTGAAATTTTTGTTACTCCAATGGATGGTAGCCTTGTCATTATTGAAGGTAGTTTTTTGTCTAGATTTTTGTTACTCCAATGGATGGTAGCCTTGTCATTATGGAAGGTAGTATGTCGTTGATATTTTTGTTATTCCAATGGATGGTAGCCTTATCAATATAAAAGGTAGTCTATTGTCCAGATTTTTGTTATTCCAATGGAATGTATCCTTGTCATTATGGAAGGTAGTCTGTTGTCTTGATTTTTGTTACTCCAATGGATGGTAGCATTGTCATTATGGAAGGTATTTCATTGTCGAGATTTTTGTTACTCCAATAGATGGTAGCCTTTTCATTATGGAAGGTAGTCTGTCATTGAGATTTTTGTTATTCCAATGGATGGTAGCCTAGTCATTATGGAAGGTAGCCTATTTTTGAGATTTTTATTACTCCAATGGATGGTAGCCTTGTCATTATGGAAGGTAGTCTATTGTCAATATTTTTGTTACTCCATTGAATAGTAGGCTAGTCATTATGGAAGGTAGTCTATTGTTGAGATTTAGGTTATAACAATGGATGGTAGCCTAGTCATTATGGAAGGTAGTCTGTTTTCGAGATTTTTGTTACACCAATGGATGGTAGCCTTGTCATTATGGAAGGTAGAATGTTGTCGGGATTTTTGTTACTCCAATGGATGGTAGCCTTGTCATTATGGAAGGTAGTCTGTCGTTGATATTTTTGTTATTCCAATTAATGGTAGCCTTGTCAATATGAAATGTAGTCTATTGTCCAGATTTTTGTTACTCCAAAGGAATGTATCCGTGTCATTATGGAAGGTAGTCAGCTATCGAGATTTTTCTTACTACAATGGATGGTAGCCTTGTCATTATGAAAGCTAGTCTGTTATTGAGAATTTTTTTACTCCAATGGATGGTAGCCTTCTTACTATCGAAGGTAGTCTGTTGTCGAGATTTTTATTACTCCAATGGAATGTATCCTTGTCATTATGGAAGGTAGTCTGTTGTCGAGATTTTTCTTACTATAGTGGATGGTAGCCTTGTCATTATGGAAGGTAGTCTGTTGTCGAGATTTTTGTTACTACAATGGATGGTAGCCTTGTCATTATGGAAGGTAGTCTGGTGTCGAGATTTTTGTTACTCCATTGGATAGTAGCCTAGTCATATTGGAAGGTAGTTTGTTGTTGAGATTTTTCTTATTCCAATGGATGGTAGCCTAGTCATTATGGAAGGTAGGCTGTTGTCGAGATTTTTCTTACTAAAATGGATGGTAGCCTTGTCATTATAGAAGGTAGTCTGTTGTCGAGATTTTTGTTACTATAATGGATGGTAGCCTTTTCATTATGAAAGGTAATCTGTTGTCTTAATTTTTGTTACTACAATAGATTGTAGCCTTGTCATTATGGAAGGTAGTCAATTGTCGAGATTTTTGTTACTCCAATGGATGGTAGCATTGTCATTATGGAAGGTAGTCTGTCGTCGAAATTTTTGTTGTTCCAATGGATGGTAGCCTTGTCATTATGGAAGGTAGTCTATTGTCGAGAGTTTTGTTACTCCAATGGATGGTAGCCTTGTCATTATGGTAGGTAGTTTATTGTCGAGATTTTTGTTACTACAATGGATTGAAGCCTTGACGTTATGGAAGGTAGTCTGTTGTCGATATCTTTGTTACTCCAATGGATGGTATTCTAGTCATTATGGAAGGTAGTCTGTTGTCGAGATTTTTGTTACTCCATTGGATGGTAGCCTTGTTATTATGGAAGGTAGTGTGTTGTCGGTATTTTTGTTATTCTAGTGGATGGTAGCCTAGTCATTATGTAAGGTTGTCTGTTGTCGAGATTTTTGTTACTCGAATGGATGGTAGCCTTGTCATTACGGAAGGTAGTCTGTTTTCGAGATTTTTGTTACTCCAATGGATGGTAGCCTTGTCAATATGGATGGTAGTTTGTTGTCGAGATTTTTGTTATTCCAATGGATTGTATCATTGTCATTATGGAACGTATTCTGTTGTCGATGTTTTCGTTACTCCAATGGATGGTAGCCTTGTCATTATGAAAGGTAGTTTTTGTCGAGATTTTTGTTATTCCAATGGATCCTAGCTTTGTCATTTTGGAAGGTAGTATGTCGTTTTGATTTCTGTCACTCCAATGGATAGTAGCCTTGTCACTATGTAAGGTAGTCTGTTTTTCATATTTTTGTTACTCCAATGGATGGTAGCCTTGTTATTATGGAAGGTAGTCTATTGTCGAGATTTTTGTTACTCCAATGGATGGTAGCATTATCATTATGGAAGGTTGTCTGTTGTCGAGATTTTTGTTACTCCAATGGATGGTAGCCTTGTCATTATGGAAGGTAGTCTGTTTTCGAGATTTTTGTTACTTCAATGGATGGTAGCCTTATCATTTTGGAAGGTAGTCTATTTTCAAGATTTTTGTTACTCCAATGGATGGTAGCCTTGTCATTATGGAAGGTAGTCTGTTGTTCATATTTTTGTTACTCCAATGGATGCTAGCCTTGCCATTATGGTACGTAGTCTATTGTCGAGATTTTTCTTACTCCAATGGATGGTAGCATTATCATTATGGAAGACTGTCTGTTGTCGAGATTTTTGTTACTCCAATGGATGGTAGCCTTGTCATTACGGAAGGTAGTCTGTTTTCGAGATTTTTGTTTCTCCAATGGATGGTAGCCTTATCATTATGGATGGTAGTCTGTTGTCGAGATTTTTGTTATTCCAATGGATTTTAAGCCTTTTCATTATGGAACGTATTCTGTTGTCGATATTTTTGTTACTCCAATGGATAATAGCCTTGTTATTATGGAAGGTAGTCTGTTGTCTAGATTTTATGTTATTCCAATGGATGGTAGCATTATCATTATGGAAGGTTGTTTGTTGTCAAGATTTTTGTTACTCCAATGGATGGTAGCCTTATCATTATGGAAGGTTGTCTGTTGTCGAGATTTTTGTTACTCCAATGGATGGTAGGCTTGTCATTATGGAAGGTAGTCTGTTTTCGAGATTTTTGTTAATTCAATGGATGGTAGCCTTGTCATTTTGGAAGGTAGTCTGTTTTCGAGATTTTTGTTACTCCAATGGATTGTATCCTTGTCATTATGGAAGTTAGTCTGTTGTTCATATTTTTGTTACTCCAATTGATGGTAGCCTTGTCATTATGGTAGGTAGTCTATTGTCGAGATTTTTGTTACTCCAATGGATGGTAGCATTATCATTCTAGAAGGTTGTCTATTCTCGAGATTTTTGTTACTCCAATGGATGGTTGCCTTGTCATTACGGAATGTAGTCTGTTTTCGAGATTTTTGTTACTCTAATGGATGGTAGCCTTGTCATTATGGAAGGTAGTCTGTTGTTCATATTTTTGTTACTCCAATGGATGGTAGCCTTGTCATTATGGTAGGTAGTCTATTGTCGAGATTTTTGTTACTCCAATGGATGGTAGCATTATCATTATGGAAGGTTGTCTGTTGTCGAGATTTTTGTTACTCCAATGGATGGTAGCCTTGTCATTACGGAAGGTAGTCTGTTTTCAAGATTTTTGTTACTCCAATGGATGGTAGCCTTGCCATTATGGATGGTAGTCTGTTGTCAAGATTTTTGTTATTCTAATGGATTGTATCATTGTCATTATGGAACGTATTCTGTTGTCGATGTTTTCGTTACTCCAATGGATGGTAGCCTTGTCATTATGAAAGGTAGTTTGTTGTCGAGATTTTTGTTATTCCAATGGATGGTAGCCTTGTCATTATGGAAGGTAGTCTATTGTCTAGATTTTTGTTACTCCAATGGATGCTAGCATTTTCATTTTGGAAGGTAGTATGTCGTTGTTATTTCTGTCACTCCAATGGATGGTAGCCTTGTCACTAAGGAAGGTAGTATGTTTTTCATATTTTTGTTACTCCAATGGATGGTAGCCTTGTCATTATGGTAGGTAGTTTATTGTCAAGATTTTTGTTACTCCAATGGATGGTAGCATTATCATTATGGAAGGTTGTCTGTTGTCGAGATTTTTGTTACTCCAATGGATGGTAGCCTTGTCATTATGGTAGGTAGTCTGTTTTGGAGATTTTTGTTAATTCAATGGATGGTAGCCTTGTCATTTTGGAAGGTAGTCTGTTTTCGAGATTTTTGTTACTCCAATGGATGGTAGCCTTGTAACTATGGAAGGTAGTATGTTGTTCATATTTTTGTTACTCCAATGAATGGTAGCCTTGTCATTATGGATGGTAGCCTTGTCATTATGGAAGGTAGTCTATTGTCGAGATTTTTGTTACTCTAATGGATGGTAGCATTATCATTATGGAAGGTTGTCTGTTGTCGAGATTTTTGTTACACCAACGGATGTTAGCCTTATCATTATGTGAGGTTGTCTGTTGTCGAGATTTTTGTTACTCCAATGGATGGTAGCCTTGTCATTATGGAAGGTAGTCTGTTTTCGAGATTTTTGTTACTCCAATGGATGGTAGCCTTGTCATTATGGAAGGTAGTCTATTTTCGAGATTTTTGTTACTCCCATGGATGGTAGCCTTGTCATTATGGAAGGTAGTCTTTTGTTCTTATTTTTGTTACTCCAATTGATGGTAGCCTTGTCATTATGGTAGGTAATCTATTGTTCATATTTTTTTTACTCCAATGGATGGTAGCCTTGTCATTATGGAAGGTAGTCTGTTGTTCATATTTTTGTTACTACAATGGATGGTAGCCTTGTCATTATGGTTGGTAGTCTATTGTCGAGATTTTTTTTACTCCAATGGATGGTAGCATTATCATTATGTAAGGTTGTCTGTTGTCGAGATTTTTGTTACTCCAATGGATGGTAGCCTTGTCATTACGGAAGGTAGTCTGTTTTCGAGATTTTTGTTACTCTAATGGATGGTAGCCTTGTCATTATTGATGGTAGTCTGTTGTCCAGATTTTTGTTATTCTAATGGATTATATCATTGTCATTATGGAACGTATTCTGTTGTCGATGTTTTCTTTACTCCAATGGATGGTAGCCTTGTCATTATGAAAGGTAGTTTGTTGTCGAGATTTTTGTTATTCCAATGGATGGTAGCCTTGTCATTATGGAAGGTAGTATGTCGTTGTGATTTCTGTCACTCCAATGGATGGTAGCCTTGTCACTATGGAAGGTAGTCTATTTTTCATATTTTTGTTACTCCAATGGATGGTAGCCTTGTCATTATGGTAGGTAGTTTATTGTCGAGATTATTGTTACTCCAATGGATGGTAGCATTATCATTATGGAAGGTTGGCTGTTGTCGAGATTTTTGTTACTCCAATGGATGGTAGCCTTGTCATTATGGAAGGTAGTCTGTTTTCCAGATTTTTGTTAATTCAATGGATGGTAGCCTTCCCATTTTGGAAGGTAGTCTATTTTCGAGATTTTTGTTACTCCAATGGATGGTAGCCTTGTAGCTATGGAAGGTAGTCTGTTGTTCATATTTTTGTTACTCCAATGGATGGTAGCCTTGTCATTATGGAAGGTAGTCTATTGTTGAGATTTTTGTTACTCCAATGGATGGTAGCATTATCATTACGGAAGGTTGTCTGTTGCCGATATTTTTTTTACTCCAATGGATGGTAGCCTTGTCATTATTGAAGGTAGTCTATTTTCGAGATTTTTGTTACTCCAATGGATGGTAGCCTTGTCATTATGGAAGGTAGTTTCTTTTTGAGATTTTTGTTACTCCAATGGATGGTAGCCTTGTCATGATGGAAGGTAGTCTGTTGTACATATTTTTGTTACTCCAATGGATGGTAGCCTTGTCATTATGGTAGGTAGTCTGTTGTCGAGATTTTTTTTACTCCAATGGATGGTAGCATTATCATTATGGAAGGTTGTCTGTTGTTGAGATTTTTGTTACTCAAATGGATGGTAGCCTTGTCATTACGAAAGGTAGTCTATTTTCGAGATTTTTGTTACTCCAATAGATGGTAGCCTTGTCATTATGGAAGGTAGTCTGTTGTCGAGATTTTTGTTACTCCAATGGATGGTATCATTGTCATTATGGATGGTAGTCTATTGTCGTGATTTTTGTTATTCCAATGGATTGTATCATTGTCATTATGGAACGTATTCTGTTGTCGATGTTTTCGTTACTCCAATGGATGGTAGCCTTGTCATTATGAAAGGTAGTTTGTTGTCGAGCTTTTTGTTATTCCAATGGATGGTAGCTTTGTCATCATGGAAGGTAGTCTATTGTCGAGATTTTTGTTACTCCAATGGATGCTAGCGTTGTCATTTTGGAAGGTAGTATGTCGTCTTGAATTCTGTCACTCCAATGGATGGTAGCCTTGTCACTATGGAAGGTAGTTTGTTGTTCATATTTTTGTTATTCCATTGGATGGTAGCCTTGTCATTATGGAAGGTAGTCTGTTGTCGAGATTTTTGTTACTCCAATGGATTGTAGCATTATCATTATGGAAGTTCATTTGTTGTCGAGATTTTTCTTACTCCAATGGTTGGTAGCCTTGTCAATATGGAAGGTAGTCTATTTTCTATATTTTTGTTACTTTAATGGATGGTAGCCTTGTCATTATGGAAGGCAGTCTGTTTTCGAGATTTTTGTTACTCCAATGGATGGTTGCCTTGTCATTATGGAAGGTAGTATGTTGTTCATATTTTTGTTACTCCAATGGATGGTAGCCTTGCCATTATGGTAGGTAGTCTATTATCGAGATTTTTGTTACCCCAATGGATGGTAGCATTATCATTATGGAAGGTTGTCTATTGTCGAGATTTTTGTTACTCCAATGGATGGTAGCCTTGTCATTACGGAAGGTAGTCTGTTTATGAGATTTTTTTTACTCCAATGGATGGTAGCCTTGTCATTATGGATGGTAGTCTGTTGTCGAGATTTTTTTTATTCCAATAGATTGTAGCCTTTTCATTAGGGAACGTATTCTGTTGTCGATGTTTTTGTTACTCCAATGGATAGTAGCCTTGTTATTATGGAAAGTAGTATGTTGTCTAGATTTTTGTTATTCCAATGAATGGTAGCCCTATCATTATGGAAGGTAGTCTGTTGTCGAGATTTTTGTTACTCCAATGGATGCTACCGTTGTCATTATGGAAGGTAGTATGTCGTTGGGATTTCTGTTACTCCAATGGATGGTAGCCTTGTCACTATGGAAGGTAGTCTGTTGTTTATATTTTGGTTACTCCAATGGATGGTAGCCTCGTCATTATGGAAGGTAGTCTATTGTCGATATTTTTGTTACTCCAATGGATGGTAGCATTATCATTATGGAAGGTGTCTGTTGTCGAGATTTTTGTTACTCCAATGGATGGTAGCCTTGCCATTATGTAAGGTAGTCTGTTTTCGAGTTTTGTTACTCCAATGGATGGTAGCCTTGTCATTTTGGAAGGTAGTTTGTTGTTCATATTTTTGTTACTCCAATGGATGGTAGCCTTGTCATTATGGTAGGTAGTCTATTGTCGAGATTTTTGTTACTCCAATGGATGGTAGCATTATCATTATGGAAGGTTGTCTATTGTCGAGATTTTTGTTACTCAAATGGATGGTTGCCTTGTCATTAAGAAAGGTAGTCTATTTTCGAGATTTTTGTTACTCCAATAGATGGTAGCTTTGTCATTGTGGAAGGTAGTCTATTGTCGAGATTTTTGTTACTCCAATGGATGGTATCATTGTCATTATGGATGGTAGTCTATTGTCGTGATTTTTGTTACTCCAATGGATGGTAGCCTTGTCATTACGGAAGGTAGACTATTTTCGATATTTTTGTTACTCCAATGGATGGTAGCCTTGTCATTATGGATGGTAGTCTGTTGTCAAGATTTTTGTAATTCCAATGGATGGTAGCATTATAATTATGGAAGGTGTCTGTTGTCGAGATTTTTGTTACTCCAATGGATGGTAGCCTTGCCATTATGTAAGGTAGTCTGTTTTCGAGATTTTTGTTACTCCAATGGATGGTAGCCTTGTCATCATGGAAGGTAGTTTGTTTTTGAGATTTTTGTTACTCCAATGGATGGTAGCCTTGTCATTATGGAAGGTAGTCTGTTGTTCATATTTTTGTTACTCCAATGGATGGTAGCCTTGTCATTATGGTAGGTAGTCTATTGTCGAGATTTTTGTTACTCCAATGGATGGTAGCATTATCATTATGGAAGGTTGTCTGTTGTCGAGATTTTTGTTACTCAAATGGATGGTAGCCTTGTCATTACGAAAGGTAGTCTATTTTCGAGATTTTTGTTACTCCAATAGATGGTAGCCTTGTCATTATGGAAGGTAGTCTGTCATCGAGATTTTTGTTACTCCAATGGATGGTATGATTGTCATTATGGATGGTAGTCTATTGTCGTGATTTTTGTTATTCCAATGGATTGTATCAATGTCATTATGGAACGTATTCTGTTGTCGATGTTTTCGTTACTCCAATGGATGGTAGCCTTGTCATTATGAAAGGTAGTTTGTTGTCGAGCTTTTTGTTATTCCAATGGATGGTAGCCTTGTCATTATGGAAGGTAGTCTATTGTCGAGATTTTTGTTACTCCAATGGATGCTAGCGTTGTCATTTTGGAAGGTAGTATGTCGTTGTGATTTCTGTCACTCCAATGGATGGTAGCCTTGTCACTATGGATGGTAGTCTGTTGTTCATATTTTTGTTACTCCATTGGATGGTAGCCTTGTCATTTTGGAAGGTAGTCTGTTGTGGAGATTTTTGTTACTCCAATGGATGGTAGCATTATCATTATGGAAGTTTGTTTGTTGCCAAGATTTTTGTTACTCCAATGGATGGTAGCCTTGTCAATATGGAAGGTAGTCTATTTTCTATATTTTTGTTACTCCAATGGATGGTAGCCTTGCCATTATGGTAGGTAGTCTATTGTCGAGATTTTTGTTACTCCAATGGATGGTAACATTATCATAATGGAAGGTTGTCTGTTGTCGAGATTTTTGTTATTCCAATGGATGGTATTCTTGTCATTACGGAAGGTAGTCTGTTTTCGAAATTTTTATTACTCCAATGGATGGTAGCCTTGTCAATACGGATGGTAGTCTGTTGTCGATGTTTTTGTTACTCCAATGGATAGTAGCCTTGTTATTATGGAAAGTAGTCTGTTGTCTAGATTTTTTTTATTCCAATGAATGGTAGCCCTGTCATTATGGAAGGTAGTCTGTTGTCGAGATTTTTGTTACTCCAATGGATGCTACCGTTGTCATTATGGAAGGTAGTATGTCGTTGTGATTTCTGTTACTCCAATGGATGGTAGCCTTGTCACTATGGAAGGTAGTTTGTTGTTTATATTTTGGTTACTCCAATGGATGGTAGCCTCGTCATTATGGAAGGTAGTCTATTGTCGATATTTTTGTTAGTCCAATGGATGGTAGCATTATCATTATGGAAGGTGTCTGTTGTCTAGATTTTTGTTACTCCAATGGATGGTAGCCTTGCCATAATGTAAGGTAGTCTGTTTTCGAGATTTCTGTTACTCCAATGGATGGTAGCCTTGTCATTATGGAAGGTAGTTTGTTTTTGAGATTTTTGTTACTCCAATGGATGGTAGCCTTGTCATTATGGAAGATAGTCTGTTGTTCATATTTTTGTTACTCCAATGGATGGTAGCCTTGTCATTATGGTAGGTAGTCTATTGTCGAGATTTTTTTTACTCCAATGGATGGTAGCATTATCATTATGGAAGGTTGTCTGTTGTCGATATTTTTGTTACTCAAATGGATGGTAGCCTTGTCATTACGAAAGGTAGTCTATTTTCGAGATTTTTGTCACTCCAATAGATGGTAGCCTTGTCATTATGGAAGGTAGTCTATTGTCGAGATTTTTGTTACTCCAATGGATGGTATCATTGTCATTATGGATGGTAGTCTATTGTCGTGATTTTTGTTATTCCAATGGATTATATCAATGTCATTATGGAACGTATTCTGTTGTCGATGTTTTCGTTACTCCAATGGATGGTAGCCTTGTCATTATGAAAGGTAGTTTGTTGTCGAGCTTTTTGTTATTCCAATGGATGGTAGCCTTGTCATTATGGAAGGTAGTCTATTTTCGAGATTTTTGTTACTCCAATGGATGCTAGCGTTGTCATTTTGGAAGGTAGTATGTCGTTGTGATTTCAGTCACTCCAATGGATGGTAGCCTTGTCACTATGGATGGTAGTCTGTTGTTCATATTTTTGTTACTCCATTGGATGGTAGCCTTGTCATTTTGGAAGGTAGCCTGTTGTCGAGATTTTTGTTACTCCAATGGATGGTAGCATTATCATTATGGAAGTTTGTTTGTTGCCAAGATTTTTGTTACTGCAATGGATGGTAGCCTTGTCAATATGGAAGGTAGTCTATTTTCTATATTTTTGATACTTTAATAGATGGTAGCCTTGTCATTATGGAAGGTAGTCTATTTTCGAGATTTTTGTTACTCCAATGGATGGTAGCCTTGTCATTATGGAAGGTAGTTTGTTGTTCATATTTTTGTTACTCCAATGGATGGTAGCCTTGTCATTATGGTAAGTAGTCTATTGTCGAGATTTTTGTTACTCCAATGGATGGTAGCATTATCATTATGGAAGGTTGTCTATTGTCGAGATTTTTGTTACTCCAATGGATGGTAGCCTTGTCATTACAGAAGGTAGTCTGTTTTCGATATTTTTGTTACTCCAATGGATGGTAGCCTTGTCATTATGGATGGTAGTCTGTTGTCGAGATTTTTGTTATTCCAATGGATTGTAGCCTTTTCATTATGGAACGTATTCTGTTGTCGATGTTTTTGTTACTCCAATGGATAGTAGTCTTGTTATTATGGAAGGTAGTCTGTTGTCTAGATTTTTGTTATTCCAATGAATAGTAGCCTTGTCATTATGGAAGGTAGTCTGTTGTCGAGATTTTTGTTACTCCAATGGATGCTAGCATTGTCATTATGGAAAGTAGTATGTTGTTGTGATTTATGTCACTCCAATGGATGGTAGCCTTGTAACTATGGAAGGTAGTATGTTGTTCATATTTTTGTTACTCCAATGGATGGTAGCCTTGTCATTATGGAAGGTAGTCTATTGTCGAGATTTTTGTTACTCTAATGGATGGTAGCATTATCATTATGGAAGGTTATCTGTTGTCGAGATTTTTGTTACTCCAATGGATGGTAGCCTTATCATTATGGAAGGTTGTCTGTTGTCGAGATTTTTGTTACTCCAATGGATGGTAGCCTTGTCATCATTGAAGGTAGTCTGTTTTCGAGATTTTTGTTACTCCAATGGATGGTAGCCTTCTCATTATGGAAGGTAGTTTATTGTTCATTTTTTTTACTCCAATGGATGGTAGCCTTGTCATTATGGTACGTAGTCTATTTTCGAGATTTTTGTTACTCTAATGGATGGTAGCATTATCATTATGGAAGGTTGTCTATTGTCGAGATTTTTGTTACTCCAATGGATGGTAGCCTTATCATTATGGAAGGTAGTTTGTTATTCATATTTTTGTTACTCCAATGGATGGTAGCCTTGTCATTATGGTAATTAGTCTATTGTCTTGATTTTTGTTACTCCAATTGATGGTAGCATTATCATTATGGAAGGTTGTCTGTTGTCGAGATTTTTGTTACTCCAATGGATGGTAGCCTTGTCATTACGGAAGGTAGTCTGTTTTCGAGATTTTTGTTACTCCAATGGATGGTAGCCTTGTCATTATGGATGGTAGTCTGTTGTCGAGATTTTTGTTATTCCAATGGATTGTAGCCTTTTCATTATGGAACGTATTCTATTGTCGATGTTTTTGTTACTCCAATGGATAGTAGCCTTGTTATTATGGAAGGTAGTCTGTTGTCTAGATTTTTGTTATTCCAATGAATAGTAGCCTTGTCATTATGGAAGGTAGTCTGTTGTCGAGATTTTTGTTACTCTAATGGATGCTAGCGTTGTCATTATCGAAAGTAGTATGTCATTGTGATTTATGTCACTCCAATGGATGGTAGCCTTGTAACTATGTAGGGTAGTATGTTGTTCATATTTTTGTTAGTCCAATGGATGGTAGCCTTGTCATTATGGAAAGTAGTCTATTTTCGAGATTTTTGTTACTCTAATGGATGGTAGCATTATCATTATGGAAGGTTTATCTATTGTCGAGATTTTTGTTACTCCAATGGATGGTAGCCTTATCATTATGGAAGGTGGTCTGTTGTCAAGATTTTTGTTACTCCAATGGATGGTAGCCTTGTCATTATGGAAGGTAGTCTGTTTTCGAGATTTTTGTTATTTCAATGGATGGTAGCCTTGTCATTTTGGAAGGTAGTCTGTTTACGAGATTTTTGTTACTCCAATGGATGGTAGCCTTGTCATTATGGAAGGTAGTCTTTTGTTCATATTTTTGTTACTCCAATGGATGGTAGCCTTGTCATTATGGTAGGTAGTCTATTGTCGAGATTTTTTTTACTCCAATGGATGGTAGCATTATCATTATGGAAGGTTGTTTGTTGTCGAGATTTTTGTTACTCCAATGGATGGTAGCCTTGTCGTTACAGAAGGTAGTCTGTTGTCGAGATTTTTGTTACTCCAATGGATGGTAGCCTTGTCATTATGGATGGTAGTCTGTTGTCGAGATTTTTGTTATTCAAATGGATTGTATCATTGTCATTATCGAACGTATTTTGTTGTCGATGTTTTCGTTACACCAATGGATGGTAGCCTTGTCATTATGAAAGGTAGTTTGTTGTCGAGATTTTTGTTATTCCAATGGATGGTAGCCTTGTCATTATATAAGTTAGTCTATTGTCAAGATTTTTGTTACTCCAATGGATGCTAGCATTGTCATTTTGGAAGGTAGTATGTCGTTTTGATTTCTGTCACTCCAATGGATGGTAGCCTTGTCACTATGGAAGGTAGTCTGTTTTTCATATTTTTGTTACTCAAATGGATGGTAGCCTTGTCATTATGGAAGGTAGTCTATTGCAGAGATTTTTTTTACCCTAATGGATGGTAGCATTATCATTATGGAAGGTTGTCTGTTGTCGAGATATTTGTTACTTCAATGGATGTTAGCCTTGTCATTTTGGAAGGTAGTCTATTTTCGAGATTTTTGTTACTCCAATGCATGGTAGCCTTGTCATTATGGAAAGTAGTCTGTTGTTCATATTTTTGTTATTCCAATGGATGATAGCCTTGCCATTATGGTAGGTAGTCTATTGTCGAGATTTCTGTTACTCCAATGGATGGTAGCATTATCATTATGGAAGGTTGTCTGTTTTCGAGATTTTTGTTACTCGAATGGATGGTTGGCTTGTCATTACGGAAGGTAGTATGTTTTCGAGATTTTTGTTACCCCAATGGATGGTAGCCTGGTCATTATGGATGGTAGTCTGTTGTCGAGATTTTTGTTATTCCAATGGATTGTAGCCTTTTCATTAGGGAACATATTCTATTGTTGATGTTTTTGTTACTCCAATGGATAGTAGCCTTGTTATAATGGAAGGTAATCTGTTGTCTAGATTTTTGTTATTCCAATGAATGGTAGCCCTGTCATTATGGAAGGTAGTCTATTGTCGAGATATTTGTTACTCCAATGGATGCTAGCATTGTCATTATGGAAGGTAGTATGTCGTTGTGATTTCTGTTACTCCAATGGATGGTAGCCTTGTCACTATGGAAGGTAGTCTCTTGTTCATATTTTTGTTACTCCAATGGATGGTACCCTCGTCATTATGGAAGGTAGTCTGTTTTCGAGATTTTTCTTACTCCAATGGATGGTAGCCATGTCATTATGGAAGGTAGTTTGTTTTTGAGAAGTTTATTACTCCAATGGATAGTAGCCTTGTCATTATGGAAGGTAGTCTGTTGTTCATATTTTTGTTACTCCAATGGATGGTAGCCTTGTCACTATGGTAGGTAGTCTATTGTCGAGATTTTTGTTACTCCAATGGATGGTAGCATTATCATTATGGAAGGTTGTCTGTTGTCGAGATTTTTGTTACTCCAATGGATGGTAGCCTTATCATTACGAAAGGTAGTCTATTTTCGAGATTTTTGTTACTCCAATAGATGGTAGCCTTGTCATTATGGAAGACAGTTTGTTGTCGAGATTTTGGTTACTCCAATGGATGGTATCATTGTCATTATGGATGGTAGTTTTTTGTCGTGATTTTTGTTATTCCAATGGATTGTATCATTGTCATTATGGAAGTTTATCTGTTATTGATGTTTTCGTTACTCCAATGGATGGTAGCCTTGTCATTATGAAAGGTAGTTTGATGTCAATATTTTTGTTATTCCAATGGATGGTAGCCTTGTCATTATGGAAGGTAGTCTATTATCGAGATTTTTGTTACTCCAATGGATGCTAGCGTTGTCATTTTGGAAGGTAGTAAGTCATTGTGATTTCTGTCACTCCAATGGATGGTAGCCTTGTCATTATGGAAGGTAGTTTGTTTTTCATATTTTTGTTACTCCAATGGATGGTAGCCTTGTCATTATGGAAGGTAGTCTGTTGTTGAGATTTTTGTTATTCCAATGGATGGTAGCATTATCATTATGGAAGCTTATTTGTTGTTGAGATTTTTGTTACTCCAATGGATGGTAGCCTTGTCATTATGGAAGGTAGTCTGTTGTCGAGATTTTTGTTACTCCAATGGATGGTAGCCTTGTCATTATGGAAGGTAGTCTATTTTCGAGATTTTTGTTACTCCAATGGATGGTAGCCTTGTCATTATGGAAGGTAGTTTGTTGTTCATATTTTTGTTACTCCAATGGATGGTAGCCTTGTCATTATGGTAGGTAGTCTATTGTCTAGATTTTTGTTACTCCAATGGATGGTAGCATTATCATTATGGAAGGTTGTCTGTTGTCGAGATTTTTGTTACTCCAATGGATGGTAGCCTTGTCATTACGGAAGGTAGTCTATTTTCGAGATTTTTGTTACTCCAATGGATGGTAGCCTTGTCATTATGGACGGTAGTCTATTGTCGAGATTTTTGTTATTCCAATGGATTGTAGCCTTTTCATTATGGAACGTATTCTGTTTTCGATGTTTTTGTTACTCCAATGGATAGTAGCCTTGTAATTATGGAAGGTAGTCTGTTGTCTAGATTTTGGTTATTCCAACGAATGGTAGCCTTGTCATTATGGAAGGTAGTCTGTTGTCGAGATTTTTGTTACTCCAGTTGACTAGCGTTGTCATTATTGAAAGTAGTATGTTGTTGTGATTTCTGTCACTCCAATGGATGGTAGCCTTGTAACTATGGAAGGTAGTCTGTTGTTCATATTTTTGTTACTCCAATTGATGGTAGCCTTGTCATTATGGAAGGTAGTCTATTGTCGAGATTTTTGTTATTCCAATGGATGGTAGCCTTGTCATTATGGAAGGTAGTCCGTTTTCGAGATATTTGTTACTTCAATGGATCGTAGCGTTGTCATTATGGAAGGTTGTCTGTTGTCGAGATTTTTGTTACTCCAATGGATGGTAGCATTATCATTATGGAAGTTTATCTGTTGTCGAGATTTTTGTTACTCCAATGGATGGTAGCCTTGTCATTATGGAAGGTAGTCTATTTTCGATATTTTTGTTACTTTAATGGATGGTAGCCTTGCCATTATGGAAGGTAGTCTGTTTTCGAGATTTTTGTTACTCCAATGGATGGTAGCCTAGTCATTATGGAAGGTAGTTTGTTGTTCATATTTTTGTTACTCCAATGGATGGTAGCCTTATCATTATGGTAGGTAGTCTATTGTCGAGATTTTTGTTACTCCAATGGATGGTAGCATTATCATTTTGGAAGGTTGTCTGTTGTCGATATTTTTGTTACCCCAATGGATGGTAGACTTGTCATTACGGAAGGTAGTCTGTTTTCAAGATTTTTGTTACTCCAATGGATGGTAGCATTGTAATTAGGGATGGTAGTCTATTGTTGAGATTTTTGTTATTCCAATGGATTGTAGCCTTTTCATTATGGAACGTATTCTGTTGTCGATGTTTTTGTTACTCCAATGGATAATAGCCTTGTCATTATGGAAGGTAGTTTGTTGCCGAGATTTTTGTTACTCCAATGAATGCTAGCGTTGTCATTATGGAAGGTAGTATGTCGTTGTGATTTCTGCCACTCCAATGGATTGTAGCCTCGTAACTATGGAAGGTAGTATGTTGTTCATATTTTTGTTACTCCAATGGATGGTAGCCTTGTCATTATGGAAGGCAGTCTATTGTCTAGATTTTTGTTACTCCAATGGATGGTAGCATTATCATTATGAAAGGTTGTCTGTTGTCGAGATTTTTGTTACTCCAATGGGTGGTAGCATTATCATTAAGGAAGTTTGTCTGTTGTCGATATTTTTGTTACTCCAATGGATGTTTGCCTTGTCATTATGGAAGGTAGTCTGTTTTCGAGATTTTTGTTACTCCAATGGAGGGTAGCCTTGTCATTATAGAAGGTAGTTTGTTGTTCATATTTTTGTTACTCCAATGGATGGTAGCCTTGTCATTATGGTAGGTAGTCTATTGCAGAGATTTTTGTTACTCCAATGGATGGTAGCATTATCATTAGGGAAGGTTGTCTGTTGTCGAGATTTTTGTTACTCCAATGGATGGTAGCCTTGTCATTACGGAAGGTAGTCTGTTTTCGAGATTTTTGTTACTCCAATGGATGGTAGCCTTGTCATTATGGATGGTAGTCTGTTGTCGATATTTTTGTTATTCCAATGGATTGTAGTCTTTTCATTATGGAACGTATTCTGTTTTCGATGTTTTTGTTACTCCAATGGATAATAGCCTTGTTATTATAGAAGGTAGTCTGTTGTCTAGATGTTGGTTAATCCAATGAATGGTAGCCTTGTCATTATGGAAGGTAGTCTGTTGTCGAGATTTTTGTTACTCCAATTGATGATAGCGTTGTCATTATGGAAGGTAGTATGTCGTTGTGATTTCTGTCACTCCAATGGATGGTAGCCTTGTAACTATGGAAGGTAGTCTGTTGTTCATATTTTTGTTACTCCAATTGATGGTAGCCTTGTCATTATGGAAGGTAGTCTATTGTCGAGATTTTTGTTACTCCAATGGATGGTAGCATTATCATTATGGAAGGTTGTCTGTTCTCGAGATTTTTGTTACTCCAATGGACGGTAGCCTTGTCATTATGGAAGGTAGTCTGTTTTCGAGATTTTTGTTACTCCAATGGATGGTAGCCTTGTCATTATGGAATGTAGTCTATTTTCGAGATTTTTGTTACTCTAGTGGATGGTAGCCTTGTCATTATGGAAGGTAGTTTTTTGTTCATATTTTTGTTACTCCAATGGATGGTAGCCTTGTCATTATGGTAGGTAGTCTATTGTCAAGATTTTTGTTACTCCAATGGATGGTAGCATTATCATTATTGAAGGTTGTCTGTTGTCGAGATTTTTGTTACTCCAAGGGATGGTAGCCTTGTCATTACGGAAGGTAGTCTGTTTTCGAGATTTTTGTTACTCCAATGGATGGTAGCCTTGTCATTATTGATGGTAGTCTGTTGTCGAGATTTTTGTTATTCCAATGGATTGTAGCCTTATTATTATGGAACGTATTCTGTTTTCGATGTTTTTGTTACACCAATGGATAGTAGCCTTGTTATTATGGAAGGTAGTATGTTGTTTAGATTTTGGTTATTCCAATGAATGGTAGCCTTGTCATTATGGAAGGTAGTTTGTTGTTGAGATTTTTGTTACTCCAATTGATGCTAGCGTTGTCATTATGGAAGGTAGTATGTCGTTGTGATTTCTGTCACTCCAATGGATGGTAGCCTTGTAACTATGGAAGGTAGTCTATTATTCATATTTTTGTTACTCCAATTGATGGTAGCCTTGTCATTATGGAAGGTAGTCTATTGTCGAGATTTTTGTTACTCCAATGGATGGTAGCATTATCATTATGGAAGGTTGTCTGTTCTCGAGATTTTTTTTACTCCAATGGATGGTAGCCTTGTCATTATGGAAGGTAGTCTGTTTTCGAGATTTTTGTTACTTCAATGGATGGTAGCGTTGTCATTTTGGAAGGTAGTCTTTTTTCGAGATTTTTGTTACTCCAATGGATGGTAGCCTTGTCATTATGGAAGGTAGTCTGTTTTCGAGATTTTTGTTACTCCATGGATGGTAGCCTTGTCATTGTGGAATGTAGTCTATTTTCGAGATTTTTGTTACTCCAGTGGATGGTAGCCTTGTCATTATGGAAGGTAGTTTGTTGTTCATATTTTTGTTACTCCAATGGATGGTAGCCTTGTCATTATGGTAGGTAGTCTATTGTCGAGATTTTTGTTACTCCAATGGATGGTAGCATTATCATTATGGAAGGTTGTCTGTTCTCGAGATTTTTGTTACTCCAATGGACGGTAGCCTTGTCATTATGGAAGGTAGTCTGTTTTCGAGATTTTTGTTACTCCAATGGATGGTAGCCTTGTCATTATTGATGGTAGTCTGTTGTCGAGATTTTTGTTATTCCAATGGATTGTAGCCTTATTATTATGGAACGTATTCTGTTTTCGATGTTTTTGTTACACCAATGGATAGTAGCCTTGTTATTATGGAAGGTAGTATGTTGTTTAGATTTTGGTTATTCCAATGAATGGTAGCCTTGTCATTATGGAAGGTAGTTTGTTGTTGAGATTTTTGTTACTCCAATTGATGCTAGCGTTGTCATTATGGAAGGTAGTATGTCGTTGTGATTTCTGTCACTCCAATGGATGGTAGCCTTGTAACTATGGAAGGTAGTCTATTATTCATATTTTTGTTACTCCAATTGATGGTAGCCTTGTCATTATGGAAGGTAGTCTATTGTCGAGATTTTTGTTACTCCAATGGATGGTAGCATTATCATTATGGAAGGTTGTCTGTTCTCGAGATTTTTTTTACTCCAATGGATGGTAGCCTTGTCATTATGGAAGGTAGTCTGTTTTCGAGATTTTTGTTACTTCAATGGATGGTAGCGTTGTCATTTTGGAAGGTAGTCTTTTTTCGAGATTTTTGTTACTCCAATGGATGGTAGCCTTGTCATTATGGAAGGTAGTCTGTTTTCGAGATTTTTGTTACTCCATGGATGGTAGCCTTGTCATTGTGGAATGTAGTCTATTTTCGAGATTTTTGTTACTCCAGTGGATGGTAGCCTTGTCATTATGGAAGGTAGTTTGTTGTTCATATTTTTGTTACTCCAATGGATGGTAGCCTTGTCATTATGGTAGGTAGTCTATTGTCGAGATTTTTGTTACTCCAATGGATGGTAGCATTATCATTATGGAAGGTTGTCTGTTGTCGAGATTTTTGTTACTCCAATGGATGGTAGCCTTGTCATTATGGAAGGTAGTCTGTTTTCGAGATTTTTGTTACTCCAATGGATGGTAGCCTTGTCATTATGGAAGGTAGTCTATTTTCGAGATTTTTGTTACTCCAGTGGATGGTAGCCTTGTCATTATGGAAGGTAGTTTGCTGTTCATATTTTTGTTACTCCAATGGATGGTAGCCTTGTCATTATGGTAGGTAGTCTATTGTCAAGATTTTTGTTACTCCAATGGATGGTAGCATTATCATTATTGAAGGTTGTCTGTTGTCGAGATTTTTGTTACTCCAATGGATGGTAGCCTTGTCATTACGGAAGGTAGTCTGTTTTCGAGATTTTTGTTACTCCAATGGATGGTAGCCTTGTCATTATGGATGGTAGTCTGTTGTCGAGATTTTTGTTATTCCAATGGATTGTAGCCTCTTCATTATGGAACGTATTCTGCTTTTTGATGTTTTTGTTACTCCAATGGATGGTAGCATTATCATTATGGAAGGTTGTCTCTTCTCGAGATTTTTGTTACTCCAATGGATGGTAGCCTTGTCATTATGGAAGGTAGTTTGTTTTCGAGATTTTTGTTACTCCAATGGATGGTAGCCTTGTCATTATGGAATGTAGTCTATTTTCGAGATTTTTGTTACTCTAGTGGATGGTAGCCTTGTCATTATGGAAGGTAGTTTTTTGTTCATATTTTTGTTACTCCAATGGATGGTAGCCTTGTCATTATGGTAGGTAGTCTATTGTCAAGATTTTTGTTACTCCAATGGATGGTAGCATTATCATTATTGTAGGTTGTCTGTTGTCGAGATTTTTGTTACTCCAATGGATGGTAGCCTTGTCATTATGGAAGGTAGTTTTTTGTTCATATTTTTGTTACTCCAATGGATGGTAGCCTTGTCATTATGGATGGTAGTATGTTGTCGAGATTTTTGTTATTCCAATGGATTGTAGCCTTATTATTATGGAACGTATTCTGTTTTCGATGTTTTTGTTACTCCAATGGATAGTAGCCTTGTTATTATGGAAGGTAGTATGTTGTCTAGATTTTGGTTATTCCAATGAATGGTAGCCTTGTCATTATGGAAGGTAGTTTGTTGTTGAGATTTTTGTTACTTCAATTGATGCTAGCGTTGTTATTATGGAAGGTAGTATGTCGTTGTGATTTCTGTCACTCCAATGGATGGTAGCCTTGTAACTATGGAAGGTAGTCTGTTGTTCATATTTTTGTTACTCTAATTGACGGTAGCCTTGTCATTATGGAAGGTAGTCTATTGTCGAGATTTTTGTTATTCCAATGGATGGTAGCATTATCATTATAGAAGGTTGTCTGTTCTCGAGATTTTTGTTACTCCAATGGATGGTAGCCTTGTCATTATGGAAGGTAGTCTGTTTTCGAGATTTTTGTTACTCCAATGGATGGTAGCCTAGTCATTATGGAAGGTAGTTTGTTGTTCATATTTTTGTTACTCCAATGGATGGTAGCCTTATCATTATGGTAGGTAGTCTATTGTCGAGATTTTTGTTACTCCAATGGATGGTAGCATTATCATTTTGGAAGGTTGTCTGTTGTCGATATTTTTGTTACCCCAATGGATGGTAGACTTGTCATTACGGAAGGTAGTCTGTTTTCAAGATTTTTGTTACTCCAATGGATGGTAGCCTTGTAATTAGGGATGGTAGTCTATTGTTGAGATTTTTGTTATTCCAATGGATTGTAGCCTTTTCATTATGGAACGTATTCTGTTGTCGATGTTTTTGTTACTCCAATGGATAATAGCCTTGTCATTATGGAAGGTAGTTTGTTGCCGAGATTTTTGTTACTCCAATGAATGCTAGCGTTGTCATTATGGAAGGTAGTATGTCGTTGTGATTTCTGCCACTCCAATGGATTGTAGCCTCGTAACTATGGAAGGTAGTATGTTGTTCATATTTTTGTTACTCCAATGGATGGTAGCCTTGTCATTATGGAAGGCAGTCTATTGTCTAGATTTTTGTTACTCCAATGGATGGTAGCATTATCATTATGAAAGGTTGTCTGTTGTCGAGATTTTTGTTACTCCAATGGGTGGTAGCATTATCATTAAGGAAGTTTGTCTGTTGTCGATATTTTTGTTACTCCAATGCATGTTTGCCTTGTCATTATGGAAGGTAGTCTGTTTTCGAGATTTTTGTTACTCCAATGGATGGTAGCCTTGTCATTATGGAAGGTAGTCTGTTTTCGATATTTTTGTTACTCCAATGGAGGGTAGCCTTGTCATTATAGAAGGTAGTTTGTTGTTCATATTTTTGTTACTCCAATGGATGGTAGCCTTGTTATTATGGTAGGTAGTCTATTGCAGAGATTTTTGTTACTCCAATGGATGGTAGCATTATCATTAGGGAAGGTTGTCTGTTGTCGAGATTTTTGTTACTCCAATGGATGGTAGCCTTGTCATTACGGAAGGTAGTCTGTTTTCGAGATTTTTGTTACTCCAATGGATGGTAGCCTTGTCATTATGGATGGTAGTCTGTTGTCGATATTTTTGTTATTCCAATGGATTGTAGTCTTTTCATTATGGAACGTATTCTGTTTTCGATGTTTTTTTTACTCCAATGGATAATAGCCTTGTTATTATAGAAGGTAGTCTGTTGTCTAGATGTTGGTTAATCCAATGAATGGTAGCCTTGTCATTATGGAAGGTAGTCTGTTGTCGAGATTTTTGTTACTCCAATTGATGATAGCGTTGTCATTATGGAAGGTAGTATGTCGTTGTGATTTCTGTCACTCCAATGGATGGTAGCCTTGTAACTATGGAAGGTAGTCTGTTGTTCATATTTTTGTTACTCCAATTGATGGTAGCCTTGTCATTATGGAAGGTAGTCTATTGTCGAGATTTTTGTTACTCCAATGGATGGTAGCATTATCATTATGGAAGGTTGTCTGTTCTCGAGATTTTTGTTACTCCAATGGACGGTAGCCTTGTCATTATGGATGGTAGTCTGTTTTCGAGATTTTTGTTACTCCAATGGATGGTAGCCTTGTCATTATGGAATGTAGTCTATTTTCGAGATTTTTGTTACTCTAGTGGATGGTAGCCTTGTCATTATGGAAGGTAGTTTTTTGTTCATATTTTTGTTACTCCAATGGATGGTAGCCTTGTCATTATGGTAGGTAGTCTATTGTCAAGATTTTTGTTACTCCAATGGATGGTAGCATTATCATTATTGAAGGTTGTCTGTTGTCGAGATTTTTGTTACTCCAAGGGATGGTAGCCTTGTCATTACGGAAGGTAGTCTGTTTTCGAGATTTTTGTTACTCCAATGGATGGTAGCCTTGTCATTATTGATGGTAGTCTGTTGTCGAGATTTTTGTTATTCCAATGGATTGTAGCCTTATTATTATGGAACGTATTCTGTTTTCGATGTTTTTGTTACACCAATGGATAGTAGCCTTGTTATTATGGAAGGTAGTATGTTGTTTAGATTTTGGTTATTCCAATGAATGGTAGCCTTGTCATTATGGAAGGTAGTTTGTTGTTGAGATTTTTGTTACTCCAATTGATGCTAGCGTTGTCATTATGGAAGGTAGTATGTCGTTGTGATTTCTGTCACTCCAATGGATGGTAGCCTTGTAACTATGGAAGGTAGTCTATTATTCATATTTTTGTTACTCCAATTGATGGTAGCCTTGTCATTATGGAAGGTAGTCTATTGTCGAGATTTTTGTTACTCCAATGGATGGTAGCATTATCATTATGGAAGGTTGTCTGTTCTCGAGATTTTTTTTACTCCAATGGATGGTAGCCTTGTCATTATGGAAGGTAGTCTGTTTTCGAGATTTTTGTTACTTCAATGGATGGTAGCGTTGTCATTTTGGAAGGTAGTCTTTTTTCGAGATTTTTGTTACTCCAATGGATGGTAGCCTTGTCATTATGGAAGGTAGTCTGTTTTCGAGATTTTTGTTACTCCATGGATGGTAGCCTTGTCATTGTGGAATGTAGTCTATTTTCGAGATTTTTGTTACTCCAGTGGATGGTAGCCTTGTCATTATGGAAGGTAGTTTGTTGTTCATATTTTTGTTACTCCAATGGATGGTAGCCTTGTCATTATGGTAGGTAGTCTATTGTCGAGATTTTTGTTACTCCAATGGATGGTAGCATTATCATTATGGAAGGTTGTCTGTTGTCGAGATTTTTGTTACTCCAATGGATGGTAGCCTTGTCATTATGGAAGGTAGTCTGTTTTCGAGATTTTTGTTACTCCAATGGATGGTAGCCTTGTCATTATGGAAGGTAGTCTATTTTCGAGATTTTTGTTACTCCAGTGGATGGTAGCCTTGTCATTATGGAAGGTAGTTTGCTGTTCATATTTTTGTTACTCCAATGGATGGTAGCCTTGTCATTATGGTAGGTAGTCTATTGTCAAGATTTTTGTTACTCCAATGGATGGTAGCATTATCATTATTGAAGGTTGTCTGTTGTCGAGATTTTTGTTACTCCAATGGATGGTAGCCTTGTCATTACGGAAGGTAGTCTGTTTTCGAGATTTTTGTTACTCCAATGGATGGTAGCCTTGTCATTATGGATGGTAGTCTGTTGTCGAGATTTTTGTTATTCCAATGGATTGTAGCCTCTTCATTATGGAACGTATTCTGCTTTTTGATGTTTTTGTTACTCCAATGGATGGTAGCATTATCATTATGGAAGGTTGTCTCTTCTCGAGATTTTTGTTACTCCAATGGATGGTAGCCTTGTCATTATGGAAGGTAGTTTGTTTTCGAGATTTTTGTTACTCCAATGGATGGTAGCCTTGTCATTATGGAATGTAGTCTATTTTCGAGATTTTTGTTACTCTAGTGGATGGTAGCCTTGTCATTATGGAAGGTAGTTTTTTGTTCATATTTTTGTTACTCCAATGGATGGTAGCCTTGTCATTATGGTAGGTAGTCTATTGTCAAGATTTTTGTTACTCCAATGGATGGTAGCATTATCATTATTGAAGGTTGTCTGTTGTCGAGATTTTTGTTACTCCAATGGATGGTAGCCTTGTCATTATGGAAGGTAGTTTTTTGTTCATATTTTTGTTACTCCAATGGATGGTAGCCTTGTCATTATGGATGGTAGTATGTTGTCGAGATTTTTGTTATTCCAATGGATTGTAGCCTTATTATTATGGAACGTATTCTGTTTTCGATGTTTTTGTTACTCCAATGGATAGTAGCCTTGTTATTATGGAAGGTAGTATGTTGTCTAGATTTTGGTTATTCCAATGAATGGTAGCCTTGTCATTATGGAAGGTAGTTTGTTGTTGAGATTTTTGTTACTTCAATTGATGCTAGCGTTGTTATTATGGAAGGTAGTATGTCGTTGTGATTTCTGTCACTCCAATGGATGGTAGCCTTGTAACTATGGAAGGTAGTCTGTTGTTCATATTTTTGTTACTCTAATTGACGGTAGCCTTGTCATTATGGAAGGTAGTCTATTGTCGAGATTTTTGTTATTCCAATGGATGGTAGCATTATCATTATAGAAGGTTGTCTGTTCTCGAGATTTTTGTTACTCCAATGGATGGTAGCCTTGTCATTATGGAAGGTAGTCCGTTTTCGAGATATTTGTTACTTCAATGGATCGTAGCGTTGTCATTATGGAAGGTTGTCTGTTGTCGAGATTTTTGTTACTCCAATGGATGGTAGCATTATCATTATGGAAGTTTATCTGTTGTCGAGATTTTGGTTACTCCAATGGATGGTAGCCTTGTCATTATGGAAGGTAGTCTATTTTCGATATTTTTGTTACTTTAATGGATGGTAGCCTTGCCATTATGGAAGGTAGTCTATTTTCGAGATTTTTGTTACTCCAATGGATGGTAGCCTAGTCATTACGGAAGGTAGTTTGTTGTTCATATTTTTGTTACTCCAATGGATGGTAGCCTTATCATTATGGTAGGTAGTCTATTGTCGAGATTTTTGTTACTCCAATGGATGGTAGCATTATCATTTTGGAAGGTTGTCTGTTGTCGATATTTTTGTTACTCCAATGGATGGTAGACTTGTCATTACGGAAGGTAGTCTGTTTTCAAGATTTTTGTTACTCCAATGGATGGTAGCCTTGTCATTAGGGATGGTAGTCTATTGTTGAGATTTTTGTTATTCCAATGGATTGTAGCCTTTTCATTATGGAACGTATTCTGTTGTCGATGTTTTTGTTACTCCAATGGATAGTAGCCTTGTCATTATGGAAGGTAGTCTGTTGCCGAGATTTTTGTTACTCCAATGAATGCTAGCGTTGTCATTATGGAAGGTAGTATGTCGTTGTGATTTCTGTCACTCCAATGGATTGTAGCCTCGTAACTATGGAAGGTAGTATGTTGTTCATATTTTTGTTACTCCAATGGATGGTAGCCTTGTCATTATGGAAGGCAGTCTATTGTCTAGATTTTTGTTACTCCAATGGATGGTAGCATTATCATTATGAAAGGTTGTCTGTTGTCGAGATTTTTGTTACTCCAATGGGTGGTAGCATTATCATTAAAGAAGTTTGTCTGTTGTCGATATTTCTGTTACTCCAATGGATGTTTGCCTTGTCATTATGGAAGGTAGTCTGTTTTCGAGATTTTTGTTACTTCAATGGATGGTAGCCTTGTCATTATGGAAGGTAGTCTGTTTTCGATATTTTTGTTACTCCAATGGAGGGTAGCCTTGTCATTATGGAAGGTAGTTTGTTGTTCATATTTTTGTTACTCCAATGGATGGTAGCCTTGTCATTATGGTAGGTAGTCTATTGCCGAGATTTTTGTTACTCCAATGGATGGTAGCATTATCATTAGGGAAGGTTGTCTGTTGTCGAGATTTTGGTTACTCCAATGGATGGTAGCCTTGTCATTACGGAAGGTAGTCTGTTTTCGAGATTTTTGGTACTCCAATGGATGGTAGCCTTGTCATTATGGATGGTAGTCTGTTGTCGATATTTTTGTTATTCCAATGGATTGTAGCCTTTTCATTATGGAACGTATTCTGTTTTCGATGTTTTTGTTACTCCAATGGATAATAGCCTTGTTATTATGGAAGGTAGCCTGTTGTCTAGATGTTGGTTAATCCAATGAATGGTAGCCTTGTCATTATGGAAGGTAGTCTGTTGTCGAGATTTTTGTTACTCCAATTGATGCTAGCGTTGTCATTATGGAAGGTAGTATGTCGTTGTGATTTCTGTCACTCCAATGGATGGTAGCCTTGTAACTATGGAAGGTAGTCTGTTGTTCATATTTTTGTTACTCCAATTGATGGTAGCCTTGTCATTATGGAAGGTAGTCTATTGTCGAGATTTTTGTTACTCCAATGGATGGTAGCATTATCATTATGGAAGGTTGTCTGTTCTCGAGATTTTTGTTACTCCAATGGACGGTAGCCTTGTCATTATGGAAGGTAGTTTGTTTTCGAGATTTTTGTTACTTCAATGGATGGTAGCGTTGTCATTATGGAAGGTAGTCTTTTTTCGAGATTTTTGTTACTCCTATGGATGGTAGCCTTGTCATTATGGAAGGTAGTCTGTTTTCGAGATTTTTGTTACTCCAATGGATGGTAGCCTTGTCATTATGGAATGTAGTCTATTTTCGAGATTTTTGTTACTCTAGTGGATGGTAGCCTTGTCATTATGGAAGGTAGTTTTTTGTTCATATTTTTGTTACTCCAATGGATGGTAGCCTTGTCATTATGGTAGGTAGTCTATTGTCAAGATTTTTGTTACTCCAATGGATGGTAGCATTATCATTATTGAAGGTTGTCTGTTGTCGAGATTTTTGTTACTCCAATGGATGGTAGCCTTGTCATTACGGAAGGTAGTCTGTTTTCGAGATTTTTGTTACTCCAATGGATGGTAGCCTTTTCATTATGGATGGTAGTCTGTTGTCGAGATTTTTGTTATTCCAATGGATTGTAGCCTTATTATTATGGAACGTATTTTGTTTTCGATGTTTTTGTTACTCCTATGGATAGTAGCCTTGTTATTATGGAAGGTAATATGTTGTCTAGATTTTTGTTATTCCAATGAATGGTAGCCTTGTCATTATGGAAGGTAGTTTGTTGTTGAGATTTTTGTTACTCCAATTGATGCTAGCGTTGTCATTATGGAAGGTAGTATGTCGTTGTGATTTCTGTCACTCCAATGGATGGTAGCCTTGTAATTATGGAAGGTAGTCTGTTGTTCATATTTTTGTTACTCCAATGGATAGTAGCCTTGTCATTATGGAAGGTAGTCTATTGTCGAGATTTTTGTTACTCCAATGGATGGTAGCATTATCATTATGGAAGGTTGTCTGATCTCGAGATTTTTGTTACTCCAATGGATGGTAGCCTTGTCATTATGGAAGGTAGTCTGTTTTCGAGATTTTTGTTAATTCAATGGATGGTAGCGTTGTCATTTTGGAAGGTAGTCTTTTTTCGAGATTTTTGTTACTCCAATGGATGGTAGCCTTGTCATTATGGAAGGTAGTCTGTTTTCGAGATTTTTGTTACTCCAATGGATGGTAGCCTTGTCTTTATGGAATGTAGTCTATTTTCAAGATTTTTGTTACTCCAGTGGATGGTAGCCTTGTCATTATGGAAGGTAGTTTGTTGTTCATATTTTTGTTCTCCAATGGATGGTAGCCTTGTCATTATGGTAGGTAGTCTATTGTCGAGATTTTTGTTACTCCAATGGATGGTAGCATTATCATTATGGAAGGTTGTCTGTTGTCGAGATTTTTGTTACTCCAATGGATGGTAGCCTTGTCATTATGGAAGGTAGTCTGTTTTCGAGATTTTTGTTACTCCAATGGATGGTAGCCTTGTCATTATGGAAGGTAGTCTATTTTCGAGATTTTTGTTACTCCAGTGGATGGTAGCCTTGTCATTATGGAAGGTACTTTGTTGTTCATATTTTTGTTACTCCAGTGGATGGTAGCCTTGTCATTATGGAAGGTAGTTTGTTGTTCATATTTTTGTTACTCCAATGGATGGTAGCATTATCATTATTGAAGGTTGTCTGTTGTCGAGATTTTTGTTACTCCAATGGATGGTAGCCTTGTCATTACGGAAGGTAGTCTGTTTTCGAGATTTTTGTTACTCCAATGGATGGTAGCCTTGTCATTATGGATGGTAGTCTGTTGTCGAGATTTTTGTTATTCCAATGGATTGTAGCCTTTTCATTATGGAACGTATTCTGTTTTCGATGTTTTTGTTACTCCAATGGATAGTAGCCTTGTTATTATGGAAGGTAGTATGTTGTCTAGATTTTGGTTATTCCAATGAATGGTAGCCTTGTCATTATGGAAGGTAGTTTGTTGTTGAGATTTTTGTTACTCCAATTGATGCTACCGTTGTCATTATGGAAGGTAGTATGTCGTTGTGATTTCTGTCACTCCAATGGATGGTAGCCTTGTAACTATGGAAGGTAGTCTGTTGTTCATATTTTTGTTACTCCAATGGATGGTAGCCTTGTCATTATGGAAGGTAGTCTATTGTCGAGATTTTTGTTACTCCAATGGATGGTAGTATTATCATTATGGAAGGTTGTCTGTTCTCGAGATTTTTGTTACTCCAATGGATGGTAGCCTTATCATTATGGAAGGTAGTCTGTTTTCGAGATTTTTGTTACTCCAATGGATGGTAGCCTTGTCATTATGGAATGTAGTCTATTTTCGAGATTTTTGTTACTCTAGTGGATGGTAGCCTTGTCATTATAGAAGGTAGTTTTTTGTTCATATTTTTGTTACTCCAATGGATGGTAGCCTTGTCATTATGGTAGGTAGTCTGTTGTCAAGATTTTTGTTACTCCAATGGATGGTAGCATTATCATTATGGAAGGTTATCTGTTCTCGAGATTTTTGTTACTCCAATGGATGGTAGCCTTGTCATTACGGAAGGTAGTCTGTTTTCGAGATTTTTGTTACTCCAATGGATGGTAGCCTTGTCATTATTGATGGTAGTCTGTTGTCGAGATTTTTGTTATTCCAATGGATTGTAGCCTTATTATTATGGAACGTATTCTGTTTTCGATGTTTTTGTTACACCAATGGATAGTAGCCTTGTTATTATGGAAGGTAGTATGTTGTTTAGATTTTGGTTATTCCAATGAATGGTAGCCTTGTCATTATGGAAGGTAGTTTGTTGTTGAGATTTTTGTTACTCCAATTGATGCTAGCGTTGTCATTATGGAAGGTAGTATGTCGTTGTGATTTTTGTCACTCCAATGGATGGTAGCCTTGTAACTATGGAAGGTAGTCTGTTATTCATATTTTTGTTACTCCAATTGATGGTAGCCTTGTCATTATGGAAGGTAGTCTATTGTCGAGATTTTTGTTACTCCAATGGATGGTAGCATTATCATTATGGAAGGTTGTCTGTTCTCGAGATTTTTTTTACTCCAATGGATGGTAGCCTTGTCATTATGGAAGGTAGTCTGTTTTCGAGATTTTTGTTACTTCAATGGATGGTAGCGTTGTCATTTTGGAAGGTAGTCTTTTTTCGAGATTTTTGTTACTCCAATGGATGGTAGCCTTGTCATTATGGAAGGTAGTCTGTTTTCGAGATTTTTGTTACTCCATGGATGGTAGCCTTGTCATTGTGGAATGTAGTCTATTTTCGAGATTTTTGTTACTCCAGTGGATGGTAGCCTTGTCATTATGGAAGGTAGTTTGTTGTTCATATTTTTGTTACTCCAATGGATGGTAGCCTTGTCATTATGGTAGGTAGTCTATTGTCGAGATTTTTGTTACTCCAATGGATGGTAGCATTATCATTATGGAAGGTTGTCTGTTGTCGAGATTTTTGTTACTCCAATGGATGGTAGCCTTGTCATTATGGAAGGTAGTCTGTTTTCGAGATTTTTGTTACTCCAATGGATGGTAGCCTTGTCATTATGGAAGGTAGTTTGCTGTTCATATTTTTGTTACTCCAATGGATGGTAGCCTTGTCATTATGGTAGGTAGTCTATTGTCAAGATTTTTGTTACTCCAATGGATGGTAGCATTATCATTATTGAAGGTTGTCTGTTGTCGAGATTTTTGTTACTCCAATGGATGGTAGCCTTGTCATTACGGAAGGTAGTCTGTTTTCGAGATTTTTGTTACTCCAATGGATGGTAGCCTTGTCATTATGGATGGTAGTCTGTTGTCGAGATTTTTGTTATTCCAATGGATTGTAGCCTCTTCATTATGGAACGTATTCTGCTTTTTGATGTTTTTGTTACTCCAATGGATGGTAGCATTATCATTATGGAAGGTTGTCTCTTCTCGAGATTTTTGTTACTCCAATGGATGGTAGCCTTGTCATTATGGAAGGTAGTTTGTTTTCGAGATTTTTGTTACTCCAATGGATGGTAGCCTTGTCATTATGGAATGTAGTCTATTTTCGAGATTTTTGTTACTCTAGTGGATGGTAGCCTTGTCATTATGGAAGGTAGTTTTTTGTTCATATTTTTGTTACTCCAATGGATGGTAGCCTTGTCATTATGGTAGGTAGTCTATTGTCAAGATTTTTGTTACTCCAATGGATGGTAGCATTATCATTATTGAAGGTTGTCTGTTGTCGAGATTTTTGTTACTCCAATGGATGGTAGCCTTGTCATTATGGAAGGTAGTTTTTTGTTCATATTTTTGTTACTCCAATGGATGGTAGCCTTGTCATTATGGATGGTAGTATGTTGTCGAGATTTTTGTTATTCCAATGGATTGTAGCCTTATTATTATGGAACGTATTCTGTTTTCGATGTTTTTGTTACTCCAATGGATAGTAGCCTTGTTATTATGGAAGGTAGTATGTTGTCTAGATTTTGGTTATTCCAATGAATGGTAGCCTTGTCATTATGGAAGGTAGTTTGTTGTTGAGATTTTTGTTACTTCAATTGATGCTAGCGTTGTTATTATGGAAGGTAGTATGTCGTTGTGATTTCTGTCACTCCAATGGATGGTAGCCTTGTAACTATGGAAGGTAGTCTGTTGTTCATATTTTTGTTACTCTAATTGACGGTAGCCTTGTCATTATGGAAGGTAGTCTATTGTCGAGATTTTTGTTATTCCAATGGATGGTAGCATTATCATTATAGAAGGTTGTCTGTTCTCGAGATTTTTGTTACTCCAATGGATGGTAGCCTTGTCATTATGGAAGGTAGTCCGTTTTCGAGATATTTGTTACTTCAATGGATCGTAGCGTTGTCATTATGGAAGGTTGTCTGTTGTCGAGATTTTTGTTACTCCAATGGATGGTAGCATTATCATTATGGAAGTTTATCTGTTGTCGAGATTTTGGTTACTCCAATGGATGGTAGCCTTGTCATTATGGAAGGTAGTCTATTTTCGATATTTTTGTTACTTTAATGGATGGTAGCCTTGCCATTATGGAAGGTAGTCTATTTTCGAGATTTTTGTTACTCCAATGGATGGTAGCCTAGTCATTACGGAAGGTAGTTTGTTGTTCATATTTTTGTTACTCCAATGGATGGTAGCCTTATCATTATGGTAGGTAGTCTATTGTCGAGATTTTTGTTACTCCAATGGATGGTAGCATTATCATTTTGGAAGGTTGTCTGTTGTCGATATTTTTGTTACTCCAATGGATGGTAGACTTGTCATTACGGAAGGTAGTCTGTTTTCAAGATTTTTGTTACTCCAATGGATGGTAGCCTTGTCATTAGGGATGGTAGTCTATTGTTGAGATTTTTGTTATTCCAATGGATTGTAGCCTTTTCATTATGGAACGTATTCTGTTGTCGATGTTTTTGTTACTCCAATGGATAGTAGCCTTGTCATTATGGAAGGTAGTCTGTTGCCGAGATTTTTGTTACTCCAATGAATGCTAGCGTTGTCATTATGGAAGGTAGTATGTCGTTGTGATTTCTGTCACTCCAATGGATTGTAGCCTCGTAACTATGGAAGGTAGTATGTTGTTCATATTTTTGTTACTCCAATGGATGGTAGCCTTGTCATTATGGAAGGCAGTCTATTGTCTAGATTTTTGTTACTCCAATGGATGGTAGCATTATCATTATGAAAGGTTGTCTGTTGTCGAGATTTTTGTTACTCCAATGGGTGGTAGCATTATCATTAAAGAAGTTTGTCTGTTGTCGATATTTCTGTTACTCCAATGGATGTTTGCCTTGTCATTATGGAAGGTAGTCTGTTTTCGAGATTTTTGTTACTTCAATGGATGGTAGCCTTGTCATTATGGAAGGTAGTCTGTTTTCGATATTTTTGTTACTCCAATGGAGGGTAGCCTTGTCATTATGGAAGGTAGTTTGTTGTTCATATTTTTGTTACTCCAATGGATGGTAGCCTTGTCATTATGGTAGGTAGTCTATTGCCGAGATTTTTGTTACTCCAATGGATGGTAGCATTATCATTAGGGAAGGTTGTCTGTTGTCGAGATTTTGGTTACTCCAATGGATGGTAGCCTTGTCATTACGGAAGGTAGTCTGTTTTCGAGATTTTTGGTACTCCAATGGATGGTAGCCTTGTCATTATGGATGGTAGTCTGTTGTCGATATTTTTGTTATTCCAATGGATTGTAGCCTTTTCATTATGGAACGTATTCTGTTTTCGATGTTTTTGTTACTCCAATGGATAATAGCCTTGTTATTATGGAAGGTAGCCTGTTGTCTAGATGTTGGTTAATCCAATGAATGGTAGCCTTGTCATTATGGAAGGTAGTCTGTTGTCGAGATTTTTGTTACTCCAATTGATGCTAGCGTTGTCATTATGGAAGGTAGTATGTCGTTGTGATTTCTGTCACTCCAATGGATGGTAGCCTTGTAACTATGGAAGGTAGTCTGTTGTTCATATTTTTGTTACTCCAATTGATGGTAGCCTTGTCATTATGGAAGGTAGTCTATTGTCGAGATTTTTGTTACTCCAATGGATGGTAGCATTATCATTATGGAAGGTTGTCTGTTCTCGAGATTTTTGTTACTCCAATGGACGGTAGCCTTGTCATTATGGAAGGTAGTTTGTTTTCGAGATTTTTGTTACTTCAATGGATGGTAGCGTTGTCATTATGGAAGGTAGTCTTTTTTCGAGATTTTTGTTACTCCTATGGATGGTAGCCTTGTCATTATGGAAGGTAGTCTGTTTTCGAGATTTTTGTTACTCCAATGGATGGTAGCCTTGTCATTATGGAATGTAGTCTATTTTCGAGATTTTTGTTACTCTAGTGGATGGTAGCCTTGTCATTATGGAAGGTAGTTTTTTGTTCATATTTTTGTTACTCCAATGGATGGTAGCCTTGTCATTATGGTAGGTAGTCTATTGTCAAGATTTTTGTTACTCCAATGGATGGTAGCATTATCATTATTGAAGGTTGTCTGTTGTCGAGATTTTTGTTACTCCAATGGATGGTAGCCTTGTCATTACGGAAGGTAGTCTGTTTTCGAGATTTTTGTTACTCCAATGGATGGTAGCCTTTTCATTATGGATGGTAGTCTGTTGTCGAGATTTTTGTTATTCCAATGGATTGTAGCCTTATTATTATGGAACGTATTTTGTTTTCGATGTTTTTGTTACTCCTATGGATAGTAGCCTTGTTATTATGGAAGGTAATATGTTGTCTAGATTTTTGTTATTCCAATGAATGGTAGCCTTGTCATTATGGAAGGTAGTTTGTTGTTGAGATTTTTGTTACTCCAATTGATGCTAGCGTTGTCATTATGGAAGGTAGTATGTCGTTGTGATTTCTGTCACTCCAATGGATGGTAGCCTTGTAATTATGGAAGGTAGTCTGTTGTTCATATTTTTGTTACTCCAATGGATAGTAGCCTTGTCATTATGGAAGGTAGTCTATTGTCGAGATTTTTGTTACTCCAATGGATGGTAGCATTATCATTATGGAAGGTTGTCTGATCTCGAGATTTTTGTTACTCCAATGGATGGTAGCCTTGTCATTATGGAAGGTAGTCTGTTTTCGAGATTTTTGTTAATTCAATGGATGGTAGCGTTGTCATTTTGGAAGGTAGTCTTTTTTCGAGATTTTTGTTACTCCAATGGATGGTAGCCTTGTCATTATGGAAGGTAGTCTGTTTTCGAGATTTTTGTTACTCCAATGGATGGTAGCCTTGTCTTTATGGAATGTAGTCTATTTTCAAGATTTTTGTTACTCCAGTGGATGGTAGCCTTGTCATTATGGAAGGTAGTTTGTTGTTCATATTTTTGTTCTCCAATGGATGGTAGCCTTGTCATTATGGTAGGTAGTCTATTGTCGAGATTTTTGTTACTCCAATGGATGGTAGCATTATCATTATGGAAGGTTGTCTGTTGTCGAGATTTTTGTTACTCCAATGGATGGTAGCCTTGTCATTATGGAAGGTAGTCTGTTTTCGAGATTTTTGTTACTCCAATGGATGGTAGCCTTGTCATTATGGAAGGTAGTCTATTTTCGAGATTTTTGTTACTCCAGTGGATGGTAGCCTTGTCATTATGGAAGGTACTTTGTTGTTCATATTTTTGTTACTCCAGTGGATGGTAGCCTTGTCATTATGGAAGGTAGTTTGTTGTTCATATTTTTGTTACTCCAATGGATGGTAGCATTATCATTATTGAAGGTTGTCTGTTGTCGAGATTTTTGTTACTCCAATGGATGGTAGCCTTGTCATTACGGAAGGTAGTCTGTTTTCGAGATTTTTGTTACTCCAATGGATGGTAGCCTTGTCATTATGGATGGTAGTCTGTTGTCGAGATTTTTGTTATTCCAATGGATTGTAGCCTTTTCATTATGGAACGTATTCTGTTTTCGATGTTTTTGTTACTCCAATGGATAGTAGCCTTGTTATTATGGAAGGTAGTATGTTGTCTAGATTTTGGTTATTCCAATGAATGGTAGCCTTGTCATTATGGAAGGTAGTTTGTTGTTGAGATTTTTGTTACTCCAATTGATGCTACCGTTGTCATTATGGAAGGTAGTATGTCGTTGTGATTTCTGTCACTCCAATGGATGGTAGCCTTGTAACTATGGAAGGTAGTCTGTTGTTCATATTTTTGTTACTCCAATGGATGGTAGCCTTGTCATTATGGAAGGTAGTCTATTGTCGAGATTTTTGTTACTCCAATGGATGGTAGTATTATCATTATGGAAGGTTGTCTGTTCTCGAGATTTTTGTTACTCCAATGGATGGTAGCCTTATCATTATGGAAGGTAGTCTGTTTTCGAGATTTTTGTTACTCCAATGGATGGTAGCCTTGTCATTATGGAATGTAGTCTATTTTCGAGATTTTTGTTACTCTAGTGGATGGTAGCCTTGTCATTATAGAAGGTAGTTTTTTGTTCATATTTTTGTTACTCCAATGGATGGTAGCCTTGTCATTATGGTAGGTAGTCTGTTGTCAAGATTTTTGTTACTCCAATGGATGGTAGCATTATCATTATTGAAGGTTGTCTGTTGTCGAGATTTTTGTTACTCCAATGGATGGTAGCCTTGTCATTACGGAAGGTAGTCTGTTTTCGAGATTTTTGTTACTCCAATGGATGGTAGCCTTGTCATTATGGATTGTAGTCTGTTGTCGAGATTTTTGTTATTCCAATGGATTATAGCCTTATTATTATGGAACGTATTTTGTTTTTGATGTTTTTGTTACTCCAATGGATAGTAGCCTTGTTATTATGGAAGGTACTATGTTGTCTAGATTTTGGTTATTCCAATGAATGGTAGCCTTGTCATTATGGAAGGTAGTTTGTTGTTGAGATTTTTGTTACTCCAATTGATGCTAGCGTTGTCATTATGGAAGGTAGTATGTCGTTGTGATTTCTGTCACTCCAATGGATGGTAGCCTTGTAACTATGGAAGGTAGTCTGTTGTTCATATTTTTGTTACTCCAATTGATGGTAGCCTTGTCATTATGGAAGGTAGTCTATTGTCGAGATTTTTGTTACTCCAATGGATGGTAGCATTATCATTATGGAAGGTTATCTGTTCTCGAGATTTTTGTTACTCCAATGGATGGTAGCCTTGTCATTATGGAAGGTAGTCTGTTTTCAAGATTTTTGTTACTTCAATGGATGGTAGCGTTGTCATTTTGGAAGGTAGTCTTTTTTCGAGATTTTTGTTACTCCAATGGATGGTAGCCTTGTCTTTATGGAAGGTAGTCTGTTTTCGAGATTTTTGTTTCTCCAATGGATGGTAGCCTTGTCATTATGGAATGTAGTCTATTTTCGAGATTTTTGTTACTCCATTGGATGGTAGCCTTGTCATTATGGAAGGTAGTTTGTTGTTCATATTTTTGTTACTCCAATGGATGGTAGCCTTGTCATTATGGTAGGTAGTCTATTGTCGAGATTTTTGTTACTCCAATGGATGGTAGCATTATCATTATGGAAGGTTGTCTGTTGTCGAGATTTTTGTTACTCCAATGGATGGTAGCCTTGTCATTATGGAAGGTAGTCTATTTTCGAGATTTTTGTTACTCCAATGGATGGTAGCCTTGTCATTATGGAAGGTAGTCTATTTTCGAGATTTTTGTTACTCCAGTGGATGGTAGCCTTGTCATTATGGAAGGTAGTTTGCTGTTCATATTTTTGTTACTCCAATGAATGGTAGCCTTGTCATTATGGTAGGTAGTCTATTGTCAAGATTTTTGTTACTCCAATGGATGGTAGCATTATCATTATTGAAGGTTGTCTGTTGTCGAGATTTTTGTTACTTCAATGGATGGTAGCCTTGTCATTACGGAAGGTAGTCTGTTTTCGAGATTTTTGTTACTCCAATGGATGGTAGCCTTGTCATTATGGATGTTAGTCTGTTGTCGAGATTTTTGTTATTCCAATGGATTGTAGCCTTTTCATTATGGAACGTATTCTGTTTTCGGTGTTTTTGTTACTCCAATGGATAGTAGCCTTGTTATTATGGAAGGTAGTATGTTGTCTAGATTTTGGTTATTCCAATGAATGGTAGCCTTGTCATTATGGAAGGTAGTTTGTTGTTGAGATTTTTGTTACTCCAATTGATGCTAGCGTTGTCATTATGGAAGGTAGTATGTCGTTGTGATTTCTGTCACTCCAATGGATGGTAGCCTTGTAACTATGGAAGGTAGTCTGTTGTTCATATTTTTGTTACTCAAATGGATAGTAGCCTTGTCATTATGGAAGGTAGTCTATTGTCGAGATTTTTGTTACTCCAATGGATGGTAGCATTATCATTATGGAAGGTTGTCTGTTCTCGAGATTTTTGTTACTCCAATGGATGGTAGCCTTGTCATTATGGAAGGTAGTCTGTTTTCGAGATTTTTGTTACTTCAATGGATGGTAGCGTTGTCATTTTCGAAGGTAGTCTTTTTTCGAGATTTTTGTTACTCCAATGGATGGTAGCCTTGTCATTATGGAAGGTAGTCTGTTTTCGAGATTTTTGTTACTCCAATGGATGGTAGCCTTGTCATTATGGAATGTAGTCTATTTTCGAGATTTTTGTTACTCCAGTGGATGGTAGCCTTGTCATTATGGAAGGTAGTTTGTTGTTCATATTTTTGTTACTCCAATGGATAGTAGCCTTGTCATTATGGTAGGTAGTCTATTGTCGAGATTTTTGTTACTCCAATGGATGGTAGCATTATCATTATTGAAGGTTGTCTGTTGTCGAGATTTTTGTTACTCCAATGGATGGTAGCCTTGTCATTACGGAAGGTAGTCTGTTTTCGAGATTTTTGTTACTCCAATGGATGGTAGCCTTGTCATTATGGATGGTAGTCTGTTGTCGAGATTTTTGTTATTCCAATGGATTGTAGCCTTTTCATTATGGAACGTATTCTGTTTTCGATGTTTTTGTTACTCCAATGGATAGTAGCCTTGTTATTATGGAAGGTAGTATGTTGTCTAGATTTTGGTTATTCCAATGAATGGTAGCCTTGTCATTATGGAAGGTAGTCTATTTTCGAGATTTTTGTTACTCCAGTGGATGGTAGCCTTGTCATTATGGAAGGTAGTTTGCTGTTCATATTTTTGTTACTCCAATGGATGGTAGCCTTGTCATTATGGTAGGTAGTCTATTGTCAAGATTTTTGTTACTCCAATGGATGGTAGCATTATCATTATGGAAGGTTGTCTGTTGTCGAGATTTTTGTTACTCTAATGGATGGTAGCCTTGTCATTATGGAAGGTAGTCTGTTTTCGAGATTTTTGTTACTCCAATGGATGGTAGCCTTGTCATTATGGAAGGTAGTCTATTTTCGAGATTTTTGTTACTCCAGTGGATGGTAGTCTTGTCATTATGGAAGGTAGTTTGCTGTTCATATTTTTGTTACTCCAATGGATGGTAGCCTTGTCATTATGGTAGGTAGTCTATTGTCAAGATTTTTGTTACTCCAATGGATGGTAGCATTATCATTATTGAAGGTTGTCTGTTGTCGAGATTTTTGTTACTTCAATGGATGGTAGCCTTGTCATTACGGAAGGTAGTCTGTTTTCGAGATTTTTGTTACTCCAATGGATGGTAGCCTTGTCATTATGGATGTTAGTCTGTTGTCGAGATTTTTGTTATTCCAATGGATTGTAGCCTTTTCATTATGGAACGTATTATGTTTTCTATGTTTTTGTTACTCCAATGGATAGTAGCCTTGTTATTATGGAAGGTAGTATGTTGTCTAGATTTTGGTTATTCCAATGAATGGTAGCCTTGTCATTATGGAAGGTAGTTTGTTGTTGAGATTTTTGTTACTCCAATTGATGCTACCGTTGTCATTATGGAAGGTAGTATGTCGTTGTGATTTCTATCACTCCAATGGATGGTAGCCTTGTAACTATGGAAGGTAGTCTGTTGTTCATATTTTTGTTACTCCAATGGATGGTAGCCTTGTCATTATGGAAGGTAGTCTATTGTCGAGATTTTTGTTACTCCAATGGATGGTAGCATTATCGTGATGGAAGGTTGTCTGTTCTCGAGATTTTTGTTACTCCAATGGATGGTAGCCTTGTTATTATGGAAGGTAGTCTGTTTTCGAGATTTTTGTTATTTCAATGGATGGTAGCGTTGTCATTATGGAAGGTAGTCTTTTTTCGAGATTTTTGTTACTCCAATGGATGGTAGCCTTGTCATTATGGAAGGTAGTCTGTTTTTGAGATTTTTGTTACTCTAATGGATGGTAGCCTTGTCATTATGGAATGTAGTCTATTTTCGAGATTTTTGTTACGCCAGTGGATGGCAGCCTTGTCATTATGGAAGGTAGTTTGTTGTTCATATTTTTATATCTCCAATGGATGGTAGCCTTGTCATTATTGTAGGTAGTCTATTGTCGAGATTTTTGTTACTCCAATGGTTGGTAGCATTATCATTGTTGAAGATCTTCTGTTGTCGAGATTTTTGTTACTCCAATGGATGGTAGCCTTGTCATTACGGAAGGTAGTCTGTTTTCGAGATTTTTGTTACTCCAATGGATGGTAGCCTTGTCATTATGGATGGTAGTCTGTTGTCGAGATTTTTGTTATTCCAATGGATTGTAGCCTTTTCATTATGGAACGTATTCTGTTTTCAATGTTTTTGTTACTCTAATGGATAGTAGCCTTCTTATTATGGAAGGTAGTCTATTGTCTAGATTTTTGTTACTCCAATTGATGCTAGCGTTGTCATTATGGAAGGTAGCATGTCGTTGTGATTTCTGTCACTCCAATGGATGGTAGCCTTGTAACTATGGAAGGTAGTCTGTTGTTCATATTTTTGTTACTCCAATGGATGGTAGCCTTGTTATTAAGGAAGGTAGTCTATTGTCGAGATTTTTGTTACTCCAATGGATGGTAGCATTATCATTATGGAAGGTTGTCTGTTCTCGAGATTTTTGTTACTCCAATGGATGGTAGCCTTGTCATTATGGAAGGTAGTCTATTTTCGAGATTTTTGTTACTTCAATGGATGGTAGCTTTGTCATTATGGAAGGTAGTCTGTTTTTGAGATTTTTGCTACTCCAATGGATGGTAGCCTTGTCATTATGGAAGGTAGTCTGTTTTCGAAATTTTTGTTACTCCAATGGATGGTAGCCTTGTCATTATGGAATGTAGTCTATTTTCGAGATTTTTGTTACTCAAATGGATGGTAGCCTTGTCATTATGGAAGGTAGTTTGTTGTTCATATTTTTGTTACTCCAATGGATGGTAGCCTAGTCATTATGGTAGGTAGTTTATTGAGATTTTTGTTACTCCAATGGATGGTAGCATTATCATTATGGAAGGTTGTTTGTTGTCGAGATTTTTGTTACTCCAATGGATGGTAGCCTTGTCATTACGGAAGGTAGTCTGTTTTCGAGATTTTTGTTACTCCAATGGATGGTAGCCTTGTCATTATGGAAGGTAGTTTGCTGTTCATATTTTTGTTACTCCAATGGATGGTAGCCTTGTCATTATTGTAGGTAGTCTATTGTCGAGATTTTTGTTACTCCAATGGTTGGTAGCATTATCATTATTGAAGATTGTCTGTTGTTGAGATTTTTGTTACTCCAATGGATGGAAGTCTTGTCATTACGGAAGGTAGTCTGTTTTCGAGATTTTTGTTACTCCAATGGATGGTAGCCTTGTCATTATGGATGGTAGTCTGTTGTCCAGAGTTTTGTTATTCCAATGGATTGTAGCCTTTTCATTATGGAACGTATTCTGTTTTCAATGTTTTTGTTACTCTAATGGATAGTAGCCTTGTTATTATGGAAGGTAGTCTATTGTCTAGATTTTTGTTACTCCAATTGATGCTAGCGTTGTCATTATGGAAGGTAGCATGTCGTTGCGATTTCTGTCACTCCAATGGATGGTAGCCTTGTAACTATGGAAGGTAGTCTGTTGTTCATATTTTTGTTACTCCAATGGATGGTAGCCTTGTTATTATGGAAGGTAGTCTATTGTCGAGATTTTTGTTACTCCAATGCATGGTAGCATTATCATTATGGAAGGTTGTCTGTTCTCGAAATTTTTGTTACTCCAATGGATGGTAGCCTTGTCATTATGGAAGGTAGTCTATTTTCGAGATTTTTGTTACTCAAATGGATGGTAGCCTTGTCATTATGGAAGGTAGTTTGTTGGTCATATTTTTGTTACTCCAATGGATGGTAGCCTTGTCATTATGGTAGGTAGTCTATTGAGATTTTTGTTACTCCAATGGATGGTAGCATTATCATTATGGAATGTTGTTTGTTGTCAAGATTTTTGTTCCTCCAATGGATGGTAGCCTTGTCATTACGAAAGGTAGTCCGTTTTCGAGATTTTTGTTACTCCAATGGATGGTAGCCTTGTCATTATGGATGGTAGTCTGTTGTCGAGAGTTTTGTTGATCCAATGGATTGTAGCCTTTTCATTATGGAACGTATTCTGTTTTCGATGTTTTTGTTACTCCAATGGATAGTAACCTTGTTATTATGGAAGGTAGTCTATTGTCTAGATTTTGGTTATTCCAATGAATGGTAGCCTTGTCATTATGGAAGGTAGTCTGTTGTTGGGATTTTTGTTACTCCAATTGATGCTAGCGTTTTCATTATGTAAGGTAGTATGTCGTTGTGATTTCTGTCACTCCAATGGATGGTAGCCTTCTAAGTAGGGAAGGTAGTCTGTTGTTCATATTTTTGTTACTCCAATGGATGGTAGCCTTGTCATTATGGAAGGTAGTCTATTGTCGAGATTTTTGTTACTCCAATGGATGGTAGCATCATCATTATGGAAGGTTGTCTGTTCTCGAGATTTTTGTTACTCCAATGGATGGTAGCCTTGTCATTATGGAAGGTAGTCTATTTTCGAGATTTTTATTACTCCAATGGATGGTAGCCTTGTCATTATGGAAGGTAGTCTATTTTCGAGATTTTTGTTACTCTAGTGGATGGTAGCCTTGTCATTATGGAAGGTAGTTTGCTGTTCATATTTTTGTTACTCCAATGGATGGTAGCCTTGTCATTATGGTAGGTAGTCTATTGTCAAGATTTTTGTTACTCCAATGGATGGTAGCATTATCATTATTGAAGGTTGTCTGTTGTCGAGATTTTTGTTACTTCAATGGATGGTAGCCTTGTCATTAAGGAAGGTAGTCTGTTTTCGAGATTTTTGTTACTCCAATGGATGGTAGCCTTGTCATTATGGATGTTAGTCTGTTGTCGAGATTTTTGTTATTCCAATGGATTGTAACCTTTTCATTATGGAACGTATTCTGTTTTCGATGTTTTTGTTACTCGAATGGATAGTAGCCTTGTTATTATGGAAGGTAGTATGTTGTCTAGATTTTGGTTATTCAAATGAATGGTAGCCTTGTCATTATGGAAGGTAGTTTGTTGTTGAGATTTTTGTTACTCCAATTGATGCTAGCGTTGTCATTATGGAAGGTAGTATGTCGTTGTGATTTCTGTCACTCCAATGGATGGTAGCCTTGTAACTATGGAAGGTAGTCTGTTGTTCATATTTTTGTTACTCAAATGGATAATAGCCTTGTCATTATGGAAGGTAGTCTATTGTCGAGATTTTTGTTACTCCAATGGATGGTAGCATTATCATTATGGAAGGTTGTCTGTTCTCGAGATTTTTGTTACTCCAATGGATGGTAGCCTTGTCATTATGGAAGGTAGTCTGTTTTCGAGATTTTTGTTACTTCAATGGATGGTAGCGTTGTCATTTTCGAAGGTAGTCTTTTTTCGAGATTTTTGTTACTCCAATGGATGGTAGCCTTGTCATTATGGAAGGTAGTCTGTTTTCGAGATTTTTGTTACTCCAATGGATGGTAGCCTTGTCATTATGGAATGTAGTGTATTTTCGAGATTTTTGTTACTCCAGTGGATGGTAGCCTTGTCATTATGGAAGGTAGTTTGTTGTTCATATTTTTGTTACTCCAATGGATGGTAGCCTTGTCATTATGGTAGGTAGTCTATTGTCGAGATTTTTGTTACTCCAATGGATGGTAGCATTATCATTATGGAAGGTTGTCTGTTGTCGAGATTTTTGTTACTCCAATGGATGGTAGCCTTGTCATTATGGAAGGTAGTCAATTTTCGAGATTTTTGTTACTCCAATGGATGGTAGCCTTGTCATTATGGAAGGTAGTCTATTTTCGAGATTTTTGTTACTCCAGTGGATGGTAGCCTTGTCATTATGGAAGGTAGTTTGCTGTTCATATTTTTGTTACTCCAATGGATGGTAGCCTTGTCATTATGGTAGGTAGTCTATTGTCAAGATTTTTGTTACTCCAATGGATGGTAGCATTATCATTATTGAAGGTTGTCTGTTGTCGAGATTTTTGTTACTCCAATGGATGGTAGCCTTGTCATTACGGAAGGTAGTCTATTTTCGAGATTTTTGTTACTCCAATGGATGGTAGCCTTGTCATTATGGATGGTAGTCTGTTGTCGAGATTTTTGTTATTCCAATGGATTGTAGCCTTTTCATTATGGAACGTATTCTGTTTTCGATGTTTTTGTTACTCCAATGGATAGTAGCCTTGTTATTATGGAAGGTAGTATGTTGTCTAGATTTTGGTTATTCCAATGAATGGTAGCCTTGTCATTATGGAAGGTAGTTTGTTGTTGAGATTTTTGTTACTCCAATTGATGCTACCGTTGTCATTATGGAAGGTAGTATGTCGTTGTGATTTCTGTCACTCCAATGGATGGTAGCCTTGTAACTATGGAAGGTAGTCTGTTGTTCATATTTTTGTTACTCAAATGGATAATAGCCTTGTCATTATGGAAGGTAGTCTATTGTCGAGATTTTTGTTACTCCAATGGATGGTAGCATTATCATTATGGAAGGTTGTCTGTTCTCGAGATTTTTGTTACTCCAATGGATGGTAGCCTTGTCATTATGGAAGGTAGTCTGTTTTCGAGATTTTTGTTACTTCAATGGATGGTAGCGTTGTCATTTTCGAAGGTAGTCTTTTTTCGAGATTTTTGTTACTCCAATGGATGGTAGCCTTGTCATTATGGAAGGTAGTCTGTTTTCGAGATTTTTGTTACTCCAATGGATGGTAGCCTTGTCATTATGGAATGTAGTCTATTTTCGAGATTTTTGTTACTCCAGTGGATGGTAGCCTTGTCATTATGGAAGGTAGTTTGTTGTTCATATTTTTGTTACTCCAATGGATGGTAGCCTTGTCATTATGGTAGGTAGTCTATTGTCGAGATTTTTGTTACTCCAATGGATGGTAGCATTATCATTGTTGAAGATCTTCTGTTGTCGAGATTTTTGTTACTCCAATGGATGGTAGCCTTGTCATTACGGAAGGTAGTCTATTTTCGAGATTTTTGTTACTCCAATGGATGGTAGCCTTGTCATTATGGATGGTAGTCTGTTGTCGAGATTTTTGTTATTCCAATGGATTGTAGCCTTTTCATTATGGAACGTATTCTGTTTTCAATGTTTTTGTTACTCTAATGGATAGTAGCCTTCTTATTATGGAAGGTAGTCTATTGTCTAGATTTTTTTTACTCCAATTGATGCTAGCGTTGTCATTATGGAAGGTAGCATGTCGTTGTGATTTCTGTCACTCCAATGGATGGTAGCCTTGTAACTATGGAAGGTAGTCTGTTGTTCATATTTTTGTTACTCCAATGGATGGTAGCCTTGTTCTTAAGGAAGGTAGTCTATTGTCGAGATTTTTGTTACTCCAATGGATGGTAGCATTATCATTATGGAAGGTTGTCTGTTCTCGAGATTTTTGTTACTCCAATGGATGGTAGCCTTGTCATTATGGAAGGTAGTCTATTTTCGAGATTTATGTTACTTCAATGGATGGTAGCTTTGTCATTATGGAAGGTAGTCTGTTTTCGAGATTTTTGCTACTCCAATGGATGGTAGCCTTGTCATTATGGAAGGTAGTCTGTTTTCGAGATTTTTTTTACTCCAATGGATGGTAGCCTTGTCATTATGGAATGTAGTCTATTTTCGAGATTTTTGTTACTCAAATGGATGGTAGCCTTGTCATTATGGAAGGTAGTTTGTTGTTCATATTTTTGTTACTCCAATGGATGGTAGCCTAGTCATTATGGTAGGTAGTTTATTGAGATTTTTGTTACTCCAATGGATGGTAGCATTATCATTATGGAAGGTTGTTTGTTGTCGAGATTTTTGTTACTCCAATGGATGGTAGCCTTGTCATTACGGAAGGTAGTCTGTTTTCGAGATTTTTGTTACTCCAATGGATGGTAGCCTTGTCATTATGGAAGGTAGTTTGCTGTTCATATTTTTGATACTCCAATGGATGGTAGCCTTGTCATTATTGTAGGTAGTCTATTGTCGAGATTTTTGTTACTCCAATGGTTGGTAGCATTATCATTATTGAAGATTGTCTGTTGTCGAGATTTTTGTTACTCCAATGGATGGAAGTCTTGTCATTACGGAAGGTAGTCTGTTTTCGAGATTTTTTTTACTCCAATGGATGGTAGCCTTGTCATTATGGATGGTAGTCTGTTGTCCAGAGTTTTGTTATTCCAATGGATTGTAGCCTTTTCATTATGGAACATATTCTGTTTTCAATGTTTTTGTTACTCTAATGGATAGTAGCCTTGTTATTATGGAAGGTAGTCTATTGTCTAGATTTTTGTTACTCCAATTGATGCTAGCGTTGTCATTATGGAAGGTAGCATGTCGTTGCGATTTCTGTCACTCCAATGGATGGTAGCCTTGTAACTATGGAAGGTAGTCTGTTGTTCATATTTTTGTTACTCCAATGGATGGTAGCCTTGTTATTATGGAAGGTAGTCTATTGTCGAGATTTTTGTTACTCCAATGCATGGTAGCATTATCATTATGGAAGGTTGTCTGTTCTCGAAATTTTTGTTACTCCAATGGATGGTAGCCTTGTCATTATGGAAGGTAGTCTATTTTCGAGATTATTGTTACTCAAATGGATGGTAGCCTTGTCATTATGGAAGGTAGTTTGTTGTTCATATTTTTGTTACTCCAATGGATGGTAGCCTTGTCATTATGGTAGGTAGTCTATTGAGATTTTTGTTACTCCAATGGATGGTAGCATTATCATTATGGAATGTTGTTTGTTGTCGAGATTTTTGTTCCTCCAATGGATGGTAGCCTTGTCATTACGAAAGGTAGTCTGTTTTCGAGATTTTTGTTACTCCAATGGATGGTAGCCTTGTCATTATGGATGGTAGTCTGTTGTCGAGAGTTTTGTTGATCCAATGGATTGTAGCCTTTTCATTATGGAACGTATTCTGTTTTCGATGTTTTTGTTACTCCAATGGATAGTAACCTTGTTATTATGGAAGGTAGTCTGTTGTCTAGATTTTGGTTATTCCAATGAATGGTAGCCTTGTCATTATGGAAGGTAGTCTGTTGTCGGGATTTTTGTTACTCCAATTGATGTTAGCGTTTTCATTATGTAAGGTAGTATGTCGTTGTGATTTCTGTCACTCCAATGGATGGTAGCCTTCTAAGTAGGGAAGGTAGTCTGTTGTTCATATTTTTGTTACTCCAATGGATGGTAGCCTTGTCATTATGGAAGGTAGTCTATTGTCGAGATTTTTGTTACTCCAATGGATGGTAGCATCATCATTATGGAAGGTTGTCTGTTCTCGAGATTTTTGTTACTCCAATAAATGGTAGCCTTGTCATTATGGAAGGTAGTCTATTTTCGAGATTTTTGTTACTTCAATGGATGGTAGCGTTGTCATTATGGAAGGTAGTCTGTTTTCGAGATTTTTGTTACTCCAATGGATGGTAGCCTTGTCATTATGGAAGGTAGTCTGTTTTCGAGATTTTTGTTACTCCAATGGATGGTAGCCTTGTCATTATGGAATGTAGTCTATTTTTGAGATTTTTGTTACTCAAATGGATGGTAGCCTTGTCATTATGGAAGGTAGTTTGTTGTTCATATTTTTGTTACTCCAATGGATGGTAGCCTTGTTATTATGGTAGGTAGTCTATTAAGATTTTTGTTACTCCAATGGATGGTAGCATTATCATTATGGAAGGTTGTTTGTTGTCAAGATTTTTGTTACTCCAATGGATGGTAACCTTGTCATTACGGAAGGTAGTCTGTTTTCGAGATTTTTGTTACTCCAATGGATGGTAGCATAGTCATTATGGATGGTAGTCTGTTGTCGAGAGTTTTGTTATTCCAATGGATTGTAGCCTTTTCATTATGGAACGTATTCTGTTTTCGATGTTTTTGTTACTCCAATGGATAATAGCCTTGTTATTATGGAAGGTAGTCTGTTGTCTAGATTTTGGTTTTTCCAATGGATGGTAGCGTTGTCATTATGGAAGGTAGTCTGTTTTCGAGATTTTTGCTACTCCAATGGATGGTAGCCTTGTCATTATGGAAGGTAGTCTGTTTTCGAGATTTTTGTTACTCCAATGGATGGTAGCCTTGTCATTATGGAATGTAGTCTATTTTCGAGATTTTTGTTACTCAAATGGATGGTAGCCTTGTCATTACGGAAGGTAGTTTGTTGTTCATATTTTTGTTACTCCAATAGATGGTAGCCTTGTCATTATGGTAGGTAGTCTATTGAGATTTTTGTTACTCCAATGGATGGTAGCATTATCATTATGGAATGTTGTTTGTTGTCGAGATTTTTGTTCCTCCAATGGATGGTAGCCTTGTCATTATGGATGGTAGTCTGTTGTCGAGAGTTTTGTTATTCCAATGGATTGTAGCCTTTTCATTATGGAACGTATTCTGTTTTCGATGTTTTTGTTACTCCAATGGATAGTAACCTTGTTATTATGGAAGGTAGTCTGTTGTCTAGATTTTGGTTATTCCAATGAATGGTAGCCTTGTCATTATGGAAGGTAGTCTGTTGTCGGGATTTTTGTTACTCCAATTGATGCTAGCGTTTTCATTATGTAAGGTAGTATGTCGTTGTGATTTCTGTCACTCCAATGGATGGTAGCCTTCTAAGTAGGGAAGGTAGTCTGTTGTTCATATTTTTGTTACTCCAATGGATGGTAGCCTTGTCATTATGGAAGGTAGTCTATTGTCGATATTTTTGTTACTCCAATGGATGGTAGCATCATCATTATGGAAGGTTGTCTGTTCTCGAGATTTTTGTTACTCCAATGGATGGTAGCCTTGTCATTATGGAAGGTAGTCTGTTTTCGAGATTTTAGTTACTTCAATGGATGGTAGCGTTGTCATTATGCAAGGTAGTCTGTTTTCGAGATTTTTGTTACTCCAATGGATGGTAGCCTTGTCATTATGGAAGGTATTTTTTTGTTCATATTTTTGTTACTCCAATGGATGGTAGCCTTATCATTATGGTAGGTAGTCTATTGTCGAGATTTTTGTTACTCCAATGGATGGTAGCATTATCATTATTGAAGATTGTCTGTTGTCGAGATTTTTGTTACTCCAATGGATGGTAGCCTTGTCATTACAGAAGGTAGTCTGTTTTCGAGATTTTTGTTACTTCAATGGATGGTAGCCTTGTCATTATGGATGGTAGTCTGTTGTCGAGATTTTTTTTATTCCAATGGATTGTAGCCTTTTCATTATGGAACGTATTCTGTTTTCAATGTTTTTGTTACTCTAATGGATAGTAGCCTTGTTATTATGGAAGGTAGTCTATTGTCTAGATTTTTGTTACTCCAATTGATGCTAGCGTTGTCATTATGGAAGGTAGCATGTCGTTGTGATTTCTGTCACTCCAATGGATGGTAGCCTTGTAAATATGGAAGGTAGTCTGTTGTTCATATTTTTGTTACTCCAATGAATGGTAGCCTTGTTATTATGGAAGGTAGTCTATTGTCAAGATTTTTGTTACTCCAATGGATGGTAGCATTATCATTATGGAAGGTTGTCTGTTCTCGAGATTTTTGTTACTCCAATAAATGGTAGCCTTGTCATTATGGAAGGTAGTCTATTTTCGAGATTTTTGTTACTTCAATGGATGGTAGCGTTGTCATTATGGAAGGTAGTCTGTTTTCGAGATTTTTGTTACTCCAATGGATGGTAGCCTTGTCATTATGGAAGGTAGTCTGTTTTCGAGATTTTTGTTACTCCAATGGATGGTAGCCTTGTCATTATGGAATGTAGTCTATTTTCGAGATTTTTGTTACTCAAATGGATGGTAGCCTTGTCATTATGGAAGGTAGTTTGTTGTTCATATTTTTGTTACTCCAATGGATGGTAGCCTTGTCATTATGGTAGGTAGTCTATTAAGATTTTTGTTACTCCAATGGATGGTAGCATTATCATTATGGAAGGTTGTTTGTTGTCGAGATTTTTGTTACTCCAATGGATGGTAACCTTGTCATTACGGAAGGTAGTCTGTTTTCGAGATTTTTGTTACTCCAATGGATGGTAGCATAGTCATTATGGATGGTAGTCTATTGTCGAGAGTTTTGTTATTCCAATGGATTATAGCCTTTTCATTATGGAACGTATTCTGTTTTCAATGTTTTTGTTACTCCAATGGATAATAGCCTTGTTATTATGGAAGGTAGTCTGTTGTCTAGATTTTGGTTATTCCAATGAATGGTAGCCTTGTCATTATGGAAGGTAGTCTATTGTCGGGATTTTTGTTACTCCAATTGATGCTAGCGTTTTCATTATGTAAGGTAGTATGTCGTTGTGATTTCTGTCACTCCAATGGATGGTAGCCTTCTAAGTAAGGAAGGTAGACTGTTGTTCATATTTTTGTTACTCCAATGGATGGTAGCATTATCATTATGGAAGGTTGTCTGTTCTCGAGATTTTTGTTATTCCAATGGATGGTAGCCTTGTTATTATGGAAGGTAGTCTGTTTTCGAGATTTTTGTTACTTCAATGGATGGTAGCGTTGTCATTAAGCAAGGTAGTCTGTTTTCGAGATTTTTGTTACTCCAATGGATGGTAGCCTTGTCATTATGGAAGGTATTTTGTTGTTCATATTTTTGTTACTCCAATGGATGGTAGCCTTATCATTATGGTAGGTAGTCTATTGTCGAGATTTTTGTTACTCCAATGGATGGTAGCATTATCAATATGGAAGGTTGTCTGTTGTTGAGATTTTTGTTACTCCAATGGATGGTAGCCTTGTCATTACGGAAGGCAGTATATTTTCGAGATTTTTGTTACTCCAATGGATGGTAGCCTTTTCATTATGGATGGTAGTTTGTTGTCGAGATTTTTGTTATTCCAATGGATTGTAGCCATTTCATTATGGTACGTATTCTGTTGTCGATGGTTTTATTACTCCAATGGATAATAGCCTTGTTATTATTGAAGGTAGTGTGTTATCTAGATTTTTGTTATTCCAATGAATGGTAGCCTTGTCATTATGGAAGGTAGTCTAATGTCGAAATTTTTGTTACTCCAATGTATGCTAGCGTTTTCTTTATGGAAGGTAGTATGTCGTTGTGATTTCTGTCACTCCAATGGATGGTAGCTTTGTCACTATGGAAGGTAGTCTGTTGTTCATATTTTTGTTACTCCAATGGATGGTAGCCTTGTCATTATGGAAGGTAGTCTATTGTCAAGATTTTTGTTTCTCCAATGGATGGTAGCATTATCATTATGGAAGGTTGTCTGTTGTCGAGATTTTTGTCACTCCAATGGATAGTAGCCTTGTAATTATGGAAACTAGTCTATTTTCGAGATTTTTGTTACTTCAATGGATGGTAGCCTTGTCATTTTGGAAGGTAGTCTATTTTCGAGATTTTTGTTACTCCAATGGATGGTAGCCTTGTCATTATGGAAGGTAGTTTGTTGTTCATATTTTTGTTACTCCAATGGATGGTAGCCTTGTCATTATGGTAGGAAGTCTATTGTCGAGATTTTTGTTACTCCAGTGGATGGTAGCATTATCATTATGGAAGGTTGTCTGTTGTCGATATTTTTGTTACTCCAATGGATGGTAGCCTTGTCATTACGGAAGGTAGTCTATTTTCTAGATTTTTGTTACTCCAATGGATGGTAGCCTTTTCATTATGGATGGTAGTTTGTTGTCGAGATTTTTGTTATTCCAATGGATGGTAGCATTGTCATTATGGAATGTAGTCTATTTTCGAGATTTTTGTTAGTCAAATGGATGGTAGCCTTGTCATTATGGAAGGTAGTTTGGTGTTCATATTTTTGTTACTCCAATGGATGGTAGCCTTGTCATTATGGTAGGTAGTCTATTGAGATTTTTGTTACTCCAATGGATGGTAGCATTATCATTATGGAAGGTTGTTTGTTGTCGAGATTTTTGTTACTCCAATGGATGGTAACCTTGTCATTACAGAAGGTAGTTTGTTTTCGAGATTTTTGTTACTCCAATGGATGGTAGCATTGTCATTATGGATGGTAGTCTGTTGTCGAGAGTTTTGTTATTCCAATGGATTGTAGCCTTTTCATTATGGAACGTATTTTGTTTTCGATGTTTTTGTTACTCCAATGGATAGTAGCCTTGTTATTATGGAAGGTAGTCTGTTGTCTAGATTTTGGTTATTCCAATAAATGGTAGCCTTGTCATTATGGAAGGTAGTCTGTTGTCGGTATTTTTGTTACTCCAATTGATGCTAGCGTTTTCATTATGTAAGGTAGTATGTCGTTGTGATTTCTGTCACTCCAATGGATGGTAGCCTTCTAAGTAGGGAAGGTAGTTTGTTGTTCATGTTTTTATTACTCCAATGGATGGTAGCCTTGTCATTATGGAAGGTAGTCTATTGTCCAGATTTTTGTTACTCCAATGGATGGTAGCATTATCATTATGGAAGGTTGTCTGTTCTCGAGATTTTTGTTACTCCAATTGATGGTAGCCTTGTCATTATGGAAGGTAGTCTGTTTTCGAGATTTTTGTTACTTCAATGGATGGTAGCGTTGTCATTATGCAAGGTAGTCTTGTTTTGAGATTTTTGTTACTCCAATGGATTGTAACCTTGTCATTATGGAAGGTATTCTGTTGTTCATATTTTTGTTACTCCAATGGATGGTAGCCTTATCATTATGGTAGGTAGTCTATTGTCGAGATTTTTGTTACTTCAATGGATGGTAGCATTATCAATATGGAAGGTTGTCTGTTGTCGAGATTTTTGTTACTCCAATGGATGGTAGCCTTGTCATTACGGAAGGTAGTATATTTTCGAGATTTTTGTTACTCCAATGGATGGTAGCCTTTTCATTATGGATGGTAGTTTGTTGTCGAGATTTTTGTTATTCCAATGGATTGTAGCCATTTCATTATGGTACGTATTCTGTTGTCGATGGTTTTATTACTCCAATGGATAATAGCCTTGTTATTATTGAAGGTAGTGTGTTATCTAGATTTTTGTTATTCCAATGAATGGTAGCCTTGTCATTATGGAAGGTAGTCTAATGTCGAAATTTTTGTTACTCCAATGGATGCTAGCGTTGTCATTATGGAAGGTAGTATGTCGTTTTGATTTCTGTCACTCCAATGGATGGTAGCTTTGTCACTATGGAAGGTAGTCTATTGTTCATATTTTTGTTACTCCAATGGATGGTAGCCTTGTCATTATGGAAGGTAGTCTATTGTCAAGATTTTTGTTTCTCCAATGGATGGTAGCATTATCATTATGGAAGGTTGTCTGTTGTCGAGATTTTTGTCTGTCTAATGGATAGTAGCCTTGTAACTATGGAAACTAGTCTATTTTCGAGATTTTTGTTACTTCAATGGATGGTAGCCTTGTCATTTTGGAAGGTAGTCTATTTTCGAGATTTTTGTTACTCCAATGGATGGTAGCCTTGTCATTATGGAAGGTAGTTTATTGTTCATATTTTTGTTACTCCAATGGATGGTAGCCTTGTCATTATGGTAGGAAGTCTATTGTCGAGATTTTTGTTACTCCAATGGATGGTAGCATTATCATTATGGAAGGTTGTCTGTTGTCGATATTTTTGTTACTCCAATGGATGGTAGCCTTGTCATTACAGAAGGTAGTCTATTTTAGAGATTTTTGTTACTCCAATGGATGGTAGCCTTTTCATTATGGATGGTAGTTTGTTGTCGAGATTTTTGTTAGTCCAATGGATTGTAGCCTTTTCATTATGGAACGTATTCTGTTGTCGATGATTTTGTTACTCCAATGGCTAGTAGCCTTGTTATTATGGAAGGTAGTGTGTTGTCTAGATTTTTGTTATTTCAATGAATGGTAGCCTTGTCATTATGGAAGGTAGTCTAATGTCGAAATTTTTGTTACTCCAATGGATGCTAGCGTTGTCATTATGGAAGGTGGTATGTCGTTGTGATTTATGTCACTCCAATGGATGGTAGCCTTGTCACTATGGAAGGTAGTATGTTGTTCATATTTTTGTTACTCCAATGGATGGTAGCCTTGTCATTATGGAAGGTAGTCTATTGTCGAGATTTTTGTTACTCCAATGGATGGTAGCATTATAATTATGGAAGGTTGTCTATTGTCGAGATTTTTGTTACTCTAATGGATGGTAGCCTTGTCATTATGGAAGGTAGTCTGTTTTCGAGATTTTTGTTACTTCAATGGATGGTAGCCTTGTCATTTTGGAAGGTAGTCTGTTTTCGAGATTTTTGTTACTCCAATGGATGGTAGCCTTGTCATTATGGAAGGTAGTATGTTGTTCATATTTTTGTTACTCCAATGGATGGTAGCCTTGTCATTATGGTAGGTAGTCTATTGTCAGGATTTTTGTTACTCCAATGGATGGTAGCATTATCATTATGGAAGGTTGTCTGTTGTCGAGATTTTTGTTACTCCAATGGATGGTAGCCTTGTCATTACGGAAAGTAGTTTGTTTTCGAGATTTTTGTTACTTCAATGGATGGTAGCCTTGTCATTATGGATAGTAGTCTGTTGTCGAGATTTTTGTTATTCCAATGGATTGTAGCCTTTTCATTATGGAATGTATTTTTTTGTCGATGTTTTTGTTACTCCAATGGATAGTAGCCTTGTTATTATGGAAGGTAGTCTGTTGTCTAGATTTTTGTTTTTCCAATGAATGGTAGCCTTGTCATTATGGAAGGTCGTATGTTGTCGAAATTTTAGTTACTCCAATGGATGCTAGCATTGTCATTATGGAAGGTAGTATGTCGTTGTGATTTGTGTCACTCTAATGGATGGTAGACTTGTCACTATGGAAGGTAGTCTATTGTTCATATTTTTGTTACTCCAATGGATGGTAGCCACGTCATTATGGAAGGTAGTCTATTGTCGAGATTTTTGTTACTCCAATGGATGGTAGCATTATCATTATGGAAGGTTGTATGTTCTCGAGATTTTTGTTAAATGGATGGTAGCCTTGCCATTATGGAAGGTAGTCTGTTTTCGAGATGTTTGTTACTTCAATGGATGGTAGCGTTGTCATTATGGAAGGTAGTCTGTTTTCGAGATTTTTGTTACTCCAATGGATGGTAGCCTTGTCATTATGGAAGGTAGTCTGTTGTTCATATTTTTGTTACTCCAATGGATGGTAGCCTTGTTATTATGGAAGGTAGTCTATTGTCGAGATTTTTGTTACTCCAATGGATGGTAGCATTATCATTATGGAAGGTTGTCTGTTCTCGGGATTTTTGTTACTCCAATTGATGCTAGCATTTTCATTATGGAATGTAGTATGTCGTTGTGATTTCTGTCACTCCAATGGATGGTAGCCTTCTAAGTAGGGAAGGTAGTCCGTTGTTCATATTTTTGTTACTCCAATGGATGGTAGCCTTGTCATTATGGAAGGTAGTCTATTGTCGAGATTTTTGTTACTCCAATGGATGGTAGCATCATCATTATGGAAGGTTGTCTGTTCTCGAGATTTTTGTTACTCCAATGGATGGTAGCCTTGTCATTATGGAAGGTAGTCTGTTTTCGAGATTTTAGTTACTTCAATGGATGGTAGCGTTGTCATTATGCAAGGTAGTCTGTTTTCGAGATTTTTGTTACTCCAATGGATGGTAGCCTTGTCATTATGGAAGGTATTTTGTTGTTCATATTTTTGTTACTCCAATGGATGGTAGCCTTATCATTATGGTAGGTAGTCTATTGTCGAGATTTTTGTTACTCCAATGGATGGTAGCATTATCATTATTGAAGATTGTCTGTTGTCGAGATTTTTGTTACTCTAATGGATGGTAGCCTTGTCATTACGGAAGGTAGTCTGTTTTCGAGATTTTTGTTACTTCAATGGATGGTAGCCTTGTCATTATGGATGGTAGTCTGTTGTCGAGATTTTTTTTATTCCAATGGATTGTAGCCTTTTCATTATGGAACGTATTATGTTTTCAATGTTTTTGTTACTCTAATGGATAGTAGCCTTGTTATTATGGAAGGTAGTCTATTGTCTAGATTTTTGTTACTCCAATTGATGCTAGCGTTGTCATTATGGAAGGTAGCATGTCGTTGTGATTTCTGTCACTCCAATGGATGGTAGCCTTGTAACTATGGAAGGTAGTCTGTTGTTCATATTTTTGTTACTCCAATGGATGGTAGCCTTGTCATTATGGAAGGTAGTCTATTGTCGAGATTTTTGTTACTCCAATGGATGGTAGCATCATCATTATGGAAGGTTGTCTGTTCTCGAGATTTTTGTTACTCCAATGGATGGTAGCCTTGTCATTATGGAAGGTAGTCTGTTTTCGAGATTTTAGTTACTTCAATGGATGGTAGCGTTGTCATTATGCAAGGTAGTCTGTTTTCGAGATTTTTGTTACTCCAATGGATGGTAGCCTTGTCATTATGGAAGGTATTTTGTTGTTCATATTTTTGTTACTCCAATGGATGGTAGCCTTATCATTATGGTAGGTAGTCTATTGTCGAGATTTTTGTTACTCCAATGGATGGTAGCATTATCATTATTGAAGATTGTCTGTTGTCGAGATTTTTGTTACTCTAATGGATGGTAGCCTTGTCATTACGGAAGGTAGTCTGTTTTCGAGATTTTTGTTACTTCAATGGATGGTAGCCTTGTCATTATGGATGGTAGTCTGTTGTCGAGATTTTTTTTATTCCAATGGATTGTAGCCTTTTCATTATGGAACGTATTATGTTTTCAATGTTTTTGTTACTCTAATGGATAGTAGCCTTGTTATTATGGAAGGTAGTCTATTGTCTAGATTTTTGTTACTCCAATTGATGCTAGCGTTGTCATTATGGAAGGTAGCATGTCGTTGTGATTTCTGTCACTCCAATGGATGGTAGCCTTGTAACTATGGAAGGTAGTCTGTTGTTCATATTTTTGTTACTCCAATGGATGGTAGCCTTGTTATTATGGAAGGTAGTCTATTGTCGAGATTTTTGTTACTCCAATGGATGGTAGCATTATCATTATGGAAGGTTGTCTGTTCTCGAGATTTTTGTTACTCCAATAAATGGTAGCCTTGTCATTATGGAAGGTAGTCTATTTTCGAGATTTTTGTTACTTCAATGCATGGTAGCGTTGTCATTATGGAAGGTAGTCTGTTTTCGAGATTTTTGTTACTCCAATGGATGGTAGCCTTGTCATTATGGAAGGTAGTCTGTTGTTCATATTTTTGTTACTCCAATGGATGGTAGCCTTGTTATTATGGAAGGTAGTCTATTGTCGAGATTTTTGTTACTCCAATGGATGGTAGCATTATCATTATGGAAGGTTGTCTGTTCTCGGGATTTTTGTTACTCCAATTGATGCTAGCATTTTCATTATGGAATGTAGTATGTCGTTGTGATTTCTGTCACTCCAATGGATGGTAGCCTTCTAAGTAGGGAAGGTAGTCCGTTGTTCATATTTTTGTTACTCCAATGGATGGTAGCCTTGTCATTATGGAAGGTAGTCTATTGTCGAGATTTTTGTTACTCCAATGGATGGTAGCATCATCATTATGGAAGGTTGTATGTTCTCGAGATTTTTGTTACTCCAATGGATGGTAGCCTTGTCATTATGGAAGGTAGTCTATTTTCGAGATTTTAGTTACTTCAATGGATGGTAGCGTTGTCATTATGCAAGGTAGTCTGTTTTCGAGATTTTTGTTACTCCAATGGATGGTAGCCTTGTCATTATGGAAGGTATTTTGTTGTTCATATTTTTGTTACTCCAATGGATGGTAGCCTTATCATTATGGTAGGTAGTCTATTGTCGAGATTTTTGTTACTCTAATGGATGGTAGCATTATCATTATTGAAGATTGTCTGTTGTCGAGATTTTTGTTACTCTAATGGATGGTAGCCTTGTCATTACGGAAGGTAGTCTGTTTTCGAGATTTTTGTTACTTCAATGGATGGTAGCCTTGTCATTATGGATGGTAGTCTGTTGTCGAGATTTTTTTTATTCCAATGGATTGTAGCCTTTTCATTATGGAACGTATTATGTTTTCAATGTTTTTGTTACTCTAATGGATAGTAGCCTTGTTATTATGGAAGGTAGTCTATTGTCTAGATTTTTGTTACTCCAATTGATGCTAGCGTTGTCATTATGGAAGGTAGCATGTCGTTGTGATTTATGTCACTCCAATGGATGGTAGCCTTGTAACTATGGAAGGTAGTCTGTTGTTCATATTTTTGTTACTCCAATGGATGGTAGCCTTGTTATTATGGAAGGTAGTCTATTGTCGAGATTTTTGTTACTCCAATGGATGGTAGCATTATCATTATGGAAGGTTGTCTGTTCTCGAGATTTTTGTTACTCCAATAAATGGTAGCCTTGTCATTATGGAAGGTAGTCTATTTTCGAGATTTTTGTTACTTCAATGCATGGTAGCGTTGTCATTATGGAAGGTAGTCTGTTTTCGAGATTTTTGTTACTCCAATGGATGGTAGCCTTGTCATTATGGAAGGTAGTCTGTTTTCGAGATTTTTGTTACTCCAATGGATGGTAGCCTTGTCATTATGGAATGTAGTCTATTTTCGAGATTTTTGTTACTCAAATGGATGGTAGCCTTGTCATTATGGAAGGTAGTTTGTTGTTCATATTTTTGTTACTCCAATGGATGGTAGCCTTGTCATTATGGTTGGTAGTCTGTTTTCGAGATTTTTGTTACTCCAATGGATGGTAGCATAGTCATTATGGATGGTAGTCTGTTGTCGAGAGTTTTGTTATTCCATTGGATTGTAGCCTTTTCATTATGGAACGTATTCTGTTTTCGATGTTTTTGTTACTCCAATGGATAGTAGCCTTGTTATTATGGAAGGTAGTCTGTTGTCTAGATTTTGGTTATTCCAATGAATGGTAGCCTTGTCATTATGGAAGGTAGTTTGTTGTCGGGATTTTTGTTACTCCAATTGATGCTAGCGTTTTCATTATGTAAGGTAGTATGTCGTTGTGATTTCTGTCACTCCAATGGATGGTAGCCTTCTAAGTAAGGAAGGTAGTCTGTTGTTCATATTTTTGTTACTCCAATGGATGGTAGCCTTGTCATTATGGAACGTAGTCTATTATCGAGATTTTTGTTACTCCAATGGATGGTAGCATTATCATTATGGAAGGTTGTCTGTTCTCGAGATTTTTGTTACTCCAATGGATGGTAGCCTTGTCATTATGGAAGGTAGTCTGTTTTCGAGATTTTTGTTACTTCAATGGATGGTAGCCTTGTCATTTTGGAAGGTAGTCTGTTTTCGAGATTTTTGTTACTCCAATGGATGGTAGCCTTGTCATTATGGAAGGTAGTCTGTTGTTCATATTTTTGTTACTCCAATGGATGGTAGCCTTGTCATTATGGTAGGTAGTCTATTGTCAGGATTTTTGTTACTCCAATGGATGGTAGCATTATCATTATGGAAGGTTGTCTGTTGTCGAGATTTTTGTTACTCCAATGGATGGTAGCCTTGTCATTACGGAAGGTAGTCTGTTTTCAAGATTTTTGTTACTTCAATGGATGGTAGCCTTGTCATTATGTATGGTAGTCTGTTGTCGAGATTTTTGTTATTCCAATGGATTTTAGCCTTTTCATTATGGAATGTATTTTTTTGTCGATGTTTTTGTTACTCCAATGGATAGTAGCCTTGTTATTATGGAAGGTAGTCTGTTGTCTAGATTTTTGTTTTTCCAATGAATGGTAGCCTTATCATTATGGAAGGTAGTCTGTTGTCGAGATTTTTGTTACTCCAATGGATGCTAGCATTGTCATTATGGAAGGTAGTATGTCGTTTTGATGTATGTCACTCTAATGGATGGTAGACTTGTCACTATGGAAGGTAGTCTATTGTTCATATTTTTGTTACTCCAATGGATGGTAGCCACGTCATTATGGAAGGTAGTCTATTGTCGAGATTTTTGTTACTCCAATAGATGGTAGCATTATCATTATGGAAGGTTGTATATTCTCGAGATTTTTGTTAAATGGATGGTAGCCTTGCCATTATGGAAGGTAGTCTGTTTTCGAGATGGTTGTTACTTCAATGGATGGTAGCGTTGTCATTATGGAAGGTAGTCTGTTTTCGAGATTTTTGTTACTCCAATGGATGGTAGCCTTGTCATTATGGAAGGTAGTCTGTTGTTCATATTTTTGTTACTCCAATGGATGGTAGCCTTGTTATTATGGAAGGTAGTCTATTGTCGAGATTTTTGTTACTCCAATGGATGGTAGCATTATCATTATGGAAGGTTGTCTGTTCTCGGGATTTTTGTTACTCCAATTGATGCTAGCGTTTTCATTATGGAATGTAGTATGTCGTTGTGATTTATGTCACTCCAATGGATGGTAGCCTTCTAAGTAGGGAAGGTAGTCTGTTGTTCATATTTTTGTTACTCCAATGGATGGTAGCCTTGTCATTATGGAAGGTAGTCTATTGTCGAGATTTTTGTTACTCCAATGGATGGTAGCATCATCATTATGGAAGGTTGTCTGTTCTCGAGATTTTTGTTACTCTAATGGATGGTAGCCTTGTCATTATGCAAGGTAGTCTGTTTTCGAGATTTTTGTTACTCCAATGGATGGTAGCCTTGTCATTATGGAAGGTATTTTGTTGTTCATATTTTTGTTACTCCAATGGATGGTAGCCTTATCATTATGGTAGGTAGTCTATTGTCGAGATTTTTGTTACTCCAATGGATGGTAGCATTATCATTATTGAAGATTGTCTGTTGTCGAGATTTTTGTTACTCCAATGGATGGTAGCCTTGTCATTACGGAAGGTAGTCTGTTTTCGAGATTTTTGTTACTTCAATGGATGGTAGCCTTGTCATTATGGATGGTAGTCTGTTGTCGAGATTTTTTTTATTCCAATGGATTGTAGCCTTTTCATTATGGAATGTATTCTGTTTTCAATGTTTTTGTTACTCTAATGGATAGTAGCCTTGTTATTATGGAAGGTAGTCTATTTTCTATATTTTTGTTACTCCAATTGATGCTAGCGTTGTCATTATGGAAGGTAGCATGTCGTTGTGATTTCTGTCACTCCAATGGATGGTAGCCTTGTAACTATGGAAGGTAGTCTGTTGTTCATATTTTTGTTACTCCAATGGATGGTAGCCTTGTTATTATGGAAGGTAGTCTATTGTCGAGATTTTTGTTACTCCAATGGATGGTAGCATTATCATTATGGAAGGTTGTCTGTTCTCGATATTTTTGTTACTCCAATAAATGGTAGCCTTGTCATTATGGAAGGTAGTCTATTTTCGAGATTTTTGTTACTTCAATGGATGGTAGCGTTGTCATTATGGAAGGTAGTCTGTTTTCGAGATTTTTGTTACTCCAATGGATGGTAGCCTTGTCATTATGGAAGGTAGTCTGTTTTCGAGATTTTTGTTACTCCAATGGATGGTAGCCTTGTCATTATGGAATGTAGTCTATTTTCGAGATTTTTGTTACTCAAATGGATGGTAGCCTTGTCATTATGGAAGGTAGTTTGTTGTTCATATTTTTGTTACTCCAATGGATGGTAGCCATGTCATTATGGTAGGTAGTCTATTAAGATTTTTGTTACTCCAATGGATGGTAGCATTATCATTATGGAAGGTTGTTTGTTGTCGAGATTTTTGTTACTCCAATGGATGGTAACCTTGTCATTAAGGAAGGTAGTCTGTTTTTGAGATTTTTGTTACTCCAATGGATGGTAGCATAGCCATTATGGATGGTAGTCTGTTGTCGAGAGTTTTGTTATTCCAATGGATTGTAGCCTTTTCATTATGGAACATATTCTGTTTTCGATGTTTTTGTTACTCCAATGGATAGTAGCCTTGTTATTATGGAAGGTAGTCTGTTGTCTAGATTTTGGTTATTCCAATGAATGGTAGCCTTGTCATTATGGAAGGTAGTCTGTTGTCGGGATTTTTGTTACTCCAATTGATGCTAGCGTTTTCATTATGTAAGGTAGTATGTCGTTGTGATTTCTGTCACCCCAATGGATGGTAGCCTTCTAAGTAAGGAAGGTAGTCTGTTGTTCATATTTTTGTTACTCCAATGGATGGTAGCCTTGTCATTATGGAACGTAGTCTATTGTCGAGATTTTTGTTACTCCAATGGATGGTAGCATTATCATTATGGAAGGTTGTCTGTTCTCGAGATTTTTGTTACTCCAATGGATGGTAGCGTTGTCATTATGGAAGGTAGTCTATTTTCGAGATTTTTGTTACTTCAATGGATGGTAGCGTTGTCATTATGCAAGGTAGTCTGTTTTCGAGATTTTTGTTACTCCAATGGATGGTAGCCTTGTCATTATGGAAGGTATTTTGTTGTTCTTATTTTTGTTACTCCAATGGATGGTAGCCTTATCATTATGGTAGGTAGTCTATTGTCGAGATTTTTGTTACTCCAATGGATGGTAGCATCATCAATATGGAAGGTTGTCTGTTGTCGAGATTTTTGTTACTCCAATGGATGGTAGCCTTGTCATTACGGAAGGTAGTATATTTTCGAGATTTTTGTTGCTCCAATGGATGGTAGCCTTTTCATTATGGATGGTAGTTTGTTGTCGAGATTTTTGTTATTCCAATGGATTGTAGCCATTTCATTATGGTACGTATTCTGTTGTCGATGGTTTTATTACTCCAATGGATAATAGCCTTGTTATTATTGAAGGTAGTGTGTTATCTAGATTTTTGTTATTCCAATGAATGGTAGCCTTGTCATTATGGAAGGTAGTCTAATGTCGAAATTTTTGTTACTCCAATGGATGCTAGCGTTGTCTTTATGGAAGGTAGTATGTCGTTGTGATTTCTGTCACTCCAATGGATGGTAGCTTTGTCACTATGGAAGGTAGTCTGTTGTTCATATTTTTGTTACTCCAATGGATGGTAGCCTTGTCATTATGGAAGGTAGTCTATTGTCAAGATTTTTGTTTCTCCAATGGATGGTAGCATTATCATTATGGAAGGTTGTCTGTTGTCGAGATTTTTGTCACTCCAATGGATAGTAGCCTTGTAATTATGGAAACTAGTCTATTTTCGAGATTTTTGTTACTTCAATGGATGGTAGCCTTGTCATTTTTGAAGGTAGTCTATTTTCGAGATTTTTGTTACTCCAATGGATGGTAGCCTTGTCATTATGGAAGGTAGTTTGTTGTTCATATTTTTGTTACTCCAATGGATGGTAGCCTTGTCATTATGGTAGGAAGTCTATTGTCGAGATTTTTGTTACTCCAATGGATGGTAGCATTATCATTATGGAAGGTTGTCTGTTGTCGATATTTTTGTTACTCCAATGGATGGTAGCCTTGTCATTACGGAAGGTAGTCTATTTTCGAGATTTTTGTTACTCCAATGGATGGTAGCCTTTTCGTTATGGATGGTAGTTTGTTGTCGAGATTTTTGTTATTCCAATGGATTGTAGCCTTTTCATTATGGAACGTATTCTGTTGTCGATGATTTTGTTACTCCAATGGCTAGTAGCCTTGTTATTATGGAAGGTAGTGTGTTGTCTAGATTTTTGTTATTTCAATGAATGGTAGCCTTGTCATTATGGAAGGTAGTCTAATGTCGAAATTTTTGTTACTCCAATGGATGCTAGCGTTGTCATTATGGAAGGTGGTATGTCGTTGTGATTTATGTCACTCCAATGGATGGTAGCCTTGTCACTATGGAAGGTAGTATGTTGTTCATATTTTTGTTACTCCAATGGATGGTAGCCTTGTCATTATGGAAGGTAGTCTATTGTCGAGATTTTTGTTACTCCAATGGATGGTAGCATTATAATTATGGAAGGTTGTCTATTGTCGAGATTTTTGTTACTCTAATGGATGGTAGCCTTGTCATTATGGAAGGTAGTCTGTTTTCGAGATTTTTGGTACTTCAATGGATGGTAGCCTTGTCATTTTGGAAGGTAGTCTGTTTTCGAGATTTTTGTTACTCCAATGGATGGTATCCTTGTCATTACGGAAGGTAGTCTGTTTTCGAGATTTTTGTTACTTCAATGGATGGTAGCCTTGTCATTATGGATGGTAGTCTGTTGTCGAGATTTTTGTTATTCCAATGGATTGTAGCCTTTTCATTATGGAATGTATTTTTTTGTCGATGTTTTTGTTACTCCAATGGATAGTAGCCTTGTTATTATGGAAGGTCGTCTGTTGTCGAGATTTTTGTTACTCCAATGGATGCTAGCATTGTCATTATGGAAGGTAGTATGTCGTTGTGATTTATGTCACTCTAATGGATGGTAGACTTGTCACTATGGAAGGTAGTCTATTGTTCATATTTTTGTTACTCCAATGGATGGTAGCCACGTCATTATGGAAGGTAGTCTATTTTCGAGATTTTTGTTACTCCAATGGATGGTAGCATTATCATTATGGAAGGTTGTTTGTTCTCGAGATTTTTGTTAAATGGATGGTAGCCTTGCCATTATGGAAGGTAGTCTGTTTTCGAGATGTTTGTTACTTCAATGGATGGTAGCGTTGTCATTATGGAAGGTAGTCTATTTTCGAGATTTTTGTTACTCCAATGGATGGTAGCCTTGTCATTATGGAAGGTAGTATGTTGTTCATATTTTTGTTACTCCAATGAATGGTAGCCTTGTCATTATGGTAGGTAGTCTATTGTCAGGATTTTTGTTACTCCAATGGATGGTAGCATTATCATTATGGAAGGTTGTCTACTGTCGAGATTTTTGTTACTCCAATGGATGGTAGCCTTGTCATTAATGAAGGTAGTCTGTTTTCGAGATTTTTATTACTTCAATGGATGGTAGCCTTGTCATTATGGATGGTAGTCTATTTTCGAGATTTTTGTTATTCCAATGGATTTTAGCCTTTTCATTATGGAATGTATTTTTTTGTCGATGTTTTTGTTACTCCAATGGATAGTAGCCTTGTTATTATGGAAGGTAGTCTGTTGTCTAGATTTTTGTTTTTCCAATGAATGGTAGCCTTGTCATTATGGAAGGTCGTCTGTTGTCGAGATTTTTGTTACTCCAATGGATGCTAGCATTGTCATTATGGAAGGTAGTATGTCGTTTTGATGTATGTCACTCTAATGGATGGTAGACTTGTCACTATGGAAGGTAGTCTATTGTTCATATTTTTGTTACTCCAATGGATGGTAGCCACGTCATTATGGAAGGTAGTCTATTGTCGAGATTTTTGTTACTCCAATGGATGGTAGCATTATCATTATGGAAGGTTGTCTGTTCTCGAGATTTTTGTTAAATGGATGGTAGCCTTGCCATTATGGAAGGTAGTCTGTTTTCGAGATGTTTGTTACTTCAATGGATGGTAGCGTTGTCATTATGGAAGGTAGTCTATTTTCGAGATTTTTGTTACTCCAATGGATGGTAGCCTTGTCATTATGGAAGGTAGTATGTTGTTCATATTTTTGTTACTCCAATGAATGGTAGCGTTGTCATTATGGTAGGTAGTCTATTGTCAGGATTTTTGTTACTCCAATGGATGGTAGCATTATCATTATGGAAGGTTGTCTGTTGTCGAGATTTTTGTTACTCCAATGGATGGTAGCCTTGTCATTACGGAAGGTAGTCTGTTTTCGAGATTTTTGTTACTTCAATGGATGGTAGCCTTGTCATTATGGATGGTAGTCTGTTGTCGAGATTTTTGTTATTCCAATGGATTTTAGCCTTTTCATTATGGAATGTATTTTTTTGTCGATGTTTTTGTTACTCCAATGGATAATAGCCTTGTTATTATGGAAGGTAGTCTGTTGTCTAGATTTTTGTTTTTCCAATGAATGGTAGCCTTGCCATTATGGAAGGTAGTCTGTTCTCGAGATTTTTGTTACTCCAATGGATGCTAGCATTGTCATTATGGAAGGTAGTCTGTTTTCGAGATTTTTGTTACTCCAATGGATGGTAGCCTTGTCATTATGGAAGGTAGTCTGTTGTTCATATTTTTGTTACTCCAATGGATGGTAGCCTTGTCATTATGGAAGGTAGTCTATTGTCGAGATTTTTGTTACTCCAATGGATGGTAGCATTATCATTATGGAAGGTTGTCTGTTCTCGAGATTTTTGTTACTCCAATGGATGGTAGCCTTGTCATTACGGAAGGTAGTCTGTTTTCAAGATTTTTGTTACTTCAATGGATGGTAGCCTTGTCATTATGTATGGTAGTCTGTTGTCGAGATTTTTGTTATTCCAATGGATTTTAGCCTTTTCATTATGGAATGTATTTTTTTGTCGATGTTTTTGTTACTCCAATGGATAGTAGCCTTGTTATTATGGAAGGTAGTCTGTTGTCTAGATTTTTGTTTTTCCAATGAATGGTAGCCTTATCATTATGGAAGGTAGTCTGTTGTCGAGATTTTTGTTACTCCAATGGATGCTAGCATTGTCATTATGGAAGGTAGTATGTCGTTTTGATGTATGTCACTCTAATGGATGGTAGACTTGTCACTATGGAAGGTAGTCTATTGTTCATATTTTTGTTACTCCAATGGATGGTAGCCACGTCATTATGGAAGGTAGTCTATTGTCGAGATTTTTGTTACTCCAATGGATGGTAGCATTATCATTATGGAAGGTTGTATATTCTCGAGATTTTTGTTAAATGGATGGTAGCCTTGCCATTATGGAAGGTAGTCTGTTTTCGAGATGGTTGTTACTTCAATGGATGGTAGCGTTGTCATTATGGAAGGTAGTCTGTTTTCGAGATTTTTGTTACTCCAATGGATGGTAGCCTTGTCATTATGGAAGGTAGTCTGTTGTTCATATTTTTGTTACTCCAATGGATGGTAGCCTTGTTATTATGGAAGGTAGTCTATTGTCGAGATTTTTGTTACTCCAATGGATGGTAGCATTATCATTATGGAAGGTTGTCTGTTCTCGGGATTTTTGTTACTCCAATTGATGCTAGCGTTTTCATTATGGAATGTAGTATGTCGTTGTGATTTATGTCACTCCAATGGATGGTAGCCTTCTAAGTAGGGAAGGTAGTCTGTTGTTCATATTTTTGTTACTCCAATGGATGGTAGCCTTGTCATTATGGAAGGTAGTCTATTGTCGAGATTTTTGTTACTCCAATGGATGGTAGCATCATCATTATGGAAGGTTGTCTGTTCTCGAGATTTTTGTTACTCTAATGGATGGTAGCCTTGTCATTATGCAAGGTAGTCTGTTTTCGAGATTTTTGTTACTCCAATGGATGGTAGCCTTGTCATTATGGAAGGTATTTTGTTGTTCATATTTTTGTTACTCCAATGGATGGTAGCCTTATCATTATGGTAGGTAGTCTATTGTCGAGATTTTTGTTACTCCAATGGATGGTAGCATTATCATTATTGAAGATTGTCTGTTGTCGAGATTTTTGTTACTCCAATGGATGGTAGCCTTGTCATTACGGAAGGTAGTCTGTTTTCGAGATTTTTGTTACTTCAATGGATGGTAGCCTTGTCATTATGGATGGTAGTCTGTTGTCGAGATTTTTTTTATTCCAATGGATTGTAGCCTTTTCATTATGGAATGTATTCTGTTTTCAATGTTTTTGTTACTCTAATGGATAGTAGCCTTGTTATTATGGAAGGTAGTCTATTTTCTAGATTTTTGTTACTCCAATTGATGCTAGCATTGTCATTATGGAAGGTAGCATGTCGTTGTGATTTCTGTCACTCCAATGGATGGTAGCCTTGTAACTATGGAAGGTAGTCTGTTGTTCATATTTTTGTTACTCCAATGGATGGTAGCCTTGTTATTATGGAAGGTAGTCTATTGTCGAGATTTTTGTTACTCCAATGGATGGTAGCATTATCATTATGGAAGGTTGTCTGTTCTCGAGATTTTTGTTACTCCAATAAATGGTAGCCTTGTCATTATGGAAGGTAGTCTATTTTCGAGATTTTTGTTACTTCAATGGATGGTAGCGTTGTCATTATGGAAGGTAGTCTGTTTTCGAGATTTTTGTTACTCCAATGGATGGTAGCCTTGTCATTATGGAAGGTAGTCTGTTTTCGAGATTTTTGTTACTCCAATGGATGGTAGCCTTGTCATTATGGAATGTAGTCTATTTTCGAGATTTTTGTTACTCAAATGGATGGTAGCCTTGTCATTATGGAAGGTAGTTTGTTGTTCATATTTTTGTTACTCCAATGGATGGTAGCCATGTCATTATGGTAGGTAGTCTATTAAGATTTTTGTTACTCCAATGGATGGTAGCATTATCATTATGGAAGGTTGTTTGTTGTCGAGATTTTTGTTACTCCAATGGATGGTAACCTTGTCATTAAGGAAGGTAGTCTGTTTTTGAGATTTTTGTTACTCCAATGGATGGTAGCATAGCCATTATGGATGGTAGTCTGTTGTCGAGAGTTTTGTTATTCCAATGGATTGTAGCCTTTTCATTATGGAACATATTCTGTTTTCGATGTTTTTGTTACTCCAATGGATAGTAGCCTTGTTATTATGGAAGGTAGTCTGTTGTCTAGATTTTGGTTATTCCAATGAATGGTAGCCTTGTCATTATGGAAGGTAGTCTGTTGTCGGGATTTTTGTTACTCCAATTGATGCTAGCGTTTTCATTATGTAAGGTAGTATGTCGTTGTGATTTCTGTCACCCCAATGGATGGTAGCCTTCTAAGTAAGGAAGGTAGTCTGTTGTTCATATTTTTGTTACTCCAATGGATGGTAGCCTTGTCATTATGGAACGTAGTCTATTGTCGAGATTTTTGTTACTCCAATGGATGGTAGCATTATCATTATGGAAGGTTGTCTGTTCTCGAGATTTTTGTTACTCCAATGGATGGTAGCGTTGTCATTATGGAAGGTAGTCTATTTTCGAGATTTTTGTTACTTCAATGGATGGTAGCGTTGTCATTATGCAAGGTAGTCTGTTTTCGAGATTTTTGTTACTCCAATGGATGGTAGCCTTGTCATTATGGAAGGTATTTTGTTGTTCTTATTTTTGTTACTCCAATGGATGGTAGCCTTATCATTATGGTAGGTAGTCTATTGTCGAGATTTTTGTTACTCCAATGGATGGTAGCATTATCAATATGGAAGGTTGTCTGTTGTCGAGATTTTTGTTACTCCAATGGATGGTAGCCTTGTCATTACGGAAGGTAGTATATTTTCGAGATTTTTGTTGCTCCAATGGATGGTAGCCTTTTCATTATGGATGGTAGTTTGTTGTCGAGATTTTTGTTATTCCAATGGATTGTAGCCATTTCATTATGGTACGTATTCTGTTGTCGATGGTTTTATTACTCCAATGGATAATAGCCTTGTTATTATTGAAGGTAGTGTGTTATCTAGATTTTTGTTATTCCAATGAATGGTAGCCTTGTCATTATGGAAGGTAGTCTAATGTCGAAATTTTTGTTACTCCAATGGATGCTAGCGTTGTCTTTATGGAAGGTAGTATGTCGTTGTGATTTCTGTCACTCCAATGGATGGTAGCTTTGTCACTATGGAAGGTAGTCTGTTGTTCATATTTTTGTTACTCCAATGGATGGTAGCCTTGTCATTATGGAAGGTAGTCTATTGTCAAGATTTTTGTTTCTCCAATGGATGGTAGCATTATCATTATGGAAGGTTGTCTGTTGTCGAGATTTTTGTCACTCCAATGGATAGTAGCCTTGTAATTATGGAAACTAGTCTATTTTCGAGATTTTTGTTACTTCAATGGATGGTAGCCTTGTCATTTTTGAAGGTAGTCTATTTTCGAGATTTTTGTTACTCCAATGGATGGTAGCCTTGTCATTATGGAAGGTAGTTTGTTGTTCATATTTTTGTTACTCCAATGGATGGTAGCCTTGTCATTATGGTAGGAAGTCTATTGTCGAGATTTTTGTTACTCCAATGGATGGTAGCATTATCATTATGGAAGGTTGTCTGTTGTCGATATTTTTGTTACTCCAATGGATGGTAGCCTTGTCATTACGGAAGGTAGTCTATTTTCGAGATTTTTGTTACTCCAATGGATGGTAGCCTTTTCGTTATGGATGGTAGTTTGTTGTCGAGATTTTTGTTATTCCAATGGATTGTAGCCTTTTCATTATGGAACGTATTCTGTTGTCGATGATTTTGTTACTCCAATGGCTAGTAGCCTTGTTATTATGGAAGGTAGTGTGTTGTCTAGATTTTTGTTATTTCAATGAATGGTAGCCTTGTCATTATGGAAGGTAGTCTAATGTCGAAATTTTTGTTACTCCAATGGATGCTAGCGTTGTCATTATGGAAGGTGGTATGTCGTTGTGATTTATGTCACTCCAATGGATGGTAGCCTTGTCACTATGGAAGGTAGTATGTTGTTCATATTTTTGTTACTCCAATGGATGGTAGCCTTGTCATTATGGAAGGTAGTCTATTGTCGAGATTTTTGTTACTCCAATGGATGGTAGCATTATAATTATGGAAGGTTGTCTATTGTCGAGATTTTTGTTACTCTAATGGATGGTAGCCTTGTCATTATGGAAGGTAGTCTGTTTTCGAGATTTTTGTTACTTCAATGGATGGTAGCCTTGTCATTTTGGAAGGTAGTCTGTTTTCGAGATTTTTGTTACTCCAATGGATGGTATCCTTGTCATTACGGAAGGTAGTCTGTTTTCGAGATTTTTGTTACTTCAATGGATGGTAGCCTTGTCATTATGGATGGTAGTCTGTTGTCGAGATTTTTGTTATTCCAATGGATTGTAGCCTTTTCATTATGGAATGTATTTTTTTTATCGATGTTTTTGTTACTCCAATGGATAGTAGCCTTGTTATTATGGAAGGTCGTCTGTTGTCGAGATTTTTGTTACTCCAATGGATGCTAGCATTGTCACTATGGAAGGTAGTCTATTGTTCATATTTTTGTTACTCCAATGGATGGTAGCCACGTCATTATGGAAGGTAGTCTATTTTCGAGATTTTTGTTACTCCAATGGATGGTAGCATTATCATTATGGAAGGTTGTTTGTTCTCGAGATTTTTGTTAAATGGATGGTAGCCTTGCCATTATGGAAGGTAGTCTGTTTTCGAGATGTTTGTTACTTCAATGGATGGTAGCGTTGTCATTATGGAAGGTAGTCTATTTTCGAGATTTTTGTTACTCCAATGGATGGTAGCCTTGTCATTATGGAAGGTAGTATGTTGTTCATATTTTTGTTACTCCAATGAATGGTAGCCTTGTCATTATGGTAGGTAGTCTATTGTCAGGATTTTTGTTACTCCAATGGATGGTAGCATTATCATTATGGAAGGTTGTCTACTGTCGAGATTTTTGTTACTCCAATGGATGGTAGCCTTGTCATTAATGAAGGTAGTCTGTTTTCGAGATTTTTATTACTTCAATGGATGGTAGCCTTGTCATTATAGATGGTAGTCTATTTTCGAGATTTTTGTTATTCCAATGGATTTTAGCCTTTTCATTATGGAATGTATTTTTTTGTCGATGTTTTTGTTACTCCAATGGATAGTAGCCTTGTTATTATGGAAGGTAGTCTGTTGTCTAGATTTTTGTTTTTCCAATGAATGGTAGCCTTGTCATTATGGAAGGTCGTCTGTTGTCGAGATTTTTGTTACTCCAATGGATGCTAGCATTGTCATTATGGAAGGTAGTATGTCATTTTGATGTATGTCACTCTAATGGATGGTAGACTTGTCACTATGGAAGGTAGTCTATTGTTCATATTTTTGTTACTCCAATGGATGGTAGCCACGTCATTTTGGAAGGTAGTCTATTGTCGAGATTTTTGTTACTCCAATGGATGGTAGCATTATCATTATGGAAGGTTGTCTGTTCTCGAGATTTTTGTTAAATGGATGGTAGCCTTGCCATTATGGAAGGTAGTCTGTTTTCGAGATGTTTGTTACTTCAATGGATGGTAGCGTTGTCATTATGGAAGGTAGTCTATTTTCGATATTTTTGTTACTCCAATGGATGGTAGCCTTGTCATTATGGAAGGTAGTATGTTGTTCATATTTTTGTTACTCCAATGAATGGTAGCGTTGTCATTATGGTAGGTAGTCTATTGTCAGGATTTTTGTTACTCCAATGGATGGTAGCATTATCATTATGGAAGGTTGTCTGTTGTCGAGATTTTTGTTACTCCAATGGATGGTAGCCTTGTCATTACGGAAGGTAGTCTGTTTTCGAGATTTTTGTTACTTCAATGGATGGTAGCCTTGTCATTATGGATGGTAGTCTATTTTCGAGATTTTTGTTATTCCAATGGATTTTAGCCTTTTCATTATGGAATGTATTTTTTTGTCGATGTTTTTGTTACTCCAATGGATAGTAGCCTTGTTATTATGGAAGGTAGTCTGTTGTCTAGATTTTTGTTTTTCCAATGAATGGTAGCCTTGTCATTATGGAAGGTCGTCTGTTGTCGAGATTTTTGTTACTCCAATGGATGCTAGCATTGTCATTATGGAAGGTAGTATGTCGTTTTGATGTATGTCACTCTAATGGATGGTAGACTTGTCACTATGGAAGGTAGTCTATTGTTCATATTTTTGTTACTCCAATGGATGGTAGCCACGTCATTATGGAAGGTAGTCTATTGTCGAGATTTTTGTTACTCCAATGGATGGTAGCATTATCATTATGGAAGGTTGTCTGTTCTCGAGATTTTTGTTAAATGGATGGTAGCCTTGCCATTATGGAAGGTAGTCTGTTTTCGAGATGTTTGTTACTTCAATGGATGGTAGCGTTGTCATTATGGAAGGTAGTCTATTTTCGAGATTTTTGTTACTCCAATGGATGGTAGCCTTGTCATTATGGAAGGTAGTATGTTGTTCATATTTTTGTTACTCCAATGAATGGTAGCGTTGTCATTATGGTAGGTAGTCTATTGTCAGGATTTTTGTTACTCCAATGGATGGTAGCATTATCATTATGGAAGGTTGTCTGTTGTCGAGATTTTTGTTACTCCAATGGATGGTATCCTTGTCATTACGGAAGGTAGTCTGTTTTCGAGATTTTTGTTACTTCAATGGATGGTAGCCTTGTCATTATGGATGGTAGTCTGTTGTCGAGATTTTTGTTATTCCAATGGATTTTAGCCTTTTCATTATGGAATGTATTTTTTTGTCGATGTTTTTGTTACTCCAATGGATAGTAGCCTTGTTATTATGGAAGGTAGTCTGTTGTCTAGATTTTTGTTTTTCCAATGAATGGTAGCCTTGCCATTATGGAAGGTAGTCTGTTCTCGAGATTTTTGTTACTCCAATGGATGCTAGCATTGTCATTATGGAAGGTAGTCTGTTTTCGAGATTTTTGTTACTCCAATGGATGGTAGCCTTGTCATTATGGAAGGTAGTCTGTTGTTCATATTTTTGTTACTCCAATGGATGGTAGCCTTGTCATTATGGAAGGTAGTCTATTGTCGAGATTTTTGTTACTCCAATGGATGGTAGCATTATCATTATGGAAGGTTGTCTGTTCTCGAGATTTTTGTTACTCCAATGGATGGTAGCCTTGTCATTATGGAAGGTAGTCTATTTTCGAGATTTTTGTTACTTCAATGGATGGTAGCGTTGTCATTATGGAAGGTAGTCTGTTTTCGAGATTTTTGTTACTCCAATGGATGGTAGCCTTGTCATTATGGAAGGTAGTCTATTTTCGAGATTTTTGTTACTCCAATGGATGGTAGCCTTGTCATTATGGAATTTAGTCTATTTTCGAGATTTTTGTTACTCAAATGGATGGTAGCCTTGTCATTATGGAAGGTAGTTTGTTGTTCATATTTTTGTTACTCCAATGGATGGTAGCCTTGTCATTATGGTAGGTAGTCTATTGAGATTTTTGTTACTCCAATGGATGGTAGCATTATCATTATGGAAGGTTGTTTGTTGTCGAGATTTTTGTTACTCCAATGGATGGTAGCCTTGTCATTATGGAAGGTAGTATGTTGTTCATATTTTTGTTACTCCAATGAATGGTAGCCTTGTCATTATGGTAGGTAGTCTATTGTCAGGATTTTTGTTACTCCAATGGATGGTAGCATTATCATTATGGAAGGTTGTCTGTTGTCGAGATTTTTGTTACTCCAATGGATGGTAGCCTTGTCATTAATGAAGGTAGTATGTTTTCGAGATTTTTGTTACTTCAATGGATGGTAGCCTTGTCATTATGGATGGTAGTCTGTTGTCGAGATTTTTGTTATTCCAATGGATTTTAGCCTTTTCATTATGGAATGTATTTTTTTGTCGATGTTTTTGTTACTCCAATGGATAGTAGCCTTGTTATTATGGAAGGTAGTCTGTTGTCTAGATTTTTGTTTTTCCAATGAATGGTAGCCTTGTCATTATGGAAGGTCGTCTGTTGTCGAGATTTTTGTTACTCCAATGGATGCTAGCATTGTCATTATGGAAGGTAGTATGTCGTTTTGATGTATGTCACTCTAATGGATGGTAGACTTGTCACTATGGAAGGTAGTCTATTGTTCATATTTTTGTTACTCCAATGGATGGTAGCCACGTCATTATGGAAGGTAGTCTATTGTCGAGATTTTTGTTACTCCAATGGATGGTAGCATTATCATTATGGAAGGTTGTCTGTTCTCGAGATTTTTGTTAAATGGATGGTAGCCTTGCCATTATGGAAGGTAGTCTGTTTTCGAGATGTTTGTTACTTCAATGGATGGTAGCGTTGTCATTATGGAAGGTAGTCTATTTTCGAGTTTTTAGTTACTCCAATGGATGGTAGCCTTGTCATTATGGAAGGTAGTATGTTGTTCATATTTTTGTTACTCCAATGAATGGTAGCGTTGTCATTATGGTAGGTAGTCTATTGTCAGGATTTTTGTTACTCCAATGGATGGTAGCATTATCATTATGGAAGGTTGTCTGATGTCGAGATTTTTGTTACTCCAATGGATGGTAGCCTTGTCATTACGGAAGGTAGTCTGTTTTCGAGATTTTTGTTACTTCAATGGATGGTAGCCTTGTCATTATGGATGGTAGTCTGTTGTCGAGATTTTTGTTATTCCAATGGATTTTAGCCTTTTCATTATGGAATGTATTTTTTTGTCGATGTTTTTGTTACTCCAATGGATAGTAGCCTTGTTATTATGGAAGGTAGTCTGTTGTCTAGATTTTTGTTTTTCCAATGAATGGTAGCCTTGTCATTATGGAAGGTAGTCTATTCTCGAGATTTTTGTTACTCCAATGGATGCTAGCATTGTCATTATGGAAGGTAGTCTGTTTTCGAGATTTTTGTTACTCCAATGGATGGTAGCCTTGTCATTATGGAAGGTAGTCTGTTGTTCATATTTTTGTTACTCCAATGGATGGTAGCCTTGTCATTATGGAAGGTAGTCTATTGTCGAGATTTTTGTTACTCTAATGGATGGTAGCATTATCATTATGGAAGGTTGTCTGTTCTCGAGATTTTTGTTACTCCAATGGATGGTAGCCTTGTCATTATGGAAGGTAGTCTATTTTCGAGATTTTTGTTACTGCAATGGATGGTAGCGTTGTCATTATGGAAGGTAGTCTGTTTTCGAGATTTTTGTTACTCCAATGGATGGTAGCCTTGTCATTATGGAAGGTAGTCTATTTTCGAGATTTTTGTTACTCCAATGGATGGTAGCCTTGTCATTATGGAATGTAGTCTATTTTCGAGATTTTTGTTACTCAAATGGATGGTAGCCTTGTCATTATGGAAGGTAGTTTGTTGTTCATATTTTTGTTACTCCAATGGATGGTAGCCTTGTCATTATGGTAGGTAGTCTATTGAGATTTTTGTTACTCCAATGGATGGTAGCATTATCATTATGGAAGGTTGTTTGTTGTCGAGATTTTTGTTACTCCAATGGATGGTAACCTTGTCATTACGGAAGGTAGTCTGTTTTCGAGATTTTTGTTAATCCAATGGATGGTAGCATTGTCATTATGGATGGTAGTCTGTTGTCGAGAGTTTTGTTATTCCAATGGATTGTAGCCTTTTCATTATGGAACGTATTCTGTTTTCGATGTTTTTGTTACTCCAATGGATAGTAGCCTTTTTATTATGGAAGGTATTATGTTGTCTAGATTTTGGTTATTCCAATGAATGGTAGCCTTGTCATTATGGAAGGTAGTCTGTTGTCGGGATTTTTGTTACTCCAATTGATGCTAGCATTTTCATTATGTAAGGTAGTATGTCGTTGTGATTTCTGTCACTCCAATGTATGGTAGCCTTCTAAGTAGGGAAGGTAGTCTGTTGTTCATATTTTTGTTACTCCAATGGATGGTAGCCTTGTCATTATGGAAGGTAGTCTATTGTCGAGATTTTTGTTACTCCAATGGATGGTAGCATTATCATTATGGAAGGTTGTCTGTTCTCGAGATTTTTGTTACTCCAATGGATGGTAGCCTTGTCATTATGGAAGGTAGTCTGTTTTCGGGATTTTTGTTACTTCAATGGATGGTAGCGTTGTCCTTATGCAAGGTAGTCAGTTTTCGAGATTTTTGTTACTCCAATGGATGGTAGCCTTGTCATTATGGAAGGTATTCTGTTGTTCATATTTTTGTTACTCCAATGGATGGTAGCCTTATCATTATGGTAGGTAGTCTATTGTCGAGATTTTTGTTACTCCAATGGATGGTAGCATTATCAATATGGAAGGTTGTTTGTTGTCGAGATTTATGTTACTCCAATGGATTGTAGCCTTGTCATTACAGAAGGTAGTATATTTTCGAGATTTTTGTTACTCCAATGGATGGTAGCCTTTTCATTATGGATGGTAGTTTGTTGTCGAGATTTTTGTTATTCCAATGGATTGTAGCCATTTCCTTATGGTACGTATTCTGTTGTCGATGGTTTTATTACTCCAATGGATAATAGCCTTGTTATTATTGAAGGTAGTGTGTTATCTAGATTTTTGTTATTCCAATGAATGGTAGCCTTGTCATTATGGAAGGTAGTCTAATGTCGAAATTTTTGTTACTCCAATGGATGCTAGCGTTGTCATTATGGAAGGTAGTATGTCGTTGTGATTTCTGTCACTCCAATGGATGGTAGCTTTGTCACTATGGAAGGTAGTCTGTTGTTCATATTTTTGTTACTCCAATGGATGGTAGCCTTGTCATTATGGAAGGTAGTCTATTGTCAAGATTTTTGTTTCTCCAATGGATGGTAGCATTATCATTATGGAAGGTTGTCTGTTGTCGAGATTTTTGTCACTCCAATGGATAGTAGCCTTGTAATTATGGAAACTAGTCTATTTTCGAGATTTTTGTTACTTCAATGGATGGTAGCCTTGTCATTTTGGAAGGTAGTCTATTTTCGAGATTTTCGTTACTCCAATGGATGGTAGCCTTGTCATTATGGAAGGTAGTTTGTTGTTCATATTTTTGTTACTCCAATGGAAGGTAGCCTTGTCATTATGGTAGGAAGTCTCTTGTCGAGATTTTTGTTACTCCAATGGATGGTAGCATTATCATTATGGAAGGTTGTCTGTTGTCGATATTTGTGTTACTCCAATGGATGGTAGCCTTGTCATTACGAAAGGTAGTCTATTTTCGAGATTTTTGTTACTCCAATGGATGGTAGCCTTTTCATTATGGATGGTAGTTTGTTGTCGAGATTTTTGTTATTCCAATGGATTGTAGCCTTTTCATTATGGAACGTATTCTGTTGTCGATGATTTTGTTACTCCAATGGCTAGTAGCCTTGTTATTATGGAAGGTAGTGTGTCGTCTAGATTTTTGTTATTTCAATGAATGATAGCCTTGTCATTATGGAAGGTAGTCTAATGTCAAAATTTTTGTTACTCCAATGGATGCTAGCGTTGTCATTATGGAAGGTAGTATGTCGTTGTGATTTCTGTCACTCCAATGGATGGTAGCTTTGTCACTATGGAAGGTAGTCTGTTGTTCATATTTTTGTTACTCCAATGGATGGTAGCCTTGTCATTATAGAAGGTAGTCTATTGTCAAGATTTTTGTTTCTCCAATGGATGGTAGCATTATCATTATGGAAGGTTGTCTGTTGTCGAGATTTTTGTCACTCCAATGGATAGTAGCCTTGTAATTATGGAAACTAGTCTATTTTTGAGATTTTTGTTACTTCAATGGATGGTAGCCTTGTCATTTTGGAAGGTAGTCTATTTTCGAGATTTTCGTTACTCCAATGGATGGTAGCCTTGTCATTATGGAAGGTAGTTTGTTGTTCATATTTTTGTTACTCCAATGGAAGGTAGCCTTGTCATTATGGTAGGAAGTCTCTTGTCGAGATTTTTGTTACTCCAATGGATGGTAGCATTATCATTATGGAAGGTTGTCTGTTGTCGATATTTGTGTTACTCCAATGGATGGTAGCCTTGTCATTACGAAAGGTAGTCTATTTTCGAGATTTTTGTTACTCCAATGGATGGTAGCCTTTTCATTATGGATGGTAGTTTGTTGTCGAGATTTTTGTTATTCCAATGGATTGTAGCCTTTTCATTATGGAACGTATTCTGTTGTCGATGATTTTGTTACTCCAATGGCTAGTAGCCTTGTTATTATGGAAGGTAGTGTGTCGTCTAGATTTTTGTTATTTCAATGAATGATAGCCTTGTCATTATGGAAGGTAGTCTAATGTCGAAATTTTTGTTACTCCAATGGATGCTAGCGTTGTCATTATGGAAGGTGGTATGTCGTTGTGATTTTTGTCACTCCAATGGATGGTAGCCTTGTCACTATGGAAGGTAGTATGTTGTTCATATTTTTGTTACTCCAATGAATGGTAGCCTTGTCATTATGGAAGGTAGTCTGTTCTCGAGATTTTTGTTACTCCAATGGATGCTAGCATTGTCATTATGGAAGGTAGTCTGTTTTCGAGATTTTTGTTACTCCAATGGATGGTAGCCTTGTCATTATGGAAGGTAGTCTGTTGTTCATATTTTTGTTACTCCAATGGATGGTAGCCTTGTCATTATGGAAGGTAGTCTATTGTCGAGATTTTTGTTACTCTAATGGATGGTAGCATTATCATTATGGAAGGTTGTCTGTTCTCGAGATTTTTGTTACTCCAATGGATGGTAGCCTTGTCATTATGGAAGGTAGTCTATTTTCGAGATTTTTGTTACTTCAATGGATGGTAGCGTTGTCATTATGGAAGGTAGTCTGTTTTCGAGATTTTTGTTACTCCAATGGATGGTAGCCTTGTCATTATGGAAGGTAGTCTATTTTCGAGATTTTTGTTACTCCAATGGATGGTAGCCTTGTCATTATGGAATGTAGTCTATTTTCGAGATTTTTGTTACTCAAATGGATGGTAGCCTTGTCATTATGGAAGGTAGTTTGTTGTTCATATTTTTGTTACTCCAATGGATGGTAGCCTTGTCATTATGGTAGGTAGTCTATTGAGATTTTTGTTACTCCAATGGATGGTAGCATTATCATTATGGAAGGTTGTTTGTTGTCGAGATTTTTGTTACTCCAATGGATGGTAACCTTGTCATTACGGAAGGTAGTCTGTTTTCGAGATTTTTGTTAATCCAATGGATGGTAGCATTGTCATTATGGATGGTAGTCTGTTGTCGAGAGTTTTGTTATTCCAATGGATTGTAGCCTTTTCATTATGGAACGTATTCTGTTTTCGATGTTTTTGTTACTCCAATGGATAGTAGCCTTTTTATTATGGAAGGTATTATGTTGTCTAGATTTTGGTTATTCCAATGAATGGTAGCCTTGTCATTATGGAAGGTAGTCTGTTGTCGGGATTTTTGTTACTCCAATTGATGCTAGCATTTTCATTATGTAAGGTAGTATGTCGTTGTGATTTCTGTCACTCCAATGTATGGTAGCCTTCTAAGTAGGGAAGGTAGTCTGTTGTTCATATTTTTGTTACTCCAATGGATGGTAGCCTTGTCATTATGGAAGGTAGTCTATTGTCGAGATTTTTGTTACTCCAATGGATGGTAGCATTATCATTATGGAAGGTTGTCTGTTCTCGAGATTTTTGTTACTCCAATGGATGGTAGCCTTGTCATTATGAAAGGTAGTCTGTTTTCGGGATTTTTGTTACTTCAATGGATGGTAGCGTTGTCCTTATGCAAGGTAGTCAGTTTTCGAGATTTTTGTTACTCCAATGGATGGTAGCCTTGTCATTATGGAAGGTATTCTGTTGTTCATATTTTTGTTACTCCAATGGATGGTAGCCTTATCATTATGGTAGGTAGTCTATTGTCGAGATTTTTGTTACTCCAATGGATGGTAGCATTATCAATATGGAAGGTTGTTTGTTGTCGAGATTTATGTTACTCCAATGGATTGTAGCCTTGTCATTACAGAAGGTAGTATATTTTCGAGATTTTTGTTACTCCAATGGATGGTAGCCTTTTCATTATGGATGGTAGTTTGTTGTCGAGATTTTTGTTATTCCAATGGATTGTAGCCATTTCCTTATGGTACGTATTCTGTTGTCGATGGTTTTATTACTCCAATGGATAATAGCCTTGTTATTATTGAAGGTAGTGTGTTATCTAGATTTTTGTTATTCCAATGAATGGTAGCCTTGTCATTATGGAAGGTAGTCTAATGTCGAAATTTTTGTTACTCCAATGGATGCTAGCGTTGTCATTATGGAAGGTAGTATGTCGTTGTGATTTCTGTCACTCCAATGGATGGTAGCTTTGTCACTATGGAAGGTAGTCTGTTGTTCATATTTTTGTTACTCCAATGGATGGTAGCCTTGTCATTATGGAAGGTAGTCTATTGTCAAGATTTTTGTTTCTCCAATGGATGGTAGCATTATCATTATGGAAGGTTGTCTGTTGTCGAGATTTTTGTCACTCCAATGGATAGTAGCCTTGTAATTATGGAAACTAGTCTATTTTCGAGATTTTTGTTACTTCAATGGATGGTAGCCTTGTCATTTTGGAAGGTAGTCTATTTTCGAGATTTTCGTTACTCCAATGGATGGTAGCCTTGTCATTATGGAAGGTAGTTTGTTGTTCATATTTTTGTTACTCCAATAGAAGGTAGCCTTGTCATTATGGTAGGAAGTCTCTTGTCGAGATTTTTGTTACTCCAATGGATGGTAGCATTATCATTATGGAAGGTTGTCTGTTGTCGATATTTGTGTTACTCCAATGGATGGTAGCCTTGTCATTACGAAAGGTAGTCTATTTTCGAGATTTTTGTTACTCCAATGGATGGTAGCCTTTTCATTATGGATGGTAGTTTGTTGTCGAGATTTTTGTTATTCCAATGGATTGTAGCCTTTTTATTATGGAACGTATTCTGTTGTCGATGATTTTGTTACTCCAATGGCTAGTAGCCGTGTTATTATGGAAGGTAGTGTGTCGTCTAGATTTTTGTTATTTCAATGAATGATAGCCTTGTCATTATGGAAGGTAGTCTAATGTCGAAATTTTTGTTACTCCAATGGATGCTAGCGTTGTCATTATGGAAGGTGGTATGTCGTTGTGATTTTTGTCACTCCAATGGATGGTAGCCTTGTCACTATGGAAGGTAGTATGTTGTTCATATTTTTGTTACTCCAATGGATGGTAGCCTTGTCATTATGGAAGGTAGTCTATTGTCGAGATTTTTGTTACTCCAATGGATGGTAGCATTATAATTATGGAAGGTTGTCTATTGTCGAGATTTTTGTTACTCTAATGGATGGTAGCCTTGTCATTATGGAAGGTAGTCTGTTTTCGAGATTTTTGTTACTTCAATGGATGGTAGCCTTGTCATTTTGGAAGGTAGTCTGTTTTCGAGATTTTTGTTACTCCAATAGATGGTAGCCTTGTCATTATGGAAGGTAGTCTGTTGTTCATATTTTTGTTACTCCAATGGATGGTAGCCTTGTCATTATGGTAGGTAGTCTATTGTCAGGATTTTTGTTACTCCAATGGATGGTAGCATTATCATTATGGAATGTTGTCTGTTGTCGAGATTTTTGTTACTCCAATGGATGGTAGCCTTGTCATTACGGAAGGTAGTATGTTTTCGAGATTTTTGTTACTTCAATGGATGGTAGCCCTTTCATTATGGATGGTAGTCTGTTGTCGAGATTTTTGTTATTCCAATGGATTGTAGCCCTTTCATTATGGAATGTATTTTTTTGTCGATGTTTTTGTTACTCCAATGGATAGTAGCCTTGTTATTATGGAAGGTAGTCTGTTGTCTAGATTTTTGTTTTTCCAATGAATGGTAGCCTTGTCATTATGGAAGGTCGTTTGTTGTCGAGATTTTTGTTACTCCAATGGATGCTAGCATTGTCATTATGGAAGGTAGTATGTCGTTGTGATTTATGTCACTCTAATGAATGGTAGACTTGTCACTATGGAAGGTAGTCTATTGTTCATATTTTTATTACTCCAATGGATGGTAGCCACGTCATTATGGAAGGTAGTCTATTTTCGAGATTTTTGTTACTCCAATGGATGGTAGCATTATCATTATGGAAGGTTGTCTGTTCTCTAGATTTTTGTTAAATGGATGGTAGCCTTGCCATTATGGAAGGTAGTCTGTTTTCGAGATGTTTGTTACTTCAATGGATGGTAGCGTTGTCATTATGGAAGGTAGTCTATTTTCGAGATTTTTGTTACTCCAATGGATGGTAGCCTTGTCATTATGGAAGGTAGTATGTTGTTCATATTTTGGTTACTCCAATGAATGGTAGTGTTGTCATTATGGTAGGTAGTCTATTGTCAGGATTTTTGTTACTCCAATTGATGGTAGCATTATCATTATGGAAGGTTGTCTGTTGTCGAGATTTTTGTTACTCCAATGGATGGTAGCCTTGTCATTACGGAAGGTAGTCTATTTTCGAGATTTTTGTTACTTCAATGGATGGTAGCCTTGTCATTATGGATGGTAGTCTATTGTCGAGATTTTTGTTATTCCAATGGATTTTAGCCTTTTCATTATGGAATGTATTTTTTTGTCGATGTTTTTGTTACTCCAATGGATAGTAGCCTTGTTATTATGGAAGGTAGTCTGTTGTCTAGATTTTTCTTTTTCCAATGAATGGTAGCCTTGTCATTATGGAAGGTAGTCTGTTGTCGAGATTTTTGTTACTCCAATGGATGCTAGCATTGTCATTATGGAAGGTAGTATGTCGTTTTGATGTATGTCACTCTAATGGATGGTAGACTTGTCACTATGGAAGGTAGTCTATTGTTCATATTTTTGTTACTCCAATGGATGGTAGCCACGTCATTATGGAAGGTAGTCTATTCTCGAGATTTTTGTTACTCCAATGGATGGTAGCATTATCATTATGGAAGGTTGTCTATTTTCGAGATTTTTGTTACTCTAATGGATGGTAGCCTTGTCATTATGGAAGGTAGTCTGTTTTCGAGATTTTTGTTACTTCATTGGATGGTAGCCTTGTCATTTTGGAAGGTAGTATGTTTCCAAGATTTTTGTTACTCTAATGGATGGTAGCCTTGTCATTATGGAAGGTAGTCTGTTGTTCATATTTTTGTTACTCCAATGGATGGTAGCCTTGTCATTATGGTAGGTAGTCTATTGTCAGGATTTTTGTTACTCCAATGGATGGTAGCATTATCATTATGGAAGGTTATTTGTTGTCGAGATTTTTGTTACTCCAATGGATGGTAGCCTTGTCATTATGGAAGGTAGTCTGTTTTCGAGATTTTTGTTACTTCAATGGATGGTAGCCTTGTCATATGGATGGTAGTCTGTTGTCGAGATTTTTGTTATTCCAATGGATTGTAGCCTTTTCATTATGGAATGTATTTTTTTGCCGATGTTTTTGTTACTCCAATGGATAGTAGCCTTGTTATTATGGAAGGTAGTTTGTTGTCTAGATTTTTGTTTTTCCAATCAATGGTAGCCTTGTCATTATGGAAGGTAGTCTGTTGTCGAGATTTTTGTTACTCCAATGGATGCTAGCATTGTCATTATGGAAGGTAGTATGTCGTTGTGATTTTTGTCACTCTAATGGATGGTAGACTTGTCACTATGGAAGGTAGTCTATTGTTGATATTTTTGTTACTCCAATGGATGGTAGCCACGTCATTATGGAAGGTAGTCTATTGTCGATATTTTTGTTACTCAAATGGATAGTAGCATTATCATTATGGAAGGTTGTCTGTTGTCGAGATTTTTGTTACTCCAGTGGATGGTAGCCTTGTCATTATGGAAGGTAGTCTGTTTTCAATATTTTTGTTACTTCAATGGATGGTAGCCTTGTCATTATGAAAGGTAGTTTGTTTTTGAGATTTTTGTTACTCCAATGGATGGTAGCCTTGTCATTATGGAAGGTAGTCTGTTGTTCATATTTTTGTTACTCCAATGGATGGTAGTCTTGTCGTTATGGTAGGTAGCACTATGCCAGAAATAACCTACGAAAGCGCTTTTTTTGGGCTTTAAAAGCGCTTAAAAGCGCTCTCGTAGGTGGCGCTGCTAAAGGTTTTAGCAGCGCTTTTTGTTCAGAAAAAAATGCTCTCGTAGGCCTACCTATGAAAGCGCTTTTTGGTAAAAAGCGCTTTCATAGGTAGGCCTACGAGAGCGCTTTTTTCTGAAAAAGCCCTTTCGTAGGTGTATTCAGAATGCGTGTCAGGCAATCTAAAGTAGGCCTATAAGAGCCCTTTTTGTTCAGAAAAAAGCGCTCTTGTAGGCCTACCTATGAAAGCGCTTTTAATTCATAAGTAGGCCTACGAGAGCGCTTTTTTCTTAAAAGCGCTTTCATAGGTTTTCTACTGAAAAATCTAAAATTTAAAAAATTTCTAAACCTGCATTTTTTTGCAGCAAACCTGTAATTCTTAAACCGGTATTTTACAATCTAATCTAGAAATACCAATATATATTAGTTTTAATCTAAATACCAAATGTAATTCAAATACCAAATATTATATATATATACAAATACCATTATAATCAATTCATATCCAAAATATATATACACCACGGTAATTCAATATTAACATGTTTTTAAACGTAACAAAATACACCCTAAGAAATCAGCTATATAACACTAAGTAAATCAATCCTAATCTACATATATATCCAAGGTCCTGATCCTGCAATATGAACATAATAACACGGTCAGTGTTGTATACACAAAACAATATATTCATAATTAACCAATTTTCACACAACAATGTATTCGTACCTTATTATAAGATTCTTAGCTCAATAAAATATTGGCACAACTCCTCTTTGAGTTCTTCCAATTGACGTGGCGAGTAATATGGACAATTGTATTGATCAAAATACTACATTACAAAACAAAATATATGCATGATTTAGTTTAATGTAATAAATTATATGCAAAATCCGATAAGTAATAAAACAAAGTATAAATCCATACCGTGATTGGAATCTCGATTTCATTCATTTGAATGATTTCTTTGATAAACTTCAAAAGGAAGTATCCGCAATCTATGTCGTTTTGTTGTTGAGGGCACTACATAGAAAAACAAATAAGATTATACTATAATGAAAAAAATGAAATGGAATATATATACATTTTATTGAATGACATTGTCTATAATTATATATACTATTACCTTTTTCACTAACATCTCTTTCTTTTCTTGGTAGGAATATGTTCTACTCGTCTCTTAACAACGCGGACGGTTGGATTGATCCAAATACCCTCATTATGATCATTTCTAATGCATGATTCATTCTCATTTTGATCATTTCTGGTAAAAGATTCAATGTCAACACCAGTATCGCCTTGGTCTCCAATCTTTTCATCAATTACTTTGTTAGAGAAAAGCACCATAGACCATTTCGTACTTGTCGGATCAGTGACATAGAACACTTGTTTAGCTTGAGAGGCTAGAATGATAGGCTCATCTTTGTACCCCACCCTATTAAGATCCACTTGCAAAAATCCTGACTTATCCATCCGTATACCATTATTATTTTCAACCCACTTGCAACCGAATATAGGAATCTGAAATTTCTCGTAATCAAAGACCCAAATGCGCTCGATAACCCCAAAATACGACAGATTTGCAAATTTCGGGTTTAAGTCCTTCACACTTGATATGTGCATTGCTTCAGCTACCAAGGTGACACCACTATTTTGCACAGTACTTTTATCATCTTGTTCTTTGGTATAAAATGTGTATCAATTAATTGCGTATGCGCTATAAGAAAACGCAACCAAACTTGGACCATATGCTAAACATCTCAAACTTTCTGTCACTGAGGCGGGATCTGAACGATACTTTGAATAAATATGTTCCTTAAACCATGGTATGAAACTTCGATTGTGCTCTCGTACAATCCAATTCTCATTTCTATTCGAATTTAAACCTCGAAGAACACCCTTGTGTATTTCAACATACGGCTCAACCTCAATCTCATTGTGCAGAACATACAAATGCACTTGATCCCGTTCGACCCTTGATACTGTCACAACTTTATTTCCAATTAGCTTCTTACCTTCTTTTTTTTCAACAACATGATATTTGGGGAGTCCAATTGATTGAACATTTGACAAATATTCAGTACAAAACTCAAGCGCTTCTTCAACAATGTATCTTTCGGTAATACAACCCTCTGGTCGACTCCGATTTTTCACATACCCTTTTAATATTTTCATATAACGTTCAACAGGGTACATCCATCTCATATAAGTTAGTCCGCACAATTGTGTCTCTTTCACAAGATGAACGACAAGATGAACCATTATGTCAAAAAACGAGGGAGGAAAATACATTTCAAGCTCACACATAGTAACAACTATTTCTTTTTGCAATGTTGGCAAGATCTCAGGATCGATCACCTTACTGCAAATTGACTTGAAGAAAAAACACAATTTAGTTATTGCGCTTCTTACGTTTTCTGGAAGAATAGAACGTATACCTATCGGTAGAAAATGTTCCATTATAACATGACAATCATGCGTCTTTAAACTCTTTAACTTGAGGTCTTTCATAGGGAAAAGTCTTCTAATATCTGATGAGTAGCCTTCTGGAACTTTAACTTCACTCAGAAACTTACACAATATTTTTTTCTCCTTTCTAGATAGAGTGTAAACAGCAGGTGGTAGGTATGTCCGTCTTCCTTTCTTCACGGGTCCCAGTTCAGTTCTTATTCCCATGTCTACCATGTCCTCCCTTGATTTAAGGCCATCCTTAGACTTCCCTTTTATATTGAGTAACGTACCAATAACACTGTCAAATACATTTTTTTCAATATGCATCACATCAAGAAAATGTCTTACGTACAAAGATTTCCAATATGGAAATTCAAAAAAAAATCGACCTCTTCTTCCACCCACCCGTGACAACTTTATGTGCAAAAGGCTTGCCAAACTGAATATTCACATCTTTCACCTTTTCAAAAATTTGATCACCTGTCAAACCAGGCGGAGCTCTACGTTGTTTGGTATCTCCGTTGAACACTTTTCTCCATCCACGATACTGATGTTTAGAAGATAAGAATCTATGATGACCGAGAAAGACATTCTTCTGACAAAGTTTCAATCGCATGGTATCGGTTCTGTCTTCACAAACAGGACACACTTTTTAACCTTTAATGCTATACCCGGATAGATTGCCGTATGCTGGAAAATCGTTAATTGTTCCAAACAACATCGCCCTCAAGTTGAAACTTTCTTTCCTATAACCATCATAAACCTCCACACCTTTCTCCCACAAAATCTTCAAATCTTCGATTAATGGTTCCAAGTATACGTCTATGTCATTTCCTGTTTGTTTAGGCCCAGAAATTAACATAGACAACATCATGTACTTACGCTTCATACATAGCCATGGAGGTAGGTTATAAATCATAAGAATCACAGGCCATGTGCTATGCGAGATACTTTGAATACCGTGTGGGTTCATTCCATCAGTAGACAATGCCAAGCGAAGGTTTCTTGCTTCTTTTCCAAATTCAGGATAATCATTATCAATTTTCATCCACTGTGGAGAATCTGCCGGATGTCGAAATTTTCCATCAATAATTCTTTCATCTGAATGCCAAGTCAAGTGTCTTGAATCGATTTCACTACGATACATCCGTCTAAATCTCGGGATTATAGGAAAATACCATAATACTTTTGCCGGAGATAACTTTTTCTTATATCGAGGGGCACCGCATTTAGGACACTCATTTAACGATGCATACTCGTTTTGAAACAAAACGCAATCTTTTGGACACGCATGTATCTTATCATAGCTCATGCCAATGGAGTACAACATCTTTTTGGCCTCATACGTTCGATTGGGAAGAACATTATCCTCTGGTAGCATATCTTTCATAAGGGCTAATAACTTTGTGAAACTTTTATCCGACCATCCATTGCCGGCTTTTAAGTTGTACAACTTTAACACCGCAGACAATCTTGTGAATTTTGTACAACCATTATACAACGGTTTCTCTGCATCGCTTACCAACCTCTCGAACATTTTGGGACAATAGTTAAGATCTTCTTCAAGCACTTCTGCAATTTCTTCGACTCGATCATAATCGTATGTATCTGTGCAATCATCATTTGAAACATAGGTCCTTGCATACCCCGATTCAACATTCCCGTTACTTTTCTCACCATGCATATTCCAACATGTATAACTCCTATCAATTCCATACCGAAATAAATGCGATGCCAACTGAACTGCGTCAACCCGGTTCCCATAACAGCAATACAAACAGGGACATGTCATACGACTGGGGTCTTTGGCGTGCGGAACAGCAAACTTAACAAACTCGGAAACACCATTCTCGTAGTCTTTCGACAATCGATTGGAATACATCCATGTCTTATCCATATCAACTAATTAGTGCACAAAACAGTAGTATACTGCGTTTCTGTCAAAACGCAAAGTATACACGGAATGAATCCGTATCAAGAAAATGCAACATACGAAAGACAATTTAAGACAAATTCATCACAATATATACCAATAATTTGAGGAAGAAAGTTACCTCTCAGATGTTTCGAACTCTAAGAAACGCGGAGAATGAGCGTCGTACGTCGAACTAGGCCGAGAAACGCTGCAAATTCATAGAATGTTATTCAATATTTCGGGTCGATTGTCGAAAGATATATACTATTTTAACATAAAGGTTCACAATAAATGTCACATATATATTTTCAATGTTTGGGAAAGCTATGACAATAATACAACACAAATATTAGAAATAGTGAATTCACAAAGTCAACATAAACCCACAAATATAATCCAAAACACAAACCATTTCAATGTTACCACCAAAATTATGTAGCATGCACCCAGAGAAATAAAACATACATCAACCCACAAATAAGAAACATATAAACAAAAAATAAGTAGAAAAAGGATAGTGTTAGATTTGTAAATACATAATTAAAAGATATTTGAAAAAAGGGAAATATACATAATTCTATATACATAATTCTATAAATACAAAGCATTACAAAAAAGGGAAATAACAATTATAACTAAAAGATATTTGAAAAGATGCCATGTAACGGACTTTTATATCCATTTTCATATGTTTTTTTACCTTACAATCTCCGGAGGCATTTGATGACCAAACTAAAAAATGAATGTAATTCAAACTTGTCATTCTAGTTTAAATTGTTGGTACTGGGATATCATTGATGGGAGAGTCCAGCTACTAACAGTCCAGCTATTTGTTATTAACAATCAAACTACTAACAATCCAACTATTAACAGTCCAACTATTTAACTACTAACAAAGTTTTAACTTATTGCCAAAGCTAATTTAACTACTAACAGCCCAACTATTCACTCTAACAGAAAATTAACTAATTGTTCTCAATTTCATAACTAACATCAACACTTCAACATAATTTGAACACCGATATTAGCCAAACTCTATTATTCAAAATCAATACAGATAAAGTGACATCGACATCAAAATATCACTCGAGTTAAACTCAAACTTTATGGTATTGAAACAAAAAACTCACTCAAATTAATTCAAATCAAGTAGTATTTCTCATAAGAAAAATAGCACACAAAATACTCCTAAGAATGGTGTTGACATCATAAGATATCACCTAAAGCCCGCATTCTAATAGGAAACAAACTTCCATACACAGATGGAGATTATTTCGAACAAAATACCATAAAAAACAAAACAAAAACAATTTGAAATCAGATTAACACAATTACTATTCAGAATCTCATTCATATTCACACCACCATAAAAGAAAATACTAACACCGATACGAGTATCAATCATATTTAACACCAATAACAACAATGTTAGCAACAAGTCCTCATTCAGGAAAATAACATGGCTTACATTAAACTATTAACCTAATTTCATTATTTCTAATTCAACATTAACACCTTAAAACAAAATCAGCACCAACAGTATCATGAAAATACCAAAAGAAACTCAAAAGAAAGATGATAGTGATGCTTTTTGAGATTTTTGTCACTCCAATGGATGGTATCCTTGCCACTATGGAAGGTAGTCTCTTGTCGATATTTATGTTACTCCCATGGATGGTAGCCTTGTCATTATGGAAGGTAGTCTGTTGTGGAGATTTTTTTTACTCCAATGGATGGTATCATTATCATTATGGAAGGTAGTCTATTGTCGAGATTTTTGTTACTGCAATGGATGCTTGCCTTTTCATTATGGAAGGTAGTCTGTCTTTGTGATTTCTGTCACTACAATGGATGGTAGCCTTGTCACTATGGAAGGTAGTTTGTTGTTCATATTTTTGTTACTTCAATGGATGGTAGCCTTGTCATTATGGAAGGTCGTCTATTGTCGAGATTTTTGTTACTCCAATGGATGGTAGCCATTTCATTATGGAAGGTTGTCTGTTGTCAAGATTTTTGTTACTCTAATGGATGGTAGCCTTGTCATTATCGAAGGTAGTCTATTTTTGAGATTTTTTTTGTTCTAATGGATGGTAGCCTTGTCATTATGGAGGGTAGTTTGTTTTCGATATTTTTGTTACTCCAATGGATGCTAGCCTTGTCATTATGGAAGGTAGTATGTTGTTGATATCTTTGTTACTCTAATGGATTGTAGCCTTGTCATTATGGAATGTAGTCTGTTGTCGAGATTTTTGTTACTCCAATGGATGCAAGCCTTGTCGTTATGGAAGGTAGTCTGTCATTTTGATTTATGTTACTCCAATGCATGTTAGCCTTGTCACTATGGAAGGTAGTCTGTTGTTCATATTTTTGTTACTCCAATGGATGGTAGCCTTGTCATTATTGAACATAGTCTATTGTCGAGATTTTGGTTACTACAATGGATGGTAGCCTTGTCATTATGGAAGGTAGTTTGTTTTTGAGATTTTTGTTACTCCAATGGATGGTAGCCTTGTCATTATGGAAGGTAGTCTGTTGTTCATATATTTGTTACTCCAATGGATGGTAGCCTTGTCATTATGGCAGGAAGTCTATTGTCGAGATTTTTGTTACTCCAAAGGATGGTAGTATTATCATTATGAAAGGTTGTCTGTTGTCGAGATTTTTGTTACTCCAATGGATGGTAGCTTTGTCATTACGAAAGCTAGTCTATTTTCGAGATTTTCGTTACTCCAATGGATGGTAGCCCAGTCATTATGGAAGGTAGTCTGTTGTCGAGAATTTTGGTACTCCAATGGATGTTATCGTTGTCATTATGAATGGTAGTTTGTTCTCGTGATTTTTGTTAATCCAATGGATTGTATCCTTGTCATTATGGAACGTATTATATTGTCGATGTTTTTGTTAGTCCAATGGATGGTAGCCTTGTCATTATGAAAGGTAGTCTGTTGTCGACATTTTTGTTACTCCAATGGATGCTTCCCTTGTCATTATGGAAGGTAGTCTGTCTTTGTGATTTCTGTCACTCCAATGGATGGTAGGCTTGTCACTATGGAAGGTAGTCTGTTGTTCATATTTTTGTTACATCAATGGATGGTAGCCTTGTCATTATGGAAGGTAGTCTATTGTCGAGATTTTTGTTACTCCAATTGATGGTAGCCATGTCATTATGGAATGTTGTCTGTTGTCAAGATTTTTGTTACTCTAATGGATGGTAGCTTGTCATTATCGAAGGTAGTCTGTTGTAGAGATTTTTGTTACTCCAATGGATGCTTCCCTTGTCATTATGGAAGTTAGTCTGTCTTTGTGATTTTTGTCACTCCAATGGATGGTAGGCTTGTCACTATGGAAGGTAGTCTGTTGTTCATGTTTTTTTTACTTCAATGGATGGTAGCCTTGTCATTATGGAAGGTAGTCTATTGTCGAGATTTTTGTTACTCCAATGGATGGTACCCATGTCATTATGGAAGGTTGTCTGTTGTCAAGATTTTTGTTACTCTAATGGATGGTAGCCTTGTCATTATGGAAGGTAGTATGTTGTTGATATCTTTGTTACTCCAATGGATTGTAGCCTTGTCATTATGGAAGGTATTCTGTTTTCGAGATTTTTGTCACTCCAATTGATGGTATCCTTGCCACTATGGAAGGTAGTCTGTTATCGATATTTTTGTTACTCCCATGGATGGTAGCCTTGTCATTATGGAAGGTAGTCTGTCGTGGAGATTTTTTTTACTCCAATGGATGGTATCATTATCATTATGGAAAGTAGTCTGTTGTCGAGATTTTTGTTACTCCAATGGATGCTTGCCTTGTCATTATGGAAGGTAGTCTGTCTTTGTGATTTCAGTCACTACAATGGATGGTAGCCTTGTCACTATGGAAGGTAGTCTGTTCTTCATATTTTTGTTACTTCAATGGATGGTAGCCTTGTCATTATGGAAGGTCGTCTATTGTCGAGATTTTTGTTACTCCAATGGATGGTAGCCATTTCATTATGGAAGGTTGTCTGTTGTCAAGATTTTTGTTACTCTAATGGATGGTAGCCTTGTCATTATCGAAGGTAGTCTATTTTCGAGATTTTTTTTATTCTAATGGATGGTAGCCTTGTCATTATGGAGGGTAGTTTGTTTTCGATATTTTTGTTACTCCAATGGATGCTAGCCTTGTCATTATGGAAGGTAGTATGTTGTTGATATCTTTGTTACTCCAATGGATTGTAGCCTTGTCATTATGGAATATAGTCTGTTGTCGAGATTTTTGTTACTCCAATGGATGCAAGCCTTGTCATTATGGAAGGTAGTCTGTCATTTTGATTTATGTTACTCCAATGCATGTTAGTCTTGTCACTATGGAAGGTAGTCTGTTGTTCATATTTTTGTTACTCCAATGGATGGTAGCCTTGTCATTATTGAACATAGTCTATTGTCGAGATTTTGGTTACTACAATGGATGGTAGCCTTGTCATTATGAAAGGTAGTTTGTTTTTGAGATTTTTGTTACTCCAATGGATGGTAGCCTTGTCATTATGGAAGGTAGTCTGTTGTTCATATATTTGTTACTCCAATGGATGGTAGCCTTGTCATTATGGTAGGAAGTCTATTGTCGAGATTTTTGTTACTCCAAAGGATGGTAGCATTATCATTATGAAAGGTTGTCTGTTGTCGAGATTTTTGTTACTCCAATGGATGGTAGCTTTGTCATTACGAAAGCTAGTCTATTTTCGAGATTTTCGTTACTCCAATGGATGGTAGCCTAGTTATTATGGAAGGTAGTCTGTTGTCGAGAATTTTGGTACTCCAATGGATGTTATCGTTGTCATTATGAATGGTAGTTTGTTCTCATGATTTTTGTTATTCCAATGGATTGTATCCTTGTCATTATGGAACGTATTATATTGTCGATGTTTTTGTTAGTCCAATGGATGGTAGCCTTGTCATTATGAAAGGTAGTCTGTTGTCGACATTTTTGTTACTCCAATGGATGCTTCCCTTGTCATTATGGAAGGTAGCCTGTCTTTGTGATTTCTGTCACTCCAATGGATGGTAGGCTTGTCACTATGGAAGGTAGTCTGTTGTTCATATTGTTGTTACATCAATGGATGGTAGCCTTGTCATTATGGAAGGTAGTCTATTGTCGAGATTTTTGTTAATCCAATTGATGGTAGCCATGTCATTATGGAATGTTGTCTGTTGTCAAGATTTTTGTTACTCTAATGGATGGTAGCTTGTCATTATCGAAGGTAGTCTGTTGTCGAGATTTTTGTTACTCCAATGGATGCTTCCCTTGTCATTATGGAAGTTAGTCTGTCTTTGTGATTTTTGTCACTCCAATGGATGGTAGGCTTGTCACTATGGAAGGTAGTCTTTTGTTCATATTTTTTTTACTTCAATGGATGGTAGCCTTGTCATTATGGAAGGTAGTCTATTGTCGAGATTTTTGTTACTCCAATGGATGGTACCCATGTCATTATGGAAGGTTGTCTGTTGTCAAGATTTTTGTTACTCTAATGGATGGTAGCCTTGTCATTATGGAAGGTAGTATGTTGTTGATATCTTTGTTACTCCAATGGATTGTAGCCTTGTCATTATGGAAGGTATTCTGTTTTCGAGATTTTTGTCACTCCAATGGATGGTATCCTTGCCACTATGGAAGGTAGTCTGTTGTCGATATTTTTGTTACTCCCATGGATGGTAGCCTTGTCATTATGGAAGGTAGTCTGTTGTGGAGATTTTTTTTACTCCAATGGATGGTATCATTATCATTATGGAAAGTAGTCTGTTGTCGAGATTTTTGTTACTCCAATGGATGCTTGCCTTGTCATTATGGAAGGTAGTCTGTCTTTGTGATTTCTGTCACTACAATGGATGGTAGCCTTGTCACTATGGAAGGTAGTCTGTTCTTCATATTTTTGTTACTTCAATGGATGGTAGCCTTGTCATTATGGAAGGTCGTCTATTGTCGAGATTTTTGTTACTCCAATGGATGGTAGCCATTTCATTATGGAAGGTTGTCTGTTGTCAAGATTTTTGTTACTCTAATGGATGGTAGCCTTGTCATTATCGAAGGTAGTCTATTTTCGAGATTTTTTTTATTCTAATGGATGGTAGCCTTGTCATTATGGACGGTAGTTTGTTTTCGATATTTTTGTTACTCCAATGGATGCTAGCCTTGTCATTATGGAAGGTAGTATGTTGTTGATATCTTTGTTACTCCAATGGATTGTAGCCTTGTCATTATGGAATATAGTCTGTTGTCGAGATTTTTGTTACTCCAATGGATGCAAGCCTTGTCATTATGGAAGGTAGTCTGTCATTTTGATTTATGTTACTCCAATGCATGTTAGCCTTGTCACTATGGAAGGTAGTCTATTGTTCATATTTTTGTTACTCCAATGGATGGTAGCCTTGTCATTATTGAACATAGTCTATTGTCGAGATTTTCGTTACTACAATGGATGGTAGCCTTGTCATTATGGAAGGTAGTTTGTTTTTGAGATTTTTGTTACTCCAATGGATGGTAGCCTTGTCATTATGGAAGGTAGTCTGTTGTTCATATATTTGTTACTCCAATGGATGGTAGCCTTGTCATTATGGTAGGAAGTCTATTGTCGATATTTTTGTTACTCCAAAGGATGGTAGCATTATCATTATGAAAGGATGTCTGTTGTCGAGATTTTTGTTACTCCAATGGATGGTAGCTTTATCATTACGAAAGCTAGTCTATTTTCGAGATTTTTGTTACTCCAATGGATGGTAGCCTAGTCATTATGGAAGGTAGTCTGTTGTCGAGAATTTTAGTACTCCAATGGATGTTATCGTTGTCATTATGAATGGTAGTCTGTTCTCGTGATTTTTGTTATTCCAATGGATTGTATCCTTGTCATTATGGAATGTATTCTATTGTCGATGTTTTTGTTACTCCAATGGATGGTAGCCTTGTCATTATGAAAGGTAGTTTGTTGTCGACATTTTTGTTACTCCAATGGATGCTTCCCTTGTCATTATGGAAGGTAGCCTGTCTTTGTGATTTCTGTCACTCCAATGGATGGTAGGCTTGTCACTATGGAAGGTAGTCTGTTGTTCATATTTTTCTTACATCAATGGATGGTAGCCTTGTCATTTTGGAAGGTAGTCTATTGTCGAGATTTTTGTTACTCCAATGGATGGTAGCAATGTCATTGTGGAATGTTGTATGTTGTCAAGATTTTTGTTACTCTAATGGATGGTAGCTTGTCATTATCGAAGGTAGTCTGTTGTCGAGATTTTTGTTACTCCAATGGATGCTTCCCTTGTCATTATGGAAGGTAGTCTGTCTTTGTGATTTTTGTTACTCCAATGGATGGTAGGCTTATCACTATGGAAGGTAGTCTGTTGTTCATATTTTTGTTACTTCAACGGATGGTAGCCTTGTCATTATGGAAGGTAGTCTATTATCGATTTTTTTTTACTCCAATGGATGGTACCCATGTCATTATGGAAGGTAGTGTGTTGTTAAGATTTTTGTTACTCTAATGGATGGTAGCCTTGTCATTATGGAAGGTAGTATATTGTTGATATCTTTGTTACTCCAATGGATTGTAGCCTTGTCATTATGGAATGTAGTCTGTTGTTGAGATTTTTATTACTCCAATGGATGCAAGCCTTGTCATTATGGAAGGTAGTCTGTCGTTGTGATTTATGTCACTCCAATGGATGGTAGCCTTATCACTATGGAAGGTAGTCTGTTGTTCATATTTTTGTTACTCCCATGGATGGTAGCCTTGTCATTATGGAAGGTAGTTTGTTGTCGAGATTTTTGTTATTCCATTGGATGGTTGCCTTGTCATTATGAAAGGTAGTTTGTTGTCGATATTTTGTTACTCTAATGCATGGGAGCCTTGTCATTATGGAAGGTAGTCTGTTTTCGAGATTTTTGTTACTTCAATGGATGGTAGCCTTGTCATTATGGAAGGTAGTTTGTTGTCGAGATTTTTGTCACTGAAATGAATGGTAGCCTTGTCACTATGGAAGGTAGTCTGTTGTTCATATTTTTGTTACTCCAATGGATGGTAGCCTTGTCATTATGGAAGGTAGTCTATTGTCGAGATTTTTGTTACTCCAATGGATGGTAGCATTATCATTATGGAAGGTTGTCTATTGTCTAGTTTTTTGTTACTCCAATGGATGGTAGCCTTGTCATTATGGAAGGTAGTCTGTTTTCATGATTTTTTTTACTCCAATGGATGGTAACCTTGTCACTATGGAAGGTAGTCTATTGTTCATATTTTTGTTACTCCCATGGATTGTAGCCTTGTCATTATGGAAGGTAGTCTGTTGTCGAGATTTTTGTTACTCCAACGGATGGTAGCCTTGTCATTATGGAGCGTGGTCTATTGTTGAGATTTCCGTTATTCCATTGGATGGTAGCCTTGTCATTATGGAAGGTAGTCTGTTGTGTAGATTTTTGTTACTCCAATGGATGGTAGCCTTGTCATTATGGAACATAGTCAGTTGCAATATTTTTGTTACTCCAATGTATGGTACACTTTTCATTATGAAAGTTAGTCAGTTGTCGAGATTTTTGTTACTCCAATTGATGGTAGCCTTGTCATTATGGAAGGTAGTCTGTTGTCGATATTTTTGTTACTCCAATGGATGGTAGCCTTATCATTATGGAAGGTAGTATGTTGTCCTGATATTTATTACTACAATGGATGGTAGCCTTGTCATTATAAAAATGTATTTTGTCGTTAAGATATTTGTTACTCCAATGGATGGTAGCCTTGTCATTATGGAAGGTAGTTTGTTGTTCTGATTTTTGTTACTCCAATGTATGGTAGCCTTGTCATTATGAAAGGTAGTCTGTTGTCGAGATTTTCGTTATTCCATTGGATGGTAGCCTTGTCATTATGGAAGGTAGTTTGTTGTCGAGATTTTTGTCATTCCAATGGATGGTAGCCTTCTCATATGGAAGATAGTTTGTTGTCCATAATTTTTTTACTCCAATGGATGGTAGCCTTGTCATTATGGAAGGTAGTCTGTTTTCGATATCTTTGTTACTCAATGGACGGTAGCCTTTTCATTATGGAAGGTAGTCTATTGTCGAGATTTTTGTTACTCCAATGGATGGTTTCCTTGTCATTATGGAAGGTAGTCTATTATCGAGATTTTTGTTACACCAATGGATGGTAGCCTTGTCATTATGGAACATAGTCAGTTGTCTATATTTTTGTTACTCCAATGGATGGAATCCTTGTCAACATGGAAGGTAGTCTGTTGTTCATATTTTTATTACTCCAATGGATGGTAGCTTTGTCATTATGAAAGGTAGTCTATTGTCGAGATTTTTGTTATTCCATTGGATGGTAGCCTTGTAATTATGGAAGGTAGTTTGTTGTCGAGATTTTTGTTATCCCAATGGATGGTAACCTTGTCGTTATGGAAGGTAGTCTGTTGTCGAGATTTTTGTTACTCCAACGGATGGTAGCCTTGTCATTATGGAGCGTGGTCTATTGTTGAGATTTCCGTTATTCCATAGGATGGTAGCCTTGTCATTATGGAAGGTAGTCTGTTGTGTAGATTTTTGTTACTCCAATGGATGGTAGCCTTGTCATTATGGAACATAGTCAGTTGCAATATTTTTGTTACTCCAATGTATGGTACACTTTTCATTATGAAAGTTAGTCAGTTGTTGAGATTTTTGTTACTCCAATTGATGGTAGCCTTGTCATTATGGAAGGTAGTCTGTTGTCGATATTTTTGTTACTCCAATGGATGGTAGCCTTATCATTATGGAAGGTAGTATGTTGTCCTGATATTTATTACTACAATAGATGGTAGCCTTGTCATTATAAAAATGTATTTTGTCGTTAAGATATTTGTTACTCCAATGGATGGTAGCCTTGTCATTATGGAAGGTAGTTTGTTGTTCTGATTTTTGTTACTCCAATGGATGGTAGCCTTGTCATTATGAAAGGTAGTCTGTTGTCGAGATTTTCGTTATTCCATTGGATGGTAGCCTTGTCATTATGGAAGGTAGTTTGTTGTCGAGATTTTTGTCATTCCAATGGATGGTAGCCTTCTCATATGGAAGATAGTTTGTTGTCCAGAATTTTTTTACTCCAATGGATGGTAGCCTTGTCATTATGGAAGGTAGTCTGTTTTTGATATCTTTGTTACTCAATGGACGGTAGCCTTGTCATTATGGAAGGTAGTCTATTGTCGAGATTTTTGTTACTCCAATGGATGGTTTCCTTGTCATTATGGAAGGTAGTCTATTATTGAAATTTTTGTTACACCAATGGATGGTAGCCTTGTCATTATGGAACATAGTCAGTTGTCTATATTTTTGTTACTCCAATGGATGGAATCCTTGTCAACATGGAAGGTAGTCTGTTGTTCATATTTTTATTACTCCAATGGATGGTAGCTTTGTCATTATGAAAGGTAGTCTATTGTCGAGATTTTTGTTATTCCATTGGATGGTATCCTTGTAATTATGGAAGGTAGTTTGTTGTCGAGATTTTTGTTATCCCAATGGATGGTAACCTTGTCGTTATGGAAGGTAGTCTAATGTCGAGATTTTTTTACTCCAATGGATTATAGCCTTGTCATTATGAAAGCTAGTCTATTCTCGAGATTTTTGTTACTCCAATAGATGGTAGCCTTGTCCTTATGGAAGGTATTCTGTTGTCGATATTTTTGTTACTCCAATGGATGGTAGCCTTGTCTTTATGGAAGGTAGTTTGTTGTCGATATTTTTGTTACTCCAATGGATGGTAGCCTTGTCATTATGGAAGGTAGTCTATTGTCGAGATTTTTTTTACTCCAATGGATGGTAGCGTTATCATTATGGAACATAGTCAGTTGTCGAGATTTTTTTTACTCCAATGGATGGTAGCCTTGTCAATACGGAAGGTAGTCTATTGTTCAGATATTTGTTACTCCAATGGATGGTAGCCTTGTCATTATTAAAGGTAGTCTATAGTCGAGATTTTTGTTATTCCATTGGATGGTAGCCTTGTCATTATGGAAGGTTGTCTGTTGTCGAGATTTTCGTTATCCCAATGGATGGTAACCTTGTCATTATGGAAGGTAGTCTACTGTCGAGATTTTTTTACTCCAATGGATTGTAGCCTTGTCATTATGGAAGGTAGTCTATTCTCGAGATTTTTGTTACTCCAATGGATGGTAGCCTTGTCTTTATGGAAGGTAGTCTGTTGTCGATATTTTTGTTATTCCAATGGATTGTAGCCTTGTCATTATGGAAGATAGTCCATTGACGAGATCTTTGTTACTCAATGGATGATAGCCTTGTCCTTATGGAACGTAGTTTGTTGTACAGATTTTTGTTACTCCAATGGATGGTAGCCTTGAAATAAAGGAAGGAAGTCTGTTGTCGAGATTTTTGTTACTCCAACGAATAGTATCCTTCTCATTATGGAAAATGGTCTATTGTCGAGATTTTTGTTACTCCAATGGATGGTAGCCTTCTCATAATAGAAGGTAGTCTGTTGTCGAGATTTTTGTTACTCCAATGGATGGTAGCCTTGTCATTATGGAAGGTAGTTTGTTCTCGAGATTTTTTTTACTCCAATGGATGGTAGCCTTGACATTATGGAACGTCGTGTGTTGTCGAGATTTTTGTTACTCCAATGGATGGTATGCTTGTCATTATGGAACGTAGTCTGTTGTCGATATTTTTGTTACTCAAATGGATGGTAGACTTGTCACTTTCGAAGGTAGTCTGTTGTTCATATTTTTGTTACTCCCATGGATGGTAGCCTTGTCATTATGGAAGGTAGTTTGTTGTCGGGATTTTTGTTATTCCAATGGACGGTAGCCTTGTTATTATGGAAGGTAGTCTGTTGTCGATATTTTTGTTACTCCAATGCATGGGAGCCTTGTCATTATGGAAGGTAGTCTGTTTTCGAGATTTTTGTTACTTCAATGGATGGTAGCCTTGTCATTATGGAAGGTAGTTTGTTGTTGAGATTTTTGTGACTCCAATGGATGTAGCCTAGTCACTATGGAAGGTAGTCTTTTGTTCATATTTTTGTTACTCTAATGGACGGTAGCCTTGTCATTATGGAAGGTAGTCTATTGTCGAGATTTTTGTTACTCCAATGGATTGTAGAATTATCATTATTGAAGGTTGTCTATTGTCGAGTTTTTTGTTACTCCAATGGATGGTATCCTTGTCATTATTGTAGGTAGTCTATTTTCGTGATTTTTTTTACTCCAATGGATGGTAGCCTTGTCACTATGGAAGGTAGTCTATTGTTCATATTTTTGTTACTCCCATGGATGCTAGCCTTGTCATTATGGAAGGTAGTCTGTTGTCGAGATTTTTGTTACTCCAACGGATGGTAGCCTTGTCATTATGGAAGGTAGTTTGTTGTCGAGATTTTTGTCATTCCAATGGATGGTAGCCTTCTCATATGGAAGATAGTTTGTTGCCCAAAATTTTTTTACTCCAATGGATGGAAGCCTTGTCATTATGGAAGGTAGTCTATTGTCGATATCTTTGTTACTCAATGGACGGTAGCCTTGTCATTATGGAAGGTAGTCTGTTGTTGATATTTTTGTTACTCCAATGGCTGGTTTCCTTGTCATTATGGAAGGTAGTCTATTATCGAGATTTTTGTTACTCCTATGGATGGTAGCCTTGTCATTATGGAACATATTCAGTTGTTGATATTTTTGTTACTCCAATGGATGGTAGCCTTGTGAACCTTTAAGGTAGTCTGTTGTTCATATTTTTATTACTCCAATGGATGGTATCATTGTCATTATGAAAGGTAGTCTATAGTCGAGATTTTTGTTATTCCATTGGATGGTAGCCTTGTTATTATGGATGGTTGTCTGTTGTCGAGATTTTCGTTATCTCAATAAATGGTAACCTTGTCATTATGAAAGGTAGTCTACTGTCGATATTTTTTTAATCCAATGGATTGTAGCCTTGTCATTATGCAAGGTAGTATATTCTCGAGATTTTTGTTACTCTAATGGATGGTAGCCTTGTCTTTATGGAAGGTAGTCTGTTGTCGATATTTTTTTACTCCAATGGATGGTAGCCCTATCTTTATGGAAGGTAATCTATTGTCGATATTTTTGTTACTCCAATGGATGGTAGCATTGTCATTATGGAAGATAGTCTATTGACGAGATCTTTATTACTCAATGGATGATAGCCTTGTCATTATGGAACGTAATGTGTTGTACAAATTTTTGTTACTCCAATTGATGGTAGCCTTGTCTTTATGGAAGGTAGTCTATTGTCGAGATCTTTGTTACTCCAATGGATGGTATCCTTATCATTATGGAACCTGGTCTATTGTCGTTATTTTTGTTACTCCAATTGATGGTAGCCTTGTCATAATAGAAGGTAGTCTGTTGTCGAGATTTTTGTTACTCCAATGGATGGTAACCTTGTCATTATGGAAGGTAGTTTGTTCTCGAGATTTTTGTTACTCGATTGGATAGTAGCCTTGACATTATGGAATGTAGTGTGTTGTTGAGATTTTTGTTACTCTAATGGATGGTAGGCTTGTTATTATGGAACGTAGTTTGTTGTCGATATTTTTGTAACTCAAGTGGATGGTAGCCTTGTCATAATGGAAGGTAGTTTGTTGTATAGAATTTTGTTATTCCATTGGATGGTAGCCTTTTCATTATGGAAGGTAGTTTGTTGTCGGGATTTTTGTTACTCCAATGGATGGTAGCCTTGTCATTATGGAACGTAGTCAGTTGTCAATATTTTTGTTACTCCATTGTATGGTAACCTTTTCATTATGGAAGGCAGTTAGTTGCCGAGATTTTTGTTACTCCAATTGATGGTAGCCTTGCCATTATGGAAGGTAATCTGTTGTCGATATTTCTGTTACTCCAATGGATGGTAGCCTTTGTCATTATGGAAGGTAGTCTATTGTTCTGATTTTTGAAACTTCAATGGATGGTAGCCTTGTCAGTATGAAAGGTAGTTTGTTGTTGAGATTTTTATTATTCCATTGGATGGTAGCCTTGTCATTATGGAAGGTAGTTTGTTGTCAAGATTTTTGTCATTCCAATGGATGGTAACCTTGTCATTACGGAAGGTAGTCTGTTGTCGAGGTATTTTTTACTCCAATGGATGGTAGCCTTCTCATATGGAAGGTAGTCTGTTGTCGAGATTTTTGTTACCGCAATAGATGGTAGCCTTGTGTTTATGAAATGTAGTATGTTGTCGACATTTTTGTTACTCCAATGGATGGTAGCCTTGTCTTTATGGAAGGTAGTATGTTTTTCGATATTTTTGTTACTCCTATGGATGGTAGCCTTGTCATTATGGAAGGTAGTTTGTTGTCGAGATTTTTATCATTGCAATGGATGGTAACCTTGTCATTATTGAAGGTAGTCTTTTGTCGAGATTTTTTTTACTAAAATGGATGGTATCCTTCTCATATGGAAGGTAATCTGTTGTCGAGAATTTTTTACTCAAATGGATGGTATCATTGTCATTATGGAAGGTAGTATGTTGCCGATATCTTTGTTACTCAATGGATGGTAGCCTTGTCATTATGGAAGGTAGTCTGTTGTCGAGATTTTTGTTACTCCAATGGATGGTAGCCTTGTCATTATGGAACATAGTCTGTTGTTGATATTTTTATTACTCCAATGGATGGTAGCCTTGTCATTATGGAAGGTAGTCTGTTGTCGAGATTTTTGTTACTCCAATGGATGGTAGCCTTGTCATTACGGAACATAGTCAGTTGTCGAGATTTTTGTTACTCCAATGGATGGTAGCCTTGTCATTATGGAACATAGTCAGTTGTCGATATTTTTGTTACTCCAATGGATGGTAGCCTTGTGAATATGGAAGGAAGTCTGTTGTTCAGATTTTTGTTACTCCAATAGATGGTAGCCTTGTCATTATGAAAGGTAGTCTATTGTCGAGATTTTTGTTATTCCATTGGATGGTAGCCATGTCATTATGGAATGTAGTCTATTGTCGAGATTTTCATTATCCCAATGGATGGTAACCTTGTCATTATGGAAGGTAGTCTATTGTCGAGATTTTTTTACTCCAATGGATGGTAGCGTTTTCATTATGGAAGGTAGTCTATTGTCGAGATTTTTGTTACTCCCATTGATGGTAGCCTTGTCATTATGGAAGGTAGTCTGTTGTCGAGATTTTTGTTATCCCAATGGATGGTAACCTCGTCATTATGGAAGGTAGTTTACTGTCGAGCTTTTTTTATTCCAATGGATTGTAGCCTTGTCATTATAGAAGGTAGTCTATTCTCTAGATTTTTGTAACTCCAATGGATGGTAGCCTTGTCTTTATGGAAGGTAGTCTATTGTCGATATCTTTGTTACTCCAATGGATGGTATCCTTCTCATTATGGAACCTGGTCTATGGTCGAGATTTTTGTTACTCCAATGGATGGTAGCCTTGTCATAATAGAAGGTAGTCTGTTGTCGATATTTTTGTTACTCCAATGGATGGTAGCCTTGTCATTATGGAAGGTAGTGTGTTCTCGAGATTTTTGTTACTCCATTGGATGGTAGCCTTGACATTATGGAATGTAGTGTGTTGTCGAGATTTTTGTTACACCAATGGATGTTAGGCTTGTTATTATGGAACGTAGTCTGTTGTCGATTTTTTTGTTACTCAAGTGGATGGTAGCCTTGTCATAATGGAAGGTAGTTTGTTGTTGAGAATTTTGTTATTCCATTGGATGGTAGCCTTTTCATTATGGAAGGTAGTCTGTTGTCGGGATTTTTGTTACTCCAATGGATGGTAGCCTTGTTATTATGGAACGTAGTCAGTTGTTAATATTTTTGTTACTCCATTGTATGGTAACCTTTTCATTATGGAAGGTAGTTAGTTGCCGAGATTTTTGTTACTCCAATTGATGGTAGCCTTGTCATTATGGAAGGTAGTCTGTTGTCGATATTTCTGTTACTCCAATGGATGGTAGCCTTTGTCATTATGGAAGGTAGTCTGTTATTCATATTTTTGATACTTCAATGGATGGTAGCCTTGTCAGTATGAAAGGTAGTTTGTTGTCGAGATTTTTATTATTCCATTGGATGGTAGCCTTGTCATTATGGAAGGTAGTTTGTTGTCAAGATTTTTGTCATTCCAATGGATGGTAACCTTGTCACTATGGAAGGTAGTCTGTTGTCGAGATATTTTTTACTCCAATGGATGGTAGCCTTCTCATATGGAAGGTAGTCTGTTGTCGAGATTTTTGTTACTGCAATGGATGGTAGCCTTGTCTATATGAAATGTAATCTGTTGTCGATATTTTTGTTACTCCAATGGATGGTAGCCTTGTCTTTATGGAAGGTAGTATGTTGTCGATATTTTTGTTACTCTTATGGATGGTAGCCTTGTCATTATGGAAGGTAGTTTGTTATCGAGATTTTTATCATTGCAATGGATGGTAACCTTGTCATTATTGAAGGTAGTCTTTTGTCGAGATTTTTTTTAATCAAATGGATGGTATCCTTCTTATATGGAAGGTAGTCTGTTGTCGAGAATTTTTTTACTCAAATGGATGGTATCATTGTCATTATGGAAGGTAGTTTGTTGTCGATATCTTTGTTACTAAATGGATGGTTGCCCTGTCATTATGGAAGGAAGTCTGTTGTCGAGATTTATGTTACTCCAACGGATGGTATCCTTGTCATTATGGAACATAGTCTGTTGCCGATATTTTTGTTACTCCAATGGATGGTAGCCTTGTCATTATGGAAGGTAGTATGTTCTCGAGATTTTTGTTACTCCAATGGATGGTAGCCTTAACATTATGGAACGTAATTAGTTGACAATATTTTTGTTAATCCATTGTATGGTAGGCTTATCATTATGGAACGTAGTCTGTTGTCGATATTTTTGTTACTCAAATGGATGGTAGCCTTGTAATAATGGAAGGTAGTCTGTTGTTGAGATTTTTGTTATTCCATTGGATGGTAGCCTTTTCATTATGGAAGGTAGTCTATTGTCAGGATTTTTGTTACTCCAATGGATTGTAGCCTTGTCATTATGGAACGTAATCAGTTGTCAATATTTTTGTTACTCCATTGTATCATAACCTTTTCATTATGGAAGGTAGTTAGTCGCCGAGATTTTTGTTACTCCAATTGATGGTAGCCTTGACATTATGGAACGTAATTAGTTGACAATATTTTTGTTAATCCATTGTATGGTAGGCTTATCATTATGGAACGTAGTTTGTTGTCGATATTTTTGTAACTCAAGTGGATGGTAGCCTTGTCATTATGGAACGTAGTCAGTTGTATAGAATTTTGTTATTCCATTGGATGGTAGCCTTTTCATTATGGAAGGCAGTTAGTTGCCGAGATTTTTGTTACTCCAATTGATGGTAGCCTTGCCATTATGGAAGGTAATATGTTGTCGATATTTCTGTTACTCCAATGGATGGTAGCCTTTGTCATTATGGAAGGTAGTCTATTGTTCTGATTTTTGAAACTTGAATGGATGGTAGCCTTGTCAGTATGAAAGGTAGTTTGTTGTTGAGATTTTTATTATTCCATTGGATGGTAGCCTTGTCATTATGGAAGGTAGTTTGTTGTCAAGATTTTTGTCATTCCAATGGATGGTAACCTTGTCATTACGGAAGGTAGTCTGTTGTCGAGATATTTTTTACTCCAATGGATGGTAGCCTTCTCATATGGAAGGTAGTCTGTTGTCGAGATTTTTGTTACCGCAATAGATGGTAGCCTTGTGTTTATGAAATGTAGTATGTTGTAGAAATTTTTGTTACTCCAATGGATGGTAGCCTTTTCTTTATGGAACGTAGTATGTTTTTCGATATTTTTGTTACTCCTATGGATGGTAGCCTTGTCATTATGGAAGGTAGTTTGTTGTCGAGATTTTTATCATTGCAATGGATGGTAACCTTGTCATTATTGAAGGTAGTCTTTTGTCGAGATTTTTTTTACTCAAATGGATGGTATCCTTCTCATATGGAAGGTACTCTGTTGTCGAGAATTTTTTTACTCAAATGGATGGTATTATTGTCATTATGGAAGGTAGTATGTTGTCGATATCTTTGTTACTCAATGGATGGTAGCCTTGTCATTATGGAAGGTAGTCTGTTGTCGAGATTTTTGTTACTCCAATGGATGGTAGCCTTGTCATTATGGAACATAGTCTGTTGCCGATATTTTTATTACTCCAATGGATGGTAGCCTTGTCATTATGGAAGGTAGTCTGTTGTCGAGAGTTTTGTTACTCCAATGGATGGTAGCCTTGTCATTACGGAACATAGTCAGTTGTCGAGATTTTTGTTACTCCAATGGATGGTAGCCTTGTCATTATGGAACATAGTCAGTTGTCGATATTTTTGTTACTCCAATGGATGGTAGCCTTGTGAATATGGAAGGAAGTCTGTTGTTCAGATTTTTGTTACTCCAATAGATGGTAGCCTTGTCATTATGAAAGGTAGTCTATTGTCGATATTTTTGTTATTCCATTGGATGGTAGCCATGTCATTATGGAATGTAGTCTATTGTCGAGATTTTCATTATCCCAATGGATGGTAACCTTGTCATTATGGAAGGTAGTCTACTGTCGAGATTTTTTTACTCCAATGGATGGTAGCGTTTTCATTATGGAAGGTAGTCTATTGTCGAGATTTTTGTTACTCCCATTGATGGTAGCCTTGTCATTATGGAAGGTAGTCTGTTGTCGAGATTTTTGTTATCCCAATGGATGGTAACCTCGTCATTATGGAAGGTAGTTTACTGTCGAGCTTTTTTTATTCCAATGGATTGTAGCCTTGTCATTATAGAAGGTAGTCTATTCTCTAGATTTTTGTAACTCCAATGGATGGTAGCCTTGTCTTTATGGAAGGTAGTCTATTGTCGATATCTTTGTTACTCTAATGGATGGTATCCTTCTCATTATGGAACCTGGTATATGGTCGAGATTTTTGTTACTCCAATGGATGGTAGCCTTGTCATAATAGAAGGTAGTCTGTTGTCGAGATTTTTGTTACTCCAATGGATGGTAGCCTTGTCAACATGGAAGGTAGTGTGTTCTCGAGATTTTTGTTACTCCATTGGATGGTAGCCTTGACATTATGGAATGTAGTGTGTTGTCGAGATTTTTATTACACCAATGGATGGTAGGCTTGTTATTATGGAACGTAGTCTGTTGTCGATTTTTTTGTTACTCAAGTGGATGGTAGCCTTGTCATAATGGAAGGTAGTTTGTTCTTGAGAATTTTGTTATTCCATTGGATGGTAGCCTTTTCATTATGGAAGGTAGTCTGTTGTCGGGATTTTTGTTACTCCAATGGATGGTAGCCTTGTCATTATGGAACGTAGTCAGTTGTTAATATTTTTGTTACTCCATTGTATGGTAACCTTTTCATTATGGAAGGTAGTTAGTTGCCGAGATTTTTGTTACTCCAATTGATGGTAGCCTTGTCATTATGGAAGGTAGTCTGTTGTCGATATTTCTGTTACTCTAATGGATGGTAGCCTTTGTCATTATGGAAGGTAGTCTGTTATTCAGATTTTTGATACTTCAATGGATGGTAGCCTTGTCAGTATGAAAGGTAGTTTGTTGTCGAGATTTTTATTATTCCATTGGATGGTAGCCTTGTCATTATGGAAGGTAGTTTGTTGTCAAGATTTTTGTCATTCCAATGGATGGTAACCTTGTCACTATGGAAGGTAGTCTGTTGTCGAGATATTTTTTACTCCAATGGATGGTAGCCTTCTCATATGGAAGGTAGTCTGTTGTCGAGATTTTTGTTACTGCAATGGATGGTAGCCTTGTCTTTATGAAATGTAGTCTGTTGTCGATATTTTTGTTACTCCAATGGATGGTAGCCTTGTCTTTATGGAAGGTAGTATGTTGTCGATATTTTTGTTACTCTTATGGATGGTAGCCTTGTCATTATGGAAGGTAGTTTGTTATCGAGATTTTTATCATTACAATGGATGGTAACCTTGTCATTATTGAAGGTAGTCTTTTGTCGAGATTTTTTTTACTCAAATGGATGGTATCCTTCTCATATGGAAGGTAGTCTGTTGTCGAGAATTTTTTTACTCAAATGGATGGTATCATTGTCATTATGGAAGGTAGTTTGTTGTCGATATCTTTGTTACTAAATGGATGGTTGCCCTGTCATTATGGAAGGAAGTCTGTTGTCGAGATTTATGTTACTCCAATGGATGGTATCCTTGTCATTATGGAACATAGTCTGTTGCCGATATTTTTGTTACTCCAATGGATGGTAGCCTTGTCATTATGGAAGGTAGTATGTTCTCGAGATTTTTGTTACTCCAATGGATGGTAGCCTTGACATTATGGAACGTAATTAGTTGCAATATTTTTGTTAATCCATTGTATGGTAGGCTTATCATTATGGAACGTAGTCTGTTGTCGATATTTTTGTTACTCAAATGGATGGTAGCCTTGTAATAATTGAAGGTAGTCTGTTGTTGAGATTTTTGTTATTCCATTGGATGGTAGCCTTTTCATTATGGAAGGTAGTCTATTGTCAGGATTTTTGTTACTCCAATGGATGGTAGCCTTGTCATTATGGAACGTAATCAGTTGTCAATATTTTTGTTACTCCATTGTATCATAACCTTTTCATTATGGAAGGTAGTTAGTTGCCGAGATTTTTGTTACTCCAATTGATGGTAGCCTTGTCATTATGGAAGGTAGTATGTTGTCGATATTTCTGTTACTCCAATGGATGGTAGCCTTGTCATTATGGAAGGTAGTCTGTTGTCGAGATTTTTGTTATCCCAATGGATGGAAACCTCGTTATTAAGGAAGGTAGTCTACTGCCGAGCTTTTTTTACTCCAATGGATTGTAGCCTTGTCATTATGGAAGGTAGTCTATTCTCTAGATTTTTGTTACTCCAATGGATGATATCCTTGTCTTTATGGAAGGTAGTGTGTTGTCGATATTTTTGTTACTCCAATGGATGGTATCCTTGTCTTTATGGAAGGTAGTCTGTTGTCGAAAGTTTTGTTACTCCAATGTATGGTAGCCTTGTCATTATGAAAGGTAGTCTATTGTCGGGATCTTTCTTACTCAATGGATGATGGCCTTGTCATTATGGAACAGAGAGTGTTGTAGAGATTTTTGTTACTCCATTGGATGGTAGCCTTGTCATTAAGGAAGGAAGTCTGTTGTCTAGATTTTTGTTACTCGAATGGATGGTATCCTTCTCATTATGGAACATGGTCTATTGTCGATATTCTTTTTACTCCAATGGATGGTAGCCTTCTAATAATAGAAGGTAGTCTGTTGTCGAGATTTTTGTTACTCCAATGGATGGTAGCCTTTTACTTATGGAAGGTAGTCTGTTCTTCAGATTTTTGTTACTCCAATGGATGGTAGCCTTGACATAATGGAACGTAGTGTGTTGTCAAGATTTTTTTTACTCCAATGGATGGTAGGCTTGTCATTATGGAACATAGTCTGTTGTCGATATTTTTGATACTCAAATGGATGGTAGCCTTGTAATAATGGAAGGTAGTCTGTTGTTAAGATTTTTGTTATTCCATTGGATGGTAGCCTTTTCATTATAGAAGGTAGTATTTTGTAGGGATTTTTGTTACTCTAATGGATGGTAGCCTTGTCATTATGGAACATAGTCAGTTGTCAATATTTTTGTTACTCCATTGTATCATAACCTTTTCATTATGGAAGGTAGTTATTTGTTGAGAATTTTATTACTCCAATTGATGGTAGCCTTGTCATTATGGAAGGTAGTCTGTTGTCGATATTTCTGTTACTCCAATGGATGGTAGCCTTGTCATTATGGAAGGTAGTCTATTGTCGAGATTTTTGTTATCCCAATGGATGGTAACCTCGTTATTATGGAAGGTAGTCTACTGTCGAGCTTTTTTTACTCCAATGTATTATAGCCTTGTCATTATGGAAGGTAGTCTATTCTCTAGATTTTTGTTACTCCAATGGATGATATCCTTGTCTTTATGGAAGGTAGTCTGTTGTCGATATTTTTGTTACTCCAATGTATGGTAGCCTTGTCATTATGGAAGGTAGTCTATTTTCGAGATTATTGTTACTCAATGGATGATAGCGTTGTCATTATGGAACGTAGTTTGTTGTAGATATTTTTGTTACTCCAATGGATGGTATCCTTGTCATTAAGGAAGGAAGTTTGTTGTCGAGATTTTTGTTACTCCAATGGATGATATCCTTCTCATTATGGAACATGGTCTATTGTCGAGATTTTTGTTACACCAATGGGTGGTAGCCTTGTCATAATAGAAGTTCGTCTGTTGTCGAGATTTTTGATACTCCAATGGATGGTAGCCTTGTAATTATGGAAGGTAGTGTGTTGTCGATATTTTTGTTACTCCAATTTATGGTAGCCTTGATATTATGGAACGTAGTGTGTTGTCGAGATTTTTGTTACTCCAATGGATGGTAGGCTTGTCATTATGGAACGTAGTCTGTTGTCGATATTTTTGTTACTCAAATGGATGGTAGCCTTGTCATAATGGAAGGTAGTGTGTTGTTGAGATTTTTGTTATTCCATTGGATGGTAGCCTTTTCACTATGGAAGGTAGTCTGTTGTCAGGATTTTTGTTACTCCAATGGATGGTAGCCTTGTCATTATGGAACGTAGTCAGTTGTCAATATTTTTGTTACTCCATTGTATGGTAACCTTTTCATTATGGAAGGTAGTTAGTTGCCGAGATTTTTGTTACTCCAATTGATGGTAGCCTTGTCATTATTGAAGGTAGTCTGTTGTCGATATTTCTGTTACTCCAATGGATGGTAGTGTTGTCATTATGGAAGGTAGTCTGTTGTCCAAATTTTTGTTACACCAATGGATGGTAGCCTGGTCATTATAAAAATGTAGTTTGTCTTTATGATTTATGTTACTTCAATGGATGGTAGCCTTGTCATTATAGAAGGTAGTCTGTGGTTCTGGTTTTTGATACTTCAATGGATGGTAGCCTTGTCATTATGGAAGGTAGTTTGTTGTCGAGATTTTTTTCATTCCAATGGATGGTAACCTTGTCATTATGGAATGTAGTCTGTTGTCGAGATTTTTATACTCCAATGGACGGTAGCCTTCTCATATGGAAGGTAGTCTGTTGTCGAGATTTTTTTTACTCAAATGGATGGTAGCCTTGTCATTATGGAAGATAGTCTATTGACGTTATCTTTGTTACTAAATGGATGGTAGCCTTGTCATTATGAAAGGTAGTCTGTTGTCGAGATTTTTTTAACTCCAATGGATGGTAGCCTTGTCATTATGGAAGGTAGTCTGTTATCGAGATTTTTGTTACTGCAATGGATGGAAGCCTTGTCTTTATGAAATGTAGTTTGTTGTCGATATTTTTGTTACTCCAATGGATGGTTGACTTGTCTTTATGGAAGGTAGTATGTTGTCGATATGTTTGTTACTCCTATGGATGGTAGCCTTGTCATTATGGAAGGTAGTTTGTTTCGGAGATTTTTGTCATTGCAATGGATGGTAACCTTGTCATTATTAAAGGTAGTCTTTTGTCGAGATTTTTTTACTCAAATGGATGGTAGCCTTCTCATATGGAAGGTAGTCTGTTGTCGAGATTTTTGTTATTCCATTGGATGGTAGCCTTGTCATTATGAAAGGTAGTTTGTTATCGACATTTTTGTTACTCCAATGGATGGTAGCCATGTCATTATGGAACATAGTCTGTTGTCAATATTTTTGTTACTCCAATGGATGGTAGCCTTGTCATTATGGAAGGTATTCTGTTGTCGAGATTTTTGTTACTCCAATGGATGGTAGCCTTGTCATTATGGAACATAGTCAGTTGTCGATATTTTTGTTACTCCAATGGATGGTGGCCTTGTCAATATGGAAGGTAGTCTGTTGTTCAGATTTTTATTACTCCAATGGATGGTAGCCTTGTCATTATGAAAGGTAGTCTATTGTCGAGCTTTTTGTTATTCCATTTGATGGTAGCCTTGTCATTATGGAAGGTAGTCTACTATCGAGATTTTTTTACTCCAATGGATGGTAGCCTTCTCATTATGTAAGGTAGTCTATTTTTGAGATTTTTGTTACTCCAATGGATGGTAGCCTTTTCATTATGGAAGGTAGTCTATTGTCGAGATCTTTGTTACTCAATGGATGATAGCCTTGTCATTATGAACGTAGTGTGTTGTATAGATTTTTGTTACTCCAATGGATGGTATCCTTGTCATTAAAGAAGGAAGTCTATTGTCGAGATTTTTGTTACTCCTATGGATGGTAGCCTTGTCATTATGGAAGTTAGTCTGTTCTCGAGATTTTTGTTACTCCAATGGATGGTATCCTTGACATCATGGAACGTAGTGTGTTGTCGAGATTTTTTTTACTCCAATGGATGGTAGCCTTCTCATATGGAAGGTAGTCTGTTGTCGAGATTTTTTTATTTAAATGGATGGTATCCTTGTCATTATGGAAGGTAGCCTATTGTCGATATCTTTGTTACTCAATGGATGGTAGCCTTGTCATTATGAAAGGTAGTCTGTTGTCTAGATTTTTTTTACTCCAATGGATGGTAGCCTTGTCATTATGGAAGGTAGTCTGTTATGGAGATTTTTGTTACTACAATGGATGATAGCCTTGTCTTTATGAAATGTAGTCTGTTGTCGATATTTTTGTTACTCCAATGGATGGTATCCTTGTCTTTATGGAAGGTAGTATGTTGTCGATATTTTTGTTACTCCTATGGATGGTAGCCTTGTCATTATGGAAGGTAGTTTGTTGTCGACATTTTTGTCATTGCAATGGATGGTAACCTTGTCATTATTGAAGGTAGTCTTTTGTCGAGATTTTTTTTACTCGATTGGATGGTAGCCTTCTCATATAGAAGGTAGTCTGTTGTCGAGATTTTTGTTATTCCATTGGATGGTAGCCTTGTCATTATGGAAGGTAGTTTATTGTCTAGATTTTTGTTACTCCAATGGATGATAGCCTTGTCATTATGGAACATAGTCTATTGTTGATATTTTTGTTACTCCAATGGATGGTAGCCTTGTAATTATGGAAGGTAGTCAGTTGTCGAGATTTTTGTTACTCCAATGGATGGTATCCTTCTCATTATGGAACATGGTATACTGTCAAGATTTTTGTTACTCCAATGGATGGTAGCCTTGTCATTATGGAAGGTAGTCTATTCTCGAGATTTTTGTTACTCCAATGGATGGTAGCCTTGACATTATAGAACATAGTGTGTTGTCGAGATTTTTGATACTCCAATGGATTGTAGGCTTATCATTATCGAACGTAGTCTGTTGTCGATATGTTTGTTACTCAAATGGATGGTAGCCTTGTCATAATGAAAGGTAGTCTATTGTCGAGCTTTTCGTTATTCCATTTGATGGTAGCCTTGTCATTATGGAAGGTAGTCTATTTTTGAGATTTTTGTTACTCCAATGGATTGTAGCCTTTTCATTATGGAAGGTAGTCTATTGTCGAGATCTTTGTTACTCAATGGATGATAGCCTTGTCATTATGGAACATAGTGTGTTGTATAGATTTTTGTAACTCCAATGGATGGTATTCTTGTCATTAAGGAAGGATGTCTATTGTCGAGATTTTTGTTACTCCAATGGATGGTAGCCTTGTCATTATGGAAGTTAGTCTGTTCTCGAGAATTTTGTTACTCCAATGGATGGTATCCTTGACATCATGGAACGTAGTGTGTTGTCGAGATTTTTTTTACTCCAATGGATGGTAGCCTTCTCATATGGAAGGTAGTCTGTTGTCGAGATTTTTTTACTCAAATGGATGGTATCCTTGTCATTATGGAAGGTAGCCTATTGTCGATATCTTTGTTACTCAATGGATGGTAGCCTTGTCATTATGAAAGGTAGTCTGTTGTCTAGATTTTTTTTACTCCAATGGATGGTAGCCTTGTCATTATGGAAGGTAGTCTGTTGTCTAGATTTTTTTTACTCCAATGGATGGTAACCTTGTCACTATGGAAGGTAGTCTGTTATTGAGATTTTTGTTACTGCAATAGATGATAGCCTTGTCTTTATGAAATGTAGTCTGTTGTCGATATTTTTGTTACTCCAATGGATGGTATCCTTGTCTTTATGGAAGGTAGTATGTTGTCGATATTTTTGTTACTCCTATGGATGGTAGCCTTGTCATTATGGAAGGTAGTTTGTTGTCGACATTTTTGTCATTGCAATGGATGGTAACCTTGTCATTATTGAAGGTAGTCTTTTGTCGAGATTTTTTTTACTCAAATGGATGGTAGCCTTCTCATATAGAAGGTAGTCTGTTGTCGAGATTTTTGTTATTCCATTGGATGGTAGCCTTGTCATTATGGAAGGTAGTTTATTGTCTAGATTTTTGTTACTCCAATGGATGATAGCCTTGTCATTATGGAACATAGTCTATTGTTGATATTTTTGTTACTCCAATGGATGGTAGCCTTGTAATTATGGAAGGTAGTCAGTTGTCGAGATTTTTGTTACTCCAATGGATGGTATCCTTCTCATTATGGAACATGGTATACTGTCAAGATTTTTGTTACTCCAATGGATGGTAGCCTTGTCATTATGGAAGGTAGTCTATTCTCGAGATTTTTGTTACTCCAATGGATGGTAGCCTTGACATTATAGAACGTAGTGTGTTGTCGAGATTTTTGATACTCCAATGGATTGTAGGCTTATCATTATCGAACGTAGTCTGTTGTCGATATGTTTGTTACTCAAATGGATGGTAGCCTTGTCATAATGAAAGGTAGTCTATTGTCGAGCTTTTCGTTATTCCATTTGATGGTAGCCTTGTCATTATGGAAGGTAGTCTATTTTTGAGATTTTTGTTACTCCAATGGATTGTAGCCTTTTCATTATGGAAGGTAGTCTATTGTCGAGATCTTTGTTACTCAATGGATGATAGCCTTGTCATTATGGAACATAGTGTGTTGTATAGATTTTTGTAACTCCAATGGATGGTATTCTTGTCATTAAGGAAGGATGTCTATTGTCGAGATTTTTGTTACTCCAATGGATGGTAGCCTTGTCATTATGGAAGTTAGTCTGTTCTCGAGAATTTTGTTACTCCAATGGATGGTATCCTTGACATCATGGAACGTAGTGTGTTGTCGAGATTTTTTTTACTCCAATGGATGGTAGCCTTCTCATATGGAAGGTAGTCTGTTGTCGAGATTTTTTTACTCAAATGGATGGTATCCTTGTCATTATGGAAGGTAGCCTATTGTCGATATCTTTGTTACTCAATGGATGGTAGCCTTGTCATTATGAAAGGTAGTCTGTTGTCTAGATTTTTTTTACTCCAATGGATGGTAGCCTTGTCATTATGGAAGGTAGTCTGTTGTCTAGATTTTTTTTACTCCAATGGATGGTAACCTTGTCACTATGGAAGGTAGTCTGTTATTGAGATTTTTGTTACTGCAATAGATGATAGCCTTGTCTTTATGAAATGTAGTCTGTTGTCGATATTTTTGTTACTCCAATGGATGGTATCCTTGTCTTTATGGAAGGTAGTATGTTGTCGATATTTTTGTTACTCCTATGGATGGTAGCCTTGTCATTATGGAAGGTAGTTTGTTGTCGACATTTTTGTCATTGCAATGGATGGTAACCTTGTCATTATTGAAGGTAGTCTTTTGTCGAGATTTTTTTTACTCAAATGGATGGTAGCCTTCTCATATAGAAGGTAGTCTGTTGTCGAGATTTTTGTTATTCCATTGGATGGTAGCCTTGTCATTATGGAAGGTAGTTTATTGTCGAGATTTTTGTTACTCCAATGGATGATAGCCTTGTCATTATGGAACATAGTCTGTTGTCGATATTTTTGTTACTCCAATGGATGGTAGCCTTGTCATTATGGAAGGTAGTCAGTTGCCGAGATTTTTGTTACTCCAATGGATTGTATCCTTCTCATTATGGAACATGGTATACTGTAAAGATTTTTGTTACTCCAATGGATGGTAGCCTTGTCATTATGGAAGGTAGTCTATTCTCGAGATTTTTGTTACTCCAATGAATGGTAGCCTTGACATTATGGAACGTAGTGTGTTTTCGAGATTTTTGATACTCCAATGGATTGTAGGCTTATCATTATGGAACGTAGTTTGTTGTCGATATGTTTGTTACTCAAATGGATGGTAGCCTTGTCATAATGGAAGGTAGTCTGTTGTTGAGATTTTTGTTATTCCATTGGATGGTAGCCTTTTCATTACGGAAGGTAGTCTGTTGTCGGGATTTTTGTTACTCCAATGCATGGTAGCCTTGTCATTATGGAACGTAGTCAGTTGTCAATATTTTTGTTACTCCATTGTATGGTAACCTTTTCATTATGGAAGGTAGTCAGTTGCCGAGATTTTGTTACACCAATTGATGGTAGCCTTGTCATTATGGAAGGTAGTCTGTTGTTGATATTTTTGTTACTCCAATGGATGGTAGCCTTGTCATTATGGATGGTAGTCTGTTGTCCAGATTTTTGTTACACCAATGGATGATAGCCTTGTCATTTTAAAAATGTAGTTTGTCGTTAAGATTTCTATTACTTCAATGGATTGTAGCCTTGTCATTATGGAAGGTAGTTTTTTGTTCTGATTTTTGATACTTCAATGGATGGTAGCCTTTTCAGTATGAAAGGTAGTCTGCTGTCAAGATTTTTATTATTCCATTGGATGGTAGCCTGGTCATTATAGAAGGTAGTTTGTTGTCGATATTTTTTTCATTCCATTGGATGGTAACCTTGTCATTATGGAAGGTAGTCTGTTGTCGATTTTTTTTACTCCGATGGATGGTAGCCTTCTCATATGGTAGGTAGTCTGTTGTCGAGATTTTTTTTACTCAAACGGATGGTAGCCTTGTCATTATGGAAGGTAGTCTGTTGTCGATATCTTTGTTACTCAATGGATGGTAGCCTTGTCATTATGGAAGGTAGTCTGTTGTCGAGATTTTTTTTACTCCAATGGATGGTAGCCTTGTCATTATGGAAGGTAGTCTTTTATCGAGATTTTTTTTACTGCAATGGATGGTAGCCTTGTCTTTATGAAATGTAGTCTGTTGTCGATATTTTTGTTACTCCAATGGATGGTAGCCTTGTCTTTATGCAAGGTAGTATGTTGTCGATATTTTTGTTACTCCTATGGATGGTAGCCTTATCATTATGGAAGGTAGTTTGATATCGAGATTTTTGTCATTACAATGGATGGTAACCTTGTTATTATGGAAGGTAGTTTGTTGTCGAGATTTTTTTTACTCCAATGAATGGTAGACTTCTCATATGGAAGGTAGTCTGTTTTCGAGAGTTTTGTTATTCCATTGGATGGTAACCTTGTCATTATGGAAGGTAGTATGTTGTCGATATCTTTGTTTCCCAATGGATGGTAGCCATGTCTTTATGGAAGGTAGTCGGTTGTCGAGATTTTTATTACTCCAATGGGTGGCAGCCTTGTCATTACGGAAGGTAGTCTGTTGTTGATATTTTTGTTACTCCAATGGATGGTAGCCTTGTCATTATGGAAGGTAGTCTATTGTCATGATTTTTGTTACTCCAATGGATAGTAGCTATGTCATTATGGAAGGTATTCAGTTGTCGATATTTTTGTTACTCCAATGGATGGTAGCCTTGTTAATATGGAAGGTAGTCTGTTGTTCAGATTTTTGTTACTCCAATGGATGGTAGCCTTGTCATTATGAAAGGTAGTCCATTGTCGAGATATTTTTTATTCCATTGGATAGTAGCCTTGTCATTATGGAAGGTAGTCTATTGTCGAGATTTTCGTTATCCCAATGGATGGTAACCTTGTCATTATGGAAGGTAGTCTACTGTCGATATTTTTTTACTCCAATCGATGGTAGCCTTGTCATTATGGAAGGTAGTCTATTTGTCGAGATTTTTGTTACTCCAATGGATCGTAGCCTTGTCTTTATGGAAGGTAGTCTGTTGTCGAGATTTTTGTCATCCCAATGGATGGTAACCTTGTCATTATGTAAAGTAGTCTATTGTCGTTATTTTTTTTACTCCAATGGATGGTAGCCTTGTCATTATGGAAGGTAGCCTGTTGTCGAGATTTTTGTTACACCAATGGATGGTAGCTTTGTCTTTATGGAAGGTAGTCTTTTGTTAATATTTTTGTTACTCCAATGGATGGTAGCCTTGTCTTTATAAAAGGTAGTCTGTTGTCGATATTTTTGTTACTCATATGGATGGTAGCCTTGTCATTATGGAAGGTAGTCTGTTGTCGAGATTTTTGTTACTCCTATGGATGGTAGCCTTGTCATTATAGAAGGTAGTCTGTTGTCGAGATCTATGTTACTCAATGGATGGTAGCCTTGTCATTATTGAAGGTAGTCTGTTGTAGAGATTTTTGTTACTCCAATGAATGCTAGCCTTGTCAATATGGAAGGTAGTCTGTTGTTAAGATTTTTCTTACTCCAATGGATGGTAGCCTTGTCATTATGAAAGGTAGTCTATTTTCTAGATTTTTTTTATTCCATTGGATGGTAGCCTTTTCATTATAGAAGGTATTCTGTTGTCGAGATTTTCGTTATCCCAATGGACGTTAACCTTTTCATGATGGAAGGTAGTCTACTATGGATATTTTTGTTACTCATATGGATGGTAGCCTTGTCATTATGGAAGGTAGTCTGTTGTCGAGATTTTTGTTACTCCTATGGATGGTAGCCTTGTCATTATAGAAGGTAGTCTGTTGTCGAGATCTATGTTACTCAATGGATGGTAGCCTTGTCATTATTGAAGGTAGTCTGTTGTAGAGATTTTTGTTACTCCAATGGATGCTAGCCTTGTCAATATGGAAGGTAGTCTGTTGTTCAGATTTTTCTTACTCCAATGGATGGTAGCCTTGTCATTATGAAAGGTAATCTATTGTCTAGATTTTTTTTATTCCATTGGATGGTAGCCTTTTCATTATAGAAGGTATTCTGTTGTCGAGATTTTCGTTATCCCAATGGACGTTAACCTTTTCATGATGGAAGGTAGTCTACTATGGATATTTTTTTACTCCAATGGATGGTAGCCTTGTCATTATGGAAGGTAGTCTATTGTCGAGATTTTTGTACTCCAATGGATGGTAGCCTTGTCTTTATGGAAGGTAGTCTGTTGTCGATATTTTTGTTACTCCAATGGATGGTAGCCTTGTCTTTATGGAAGGTAGTCTGTTGTCGATATTTTTGTTACTCCAATGGATGGTAGCCTTGTCTTTATGGAAGGTAGTCTGTTGTCGAGATTTTTGTTATCCCAATGGATGGTAGCCTTGTCATTATGGAAGGTAGTCTTTTGTCGAGATTTTTGTTACACCAATGGATGGTAGCTTTGTCTTTATGGAAGGTAGTCTTTTGTCAATATTTTTGTTACTCCAATGGATGGTAGCCTTGTCTTTATGGAACATAGTGTGTTGTTGATATTTTGGTTACTGCAATGGATGGTAGCCTTTTCATTATTGAAGATAGTCTATTATCGAGATTTTTTTTACTCTAATGGATGGTAAAATTTTCATTATGGAAGGTAGTATGTTGTCGAGATTTTTTTTAATACAATGGATGGTAGCCTTGTCTTTTTGGAAGGTAGTCTGTTATCGATATTTTTGTTAATGCAATGGATTGTAGCCTTGTCTTTATGGAAGGTAGTATGTTGTCGATATTTTTGTTACTCCGATGGATGGTAAACTTGTCATTATGGAAGGTAGTATATTGACAAGATCATTGTTACTCAATGGATGGTAGCCTTGTCATTATGGAAGGTAGTCTGTTGTAGAGAATTTTTTTACTCTAATGGATGGTAGCCTTGTTATTATGGACCGTGGTCTATTGTCGAGATTTTTGATACTCCAATGGATGGTAGCCTTGTCATTATGGAAGGTAGTCTGCTGACGATATTTTTGTTACTCCAATGGATGGTAGCCTTGTCAATATGGAAGGTAGTCTATTGTCGAGATTTTTTTAACTTCAATGGATGACAGCCTTGTCATTATGGAAGGTAGTCTGTTGTCGAGATTCTTTTTACTCCAATGGATGGTATCCTTGTCATATGGAAGGTAGTCTGTTGTCGAGATTTTTTCTGCAATGGATGGTAGCCTTTTCATTATGGAAGGTAGTTTGTTGTCGATATCTTTGTTACGCAATGGATGCTAGCCTTGTCATTATGGAAGGTAGTCTGTTGTCGATATCTTTGTCACTCAATGGATGGTAGCCTTGTCATTATGGAGGATAGTCTTTTTTCGAGATTTTCTTTACTCCAATGGATGGTAGCCTTGTCATTATGGAAGGTAGTTTGTTGCCGTTATTTTTGTTACTCCAATGGATGGTAGACTTGTCATTATGGAAGGTAGTCTGTTGTCGAGATTTTTGTTTCCCTAATGGATAATAGCTTTGTCTTTATGGACCATAGTCATTTGTCAATATTTTTTTACTCAAATGGATGGTACCCTTCTCATTATGGAACATAATGTGTTGTTGATATTTTGGTTACTCCATTTGATGATAGCCTTGACATTATTGAAGATTGTCTATTGCTGAGATTTTTGTTACTCCAATGGATGGTAACCTTTTCACAATGGAAGGTAGTTAGTTTCCAAGATTTTTGTTGCTCCAATTGATGGTAGCCTTGTCATTATGGAAGGTAGTCTATTGTCGATATTTTTGTTACTCCAATGGATGGTATCCTTGTCATTATGGAAGGTATTCTGTTGTCCCGATTTTTGTTACACCAATGGATGGTAGCCTTGTCATTATAAAAATATAATTTGTCGTTAAGATTTTTGTTACTTCAATGGATGGTAGCCTTGTCATTATGGAAAGTAGTTAGATGTTCTGATTTTTGATACTCCAATGGATGGTAGCCTTGTCATTATGAAAGGTAGTCTGTTGTCGAAATTTTTGTCATTCCAATGGATAGTAACCTTGTCATTATGGAAGGTAGTCTGTTGTCGAGATTTTTTTTACTACAATGGATGGTAGCCTTCTCATATGGAAGGCAGTCTGTTGTCGAGATTTTTTTTACTCAAATGGATGGTAGCCTTGTCATTATGGAAGGTAGTTTGTTGTCGATATTTTTGTTACTCCAATGGATGGCAGCCTTGTCATTATGGAACATGGTCTATTGTCGAGATTTTTGTTACTTCAATGGATGGTAGCGTTGTCATTATGGAAGGTAGTCTGTTGTCGAGATTTTTGTTACTCCAATGGATGGTAGCCCTGTAATTATGGAAGGTAGTTTGTTGTCCAGATTTTTGTTACTCCAATGGATGGTAGCCTTGTCATTATGGAAGGTAATCTATGGTCGAGATTTTTGTTACTCCAATGGATGGTAGCCTTGTCTTTATGGAACGTAGACTGTTGTCGATATTTTTGTTACTCCAATGGATGGTAGCCTTGTATTTATGGATGGTAGCCTTGTCATTATGGAAGGTAGTCTATTGTCGAGATCTTTGTTACTCAAGTGATGGTAGCCTTGTCATTATGGAAGGTAGTCTATGGTAGTGATTTTTGTTACTCTAATGGATGGTAGCCTTATCATTCTGGAAGGAAGTCTTTTGTCGAGATTTTTGTTACTCCAATGGATGGTAGCCTTGTCATTATGGAATGTAGTATATTGTCGAGCTTTTTTTTACTCCAATGGATGGTAGCCTGGTCATATGGAAGGTAGTCTGTTGTCGAGATTTTTTTTACTGCAATGGATGGTAGCCTTGTCATTAATGAAGGTAGTCTGTTGTCGATATCTTTGTTACTCAATGGATGGTAGCCTTGTCATTATGGAAGGTAGTCTATTGTTGAGATTTTTTTAACTCCAATGGATGGTAGCCTTGTCATTATGGAAGGTAGTCTGTTGTCGACATTTTTGTTACTCCAATGGATGGTAGCCTTATCAATATGGAAGGTAGTCTGTTGTGGAGATTTTTGTTACTCAAATGGATGGTAGCCTTGTCTTTATGGAACATAGTCTGTTGTGGAGATTTTTGTTACTCCAATGGATTATAGCCTTGTCATTATAGAACGTCATGTGTTGTTGACATTTTTGTTACTCCAATGGATGGTAGCCTTTTCATTTATGATGGTAGTCTGTTGTCGATATTTATTTTACTCTAATTGATGGTAGCCTTGTCATATGCAAGGTAGTCTATTGTCAAGATTTTTTTTAATCGAATGGATGGTATCCTTGTCATTATGGAAGGTAGTCTGTTGTCGATATCGTTGTTACTCAATGGATGGTAGCCTTGTTATTATGGAAGGTAGTATGTTGTCAATATCTTTGTTACTCAATGGATGGTAGCCTTGTCATTATGGAAGGTATTATGGAAGGTAGTCTGTTGTCGAGATTTTTGTTACTACAATGGTGGGTATCCTTGTCATTATGGAAGGTATTCTGTTGTCGATATTTTTTTACTCCAATGGATTGTAGCCTTGTCATTATGGAAGGTAGTCTGTTGTCGAGATTTTTGTTACTCCAATGGATGGTAGCCTTGACATTATGGAACATAGTCTGTTGTCGAGATTTTTGTTACTTCAATGGATGGTAGGCTTGTCATTATGGAACATAGTCTGTTGTCGATATTTTTGTTACTCCAATGGATGGTAGCCTTGTCATTATGGAAGGTAGTTTGTTGTTCAGATATTTGGTACTCCATTGGATGGTAGCCTTGTCATTATGAAAGGTAGTCTATTGTCAAGATTTTTGTTATTCCATTGGATAATAGCCTTGTTATTATGGAAGGTAGTCTGTTGTCGAGATTTTTGTTATCCCAATGGATGGTAACCTTGTCATTATGGAAGGTAGTCTGTTGTTGAGATTTTTTTTACTCCAATGGATGGTAGCCTTTTCATTATGGAAGGTAGTCTGTTGTCCATATTTTTGTTACTGCAATGGACGGTAGCTTTGTATTTATGGAACGTAGTCTTTTGTCAATATTTTTTTTACTCCAATGGATGGTAGCCTTGTCTTTATGGAAGGTAGTCTGTTGTCGTTATTTTTGTTAGTCCTATGGATGCTTGCCTTTTTCATTATGGATGGTTGTCTATTGTCGAGATCTTTGTTACTCAATGGATGGTAGCCTTGTCATTATGGAAGGTAGTCTGCGGTAGAGATTTTTGTTACTCTAATGGATGGTAGCCTTGTCATTATGGAAGGAAGTCTTTTGTCGAGATTTTTGTAACTCCAATGGATGGTAGCCTTGTCATTTTGGACCGTGGTCTATTTTAAAGATTTTTGTTACTCCAATGGATGGTATCCTGGTAATTATGAAATGTAGTCTGTAGTGAGATTTTTTTTACTCCAATGGATGGTAGCCTAGTCATTATGGAAGGAAGTCTGTTGTCGATATTTTTGTTACTCCGATGGATGGTAGCCTTGTCATTATGGAAGGTAGTCTGTTGTCGCGATTTTTTTTACTCCAATGGATGCTAGCCTTGTCATTATGGAAGGTAGTATATTGTCGAGATTTTTTTTACTCCAATGGATGGTAGCCTTGTCATATGAAAGGTAGTCTATTGTCGAGATTTTTTTTACTGAAATGGATTGTTGCCTTGTCATTATGGAAGGTAGTCTATTGTCGATATCTTTATTACTCAATGGATGGTAGCCTTGTCATTATGGAAGGTAGTCTGTTGTCGAGAATTTTTTTACTCCAATGGATGGTAGCCTTGTCATTATGGAAGGTAGTCTGCTGTCGATATTTATGTTAATCCAATGGATGGTAGCCATGTCATTATGGAAGGTAGTCTGTTGTCTAAATTTTTGTTACTCCAATGGATTGTAGCCTTGTCATTATGGAACGTCGTGTGTTGTTGAAATTTTTGTTACTCCATTGGATGGTAGCCTTTTCATTATCGAAGATAGTTTATTGTCGAGATTTTTGTTACTCCAATGGATGGTAGCCTTGTCAATATTGATGGTAGTCTGTTGTCGAGATTTATTTTACTCCAATTGATGGTAGCCTTGTCATATGCAAGGTAGTCTGTTGTCGAGATTTTTTTTAATCCAATGGATGGTATCCTTGTCATTATGGAAGGTAGTCTGTTGTGGATATCGTTGTTACTCAATGGATGGTAGCCTTGTTATTATGGAAGGTAGTATGTTGTCGATATCTTTGTTACTCAATGGATGCTAGCCTTGTCATTATGGAAGGTAGTCTGTTGTCGAGATTTTTGTTACTAAAATGGTTGGTATCCTTGTCATTATGGAAGGTATTCTATTGTCGATATTTTTTTTACTCCAATGGATGGTAACCTTGTCATTATGGAAGGTAGTCTGTTGTCGAGATTTTTGTTACTCCAATGGATGGTAGCCTTGACATTTTAGAACGTAGTCTGTTGTCGAGATTTTTGTTACTTCAATGGATGGTATGCTTGTCATTATGGAACGTAGTCTGTTCTTGATATTTTTGTTACTCCAATGGATGGTAGCCTTGTCATTATGGAAGGTAGTTTGTTGTTCAGATTTTTGTTACTCCATTGGATGGTAGCCTTGTCATTATGAAAGGTAGTCTATTGTCAAGATTTTTGTTATTCCATTGGATAGTTGCCTTGTTATTATGGAAGGTAGTCTGTTGTCGAGATTTTTGTTATCCCAATGGATGGTAACCTTATCATTATGGAAGGTAGTCTGTTGTCGAGAATTTTTTTACTCCAATGGATCGTAGCCTTGTCATTATGGAAGGTAGTCTGTTGTCAAGATTTTTGTTACTGCAATGGACGGTAGCCTTGTCTTTATGGAAGGTAGTCTTTTGTCAATATTTTTGTTACTCCAATGGATGCTAGCCTTTTCATTATGGATGGTTGTCTATTGTCGAGATCTTTGTTACTCAATGGATGGTAGCCTTGTCATTATGGAAGGTAGTCTGCGGTAGAGATTTTTGTTACTCTAATGGATGGTAGCCTTGCCATTATGGAAGGAAGTCTTTTGTCGAGATTTTTGTTACTCCAATGGATGGTAGCCTTGTCATTTTGGACCGTGGTCTATTGTCAAGATTTTTGTTACTCCAATGGATGGTATCCTTGTAATTATGAAAGGTAGTCTGTTGTGAGATTTTTTTTACTCCAATGGATGGTAGCCTTGTCATTATGAAAGGAAGTCTGCTGTCGATATTTTTGTTACTCCAATGGATGGTAGCCTTGTCATTATGGAAGGTAGTCTGTTGTCGAGAATTTTTTTACTCCAATGGATGTTAGCCTTGTCATTATGGAAGGTAGTATATTGTCGAGATTTTTTTTACTCCAATGGATGTTAGCCGAGTAATATGTTGTCGATATTTTTTTTACTGCAATGGATGGTAGCCTTGTCATTATTGAAGGTAGTCTATTGTCGATATCTTTTTTACTCAATGGATGGTAGCCTTGTCATTATGGAAGCTAGTCTGTTGTCAAGATTTTTTTTACTCCAATGGATGGTAGCCTTGTCATTATGGAAGGTAGTCTATTGTTGATATTTTTGTTAATCCAATGGATGGTAGCCATGTCATTATGGAACGTCGTGTGTTGTTGATATTTTTGTTATTCCAATGGATGGTAGTCTTTTCATTATTGAATATAGTCTATTGTCGAGATTTTTGTTACTCCAATGGATGGTATCCCTGTCATTATGGATGGTAGTCTGTTGTCGAGATTTTTTTTACTCCAATGGATGGTAGCCTTGTCATATGTAAGTATGTCTGTTGTCGAGAATTGTTTTACTCCAATGGATGGTATCCTTCTCATTATGGAAGGTAGTTTGTTGTCGATAACTTTGTTACTCAATGGATGGTAGCCTTGTTATTATGGAAGGCAGTATTGTCATTATGGAAGGTAGTATATTGTCGAGATTTTTTTTACTCCAACGGATAGTAGCCTTGTCATATGAAAGGAAGTTTGTTGTCGAGATTTTCTTTACTGCAGTGGATGGTAGCCTTGCCATTATGGAAGGTAGTCTATTGTCGATATCTTTGTTACTCAATGGATGGTAGCCTTGTCATTATGGAAGGTAGTCTGTTGTCGAGATTTTTTTTACTCTATTGGATAGTAGCCTTATCATTATGGAAGGTAGTCTGCCGTCGATATTTTTGTTAATCCAATTGATGGTAGCCATGTCATTATGGAATGTAGTCTGTTGTCGAGATTTTTGTTACTCTAATGGATGGTAGCCTTGTCTTTATGGAACGTAGTATGTTGTCGAGATTTTTGTTACTCCAATGGATGGTAGCCTTGTCATTATGGATCGTCGTATGTTGTTGATATTTTTTTTACTCCAATGGATGGTAGCCTTTTCATTATTGAAGATAGTCTATTGTCGAGATTTTTGTTACTCCAATGGATGGTATCCCTGTCATTATGGATGGTAGTCTATTGTCGAGATTTTTTTTACTCCAATGGATGGTAGCCTTGTCATATGTATGTATGTCTGTTGTCGAGAATTGTTTTACTCTAATGGATGGTATCCTTGTCATTATGGAAGGTAGTCTGTTGTTGATATCTTTGTTACTCAATGGATGGTAGCCTTGTTATTATGGAAGGTAGTAGGTTGTCGATATCTTTGTTACTCAATGGATGCTAGCCTTGTCATTATGGAAGGTAGTCTGTTGTCGATATCTTTGTTACTCAATGGATGGTAGCCTTGTTATTATGGAAGGTAGTATGTTGTCGATATCTTTGTTACTCAATGGATGCTAGCCTTGTCATTATGGAAGGTAGTCTGTTGTCAAGATTTTTGTTACTACAATGGATGGTAGCCTTGTCATTATGGAAGGTAATTTGTTGTCGATATTTTTGTTACTCCAATGGATGGTGGCCTTTTCCTTATTGAATGTAGTATGTTGTCGAGATTTTTGTTAATCTAATGGATGCTAGCCTTGTCTTTATGCAACGTAGTCTGTTGTCGATATTTTTGTTACTCCAATGGATTGTAGCCTTGTCATTATGGAAGGTAGTATGTCGTTGAGATTTTTGTTACTCCAATGGATTGTAGCATTGTCATTATGGAAGGTAGTCTGTTGTTCATATTTTTGTTACTCCAATGGATGGTAGCCTTGTCATTATGAAAGGTAGTCTATTGTCGAGATTTTTGTTATTCCATTGGATAGTAGCCTTGTCATTATGGAATGTAGTCTGTTGCTGAGATTTTTGTTATCCCAATGGATGGTAACCTTTTCACTATGGAAGGTAGTCAGTTTCCAAGATTTTTGTTACTCCAATGGATGGTAGCCTTGTCATTATTGAAGGTAGTCTATTGTCGATATTTTTGTTACTCCAATGGATGGTATCCTTGTCATTATGGAAGGTATTCTGTTGTCCTGATTTTTGTTACACCAATGGATGGTAGCCTTGTCTTTATGAAAGGTAGTATATTGTCGATATTTTTTATTACTCCAATGGATGGTATCCTTGTCATTATGGAAGGTATTCTGTTGTCCAGATTTTTGTTACTCTAATGGATGGTAGCCTTGTCTTTATTGAACGTAGTCTGTTGTGGAGATTTTTGTTACTCCAATGGATTGTAGCCTTGTCATTATGGAACGTCATGTGTTCTTGACATTTTTGTTACTCCAATGGATGGTAGCCTTTTCATTATTGATGGTAGTCTGTTGTCGAGATTTATTTTACTCCAATTGATGGTAGCCTTTTCATATGCAAGGTAGTCTGTTGTCGAGATTTTTTTTAATCCAATGGATGGTATCCTTGTCATTATGGAAGGTAGTCTGTTGTTGATATCGTTGTTAATCTATGGATGGTAGCCTTGTTATTATGGAAGGTAGTATGTTGTCGATATCTTTTTTACTCAATGGATAGTAGCCTTGTCATTATGGAAGGTATTATGGAAGGTAGTCTGTTGTCGAGATTTTTGTTACTACAATGGTTGGTATCCTTGTCATTATGGAAGGTATTCTGTTGTCGATATTTTTTTTACTCCAATGGATGGTAGGCTTGTCATTATGGAAGGTAGTTAGTTGTCGAGATTTTTGTTACTCCAATGGATGGTAGCCTTGACATTATGGAACATAGTCTGTTGTCGAGATTTTTGTTACTTCAATGGATGGTAGGCTTGTCATTATGGAACATAGTCTGTTGTCGATATTTTTCTTACTCCAATGAATGGTAGCCTTGTCATTATGGAAGGTAGTTTATTGTTCAGATATTTGTTACTCCATTGGATGGTAGCCTTGTCATTATGAAAGGTAGTCTATTGTCAAGATTTTTGTTATTCCATTGGATAGTAGCCTTGTCATTATGGAAGGTAGTCTGTTGTCGAGATTTTTGTTATCCCAATTGATGGTAACCTTGTTATTATGGAAGGTAGTCTGTTGGCGAGATTTTTGTTACTGCAATGGACGGTAGCATTGTCTTTATGGAATGTAGTCTTTTATCAATATTTTTGTTACTCCAATGGATGGTGGCCTTGTCTTTATGGAAGGTAGTATGTTTTCGTTATTTTTGTTAATCCTATGGATGCTAGCCTTGTCATTATGGATGGTTGTCTATTGTCGAGATCTTTGTTACTCAATGGATGGTAGCCTTGTCATTATGGAAGGTAGTCTGTGGTAGAGATTTTTGTTACTCTAATGGATGGTAGCCTTGTCATTATGGAAGGAAGTCTTTTAATGAGATTTTTGTAACTCCAATGGATGGTATCCTTGTAATTATGAAAGGTAGTATGTTGTGAGATTTTTTTACTCCAATGGATGGTAGCCTTGTCATTATGGAAGGAAGTCTGCTGTCGATATTTTTGTTACTAATGGATGGTAGCCTTGTCATTATGGAAGGTAGTCTGTTGTCGAGATTTTTTTTACTCCAATGGATGCTAGCCTTGTAATTATGGAAGGTAGTATATTGTCGAGATTTTTTTTACTCCAATGGATGGTAGCCTTGTCATATGAAAGGTAGTCTGTTGTCGAGATTTTTGTTACTCCAATGGATGGTAGCCTTGTCATTATTGATGGTAGTCTATTGTCGAGATTTATTTTACTCCAATTGATGGTAGCCTTGTCATATGCAAGGTAGTCTGTTGTCGAGACTTTTTTAATCCAATGGATGGTATCCTTGTCATTATGGAAGGTAGTCTGTTGTCGATATCGTTGTTACTCAATGGATGGTAGCCTTGTTATTATGGAAGGTAGTATGTTGTCGAGATTTTTGTTACTAAAATGGTTAATATCCTTGTCATTATGGAAGGTATTCTGTTGTCGATATTTTTTTTACTCCAATGGATGGTAGCCTTGTAATTATGGAAGGTAGTCTGTTGTCGAGATTTTTGTTACTCCAATGGATGGTAGCTTTGACATTATGGAACATAGTCTGTTGTCGAGATTTTTGTTACTTCAATGGATGGTAGGCTTGTCATTATGGAACGTAGTCTGTTGTCGATATTTTTGTTACTCCAATGGATGGTAGCCTTGTCATTTTGGAAGGTAGTATGTTGTTCAGATTTTTGTTACTCCATTGGATGGTAGCCTTGTCATTATGAAAGGTAGTCTATTGTCAGGATTTTTGTTATTCCATTGGATAGTAGCCTTGTTATTATGGAAGGTAGTCTGTTTTCGAGATTTTTGTTATCCCAATGGATGGTAACCTTGTCATTATGGAAGGTAGTTTGTTGTCGAGAATTTTTTTACTCCAATGGATTGTAGCCTTGTCATTATGGAAGGTAGTCTATTGTCTAGATTTTTGTTACTGCAATGGACGGTAGCTTTGTCTTTATGGAAGGTAGTCTTTTGTCAATATTTTTGTTACTCCAATGGATGGTAGCCTTGTCTTTATGGAAGATAGTTTGTTGTTGTTATTTTTGTTAATCCTATGGATGCTAGCCTTGTCATTATGGATGGTTGTCTATTATCGAGATCTTTGTTACTCAATGGATGGTAGACTTGTCATTATGGAAGGTAGTCTGTGGTAGAGTTTTTGTTACTCTAATGGATGGTAGCCTTGTCATTATGGAAGGAAGTCTTTTGTCAATATTTTTGTAACTCCAATGGATGGTAGCCTTGTCATTTTGGACCGTGGTCTATTGTCAAGATTTTTGTTACTCCAATGGATGGTATCCTTGTAATTATGAAAGGTAGTCTGTTGTGAGATTTTTTTTTACTCCAATGGATGGTAGCCTTGTCATTATGGAAGGAAGTCTGCTGTCGATATTTTTGTTACTCCAATGGATGGTAGCCTTGTCATTATGGAAGGTAGTCTGTTGTCGAGATTTTTTTTACTCCAATGGATGCTAGCCTTGTCATTATGGAAGGTAGTATATTGTTGAGATTTTTTTTACTCCAATGGATGGTAGCCTAGTCATATGAAAGGTAGTCTGTTGTCGAGATTTTTTTTACTGCAATGGATGGTAGCCTTGTCATTATGGAAGGTAGTCTATTGTCGATATCTTTGTTACTCAATGGATGGTAGCCTTATCATTATGGAAGCTAGTCTGTTGTCGAGATTTTTTTTACTCCAATGGATGGTAGCCTTGTCATTATGGAAGGTAGTCTATTGTTGATATTTTTGTTAATCCAATGGATGGTAGCCATGTCATTATGGAAGGTAGTCTGTTGTCGAAATTTTTGTTACTCTAATGGATGGTAGCCTTGTCTTTATGGAACGTAGTCTGTTGTCGAGATTTTTGTTACTCCAATGGATGGTAGCGTTGTCATTATGGAACTTCGTGTGGTATTGATATTTTTGTTACTCGAATGGATGGTAGCCTTTTCATTATTGAATATAGTCTATTGTCGAGCTTTTTGTTACTCCAATGGATGGTATCCCTGTCATTATGGATAGTAGTCTGTTGTCGAGATTTTTTTTACTCCAATGGATGGTAGCCTTGTCATATGTAAGTATGTTTGTTGTCAAGAATTTTTTTACTCCAATGGATGGTATCCTTGTCATTACGGAAGGTAGTTTGTTGTCGATAACTTTGTTACTCAATGGATGGTAGCCTTGGTATTATGGAAGGCAGTATTTTCATTATGGAAGGTAGTATATTGTCGAGATTTTTTTTACTCCAATGGATGTTAGCCTTGTCATATGGAAGGAAGTTTGTTGTCGAGATTTTTTTACTGCAATGGATGGTAGACTTGCCATTATGGAAGGTAGTCTATTGTCGATATCTTTGTTACTCAATGGATGGTAGCCTTGTCATTATGGAAGGTAGTCTGTTGTCGAGATTTTTTTTACTCTAATGGATAGTAGCCTTATCATTATAGAAGGTAGTCTGCCGTCGATATTTTTGGTAATCCAATGGATGGTAGCCATGTCATTATGGAAGGTAGTCCGTTGTCGAGATTTTTGTTAATCTAATGGATGGTAGCCTTGTCTTTATGGAACGTAGTCTGTTGTCGAGATTTTTGTTACTCCAATGGATGGTAGCCTTGTCATTATGGAACGTCGTGTGTTGTTGATATTTTTTTTACTCCAATGGATGGTAGCCTTTTAATTATTGAAGATAGTCTATTGTCGTGATTTTTGTTACTCCAATGGATGGTATCCCTGTCATTATGGATGGTAGTCTGTTGTCGAGATTTTTTTTACTCCAATGGATGGTAGCCTTGTCATATGTAAGTATGTCTGTTGTCGAGAATTGTTTTACCCAATGGATGGTATCCTTGTCATTATGGAAGGTAGTCTGTTGTCGATATCTTTGTTACTCAATGGATGGTAGCCTTGTTATTATGGGAGGTAGTCTGTTGTCGAGATTTTTGTTACTACAATGGATGGTAGCCTTGTCATTATGGAAGGTAATCTCCTGTCGATATTTTTGTTACTCCAATGGATGGTAGCCATTTCCTTATTGAAGGTAGTCTATTGTCGAGATTTTTGTTACTCTAATGGATTGTAGCCTTGTCTTTATGGAACGTAGTCTGTTGTCGATATTTTTGTTACTCCAATGGATGGTAGCCTTGTCATTATGGAAGGTAGTATGTCGTTGAGATTTTTGTTACTCCAATGGATTGTAGCCTTGTCATTATGGAAGGTAGTTTGTTGTTCATATTTTTGTTACTCCAATGGATGGTATGTAAGTCTCAGAGTGCCTAAGAGGGGGGGGGGGGGGGGGTGAATTAGGTCTTATAAAAATTTATTCGGTTTTATGAGAATATTTGGTAGTAATTTTTGGTTAAGGTTTGAAGGTTTTGATTATATCTTTATCTTTTCCTGATTGTGGTAATGAAAGCAATAATTGCGGAAAAGTAAAGAACACGGTGATATATCCTGGTTCCCCTCACAATCCGAGAGTACTCCAGTCCCCTTTCCAACACGAAAGAGATTTCACTATAGTTAGAATGATAGTACAGCCTATGCTTACTATCTAACCTATAGGGTGATCAAAGGTTCTTAACACCTTTAAGACCAAACAAACACTAATGTGAATGAAGAACAATCCTCTTCAAATCACAACACTTACTTCCAACAATCCTGGATAGTAAGGGAATAATTTCTTTAAGTAATACAATGATTTAGTTTGAAGTATATGGAGAGCTTTATTAATCTTCAATTGATCTTCTTCTTCAAGATAAAAACAATTCTCAATAATGTATATAAATGTTCACAATGTATGTATGAAACTTGTAATGATAATGAAAGTGTATATGGCAAGTTTCACAAAATTATGAACACATGAATGTTTATGTTCAAAATGTGAATGATGAAAAATTGTTTATTGAAGAAGGTTTTTTGTTAATTTGAAACTTGAAGCATTGTTTTTGAAATAATAAAATCTGCAGCATTTTATAAGGTCATAAGAACCTCTTCATTCATGCCAATTCATATGAAAAGTTGCAATGCATTCATGAAAAGATACCACTTAAAAAATGTTCAAAAAACAAAATAAAAGCTGCATTGGTTCGCTAGGAACCGGTTCCGACACTGACAGAACACGGTTCATAGTGAACGTTATAAGTTGAAATTCAAAAATATCACGCAAGAACCGGTTCCCCTATTGGTACAACCCGGTTCCTGGTACAAAAACCAGGGACATGTTTTTTGAGAAATTCTGGAACCCGGTTCCCTGTTAGGGAGGAACCGGTTCCTAAAGGGTTATTTTCAAAAATACTTTTTGAAAGATATTTCAAACAAATTTTTTCTTGATGTTAAAGTTATGGAATATGTATATGTTGATGAATGCATATTGTGAACATCTATATTCAAGATTTTAAGAATTATTTATACCATTTGACATTTGATGATTCTTCAATAATTCTTCAATAATCTTCAAGACTTTTATTTGATGTTGATAAGATTTTTTCACATCCTTTGAATGTTGATGTCCATGTTGTCTTCATCAAAACACATGCTTTAAATATGACTTGAGAAGCTTGCAATTACATGGTAGCCTTATCATTATGAAAGGTAGTCTATTGTCGATATTTTTGTTATTCCATTGGATAGTAGCCTTGTCATTATGGAAGGTAGTTTGTTGTCGAGAATTTTGTTATCCCAATGGATGGTAACCTTGTCATTATGGAAGGTAGTTTGTTGTCGAGATTTTTTTTACTCCAATGGATGGTAGCCTTGTCATTATGGAAGGTAGTCTGTTGTCGATATCTTTGTTACCTAATGGATGGTAGCCTTGTTATTCTGGAAGGCAGTCTTGTCATTATGGAAGGTAGTATATTTTCGAGATTTTTTTTACTCCAATGGATGGTAGCCTTGTCATATGGAAGCTAGTTTGTTGTCGAGATTTTTTTTACTCCAATGGATGGTAGCCTTGTCATTATGGAAAGTAGTCTATTGTCGATATCTTTGTTACTCAATGGATGGTAGCCTTATCATTATGGAAGGTAGTCTGTTGTCTAGATTTTTTTACTCCAATGGATGGTAGCCTTTTCATTATGGAAGGTAGTCTGCTGTCGATATTTTTGTTAATCCAATTGATGGTAGCCATGTCATTATGGAAGGTAGTTTGTTGTCAAGATTTGTGTTACTCTAATGGATGGTAGCCTTGTCTTTATGGAACGTAGTCTGTTGTCGAGATTTTTGTTACTCCAATGGATGGTAGCCTTGTCATTATGGAACGTCGTGTGTTGTTGATATTTTTGTTACTCCAATGGATGGTAGCCTTTTCATTATTGAAGATAGTCTATTGTCGATATTTTTGTTACTCCAATGGATGGTATCCCTGTCATTATGGATGGTAGTCTGTTGTCGAGATTTTTTTTACTCCAATGGATTATAGCCTTGTCTTATGTAAGTATGTCTGTTGTCGAGAATTGTTTTACTCCAATGGATGGTATCCTCGTCATTATGGAAGGTAGTCTCTTTGCGATATCTTTGTTACTCAATGGATGGTAGCCTTGTTATTATGGAAGGTAGTATGTTGTCGATATCTTTGTTACTCAATGGATGGTAGCCTTGTCATTATGGAAGGTAGTCTATTGTCGATATTTTTGTTACTACAATGGATGGTAGCCTTGTCATTATGGAAGGTAATCTGCTGTCGATATTTTTGTTACTCCAATGGATGATAGCCTTTTCCTTATTGAAGGTAGTCTCTTGTCGAGATTTTTGTTACTCTAATGGATGGTAGCCTTTTTCTTTATAGAACGTAGTCTGTTGTCGATATTTTTGTTACTCCAATGGATGGTAGCCTTGTCATTATGGAAGGTAGTATGTCGTTGAGATTTTTGTTACTCCAATGGATTATATCCTTGTCATTATGGAAGGTAGTCTGTTGTTCATATTTTTGTTACTCCAATGGATGGTAGCCTTATCATTATGAAAGGTAGTCTATTGTCGTGATTTTTGTTATTCCATTGGATAGTAGCCTTGTCATTATGGAAGGTAGTTTGTTGTCGAGATTTTTGTTATCCCAATGGATGGTAACCTTGTCATTATGGAAGGTAGTTTGTTGTCGAGATTTTTTTTACTCCAATGGATGGGAGCCTTGTCATTATGGAAGGTAGTCTATTGTCGATATCTTTGTTACCTAATGGATGGTAGCCTTGTTATTCTAGAAGGCAGTCTTGTCATTATGGAAGGTAGTATATTGTCGAGATTTTTTTTACTCCAATGGATGGTAGCCTTGTCATATGGAAGCTAGTTTGTTGTCGAGATTTTTTTTACTTCATTGGATGGTAGCCTTGTCATTATGGAAGATAGTCTGCTGTCGATATTTTTGTTAATCCAATTGATGGTAGCCATGTCATTATGGAAGGTAGTCTGTTGTCGAGATTTTTGTTACTCTAATGGATGGTAGCCTTGTCTTTATGGAACGTAGTCTGTTGTCGAGATTTTTGTTACTCCCATGGATGGTAGCCTTGTCATTATGGAACATCGTGTGTTGTTGATATTTTTGTTACTCCAATGGATGGTAGCCTTTTCATTATTGAAGATAGTCTATTGTCGAGATTTTTGTAACTCTAATGGATGGTATACCTGTCATTATAGATGGTAGTCTGTTGTCGAGATTTTTTTTACTCCAATGGAAGGTAGCCTTGTCATATGTAAGTTTGTCTGTTGTCGAGAATTGTTTTACTACAATGGATGGTATCCTTGTCATTATGGAAGGAAGTCTTGTCATTATGGAAGGTAGTATATTGTCGAGATTTTTTTTACTCCAATGGATGGTAGCCTTGTCATATGGAAGGAAGTTTGTTGTAGAGATTTTTTTTACTGCAATGGATGATAGCCTTGTCATTCTGGAAGGTAGTCTATTGTCGATATCATTGTTACTCAATAGGATGGTAGCCTTGTCATTATGGAAGGTAGTCTGTTATCGATATATTTTTTACCCCAATGGATGGTAGCCTTGTCATTATGGAAGGTAGTCTGCTGTCGATATTTTTGTTAATCCAGTGGATGGTAGCCATGTCATTATGGAAGGTAGTCCGTTGTCGAGATTTTTGTTACTCTAATGGATGGTAGCCTTGTCTTTATGGGACATAGTCTGTTGTCGAGATTTTTGTTACTCCAATGGATGGTAGCCTTGTCATTATGGAACATCGTGTGTTGTCGATATCTTTGTTACTCAATGGATGGTAGCCTTGTTATTATGGAAGGTAGTATGTTGTCGATATCTTTGTTACTCAATGGATGCTAGCGTTATCATTATAGAAGGTAGTCTATTGTCGAGATTTTTGTTATAACAATGGATGGTAGCCTTGTCCTTATTGAAGGTAGTCTGTTGTCGAGATTTTTGTTACTCTATAGGATGGTAGCCTTGTCTTTATTGAACATAGTCTGTTGTCGATATTTTTGTTACTCCAATGGATGGTAGCCTTGTCATTATGGAAAGGTAGTATGTCGTTGAGATTTTTGTTACTCCAATGGATTCTAGCCTTGTCATTATGGAAGGTAGTCTGTTGTTCAAGTTTTTGTTACTCCAATGGATGGTAGCCTTGTAATTATGAAAGGTAGTCTATTGTCGAGATTTTTGTTATTCCATTGGATAGTAGCCTTGTCATTATGGAAGGTAGTCTGTTGTCGAGATTTTTGTTATCCCAATGGATGGTAAACTTGTCATTATGGAAGCTAGTCTGTTGTCGAGATTTTTTTTACTCCAATGGATGGTAGCCTTGCCATATGTTAGGAAGTTTGTTTTCGAGATTTTTTTACTCCAATGGATGGTATCCTTGTCATTATGGAAGGTATTCTATTGTCGACATCTTTGTTATTCAATGGATGGTAGCCTTGTTATTATGGAAGGCAGTCTTGTCATTATGGAAGATAGTCTGTTATCGAGATTTTTTTTACTCCAATGGATTGTAGCCTTGTCATATGGAAGGTAGTCTGTTGTCGAGTTTTTTTTACTGCAATGGATGGTAGCCTTGTCATTATGGAAGGTAGTTTGTTGTTGATATCTTTGTTACTCAATGGATTGTAGCCTTATCATTATGGAAGGTATTCTGTTGTCGAGATTTTTTTTACTCCAATGGATGGTATCCTTGTCATCATGGAAGGTAGTCTGTTGTCGATATTTTTGTTAATCCAATGGATGGTAGCCTTGTCTTTATGGAACGTAGTCTGTATTCGAGATTTTTATTACTCCAATGGATGGTTGCCTTGTCATTATGCAACGTCGTGTGTTGTTGATATTTTTGTTACTCCAATGGATGGTAGCCTTTTCATTATTGAAGATAGTCTATTGTCGAGATTTTTGTTACTCCAATGGATGGTATCCTTGTCATTATGGATGGTAGTCTGTTGTCGAGATTTTTTTTACTCCAATGGATGGTAGCCTTTTCATATGTTAGTCTGTCTGTTGTCGAGATTTTTTTTACTCCAATGGATGGTATCCTTGTCATTATAGAAGGTAGTCTGTTGTCGATATCTTTGTTACTCGATGGATGGTAGCCTTGTTATTATGGAATGTAGTCTGTTGTCGATATCTTTGTTACTCAATGGATGCTAGCCTTGTCATTATGGAAGGTAGTCTGTTGTCGAGATTTTTGTTACTACAATGGATGGTAGCCTTGTCATTATTGAAGGTATTCTGTTGTCGATATTTTTGTTACTCCAATGGATGGTAGCCTTGTCATTATGGAAGGTAGTCTGTTGTCGAGATTTTTGTTACGCTAATGGATGGTAGCCTTCCCTTTATGGAACGTAGTCTGTTGTCGATATTTTTGTTACTCCAATGGATGGTAGCCTTTTCATTATGGAAGGTAGTATGTCGTTGAGATTTTTGTTACTCCAATGGATTGTAGCCTTGTCATTATGAAAGGTAGCCTGTTGTTCATATTTTTGTTACTCCAATGGATGGTAGCCTTCTCATTATGAAAGGTAGTCTATTGTCGAGATTTTTGTTATTCCATTGGATAGTAGCCCTGTCATTATGGAAGGTAGTCTATTGTCGAGATTTTTGTTATTCCAATGGATGGTAACCTTGCCATTATGGAAGGTAGTCTGTTGTCGAGATTTTTTTTACTCCAATGGATGGTAGCCTTGTCATATGTAAGGTAGTCTGTTGTCGAGAATTTTTTACTCCAATGGATGGTATCCTTGTCATTATGGAAGGTAGTCTGTTGTCGATATCTTTGTTACTCAATGTATAGTAGCCTTGTTATTATGGAAGGTAGTCTTGTCATTATGGAAGGTAGTCTGTTGTCGAGATTTTTTTTACTCGAATGGATTGTAGCCTTGTCATTATGGAAGGTAGTTTGCTGTCGATATTTTTGTTACTCCAATGGATGTTAACCTTGTCATTATGGAAGTTAGTCTGTTATCGAGATTTTTGTTACTCTAATTGATGGTAGCCTTGACATTATGGAACGTAGTCTGTTGTCGAGATTTTTGTTACTTCAATGGGTTGTAGGATTGTCATTATGGAAGGTAATCTGATGTCGATATTTTTGTTAATCCAATGGATGGTAGCCTTGTCATTATGGAAGGTAGTTTGTTGTTCATATTTTTGTTACTTTAATGGTTGGTAGCCTTGTCTTTATTGAACGTAGTTTGTTGTCGAGATTTTTGTTACTCCATTAGATAGTAGCCTTGTTATTATGGAAGGTAGTTTGTTGTCGATATCTTTGTTACTCAATGGATGCTAGCCTTGTCATTATGGAAGGTAGTTTGTTGTCGTGATTTTTTTTACTGCAATGGATGGTAGCGTTGTCATTATTGAAGGTAGTTTGTTGTCGATATCTTTGTTACTCCAATGGATGTTAGCCTTGTCAACATGGAAGGTAGTCTGTTGTCGACATTTTTTTTACTCCAATGGATGGTAGCCTTGTCATTATGGAAGGTAGTCTGTTGTCGACATTTTTGTTACTCTAATGGATGGTAGCCTTGACATTATGGAACGTAGTTTGTTGTCGAGATTTTTGTTACTTCAATGGATGGTAGGCTTGTCATTATGGAAAGTAGTCTGTTGTCGATATTTATGTTACTCCAATGGATGGTTGCCTTGTCATTATGAAAGGTAGTCTATTGTCGAGATTTTTGTTATTCCATTGGATAGTAGCCTTGTCATTATGGAAGGTAGTTTGTTGTCGAGATTTTTGTTATCCCAATGGATGGTAACCTTGTCATTATGGAATGTAGTCTGTTGTCGCGATTTTTTTTACTCCAATGGATGGTAGGCTTGTCATTATGGAAGGTAGTTTGTTGTCGATATCTTTGTTACCTAATGGATGGTAGCCTTGTCATTATGGAAGGCAGTCTTGTCATTATGGAGGGTAGTATATTGTCGAGATTTTTTTACTCCAATGGATGGTAGCCTTGTCATATGGAAGGAAGTTTGTTGTAGAGATTTTTTTTACTGCAATGGATGGTAGCCTTGTCATTATGGAAGGTAGTCTATTGTCGATATCATTGTTACTCAATGGATGGTAGCCTTGTCATTATGGAAGGTAGTCTATTGTCGAGATTTTTTTTACTCCAATGGATGGTAGCCTTGTCATTATGGAAGGTAGTCTTTTGTCGATATTTTTGTTAATCCAATGGATGGTAGCCATGTCATTATGGAAGGTAGTCCGTTGTCGAGATTTTTGTTACTCTAATGGATGGTAGCCTTGTCTTTATGGGACATAGTCTGTTGTCGAGATTTTTGTTACTCCAATGGATGGTAGCCTTGTCATTATGGAACATCGTGTGTTGTCGATATCTTTGTTACTCAATGGATGGTAGCCTTGTTATTATGGAAGGTAGTATGTTGTCGATATCTTTGTTACTCAATGGATGCTAGCGTTATCATTATAGAAGGTAGTCTATTGTCGAGATTTTTGTTACTACAATGGATGGTAGCCTTGTCCTTATTGAAGGTAGTCTGTTGTCGAGATTTTTGTTACTCTATAGGATGGTAGCCTTGTCTTTATTGAACATAGTCTGTTGTCGATATTTTTGTTACTCCAATGGATGGTAGCCTTGTCATTATGGAAAGGTAGTATGTCGTTGAGATTTTTGTTACTCCAATGGATTCTAGCCTTGTCATTATGGAAGGTAGTCTGTTGTTCAAGTTTTTGTTACTCCAATGGATGGTAGCCTTGTAATTATGAAAGGTAGTCTATTGTCGAGATTTTTGTTATTCCATTGGATAGTAGCCTTGTCATTATGGAAGGTAGTCTGTTGTCGAGATTTTTGTTATCCCAATGGATGGTAAACTTGTCATTATGGAAGCTAGTCTGTTGTCGAGATTTTTTTTACTCCAATGGATGGTAGCCTTGCCATATGTTAGGAAGTTTGTTTTCGAGATTTTTTTACTCCAATGGATGGTATCCTTGTCATTATGGAAGGTATTCTATTGTCGACATCTTTGTTATTCAATGGATGGTAGCCTTGTTATTATGGAAGGCAGTCTTGTCATTATGGAAGATAGTCTGTTATCGAGATTTTTTTTACTCCAATGGATTGTAGCCTTGTCATATGGAAGGTAGTCTGTTGTCGAGTTTTTTTTACTGCAATGGATGGTAGCCTTGTCATTATGGAAGGTAGTTTGTTGTTGATATCTTTGTTACTCAATGGATTGTAGCCTTATCATTATGGAAGGTATTCTGTTGTCGAGATTTTTTTTACTCCAATGGATGGTATCCTTGTCATCATGGAAGGTAGTCTGTTGTCGATATTTTTGTTAATCCAATGGATGGTAGCCTTGTCTTTATGGAACGTAGTCTGTTGTCGAGATTTTTATTACTCCAATGGATGGTTGCCTTGTCATTATGGAACGTCGTGTGTTGTTGATATTTTTGTTACTCCAATGGATGGTAGCCTTTTCATTATTGAAGATAGTCTATTGTCGAGATTTTTGTTACTCCAATGGATGGTATCCTTGTCATTATGGATGGTAGTCTGTTGTCGAGATTTTTTTTACTCCAATGGATGGTAGCCTTTTCATATGTTAGTCTGTCTGTTGTCGAGATTTTTTTTACTCCAATGGATGGTATCCTTGTCATTATAGAAGGTAGTCTGTTGTCGATATCTTTGTTACTCGATGGATGGTAGCCTTGTTATTATGGAATGTAGTCTGTTGTCGATATCTTTGTTACTCAATGGATGCTAGCCTTGTCATTATGGAAGGTAGTCTGTTGTCGAGATTTTTGTTACTACAATGGATGGTAGCCTTGTCATTATTGAAGGTATTCTGTTGTCGATATTTTTGTTACTCCAATGGATGGTAGCCTTGTCATTATGGAAGGTAGTCTGTTGTCGAGATTTTTGTTACGCTAATGGATGGTAGCCTTCTCTTTATGGAACGTAGTCTGTTGTCGATATTTTTGTTACTCCAATGGATGGTAGCCTTTTCATTATGGAAGGTAGTATGTCGTTGAGATTTTTGTTACTCCAATGGATTGTAGCCTTGTCATTATGAAAGGTAGCCTGTTGTTCATATTTTTGTTACTCCAATGGATGGTAGCCTTCTCATTATGAAAGGTAGTCTATTGTCGAGATTTTTGTTATTCCATTGGATAGTAGCCCTGTCATTATGGAAGGTAGTCTATTGTCGAGATTTTTGTTATTCCAATGGATGGTAACCTTGCCATTATGGAAGGTAGTCTGTTGTCGAGATTTTTTTTACTCCAATGGATGGTAGCCTTGTCATATGTAAGGTAGTCTGTTGTCGAGAATTTTTTACTCCAATGGATGGTATCCTTGTCATTATGGAAGGTAGTCTGTTGTCGATATCTTTGTTACTCAATGTATAGTAGCCTTGTTATTATGGAAGGTAGTCTTGTCATTATGGAAGGTAGTCTGTTGTCGAGATTTTTTTTACTCGAATGGATTGTAGCCTTGTCATTATGGAAGGTAGTTTGCTGTCGATATTTTTGTTACTCCAATGGATGTTAACCTTGTCATTATGGAAGTTAGTCTGTTATCGAGATTTTTGTTACTCTAATGGATGGTAGCCTTGACATTATGGAACGTAGTCTGTTGTCGAGATTTTTGTTACTTCAATGGGTTGTAGGATTGTCATTATGGAAGGTAATCTGATGTCGATATTTTTGTTAATCCAATGGATGGTAGCCTTGTCATTATGGAAGGTAGTTTGTTGTTCATATTTTTGTTACTTTAATGGTTGGTAGCCTTGTCTTTATTGAACGTAGTTTGTTGTCGAGATTTTTGTTACTCCATTAGATAGTAGCCTTGTTATTATGGAAGGTAGTTTGTTGTCGATATCTTTGTTACTCAATGGATGCTAGCCTTGTCATTATGGAAGGTAGTTTGTTGTCGTGATTTTTTTTACTGCAATGGATGGTAGCGTTGTCATTATTGAAGGTAGTTTGTTGTCGATATCTTTGTTACTCCAATGGATGTTAGCCTTGTCAACATGGAAGGTAGTCTGTTGTCGACATTTTTTTTACTCCAATGGATGGTAGCCTTGTCATTATGGAAGGTAGTCTGTTGTCGACATTTTTGTTACTCTAATGGATGGTAGCCTTGACATTATGGAACGTAGTTTGTTGTCGAGATTTTTGTTACTTCAATGGATGGTAGGCTTGTCATTATGGAAAGTAGTCTGTTGTCGATATTTATGTTACTCCAATGGATGGTTGCCTTGTCATTATGAAAGGTAGTCTATTGTCGAGATTTTTGTTATTCCATTGGATAGTAGCCTTGTCATTATGGAAGGTAGTTTGTTGTCGAGATTTTTGTTATCCCAATGGATGGTAACCTTGTCATTATGGAATGTAGTCTGTTGTCGCGATTTTTTTTACTCCAATGGATGGTAGGCTTGTCATTATGGAAGGTAGTTTGTTGTCGATATCTTTGTTACCTAATGGATGGTAGCCTTGTCATTATGGAAGGCAGTCTTGTCATTATGGAGGGTAGTATATTGTCGAGATTTTTTTACTCCAATGGATGGTAGCCTTGTCATATGGAAGGAAGTTTGTTGTAGAGATTTTTTTTACTGCAATGGATGGTAGCCTTGTCATTATGGAAGGTAGTCTATTGTCGATATCATTGTTACTCAATGGATGGTAGCCTTGTCATTATGGAAGGTAGTCTATTGTCGAGATTTTTTTTACTCCAATGGATGGTAGCCTTGTCATTATGGAAGGTAGTCCGTTGTCGAGATTTTTGTTAATCCAATGGATGGTAGCCTTGTCATTATGGAAAGGTAGTATGTCGTTGAGATTTTTGTTACTCCAATGGATTCTAGCCTTGTCATTATGGAAGGTAGTCTGTTGTTCAAGTTTTTGTTACTCCAATGGATGGTAGCCTTGTAATTATGAAAGGTAGTCTATTGTCGAGATTTTTGTTATTCCATTGGATAGTAGCCTTGTCATTATGGAAGGTAGTCTGTTGTCGAGATTTTTGTTATCCCAATGGATGGTAAACTTGTCATTATGGAAGCTAGTCTGTTGTCGAGATTTTTTTTACTCCAATGGATGGTAGCCTTGCCATATGTTAGGAAGTTTGTTTTCGAGATTTTTTTACTCCAATGGATGGTATCCTTGTCATTATGGAAGGTATTCTATTGTCGACATCTTTGTTATTCAATGGATGGTAGCCTTGTTATTATGGAAGGCAGTCTTGTCATTATGGAAGATAGTCTGTTATCGAGATTTTTTTTACTCCAATGGATTGTAGCCTTGTCATATGGAAGGTAGTCTGTTGTCGAGTTTTTTTTACTGCAATGGATGGTAGCCTTGTCATTATGGAAGGTAGTTTGTTGTTGATATCTTTGTTACTCAATGGATTGTAGCCTTATCATTATGGAAGGTATTCTGTTGTCGAGATTTTTTTTACTCCAATGGATGGTATCCTTGTCATCATGAAAGGTAGTCTGTTGTCGATATTTTTGTTAATCCAATGGATGGTAGCCTTGTCTTTATGGAACGTAGTCTGTTGTCGAGATTTTTATTACTCCAATGGATGGTTGCCTTGTCATTATGGAACGTCGTGTGTTGTTGATATTTTTGTTACTCCAATGGATGGTAGCCTTTTCATTATTGAAGATAGTCTATTGTCGAGATTTTTGTTACTCCAATGGATGGTATCCTTGTCATTATGGATGGTAGTCTGTTGTCGAGATTTTTTTTACTCCAATGGATGGTAGCCTTTTCATATGTTAGTCTGTCTGTTGTCGAGATTTTTTTTACTCCAATGGATGGTATCCTTGTCATTATAGAAGGTAGTCTGTTGTCGATATCTTTGTTACTCGATGGATGGTAGCCTTGTTATTATGGAATGTAGTCTGTTGTCGATATCTTTGTTACTCAATGGATGCTAGCCTTGTCATTATGGAAGGTAGTCTGTTGTCGAGATTTTTGTTACTACAATGGATGGTAGCCTTGTCATTATTGAAGGTATTCTGTTGTCGATATTTTTGTTACTCCAATGGATGGTAGCCTTGTCATTATGGAAGGTAGTCTGTTGTCGAGATTTTTGTTACGCTAATGGATGGTAGCCTTCTCTTTATGGAACGTAGTCTGTTGTCGATATTTTTGTTACTCCAATGGATGGTAGCCTTTTCATTATGGAAGGTAGTATGTCGTTGAGATTTTTGTTACTCCAATGGATTGTAGCCTTGTCATTATGAAAGGTAGCCTGTTGTTCGTATTTTTGTTACTCCAATGGATGGTAGCCTTCTCATTATGAAAGGTAGTCTATTGTCGAGATTTTTGTTATTCCATTGGATAGTAGCCCTGTCATTATGGAAGGTAGTCTATTGTCGAGATTTTTGTTATTCCAATGGATGGTAACCTTGCCATTATGGAAGGTAGTCTGTTGTCGAGATTTTTTTTACTCCAATGGATGGTAGCCTTGTCATATGTAAGGTAGTCTGTTGTCGAGAATTTTTTACTCCAATGGATGGTATCCTTGTCATTATGGAAGGTAGTCTGTTGTCGATATCTTTGTTACTCAATGTATAGTAGCCTTGTTATTATGGAAGGTAGTCTTGTCATTATGGAAGGTAGTCTGTTGTCGAGATTTTTTTTACTCGAATGGATTGTAGCCTTGTCATTATGGAAGGTAGTTTGCTGTCGATATTTTTGTTACTCCAATGGATGTTAACCTTGTCATTATGGAAGTTAGTCTGTTATCGAGATTTTTGTTACTCTAATGGATGGTAGCCTTGACATTATGGAACGTAGTCTGTTGTCGAGATTATTGTTACTTCAATGGGTTGTAGGATTGTCATTATGGAAGGTAATCTGATGTCGATATTTTTGTTAATCCAATGGATGGTAGCCTTGTCATTATGGAAGGTAGTTTGTTGTTCATATTTTTGTTACTTTAATGGTTGGTAGCCTTGTCTTTATTGAACGTAGTTTGTTGTCGAGATTTTTGTTACTCCATTAGATAGTAGCCTTGTTATTATGGAAGGTAGTTTGTTGTCGATATCTTTGTTACTCAATGGATGCTAGCCTTGTCATTATGGAAGGTAGTTTGTTGTCGTGATTTTTTTTACTGCAATGGATGGTAGCGTTGTCATTATTGAAGGTAGTTTGTTGTCGATATCTTTGTTACTCCAATGGATGTTAGCCTTGTCAACATGGAAGGTAGTCAGTTGTCGACATTTTTTTTACTCCAATGGATGGTAGCCTTGTCATTATGGAAGGTAGTCTGTTGTCGACATTTTTGTTACTCTAATGGATGGTAGCCTTGACATTATGGAACGTAGTTTGTTGTCGAGATTTTTGTTACTTCAATGGATGGTAGGCTTGTCATTATGGAAAGTAGTCTGTTGTCGATATTTATGTTACTCCAATGGATGGTTGCCTTGTCATTATGAAAGGTAGTCTATTGTCGAGATTTTTGTTATTCCATTGGATAGTAGCCTTGTCATTATGGAAGGTAGTTTGTTGTCGAGATTTTTGTTATCCCAATGGATGGTAACCTTGTCATTATGGAATGTAGTCTATTGTCGCGATTTTTTTTACTCCAATGGATGGTAGGCTTGTCATTATGGAAGGTAGTTTGTTGTCGATATCTTTGTTACCTAATGGATGGTAGCCTTGTCATTATGGAAGGCAGTCTTGTCATTATGGAGGGTAGTATATTGTCGAGATTTTTTTACTCCAATGGATGGTAGCCTTGTCATATGGAAGGAAGTTTGTTGTAGAGATTTTTTTTACTGCAATGGATGGTAGCCTTGTCATTATGGAAGGTAGTCTATTGTCGATATCATTGTTACTCAATGGATGGTAGCCTTGTCATTATGGAAGGTAGTCTATTGTCGAGATTTTTTTTACTCCAATGGATGGTAGCCTTGTCATTATGGAAGGTAGTCTTTTGTCGATATTTTTGTTAATCCAATGGATGGTAGCCATGTCATTATGGAAGGTAGTCCGTTGTCGAGATTTTTGTTACTCCAATGGATGGCAGCCTTGTCATTATGGAACGTCGTGTGTTGTCGATATCTTTGTTACTCTATGGATGGTAGCCTTGTTATTATGGAAGGTAGTATGTTGTCGATATATTTGTTACTCAATGGATGATAGCCTTGTCATTATGGAAGGTAGTCTGTTGTCGAGATTTTTGTTACTACAATGGATGGTAGCCTTGTCATTATGGACGGTAGTCTGATGTCGATATTTTTGTTACTCCAATGGATGGTAGCCTTGTCCTTATTGAAGGTAGTCTGTTGTCGAGATTTTTGTTACTCTAATGGATGGTAGCCTTTTCTTTATGGAACATTGTCTGTTGTCGATATTTTTGTTACTCCAATGGATGGTAGCCTTGTCATTATGGAAGGTAGTATGCCGTTGAGATTTTTGTTACTCCAATGTATTATAGCCTTGTCATTATGGAAGGTAGCCTTGTCATTATGAAAGGTAGTCTATTGTCGAGATTTTTGTTATTCCATTGGATAGTAGCCTTGTCATTATGGAAGGTAGTCTGTTGTCGAGATTTTTGTTATCCCAATGGATGGTAAACTTGTCATTATGGAAGTTAGTCTGTTGTCGAGATTTTTTTACTCCAATGGATGGTATCCTTGTCATTATGGAAGGTATTCTGTTGTCGATATCTTTGTTACTCAATGGATGGCAGTCTTGTCATTATGGAAGGTAGTCTGTTATCGAGATTTTTTTTACTCCAATGGATTTAAGCCTTATCATATGGAAGGTAGTCTGTTGTCGAGTTTTTTTTACTGCAATGGATGGTAGCCTTGTCATTATGGAAGGTAGTTTGTTGTCGATATCTTTGTTACTCAATGGATTGTAGCCTTATGATTATTGAAGGTAGTCTGTTGTCGAGATTTTTGTTACTTTAATGGTTGGTAGCCTTGTCTTTATGGAACTTAGTCTGTTGTCAAGATTTTTGTTACTCCAATGGATGGTATCCTTGTCATTATGGAACGTCGTGTGTTGTTGATATTTTTGTTACTCCAATGGATGGTAGCCTTTTCATTATTGAAGATAGTCTATTGTCGAGATTTTTGTTACTCCAATGGATGGCATCCTTGTCATTATGGATGGTAGTCTGTTGTCGAGATTTTTTTTACCCCAATGGATGGTAGCCTTGTCATATGTAAGTCTGTCTGTTGTCGAGATTTTTTTTACTCCAATGGATGGTATCCTTGTCATTATGGAAGGTAGTCTGTTGTCGAGATTTTTGTTATGCTAATGGATGGTAGCCTTATCTTTATGGAACATAGTTTGTTGTCGATATTTTTGTTACTCCAATGGATGGTAGCCTTGTCATTATGGAAGGTAGTATGTCGTTGAGATTTTTGTTACTCCAATGGATTGTAGCCTTGTCATTATGGAAGGTAGCCTGTTGTTCATATTTTTGTTACTCCAATGGATGGTAGCCTTGTCATTATGAAAGGTAGTCTATTGTCGAGATTTTTGTTATTCCATTGGATAGTAGCCTTGTCATTATGGAAGGTAGTCTGTAGTCGAGATTTTTGTTATCCCAATGGATGGTAACCTTGCCATTATGGAAGGTAGTCTGTTGTCGAGATTTTTTTTACTCCAATGGATGGTAGCCTTGTCATATGTAAGGTAGTCTGTTGTCGAGATTTTTTTACTCCAATGGATGGTATCCTTGTCATTATGGAAGGTAGTCTGTTATCGATATCTTTGTTATTCAATGGATGGTAGCCTTGTTATTATGGAAGGTAGTCTTGTCATTATGGAAGGTAGTCTGTTGTCGAGATTTTTTTTACTCCAATGGATTGTAGCCTTGTCATTATGGAAGGTAGTCTATTGTCGATATTTTTGTTACTCCAATGGATGTTAACCTTGTCATTATGGAAGTTAGTCTGTTATCGAGATATTTTTTACTCCAATGGATGGTAGCCTTGTCATATGTAAGGTAGTCTGTTGTCGAGATTTTTTTACTCCAATGGATGGTATCCTTGTCATTATGGAAGGTAGTCTGTTGTCGATATCTCTGTTACTCAATGGATGGTAGCCTTGTCATTATGGAAGGTAGTTTGTTGTTCAGATTTTTGTTACTCCAATGTATGGTAGCCTTGTCATTATGAAAGGTAGTCTATTATTGATATTTTTGTTATTCCATTGGATAGTAGCCTTGTTATTATGGAACATAGTCTATTGTCGGGATTTTTGTTATCCCAATGGATGGTAACCTTGTCATTATGGAAGATAGTCTGTTGTCGAGATTTTTTTTTCTCCAATGGATGGTAGCTTTGTCTTTATGGAAGGTAGTCTTTTTTTAATAATTTTGTTACTCCAATGGATGATAGCCTTGTCTTTATGGAGGGTAGTCTGCTGTCGATATTTTTGTTACTCCTATGGATGGTAGCCTTGTCATTATGGAAGGTAGTCTGCTGTCGATATTTTTTTACTCCAATGGATGGTAGCCTTGTCATTATGGAAGGTAGTCTGTTGTCGATATTTGTTTTACTCCAATGGATGCTAGCTTTGTCATTATGAAAGGTAGTATATTGACAAGATTTTTTTTACTCGAATTGATGGTAGCCTTGTCATATGGAAGGTAGTTTGTTGTCGTGATTTTTTTTACTGCAATGGATGGTAGCGTTGTTATTCTAGAAGGTAGTCTGCTGTCAAGATTTTTGTTACTATAATGGATAGTAGCCATGTCATTATGGAAGGTAGTCTGCTATCGATATTTTTGTTACTCCAATGGATGGTAGCCTTGTCTTTATGGAAGGTAGTCTGTTGTCGATATTTTTGTTACTCCTATGGATGGTAGCCTTGTCATTATGGAAGGTAGTCTATTGTCGAGATCTTTGTTACTCAATGGATGGTAGCCTTGTCATTACGGAAGGTAGTCTGTGGTAGAGATTTTTGTTACTCTAATGGATGGTAGCCTTGCCATTATGGAAGGAAGTCTTTTTTCGGGATTTTTGTTACTCCAATGGATGGTTGCCTTGTCATTATGGACCATGGTCTATTGTCGAGATTTTTGTTACTCCAATGGATTGTATCCTTGTAATTATGGAAGGTAGTCTGTTGTCGAGATTTTTGTTACTCCAATGGATGGTAGCCTTGTCATTATGGAAGGTAGTCTATTTTCGAGATTTTTTATACTCCAATGGATGCTAGCCTTGTCATTATGGAAGGTAGTATATTGTCAAGATTTTTTTTACTCCAATGGATGGTAGCCTTGTCATATGGAAGGTAGTTTGTTGTCGAGATTTTTTTTACTTCAATGGATGGTAGCCTTGTCATTATGGAAGGTAGTCTGTTGTCGACATTTTTGTTACTCTAATGGAAGGTAGCCTTGACATTATGGAACGTAGTTTGTTGTCGAGATTTTTGTTACTTCAATGGATGGTAGGCTTGTCATTATGGAAAGTAGTCTGTTGTCGATATTTTTGTAACTCCAATGGATGGTAGCCTTGTCATTATGAAAGGTAGTCTATTGTCGAGAATTTTGTTATTCCATTAGATAATAGCCTTGTTATTAAGGAAGGTAGTCTGTTGTCGAGATTTTTGTTATCCCAATGGATGGTAACCTTGTCATTCTGGAAGGTAGTCTTTTGTCTAGATTTTTTTTACTCCAATGGATGGTAGCCTTGTCATTATGGAAGGTAGTCTGTGGTAGAGATTTTTGTTACTCTAATGGATGGTACCCTTGTCATTATAGAAGGAAGTCTTATGTCGAGATTTTTGTTATTCCAATGGATGGTAGCCTTTTCATTATGGACCGTGGTCTATTGCTGAGATTTTTGTTACTCCAATGGATGGTATCCTTGTAATTATGGAAGGTAGTCTGTTGTCGAGATTTTTTTTACTCCAATGGATGGTAGCCTTGTCATATGTAAGGTAGTCTGTTGTCGATATTTTTTTACTCCAATGGATGGTATCCTTGTCATTATGGAAGGTAGTTTGTTGTCGATATCTTTGTTACTCAATGGATGGTAGCCTTGTCATTATGGAAGGTAGTTTGTTGTTCAGATTTTTGTTACTCCAATGTATGGTAGCCTTGTGATTATGAAAGGTAGTCTATTATCGAGATTTTTGTTATTCCATTGGATAGTAGCCTTGTTATTATGGAAGGTAGTCTGTTGTCGAGATTTTTGTTATCCCAATGGATGGTAACCTTGTCATTATGGAAGGTAGTCTATTGTCGAGATTTTTTTTACTCCAATGGATGGTAGCTTTTTCTATATGGAAGGTAGTCTATTGTCGAGATTTTTGTTACTGCAATGGATGGTAGCTTTGTCTTTATGGAAGGTAGTCTTTTGTCAATATTTTTGTTACTACAATGGATGGTAGCCTTGTCTTTATGGAAGGTAGCCTGTTGTCGATATTTTTGTTCCTCCTATGGATGGTAGCCTTGTCGTTATTGAAGGTAGTCTATTGTCAAGATCTTTGTTACTCAATGGATGGTAGCCTTGTCATTATGGAAGGAAGTCTGTGGTAGAGAATTTTGTTACTCTAATGGATGGTAGCCTTGTCATTATGGAAGGAAGTCTTTTGTCGAGATTTTTGTTACTCCAATGGATGGTAGCCTTGTTATTATGAAAGGTAGTCAGCTATCGATATTTTTGTTACTCCAATGGATGGTAGCCTTGTCATTATGGAAGGTAGTCTGTTGTCGATATTTTTTTTACTCCAATGGATGGTAGCCTTGTCATATGTAAGGTAGTCTGTTGTCGAGATTTTTTACTCCAATGGATGGTATCCTTGTCATTATGGAAGGTATTCTGTTTTTGATATCTTTGTTACTAAATGGATGGTAGCCTTGTTATTATCGAAGGTAGTCTGTTGTCGATATCTTTGTTACTCAATGGATGCTAGCCTTGTCATTATGGAAGGTAGTCTGTTGTCGAGATTTTTGTTACTATAATGGATAGTAGCCATGTCATTATGGAAGGTAGTCTGCTATCGATATTTTTGTTACTCCAATGGATGGTAGCCTTGTCTTTATGGAAGGTAGTCTGTTGTCGATATTTTTGTTACTCCTATGGATGGTAGCCTTGTCATTATGGAAGGTAGTCTATTGTCGAGATCTTTGTTACTCAATGGATGGTAGCCTTGTCATTACGGAAGGTAGTTTGTGGTAGAGATTTTTGTTACTCTAATGGATGGTAGCCTTGCCATTATGGAAGGAAGTCTTTTGTCGAGATTTTTGTTACTCCAATGGATGGTTGCCTTGTCATTATGGACCATGGTCTATTGTCGAGATTTTTGTTACTCCAATGGATGGTATCCTTGTAATTATGGAAGGTAGTCTGTTGTCGAGATTTTTGTTACTCCAATGGATGGTAGCCTTGTCATTATGGAAGGTAGTCTATTTTCGAGATTTTTTATACTCCAATGGATGCTAGCCTTGTCATTATGGAAGGAAGTATATTGTCAAGATTTTTTTTACTCCAATGGATGGTAGCCTTGTCATATGGAAGGTAGTTTGTTGTCGATATTTTTTTTACTTCAATGGATGGTAGCCTTGTCATTATGGAAGGTAGTCTGTTGTCGACATTTTTGTTACTCTAATGGAAGGTAGCCTTGACATTATGGAACGTAGTTTGTTGTCGAGATTTTTGTTACTTCAATGGATGGTAGGCTTGTCATTATGGAAAGTAGTCTGTTGTCGATATTTTTGTAACTCCAATGGATGGTAGCCTTGTCATTATGAAAGGTAGTCTATTGTCGAGAATTTTGTTATTCCATTGGATAATAGCCTTGTTATTAAGGAAGGTAGTCTGTTGTCGAGATTTTTGTTATCCCAATGGATGGCAACCTGGTCATTCTTGAAGGTAGTCTTTTGTCTAGATTTTTATTACTCCAATGGATGGTAGCCTTGTCATTATGGAAGGTAGTCTGTGGTAGAGATTTTTGTTACTCTAATGGATGGTACCCTTGTCATTATGGAAGGAAGTCTTATGTCGAGATTTTTGTTATTCCAATGGATGGTAGCCTTTTCATTATGGACCGTGGTCTATTGTTGAGATTTTTGTTACTCCAATGGATGGTATCCTTGTAATTATGGAAGGTAGTCTGTTGTCGAGATTTTTTTTACTCCAATGGATGGTAGCCTTATCATATGTAAGGTAGTCTGTTGTTGATATTTTTTTACTCCAATGGATGGTATCCTTGTCATTATGAAAGGTAGTTTGTTGTCGATATCTTTGTTACTCAATGGATGGTAGCCTTGTAATTATGGAAGATAGTTTGTTGTTCAGATTTTTGTTACTCCAATGTATGGTAGCCTTGTGATTATGAAAGGTAGTCTATTATTGAGATTTTTGTTATTCCATTGGATAATAGCCTTGTTATTATGGAAGGTAGTCTGTTGTCGAGATTTTTGTTATCCCAATGGATGGTAACCTTGTCATTATGGAAGGTAGTCTATTGTCGAGATTTTTTTTACTCCGATGGATGGTAGCTTTTTCTATATGGAAGGTAGTCTATTGTCGAGATTTTTGTTACTGCAATGGATGGTAGCTTTGTCTTTATGGAAGGTAGTCTTTTGTCAATATTTTTGTTACTCCAATGGATGGTAGCCTTGTCATTATGGAAGGTAGTCAGCTGTCGATATTTTTGTTACTCCAATGGATGGTAGCCTTGTCATTATGGAAGGTAGTCTGTTTTTGAGATTTTTTTTACTCCAATGGATGCTAGCCTTGTCATTATGGAAGGTAGTATATTGTCAAGATTTTTTTTACTCCAATGGATGGTAGCCTTGTCATATGGAAGGTAATTTTATTGTCGAGATTTGTTTTACTACAATGGATGGTAGCCTTGTCATTATGGAAGGTAGTGTGTTGTCAATATCTTTGTTACTCAATGGATAATAGCCTTGTCATTATGGAAGGTAGTCTGTTGTCGAGATTTTTTTTACTCTAATGGATGGTAGCCTTGTCATTATGGAAGGTAGTCTGTTGTCTACATTTTTGTTACTCTAATGGATGGTAGGCTTGACATTATGGAACGTATTCTATTGTCGAGATTTTTATAACTTCAATGGATGGTAGGCTTGTCATTATGGAAAGTAGTCTGTTGTCGATATTTTTGTTACTCCAATGGATGGTAGCCTTGTCATTATGAAAGGTAGTCTATTGTCGAGATTTTTGTTATTCCATTGGATAGTAGCGTTGTTATTATGGAAGGTAGTCTATTGTAGAGATTTTTGTTATCCCAATGGATGGTAACCTTGTCATTATGGAAGGTAGTCTGCTGTCGAGATTTTTGTTACTGCAATGGATGTTAGCTTTGTCTTTATGGAAGGTAGTCTTTTGTCAATATCTTAGTTACTCTAATGGATGGTAGCCTTGTATTTATGGAAGGTAGTCTGTTGTCGATATTTTGTTACTCAATGGATGGTAGCATTGTCATTATGGAAGGTAGTATGTGGTAGATATTTTTGTTACTCTAATGGATGGTAGCCTTGTCATTATGGAAGGAAGTCTTTTGTCGAGATTTTTGTTACTCCAATGGATGGTGGCCTTGTCATTATGGACCATGGTCTATTGTCAATATTTTTGTTACTCTAATGGATGGTATCCTTGTAATTATGGAAGGTAGTCTGTTGTCGAGATTTTTTTTACTCCAATGGATGGTAGCCTTGTCATATGTAAGGTAGTCTGTTGTCGATATTTTTTACTCCAATGGATGGTATCCTTGTCATTATGGAAGGTAGTCTGTTTTTGATATCTTTGTTACTCAATGGATGGTAGCCTTGTTATTATGGAAGGTAGTCTGTTGTCGATATCTTTGTTACTCAATGGATGCTAGCCTTATCATTATTGAAGGTAGTCTGTTGTCGAGATTTTTGTTACTACAATGGATGGTAGCCATGTCATTTTGGAAGGTAGTCTGCTGTCGATATTTTTGTTACTCCAATGGATGGTAGCCTTGTCTTTATGGAAGGTAGTCTGTTGTCCATATTTTTGTTACTCTTATGGATGGTAGCCTTCTCATTATGGAAGGTGGTCTATTGTCGAGATCTTTGTTACTCAATGGATGGTAGCCTTGTCATTACGGAAGGTAGCCTGTTGTCGATATTTTTGTTACTCCTATGGATGGTAGCCTTGTCATTATTGAAGGTAGTGTATTGTCGAGATTTTTGTTACTCCAATGGATGGTAGCGTTGTCATTATGGACCGTGGTCTATTATCGAGATTTTTGTTACTCCAATGGATGGTATCCTTGTAATTATGGAAGGTAGTCTGTTGTCGAGATTTTTGTTCATCCAATGGATGGTAGCCTTGTCATTATGGAAGGTAGTCAGCTGTCGATATTTTTGTTACTCCAATGGATGGTAGCCTTGCCATTGTGGAAGGTAGTCTGTTGTCGAAATTTGTTTTAATCCAATGGAAGCTAGCCTTGTCATTATGGAAGGTAGTATATTGTCAATATTTTTTTTACTCCAATGAATGGGAGCCTTGTCATATGGAAGGTAGTTTGTTGTCGAGATTTTTTTTACTGCAATGGATGGTAGCCTTGTCATTATGGAAGGTAGTCTGTTGTCGATATCTTTGTTACTCAATGGATGGTAGCCTTGTCATTATGGAAGGTAGTTTGTTGTTCAGATTTTTGTTACTCCAATGTATGGTAGCCTTGTGATTATGAAAGGTAGTCTATTATCGAGATTTTTGTTATTCCATTGGATAGTAGCCTTGTTATTATGGAAGGTAGTCTGTTGTCGAGATTTTTGTTATCCCAATGGATGGTAAACTTGTCATTATGGAAGGTAGTCTATTGTCGAGATTTTTTTACTCCGATGGATGGTAGCTTTTTCTATATGGAAGGTAGTCTATTGTTGAGACTTTTGTTACTGCAATGGATGGAAGCTTTGTCTTTATGGAAGGTAGTCTTTTGTCAATATTTTTGTTACTCCAATGGATGGTAGCCTTGTCTTTATGGAAGGTAGCCTGTTGTCGATATTTTTGTTACTCCTATGGATGGTAGCCTTGTCATTATTGAAGGTAGTGTATTGTCGAGATCTTTGTTACTCAATGGATGGTAGCCTTGTAATTATGGAAGGTAGTCTGTGGTAGAGAATTTTGTTACTCTAATGGATGGTAGCCTTGTCATTATGGAAGGAAGTCTTTTGTCGAGATTTTTGTTACTCCAATGGATGGTAGCCTTGTCATTATCGAAGGTAGTCAGCTCTCGATATTTTTGTTACTCCAATGGATGGTAGCCTTGTCATTATGGAAGGTAGTCTGTTTTCGAGATTTTTTTTACTCCAATGGATGCTAGCCTTGTCATTATGGAAGGTAGTATATTGTCAAGATTTGTTTTACTCCAATGGATGGTAGCCTTGTCATATGGAAGGTAATTTGTTGTCGAGATTTGTTTTACTACAATGGATGGTAGCCTTGTCATTATGGAAGGTAGTCTGTTGTCGATATCTTTGTTACTCATTTGATAATAGCCTTGTCATTATGGAAGGTAGTCTGTTGTCGAGATTTTTTTTACTCTAATGGATGGTAGCCTTGTCATTATGGAAGGTAGTCTGTTGTCTACATTTTTGTTACTCTAATGGATGGTAGGCTTGACATTATGGAAAGTATTCTATTGTCGAGATTTTTATAACTTCAATGGATGGTAGGCTTGTCATTATGGAAAGTAGTCTGTTGTCGATATTTTTGTTACTCCAATGGATGGTAGCCTTGTCATTATGAAAGGTAGTCTATTGTCGAGATTTTTGTTATCCCATTGGATAGTAGCCTTGTTATTAGGGAAGGTAGTCTATTGTCGAGATTTTTGTTATCCCGATGGATGGTAACCTTGTCATTATGGAAGGTAGTCTGTTGTCTAGATTTTTTTTACTCCAATGGATGGTAGCCTTATCATTATGGAAGCTAGTCTGCTGTCGAGATTTTTGTTACTGCAATGGATGTTAGCTTTGTCTTTATGGAAGGTAGTCTTTTGTCAATATTTTAGTTACTCCATTGGATGGTAGCCTTGTATTTATGGAAGGTAGTCTTTTGTCGATATTTTGTTACTCAATGGATGGTAGCCTTGTCATTATGGAAGGATGTCTGTTGTCGATATTTTTGTTACTCCAATGGATGGTAGCCTTGTCTTTATGGAAGGTCGTCTGTTGTCGATATTTTTGTTACTCTTATGGATGGTAGCCTTCTCATTATGGAAGGTGGTCTATTGTCGAGACCTTTGTTACTCAATGGATGGTAGACTTGTCATTACGGAAGGTAGTCTGTTGTCGAGATTTTTGTTACTCTAATGGATGGTAGCCTTCTCATTATGGAAGGAATTCTTTTATCGAGATTTTTGTTACTCCAATGGATGGTAGCCTTGTCATTATGGACTGTGGTCTATTATCGAGATTTTTGTTACTCCAATGGATGGTATCCTTGTAATTATGGAAGGTAGTCTGTTGTCGAGATTTTTGTTAATCCAATGGATGGTAGCCTTGTCATTATGGAAGGTAGTCAGCTGTCGATATTTTTGTTACTCCAATGGATGGTAGCCTTGCCATTATGGAAGGTAGTCTGTTGTCGAGATTTTTTTTACTCCAATGGATGCTAGCCTTGTCATTATGGAAGGTAGTATATTGTCAATATTTTTTTTACTCCAATGGATGGGAGCCTTGTCATATGGAAGGTAGTTTGTTGTCGAGATTTTTTTTACTGCAATGGATGGTAGCCTTGTCATTATGGAAGGTAGTGTGTTGTCGATATCTTTGTTACTCAATGCATGGTAGCCTTGTCATTATGGAAGGTAGTCTGTTGTCGAGATTTTTTTTACTCCAATGGATGGTAGCCTTGTCATTATGGAAGGTAGTCAGTTGTCGAGATTTTGGTTACTCTAATGGATGGTAGCCTTGACATTATGGAACGTAGTCTGTTGTCGAGATTTTTGTTACTTCAATGGATGGTAGGCTTTTCATTATGGAACGTAGTCTGTTGTCGATATATTTGTTACTCCAATGCATGGTAGCCTTGTCATTATGGAAGGTAGTTTGTTGTTCAGATTTTTGTTACTCCAATGGATGGTAGCCTTGTCATTATGTAAGGTAGTCTGCTGTCGATATTTTTCTTACTCCAATGGATGGTAGCCTTGTCATTATGGAAGGTAGTCTGCTGTCAATATTTTTTTACTGCAATGGATGCTAGCCTTGTCATTATGGAAGGTAGTATATTGTCAAGGTTTTTTTTACTCTAATGGATGGTAGCCTTGTCATATGGAAGGTAGTTTGTTGTCGAGATATTTTTTATTGCAATGGATAGTAGCCTTGTCATTATGGAAGGTACTTTGTTGTTGACATCTTTGTTACTCAATGAATAGTAGCCTTGTCTTTATGGAAGGTAGTCTGTTGTCGAGATTTTATTTACTCCAATGGATGGTAGCCTTGTCATTATGGAAGGTAGTCTGTAGTCGACATTTTTGTTACTCTAATGGATGGTAGCCTTGACATTATGGAACATAGCCTATTGTCGAGATTTTTGTTACTTCAATGGATGGTAGGCTTGTCATTATGGAAAGTAGTTTGTTGTCGATATTTTTGTTACTCCAATGGATGGTAGCCTTGTCATTATGGAAGGTAGTTTGTTGTTCATATTTTTGTTACTCCAATGGATGGTAGCCTTGTCATTATGAAAGGTAGTCTATCATCGAGATTTTTGTTATTCCATTGGATAGTAGCCTTGTTATTATGGAAGGTAGTCTGTTGTCGAGATTTTTGTTATCCCAATGGATGGTAACCTTGTCATTATGGAAGGGAGTCTGTTGTCTAGATTTTTTTTACTCCAATGGATGGTAGCCTTGTCATTATGGAAGGTAGTCTACTGTCAAGATTTTTGTTACTACAATGGATGGTAACTTTGTCTTTAAGGAAGGTAGTCTTTTGTCAATATTTTTGTTACTCCAATGGATGGTAGCCTTGTCATTATGTAAGGTAGTCTTTTGTCGATATTTTTGTTACTCAATTGGATGCTTGCCTTGTCATTATAGAAGGTAGTCTATTGTCGAGATCTTTGTTACTCAATGGATGGTAGCCTTGTCATTATAGAAGGTAGTCTGTGGTAGAGATTTTTGTTACTCTAATGGATGGTAGCCTTGTCATTATTGAAGGAAGTCTTTTGTCGAGATTTTTGTTACTCCAATGGATGGTAGCCTTGTCATTATGGACCATGGTCTATTGTCGAGATATTTGTTACTCCAATGGATGGTATCCTTGAAATTATGGAAGGTAGTTTGTTGTCAAGATTTTTGTTACTCCAATGGATGGTAGCCTTATCATTATGGAAGGTAGTCTGCTTTCAATAATTTTGTTACTCCAATGGATGGTAGGCTTGTAATTATTGAAGGTAGTCTATTGTCGAGATTTTTGTTACTCTAATGGATGGTAGCCTTGACATTATGGAACGTAGTCTGTTGTCGAGATTTTTGTTACTTCAATGGATGGTAGGCTTGTCATTATGGAAAGTAGTCTGTTGTCGATATTTTTGTTACTCCAATGGATGGTAGCCTTGTCATTATGGAAGGTAGTTTGTTTTTCATATTTTTGTTACTCCAATGGATGGTAGCCTTGTCATTATGAAAGGTAGTCTATCGTCGAGATTTTTGTTATTCCATTGGATAGTAGCCTTGTTATTATGGAAGGTAGTCTATTGCCGAGATTTTTGTTATCCCAATGGATGGTAACCTTGTCATTATGGAAGGTAGTCTGTTGCCTAGATTTTTTTTACTCCAATGGATGGTAGCCTTGTCATTATGGAAGGTAGTCTGCTGTCAAGATTTTTGTTACTACAATGGATGGTAACTTTGTCTTTAAGGAAGGTAGTCTTTTATCAATATTTTTTTTACTCCAATGGATGGTAGCCTTGTCTTTATGGAAGGTAGTCTGTTGTCGATATTTTTGTTACTCCTATGGATGGTAGCCTTGTCATTATGGAAGGTAGTCTATTGTCGAGATCTTTGCTACTCAATGGATGGTAGCCTTGTCATTATGGAAGGTAGTCTGTGGTAGAGATTTTTGTTACTCTAATGGATGGTAGCCTTGTCATTATGGAAGGAAGTCTTTTGTCGATATTTTTGTTACTCCAATGCTTGTTAGCCTTGTCATTATTGGCCGTGGTCTATTTTCGAGATTTTTGTTACTCCAATGGATGGTATCCTTGTAATTATGGAAGGTAGTCTGTTGTGGAGATTTTTGTTACTCCAATGGATGGTAGCCTTGTCATTATGGAAGGTAGTCAACTGTCGATATTTTTGTTACTCTAATGGATGGTAGCCTTGCCATTATGGAAGGTAGTCTGTTGTCGAGATTGATTTTACTCTAATGGATGCTAGCCTTGTCATTATGGAAGGTATTATATTGTCAACATTTTTTTTACTCCAATGGATGGTAGCCTTGTCATATGGAAGGTAGTTTGTTGTCGAGATTTTTTTTACTGGAATGGATGGTAGCCTTGTCATTATGGAAGATAGTTTGTTGTCGAGATTTTTGTTACTCAAATGGATGGTAGCCTTGACATTATCGAAAGTAGTATGTTGTCGAGATTTTTGTTACTCCAATGGATGGTAGGCTTTTCATTATGGAACGTAGTCTGTTGTCGATATATTTGTTACTCTAATGGATGGTAGCCTTGATATTATGGAACGTAGACTGTTGTCGAGATTTTTGTTACTTCAATGAATGGTAGGCTTGTCATTATGGAAAGTAGTCTATTGTCGATATTTTTGTTACTCCAATGGATGGTAGCCTTGTCATTATGGAAGGAAGTTTGTTGTTCAGATTTTTGTTACTCCAATGGATGGTAGCCTTGTCATTATGAAAGGTAGTCTATTGTTGAGATTTTTGTTATTCCATTGTATAGTAGCCTTGTTATTATGGAAGGTAGTGTGTTGTCGAGATTTTTGTTATCCCAATGGATGGTAACCTTGTCATTATGGAAGGTAGTCTATTGTCGAGATTTTTTTTACTCCAATGGATGGTAGCTTTGTCATTATGGAAGTTAGTCTGTTGTCGAGATTCTTGTTACTGCAATGGATGGTAGCTTTGTCTTTATGGAAGGTAGTCTTTTGGCAATATTTTTGTTACTCCAATGGATGGTAGCCTTGACTTTATGGAAGGTAGTATGTTGTCGATATTTTTGTTACTCCTATGGATGGTAGCCTTGTCATTATGGAATGTAGTCTATTTTCGAGATCTTTGTTACTCAATGGAAGGTAGCCATATCATTATGGAAGGTAGTATGTGGTAGAGATTTTTGTTACTCTAATGGATGGTAGCCTTGTCATTATGGAAGGAAGTCTTTTGTCGTGATTTTTGTTACTCCAATGGTTGGTAGCCTTGTCATTATGGACCATGGTCTATTGTCGAGATTTTTGTTACTCCAATGGATGGTATCCTTGTAATTATGGAAGGTAGTCTGCTGTCGAGATTTTTATTACTCCAATGGATGGTAGCCTTGTCATTATGGAAGGTAGTCTGCTGTCGATATTTTTGTTACTCCAATGGATGGTAGCCTTGTTGTCATTATGGAAAGTAGTTTGTTGTCGAGATTTTTTTTACTCCAATGGATGCTAGCCTTGTCATTATGGAAGGTATTATATTGTCAAGATTTTTTTTACTCCAATGGATGGTAGCATTGTCATATGGAAGGTAGTTTGTTGTCGAGATTTTTTTTACTTTAATGGACGGTAGCCTTGTCATTATGGAAGGTAGTTTGTTGTCGATATCTTTGTTACTTAATGGATAATAGACTTGTCATTATGGAAGGTAGTATGTTGTCGAGATTTTTTTTACTCCAATGGATGGTAGCCTTGTCATTATGGAAGGTAGTCTGTTGTCGATATTTTTGTTACTCTAATGGATGGTAGCCTTGACATTATGGAACGTAGTCTGTTGTCGAGATTTTTGTTACTTCAATGGATGGTAGGCTTGTCATTATGGAAAGTAGTCTGTTGTCGATATTTTTGTTACTCTAATGGATGGTAGCCTTGTCATTATGGATGGTAGTTTGTTGTTCATATTTTTGTTACTCCAATGGATGGTAGCCTTGTCATTATGAAAGATAGTCTATTGTCGAGATTTTTGTTATTCCATGGGATAATAGCCTTGTTATTATGAAAGGTAGTCTTTTGTCGAGATTTTTGTTATCCCCATGGATGGTAACCTTGTCATTATTTAAGGTAGTCTGTTGTCGAGATTTTTTTTACTCCAATGGATGGTAGCTTTGTCATTATGGAAGGTAGTTTGTTGTCGAGATTTTTGTTACTGCAATGGATGGTAGCTTTGTCTTTATGGAAGGTAGTCTTTTGTCAATATTTTTGTTACTCCAATGGATGGTATCCTTGTCTTTATGGAAGGTAGTCTATTGTCGATATTTTTGTTACTCCTATAGATGGTAGCCTTGTCATTATGGAAGGTATTCTATTGTCGAGATCTCTGTTACTCAATGGACGGTAGCCTTGTCATTATGGAAGGTAGTCTGTGGTAGATATTTTTGTTACTCTAATGGATGGTATCCTTGTCATTATGGAAGGAAGTCTTTTGTCGAGATTTTTGTTACTCCAATGGATGGTAGCCTTGTCATTATGGACCATGGTCTATTGTCGAGATTTTTGTTACTCCAATGAATGGTAGCCTTGTCATTATGGAACGTAGTCTGCTGTCGATATTTTTGTTACTCCAATGGATGGTAGCCTTGTCATTATGGAAGGTAGTCTCTTGTCGAGATTTTTTTTACTCCAATGGATGCTAGCCTTGTAATTATGGAAGGTAGTATATTGTCAAGATTTGTTTTACTCCAATGGAAGGTAGCCTTGTCATTATGGAAGGTAGTCTGTGGTAGAGATTTTTGTTACTCTAATGGATGGTAGCCTTGTCATTATGGAAGGAAGTCTTTTGTCGAGATTTTTGTTACTCTAATGGATGGTAGCCTTGTCATTATGGACCATGGTCTATTGTCGAGATTTTTTTTACTCCAATGGATGGTATCCTTTTAATTATGGAAGGTAGTCTGTTGTCGAGATTTTTGTTACTCCAATGGATGGTAGCCTTGTCATTATGGAAGGTAGTATATTGTCAAGATTTTTTTTACTCCAATGGATGGTAGCCTTGTCATATGGAAGGTAGTTTGTTGTCGAGATTTTTTTTACTGCAATGGATGGTAGCCTTGTCATTATGGAAGGTAGTTTGTTGTTGATATCTTTGTTACTCAATGAATGGTAGCCTTGTCATTATGGAAGGTAGTCTATTGTCGAGATTTTTTTTTACTGGAATGGATGGTAGCCTTGTCATTATGGAAGATAGTTTGTTGTCGAGATTTTTGTTACTCAAATGGATGGTAGCCTTGACATTATCGAAAGTAGTATGTTGTCGAGATTTTTGTTACTCCAATGGATGGTAGGCTTTTCATTATGGAACGTAGTCTGTTGTCGATATATTTGTTACTCTAATGGATGGTAGCCTTATCATTATGGAAGGTAGTCTGTTGTTCAGATTTTTGTTACTCCAATGGATGGTAGCCTTGTCATTATGGAAGGTAGTCTGCTGTCGATATTTTGGTTACTCCAATGGATGGTAGCCTTGTCATTATGGAAGGTAGTCTGTTGTTGAGATTTTTTTTACTCCAATGGATGCTTGCCTTGTCATTATGGAAGGTAGTATATTGTCAAGATTTTTTTTACTCCAATGGATGGTAGCTTTGTCATATGCAAGGTAGTTTGTTGTCGAGATTTTTTTTACTGCAATGGATGGTAGCCTTGTCATTATGGAAGGTAGTTTGTTGACGATATCTTTGTTACTTAATGGATAGTAGCCTTGTCATTATGGAAGGTAGCCTGGTATCGAGATTTTTTTTACTCCAATGGATGGTAGCCCTGTCATTATGGAAGGTAGTATTTTGTCGACATATTTGTTACTCTAATGGATGGTAGCCTTGATATTATGGAACGTAGTCTGTTGTCGAGATTTTTGTTACTTCAATGAATGGTAGGCTTGTCATTATGGAAAGTAGTCTATTGTCGATATTTTTGTTACTCCAATGGATGGTAGCCTTGTCATTATGGAAGGAAGTTTGTTGTTCAGATTTTTGTTACTCCAATGGATGGTAGCCTTGTCATTATGAAAGGTAGTCTATTGTTGAGATTTTTGTTATTCCATTGGATAGTAGCCTTGTTATTATGGAAGGTAGTGTGTTGTCAAGATTTTTGTTATCCCAATGGATGGTAACCTTGTCATTATGGAAGGTAGTCTATTGTCGAGATTTTTTTTACTCCAATGGATGGTAGCTTTGTCATTATGGAAGTTAGTCTGTTGTCGAGATTCTTGTTACTGCAATGGATGGTAGCTTTGTCTTTATGGAAGGTAGTCTTTTGTCAATATTTTTGTTACTCCAATGGATGGTAGCCTTGTCTTTATGGAAGGTAGTCTGTTGTCGATATTTTTGTTACTCCTATGGATGGTAGCCTTGTCATTATGGAATGTAGTCTATTTTCGAGATCTTTGTTACTCAATGGAAGGTAGCCATATCATTACGGAAGGTAGTATGTGGTAGAGATTTTTGTTACTCTAATGGATGGTAGCCTTGTCATTATGGAAGGAAGTCTTTTGTCGTGATTTTTGTTACTCCAATGGTTGGTAGCCTTGTCATTATGGACCATGGTCTATTGTCGAGATTTTTGTTACTCCAATGGATGGTATCCTTGTAATTATGGAAGGTAGTCTGCTGTCGAGATTTTTATTACTCCAATGGATGGTAGCCTTGTCATTATGGAAGGTAGTCTGCTGTCGATATTTTTGTTACTCCAATGGATGGTAGCCTTGTTGTCATTATGGAAAGTAGTTTGTTGTCGAGATTTTTTTTACTCCAATGGATGCTAGCCTTGTCATTATGGAAGGTATTATATTGTCAAGATTTTTTTTACTCCAATGGATGGTAGCATTGTCATATGGAAGGTAGTTTGTTGTCGAGATTTTTTTTACTTTAATGGACGGTAGCCTTGTCATTATGGAAGGTAGTTTGTTGTCGATATCTTTGTTACTTAATGGATAATAGACTTGTCATTATGGAAGGTAGTATGTTGTCGAGATTTTTTTTACTCCAATGGATGGTAGCCTTGTCATTATGGAAGGTAGTCTGTTGTCGATATTTTTGTTACTCTAATGGATGGTAGCCTTGACATTATGGAACGTAGTCTGTTGTCGAGATTTTTGTTACTTCAATGGATGGTAGGCTTGTCATTATGGAAAGTAGTCTGTTGTCGATATTTTTGTTACTCTAATGGATGGTAGCCTTGTCATTATGGATGGTAGTTTGTTGTTCATATTTTTGTTACTCCAATGGATGGTAGCCTTGTCATTATGAAAGATAGTCTATTGTCGAGATTTTTGTTATTCCATGGGATAATAGCCTTGTTATTATGAAAGGTAGTCTTTTGTCGAGATTTTTGTTAACCCCATGGATGGTAACCTTGTCATTATTTAAGGTAGTCTGTTGTCGAGATTTTTTTTACTCCAATGGATGGTAGCTTTGTCATTATGGAAGGTAGTTTGTTGTCGAGATTTTTGTTACTGCAATGGATGGTAGCTTTGTCTTTATGGAAGGTAGTCTTTTGTCAATATTTTTGTTACTCCAATGGATGGTATCCTTGTCTTTATGGAAGGTAGTCTATTGTCGATATTTTTGTTACTCCTATAGATGGTAGCCTTGTCATTATGGAAGGTATTCTATTGTCGAGATCTCTGTTACTCAATGGACGGTAGCCTTGTCATTATGGAAGGTAGTCTGTGGTAGATATTTTTGTTACTCTAATGGATGGTATCCTTGTCATTATGGAAGGAAGTCTTTTGTCGAGATTTTTGTTACTCCAATGGATGGTAGCCTTGTCATTATGGACCATGGTCTATTGTCGAGATTTTTGTTACTCCAATGAATGGTAGCCTTGTCATTATGGAACGTAGTCTGCTGTCGATATTTTTGTTACTCCAATGGATGGTAGCCTTGTCATTATGGAAGGTAGTCTCTTGTCGAGATTTTTTTTACTCCAATGGATGCTAGCCTTGTAATTATGGAAGGTAGTATATTGTCAAGATTTGTTTTACTCCAATGGAAGGTAGCCTTGTCATTATGGAAGGTAGTCTGTGGTAGAGATTTTTGTTACTCTAATGGATGGTAGCCTTGTCATTATGGAAGGAAGTCTTTTGTCGAGATTTTTGTTACTCTAATGGATGGTAGCCTTGTCATTATGGACCATGGTCTATTGTCGAGATTTTTTTTACTCCAATGGATGGTATCCTTTTAATTATGGAAGGTAGTCTGTTGTCGAGATTTTTGTTACTCCAATGGATGGTAGCCTTGTCATTATGGAAGGTAGTATATTGTCAAGATTTTTTTTACTCCAATGGATGGTAGCCTTGTCATATGGAAGGTAGTTTGTTGTCGAGATTTTTTTTACTGCAATGGATGGTAGCCTTGTCATTATGGAAGGTAGTTTGTTGTCGATATCTTTTTTACCTAATGGATAGTAGCCTTGTCATTATGGAAGGTAGTCTGTTGTCGAGATTTTTTTTACTCCAATGGATGGTAGCCTTGTCATTATGGAAGGTAGTCTGTTGTCGAAATTTTTGTTACTCTAATGGATGGTAGCCTTGACAATATGGAACGTAGTCTGTTGTCGAGATTTTTGTTATTTCAATGGATGTTAGGCTTGTTATTATGGAAAGTAGTATGTTGTCGATATTTTTTTTACTCCAATGGATGGTAGGCTTGTCATTATGGAAGGTAGTTTGTTGTTCAGATTTTTGTTACTGCAATGGATCGTAGCCTTGTCATTATAAAAGGTTGTCTATTGTCGAGATTTTTGTTATTCCATTGGATAGTAGCCTTGTTATTATGGAAGGTAGTTTGTTGTCGAGTTTTTTTTATCCCAATGGATGGTAACCTTGTCATTATGGAAGGTAGTCTGTTGTCGAGATTTTTGTAACTGCAATGGATGGTAGCTTTGTCTTTATGGAATGTAGTCTTTGGTAAATATTTTTGTTACTCCAATCGATGGTAGCCTTGTCTTTATGGAAGGTAGTCTATTGTTAATATTTTTGTTACTCCTATGGATGGTAGCCTTGCCATTATGGAAGGTAGTCTATTTTCGAGATCTTTGTTACTCAATGGATGGTAGCCTTGTCATTATGGACCATGGTCTATTGTCGAGATTTGTTTTACTCGAATGGATGGTATCCTTGTAATTATGGAAGGTAGTCTGTTGTCGAGATTTTTGTTACTCCAATGGATGGTAGCCTTGTCATTATGGAAGGAAGTTTGTTGTTAAGATTTTTGTTACTCCAATGGATGGTAGCCTTGTCATTATGAAAGGTAGTCTATTGTCGAGATTTTTGTTACTCCAATGGATGGTAGCCTTGTCATTATGGAAGGTAGTCTGTTGTCGAGATTGTTTTACTCCAATGGATGCTAGACTTGTCATTATGGAAGGTAGTATATTGTCAAGATTTTTTTTACTCCAATGGATGGTAGCTTTGTCATATGGAAGGTAGTTTGTTGTCGAGATTTTTTTTACTGCAATGTATGGTAGCCTTGTCATTATGGAAGGTAGTTTGTTGTCGATATCTTTTTTACCTAATGGATAGTAGCCTTGTCATTATGGAAGGTAGTCTGTTGTCGAGATTTTTTTTACTCCAATGGATGGTAGCCTTGTCATTATGGAAGGTAGTCTGTTGTCGAAATTTTTGTTACTCTAATGGATGGTAGCCTTGACATTATGGAACGAAGTCTGTTGTCGAGATTTTTGTTACTTCAATGGATGTTAGCCTTGTTATTATGGAAAGTAGTATGTTGTCGATATTTTTGTTACTCCAATGGATGGTAGGCTTGTCATTATGGAAGGTAGTCTATTGTTCAGATTTTTGTTACTCCAATGGATCGTAGCCTTGTCATTTTAAAAGGTTGTTTATTGTCGAGATTTTTGTTATTCCATTGGATGGTAGCCTTGTCATTATGAAAGGTAGTCTCTTGTCGAGATTTTTTTTACTCCAATGGATGCTAGCCTTATAATTATGGAAGGTAGTATATTGTTAAGATTTTTTTTACTCCAATGGATGGTAGCCTTGTCATTATGGAAGGTAGTCTGCTGTCGATATTTTTGTTACTCCAATGGATGGTAGCCTTGTCATTATGGAAGGTAGTTTGTTGTCGAGATTTTTTTTACTCCAATGGATGCTAGCCTTGTCATTATGGAAGGTAGTTTGTTGTTGACATCTTTGTTACTTAATGGATAGTAGCCTTCTCATTATGGAAGGTAGTCTGTTGTCGAGATTTTTTTTACTCCAATGGATGGTAGCCTTGTCATTATGGAAGGTAGTCTGTTGTCGACATTTTTGTTACTCTAATGGATGGTATCCTTGACATTATGGAACGTAGTCTGTTGTCGAGATTTTTGTTACTTCAATGGATGGTAGGCTTGTCATTATGAAAAGTAGTCTGTTGTCGATATTTTTGTTACTCCAATGGATGGTAGCCTTGTCATTACGTAAGGTAGTTTGTTGTTCAGATTTTTGTTACTCCAATGGATGGTAGCCTTGTCATTATGAAAGGTTGTCTATTGTCGAGATTTTTGTTATTCCATTGGATAGTAGCCTTGTTATTATGGAAGGTAGTTTGTTGTCGGGATTTTTGTTATCCAAATGGATGGTAACCTTGTCATTATGGAAGGTAGTCTGTTGTCGAGATTTTTTTTACTCCAATGGATGGTAGCTTTGTCATTATGGAAGGTAGTCTGTTGCCGAGATTTTTGTTACTGCAATGGATGGTAGCTTTGTCTTTATGGAAGGTAGTCTTTTGTCAATATTTTTTTACTCCAATGGATGGTAGCCTTGTCTTTATGGAAGGTAGTCTGTTGTCGATATTTTTGTTACTCCTATGGATGGTAGCCTTGTCATTATAGAAGGTAGTCTGTTTTCGAGATCTTTGTTACTCAATGCAAGGTAGCCTTGTCATATTGGAAGGTAGTCTGTGGTAGAGATTTTTGTTACTCTAATGGATGGTAGCCTTGTCATTATAGAAGGATGTCTTTTGTCGAGATTTTTGTTACTCCAATGGATGGTAGCCTTGTCATTATGGACCATGGTATATTGTCGAGATTTGTTTTACTTCAATGGATGGTATCCTTGTAATTATGGAAGGTAGTCTGTTGTCGAGATTTTTGTTACTCCAATGGATGGTAGTCTTGTCATTATGGAAGGTAGTTTGTTGCCGATATCTTTGTTACTCAATGGATTGTAGCCTTGTCATTATGGAAGGTAGTCTGTTGTCGAGATTTTTTTTAGTCCAATGGATGGTAGCCTTGTCATTATGGAAGGTAGTCTGTTGTCGAGATTTTTGTTACTCTAATGGATGGTAGCCTTAACAATATGGAACATACTCTGTTGTCGAGATTTTTGTTACTTCAATGGATGGTAGGCTTTTCATTATGGAACGTAGTCTGTTGTCGATATATTTGTTACTCCAATGGATGGTAGCCTTGTCATTACGGAAGGTAGTTTGTTGTTTAGATTTTTGTTACTCCAATGGATGGTAGCCTTGTCATTATGGAAGGTAGTCTGCTTTCGATATTTTTGTTACTCCAATGGATGGTAGCCTTGTCATTAGGGAAGGTAGTCTCTTGTCGAGATTTTTTTTACTCCAATGGATGCTAGCCTTGTAATTATGGAAGGTAGTATATTGTCAAGATTTTTTTTACTCCAATGGATGGTAGCCTTGTCATTATGGAAGGTAGTTTGTTGTCGAAATTTTTGTTACTATAATGGATGGCAGCCTTGACATTATGGAACGTAGTCTGTTGTCGAGATTTTTGTTATTTCAATGGATGTTAGGCTTGTTATTATGGAAAGTAGTATGTTGTCGATATTTTTGTTACTCCAATGGATGGTAGGCTTGTCATTATGGAAGGTAGTTTGTTGTTCAGATTTTTGTTACTCCAATGGATCGTAGCCTTGTCATTATAAAAGGTTATCTATTGTCGAGATTTTTGTTATTCCATTGGATAGTAGCCTTGTTATTATGGAAGGTAGTTTGTTGTCGAGTTTTTTTTATCCCAATGGATGGTAACCTTATCATTATGGAAGGTAGTCTGTTGTCGAGATTTTTGTAACTGCAATGGATGGTAGCTTTGTCTTTATGGAATGTAGTCTTTGGTCAATATTTTTGTTACTCCAATGGATGGTAGCCTTGTCTTTATGGAAGGTAGTCTATTGTTAATATTTTTGTTACTCCTATGGATGGTAGCCTTGCCATTATGGAAGGTAGTCTATTTTCGAGATCTTTGTTACTCAATGGATGGTAGCCTTGTCATTATGGACCATGGTCTATTGTCGAGATTTGTTTTACTCGAATGGATGGTATCCTTGTAATTATGGAAGGTAGTCTGTTGTCGAGATTTTTGTTACTCCAATGGATGGTAGCCTTGTCATTATGGAAGGAAGTTTTTTGTTAAGATTTTTGTTACTCCAATGGATGGTAGCCTTGTCATTATGAAAGGTAGTCTATTGTCGAGATTTTTGTTACTCCAATGGATGGTAGCCTTGTCATTATGGAAGGTAGTCTGTTGTCGAGATTGTTTTACTCCAATGGATGCTAGACTTGTCATTATGGAAGGTAGTATATTGTCAAGATTTTTTTTACTCCAATGGATGGTAGCTTTGTCATATGGAAGGTAGTTTGTTGTCGAGATTTTTTTTACTGCAATGGATGGTAGCCTTGTCATTATGGAAGGTAGTTTGTTGTCGATATCTTTTTTACCTAATGGATAGTAGCCTTGTCATTATGGAAGGTAGTCTGTTGTCGAGATTTTTTTTACTCCAATGGATGGTAGCCTTGTCATTATGGAAGGTAGTCTGTTGTCGAAATTTTTGTTACTCTAATGGATGGTAGCCTTGACATTATGGAACGTAGTCTGTTGTCGAGATTTTTGTTACTTCAATGGATGTTAGGCTTGTTATTATGGAAAGTAGTATGTTGTCGATATTTTTGTTACTCCAATGGATGGTAGGCTTGTCATTATGGAAGGTAGTTTGTTGTTCAGATTTTTGTTACTCCAATGGATCGTAGCCTTGTCATTATAAAAGGTTGTCTATTGTCGAGATTTTTGTTATTCCATTGGATAGTAGCCATGTTATTATGGAAGGTAGTTTGTTGTCGAGTTTTTTTTATCCCAATGGATGGTAACCTTGTCATTATGGAAGGTAGTCTGTTGTCGAGATTTTTGTAACTGCAATGGATGGTAGCTTTGTCTTTATGGAATGTAGTCTTTGGTCAATATTTTTGTTCCTCCAATGGATGGTAGCCTTGTCTTTATGGAAGGTAGTCTATTGTTGATATTTTTGTTACTCCTATGGATGGTAGCCTTGCCATTATGGAAGGTAGTCTATTTTCGAGATCTTTGTTACTCAATGGATGGTAGCCTTGTCATTATGGACCATGGTCTATTGTCGAGATTTGTTTTACTCGAATGGATGGTATTCTTGTAATTATGGAAGGTAGTCTGTTGTCGAGATTTTTGTTACTCCAATGGATGGTAGCCTTGTCATTATGGAAGGAAGTTTGTTGTTAAGATTTTTGTTACTCCAATGGATGGTAGCCTTGTCATTATGAAAGGTAGTCTATTGTCGAGATTTTTGTTACTCCAATGGATGGTAGCCTTGTCATTATGGAAGGTAGTCTGTTGTCGAGATTGTTTTACTCCAATGGATGCTAGACTTGTCATTATGGAAGGTAGTATATTGTCAATATTTTTTTTACTCCAATGGATAGTAGCTTTGTCATATGGAAGGTAGTTTGTTGTCGAGATTTTTTTTACTCCAATGGACGGTAGCCTTGTCATTATGGAAGGTAGTTTGTTGTCAATATCTTTGTTACTTAATGGATAGTAGCCTTGTCATTATAGAAGGTAGTCTGTTGTCGAGATTTTTTTAACTCCAATAGATGGTAGCCTTGTCATTATGGAAGGTAGTCTGTTGTCGACATTTTTGTTACTCTAATGGAAGTTGGCCTTGACATTATGGAACGTAGTCTGTTATCGAGATTTTTGTTACTTCAATGGATGGTAGGCTTGTCATTATGGAAAGTAGTCTGTTGTCGATATTTTTGTTACTCCAATGGACGGTAGCCTTGTCATTATATAAGGATGTTTGTTGTTCAGATTTTTGTTACTCCAATGGATTTTTGTTATTATGGGATAGTAGCCTTGTTATTATGAAAGGTAGTCTGTTGTCGAGATTTTTGTTATCCCCATGGATGGTAACCTTGTCATTATGGAAGGTAGTCTGTTGTCGAGAATTTTTTTACTCCAACGGATGGTAGCCTTGTCATTATGGAAGGTAGTATATTGTCAAGATTTTTTTTACTCCAATGGATGGTAGCCTTGTCATATGGAATGTAGTTTGTTGTCGAGATTTTTTTTACTGCAATGGATGGTAGCCTTGTCTTTATGGAAGGTAGTTTATTGTCGATATTTTTGTTACTCCTATGGATAGTAGCGTTGTCATTATGGAAGGTAGTCTATTTTCGAGATCTTTGTTACATAATGGAAGGTAGCCTTTTCATTATGGAAGGTAGTCTATGGTAGAGATTTTTGTTACTCTAATGGATGGTAGCCTTGTCATTATGGAAGGAAGTCTTTTGTCGAGATTTTTGTTACTCCAATGGATGGTAGCCTTGTCATTATGGACCATGGTCTATTGTCGAGATTTTTGTTACTCCAATGGATGGTATCCTTGTAATTATGGAAGGTAGTCTATTGTCGAGATTTTTGTTACTCCAATGGATGGTAGCCTTGTCATTATGGAAGGTAGTCTGCTGTCGATATTTTTGTTACTCCAATGGACGGTAGCCTTGTCATTATGAAAGGTAGTCTCTTGTCGAGATTTTTTTTACTCCAATGGATGCTAGCCTTATAATTATGGAAGGTAGTATATTGTTAAGATTTTTTTTACTCCAATGGATGGTAGCCTTGTCATTATGGAAGGTAGTCTGCTGTCGATATTTTTGTTACTCCAATGGATGGTAGCCTTGTCATTATGGAAGGTAGTCTGTTGTCGAGATTTTTTTTACTCCAATGGATGCTAGCCTTGTCATTATGGAAGGTAGTTTGTTGTTGACATCTTTGTTACTTAATGGATAGTAGCCTTCTCATTATGGAAGGTAGTCTGTTGTCGAGATTTTTTTTACTCCAATGGATGGTAGCCTTGTCATTATGGAAGGTAGTCTGTTGTCGACATTTTTGTTACTCTAATGGATGGTATCCTTGACATTATGGAACGTAGTCTGTTGTCGAGATTTTTGTTACTTCAATGGATGGTAGGCTTGTCATTATGAAAAGTAGTCTGTTGTCGATATTTTTGTTACTCCAATGGATGGTAGCCTTGTCATTACGGAAGGTAGTTTGTTGTTCAGATTTTTGTTACTCCAATGGATGGTAGCCTTGTCATTATGAAAGGTTGTCTATTGTCGAGATTTTTGTTATTCCATTGGATAGTAGCCTTGTTATTATGGAAGGTAGTTTGTTGTCGGGATTTTTGTTATCCAAATGGATGGTAACCTTGTCATTATGGAAGGTAGTCTTTTGTCGAGATTTTTTTTACTCCAATGGATGGTAGCTTTGTCATTATGAAAGGTAGTCTGTTGCCGAGATTTTTGTTACTGCAATGGATGGTAGCTTTGTCTTTATGGAAGGTAGTCTTTTGTCAATATTTTTTTTACTCCAATGGATGGTAGCCTTGTCTTTATGGAAGGTAGTCTGTTGTCGATATTTTTGTTACTCCTATGAATGGTAGCCTTGTCATTATAGAAGGTAGTCTGTTTTCGAGATCTTTGTTACTCAATGCAAGGTAGCCTTGTCATATTGGAAGGTAGTCTGTGGTAGAGATTTTTGTTACTCTAATGGATGGTAGCCTTGTCATTATAGAAGGATGTCTTTTGTCGAGATTTTTGTTACTCCAATGGATGGTAGCCTTGTCATTATGGACCATGGTATATTGTCGAGATTTGTTTTACTTCAATGGATGGTATCCTTGTAATTATGGAAGGTAGTCTGTTGTCGAGATTTTTGTTACTCCAATGGATGGTAGTCTTGTCATTATGGAAGGTAGTTTGTTGTCGATATCTTTGTTACTCAATGGATTGTAGCCTTGTCATTATGGAAGGTAGTCTGTTGTCGAGATTTTTTTTAGTCCAATGGATGGTAGCCTTGTCATTATGGAAGGTAGTCTGTTGTCGAGATTTTTGTTACTCTAATGGATGGTAGCCTTAACAATATGGAACATACTCTGTTGTCGATATTTTTGTTACTTCAATGGATGGTAGGCTTTTCATTATGGAACGTAGTCTGTTGTCGATATATTTGTTACTCCAATGGATGGTAGCCTTGTCATTACGGAAGGTAGTTTGTTGTTTAGATTTTTGTTACTCCAATGGATGGTAGCCTTGTCATTATGGAAGGTAGTCTGCTTTCGATATTTTTGTTACTCCAATGGATGGTAGCCTTGTCATTATGGAAGGTAGTCTCTTGTCGAGATTTTTTTTACTCCAATGGATGCTAGCCTTGTAATTATGGAAGGTAGTATATTGTCAAGATTTTTTCTACTCCAATGGATGGTAGCCTTGTCATTATGGAAGGTAGTCTGTTGTCGATATTTTTGTTATTCCAATGGATGGTAGCCTTGTCATTATGGAAGGTACTTTGTTGTCGAGATTTTTTTTACTCCAATGGATGCTAGCCTTGTCATTATGGAAGGTAGTATATTGTCAAGATTTTTTTTACTCCAATGGATGGTAGCCTTGTCATATGGAAAGTAGTTTGTTGTCGAGATTTTTTTTACTGCAATGGATGGTAGCCTTGTCATTATGGAAGGTAGTTTGTTGTTGATATCTTTGTTACTCAATGGATAGTAGCCTTGTCATTATGGAAGGTAGTCTGTTGTCGAGATTTTTTTTACTCCAATGGATGGTAGCCTTGTCATTATGGAAGGTAGTCTGTTGTCAACATTTTTGTTACTCTAATGGATGGTATCCTTGACATTATGGAACATAGTCTGTTGTCGAGATTTTTGTTACTTCAATGGATGGTAGGCTTGTCATTATGAAAAGTAGTCTGTTGTCGATATTTTTGTTACTCCAATGGATGGTAGCCTTGTCATTACGGAAGGTAGTTTGTTGTTCAGATTTTTGTTACTCCAATGGATGGTAGCCTTGTCATTATGAAAGGTTGTCTATTGTCGAGATTTTTGTTATTCCATTGGATAGTAGCCTTGTTATTACGGAAGGTAGTTTGTTGTCGGGATTTTTGTAATCCAAATGGATGGTAACCTTGTCATTATGGAAGGTAGTCTGTTATCGAGATTTTTTTTACTCCAATGGATGGTAGCTTTGTCATTATGGAAGGTAGTCTGTTGCCGAGATTTTTGTTACTGCAATGGATGGTAGCTTTGTCTTTATGGAAGGTAGTCTTTTGTCAATATTTATTTTACTCCAATGGATGGTAGCCTTGTCTTTATGGAAGGTAGTCTGTTGTCGATATTTTTGTTACTCCTATGGATGGTAGCCTTGTCATTATAGAAGGTAGTCTATTTTCGAGATCTTTGTTACTCAATGCAAGGTAGCCTTGTCATATTGGAAGGTAGTCTGTGGTAGAGATTTTTGTTACTCTAATGGATGGTAGCCTTGTCATTATAGAAGGATGTCTTTTGTCGAGATTTTTGTTACTCCAATGGATGGTAGCCTTGTCATTATGGACCATGGTATATTGTCGAGATTTGTTTTACTTCAATGGATGGTATCCTTGTAATTATGGAAGGTAGTCTGTTGTCGAGATTTTTGTTACTCCAATGGATGGTAGTCTTGTCATTATGGAAGGTAGTTTGTTGTCGATATCTTTGTTACTCAATGGATGGTAGCCTTGTCATTATGGAAGGTAGTCTGTTGTCGAGATTTTTTTTAGTCCAATGGATGGTAGCCTTGTCATTATGGAAGGTAGTCTGTTGTCGGGATTTTGGTTACTCTAATGGATGGTAGCCTTAACAATATGGAACATACTCTGTTGTTGAGATTTTTGTTACTTCAATGGATGGTAGGCTTTTCATTATGGAACGTAGTCTGTTGTCGATATATTTGTTACTCCAATGGATGGTAGCCTTGTCATTATGGAAGGTAGTTTGTTGTTTAGATTTTTGTTACTACAATGGATGGTAGCCTTGTCATTATGGAAGGTAGTCTGCTGTCGATATTTATGTTACTCCAATGGATGGTAGCCTTGTCATTATGGAAGGTAGTCTCTTGTCGAGATTTTTTTTACTCCAATGGATGCTAGCCTTGTAATTATGGAAGGTAGTATATTGTCAAGATTTTTTCTACTCCAACGGATGGTAGCCTTGTCATTATGGAAGGTAGTCTGTTGTCGATATTTTTGTTATTCCAATGGATGGTAGCCTTGTCATTATGGAAGGTACTCTGTTGTCGAGATTTTTTTTACTCCAATGGATGCTAACCTTGTCATTATGGAAGGTAGTATATTGTCAAGATTTTTTTTACTCCAATGGATGGTAGCCTTGTCATATGGAAAGTAGTTTGTTGTCGAGATTTTTTTTACTGCAATGGATGGTAGCCTTGTCATTATGGAAGGTAGTTTGTTGTCGATATCTTTGTTATTCAATGGATAGTAGCCTTGTCATTATGGAAGGTAGTCTGTTGTCGAGATTTTTTTTACTCCAATGGATGGTAGCCTTGTCATAATGGAAGGTAGTCTGTTGTCGAAATTTTTGTTACTCTAATGGATGGTAGCCTTGACATTATGGAACGTAGTCTGTTGTCGAGATTTTTGTTACTTCAATGGATGGTAGGCTTGTCATTATGGAAAGTAGTCTGTTTTCGATATTTTTGTTACTCTAATGGATGGTAGCCTTGTCATTATGGAAGGAAGTTTGTTGTTCAGATTTTTGTTACTCCAATGGATGGTAGCCTTGTCAGTATGAAAGGTAGTCTATTGTCGAGATTTTTGTTATTACATTGGATAGTAGCCTTGTTATTATGGAAGGTAGTGTGTTGTCGAGATTTTTGTTATCCCAATGGATGGTAACCTTGTCATTATGGAAGGCAGTATGTTGTCGAGATTTTTGTTACTGCAATGGACGGTAGCGTTGTCTTTATTGAAGGTAGTCTTTTGTCAATATTTTTGTTACTCCAATGGATGGTAGCCTTGTCTTTATGGAAGGTAGTCTGTTGTCAATATTTTTGTTACTCCTATGGATGGTAGCCTTTTCATTATGGAAGGTAGTCTATTTTCGAGATCTTTGTCACTCAATGGAAGGTAGCCTTGTCATTATGGAAGGTAGTCTGTGGTAGAGATTTTTGTTACTCTAATGGATGGTAGCCTTGTCATTATGGAAGGAAGTCTTTTGTCGAGATTTTTGTTACTCCAATGGATGGTAGCCTTGTCATTATGGACCATGGTCTATTGTCGAGATTTTTTTTACTCAAATGGATGGTATCCTTGTAATTATGAAAGGTAGTCTGTTGTCGAGATTTTTGTTACTCCAATGGATGGTAGCCTTATCATTATGGAAGGTAGTCTGCTGTCGATATTTTTTTTACTCCAATGGATGGTAGCCTTGTCATTATGGAAGGTAGTCTCTTGTCGAGATTTTTTTAATCCAATGGATGCTAGGCTTGTCATTATGGAAAGTAGTCTGTTGTCGATATTTTTTTTACTCCAATGGATGGTAGCCTTGTCATTATGGAAGGTAGTCTGCTGTCGATATTTTTGTTACTCCAATGGATGGTAGCCTTGTCATTATAGAAGGTAGTCTGTTGTCGAGATTTTTTTTACTCCAATGGATGCTAGCCTTGTCATTATGGAAGGTAGTATATTCTCAAGATTTTTTTCACTCCAATGGATGGTAACCTTGTCATATGGAAGGTAGTCTGTTGTCGAGATTTTTTTTATTCCATTGGATAGTAGCCTTGTTATTATGGAAGGTAGTCTGTTGTCGAGATTTTTTTTATTCCATTGGATAATAGCCTTGTTATTATGGAAGGAAGTCAGTTGTCGAGATTTTTGTTATCCCAATGGATAGTAGCCTTGTCATTATCGAAGGTAGTATATTGTCAACATTTTTTTACTCCAATGGATGGTAGCCTTGTCATATGGAAGGTAGTTCATTGTCGAGATTTTTTTTACTTCAATGGATGGTAGCCTTGTGATTATGGAAGGTAGTCTGCTGTCGATATCTTTGTTACTCAATGAATGGTAGCCTTGTCATTAAGGAAGGTAGTCTGTTGTCGAGATTTTTTTTACTCCAATGGATGGTATCCTTGTCATTGTGGAAGGTAGTCTGTTGTCGACATTTTTTTTACTCTAATGGATGGTAGCCTTGACATTATGGAATGTAGTCTGTTTTCGATATTTTTGTTACTCCAATGGATGGTAGCCTTGTCATTATGGAAGGTAGTTTGTTGTTCAGATTTTTATTACTCCAATGGATGGTAGCCTTGTCATTATGAAAGGTAGTCTATTGTAGAGATTTTTGTTATTCCATTGGATAATAGCCTTGTTATTATGGAAGGTAGTCTGTTGTCGAGATTTTTGTTATCCCAATGGATGGTAACCTTGTCATTATGGAAGGTAGTCTGTTGTCGAGAATTTTTTTACTCCAATGGATGGTAGCTTTGTCATTATGGAAGGTAGTCTGTTGTCGAGATTTTTGTTACTGTAGTGGATGGTAGCTTTGTCTTTATGGAAGGTAGTCTTTTCTCAATATTTTTGTTACTCCAATGGATGGTAGCCTTGTCTTTATGGAAGGTAGTCTGTTGTCCATATTTTTGTTACTCCTATGGATGGTAGCCTTGTCATTATGGAAGGTAGTCTATTGTCGAGATCTTTGTTACTCAATGGATGGTAGCCTTGTCATTATGGAAGGTAGTCCGTGGTAGAGATTTTTGTTACTCTAATGGATGGTAGCCTTGTCATTATGGAAGGAAGTCTTTTGACGAGATTTTTGTTACTCCAATGGATGGTAGCCTTGTCATTATGGACCATGGTCTATTGTCGAGATTTGTGTTACTCAAATGGATGGTATCCTTGTAATTATGGAAGGTAGTCTGTTGTCGAGATTTTTGTTACTCCAATGGATGGTAGCCTTGTCATTATGGAAGGTAGTCTGTTGTCGATATTTTTGTTACTCCAATGGATAGTAGCCTTGTCATTATGGAAGGTAGTCTCTTGTCGAGATTTTTTTTACTCCAATGGATGCTAGCCTTGTCATTATGGAAGGTAGTATATTGTCAAGATTTTTTTTTACTCCAATGGATGGTAGCCTTGTCATTATGGAAGGTAGTCTGCTGTCGATATTTTGTTTACTCCAATGGATGGAAGCCTTGTCATTATGGAAGGTAGTCTGTTGTCGAGATTTTTTTTACTCCAATGGATGCTAGCCTTGTCATTATGGAAGGTAGTATATTGTCAAGATTTTTTTTACTCCAATGGATGGTAGCCTTGTCATTATGCAAGGTAGTTTGTTGTCGATATCTTTGTTACTCAATGGATAATAGCATTGTAATTATGGAAGGTAGTCTGTTGTCGAGATTTTTTTATTCCAATGGATGGTAGCCTTGTCATTATGGAATGTAGTCTGTTGTCGAGATTTTTTTTACTCCAATGGATGGTAGCCTTGTCATTATGGAAGGTAGTCTCTTGTCGAGATTTTTTTAATCCAATGGATGCTAGGCTTGTCATTATGGAAAGTAGTCTGTTGTCGATATTTTTTTTACTCCAATGGATGGTAGCCTTGTCATTATGGAAGGTAGTCTGCTGTCGATATTTTTGTTACTCCAATGGATGGTAGCCTTGTCATTATAGAAGGTAGTCTGTTGTCGAGATTTTTTTTACTCCAATGGATGCTAGCCTTGTCATTATGGAAGGTAGTATATTCTCAAGATTTTTTTCACTCCAATGGATGGTAACCTTGTCATATGGAAGGTAGTCTGTTGTCGAGATTTTTTTTATTCCATTGGATAGTAGCCTTGTTATTATGGAAGGTAGTCTGTTGTCGAGATTTTTTTTATTCCATTGGATAATAGCCTTGTTATTATGGAAGGAAGTCAGTTGTCGAGATTTTTGTTATCCCAATGGATAGTAGCCTTGTCATTATCGAAGGTAGTATATTGTCAACATTTTTTTACTCCAATGGATGGTAGCCTTGTCATATGGAAGGTAGTTCATTGTCGAGATTTTTTTTACTTCAATGGATGGTAGCCTTGTGATTATGGAAGGTAGTCTGCTGTCGATATCTTTGTTACTCAATGAATGGTAGCCTTGTCATTAAGGAAGGTAGTCTGTTGTCGAGATTTTTTTTACTCCAGTGGATGGTATCCTTGTCATTGTGGAAAGTAGTCTGTTGTCGACATTTTTTTTACTCTAATGGATGGTAGCCTTGACATTATGGAATGTAGTCTGTTTTCGATATTTTTGTTACTCCAATGGATGGTAGCCTTGTCATTATGGAAGGTAGTTTGTTGTTCAGATTTTTATTACTCCAATGGATGGTAGCCTTGTCATTATGAAAGGTAGTCTATTGTAGAGATTTTTGTTATTCCATTGGATAATAGCCTTGTTATTATGGAAGGTAGTCTGTTGTCGAGATTTTTGTTATCCCAATGGATGGTAACCTTGTCATTATGGAAGGTAGTCTGTTGTCGAGAATTTTTTTACTCCAATGGATGGTAGCTTTGTCATTATGGAAGGTAGTCTGTTGTCGAGATTTTTGTTACTGTAGTGGATGGTAGCTTTGTCTTTATGGAAGGTAGTCTTTTCTCAATATTTTTGTTACTCCAATGGATGGTAGCCTTGTCTTTATGGAAGGTAGTCTGTTGTCCATATTTTTGTTACTCCTATGGATGGTAGCCTTGTCATTATGGAAGGTAGTCTATTGTCGAGATCTTTGTTACTCAATGGATGGTAGCCTTGTCATTATGGAAGGTAGTCCGTGGTAGAGATTTTTGTTACTCTAATGGATGGTAGCCTTGTCATTATGGAAGGAAGTCTTTTGACGAGATTTTTGTTACTCCAATGGATGGTAGCCTTGTCATTATGGACCATGGTCTATTGTCGAGATTTGTGTTACTCAAATGGATGGTATCCTTGTAATTATGGAAGGTAGTCTGTTGTCGAGATTTTTGTTACTCCAATGGATGGTAGCCTTGTCATTATGGAAGGTAGTCTGTTGTCGATATTTTTGTTACTCCAATGGATAGTAGCCTTGTCATTATGGAAGGTAGTCTCTTGTCGAGATTTTTTTTACTCCAATGGATGCTAGCCTTGTCATTATGGAAGGTAGTATATTGTCAAGATTTTTTTTTACTCCAATGGATGGTAGCCTTGTCATTATGGAAGGTAGTCTGCTGTCGATATTTTGTTTACTCCAATGGATGGAAGCCTTGTCATTATGGAAGGTAGTCTGTTGTCGAGATTTTTTTTACTCCAATGGATGCTAGCCTTGTCATTATGGAAGGTAGTATATTGTCAAGATTTTTTTTACTCCAATGGATGGTAGCCTTGTCATTATGCAAGGTAGTTTGTTGTCGATATCTTTGTTACTCAATGGATAATAGCATTGTAATTATGGAAGGTAGTCTGTTGTCGAGATTTTTTTATTCCAATGGATGGTAGCCTTGTCATTATGGAATGTAGTCTGTTGTCGAGATTTTTGTTACTTCAATCGATGTTGGGCTTGTCATTATGGAAAGTAGTTTGTTATCGATATTTTTGTTACTCCAATGGATGGTATCCTTGTCATTATTGAAGGTAGTTTGTTGTTCGGATTTTTGTTACTCCAATGGATGGTAGCCTTATCATTATGAAAGGTAGTCTATTGTCGAGATTTTTGTTATTCCATTGGATAGTACCCTTGTTATTATGGAAGGTAATCTGTTGTCGAGATTTTAGTTATCCCAATGGATGGTAACCTTGTCATTATGGAAGGTAGTCTGCTGTCGATATCTTTGTTACTCAATGAATGGTAGCCTTGTCATTAAGGAAGGTAGTCTGTTGTCGAGATTTTTTTTACTCCAATGGATGGTATCCTTGTCATTGTGGAAGGTAGTCTGTTGTCGACATTTTTTTTACTCTAATGGATGGTAGCCTTGACATTATGGAATGTAGTCTGTTTTCGATATTTTTGTTACTCCAATGGATGGTAGCCTTGTCATTATGGAAGGTAGTTTGTTGTTCAGATTTTTATTACTCCAATGGATGGTAGCCTTGTCATTATGAAAGGTAGTCTATTGTAGAGATTTTTGTTATTCCATTGGATAATAGCCTTGTTATTATGGAAGGTAGTCTGTTGTCGAGATTTTTGTTATCCCAATGGATGGTAACCTTGTCATTATGGAAGGTAGTCTGTTGTCGAGAATTTTTTTACTCCAATGGATGGTAGCTTTGTCATTATGGAAGGTAGTCTGTTGTCGAGATTTTTGTTACTGTAGTGGATGGTAGCTTTGTCTTTATGGAAGGTAGTCTTTTCTCAATATTTTTGTTACTCCAATGGATGGTAGCCTTGTCTTTATGGAAGGTAGTCTGTTGTCCATATTTTTGTTACTCCTATGGATGGTAGCCTTGTCATTATGGAAGGTAGTCTATTGTCGAGATCTTTGTTACTCAATGGATGGTAGCCTTGTCATTATGGAAGGTAGTCCGTGGTAGAGATTTTTGTTACTCTAATGGATGGTAGCCTTGTCATTATGGAAGGAAGTCTTTTGACGAGATTTTTGTTACTCCAATGGATGGTAGCCTTGTCATTATGGACCATGGTCTATTGTCGAGATTTGTGTTACTCAAATGGATGGTATCCTTGTAATTATGGAAGGTAGTCTGTTGTCGAGATTTTTGTTACTCCAATGGATGGTAGCCTTGTCATTATGGAAGGTAGTCTGTTGTCGATATTTTTGTTACTCCAATGGATAGTAGCCTTGTCATTATGGAAGGTAGTCTCTTGTCGAGATTTTTTTTACTCCAATGGATGCTAGCCTTGTCATTATGGAAGGTAGTATATTGTCAAGATTTTTTTTTACTCCAATGGATGGTAGCCTTGTCATTATGGAAGGTAGTCTGCTGTCGATATTTTGTTTACTCCAATGGATGGAAGCCTTGTCATTATGGAAGGTAGTCTGTTGTCGAGATTTTTTTTACTCCAATGGATGCTAGCCTTGTCATTATGGAAGGTAGTATATTGTCAAGATTTTTTTTACTCCAATGGATGGTAGCCTTGTCATTATGCAAGGTAGTTTGTTGTCGATATCTTTGTTACTCAATGGATAATAGCATTGTAATTATGGAAGGTAGTCTGTTGTCGAGATTTTTTTATTCCAATGGATGGTAGCCTTGTCATTATGGAATGTAGTCTGTTGTCGAGATTTTTGTTACTTCAATCGATGTTGGGCTTGTCATTATGGAAAGTAGTTTGTTATCGATATTTTTGTTACTCCAATGGATGGTATCCTTGTCATTATTGAAGGTAGTTTGTTGTTCGGATTTTTGTTACTCCAATGGATGGTAGCCTTATCATTATGAAAGGTAGTCTATTGTCGAGATTTTTGTTATTCCATTGGATAGTACCCTTGTTATTATGGAAGGTAATCTGTTGTCGAGATTTTAGTTATCCCAATGGATGGTAACCTTGTCATTATGGAAGGTAGTCTGTTGTCGATATTTTTTTTACTCCAATGGATGGTAGCTTTGTCATTATGGAAGGTAGTCTGTTGTCAAGATTTTTGTTACTGCAATGGATGGTAGCTTTTTCTTTATGGAAGGTAGTCTTTTGTCAATACTTTTGTTACTCCAATGCATGGTAGCCTTGTCTTTATGGAAGGTAGTCTGTTTTCGGTATTTTTGTTACTCCAATGGATGGTAGCCTTGTCATTATGGAAGGTAGTTTGTTGTTCAAATTTTTATTACTCCAATGGATGGTAGCCTTGTCATTATGAAAGGTTGTCTATTGTAGAGATTTTTGTTATTCCATTGGATAGTAGCCTTGTTATTATGGAAGGTAGTCTGTTGTCGAGATTTTTGTTATCCCAATGGATGGTAACCTTGTCATTATGGAAGGTAGTCTATTGTCGAGAATTTTTTTACTCTAATGGATGGTAGCTTTGTCATTATGGAAGGTAGTCTGTTGTCGAGATTTTTATTACTGCAGTGGATGGTAGCTTTGTCTTTATGGAAGGTAGTCTTTTCTCAATATTTTTGTTACTCCAATGGATGGTAGCCTTGTCTTTATGGAAGGTAGTATGTTGTCGATATTTTTGTTACTCCTATGGATGGTAGCCTTGTCATTATGGAAGGTAGTCTATTGTCGAGATCTTTGTTACTCAATGGATGGTAGCCTTGTCATTATGGAAGGTAGTCCGTGGTAGAGATTTTTGTTACTCTAATGGATGGTAGCCTTGTCATTATGGAAGGAAGTCTTTTGACAAGATTTTTGTTACTCCAATGGATGGTAGCCTTGTCATTATGGACCATGGTCTATTGTCGAAATTTTTGTTACTCCAATTGATGGTATCCTTGTAATTATGGAAGGTTGTCTGTTGTCGAGATTTTTGTTACTCCAATGGATGGTAGCCTTGTCATTATGGAAGGTAGTCTGCTGTCGATATTTTTGTTACTCCAATGGATAGTAGCCTTGTCATTAAGGAAGGTAGTCTCTTGTCGAGATTTTTTTTACTCCAATGGATGCTAGCCTTGTCATTATGGAAGGTAGTATATTGTCAAGATTTTTTTTACTCCAATGGATGGTAGCCTTGTCATTATAGAAGGTAGTCTGCTGTCGATATTTTTGTTACTCCAATGGATGGAAGCCTTGTCATTATGGAAGGTAGTCTGTTGTCGAGATTTTTTTTACTCCAATGGATGCTAGCCTTGTCATTATGGAAGGTAGTATATTGTCAAGATTTTTTTTACTCCAATGGATGGTAGCCTTGTCATATGGAAGGTAGTTTGTCGTCGAGATTTTTTTTAATTCAATGGATCGTAGCCTTGTCATTATGCAAGGTAGTTTGTTGTCGATATCTTTGTTACTCAATGGATAATAGCATTGTAATTATGGAAGGTAGTCTGTTGTCGAGATTTTTTTATTCTAATGGATGGTAGCCTTGTCATTATGGAATGTAGTTTGTTGTCGAGATTTTTGTTACTTCAATCGATGGTGGGCTTGTCATTATGGAAAGTAGTTTGTTATCGATATTTTTGTTACTCCAATGGATGGTATCCTTGTCATTATTGAAGGTAGTTTGTTGTTCAGATTTTTGTTACTCCAATGGATGGTAGCCTTATCATTATGAAAGGTAGTCTATTGTCGAGATTTTTGTTATTCCATTGGATAGTACCCTTGTTATTATGGAAGGTAGTCTGTTGTCGAGATTTTAGTTATCCCAATGGATGGTAGCCTTGTGATTATGGAAGGTAGTCTGCTGTCGATATCTTTGTTACTCAATGAATGGTAGCCTTGTCATTAAGGAAGGTAGTCTGTTGTCGAGATTTTTTTTACTCCAATGGATGGTATCCTTGTCATTGTGGAAGGTAGTCTGTTGTCAACATTTTTTTTACTCTAATGGATGGTAGCCTTGACATTATGGAATGTAGTCTGTTTTCGATATTTTTGTTACTCCAATGGATGGTAGCCTAGTCATTATGGAAGGTAGTTTGTTGTTCAGATTTTTATTACTCCAATGGATGGTAGCCTTGTCATTATGAAAGGTAGTCTATTGTAGAGATTTTTGTTATTCCATTGGATAGTAGCCTTGTTATTATGGAAGGTAGTCTGTTGTCGAGATTTTTGTTATCCCAATGGATGGTAACCTTGTCATTATGGAAGGTAGTCTGTTGTCGAGAATTTTTTTACTCCAATGGATGGTAGCTTTGTCATTATGGAAGGTAGTCTGTTGTCGAGATTTTTGTTACTGTAGTGGATGGTAGCTTTGTCTTTATGGAAGGTAGTCTTTTCTCAATATTTTTGTTACTCCAATGGATGGTAGCCTTGTCTTTATGGAAGGTAGTCTGTTGTCCATATTTTTGTTACTCCTATGGATGGTAGCCTTGTCATTATGGAAGGTAGTCTATTGTCGAGATCTTTGTTACTCAATGGATGGTAGCCTTGTCATTATGGAAGGTAGTCCGTGGTAGAGATTTTTGTTACTCTAATGGATGGTAGCCTTGTCATTATGGAAGGAAGTCTTTTGACGAGATTTTTGTTACTCCAATGGATGGTAGCCTTGTCATTATGGACCATGGTCTATTGTCGAGATTTGTGTTACTCAAATGGATGGTATCCTTGTAATTATGGAAGGTAGTCTGTTGTCGAGATTTTTGTTACTCCAATGGATGGTAGCCTTGTCATTATGGAAGGTAGTCTGTTGTCGATATTTTTGTTACTCCAATGGATAGTAGCCTTGTCATTATGGAAGGTAGTCTCTTGTCGAGATTTTTTTTACTCCAATGGATGCTAGCCTTGTCATTATGGAAGGTAGTATATTGTCAAGATTTTTTTTTACTCCAATGGATGGTAGCCTTGTCATTATGGAAGGTAGTCTGCTGTCGATATTTTGTTTACTCCAATGGATGGAAGCCTTGTCATTATGGAAGGTAGTCTGTTGTCGAGATTTTTTTTACTCCAATGGATGCTAGCCTTGTCATTATGGAAGGTAGTATATTGTCAAGATTTTTTTTACTCCAATGGATGGTAGCCTTGTCATTATGCAAGGTAGTTTGTTGTCGATATCTTTGTTACTCAATGGATAATAGCATTGTAATTATGGAAGGTAGTCTGTTGTCGAGATTTTTTTATTCCAATGGATGGTAGCCTTGTCATTATGGAATGTAGTCTGTTGTCGAGATTTTTGTTACTTCAATCGATGTTGGGCTTGTCATTATGGAAAGTAGTTTGTTATCGATATTTTTGTTACTCCAATGGATGGTATCCTTGTCATTATTGAAGGTAGTTTGTTGTTCAGATTTTTGTTACTCCAATGGATGGTAGCCTTATCATTATGAAAGGTAGTCTATTGTCGAGATTTTTGTTATTCCATTGGATAGTACCCTTGTTATTATGGAAGGTAGTCTGTTGTCGAGATTTTAGTTATCCCAATGGATGGTAACCTTGTCATTATGGAAGGTAGTCTGTTGTCGATATTTTTTTTACTCCAATGGATGGTAGCTTTGTCATTATGGAAGGTAGTCTGTTGTCAAGATTTTTGTTACTGCAATGGATGGTAGCTTTGTCTTTATGGAAGGTAGTCTTTTGTCAATATTTTTGTTACTCCAATGGATGGTAGCCTTGTCTTTATGGAAGGTAGTCTGTTTTCGATATTTTTGTTACTCCAATGGATGGTAGCCTTGTCATTATGGAAGGTAGTTTGTTGTTCAGATTTTTATTACTCCAATGGATGGTAGCCTTGTCATTATGAAAGGTAGTCTATTGTAGAGATTTTTGTTATTCCATTGGATAGTAGCCTTGTTATTATGGAAGGTAGTCTGTTGTCGAGATTTTTGTTATCCCAATGGATGGTAACCTTGTCATTATGGAAGGTAGTCTATTGTCGAGAATTTTTTTACTCCAATGGATGGTAGCTTTGTCATTATGGAAGGTAGTCTGTTGTCGAGATTTTTATTACTGTAGTGGATGGTAACTTTGTCTTTATGGAAGGTAGTCTTTTCTCAATATTTTTGTTACTCCAATGGATGGTAGCCTTGTCTTTATGGAAGGTAGTATGTTGTCGATATTTTTGTTACTCCTATGGATGGTAGCCTTGTCATTATGGAAGGTAGTCTATTGTCGAGATCTTTGTTACTCAATGGATGGTAGCCTTGTCATTATGGAAGGTAGTCCGTGGTAGAGATTTTTGTTACTCTAATGGATGGTAGCCTTGTCATTATGGAAGGAAGTCTTTTGACAAGATTTTTGTTACTCCAATGGATGGTAGCCTTGTCATTATGGACCATGGTCTATTGTCGAGATTTTTGTTACTCCAATTGATGGTATCCTTGTAATTATGGAAGGTAGTCTGTTGTCGAGATTTTTGTTACTCCAATGGATGGTAGCCTTGTAATTATGGAAGGTAGTCTGTTGTCGATATTTTTGTTACTCCAATGGATATTAGCCTTGTCATTAAGGAAGGTAGTCTCTTGTCGAGATTTTTTTTACTCCAACGGATGCTAGCCTTGTCATTATGGAAGGTAGTATATTGTCAAGATATTTTTTTACTCCAATGGATGGTAGCCTTGTCATTATGGAAGGTAGTCTGCAGTCGATATTTTTGTTACTCCAATGGATGGAAGCCTTGTTATTATGGAAGGTAGTCTGTTGTCGAGATTTTTTTTACTCCAATGGATGCTAGCCTTGTCATTATGGAAGGTAGTATATTGTCAATATTTTTTTTACTCCAATGGATGGTAGCTTTGTCATTATGGAAGGTAGTCTGGTGTCGAGATTTTTTTTAATTCAATGGATGGTAGCCTTGTCATTATGCAAGGTAGTTTGTTGTCGACATTTTTGTTACTCTAATGGATGGTAGCCTTGACATTATGGAACGTAGTCTGTTGTTGAGATTTTTGTTACTTCAATGGATGGTAGGCTTGTCATTATGGAAAGTAGTCTGTTATCGATATTTTTGTTTCTCCAATGGATGGTAGCCTTGTCGATATGGAAGGTAGTTTGTTGTTCAGATTTTTGTTACTCCAATGGATAGTAGCCTTGTCATTATGAAAGGTAGTCTATTGTCGAGATTTTTGTTATTCCATTGGATAGTAGCCTTGTTATTGTGGAAGGCAGTCTGTTGTCGAGATTTTTTTTACTCCAATGGATGGTAGCTTTGTCATTATGGAAGGTAGTCTATTGTCGAGATTTTTGTTACTACAATGGATGGTAGCTTTGTCTTTATGGAAGGTAGTCTTTTGTCAATATTTTTGTTACTCCAATGGATGGTAGCCTTGTCTTTATGGAAGGTAGTCTGTTGTCGATATTTTTGTTACTCCTATGGATGGTAGCCTTGTCATTATGGAAGGTAGTCTATTGTCGAGATCTTTGTTACTCAATGGATGGTAACCTTGTCTTTATGGAAGGTAGTCTGTGGTAGGGATTTTTGTTACTCTAATGGATGGTAGCCTTGTCATTATGGAAGAAAGTCTTTTTTCGAGATTTTTGTTACTCCAGTGGATGGTAGCCTTGTCATTATGGAACATGGTCTATTGTCGAGATTTTTGTTACTCCAATGGATGGTATCCTTGTTATTATGGAAGGTAGTCTGTTGTCGAGATTTTTGTTACTCCAATGGATGGTAGCCTTGTCATTATGGAAGGTAGTCTCTTGTCGAGATTTATTTTACACCAATGGATGCTAGCCTTGTCATTATGGAAGGTAGTATATTGTCAAGATTTTTTTTACTCCAATGGATGGTAGCCTTGTCATTATGGAAGGTAGTCTGTTGTCGATATTTTTGTTAGTCCAATGGATGGTAGCCTTGTCATTATGGAAGGTAGTTCGTTGTCGAGATTTTTTTTACTCCAATGGATGCTAGCCTTGTCATTATGGAAGGTAGTATATTGTCAAGATTTTTTTTACTCCAATTGATGGTTGCCTTGTAATATGGAATGTAGTTTGTTGTCGATATCTTTGTTACTCAATGGATAGTAACCTTGTCATTATGGAAGGTAGTCTGTTGTGGACATTTTTGTTACTCTAATGGATGGTAGCCTTGACATTATGGAACATATTCTGTTGTCAAGATTTTTGTTACTTCAATGGATGGTAGGCTTGTCATTATGAAAAGTAGTGTGTTGTCAATATTTTTGTTACTCCAATGGATGGTAGCCTTGTCATTATGGAAGGTAGTTTGTTGTTCAGATTTTTGTTACTCCAATGGATGGTAGCCTTGTCATTATGAAAGGTAGTCTATTTTCGAGATTTTCGTTATTCCATTGGATAGTAGCTTTGTTATTATGGAAGGTAGTCTGTTGTCGAGATTTATGTTATCCTAATAGATGGTAATTTTGTCATTATGGAAGGTAGTTTGTTGTCGAGATTTTTTTTACTCCAATGGATGGTAGCTTTGTCATTATGGAAGGTAGTCTGTTGTCGAGATTTTTGTTACTGCAATGGTGGTAGCTTTGTCTTTATTGAAGGTAGTCTTTTGTCAATATTTTTGTTACTCCAATGGATGGTAGCCTTGTCTTTATGGAACGTAGTATGTTGTCGATATTTTTGTTACTCCTATGGATGGTAGCCTTGTCATTATGGAAGGTAGTCTATTGTCGAGATCTTTGTTACTCAATGGATGGTAGCCTTGTCATTATGGAAGGTAGTCCGTGGTAGAGATTTTTGTTACTCTAATGGATGGTAGCCTTGTCATTATGGAAGGAAGTCTTTTGACAAGATTTTTGTTACTCCAATGGATGGTAGCCTTGTCATTATGGACCATGGTCTATTGTCGAGATTTTTGTTACTCCAATTGATGGTATCCTTGTAATTATGGAAGGTAGTCTGTTGTCGAGATTTTTGTTACTCCAATGGATGGTAGCCTTGTAATTATGGAAGGTAGTCTGTTGTCGATATTTTTGTTACTCCAATGGATATTAGCCTTGTCATTAAGGAAGGTAGTCTCTTGTCGAGATTTTTTTTACTCCAATGGATGCTAGCCTTGTCATTATGGAAGGTAGTATATTGTCAAGATATTTTTTTACTCCAATGGATGGTAGCCTTGTCATTATGGAAGGTAGTCTGCAGTCGATATTTTTGTTACTCCAATGGATGGAAGCCTTGTCATTATGGAAGGTAGTCTGTTGTCGAGATTTTTTTTACTCCAATGGATGCTAGCCTTGTCATTATGGAAGGTAGTATATTGTCAATATTTTTTTTACTCCAATGGATGGTAGCTTTGTCATTATGGAAGGTAGTCTGGTGTCGAGATTTTTTTTAATTCAATGGATGGTAGCCTTGTCATTATGCAAGGTAGTTTGTTGTCGACATTTTTGTTACTCTAATGGATGATAGCCTTGACATTATGGAACATAGTCTGTTGTTGAGATTTTTGTTACTTCAATGGATGGTAGGCTTGTCATTATGGAAAGTAGTTTGTTATCGATATTTTTGTTTCTCCAATGGATGGTAGCCTTGTCGATATGGAAGGTAGTTTGTTGTTCAGATTTTTGTTACTCCAATGGATAGTAGCCTTGTCATTATGAAAGGTAGTCTATTGTCGAGATTTTTGTTATTCCATTGGATAGTAGCCTTGTTATTGTGGAAGGCAGTCTGTTGTCGAGATTTTTTTTACTCCAATGGATGGTAGCTTTGTCATTATGGAAGGTAGTCTATTGTCGAGATTTTTGTTACTACAATGGATGGTAGCTTTGTCTTTATGGAAGGTAGTCTTTTGTCAATATTTTTGTTACTCCAATGGATGGTAGCCTTGTCTTTATGGAAGGTAGTCTGTTGTCGATATTTTTGTTACTCCTATGGATGGTAGCCTTGTCATTATGGAAGGTAGTCTATTGTCGAGACCTTTGTTACTCAATGGATGGTAACCTTGTCTTTATGGAAGGTAGTCTGTGGTAGGGATTTTTGTTACTCTAATGGATGGTAGCCTTGTCATTATGGAAGAAAGTCTTTTTTCGAGATTTTTGTTACTCCAGTGGATGGTAGCCTTGTCATTATGGAACATGGTCTATTGTCGAGATTTTTGTTACTCCAATGGATGGTATCCTTGTTATTATGGAAGGTAGTCTGTTGTCGAGATTTTTGTTACTCCAATGGATGGTAGCCTTGTCATTATGGAAGGTAGTCTCTTGTCGAGATTTATTTTACACCAATGGATGCTAGCCTTGTCATTATGGAAGGTAGTATATTGTCAAGATTTTTTTTACTCCAATGGATGGTAGCCTTGTCATTATGGAAGGTAGTCTGTTGTCGATATTTTTGTTAGTCCAATGGATGGTAGCCTTGTCATTATGGAAGGTAGTTCGTTGTCGAGATTTTTTTTACTCCAATGGATGCTAGCCTTGTCATTATGGAAGGTAGTATATTGTCAAGATTTTTTTACTCCAATTGATGGTTGCCTTGTAATATGGAATGTAGTTTGTTGTCGATATCTTTGTTACTCAATGGATAATAACCTTGTCATTATGGAAGGTAGTCTGTTGTGGACATTTTTGTTACTCTAATGGATGGTAGCCTTGACATTATGGAACATATTCTGTTGTCGAGATTTTTGTTACTTCAATGGAAGGTAGGCTTGTCATTATGAAAAGTAGTGTGTTGTCAATATTTTTGTTACTCCAATGGATGGTAGCCTTGTCATTATGGAAGGTAGTTTGTTGTTCAGATTTTTGTTACTCCAATGGATGGTAGCCTTGTCATTATGAAAGGTAGTCTATTTTCGAGATTTTCGTTATTCCATTGGATAGTAGCTTTGTTATTATGGAAGGTAGTCTGTTGTCGAGATTTATGTTATCCTAATAGATGGTAATTTTGTCATTATGGAAGGTAGTTTGTTGTCGAGATTTTTTTTACTCCAATGGATGGTAGCTTTGTCATTATGGAAGGTAGTCTGTTGTCGAGATTTTTGTTACTGCAATGGTGGTATCTTTGTCTTTATTGAAGGTAGTCTTTTGTCAATATTTTTGTTACTCCAATGGATGGTAGCCCTGTCTTTATGGAAGGTAGTCTGTTGTCGATATTTTTGTTACTCCTATGGATGGTAGCCTTGTCATTATGGAAGGTAGTCTATTGTCGAGATCTTTTTTACTTAATGGATGGTAGCCTTGTCATTATGGAAGGTAGTCTGTGGTAGAGATTTTTGTTACTCTAATGGATGGTAGCCTTGTCATTATGGAAGGAAGTATTTTGTCGAGATTTTTGTTACTCCAATGGATGGTAGCCTTGTCATTATGGACCATGGTCTACTGTCGAGATTTTTTTTACTCCAATGGATGGTATCCTTGTAATTATGGAAGTTAGTCTGTTGTCGAGATTTTTGTTACTCCAATGGATGGTAGCCTTGTCATTATGGAAGGTAGTCTGTTGTCCATATCTTTGTTACTCAATGGATAGTAGCCTTGTCATTATGGAAGGTAGTCTGTTGTCGAGATTTTTTTTACTCCAATGGATGGTAGCCTTGTCATTATGGAAGGTAGTCTATTGTCGACATTTTTGTTACTCTAATAAGTGGTAGCCTTGACATTATGGAACGTAGACTGTTGTCGAAATTTTTGTTACTTCAATGGATGGTAGGCTAGTCATTATGGAAAGTAGTCTGTTATCGATATTTTTGTTTCTCCAATGGATGGTAGCCTTGTCATTATGGAAGGTAGTTTGTTGTTCAGATTTTTGTTACTCCAATGGATAGTAGCCTTGTCATTATGAAAGGTAGTCTATTGTCGAGATTTTTGTTATTCCATTGGATAGTAGCCTTGTTATTATGGAAGGCATTCTGTTGTCGAGATTTTTTTTACTCCAATGGATGGTAGCTTTGTCATTATGGAAGGTAGTTTATTGTCGAGATTTTTGTTACTGCAATGGATGGTAGATTTGTCTTTATGGAAGGTAGTCTTTTGTCAATATTTTTGTTACTCCAATGGATAGTAGCCTTGTCTTTGTGGAAGGTAGTCTATTGTAGATATTTTTGTTACTCCTATGGATGGTAGCCTTGTCATTAGGGAAGGTAGTCTATTTTCGAGATTTTTGTTACTCCAGTGGATGGTAGTCTTGTCATTATGGAACATGGTCTATTGTCGAAATTTTTGTTACTCCAATGGATGGTATCCTTGTAAAAATGGAAGGTAGTCTGTTGTCGATATTTTTGTTACTCTAATGGATGGTAGCCTTGTCATTATGGAAGGAAGTCTTTTTTCGAGATTTTTGTTACTCCAGTGGATGGTAGTCTTGTCATTATGGAACATGGTCTATTGTCGAAATTTTTGTTACTCCAATGGATGGTATCCTTGTAAAAATGGAAGGTAGTCTGTTGTCGAGATTTTTGTTACTCCAATGGATGGTAGCCTTGTCATTATGGAAGGTAGTCTGTTGTCGAAATTTTTGTTACTCCAATGGATGGTAGCCTTGTCATTATGGAAGGTAGTCTCTTGTCGAGATTTATTTTACTCAAATGGATGCTAGCCTTGTCATTATGGAAGGTAGTATATTGTCAAGATTTTTTTTACTCCAATGGATGGTAGCCTTGTCATTATGGAAGGTAGTCTGTTGTCGATATTTTTGTTAGTCCAATGGATGGTAGCCTTGTCATTATGGAAGGTAGTCCGTTGTCGAGATTTTTTTTACTCCAATGGATGCTAGCCTTGTCATTATGGAAGGTAGTATATTGTCAAGATTTTTTTTACTCCAATGGATGGTAGCCTTGTCATTATGGAAGGTAGTCTGTTGTCGACATTTTTGTTACTCTAATGGATGGTAGTCTTGACATTATGGAACATATTCTGTTGTCGAGATTTTTGTTACTTCAATGGATGGTTGGCTTGTCATTATAAAAAGTAGTTTGTTGTCAATATTTTTGTTACTCCAATGGATGGTAGCCTTGTCATTATGGAAGGTAGTTTGTTGTTCAGATTTTTGTTACTCCAATGGATGGTAGCCTTGTCATTATGAAAGGTAGAATATTTTCGAGATTTTCGTTATTCCATTGGATAGTAGCCTTGTTATTATGGAACGTAGTCTGTTGTCGAGATTTTGGTTATCCCAATAGATGGTAATTTTGTCATTATGGAAGGTAGTCTGTTGTCGAGATTTTTTTTACTCCAATGGATGGAAGATTTGTCATTATGGAAGGTAGTCTGTTGTCGAGATTTTTGTTACTGCAATGGATGGTAGCTTTGTCTTTATGGAAGGTAGTCTTTTGTAAATATTTTTGTTACTCCAATGGATGGTAGCCTTGTCTTTATGGAAGGTAGTCTGTTGTCGATATTTTTATTACTCCTATGGATGGTAGCCTTGTCATTATGGAAGGTAGTCTATTGTCGAGATCTTTTTTACTCAATGGATGGTAGCCTTGGCATTATGGAAGGTAGTCTGTGGTATAGATTTTTGTTACTCTAATGAATGGTAGCCTTGTCATTATGGAAGGAAGTCTTTTGTCGAGATTTTTGTTACTCCAATGGATGGTAGCCTTGTCATTATGGACCATGGTCTATTGTCGAGATTTTTATTACTCCAATGGATGGTATCCTTCTAATTATGAAAGGTAGACTGTTGTCGAGATTTTTGTTACTCCAATGGATGGTAGCCTTGTCATTATGGAAGGTAGTATATTATCGATATCTTTGTTACTCCAATGGATGGTAGCCTTGTCATTATGGAAGGTAGTCTGTTGTCGAGATTTTTTTTACTGCAATGGATGGTAGCCTTGTCATTATGGAAGGAAGTTTGTTGTGGATATCTTTGTTACTCAATGGATAATATCCTTGTCATTATGCAAGGTAGTCTGTTGTTGAGATTTTTTTTACTCCAACGTATGGTAGCCTTGTCATTATGGAAGGTAGTCTGTTGTCGACATTTTTGTTACTCTAATGGATGGTAGCCTTGACATTATGGAACGTAGTCTGTTGTCGAGATTTTTGTTACTTCAATGGATGGTAGGCTTGTCATTATGGAAAGTAGTTTGTTGTCGATATTTTTGTTACTCCAATGGATGGTAGCCTTGTCATTATGGAAGGTAGTTTGTTGTTTAGATTTTTGTTACTCCAATGGATGGTAGCCTTGTCATTATGAAAGGTAGTCTATTGTCGAGATTTTCGTTATTCCATTGGATAATAGCCTTACTATTATGGAAGGTAGTCTGTTTTTGAGATTTTTGTTATCCCAATAAATGGTAACCTTGTCATTATGGAAGGTAGTCTGTTGTCGAGATTTTTGTTACTGCAATGGATGGTAGCTTTGTCTTTATGGAAGGTAGTCTTTTGTCAATATTTTTGTTAGTCCAATGGATGGTAGCCTTGTCTTTATGGAAGGTAGTCTGTTGTCGATATTTGTGGTACTCCTATGGATGGTAACCTTGTCATTATGGAAGGTAGTCTATTGTCGAGATCTTTGTTACTCAATGGATGGTAGCCTTGTCATTATGGAACGTAGTCTGTGGTAGAGACTTTTGTTACTCTAATTGATGGTAGCCTTTTCATTATGGAAGGAAGTCTTTTGTCGAGATTTTTGTTACTCCAATGGATGGTAGCCTTGTCATTATGGACCATGGTCTATTGTCAAGATTTTTTTTACTCCAATGGATGGTATCCTTGTAATTATGGAAGGTAGTCTGTTGTCGAGATTTTTGTTACTCCAATGGATGGTGGCCTTGTCATTATGGAAAGTAGTTTGTTGTCGATATCTTTGTTACTCAATGGATAGTAGCCTTGTCATTATGGAAGGTAGTCTGTTGTTGAGAATTTTTTTACTCCAATGTATGGTATCCTTGTCATTATGGAAGGTAGTCCCTTGTCGACATTTTTGTTACTCTAATGGATGGTAGCCTTGACATTATGGAACGTAGTCTGTTGTCGAGATTTTTGTTACTTCAATGGATGGTAGGCTTGTCATTATGGAAAGTAGTTTGTTGTCGATATTTTTGTTACTCCAATGGATGGTAGCCTTGTCATTATGGAAGGTAGTTTGTTGTTCAGATTTTTGTTACTCCAATGGATGGTAGCCTTGTCATTATGAAAGGTAGTTTATTGTCGAGATTTTTGTTATCCATTGGTTAGTAGCCTTGTTATTATGGAAGGTAGTCTGTTGTCGAGATTTTTGTTATCCCAATGGATGGTAACCTTGTCATTATGGAAGGTAGTAGGTTGTCGAGATTTTTTTTACTCCAATGGATGGTAGCTTTGTCATTATGGAAGGTAGTTTGTTGTCGAGATTTTGGTTACTGCAATGGATGGTAGCTTTGTCTTTATGGAAGGTAGTCTTTTGTCAATATTTTTGTTACTCCAATGGATGGTAGCCTTGTCTTTAAGAAAGATAGTTTGTTGTCGATATTTTTGTTACTCCTATGGATGGTAGCCTTGTCATTATGGAAGGTAGTCTATTGTCGAGATCTTTGTTACTCAATGGATGGTAGCCTTGTCATTACGGAAGGTAGTCTGTGGCAGAGATTTTTGTTACTCTAATGGATGGTAGCCTTGTCATTATGGAAGGAAGTCTTTTGTCGAGATTTTTGTTACTCCAATGGATTGTAGCCTTGTCATTATGGACCATGGTCTATTATCGAGATTTTTTTTACTCCAATGGATGGTATCCTTGTAATTTTGGAAGGTAGTCTGTTGTCGAGATTTTTGTTACTCCAATGGATGGTAGCCTTTTCATTATGGAAGGTAATCTGCTATCGATATTTTTCTTACTCTAATGGATGGTAGCCTTGTCTTTATGGAAGGTAGTCTGTTGTCGAGATTTTTTTTACTCCAATGGATGCTAGCCTTATCATTATGTAAGGTAGTATATTGTCAAGATTTTTTTACTCCAATGGATGGTAGCCTTGTCATATTGAAGGTAGTTTGTTGTCGATATCTTTGTTACTCAATGGATAGTAGCCTTGTCATTATGGAAGGTAGTCTGTTGTCTAGATTTTTTTTACTCCAATGGATGGTAGCCTTGTTATTATGGAAGGTAGTCTGTTGTCGACATTTTTGTTATTCTAATGGATGGTAGCCTTGACATTATGGAACGTAGTCTGTTGTCGAGATTTTTGTTACTTCAATGGATGGTAGGCTTGTCATTATGGAAAGTAGTATGTTGTCGATATTTTTGTTACTCCAATGGATGGTAGCCTTTTCATTATGGAAGGAAGTTTGTTGTTCATATTTTTGTTACTCCAAAGGATGGTAGCCTTTTCATTATGAAAGGTAGTCTATTGTTGAAATTTTTGTTATTCCATTGGATAGTAGCCTTGTCATTATGGAAGGTAGTCTGTTGTCTAGATTTTTTTTACTCCAATGGATGCTAGCCTTGTCATTATGGAAGTTAGTGTGCTGTCGAGATTTTTGTTACTGCAATGGATGGTAGCTTTGTCTTTATGGAAGGTAGTCTTTTGTCAATATTTTTGTTACTCCAATGGATGGTAGCCTTGTCTTTATGGAAGGTAGTCTATTGTTGATATTTTTTTTACTCCTATGGATGGTAGCCTTGTCATTAGGGAAGGTAGTCTGTTGTCGAGATCTTTGTTACTCAATGGATGGTAGCCTTGTCATTATGGAAGGTAGTCTGTGGTAGAGATTTTTGTTACTATAATGGATGGTAGCCTTGTCATTATGGAAGGAAGTCTTTTGTCGAGATTTTTGTTACTCCAATGGATGGTAGCCTTGTCATTATGGACCATGGTCTATTGTCGAGATCTTTGTTACTCAATGGATGGTAGCCTTGTCATTATGGAAGGTTGTCTGTGGTAGAGATTTTTGTTACTCTAATGGATGGTAGCCTTGTCATTATGGAAGGAAGTCTTTTGTCGAGATTTTTGTTACTCCAAGGGATGATAGCCTTGTCATTATGGAAGCAAGTCTTTTGTAGAGATTTAAGTTACTCCAATGGATGGTAGCCTTGTCATTATGGATCGTGGTCTATTGTCAAGATTTTTGTTACTCCAATGGATGGTATCCTTATAATTATGGAAGGTAGTCTGTTGTCGAGATTTTTTTTACTCCAACGGATGGTAGCCTTTTCATATGTAAGGTAGTCTGTTGTCGAGATTTTTTACTCCAATGGATGGTATCCTTGTCATTATGGAAGGTAGTCCGTTGTCGAGATTTTTTTTACTCCAATGGATGCTAGCCTTGTCATTATGGAAGGTAGTATATTGTCAAGATTTTTTTTACTCCAATGGATGGTAGCCTTGTCATTATGGAAGGTAGTCTGTTGTCGACATTTTTGTTACTCTAATGGATGGTAGTCTTGACATTATGGAACATATTCTGTTGTCGAGATTTTTGTTACTTCAATGGATGGTTGGCTTGTCATTATAAAAAGTAGTTTGTTGTCAATATTTTTGTTACTCCAATGGATGGTAGCCTTGTCATTATGGAAGGTAGTTTGTTGTTCAGATTTTTGTTACTCCAATGGATGGTAGCCTTGTCATTATGAAAGGTAGAATATTTTCGAGATTTTCGTTATTCCATTGGATAGTAGCCTTGTTATTATGGAACGTAGTCTGTTGTCGAGATTTTGGTTATCCCAATAGATGGTAATTTTGTCATTATGGAAGGTAGTCTGTTGTCGAGATTTTTTTTACTCCAATGGATGGAAGATTTGTCATTATGGAAGGTAGTCTGTTGTCGAGATTTTTGTTACTGCAATGGATGGTAGCTTTGTCTTTATGGAAGGTAGTCTTTTGTCAATATTTTTGTTACTCCAATGGATGGTAGCCTTGTCTTTATGGAAGGTAGTCTGTTGTCGATATTTTTATTACTCCTATGGATGGTAGCCTTGTCATTATGGAAGGTAGTCTATTGTCGAGATCTTTTTTACTCAATGGATGGTAGCCTTGGCATTATGGAAGGTAGTCTGTGGTATAGATTTTTGTTACTCTAATGAATGGTAGCCTTGTCATTATGGAAGGAAGTCTTTTGTCGAGATTTTTGTTACTCCAATGGATGGTAGCCTTGTCATTATGGACCATGGTCTATTGTCGAGATTTTTATTACTCCAATGGATGGTATCCTTCTAATTATGAAAGGTAGACTGTTGTCGAGATTTTTGTTACTCCAATGGATGGTAGCCTTGTCATTATGGAAGGTAGTATATTATCGATATCTTTGTTACTCCAATGGATGGTAGCCTTGTCATTATGGAAGGTAGTCTGTTGTCGAGATTTTTTTTACTGCAATGGATGGTAGCCTTGTCATTATGGAAGGAAGTTTGTTGTGGATATCTTTGTTACTCAATGGATAATATCCTTGTCATTATGCAAGGTAGTCTGTTGTTGAGATTTTTTTTACTCCAACGTATGGTAGCCTTGTCATTATGGAAGGTAGTCTGTTGTCGACATTTTTGTTACTCTAATGGATGGTAGCCTTGACATTATGGAACGTAGTCTGTTGTCGAGATTTTTGTTACTTCAATGGATGGTAGGCTTGTCATTATGGAAAGTAGTTTGTTGTCGATATTTTTGTTACTCCAATGGATGGTAGCCTTGTCATTATGGAAGGTAGTTTGTTGTTTAGATTTTTGTTACTCCAATGGATGGTAGCCTTGTCATTATGAAAGGTAGTCTATTGTCGAGATTTTCGTTATTCCATTGGATAATAGCCTTACTATTATGGAAGGTAGTCTGTTTTTGAGATTTTTGTTATCCCAATAAATGGTAACCTTGTCATTATGGAAGGTAGTCTGTTGTCGAGATTTTTGTTACTGCAATGGATGGTAGCTTTGTCTTTATGGAAGGTAGTCTTTTGTCAATATTTTTGTTAGTCCAATGGATGGTAGCCTTGTCTTTATGGAAGGTAGTCTGTTGTCGATATTTGTGGTACTCTTATGGATGGTAACCTTGTCATTATGGAAGGTAGTCTATTGTCGAGATCTTTGTTACTCAATGGATGGTAGCCTTGTCATTATGGAACGTAGTCTGTGGTAGAGACTTTTGTTACTCTAATTGATGGTAGCCTTTTCATTATGGAAGGAAGTCTTTTGTCGAGATTTTTGTTACTCCAATGGATGGTAGCCTTGTCATTATGGACCATGGTCTATTGTCAAGATTTTTTTTACTCCAATGGATGGTATCCTTGTAATTATGGAAGGTAGTCTGTTGTCGAGATTTTTGTTACTCCAATGGATGGTGGCCTTGTCATTATGGAAAGTAGTTTGTTGTCGATATCTTTGTTACTCAATGGATAGTAGCCTTGTCATTATGGAAGGTAGTCTGTTGTTGAGAATTTTTTTACTCCAATGTATGGTATCCTTGTCATTATGGAAGGTAGTCCCTTGTCGACATTTTTGTTACTCTAATGGATGGTAGCCTTGACATTATGGAACGTAGTCTGTTGTCGAGATTTTTGTTACTTCAATGGATGGTAGGCTTGTCATTATGGAAAGTAGTTTGTTGTCGATATTTTTGTTACTCCAATGGATGGTAGCCTTGTCATTATGGAAGGTAGTTTGTTGTTCAGATTTTTGTTACTCCAATGGATGGTAGCCTTGTCATTATGAAAGGTAGTTTATTGTCGAGATTTTTGTTATCCATTGGTTAGTAGCCTTGTTATTATGGAAGGTAGTCTGTTGTCGAGATTTTTGTTATCCCAATGGATGGTAACCTTGTCATTATGGAAGGTAGTAGGTTGTCGAGATTTTTTTTACTCCAATGGATGGTAGCTTTGTCATTATGGAAGGTAGTTTGTTGTCGAGATTTTGGTTACTGCAATGGATGGTAGCTTTGTCTTTATGGAAGGTAGTCTTTTGTCAATATTTTTGTTACTCCAATGGATGGTAGCCTTGTCTTTAAGAAAGATAGTTTGTTGTCGATATTTTTGTTACTCCTATGGATGGTAGCCTTGTCATTATGGAAGGTAGTCTATTGTCGAGATCTTTGTTACTCAATGGATGGTAGCCTTGTCATTACGGAAGGTAGTCTGTGGCAGAGATTTTTGTTACTCTAATGGATGGTAGCCTTGTCATTATGGAAGGAAGTCTTTTGTCGAGATTTTTGTTACTCCAATGGATTGTAGCCTTGTCATTATGGACCATGGTCTATTATCGAGATTTTTTTTACTCCAATGGATGGTATCCTTGTAATTTTGGAAGGTAGTCTGTTGTCGAGATTTTTGTTACTCCAATGGATGGTAGCCTTTTCATTATGGAAGGTAATCTACTATCGATATTTTTCTTACTCTAATGGATGGTAGCCTTGTCTTTATGGAAGGTAGTCTGTTGTCGAGATTTTTTTTACTCCAATGGATGCTAGCCTTATCATTATGTAAGGTAGTATATTGTCAAGATTTTTTTACTCCAATGGATGGTAGCCTTGTCATATTGAAGGTAGTTTGTTGTCGATATCTTTGTTACTCAATGGATAGTAGCCTTGTCATTATGGAAGGTAGTCTGTTGTCTAGATTTTTTTTACTCCAATGGATGGTAGCCTTGTTATTATGGAAGGTAGTCTGTTGTCGACATTTTTGTTATTCTAATGGATGGTAGCCTTGACATTATGGAATGTAGTCTGTTGTCGAGATTTTTGTTACTTCAATGGATGGTAGGCTTGTCATTATGGAAAGTAGTATGTTGTCGATATTTTTGTTACTCCAATGGATGGTAGCCTTTTCATTATGGAAGGTAGTTTGTTGTTCATATTTTTGTTACTCCAAAGGATGGTAGCCTTTTCATTATGAAAGGTAGTCTATTGTTGAGATTTTTGTTATTCCATTGGATAGTAGCCTTGTCATTATGGAAGGTAGTCTGTTGTCTAGATTTTTTTTACTCCAATGGATGCTAGCCTTGTCATTATGGAAGTTAGTGTGCTGTCGAGATTTTTGTTACTGCAATGGATGGTAGCTTTGTCTTTATGGAAGGTAGTCTTTTGTCAATATTTTTGTTACTCCAATGGATGGTAGCCTTGTCTTTATGGAAGGTAGTCTATTGTTGATATTTTTTTTACTCCTATGGATGGTAGCCTTGTCATTATGGAAGGTAGTCTGTTGTCGAGATCTTTGTTACTCAATGGATGGTAGCCTTGTCATTATGGAAGGTAGTCTGTGGTAGAGATTTTTGTTACTATAATGGATGGTAGCCTTGTCATTATGGAAGGAAGTCTTTTGTCGAGATTTTTGTTACTCCAATGGATGGTAGCCTTGTCATTATGGACCATGGTCTATTGTCGAGATCTTTGTTACTCAATGGATGGTAGCCTTGTCATTATGGAAGGTTGTCTGTGGTAGAGATTTTTGTTACTCTAATGGATGGTAGCCTTGTCATTATGGAAGGAAGTCTTTTGTCGAGATTTTTGTTACTCCAAGGGATGATAGCCTTGTCATTATGGAAGCAAGTCTTTTGTAGAGATTTAAGTTACTCCAATGGATGGTAGCCTTGTCATTATGGATCGTGGTCTATTGTCAAGATTTTTGTTACTCCAATGGATGGTATCCTTATAATTATGGAAGGTAGTCTGTTGTCGAGATTTTTTTTACTCCAACGGATGGTAGCCTTTTCATATGTAAGGTAGTCTGTTGTCGAGATTTTTTACTCCAATGGATGGTATCCTTGTCATTATGGAAGGTAGTCTGTTTTTGATATCTTTGTTACTCAATGGATGGTAGCCTTGTTATTATGGAAGGTAGTCTGTTGTAGATATCTTTGTTACTCAATGGATGCTAGCCTTGTCATTATGGAAGGTAGTCTTTTGTCGAGATTTTTTTTACTACAATGGATGGTAGCCTTGTCTTTATGGAAGGTATTCTGTTGTCGATATTTTTGTTACTCCAATGGATGGTACCCTTGTCTTTATGGAGGGTAGTCTGTTGTCGATATTTTTATTACTCCTATGGATGGTAGCCTTGTCATTATGGAAGGTAGTCTATTGTCGAGATCTTTATTACTCAATGGATGGTAGCCTTCTCATTATGGAAGGTAGTCTGTGGTAGAGATTTTTGTTACTCTAATGGATGGAAGCCTTGTCATTATGGAAGGAAGTCTTTTGTCGAGATTTTTGTTACTCCAATGGATGGTAGCCTTTTCATTATGGACCGTGGTCTATTGTCGAGATTTTTGTTACTCCAATGGATGGTATCCTTGTAATTATGGAAGTAAGTCTATTGTCGAGATTTTTGTTACTCTAATGGATGGTAGCCTTGTCATTATGGAAGGTAGTCTGCTGTCGATATTTTTGTTACTCCAATGGATGGTAGCCTTGTCATTATGGAAGGTAGTCTATTGTCGAGATTTTTTTTACTCCAATGGATGCTAGCCTTGTCATTATGGAAGGTAGTATATTGTCAAGATTTTTTTTACTCCAATGGATGGTAGCCTTGTCATATGGAAGGTAGTTTATTGTCGAGATTTTTTTTACTGCAATGGATGGTAGCCTTGTCATTATGGAAGGTAGTCTATTGTCGATATCTTTGTTACTCAATGGATGGTAGCCTTGTCATTATGGAAGGTAGTTTGTTGTCGAGATTTTTTTTACTCCAATGGATGGTAGCCTTGTCATTATGGAAGGTAGTTTGTTGTCGAGATTTTTGTTACTCTAATGGATGGTAGCCTTGATATTATGGAATTTAGTCTGTTGTCGAGATTTTTGTTACTTCAATGGATGGTAGGCTTGTCATTATGGAACGTAGTCTGTTGTCAATATTTTTGTTACTCCAATGGATGGTAGCCTTGTCATTATGGAAGGTAGTTTGTTGTTTATATTTTTTTACTCCAATGGATGGTAGCCTTGTCATTATGGAAGGTAGTCTGTTGTCGATAATTTTGTTACTCCAATGGATGGTATCCTTGTTATTATGGAAGGTAGTCTGTTGTCGAGAATTTTTTTACTCCAATGGATGCTAGCCTTGTCATTATGGAAGGTAGTATACTGTCAAGATTTGTTTTACTCCAATGGATGGTAGCCTTGTCATATGGAAGGTAGTTTGTTGTCGAGATTTTTTTTACTGCAATGGATGGTAGCCTTGTCATTATGGAAGGTAGTCTGTTGTCGAGATTTTTTTTACTCCAATGGATGGTATCCTTGTTATTATGGAAGGTAGTCTGTTGTCGACATTTTTGTTATTCTAATGGATGGTAGCCTTGACATTATGGAACGTAGTCTGTTGTCGAGATTTTTGTTACTTCAATGGATGGTAGGCTTGTCATTATGGAAAGTAGTCTGTTGTCGATATTTTTGTTACTCCAATGGATGGTAGCCTTGTCATTATGGAACGTAGTTTGTTGTTCAGATTTTTGTTACTCCAATGGATGGTAGCCTTTTCATTATGAAAGGTAGTCTATTGTTGAGATTTTTGTTATTCCATTGGATAGTAGCCTTGTCATTATGGAAGGTAGTCTGTTGTCTAGATTTTTTTTACTCTAATGGATGCTAGCCTTGTCATTATGGAAGGTAGTGTGCTGTCGAGATTTTTGTTACTGCAATGGATGGTAGCTTTGTCTTTATGGAAGGTAGTCTTTTGTCAATATTTTTGTTACTCCAATGGATGGTAGCCATGTCTTTATGGAAGGTAGTCTATTGTTGATATTTTTGTTACTCCTATGGATGGTAGCCTTGTCATTATGGAAGGTAGTCTGTTGTCGAGATCTTTGTTACTCAATGGATGGTAGCCTTGTCATTATGGAAGGTAGTCTGTGGTAGAAATTTTTGTTACTATAATGGATGGTAGCCTTGTCATTATGGAAGGAAGTCTTTTGTCGAGATTTTTGTTACTCCAATGGATGGTAGCCTTGTCATTATGGACCATGGTCTATTGTCGAGATCTTTGTTACTCAATGGATGGTAGCCTTGTCATTATGCAAGGTTGTCTGTGGTAGAGGTTTTTGTTACTCTAATGGATGGTAGCCTTGTCATTATGGAAGGAAGTCTTTTGTCGAGATTTTTGTTACTCCAAGGGATGATAGCCTTGTCATTATGGAAGCAAGTCTTTTGTCGAGATTTTTGTTACTCCAATGGATGGTAGCCTTGTCATTATGGATCGTGGTCTATTGTCAAGATTTTTGTTACTCCAATGGATGGTATCCTTATAATTATGGAAGGTAGTCTGTTGTCGAGATTTTTTTTACTCCAATGGATGGTAGCCTTTTCATATGTAAGGTAGTCTGTTGTCGAGATTTTTTACTCCAATGGATGGTATCCTTGTCATTATGGAAGGTAGTCTGTTTTTGATATCTTTGTTACTCAATGGATGGTAGCCTTGTTATTATGGAAGGTAGTCTGTTGTCGATATCTTTGTTACTCAATGGATGTTAGCCTTGTCATTATGGAAGGTAGTCTTTTGTCGAGATTTTTTTTACTACAATGGATGGTAGCCTTGTCTTTATGGAAGGTATTCTATTGTCGATATTTTTGTTACTCCAATGGATGGTAGCCTTGTCTTTATGGAGGGTAGTCTGTTGTCGATATTTTTATTACTCCTATGGATGGTAGCCTTGTCATTATGGAAGGTAGTCTATTGTCGAGATCTTTATTACTCAATGGATGGTAGCCTTCTCATTATGGAAGGTAGTCTGTGGTAGAGATTTTTGTTACTCTAATGGATGGTAGCCTTGTCATTATGGAAGGAAGTCTTTTGTCGATATTTTTGTTACTCCAATGGATGGTAGCCTTTTCATTATGGACCGTGGTCTATTGTCGAGATTTTTGTTACTCCAATGGATGGTATCCTTGTAATTATGGAAGGTAGTCTATTGTCGAGATTTTTGTTACTCCAATGGATGGTAGCCTTGTCATTATGGAAGGTAGTCTGCTGTCGATATTTTTGTTACTCCAATGGATGGTAGCCTTGTCATTATGGAAGGTAGTCTATTGTCGAGATTTTTGTTACTCCAATGGATGGTAGCCTTGTCATTATGGAAGGTAGTTTGTTGTCGATATTTTTTTTACTCCAATGGATGCTAGCCTTGTCATTATGGAAGGTAGTATATTGTCAAGATTTTTTTTACTCCAATGGATGGTAGCCTTGTCATATGGAAGGTAGTTTATTGTCGAGATTTTTTTTACTGCAATGGATGGTAGCCTTGTCATTATGGAAGGTAGTCTATTGTCGATATCTTTGTTACTCAATGGATGGTAGCCTTGTCATTATGGAAGGTAGTTTGTTGTCGAGATTTTTTTTACTCCAATGGATGGTAGCCTTGTCATTATGGAAGGTAGTCTGTTGTCGAGATTTTTGTTACTCTAATGGATGGTAGCCTTGATATTATGGAATGTAGTCTGTTGTCGAGATTTTTGTTACTTCAATGGATGGTAGGCTTGTCATTATGGAACATAGTTTGTTGTCAATATTTTTGTTACTCCAATGGATGGTATCCTTGTCATTATGGAAGGTAGTTTGTTGTTTATATTTTTTGACTCCAATGGATGGTAGCCTTGTCATTATGGAAGGTAGTCTGTTGTCGATAATTTTGTTACTCCAATGGATGGTATCCTTGTCATTATGGAAGGTAGTCTGTTGTCGAGAATTTTTTTACTCCAATGGATGCTAGCCTTGTCATTATGGAAGGTAGTATACTATCAAGATTTGTTTTACTCCAATGGATGGTAGCCTTGTCATATGGAAGGTAGTTTGTTGTTGAGATTTTTTTTACTGCAATGGATGGTAGCCTTGTCATTATGGAAGGTAGTCTGTTGTCGATATCTTTGTTACTCAATGGATAGTAGCCTTGTCATTATTGAAGGGAGTTTGTTGTCGAGATTTTTTTTACTCCAATGGATGGTAGCCTTGTCATTATGGAAGGTAGTTTGTTGTCGACATTTTTGTTACTCTAATGGATGGTAGCCTTGACATTATGGAACATAGTTTGTTGTCGAGATTTTTGTTACTTCAATGGATGGTAGGCTTGTCATTATGGAAAGTAGTCTGTTGTGGATATTTTTGTTACTCCAATGGATGGTAGCCTTGTCATTTTGGAAGGTAGTTTGCTGTTCAGATTTTTGTTACTTCAATGGATGGTAGCCTTGTCATTATGAAAGGTATTTTGTTGTCGAGAGTTTTGTTACTACAATAGATGGTAGCCTTGTCGTTATGGAAGGTAGTCTGCTGTCGATATTTTTTTTATTCCAATGGATGGTAGCCTTCTCTTTATGGAAGGTAGTCTATTGTCGAGATCTTTGTTACTCAATGGATGGTAGCCTTGTCATTATAGAATGTAGTCTGTGGTAGAGATTTTTGTTACTCTAATGGATGGTAGCCTTATCATTATGGAAGGAAGTCTATTGTCGAGATTTTTGTTACTCCAATGGATGGTAGCCTTGTCATTATGGACCGATGTCTATTGTCGAGATTTTTGTTACTCCAATGGATGGTATCCTTTTAATTATGGAAGGAAGTCTTTTGTCGAGATTTTTGTTACCCCACTGGATGATAGCCTTCTCATTATGGACCGTGGGCTATTGTCGAGATTTTTGTTACTCCAATGGATGGTATCCTTGTAATTATGGAAGGTAGTCTCTTGTCGAGATTTTTGTTACTCCAATGGATGGTAGCCTTGTCATATGGAAGGTAGTTTTTTATCGAGATTTTTTTTTACTGCAATGGATGGTAGCCTTGTCATTATGGAAGGTAGTTTGTTGTCGATATCTTTGTTACTCAATGGATGGTAGCCTTGTCATTATGGAAGGTAGTCTGTTGTCGAGATTTTTTTTACTCCAATGGATGGTTGCCTTGTCATTATGGAAGGTAGTTTGTTGTCGATATCTTTGTTACTCAATGGATGGTAGCCTTGTCATTATGGAAGGTAGTCTGTTGTCGAGATATTTTTTACTCCAATGGATGGTAGCCTTATCATTATGGAAGGTAGTCTGTTGTCGAGATTTTTTTTACTCCAATGGATGGTAGCCTTGTCATTATGAAAGGTAGTTTGTTGTCGAGATTTTTGTTACTACAATGGATGGTAGCCTTGTCGTTATGGAAGGTAGTCTGCTGTCGATATTTTTGTTACTCCAATGGATGGTATCCTTTTAATTATGGAAGGAAGTCTTTTGTCGAGATTTTTGTTACCCCACTGGATGATAGCCTTCTCATTATGGACCGTGGGCTATTGTCGAGATTTTTGTTACTCCAATGGATGGTATCCTTGTAATTATGGAAGGTAGTCTCTTGTCGAGATTTTTGTTACTCCAATGGATGGTAGCCTTGTCATATGGAAGGTAGTTTTTTATCGAGATTTTTTTTACTGCAATGGATGGTAGCCTTGTTATTATGGAAGGTAGTTTGTTGTCGATATCTTTGTTACTCAATGGATGGTAGCCTTGTCATTATGGAAGGTAGTCTGTTGTCGAGATTTTTTTTACTCCAATGGATGGTTGCCTTGTCATTATGGAAGGTAGTTTGTTGTCGATATCTTTGTTACTCAATGGATGGTAGCCTTGTCATTATGGAAGGTAGTCTGTTGTCGAGATATTTTTTACTCCAATGGATCGTAGCCTTATCATTATGGAAGGTAGTCTGTTGTCGAGATTTTTTTTACTCCAATGGATGGTAGCCTTGTCATTATGAAAGGTAGTTTGTTGTCGAGATTTTTGTTACTACAATGGATGGTAGCCTTGTCGTTATGGAAGGTAGTCTGCTGTCGATATTTTTGTTACTCCAATGGATGGTAGCCTTCTCTTTATGGAAGGTAGTCTGTTGTCGATATTTTTGTTACTCATATGGATGGTAGCCTTGTCATTATGGAAGGTAGTCTATTGTCGAGATCTTTGTTACTCAATGGATGGCAGCCTTATCATTATAGAATGTAGTCTGTGGTAGATATTTTTGTTACTCTAATGGATGGTAGCCTTATCATTATGGAAGGAAGTCTATTGTCGAGATTTTTGTTACTCCAATGGATGGTATCCTTGTAATTATGGAAGGAAGTCTTTTGTCGAGATTTTTTTTACTCCAATGGATGGTATCCTTGTAATTATGGAAGGTAGTCTGTTGTCGAGATTTTTGTTACTCCAATGGATGGTAGCCTTGTCATATGGAAGGTAGTTTGTTATCGAGATTTTTTTTTACTGCAATGGATGGTAGCCTTGTCATTATGGAAGGTAGTTTGTTGTCGATATCTTTGTTACTCAATGGATGGTAGCCTTGTCATTATGGAAGGTAGTCTGTTGTCGATATTTTTTTTACTCCAATGGATGGTTGCCTTGTCATTATGGAAGGTAGTTTGTTGTCGATATCTTTGTTACTCAATGGATGGTAGCCTTGTCATTATGGAAGGTAGTCTGTTGTCGAGATATTTTTTACTCCAATGGATGGTAGCCTTATCATTATGGAAGGTAGTCTGTTGTCGAGATTTTTTTTACTCCAATGGATGGTAGCCTTGTCATTATGGAAGGTAGTTTGTTGTCGACATTTTTGTTACTCTAATGGATGGTAGCCTTGACATTATGGAACATAGTTTGTTGTCAAGATTTTTGTTACTTCAATGGATGGTAGGCTTGTCATTATGGAAAGTAGTCTGTTGTGGATATTTTTGTTACTCCAATGGATGGTAGCCTTGTCATTTTGGAAGGTAGTTTGTTGTTCAGATTTTTGTTACTTCAATGGATGGTAGCCTTGTCATTATGAAAGGTATTTTGTTGTCGAGAGTTTTGTTACTACAATAGATGGTAGCCTTGTCGTTATGGAAGGTAGTCTGCTGTCGATATTTTTTTTATTCCAATGGATGGTAGCCTTCTCTTTATGGAAGGTAGTCTATTGTCGAGATCTTTGTTACTCAATGGATGGTAGCCTTGTCATTATAGAATGTAGTCTGTGGTAGAGATTTTTGTTACTCTAATGGATGGTAGCCTTATCATTATGGAAGGAAGTCTATTGTCGAGATTTTTGTTACTCCAATGGATGGTAGCCTTGTCATTATGGACCGATGTCTATTGTCGAGATTTTTGTTACTCCAATGGATGGTATCCTTTTAATTATGGAAGGAAGTCTTTTGTCGAGATTTTTGTTACCCCACTGGATGATAGCCTTATCATTATGGACCGTGGGCTATTGTCGAGATTTTTGTTACTCCAATGGATGGTATCCTTGTAATTATGGAAGGTAGTCTCTTGTCGAGATTTTTGTTACTCCAATGGATGGTAGCCTTGTCATATGGAAGGTAGTTTTTTATCGAGATTTTTTTTTACTGCAATGGATGGTAGCCTTGTCATTATGGAAGGCAGTTTGTTGTCGATATCTTTGTTACTCAATGGATGGTAGCCTTGTCATTATGGAAGGTAGTCTGTTGTCGAGATTTTTTTTACTCCAATGGATGGTTGCCTTGTCATTATGGAAGGTAGTTTGTTGTCGATATCTTTGTTACTCAATGGATGGTAGCCTTGTCATTATGGAAGGTAGTCTATTGTCGAGATATTTTTTACTCCAATGGATGGTAGCCTTATCATTATGGAAGGTAGTCTGTTGTCGAGATTTTTTTTACTCCAATGGATGGTAGCCTTGTCTTATGAAAGGTAGTTTGTTGTTGAGATTTTTGTTACTACAATGGATGGTAGCCTTGTCGTTATGGAAGGTAGTCTGCTGTCGATATTTTTGTTACTCCAATGGATGGTAGCCTTCTCTTTATGGAAGGTAGTCTGTTATCGATATTTTTGTTACTCATATGGATGGTAGCCTTGTCATTATGGAAGGTAGTCTATTGTCGAGATCTTTGTTACTCAATGGATGGCAGCCTTATCATTATAGAATGTAGTCTGTGGTAGATATTTTTGTTACTCTAATGGATGGTAGCCTTATCATTATGGAAGGAAGTCTATTGTCGAGATTTTTGTTACTCCAATGGATGGTAGCCTTGTAATTATGGAAGGAAGTCTTTTGTCGAGATTTTTTTTACTCCAATGGATGGTATCCTTGTAATTATGGAAGGTAGTCTATTGTCGAGATTTTTGTTACTCCAATGGATGGTAGCCTTGTCATATGGAAGGTAGTTTGTTATCGAGATTTTTTTTTACTGCAATGGATGGTAGCCTTGTCATTATGGAAGGTAGTTTGTTGTCGATATCTTTGTTACTCAATGGATGGTAGCCTTGTCATTATGGAAGGTAGTCTGTTGTCGATATTTTTTTTACTCCAATGGATGGTAGCTTTGTCATTATGGAAGGTAGTCTGTTGTGGAGATTTTTGTTACTCTAATGGATGGTAGCCTTGACATTATGGAACATAGTCTATTGTCGAGATTTTTGTTACTTCAATGGATGGTAGGCTTTTCATTATGGAAGGTAGTTTGCTTTCAGATTTTTGTTACTCCAATGGATGGTAGCCTTGTCATTATGAAAGGTAGTTTGTTGTCGAGATTTTTGTTACTACAATGGATGGTAGCCTTGTCGTTATGGAAGGTAGTCTGCTGTCGATATTTTTGTTACTCCAATGGATGGTGGCCTTCTCTTTATGGAAGGTAGTCTGTTGTCGATATTTTTGTTACTCCTATGGATGGTAGCCTTGTCATTATGGAAGGTAGTCTATTGTCGAGATCTTTGTTACTCAATGGATGGCAGCCTTTTCATTATGGAAGGTAGTCTATGGTAGAGATTTTTGTTACTCTAATGGATGGTAGCCTTATCATTATGGAAGGAAGTCTTTTGTCGAGATTTTTGTTACTCCAATGGATGGTAGCCTTGTCATTATGGACCGTGGTCTATTGTCGATATTTTTGTTACTCCAATGGATGGTATCCTTGTAATTATGGAAGGAAGTCTTTTGTCAAGATTTTTGTTACTCCACTGGATGATAGCCTTGTCATTATGGACCGTGGGCTATTGTCGAGATTTTTGTTACTCCAATGGATGGTATCCTTGTAATTATGGAAGGTAGTCTGTTGTCGAGATTTTTGTTACTCCAATGGATGGTAGCCTTGTCATATGGAAGGTAGTTTGTTATCGAGATTTTTTTTTACTGCAATGGATGGTAGCCTTGTCATTATGGAAGGTAGTTTGTTGTCGATATCTTTGTTACTCTAATGGATGGTAGCCTTGACATTATGGAACATAGTTTGTTGTCGAGATTTTTGTTACTTCAATGGATGGTAGGCTTGTCATTATGGAAAGTAGTCTGTTGTGGATATTTTTGTTACTCCAATGGATGGTAGCCTTGTCATTATGGAAGGTAGTTTGCTGTTCAGATTTTTGTTACTCCAATGGATGGTAGCCTTGTCATTATGAAAGGTAGTTTGTTGTCGAGATTTTTGTTACTACAATGGATGGTAGCCTTGTCGTTATGGAAGGTAGTCTATTGTCGAGATCTTTGTTACTTAATGGATGGCAGCCTTGTCATTATAGAATGTAGTCTGTGGTAGAGATTTTTGTTACTCTAATGGATGGTAGCCTTATCATTATGGAAGGAAGTCTATTGTCGAGATTTATTTTACTCCAATGGATGGTAGCCTTGTCATTATGGAAGGTAGTCTGTTGTGGAGATTTTTGTTACTCTAATGGATGGTAGCCTTGACATTATGGAACATAGTCTATTGTCGAGATTTTTGTTACTTCAATGGATGGTAGGCTTTTCATTATGCAAGGTAGTTTGCTGTTCAGATTTTTGTTACTCCAATGGATGGTAGCCTTGTCATTATGAAAGGTAGTTTGGTGTCAAGATTTTTGTTACTACAATGGATGGTAGCCTTGCCGTTATGGAAGGTAGTCTGCTGTCGATATTTTTGTTACTCCAATGGATGGTAGCCTTCTCTTTATGGAAGGTAGTCTGTTGTCGATATTTTGTTTACTCCTATGGATGGTAGCCTTGTCATTATGGAAGGTAGTCTATTGTCGATATCTTTGTTACTCAATGGATGGCAGCCTTGTCATTATGGAAGGTAGTCTGTGGTAGAGATTTTTGTTACTCTAATGGATGGTAGCCTTATCATTTTGGAAGGAAGTATATTGTCGAGATTTTTGTAACTACAATGGATGGTAGCCTTGTCATTATGGACTGTGGTCTATTGTCGATATTTTTGTTACTCCAATGGATGGTATCCTTGTAATTATGGAAGGAAGTCTTTTGTCGAGATTTTTGTTACTCCACTAGATGATAGCCTTGTCATTATGGACCGTGGGCTATTGTCGAGATTTTTGTTACTCCAATGGATGGTATCCTTGTAATTATGGAAGGTAGTCTGTTGTCGAGATTTTTGTTACTCCAATGGATGGTAGTCTTGTTATATGGAATGTAGTTTGTTATCGAGATTTTTTTACTGCAATGGATGGTAGCCTTGTCATTATGGAAGGTAGTTTGTTGTCGATATCTTTGTTACTCAATGGATGGTAGCCTTGTCATTATGGAAGGTAGTCTGTTGTCGAGATTTTTTTTACTCCAATGGATGGTAGCCTTGTCATTATGGAAGGTAGTCTGTTGTGGAGATTTTTGTTACTCTAATGGATGGTAGCCTTGACATTATGGAACATAGTCTATTGTCGAGATTTTTGTTACTTCAATGGATGGTAGGCTTTTCATTATGGAACATAGTCTGTTGTCTATATTTTTGTTACTCCAATGGATGGTAGCCTTGTCATTATGGAAGGTAGTTTCTTGTTCATATTTTTGTTACTCCAATGGATGGCAGCCTTGTCATTATGAAAGGTAGTCTATTGTCGAGATTTTTGTTATTCCATTGGATAGTAGCCTTGTTATTATGGAAGGTAGTCTGTTGTCAAGATTTTTGTTATCACAATGGATGGTAACCTTGTCATTATGGAAGGTAGTCTATTGTCGAGATTTTTTTTACTCCAATGGATGGTAGCCTTGTCATTATGGAAGGTAGTCTGCTGTCGAGATTTTTGTTACTGCAATGGATGGTAGCTTTGTCTTTATGGAAGGTTGTCTTTTGTCAATATTTTTGTTACACCAATGGATGGTAGCCTTGTCTTTACGGAAGGTAGTCTGTTGTCGATATTTTTGTTACTCCTATGGATGGTAGCCTTGTCATTATGGAAGGTAGTCTATTGTCGAGATCTTTGTTACTCAATGGATGGTAGCCTTGTCATTATGGAAGGTAGTCTGTGGTAGAGATTTTTGTTACTCCAATGGATGGTAGCCTTGTCATTATGGACCGTGGTCTATTGTCGAGATTTTTGTTACTCCAATGGATGGTATCCTTGTAATTATGGAAGGTAGTCTGTTGTCGAGATTTTTGTTACTCCAATGGATGGTAGCCTTGTCATTATGGAAGGTAGTTTGCTGTTCAGATTTTTGTTACTCCAATGGATGGTAGCCTTGTCATTATGAAAGGTAGTTTGTTGTCGAGATTTTTGTTACTACAATGGATGGTAGCCTTGTCGTTATGAAAGGTAGTCTGTTGTCGATATTTTTGTTACTCCAATGGATGGTAGCCTTCTCTTTATGGAAGGTAGTCTGTTGTCGATATTTTTGTTACTCCTATGGATGGTAGCCTTGTCATTATGGAAGGTAGTCTATTGTCGAGATCTTTGTTACTCAATGGATGGCAGCCTTGTCATTATGGAATGTAGTCTGTGGTAGAGATTTTTGTTACTCTAATGGATGATAGCCTTATCATTATGGAAGGATGTCTATTGTCGAGATTTTTGTTACTCCAATGGATGGTAGCCTTGTCATTATGGACCGTGGTCTATTGTCGAGATTTTTGTTACTCCAATGGATGGTATCCTTGTAATTATGGAAGGAAGTCCTTTATCGAGATTTTTGTTACTCCTTTGGATGATAGCCTTGTCATTATGGACCGTGGGCTATTGTCGAGATTTTTGTTACTCCAATGGATGGTATCCTTGTAATTATGGAAGGTAGTCTATTGTCGAGATTTTTGTTACTCCAATGGATGGTAGCCTTGTCATATGGAAGGTAGTTTGTTATCGAGATTTTTTTTTACTGCAATGGATGGTGGCCTTGTCATTATGGAAGGTAGTTTGTTGTCGATATCTTTGTTACTCAATGGATGGTAGCCTTGTCATTATGGAAGGTAGTCTGTTGTCGAGATTTTTGTTATTCCATTGGATAGTAGCCTTGTTATTATGGAAGGTAGTCTGTTGTCAAGATTTTTGTTATCCCAATGGATGGTAACCTTGTCATTATGGAAGGTAGTCTATTGTCGAGATTTTTTTTACTCCAATGGATGGTAGCCTTGTCATTATGGAAGGTAGTCTGCTGTCGAGATTTTTGTTACTGCAATGGATGGTAGCTTTGTCTTTATGGAAGGTAGTCTTTTGTCAATATTTTTGTTACACCAATGGATGGTAGCCTTGTCTTTACGGAAGGTAGTCTGTTGTCGATATTTTTGTTACTCCTATGGATGGTAGCCTTGTCATTATGGAAGGTAGTCTATTATCGAGATATTTGTTACTCAATGGATGGTAGCCTTGTCATTATGGAAGGTAGTCTGTGGTAGAGATTTTTGTTACTCCAATGGATGGTAGCCTTGTCATTATGGACCGTGGTCTATTGTCGAGATTTTTGTTACTCCAATGGATGGTATCCTTGTAATTATGGAAGGTAGTCTATTGTCGAGATTTTTGTTACTCCAATTGATGGTAGCCTTGTCATTATGGAAGGTAGTTTGTTGTTCAGATTTTTGTTACTCCAATGGATGGTAGCCTTGTCATTATGAAAGGTAGTTTGTTGTCGAGATTTTTGTTACTACAATGGATGGTAGCCTTGTCGTTATGAAAGGTAGTCTGCTGTCGATATTTTTGTTACTCCAATGGATGGTAGCCTTCTCTTTTTGGAAGGTAGTCTGTTGTCGATATTTTTGTTACTCATATGGATGGTAGCCTTGTCATTATGGAAGGTAGTCTATTGTCGAGATCTTTGTTACTCAATGGATGGCAGCCTTGTCATTATGGAATGTAGTCTGTGGTAGAGATTTTTGTTACTCTAATGGATGATAGCCTTATCATTATGGAGGGAAGTCTATTGTCGAGATTTTTGTTACTCCAATGGATGGTAGCCTTGTCATTATGGACCGTGGTCTATTGTCGAGATTTTTGTTACTCTAATGGATGGTATCCTTGTAATTATGGAAGGAAGTCTTTTGTCGAGATTTTTGTTACTCCACTGGATGATAGCCTTGTCATTATGGTCCGTGGGCTATTGTCGAGATTTTTGTTACTCCAATGGATGGTATCCTTGTAATTATGGAAGGTAGTCTGTTGTCGAGATTTTCGTTACTCCAATGGATGGTAGCCTTGTCATATGGAAGGTAGTTTGTTATCGAGATTTTTTTTTACTACAATGGATGGTAGCCTTGTCATTATGGAAGGCAGTTTGTTGTCGATATCTTTGTTACTCAATGGATGGTAGCCTTGTCATTATGGAAGGTAGTCTGTTGTCGAGATTTTTTTTACTCCAATGGATGGTAGCCTTGTCATTATGGAAGGTAGTCTGTTGTGGAGATTTTTGTTACTCTAATGGATGGTAGCCTTGACATTATGGAACATAGTCTATTGTCGAGATTTTTGTTACTTCAATGGATGGTAGGCTTTTCATTATGGAAGGTAGTTTGCTGTTCAGATTTTTGTTACTCCAATGTATGGTAGCCTTGTCATTATGAAAGGTAGTTTGTTGTCGAGATTTTTGTTACTACAATGGATGGTAGCCTTGTCGTTATGGAAGGTAGTCTGCTGTCGATATTTTTGTTACTCCAATGGATGGTAGCCTTCTCTTTATGGAAGGTAGTCTGTTGTCGATATTTTTGTTACTCCTATGGATGGTAGCCTTGTCATTATGGAAGGTAGTCTATTGTCGAGATCTTTGTTACTCAATGGATGGCAGCCTTGTCATTATGGAAGGTAGTCTGTGGTAGAGATTTTTGTTACTCTAATGGATGGTAGCCTTATCATTATGGAAGGAAGTCTATTATCGAGATTTTTGTTACTCCAATGGATGGTAGCCTTGTCATTATGGACCGTGGTCTATTGTCGAGATTTTTGTTACTCCAATGGATGGTATCCTTGTAATTATGGAAGGAAGTCTTTTGTTGAGATTTTTGTTACTCCACTGGATGATAGCCTTGTCATTATGGACCGTGGGCTATTGTCGAGATTTTTGTTACTCCAATGGATGGTATCCTTGTAATTATGGAAGGTAGTCTGTTGTCGAGATTTTTGTTACTCCAATGGATGGTAGCCTTGTCATATGGAAGGTAGTTTGTTATCGAGATTTTTTTTTACTACAATGGATGGTAGCCTTGTCATTATGGAAGGCAGTTTGTTGTCGATATCATTGTTACTCAATGGATGGTAGCCTTGTCATTATGGAAGGTAGTCTGTTGTCGAGATTTTTTTTACTCCAATGGATGGTAGCCTTGTCATTATGGAAGGTAGTCTGTTGTGGAGATTTTTGTTACTCTAATGGATGGTAGCCTTGACATTATGGAACATAGTCTATTGTCGAGATTTTTGTTACTTCAATGGATGGTAGGCTTTTCATTATGGAAGGTAGTTTGCTGTTCAGATTTTTGTTACTCCAATGTATGGTAGCCTTGTCATTATGAAAGGTAGTTTGTGTTCGAGATTTTTGTTACTACAATGGATGGTAGCCTTGTCGTTATGGAAGGTAGTCTGCTGTCGATATTTTTGTTACTCCAATGGATGGTAGCCTTCTCTTTATGGAAGGTAGTCTGTTGTCGATATTTTTGTTACTCCTATGGATGGTAGCCTTGTCATTATGGAAGGTAGTCTATTGTCGAGATCTTTGTTACTCAATGGATGGCAGCCTTGTCATTATGGAAGGTAGTCTGTGGTAGAGATTTTTGTTACTCTAATGGATGGTAGCCTTATCATTATGGAAGGAAGTCTATTATCGAAATTTTTGTTACTCCAATGGATGGTAGCCTTGTCATTATGGACCGTGGTCTATTGTCGAGATTTTTGTTACTCCAATGGATGGTATCCTTGTAATTATGGAAGGAAGTCTTTTGTCGAGATTTTTGTTACTCCACTGGATGATAGCCTTGTCATTATGGACCGTGGGCTATTGTCGAGATTTTTGTTACTCCAATGGATGGTATCCTTGTAATTATGGAAGGTAGTCTATTGTCGAGATTTTTGTTACTCCAATGGATGGTAGCCTTGTCATATGGAAGGTAGTTTGTTATCGAGATTTTTTTTTACTGCAATGGATGGTGGCCTTGTCATTATGGAAGGTAGTTTGTTGTCGATATCTTTGTTACTCAATGGATGGTAGCCTTGTCATTATGGAAGGTAGTCTGTTGTCGAGATTTTTGTTATTCCATTGGATAGTAGCCTTGTTATTATGGAAGGTAGTCTGTTGTCAAGATTTTTGTTATCCCAATGGATGGTAACCTTGTCATTATGGAAGGTAGTCTATTGTCGAGATTTTTTTTACTCCAATGGATGGTAGCCTTGTCATTATGGAAGGTAGTCTGCTGTCGAGATTTTTGTTACTGCAATGGATGGTAGCTTTGTCTTTATGGAAGGTAGTCTTTTGTCAATATTTTTGTTACACCAATGGATGGTAGCCTTGTCTTTACGGAAGGTAGTCTGTTGTCGATATTTTTGTTACTCCTATGGATGGTAGCCTTGTCATTATGGAAGGTAGTCTATTATCGAGATATTTGTTACTCAATGGATGGTAGCCTTGTCATTATGGAAGGTAGTCTGTGGTAGAGATTTTTGTTACTCCAATGGATGGTAGCCTTGTCATTATGGACCGTGGTCTATTGTCGAGATTTTTGTTACTCCAATGGATGGTATCCTTGTAATTATGGAAGGTAGTCTATTGTCGAGATTTTTGTTACTCCAATGGATGGTAGCCTTGTCATTATGGAAGGTAGTTTGTTGTTCAGATTTTTGTTACTCCAATGGATGGTAGCCTTGTCATTATGAAAGGTAGTTTGTTGTCGAGATTTTTGTTACTACAATGGATGGTAGCCTTGTCGTTATGAAAGGTAGTCTGCTGTCGATATTTTTGTTACTCCAATGGATGGTAGCCTTCTCTTTTTGGAAGGTAGTCTGTTGTCGATATTTTTGTTACTCATATGGATGGTAGCCTTGTCATTATGGAAGGTAGTCTATTGTCGAGATCTTTGTTACTCAATGGATGGCAGCCTTGTCATTATGGAATGTAGTCTGTGGTAGAGATTTTTGTTACTCTAATGGATGATAGCCTTATCATTATGGAAGGAAGTCTATTGTCGAGATTTTTGTTACTCCAATGGATGGTAGCCTTGTCATTATGGACCGTGGTCTATTGTCGAGATTTTTGTTACTCTAATGGATGGTATCCTTGTAATTATGGAAGGAAGTCTTTTGTCGAGATTTTTGTTACTCCACTGGATGATAGCCTTGTCATTATGGTCCGTGGGCTATTGTCGAGATTTTTGTTACTCCAATGGATGGTATCCTTGTAATTATGGAAGGTAGTCTGTTGTCGAGATTTTCGTTACTCCAATGGATGGTAGCCTTGTCATATGGAAGGTAGTTTGTTATCGAGATTTTTTTTTACTACAATGGATGGTAGCCTTGTCATTATGGAAGGCAGTTTGTTGTCGATATCTTTGTTACTCAATGGATGGTAGCCTTGTCATTATGGAAGGTAGTCTGTTGTCGAGATTTTTTTTACTCCAATGGATGGTAGCCTTGTCATTATGGAAGGTAGTCTGTTGTGGAGATTTTTGTTACTCTAATGGATGGTAGCCTTGACATTATGGAACATAGTCTATTGTCGAGATTTTTGTTACTTCAATGGATGGTAGGCTTTTCATTATGGAAGGTAGTTTGCTGTTCAGATTTTTGTTACTCCAATGTATGGTAGCCTTGTCATTATGAAAGGTAGTTTGTTGTCGAGATTTTTGTTACTACAATGGATGGTAGCCTTGTCGTTATGGAAGGTAGTCTGCTGTCGATATTTTTGTTACTCCAATGGATGGTAGCCTTCTCTTTATGGAAGGTAGTCTGTTGTCGATATTTTTGTTACTCCTATGGATGGTAGCCTTGTCATTATGGAAGGTAGTCTATTGTCGAGATCTTTGTTACTCAATGGATGGCAGCCTTGTCATTATGGAAGGTAGTCTGTGGTAGAGATTTTTGTTACTCTAATGGATGGTAGCCTTATCATTATGGAAGGAAGTCTATTATCGAGATTTTTGTTACTCCAATGGATGGTAGCCTTGTCATTATGGACCGTGGTCTATTGTCGAGATTTTTGTTACTCCAATGGATGGTATCCTTGTAATTATGGAAGGAAGTCTTTTGTTGAGATTTTTGTTACTCCACTGGATGATAGCCTTGTCATTATGGACCGTGGGCTATTGTCGAGATTTTTGTTACTCCAATGGATGGTATCCTTGTAATTATGGAAGGTAGTCTGTTGTCGAGATTTTTGTTACTCCAATGGATGGTAGCCTTGTCATATGGAAGGTAGTTTGTTATCGAGATTTTTTTTTACTACAATGGATGGTAGCCTTGTCATTATGGAAGGCAGTTTGTTGTCGATATCTTTGTTACTCAATGGATGGTAGCCTTGTCATTATGGAAGGTAGTCTGTTGTCGAGATTTTTTTTACTCCAATGGATGGTAGCCTTGTCATTATGGAAGGTAGTCTGTTGTGGAGATTTTTGTTACTCTAATGGATGGTAGCCTTGACATTATGGAACATAGTCTATTGTCGAGATTTTTGTTACTTCAATGGATGGTAGGCTTTTCATTATGGAAGGTAGTTTGCTGTTCAGATTTTTGTTACTCCAATGTATGGTAGCCTTGTCATTATGAAAGGTAGTTTGTGTTCGAGATTTTTGTTACTACAATGGATGGTAGCCTTGTCGTTATGGAAGGTAGTCTGCTGTCGATATTTTTGTTACTCCAATGGATGGTAGCCTTCTCTTTATGGAAGGTAGTCTGTTGTCGATATTTTTGTTACTCCTATGGATGGTAGCCTTGTCATTATGGAAGGTAGTCTATTGTCGAGATCTTTGTTACTCAATGGATGGCAGCCTTGTCATTATGGAAGGTAGTCTGTGGTAGAGATTTTTGTTACTCTAATGGATGGTAGCCTTATCATTATGGAAGGAAGTCTATTATCGAAATTTTTGTTACTCCAATGGATGGTAGCCTTGTCATTATGGACCGTGGTCTATTGTCGAGATTTTTGTTACTCCAATGGATGGTATCCTTGTAATTATGGAAGGAAGTCTTTTGTCGAGATTTTTGTTACTCCACTGGATGATAGCCTTGTCATTATGGACCGTGGGCTATTGTCGAGATTTTTGTTACTCCAATGGATGGTATCCTTGTAATTATGGAAGGTAGTCTATTGTCGAGATTTTTGTTACTCCAATGGATGGTAGCCTTGTCATATGGAAGGTAGTTTGTTATCGAGATTTTTTTTTACTGCAATGGATGGTGGCCTTGTCATTATGGAAGGTAGTTTGTTGTCGATATCTTTGTTACTCAATGGATGGTAGCCTTGTCATTATGGAAGGTAGTCTGTTGTCGAGATTTTTGTTATTCCATTGGATAGTAGCCTTGTTATTATGGAAGGTAGTCTGTTGTCAAGATTTTTGTTATCCCAATGGATGGTAACCTTGTCATTATGGAAGGTAGTCTATTGTCGAGATTTTTTTTACTCCAATGGATGGTAGCCTTGTCATTATGGAAGGTAGTCTGCTGTCGAGATTTTTGTTACTGCAATGGATGGTAGCTTTGTCTTTATGGAAGGTAGTCTTTTGTCAATATTTTTGTTACACCAATGGATGGTAGCCTTGTCTTTACGGAAGGTAGTCTGTTGTCGATATTTTTGTTACTCCTATGGATGGTAGCCTTGTCATTATGGAAGGTAGTCTATTATCGAGATATTTGTTACTCAATGGATGGTAGCCTTGTCATTATGGAAGGTAGTCTGTGGTAGAGATTTTTGTTACTCCAATGGATGGTAGCCTTGTCATTATGGACCGTGGTCTATTGTCGACATTTTTGTTACTCCAATGGATGGTATCCTTGTAATTATGGAAGGTAGTCTATTGTCGAGATTTTTGTTACTCCAATGGATGGTAGCCTTGTCATTATGGAAGGTAGTTTGTTGTTCAGATTTTTGTTACTCCAATGGATGGTAGCCTTGTCATTATGAAAGGTAGTTTGTTGTCGAGATTTTTGTTACTACAATGGATGGTAGCCTTGTCGTTATGAAAGGTAGTCTGCTGTCGATATTTTTGTTACTCCAATGGATGGTAGCCTTCTCTTTTTGGAAGGTAGTCTGTTGTCGATATTTTTGTTACTCATATGGATGGTAGCCTTGTCATTATGGAAGGTAGTCTATTGTCGAGATCTTTGTTACTCAATGGATGGCAGCCTTGTCATTATGGAATGTAGTCTGTGGTAGAGATTTTTGTTACTCTAATGGATGATAGCCTTATCATTATGGAAGGAAGTCTATTGTCGAGATTTTTGTTACTCCAATGGATGGTAGCCTTGTCATTATGGACCGTGGTCTATTGTCGAGATTTTTGTTACTCTAATGGATGGTATCCTTGTAATTATGGAAGGAAGTCTTTTGTCGAGATTTTTGTTACTCCACTGGATGATAGCCTTGTCATTATGGTCCGTGGGCTATTGTCGAGATTTTTGTTACTCCAATGGATGGTATCCTTGTAATTATGGAAGGTAGTCTGTTGTCGAGATTTTCGTTACTCCAATGGATGGTAGCCTTGTCATATGGAAGGTAGTTTGTTATCGAGATTTTTTTTTACTACAATGGATGGTAGCCTTGTCATTATGGAAGGCAGTTTGTTGTCGATATCTTTGTTACTCAATGGATGGTAGCCTTGTCATTATGGAAGGTAGTCTGTTGTCGAGATTTTTTTTACTCCAATGGATGGTAGCCTTGTCATTATGGAAGGTAGTCTGTTGTGGAGATTTTTGTTACTCTAATGGATGGTAGCCTTGACATTATGGAACATAGTCTATTGTCGATATTTTTGTTACTTCAATGGATGGTAGGCTTTTCATTATGGAAGGTAGTTTGCTGTTCAGATTTTTGTTACTCCAATGTATGGTAGCCTTGTCATTATGAAAGGTAGTTTGTTGTCGAGATTTTTGTTACTACAATGGATGGTAGCCTTGTCGTTATGGAAGGTAGTCTGCTGTCGATATTTTTGTTACTCCAATGGATGGTAGCCTTCTCTTTATGGAAGGTAGTCTGTTGTCGATATTTTTGTTACTCCTATGGATGGTAGCCTTGTCATTATGGAAGGTAGTCTATTGTCGAGATCTTTGTTACTCAATGGATGGCAGCCTTGTCATTATGGAAGGTAGTCTGTGGTAGAGATTTTTGTTACTCTAATGGATGGTAGCCTTATCATTATGGAAGGAAGTCTATTATCGAGATTTTTGTTACTCCAATGGATGGTAGCCTTGTCATTATGGACCGTGGTCTATTGTCGAGATTTTTGTTACTCCAATGGATGGTATCCTTGTAATTATGGAAGGAAGTCTTTTGTCGAGATTTTTGTTACTCCACTGGATGATAGCCTTGTCATTATGGACCGTGGGCTATTGTCGAGATTTTTGTTACTCCAATGGATGGTATCCTTGTAATTATGGAAGGTAGTCTGTTGTCGAGATTTTTGTTACTCCAATGGATGGTAGCCTTGTCATATGGAAGGTAGTTTGTTATCGAGATTTTTTTTTACTACAATGGATGGTAGCCTTGTCATTATGGAAGGCAGTTTGTTGTCGATATCTTTGTTACTCAATGGATGGTAGCCTTGTCATTATGGAAGGTAGTCTGTTGTTGAGATTTTTTTTACTCCAATGGATGGTAGCCTTGTCATTATGGAAGGTAGTCTGTTGTGGAGATTTTTGTTACTCTAATGGATGGTAGCCTTGACATTATGGAACATAGTCTATTGTCGAGATTTTTGTTACTTCAATGGATGGTAGGCTTTTCATTATGGAAGGTAGTTTGCTGTTCAGATTTTTGTTACTCCAATGTATGGTAGCCTTGTCATTATGAAAGGTAGTTTGTGTTCGAGATTTTTGTTACTACAATGGATGGTAGCCTTGTCGTTATGGAAGGTAGTCTGCTGTCGATATTTTTGTTACTCCAATGGATGGTAGCCTTCTCTTTATGGAAGGTAGTCTGTTGTCGATATTTTTGTTACTCCTATGGATGGTAGCCTTGTCATTATGGAAGGTAGTTTATTGTCGAGATCTTTGTTACTCAATGGATGGCAGCCTTGTCATTATGGAAGGTAGTCTGTGGTAGAGATTTTTGTTACTCTAATGGATGGTAGCCTTATCATTATGGAAGGAAGTCTATTATCGAAATTTTTGTTACTCCAATGGATGATAGCCTTGTCATTATGGACCGTGGTCTATTGTCGAGATTTTTGTTACTCCAATGGATGGTATCCTTGTAATTATGGAAGGAAGTCTTTTGTCGAGATTTTTGTTACTCCACTGGATGATAGCCTTGTCATTATGGACCGTGGGCTATTGTCGAGATTTTTGTTACTCCAATGGATGGTATCCTTGTAATTATGGAAGGTAGTCTGTTGTCGATATTTTTGTTACTCCAATGGATGGTAGCCTTGTCATATGGAAGGTAGTTTGTTATCGAGATTTTTTTTACTGCAATGGATGGTAGCCTTGTCATTATGGAAGGTAGTTTGTTGTCGATATCTTTGTTACTCAATGGATGGTAGCCTTGTCATTATGGAAGGTAGTCTGTTGTCGAGATTTTTTTACTCCAATGGATGGTAGCCTTGTCATTATGGAAGGTAGTTTGTTGTGGAGATTTATGTTACTCTAATGGATGGTAGCCTTGACATTATGGAACATAGTCTATTGTCGAGATTTTTGTTACTTAAATGGATGTTAGGCTTTTCATTATGGAACGTAGTCTGTTGTCTATATTTTTGTTACTCCAATGGATGGTAGCCTTGTCATTATGGAAGGTAGTTTCTTGTTCATATTTTTGTTACTCCAATGGATGGTAGCCTTGTCATTATGAAAGGTAGTCTATTGTCGAGATTTTTGTTATTCCATTGGATAGTAGCCTTGTTATTATGGAAGGTAGTCTGTTGTCAAGATTTTTGTTATCCCAATGGATGGTAACCTTGTCATTATGGAAGGTAGTCTGTTGTCGAGATTTTTTTTACTCCAATGGATGGTAGCCTTGTCATTATGGAAGGTAGTCTGCTGTCGAGATTTTTGTTACTGCAATGGATGGTAGTTTTGTCTTTATGGAAGGTAGTCTTTTGTCAATATTTTTGTTACACCAATGGATGGTAGCCTTGTCTTTACGGAAGGTAGTCTGTTGTCGATATTTTTGTTACTCCTATGGATGGTTGCCTTGTCATTATGGAAGGTAGTCTATTGTCGAGATCTTTGTTACTCAATGGATGGTACCCTTGTCATTATGGAAGGTAGTCTGTGGTAGAGGTTTTTGTTACTCCAATGGATGGTAGCCTTGTTATTATGGACCGTGGTCTATTGTCGAGATTTTTGTTACTTCAATGGATGGTATCCTTGTAATTATGGAAGGTAGTCTGTTGTCGAGATTTTTGTTACTCCAATGGATGGTAGCCTTGTCATTATGGAAGGTAGTTTGCTGTTCAGATTTTTGTTACTCCAATGGATGGTAGCCTTGTCATTATGAAAGGTAGTTTGTTGTCGAGATTTTTGTTACTACAATGGATGGTAGCCTTGTCGTTATGGAAGGTAGCGTGATGTCGATATTTTTGTTACTCCAATGGATGGTAGCCTTCTCTTTATGGAAGGTAGTCTGTTGTCGATATTTTTGTTACTCCTATGGATGGTAGCCTTGTCATTATGGAAGGTAGTCTATTGTCGAGATCTTTGTTACTCAATGGATGGGAGCCTTGTCATTATGAAATGTAGTCTGTGGTAGAGATTTTTGTTACTCTAATGGATGGTAGCCTTATCATTATGGAAGGAAGTCTATTGTCAAGATTTTTGTTACTCCAATGGATGGTAGCCTTGTCATTATGGACCGTGGTCTATTGTCGAGATTTTTGTTACTCCAATGGATGGTATCCTTGTAATTATGGAAGGAAGTCTTTTGTCGAGATTTTTGTTACTCCACTGGATGATAGCCTTGTCATTATGGACCGTGGGCTATTGTCGAGATTTTTGTTACTCCAATGGATGGTATCCTTGTAATTATGGAAGGTAGTCTGTTGTCGAGATTTTTGTTACTCCAATGGATGGTAGCCTTGTCATATGGAAGGTAGTTTGTTATCGAGATTTTTTTTTACTGCAATGGATGGTAGCCTTGTCATTATGGAAGGTAGTTTGTTATCGATATCTTTGTTACTCAATGGATGGTAGCCTTGTCATTATGGAAGGTAGTCTGTTGTCGAGATTTTATTTACTCCAATGGATGGTAGCCTTGTCATTATGGAAGGTAGTCTGTTGTGGAGATTTTTGTTACTCTAATGGATGGTAGCCTTGACATTATGGAACATAGTCTATTGTCGAGATTTTTGTTACTTCAATGGATGGTAGGCTTTTCATTATGGAAGGTAGTTTGCTGTTCAGATTTTTGTTACTCCAATGGATGGTAGCCTTGTCATTATGAAAGGTAGTTTGTTGTCGAGATTTTTGTTACTACAATGGATGGTAGCCTTGTCGTTATGGAAGGTAGTCTGCTGTCAATATTTTTGTTACTCCAATGGATGGTAGCCTTCTCTTTATGGAAGGTAGTCTGTTGTCGATATTTTTGTTACTCCTATGGATGGTAGCCTTGTCATTATGGAACATACTCTGTTGTCGAGATTTTTATTACTTCAATGGATGTTAGGCTTTTCATTATGGAACGTAGTCTGTTGTCTATATTTTTGTTACTCCAATGGATGGTAGCCTTGTCATTATGGAAGTTAGTTTCTTGTTCAGATTTTTGTTACTCCAATGGATGGTAGCGTTGTCATTATGAAAGGTAGTCTATTGTCGAGATTTTTGTTATTCCATTGGATAGTAGCCTTGTTATTATGGAAGGTAGTCTGTTGTCGAGATTTTTGTTATCCCAATGGATGGTAACATTGTCATTATGGAAGGTAGTCTGTTGTCGAGATTTTTTTTACTCCAATGGATGGTAGCCTTGTCATTATGGAAGGTAGTCTGCTGTCGAGATTTTTGTTACTGCAATGGATGGTAACTTTGTCTTTATGGAAGGTAGTCTTTTGTAAATATTTTTGTTACCCCAATGGATGGTAGCCTTGTCTTTATGGTAGGTAGTCTATTGTCGATATTTTTGTTACTCATATGGATGGTAGCCTTTTCATTATGGAAGGTAGTCTATTGTCGAGATCTTTGTTACTCAATGGATGGTAGCCTTGTCATTATGGAATGTAGTCTGTGGTAGAGATTTTTGTTACTCTAATGGATGGTAGCCTTGTCATTATGGAAGTAAGTCTTTTGTCGAGATTTTTGTTACTCCAATGGATGGTAGCCTTGTCATTATGGACCGTGTCTATTGTCAAGATTTTTGTTACTCCAATGGATGGTATCCTTGTAATTATGGAAGGTAGTGTGTTGTCAAGATTTTTTTTACTCCAATGGATGGTAGCCTTGTCATATGTAAGGTAGTCTGTTGTCGAGATTTTTTACTCCAATGGAAGGTATCCTTTTCATTATGGAAGGTAGTTTGTTTTTGATATCTTTGTTACTCAATGGATGGTAGCCTTGTTATTATGGAAGGTAGGCTGTTGTCGACATCTTTGTTACTCAATGGATACAAACCTTGTCATTATGGAAGGTAGTCTGTTGTCGATATTTTTGTTACTACAATGGATGGTAGCCTTGTCGTTATGAAAGGTAGTCTGCTGTCGATATTTTTGTTACTCCAATGGATGGTAGCCTTGTCTTTATGGAAGGTAGTCTGTTGTCGATATTTTTTTTATACCAATGGATGGTAGCCTTATCATTATGGAAGGTAGTATGTCGTTGAGATTATTGTTACACCAATGGATTGTAGCCTTTTCATTATGGAAAGTAGTCTATTGTCGATATTTTTGTTACTCCAATGGATGGTAGCCTTGTCATAATGAAAGGTAGTCTATTGTCGAGATTTTTGTTATTCCATTGGATAGTAGCCTTGTCATTATGGAAGGTAGTCTGCTGTCGAGATTTTGGTTATCCCAATGGATGGTAACCTTGTCATTATGAAAGGTAGTATGTTTCGAGATTTTTTAACTCCTATCGATGGTAGCCTTGTCATTATGGAAGGTACTCTGTTGAGGATATTTTTGTTACTACAATGGATGGTAACCTTGTCTTTATGGAAGGTAGTCTGTTGTGGATATTTTTGTTACTCCAATGGATGGTAGCCTTGTCATTATGGAAGGTAGTTTGCTATTAAGATTTTTGTTACTCCAATGGATGGTAGCCTTGTCATTATGAAAGGTAGTCTATTGTCGAGATTTTTGTTATTCCATTGGATAGTAGCCTTGTTATTAGGGAAGGTAGTCTATTGTCGAGATTTTTATTATCCCAATGGATGGTAACCTTGTCATTATGGAAGGTAGTCTGTGGTCGAGATTTTTTTTACTCCAATGGATGGTAGCCTTGTCATTATGGAAGGTAGTCTGCTGTCGATATTTTTGTTACTGCAATGGATGGTAGCTTTGCCTTTATGGAAGGTAGTCTTTTGTCAATATTTTTGTTACCCCAATGGATGGTAGCCTTGTCTTTATGGTAGGTAGTCTGTTGTCGATATTTTTGTTACTCCTATGGATGGTAGCCTTTTCATTATGGAAGGTAGTCTATTGTCGAGATCTTTGTTACTCAATGGATGGCAGCCTTGTCATTATGGAAGGTAGTCTGTGGTAGAGATTTTTGTTACTCTAATGGATGGTAGCCTTGTCATTATGGAAGGAAGTCTTTTGTCGAGATTTTTGTTACTCCAATGGATGGTAGCCTTGTCATTATGGACCGTGGTCTATTGTCAAGATTTTTGTTACTCCAATGGATGGTATCCTTGTAATTATGGAAGGTAGTGTGTTGTCGAGATTTTTTTTACTCCAATGGATGGTAGCCTTGTCATATGTAAGGTAGTCTGTTGTCGAGATTTTTTACTCCAACGGAAGGTATCCTTGTCATTAAGGAAGGTAGTCTGTTTTTGATATCTTTGTTACTCAATGGATGGTAGCCTTGTTATTATGGAAGGTAGTCTGTTGTCGACATCTTTGTTACTCAATGGATGCAAACCTTGTCATTATGGAAGGTAGTCTCTTGTCGATATTTTTGTTACTACAATGGATGGTAGCCTTGTCGTTATGAATGGTAGTCTGCTGTCGATATTTTTGTTACTCATATGGATGGTAGCCTTTTCATTATGGAAGGTAGTCTATTGTCGAGATCTTTGTTACTCAATGGATGGTAGCCTTGTCATTATGGAATGTAGTCTGTGGTAGAGATTTTTGTTACTCTAATGGATGGTAGCCTTGTCATTATGGAAGTAAGTCTTTTGTCGAGATTTTTGTTACTCCAATGGATGGTAGCCTTGTCATTATGGACCGTGTCTATTGTCAAGATTTTTGTTACTCCAATGGATGGTATCCTTGTAATTATGGAAGGTAGTGTGTTGTCAAGATTTTTTTTACTCCAATGGATGGTAGCCTTGTCATATGTAAGGTAGTCTGTTGTCGAGATTTTTTACTCCAATGGAAGGTATCCTTTTCATTATGGAAGGTAGTCTGTTTTTGATATCTTTGTTACTCAATGGATGGTAGCCTTGTTATTATGGAAGGTAGGCTGTTGTCGACATCTTTGTTACTCAATGGATACAAACCTTGTCATTATGGAAGGTAGTCTGTTGTCGATATTTTTGTTACTACAATGGATGGTAGCCTTGTCGTTATGAAAGGTAGTCTGCTGTCGATATTTTTGTTACTCCAATGGATGGTAGCCTTGTCTTTATGGAAGGTAGTCTGTTGTCGATATTTTTTTTATACCAATGGATGGTAGCCTTGTCATTATGGAAGGTAGTATGTCGTTGAGATTATTGTTACACCAATGGATTGTAGCCTTTTCATTATGGAAAGTAGTCTATTGTCGATATTTTTGTTACTCCAATGGATGGTAGCCTTGTCATAATGAAAGGTAGTCTATTGTCGAGATTTTTGTTATTCCATTGGATAGTAGCCTTGTCATTATGGAAGGTAGTCTGCTGTCGAGATTTTGGTTATCCCAATGGATGGTAACCTTGTCATTATGAAAGGTAGTATGTTTCGAGATTTTTTTACTCCTATCGATGGTAGCCTTGTCATTATGGAAGGTACTCTGTTGAGGATATTTTTGTTACTACAATGGATGGTAACCTTGTCTTTATGGAAGGTAGTCTGTTGTGGATATTTTTGTTACTCCAATGGATGGTAGCCTTGTCATTATGGAAGGTAGTTTGCTATTAAGATTTTTGTTACTCCAATGGATGGTAGCCTTGTCATTATGAAAGGTAGTCTATTGTCGAGATTTTTGTTATTCCATTGGATAGTAGCCTTGTTATTAGGGAAGGTAGTCTATTGTCGAGATTTTTATTATCCCAATGGATGGTAACCTTGTCATTATGGAAGGTAGTCTGTGGTCGAGATTTTTTTTACTCCAATGGATGGTAGCCTTGTCATTATGGAAGGTAGTCTGCTGTCGATATTTTTGTTACTGCAATGGATGGTAGCTTTGCCTTTATGGAAGGTAGTCTTTTGTCAATATTTTTGTTACCCCAATGGATGGTAGCCTTGTCTTTATGGTAGGTAGTCTGTTGTCGATATTTTTGTTACTCCTATGGATGGTAGCCTTTTCATTATGGAAGGTAGTCTATTGTCGAGATCTTTGTTACTCAATGGATGGCAGCCTTGTCATTATGGAAGGTAGTCTGTGGTAGAGATTTTTGTTACTCTAATGGATGGTAGCCTTGTCATTATGGAAGGAAGTCTTTTGTCGAGATTTTTGTTACTCCAATGGATGGTAGCCTTGTCATTATGGACCGTGGTCTATTGTCAAGATTTTTGTTACTCCAATGGATGGTATCCTTGTAATTATGGAAGGTAGTGTGTTGTCGAGATTTTTTTTACTCCAATGGATGGTAGCCTTGTCATATGTAAGGTAGTCTGTTGTCGAGATTTTTTACTCCAACGGAAGGTATCCTTGTCATTAAGGAAGGTAGTCTGTTTTTGATATCTTTGTTACTCAATGGATGGTAGCCTTGTTATTATGGAAGGTAGTCTGTTGTCGACATCTTTGTTACTCAATGGATGCAAACCTTGTCATTATGGAAGGTAGTCTCTTGTCGATATTTTTGTTACTACAATGGATGGTAGCCTTGTCGTTATGAAAGGTAGTCTGCTGTCGATATTTTTGTTACTCCAATGGATGGTAGCCTTGTCTTTATGGAAGGTAGTCTGTTGTCGATATTTTTGTTACTCCTATGGATGGTAGCCTTGTCATTATGGAAGGTAGTCTATTGTCGAGATCTTTGTTACCTAATGGATGGCAGCCTTGTCATTATGGAAGGTAGTCTGTGGTAGAGATTTTTTTACTCTAATCGATGGTAGCCTTATCATTATGAAAGGAAGTCTTTTGTCGAGATTTTTGTTACTCCAGTGGACGGTATCCTTGTAATTATGGAAGGTAGTCTGTTGTCGAGATTTTTGTTACTCCAATGGATGGTAGCCTTGTCATATGGAAGGTAGTTTGTTGTCTAGATTTTTTTTACTGCAATGGATGGTAGCCTTGTCATTATGGAAGGTAGTTTGTTGTCGATATCTTTGTTACTCAATTGATGGTAGCCTTGTCATTATGGAAGGTAGTCTGTTGTCGAGATTTTTTTACTCCAATGGATGGTAGCCTTGTCATTATGGAAGGTAGTCTGTTATGGAGATTTTTGTTAGTCTAATGGATGGTAGCCTTGACATTATGGAACATACTCTGTTGTCGAGATTTTTATTACTCCAATGGATGGTAGCCTTGTCATTATGGAAGTTAGTTTCTTGTTCAGATTTTTGTTACTCCAATGGATGGTAGCCTTGTCATTATGAAAGGTAGTCTATTGTCGAGATTTTTGTTATTCCATTGGATAGTAGCCTTATTATTATGGAAGGTAGTCTGTTGTCGAGATTTTTGTTATCCCAATGGATGGTAACATTGTCATTATGGAAGGTAGTCTGTTGTCGAGATTTTTTTTACTCCAATGGATGGTAGCCTTGTCATTATGGAAGGTAGTCTGCTGTCGAGATTTTTGTTACTGCAATGGATGGTAACTTTGTCTTTATGGAAGGTAGACTTTTGTAAATATTTTTGTTACCCCAATGGATGGTAGCCTTGTCTTTATGGTAGGTAGTCTGTTGTCGATATTTTTGTTACTCATATGGATGGTAGCCTTTTCATTATGGAAGGTAGTCTATTGTCGAGATCTTTGTTACTCAATGGATGGTAGCCTTGTCATTATGGAAGGTAGTCTGTGGTAGAGATTGTTGTTACTCTAATGGATGGTAGCCTTGTCATTATGGAAGGAAGTCTTTTGTCGAGATTTTTGTTACTCCAATGGATGGTAGCCTTGTCATTATGGACCGTGGTCTATTGTCAAGATTTTTGTTACTCCAATGGATGGTATCCTTGTAATTATGGAAGGTAGTGTGTTGTCGACATTTTTTTTACTCCAATGGATGGTAGCCTTGTCATATGTAAGGTAGTCTGTTGTCGAGATTTTTTACTCCAATGGAACGTATCCTTGTCATTATGGAAGGTAGTCTGTTTTTGATATCTTTGTTACTCAATGGATGGTAGCCTTGTTATTATGGTAGGTAGTCTGTTGTCGACATCTTTGTTACTCGATGGATGCAAACCATGTCATTATGGAAGGTAGTCTGTTGTCGATATTTTTGTTACTACAATGGATGGTAGCCTTGTCGTTCTGAAAGGTAGTCTGCTGTCGATATTTTTGTTACTCCAATGGATGGTAGCCTTGTCTTTATGGAAGGTAGTCTGTTGTCGATATTTTTGTTACTCCTATGGATGGTAGCCTTGTCATTATGGAAGGTAGTCTATTGTCGAGATCTTTGTTACCTAATGGATGGCAGCCTTGTCATTATGGAAGGTAGTCTGTGGTAGAGATTTTTGTTACTCTAATCGATGGTAGCCTTATCATTATGAAAGGAAGTCTTTTGTCGATATTTTTGTTACTCCAATGGATGGTAGCCTTATCATTATGGACCGTGGTCTATTGTCGAGATTTTTGTTACTCCAATGGATGGTATCCTTGTAATTATGGAATGTAATCTTTTGTCGAGATTTTTGTTACTCTAATGGATGGTAGCCTTGTCATTATGGACCGTGGTCTATTGTCGAGATTTTTGTTACTCCAATGGATTGTATCCTTGTAATTAGGGAAGGTAGTCTGTTGTTGAGATTTTTGTTACTCCAATGGATGGTAGCCTTGTCATATGGAAGGTAGTTTGTTGTCGAGATTTTTTTTACTGCAATGGTTGGTAGCCTTGTCATTATGGAAGGTAGTTTGTTGTCGATATCTTTGTTACTCAATTGATGGTAGCCTTGTCATTATGGAAGGTAGTCTGTGGTCGAGATTTTTTTACTCCAATGGATGGTAGCCTTGTCATTATGGAAGGTAGTCTGTGGTAGAGATTTTTGTTACTCTAATGGATGGTAGCCTTGTCATTATGGAAGGAAGTCTTTTGTCGAGATTTTTGTTACTTCAAGGGATGGTAGGCTTTTCATTATGGAACGTAGTCTATTGTCTATATTTTTGTTACTCCAATGGATGGTAGCCTTGTCATTATGGAACTTAGTTTCTTGTTCAGATTTTTGTTACTCCAATGGATGGTAGCCTTGTCATTATGAAAGGTAGTCTATTGTCGAGATTTTTGTTATTCCATTGGATAGTAGCCTTGTTATTATGGAAGGTAGTCTGTTGTCGAGATTTTTGTTATCCCAATGGATGGTAACCTTGTCATTATGGAAGGTAGTATGTTGTCGATATTTTTTTTACTCAAATGGATGGTAGCCTTGTCATTATGGAAGGTAGTATGCTGTCGAGATTTTTGTTACTGCAATGGATGGTAACTTTGTCTTTATGGAAGGTAGTCTTTTGTAAATATTTTTGTTACTCCAATGGATGGTAGCCTTGTCTTTATGGAAGGTAGTCTGTTGTCGATTTTTTTGTTACTCCTATAGATGGTAGCCTTGTCATTATGGAAGGTAGTCTATTGTCGAGATCTTTGTTACTCAATGGATGGTAGCCTTGTCATTATGGAAGGTAGTCTGTGGTAGAGATTTTTGTTACTCTAATGGATGGTAGGCTTGTCATTATGGAAGGAAGTCTTTTGTCGAGATTTTTTTTACTCCAATGGATGGTAGCCTTGTCATTATGGACCGTGGTCTATTGTAGAGATTTTTGTTACTCCAATGGATGGTATCCTTGTAATTATGGAAGGTAGTCTGTTGTCGAGATTTTTGTTACTCCATTGGATGGTAGCCTTGTCATTATGGAAGGTAGTCTGTTGTCGATATTTTTGTTACTCCAATGGATGGTATACTTGTAATTATGGAAGGTAGTCTGTTGTCAAGATATTTTTTACTCCAATGGATGGTAGCCTTGTCATAATGAAAGGTAGTCTATTGTCGAGATTTTTGTTATTCCATTGGATAGTAGCCTTGTCATTATGGAAGATAGTCTGTTGTCGAGATTTTTGTTATCCCAATGGATGGTAACCTTTTCATTATGGAAGGTAGTATGTTTCGAGAGTTTTTTTACTCCAATGGATGGTAGCCTTGTCATTATGGAAGGTAGTCTGTTGAGGAGATTTTTGTTACTGCAATGGATGGTAGCCTTGTCTTTATGGAAGGTAGTCTGTTGTCGATATTTTTGTTAGTCCAATGGATGGTAGCCTTGTCTTTATGGAAGTTAGTCTATTGTCGATATTTTTGGTACTCCTATGGATGGTAGCCTTGTCATTATGGAAGGTAGTCTGTTGTCGAGATCTTTGTTACTCAATTGATGGCAGCCTTGTCATTATGCAAGGTAGTCTGTTGTAGAGATTTTTGTTACTGTAATGAATGGTTGCCTTTTCATTATGAAAGGAAGTCTATTATCGATATTTTTGTTACTCCAATGGATGGTAGCCTTGTCATTATGGACCATGGTCTATTGTCGAGATTTTTGTCACTACAATGGGTGGTAGCCTTGTAATTATGGAAGGTAGTCTATTGTCAAGATTTTTGTTATTCCATTGGATAATAGCCTTGTTATTATGGAAGGTAGTCTGTTGTCGATATTTTTGTTATCCCAATGGATGGTAACCTTGTCATTATGGAAGGTAGTTTGTTGTCGAGATTTTTTTTACTCCAATGGATGGTAGCTTTGTCATTATGGAAGGTAGTATGTTGTCAAGATTTTTGTTACTGTAATGGATGGTAGATTTGTATTTATGGATTGTAGTCTTTTGTAAATATTTTTGTTACTCCAATGGATGGTAGCCTTATCTTTATAGAAGGTAGTCTGTTGTCGATATTTTTGTTACTCCTATGGATGGTAGCCTTTTCATTATGGAAGGTAGTCTATTGTCGAGATCTTTGATACTCAATGGATGGTAGCCTTGTCATTATGGAAGGTTGTCTGTTGTCGAGATCTTTGTTACTCAATGGATGGCAGCCTTGTCATTATGCAAGGTAGTCTGTTGTAGAGATTTTTGTTACTGTAATGAATGGTTGCCTTTTCATTATGAAAGGAAGTCTATTATCGATATTTTTGTTACTCCAATGGATGGTAGCCTTGTCATTATGGACCATGGTCTATTGTCGAGATTTTTGTTACTACAATGGGTGGTAGCCTTGTAATTATGGAAGGTAGTCTATTGTCAAGATTTTTGTTATTCCATTGGATAATAGCCTTGTTATTATGGAAGGTAGTCTGTTGTCGAGATTTTTGTTATCCCAATGGATGGTAACCTTGTCATTATGGAAGGTAGTTTGTTGTCGAGATTTTTTTTACTCCAATGGATGGTAGCTTTGTATTTATGGATGGTAGTCTTTTGTCAATATTTTTGTTACTCCAATGGATGGTAGCCTTGTCTTTATGGAAGGTAGTCTGTTGTCGATATTTTTGTTACTCCTATGGATGGTAGCCTTGTCATTATGGAAGGTAGTCTATTGTCGAGATCTTTGTTACTCAATGGATGGTAGCTTTGTCATTATGGAAGGTAGTCTGTGGTAGAGATTTTTGTTACTCTAATGGATGGTAGCCTTGTCATTATGGAAGGAAGTCTTTTATCGAGATTTTTGTTACTCCAATGGATGGTAGCCTTGTCATTATGGACCATGGTTTATTGTCGAGATTTTTTTTACTCCAATGGATTGTATCCTTGTAATTATGGTAGGTAGTCTGTTGTCGAGATTTTTGTTACTCCAATGGATGGTAGCCTTGTCATTATGGAAGGTAGTCTAATGTCAATATCTTTCTTACTCAATGGATAGTAGCCTTGTCATTATGGAAGGTAGTCTGTTGTCGAGATTTTTTTTTACTGCAATGGATGGTAGCCTTGTCATTATGGAAGGTAGTTTGTTTTTGATATCTTTGTTACTCAATGGATAGTAGCCTTGTGATTATGGAAGGTAGTCTGTTGTTGAGATTTCTTTTACTCCAATGGATGGTAGCCTTGTCATTATGGAAGGTAGTCTGTTGTCGACATTTTTGTTACTCTAATGGATGGTAGCCTTGACATTATGGAACGTTGTCTGTTGTCGATATTTCTGTTACTTAAATGGATGGTAGGCTTGTCATTATGTAAAGTAGTCTGTTGTCGATATTTTTGTTACTCCAATGGATGGTAGCCTTGTCATTATGGAGGGTAGTTTGTTGTTCATATTTTTGTTACTCCAATGGATGGTAGCCTTGTCATTATGAAAGGTAGTCTATTGTCTAGATTTTTGTTATTCCATTGGATAGTAGCCTTGTTATTATGGAAGGTAGTTTGTTGTCGAGATTTTTGTTATCCCAATGGATGGTAACCTTGTCATTATGGAAGGTAGTCTGTTGTCGAGATTCTTTTTACTCCAATGGATGGTAGCTTTGTCATTATGGAAGGTAGTCTATTGTCTAGATTTTTGTTACTGCAATGGATGCTAGCTTTGTCTTTTTGGAAGGTAGTCTTTTGTCAATATTTTTGTTACTCCAATGGATGGTAGCCTTGTCTTTATGGAAGGTAGTTTGTTGTCGATATTTTTGTTACTTCTATGGATGGTAGCCTTGTCATTATGGAAGGTAGTCTATTGTCGAGATCTTTGTTACTCAATGGATGGTAGCCTTGTCATTATGGAAGGTAGTCTGTGGTAGAGATTTTTGTTACTCTAATGGATGGTAGCCTTGTCATTATGGAAGGAATTCTTTTGTCGGGATTTTTGTTTCTCCAATGGATGGTAGCCTTGTCATTATGGACTGTGGTCTATTGTCGAGATTTTTGTTACACCAATGTATGGTATCCTTGTAATTATGGAAGTTAGTCTGTTGTCGAGATTTTTGTTACTCCAATGGATGGTAGCCTTGTCATTATGGAAGGTAGTATGTTTCGAGATTTTTTTTACTCCAATGGAAGGTAGCCTTGTCATTATGGAAGGTAGTCTGTTTAGGAGATATTTGTTACTGCAATTGATGGTAGCCTTGTATTTATGGAAGGTAGTCTGTTGTCGATATTTTTGTTACTCCAATGGATGGTAGCCTTGTCATAATGAAAAGTAGTCTATTGTCGAGATTTTTGTTATTCCATTGGATAGTAGCCTTGTCATTATGGAAGGTAGTTTGTTGTCGAGATTTTTGTTATCCCAATGGATGGTAACCATGTCATTATGGAAGGTAGTATATTTCGAGATTTTTTTTACTCCAATGGATGGTAGGCTTGTCATTATGGAAGGTAGTCTGTTGAGGAGAATTTTGTTACTGAATGGATGGTAGCCTTGACTTTATGGAAGGTAGTCTATTGTCGATATTTTTGTTACTCCAATGGATGGTAGCCTTATCTTTATAGAAGTTAGTCTATTGTCGATATTTTTGGTACTTCTATGGATGGTAGCCTTGTCATTATGCAAGGTAGTCTATTGTCGAGATCTTTGTTACTCAATGGATGGTAGCCTTGTCATTATGGAAGGTAGTCTGTGGTAGAAATTTTTGTTACTCTAATGGATGGTAGCCTTGTCATTAAGGAAGGAAGTCTTTTGTCGAGATTTTTGTTACTCCAATGGATGGTAGCCTTGTCATTATGGACCATGGTCTATTGTCGAGATTTTTTTTACTCCAATGGATGGTAGCCTTGTCATTATGGAAGGTAGTCTGTTGTCGAGATTTTTTTTACTGCAATGGATGGTAGCCTTGTCATTATGGAAGGTAGTTTGTTGTCGATTTCTTTGTTACTCAATGGATAGTTACCTTATCATTATGGAAGGTAGTCTGTTGTTGAGATTCTTTTTACTCCAATGGATGGTAGCCTTGTCATTATGGAAGGTAGTCTGTTGTCGACATTTTTGTTACTCTAATGGATGGTAGCCTTGACATTGTGGAACGTAGTTTGTTGTCGAGATTTTTGTTACTTCAATGGATGGTAGGCTTGTCATTATGGAAAGTAGTTTGTTGTCAATATTTTTGTTACTCCAATGGATGGTAGCCTTGTCATTATGGAAGGTAGTTTGTTGTTCATATTTTTGTTACTACAATGGATGGTAACCTTGTCATTATGAAAGGTAGTCTATTGTCGAGATTTTTTTTTATCCCAATGGATGGTAAACTTGTCATTATGGAAGGTAGTCTGTTGTCGAGATTTTTTTTACTCCAATGGATGGTAGCTTTGTCATTATGGAAGGTAGTCTGTTGTCGAGATTTTTGTTACTGCAATGGATGGTAGCCTTGTCATTATGGAAGGTAGTCTTTTGTCAATATTTTTGTTACTCCATTGGATGGTAGCCTTGTCTTTATGGAAGGTAGTCTGTTGTCGATATTTTTGTTACTCCTATGGATGGTAGCCTTGTCATTATGGAAGGTAGTCTATTGTCGAGATCTTTGTTACTCAATGGATGGTAGCCTTGTCATTATGGAAGGTAGTCTATTGTCGATATTTTTGTTACTCCAATGGATGGTAGCCTTGTCATTATGGAAGGTAGTTTGTTGTCGATATTTTTTTTACTCCAATGGATGCAAGCCTTGTCATTATGGAAGGTAGTATATTGTCAAGATTATTTTTACTCCAATGGATGGTAGCCTTGTCATATGGAACGTAGTTTGTCGTCGAGATTTTTTTTACTGCAATGGATGGTAGCCTTGTCATTATGGAAGGTAGTTTTTTGTCGATATCTTTGTTACTCAATGGATAGTAGCCTTGTCATTATAGAAGGTAGTTTGTTGTCGAGATTTTTTTTACTCCAATGGATGGTAGCCTTGTCATTATGGAAGGTAGTCTGTTGTCGACATTTTTGTTACTCTAATGGATGGTAGCCTTGACATTATGGAACGTAGTCTGTTGTCGAGATTATTGTTACTTCAATGGATGGTAGGCTTGGCATTATGAAAAGTAGTCTGTTGTCAATATTTTTGTTACTCCAATGGATGATAGTCTTGTCATTATGGAAGGTAGTTTATTGTTCAGATTTTTGTTACTCCAATGGATGGTAGCCTTGTCATTATGAAAGGTAGTCTATTGTCGAGATTTTTGTTATTCCATTGGATAGTAGCCTTGTTATTATGGAAGGTATTCTGTTGTCGAGATTTTTGTTATCCCAATGGATGGTAACCTTGTCATTATGGAAGGTAGTCTGTTGTCGAGATTTTTTTTACTCCAATGGATGGTAGCTTTTTCATTATGGAAGGTAGTCTGTTGTCGAGATTTTTGTTACTGCAATGGATGGTAGCTTTTTCTTTATGGAAGGTAGTCTTTTGTCAATATTTTTGTTACTCCAATGGATGGTAGTCTGTTGTCAATATTTTTGTTACTCTTATGGATGGTATCCTTGTCATTATGGAAGGTAGTCTATTGTCGAGATCTTTGTTACTCAATGGATGGTAGCCTTGTCATTATGGAAGTAGTCTGTGGTAGAGATTTTTGTTACTCTAATGGATGGTAGCTTTGTCATTATGGAAGGAAGCCTTTTGTTGAGATTTTTGTTAGTCCAATAGATAGTAGCCTTGTCATTATGGACCATGGTCTATTGTCGAGATTTTTGTTACTCCAATGGATGGTATCCTTGTAATTATGGAAGGTAGTCTGTTGTCGAGATTTTTGTTACTCCAATGGATGGTAGACTTGTCATATGGAAGGTAGTTTGTTGTCGATATTTTTTTTACTGCAATGGATGGTAGCCTTGTCATTATTGAAGGTAGTCTGTTGTTGATATCTTTGTTACTCAATGGATAGTAGCCTTGTCATTATGGAAGGGAGTTTGTTGTCGAGATTTTTTTTACTCCAATGGATGGTAGCCTTGTCATTATGGAAGGTAGTCTGTTGTCGACATTTTTGTTACTCTAATGGATGGTAGCCTTGACATTATGGAACGTAGTCTGTTGTCGATATTTTCGTTACTCCAATGGATGGTAGCCTTATCATTATGGAAGGTAGTTTGTTGTTCAGATCTTTGTTACTCCAATGGATGGTAGGCTCGTTATTATGGAAGGTAGTCTTTTGTCGATATTTTTTTTTACTTCAATGGATGGTAGCCTTGTCTTTTTGGAAGGTAGTTTACTGTCGAGATTTTTGTTACTGCAATGGATGGTAACTTTGTCTTTATGGAAGGTACTCTTTTGTCAATATTTTTGTTACTCCAATGGATGGTAGCCTTGTCTTTATGGTAGGTAGTCTGTTGTCGATATTTTTGTTACTCCTATGGATGGTAGCCTTGTCATTATGGAAGGTAGTCTATTGTCGAGACCTTTGTTACTCAATGGATGGTAGCCTTGTCATTATGGAAGGTACTATGTGGTAGAGATTTTTGTTACTCTAATGGATGGTAGCCTTGTCATTATGGAAGGTAGTCTGTTGTCGAGATTTTTGTTACTTAATGGATGGTAGCCTTGTCATTATGGAAGGTAGTCTTTGGTAGAGAATTTTGTTACTCTAATCAATGGTAGCCTTGTCATTATGGAAGGAAGTCTTTTGTCGAGATTTTAGTTACTCCAATGGATGGTATCCTTGTAATTATGGAAGGTAGTCTGTTGTCGAGATTTTTGTTACTCCAATGGATGGTAGCCTTGTCATTATGGAAGGTAGTCTGCTGTCGATACTTTTTTTACTTCAATGGATGCTATCCTTGTCATTATGGTAGGTAGTATATTGTCAAGATTTTTTTTACTCCAATGAATCATAGCCTTGTCATATGGAAGGTAGTTTGTTGTCGAGATTTTTTTTACTGTAATGGATGGTAGCCTTGTCATTATGGAAGGTAGTTTGTTATCGATATCTTTGTTACTCAATGGATGGTAGCCTTGTCATTATGGAAGGTAGTCTGTTGTTGAGATTTTTTTTACTCTAATGGATGGTAGCCTTGTCATTATGGAACGTAGTCTGTTGTCGATATTTTTGTTACTCCAATGGATGGTAGCCTTGTCATTATGGAAGGTAGTTTGTTGTTCAGATTTTTGTTACTCCAATGGATGGTAGACTTGTCATTATGGAAGGTAGTCTACTGTCGAGATTTTTGTTACTGCAATGGATGGTAGCTTTGCCTTTATGGATGGTAGTCTTTTGTCAATATTTTTTTTACTCTAATGGATGGTAGCCTTGTCTTTATGGAAGGTAGTCTGTTGTCGATATTTTTGTTACTCCTATGGATGGTAGCCTTGTCATTATGGAAGGTAGTCTATTGTCGATATCTTTGTTACTCAATGGATGGTAGCCTTGTCATTATGGAAGGTAGTCTATGGTAGAGATTTTTGTTACTCTAATGGATGGTAGCCTTGTCATTATGGAAGGAAGTCTTTTGTCGAGATTTTTGTTACTCCAATGGATGGTAGCCTTGTCATTATGGACCGTGGTCTATTGTCAAGATTTTTGTTACTCCAATGGATGGTATACTTGTAATTATGGAAGGTAGTCTGTTGTCAAGATTTTTTTTACTCCAATGGATGGTAGCCTTGTCATATAAGGTAGTCTATTGTCGAGATTTTTTACTCCAATGGATGATATCCTTGTCATTATGGAAGGTAGTCTTTTTTTCATATCTTTGTTACTCAATGGTTGGTAGCCTTATTATTATGGAAGGTAGTCTGTTGTTGACATCTTTGTTACTCAATGGATGTTAGCCTTGTCATTATGGAAGGTAGTCTGTTGTCGAGATTTGTGTTACTACAATGGATGGTAGCCTTGTCATTATGGAAGGTAGTCTGTTGTCGACATTTTTGTTACTGTAATGGATAGTAGACTTGTCTTTATGGAACATAGTATGTTGTCGAAATTTTGGTTACTCCAATGGATGGTAGCCTTGTCATTATGGAAGGTAGTATGTCGTTGATATTTTTGTAACACAAATGGATTGTAGACTTGTCATTATGGAAAGTAGTTTGTTCTTCATATTTTTATTGCTCCAATGGATGGTAGCCTTGTCATAATGAAAGGTAGTCTATTGTCGAGATTTTTGTTATTCCATTGGATAGTAGCCTTGTCATTATGGAAGGTAGTATATTGTCAAGATTATTTTTACTCCAATGGATGGTAGCCTTGTCATATGGAACGTAGTTTGTCGTCGAGATTTTTTTTACTGCAATGGATGGTAGCCTTGTCATTATGGAAGGTAGTTTGTTGTCGATATCTTTGTTACTCAATGGATAGTAGCCTTGTCATTATAGAAGGTAGTTTGTTGTCGAGATTTTTTTTACTCCAATGGATGGTAGCCTTGTCATTATGGAAGGTAGTCTGTTGTCGACATTTTTGTTACTCTAATGGATGGTAGCCTTGACATTATGGAACGTAGTCTGTTGTCGAGATTATTGTTACTTCAATGGATGGTAGGCTTGGCATTATGAAAAGTAGTCTGTTGTCAATATTTTTGTTACTCCAATGGATGATAGTCTTGTCATTATGGAAGGTAGTTTATTGTTCAGATTTTTGTTACTCCAATGGATGGTAGCCTTGTCATTATGAAAGGTAGTCTATTGTCGAGATTTTTGTTATTCCATTGGTTAGTAGCCTTGTTATTATGGAAGGTATTCTGTTGTCGAGATTTTTGTTATCCCAATGGATGGTAACCTTGTCATTATGGAAGGTAGTCTGTTGTCGAGATTTTTTTTATTCCAATGGATGGTAGCTTTTTCATTATGGAAGGTAGTCTGTTGTCGAGATTTTTGTTACTGCAATGGATGGTAGCTTTTTCTTTATGGAAGGTAGTCTTTTGTCAATATTTTTGTTACTCCAATGGATGGTAGTCTGTTGTCAATATTTTTGTTACTCTTATGGATGGTATCCTTGTCATTATGGAAGGTAGTCTATTGTCGAGATCTTTGTTACTCAATGGATGGTAGCCTTGTCATTATGGAAGTAGTCTGTGGTAGAGATTTTTGTTACTCTAATGGATGGTAGCTTTGTCATTATGGAAGGAAGCCTTTTGTTGAGATTTTTGTTAGTCCAATAGATAGTAGCCTTGTCATTATGGACCATGGTCTATTGTCGAGATTTTTGTTACTCCAATGGATGGTATCCTTGTAATTATGGAAGGTAGTCTGTTGTCGAGATTTTTGTTACTCCAATGGATGGTAGACTTGTCATATGGAAGGTAGTTTGTTGTCGATATTTTTTTTACTGCAATGGATGGTAGCCTTGTCATTATTGAAGGTAGTCTGTTGTTGATATCTTTGTTACTCAATGGATAGTAGCCTTGTCATTATGGAAGGGAGTTTGTTGTCGAGATTTTTTTTTACTCCAATGGATGGTAGCCTTGTCATTATGGAAGGTAGTCTGTTGTCGACATTTTTGTTACTCTAATGGATGGTAGCCTTGACATTATGGAACGTAGTCTGTTGTCGATATTTTCGTTACTCCAATGGATGGTAGCCTTATCATTATGGAAGGTAGTTTGTTGTTCAGATCTTTGTTACTCCAATGGATGGTAGGCTCGTTATTATGGAAGGTAGTCTTTTGTCGATATTTTTTTTTACTTCAATGGATGGTAGCCTTGTCTTTTTGGAAGGTAGTTTACTGTCGAGATTTTTGTTACTGCAATGGATGGTAACTTTGTCTTTATGGAAGGTACTCTTTTGTCAATATTTTTGTTACTCCAATGGATGGTAGCCTTGTCTTTATGGTAGGTAGTCTGTTGTCGATATTTTTGTTACTCCTATGGATGGTAGCCTTGTCATTATGGAAGGTAGTCTATTGTCGAGACCTTTGTTACTCAATGGATGGTAGCCTTGTCATTATGGAAGGTACTATGTGGTAGAGATTTTTGTTACTCTAATGGATGGTAGCCTTGTCATTATGGAAGGTAGTCTGTTGTCGAGATTTTTGTTACTTAATGGATGGTAGCCTTGTCATTATGGAAGGTAGTCTTTGGTAGAGAATTTTGTTACTCTAATCAATGGTAGCCTTGTCATTATGGAAGGAAGTCTTTTGTCGAGATTTTAGTTACTCCAATGGATGGTATCCTTGTAATTATGGAAGGTAGTCTGTTGTCGAGATTTTTGTTACTCCAATGGATGGTAGCCTTGTCATTATGGAAGGTAGTCTGCTGTCGATACTTTTTTTACTTCAATGGATGCTATCCTTGTCATTATGGTAGGTAGTATATTGTCAAGATTTTTTTTACTCCAATGAATCATAGCCTTGTCATATGGAAGGTAGTTTGTTGTCGAGATTTTTTTTACTGTAATGGATGGTAGCCTTGTCATTATGGAAGGTAGTTTGTTATCGATATCTTTGTTACTCAATGGATGGTAGCCTTGTCATTATGGAAGGTAGTCTGTTGTTGATATTTTTTTTTACTCTAATGGATGGTAGCCTTGTCATTATGGAACGTAGTCTGTTGTCGATATTTTTGTTACTCCAATGGATGGTAGCCTTGTCATTATGGAAGGTAGTTTGTTGTTCAGATTTTGGTTACTCCAATGGATGGTAGACTTGTCATTATGGAAGGTAGTCTGCTGTCGAGATTTTTGTTACTGCAATGGATGGTAGCTTTGCCTTTATGGATGGTAGTCTTTTGTCAATATTTTTTTTACTCTAATGGATGGTAGCCTTGTCTTTATGGAAGGTAGTCTGTTGTCGATATTTTTGTTACTCCTATGGATGGTAGCCTTGTCATTATGGAAGGTAGTCTATTGTCGAGATCTTTGTTACTCAATGGATGGTAGCCTTGTCATTATGGTAGAGATTTTTGTTACTCTAATGGATGGTAGCCTTGTCATTATGGAAGGAAGTCTTTTGTCAAGATTTTTGTTACTCCAATGGATGGTAGCCTTGTCATTATGGACCGTGGTCTATTGTCAAGATTTTTGTTACTCCAATGGATGGTATACTTGTAATTATGGAAGGTAGTCTGTTGTCAAGATTTTTTTTACTCCAATGGATGGTAGCCTTGTCATATAAGGTAGTCTATTGTCGAGATTTTTTACTCCAATGGATGGTATCCTTGTCATTATGGAAGGTAGTCTGTTTTTCATATCTTTGTTACTCAATGGTTGGTAGCCTTATTATTATGGAAGGTAGTCTGTTGTTGACATCTTTGTTACTCAATGGATGTTAGCCTTGTCATTATGGAAGGTAGTCTGTTGTCGAGATTTGTGTTACTACAATGGATGGTAGCCTTGTCATTATGGAAGGTAGTCTGTTGTCGACATTTTTGTTACTGTAATGGATAGTAGACTTGTCTTTATGGAACATAGTATGTTGTCGAAATTTTGGTTACTCCAATGGATGGTAGCCTTGTCATTATGGAAGGTAGTATGTCGTTGATATTTTTGTAACACCAATGGATTGTAGACTTGTCATTATGGAAAGTAGTTTGTTCTTCATATTTTTATTGCTCCAATGGATGGTAGCCTTGTCATAATGAAAGGTAGTTTATTGTCGAGATTTTTGTTATTCCATTGGATAGTAGCCTTGTCATTATGGAAGGTAGTATATTGTCAAGATTATTTTTACTCCAATGGATGGTAGCCTTGTCATATGGAACGTAGTTTGTCGTCGAGATTTTTTTTACTGCAATGGATGGTAGCCTTGTCATTATGGAAGGTAGTTTGTTGTCGATATCTTTGTTACTCAATGGATAGTAGCCTTGTCATTATAGAAGGTAGTTTGTTGTCGAGATTTTTTTTACTCCAATGGATGGTAGCCTTGTCATTATGGAAGGTAGTCTGTTTTTCATATCTTTGTTACTCAATGGTTGGTAGCCTTATTATTATGGAAGGTAGTCTGTTGTTGACATCTTTGTTACTCAATGGATGTTAGCCTTGTCATTATGGAAGGTAGTCTGTTGTCGAGATTTGTGTTACTACAATGGATGGTAGCCTTGTCATTATGGAAGGTAGTCTGTTGTCGACATTTTTGTTACTGTAATGGATAGTAGACTTGCCTTTATGGAACATAGTATGTTGTCGAAATTTTGGTTACTCCAATGGATGGTAGCCTTGTCATTATGGAAGGTAGTATGTCGTTGATATTTTTGTAACACCAATGGATTGTAGACTTGTCATTATGGAAAGTAGTTTGTTCTTCATATTTTTATTGCTCCAATGGATGGTAGCCTTGTCATAATGAAAGGTAGTCTATTGTCGAGATTTTTGTTATTCCATTGGATAGTAGCCTTGTCATTATGGAAGCTAGTCTGTTGTCCAGATTTTTGTTATCCCAATGAATGGTAACCTTGCCATTATGGAAGGTAGTGTGTTTCAAGATTTTTTTTACTCCAATGGATGGTAGCCTTGTCATTATGGAAGGTAGTCTGTTGAGAAGATTTTTGTTGCTGCAATGGATGGTAGCCTTGTCTTTATGGAAGGTAGTCTGTTGTCGATATTTTTGTTACTCCAATGGATGGTAGCCTTGTCTTTATGGAAGTTAGTCAATTGTCGATATTTTTGGTACTCCTATGGATGGTAGCCTTGTCATTACGGAAGGTAGACTATTGTCGAGATATTAGTTACTCAATGGATGGCAGCCTTGTCATTATGCAAGGTAGTCTGTTATAGAGATTTTTGTTACTGTAATGGATGGTTGCCTTTTCATTATGAAAGGAAGTCTATTGTCGATATTTTTGTTAGTCCAATGGATGGTAGCCTTGTCATTATGGACCATGGTCTATTTTCGAAATTTTTGTTACTACAATGGGTGGTAGCCTTGTAATTATGGAAGGTAGTCTGTTGTCGAGATTTTTGTTACTCAATGGATGGTAGAATTGACATTATGGAAAGTAGTTTGGTTTCGAGATTTTTGTTACCGCAATGGATGTTAGGCGTGTCATTATCGAATGCAGTTTGTTGTCGATATTTTTGTTACTCCAATGGATGGTAGCCTTGTCATTATGGACCGTGGTCTATTGTCGAGATTTTTTTTACTACAATGGGTGGTAGCCTTGTAAACATCGAAGGTAGTCTGTTGTCAAGATTTTTGTTACTCCAATGGATGGTAGCCTTGTCATTATGGAAGGTCGTCTATTGTCGAGATTTTTGTTACTCTAATGGATGGTAGACTTGACATTATGGAAAGTAGTCTGCTTTCGAGATTTTTTTTACCGCAATGGATGGTAGGCGTGTCATTATGGAACGTAGTTTGTTGTCGAAATTTTTTTTACACCAATGAATGATAGCCTTGTCATTATGGATAGTACTCTGTTGTCTAGATTTTTGTTACTGCAATGAATGATAGCCTTGTCATTATGGAAGGTAGTCTATTGTAGAGATTTTTGTTACTCCAATGGATGGTAGCCTTGTCATTATGGAAGGAAGTTTGTTTTATAGATATTTGTAACTCCAATGGATGGTAGCGTTGTCATTATGGAAGGTAGTCTTTTGTTCAAATTTTTGTTACACCAATGGATGGTAGCATTGTCGTTATGGATGGTAGTCTTTTGTCGATTTTTTTGTTACTCCAATGGATGATAGCCTTGTCATTAGGGAAGGTAGTCTATTGTAGATATTTTTGTTACTCCAATGGATGGTAGCCTTGTCATTATGGAAGGAAGTCTGTTGTATAGATATTTGTAACTCCAATGGATGTTAGCCTTGTCATTATGGAAGGTAGTCTATTGTCGAGATTTTTGTTACTGCAATGGATGGTAGACTTGACATTATGGAAAGTAGTTTGTTGTCGAAATTTTTATTACACCAGTGGATGGTAGCCTTGTCGTTATGGATGGTAGACTGTTGTCTAAATTTTTGTTACTCCAATGGATGATAGCCTTGTCATTATGGAAGGTAGTCTGTTGTAGAGATTTTTGTTACTCCAATGGATGGTAGCCTTGTCATTATGGAAGGAAGTTTGTTGTCGATATTTTTGTTACTGCAATGGGTGGTAGCTTTGTCTTAATGGAAGGTAGTCTGTTGTCGATAATTTTGTTACTCCAATGGATGGTAGCCTTGTCTTTATGGAAGGTAGTCTATTGTCGATATTTTTGTTACTCATATGGATGGTATCCTTGTCATTATGGAAGGTAGTCTATTGTCGAGATCTTTGTTACTCCAATGGATGGTATCCTTATAATTATTGAAGGTAGTCTATTGTCGATATTTTTGTTAATCCAATGGATCGTAGCCTTATCATTATGGAAGGTAGTCTGCTGTCGGTATTTCTTTTACTCCAATGGATGGTAGCCTTGTCATATGGAAGGTAGTCTGTTGTCAAGATTTTTTTTACTCCAATGGATGGTAGCCTTGTCATTATGGAAGGTAGTCTGCTGTCGAGATATTTGTTACTGCAATGGATGGTAGCTTTGTCTTTATGGAAGGTAGTCTTTTGTCAATATTTTTTTTACTGTAATGGAGGGTAGCCTTGTCTTTATGGAAGGTAGTCAGTTGTCGATATTTTTGGTACTCCTATGGATGGTAGCCTTGTCATTATGGAAGGTAGTCTATTGTCGAGATCTTTGTTACTCATTGGATGGTAGCCTTGTCATTATGGAAGGTAGTCTGTGGTAGAGATTTTTGTTACTCTAATGGATGGTAGCCTTGTCATTATGGAAGGAAGTCTTTTTTCGAGATTTTTGTTACTCCAATGGATGGTAGCGTTGTCATTATGGACCGTGGTCTATTGTCAAGATTTTTGTTACTCCAATGGATGGTATACTTGTAATTATGGAAGGTAGTCTATTGTCGAGATTTTTTTTACTCCAATGGATGGTAGACCTGTCATTATGGAAGGTAGTCTATTGTGGAGATTTTTGTTACTCTAATGGATGGTAGACTTGACATTATGGAAAGTAGTCTGGTTTCGAGATTTTTGTTACCGCAATGGAAGGTAGGCGTGTCATTATCGAACATAGTTTGCTGTTGATATTTTTGTTACACCAATGGATGGTAGCCTTGTCGTTTTGGAAGGTAGTCAGTTGTCTAGATTTTTGTTACTCCAATGGATGATACCCTTGTCATTATGGAAGGTAGTTTGTTGTATAGATATTTGTAACTCCAATGGATGGTAGCCTTGTCATTATAGAAGGTATTCTGTTGCCGAGATTTTTGTTACTGCAATGGATGGTAGCCTTGTCTTTATGGAAGGTTGTCTATTGTCGATATTTTTGTTACTCATATTGATGGTAGCCTTGTCATTATGGAAGGTAGTCTATTGTCGAGATCTTTGTTACTCAACGGATGGTAGCCTTGTCATTATGGAAGGTAGTCTGTTGTAGAGATTTTTGTTACTCTAATGGATGGTAGCCTTGTCATTATGGAACAGAGTCTTTTTTCGACATTTTTGTTACTCCAATGCATGGTAGCCTTGTCATTATGGACTGTGGTCTATTGTTGATATTTTTGTTACTCTAATGGATGGTAGCCTTGTCTTTATGGAAGTTAGTCTATTGTCGATATTTTTGGTACTCCTTGAAGGAAAATTGCGATAAAAAATGCAGCAGAATATAGAATTTTCCTTTAGAGATCCTTACGAATAAGCATGGTCAGTGATAGAAATATTTACCTCTTATGGCGATTGAGACCTTTGATGTCGTGATCACGAGCGTTGATGAAGAACAACGCCTCTACTCAGTCCACACGAATAGATCGCTTCCGGTCACAGTGCTAGCTGATCACGAACGGAAACCTTGAGTGAGAGAGAGAATCAAAAACGAAATTGCATCAAGTGAAATTGCTTAATCACAAGGGATCTATTTATAGAATCACTCGTGTGGGCTACAAGCTAAAAGCCCAATAATGGCTATAAGCTAAAAGCCCAATTAAGCTTATGGACATCATACCTTAGGATGTACCATATATCACTTATCCACGTGGTACCTTACCACTTTCCGTATTACACTTAAGTGCACCGTACCTTACGGTGTTCCTTATTTATTCTATCTCTCATCAACCTGTCCTTATGTGTGTTACCCTGTAGGTTTTCGTGACGTTGGCAATTATATTAAATCACACATTTAATATAATAAACAGTGAGCGGTATCTAGCAACACATCACTGTTACCCAAGTCACAAAAATGTCATGTGATCTGACCAAACCTTTTCCGTGATAATATTTGTGTTGTACAATTACCCTTTTGCCCTCATGTCTATATTGAACACAAGGCATACACTGTGTCACCCTTGTCCAGTTCAATATTGGGCCCTTAGACATTTATCCTGTTATGCAGGATGAGCAAATTCCATCTAGGTCACTCGTGTCCCTTAGCATGCTTTGTGAAGTACCCATCAACCGTATTTATAGTCATCCAGTTACGAATGACGTTTGATCAGCAATAAAGTACTTGACTCTACATCTAGGGTCCATAGTGGTTTCAGGTCGAAGGGTGGTATACACCATTATCATCATGAAAATAACTTATGACACTTTGCATAACATTTTATGTAGTATTCTCATAGCGGGTCAATCCAGTATAAATATTACTCCTAATATTCATACCTATGTCAAGACTTGATAACTCCTTATCTATGATCCATGAGATGTGATCATCAATCTATCTTCATAATAATCTTAATGCTTTATTGTTATCCCACTTCACATTAAAGCTTAACTACGGATTCTTTAAGAATAGTTTCTTATGTTTAATGGGATCTCATGATTAAGTCACACTTAACATTTCATTAAACCAATAAACCATTGTAGGGCTTACACCAACACTCCTATGGATGGTAACCTTGTCATTATGGAAGGTAGTCTGTTGTCGAGATCTTTGTTACTCAATGTATGGTAGCCTTGTCATTATGGAAGGTAGTCTATTGTAGAGATTTTTGTTACTCTAATTGATGGAAGCCTTGTCATTATTGAAGGAAGTCTTTTTTCGAGATTTTTGTTACTCCAATGGATGGTAGCCTTGTCATTATGGACTGTGGTCTATTGTCGAGATTTTTTTTACTCCAATGGATGGTAGCCTTGTCTTTATCGAAGTTAGTCTATTGTCGATATTTTTGGTACTCCTATAGATGGTAGCCTTGTAATTATGGAAGGTAGTCTGTTGTCGAGATCTTTGTTACTCAATGGATGGCAGCCTTGTCATTATGCAAGGTAGTCTATTGTAGATATTTTTGTTACTGTAATGGATGGTAGCCTCGTTATTATGAAAGGAAGTCTTTGGTCGATATTTTTGTTACTCCAATGGATAGTAGACTTGTCATTATGGACCGTGGTCTATTGTCGAGATTTTTGTTACTGCAATGGGTGGTAGCCTTGTAATTATGGAACGTAGTCTGTTGTCAAGATTTTTATTACCCCAATGGATGGTAGCCTTTTCATTATGGAAGGTAGTCTATTGTCGACATTTTTGTTACTCTAATGGATGGTAGCCTTGTCTTTATGGAACCTAGTCTGTTGTCGATATCTTTGTTACCCAATGGATGGTAGCCTTGTCATTATGGAAGGTAGTCTATTGTCGATATTTTTGTTACTCGAATGGATGGTGGCCTTGTCTTTATGGAACGTAGTCTATTGTCGAGATTTTTGTTACACCAATGGATTGTAGCCTTGTCATTATGGAAAGTAGTTTATTCTTCGTATTTTTGTTACTCCAATGGATGGTCGCCTTGTCATAATGAAAGGAAGTATATTGTCGAGATTTTTGTTATTCCATTGGATAGTAGCCTTGTCATTATGGAAGGTTGTCTGTTGTCGAGATTTTTGTTATACCAATGAATGGTAACCTTGCCATTATGGAAGGTAGTATGTTTCAAGATTTTTTTTACTCCAATGGATGGTAGCCTTGTCATTATGGAAGGTAGTCTGTTGTCGATATTTTTGTTACTCCAATGTATGGTAGCCATGTCTTTATAGAAGTTAGTCTATTGTCGATATTTTTGGTACTCCTATGGATTGTAGCCTTGTCATTATGGAAGGTAGTCTGTTGTCGAGATTTTTGTTACTGTAATGGATGGTTGCCTTTTCATTATGAAAGGAAGTCTATTGTCGATATTTTTGTTACTCTAATGGGTGGTAGCCTTGTAATTATGGAAGGTAGTCTGTTGTCAAGATTTTTGTTACTCCAATGGAATGTAGCCTTGTCATTATGGAAGGTATTCAATTGTCGAGATTTTTGTTACTCAATGGATGGTAGAATTGACATTATGGAAAGTAGTTTGGTTTCGAGATTTTTGTTACCGCAATGGATGGTAGGCGTGTCATTATGGAAGGTAGTTTGTTGTCGATATTTTTGTTACAACAATGGATGGTAGCCTGGTCGTTATGGAAAGTAGTCTGTTGTCTAGATTTTTGTTACTCCAATGGATGATAGCCTTGTCATTATGGAAGGTAGTCTGTTGTATATATATTTGTAACTCCAATGGATGGTAGCCTTGTCATTATCGAAGGTAGTATGTTGTCGAGATTTTTGTTACTGCAACGGATGGTAGCTTTGTCTTAATGGAAGGTAGTCTGTTATCGATAATTTTTTTACTCCAATGGATGGTAGCCTTGTCTTTATGGAAGGTAGTCTATTGTTGATATTTTTGTTACTCATATGGATGGTATCCTTGTCATTATGGAAGGTAGTATAGTATATTGTCGAGATCTTTGTTACTCCAATGGATGGTATCCTTATAATTATTGAAGGTAGTCTATTGTCGATATTTTTGTTAATCCAATGGATGGTAGCCTTATCATTATGGAAGGTAGTCTGTTGTCGGTATTTTTGTTACTCCAATGGATGATAGCCTTGTCATTATGGAAGGTAGTCTATTGTCGAGATTTTTTTTACTCCAATGGATGGTAGACTTGTCATTATGGAAGGTAGTCTGCTGTCGAGATATTTGTTACTGCAATGGATGGTAGCTTTCTCTTTATGGAAGGTAGTCTTTTGTCAATATTTTTTTTACTCCAATGGATGGTAGCCTTGTCTTTATGGAAGGTAGTTTGTTGTCGATATTTTTGTTACTCCAATGGATGGTAGCCTTGTCATTATAGAAGGTAGTCTGTTGTCGAGATTTTTGTTACTGCAATGGATGGTAGCCTTGTCTTTATGGAAGGTAGTCTATTGTCGATATTTTTGTTACTCATATGGATGGTAGCCTTGTCATTATGGAAGGTCGTCTATTGTGGAGATCTTTGTTACTCAATGGATGGTAGCCTTGTCATTATGGAAGGTAGTCTGTTGTAGAGATTTTTGTTACTCTAATGGATGGTAGCCTTGTCATTATGGAAGGAAGTCTTTTTTCGAGATTTTTGTTACTCCAATGCATGGTAGCCTTATCATTATGGACTGTGGTCTATTGTCGATATTTTTGTTACTCCAATGGATGGTAGCCTTGACTTTATGGAAGTTGGTCTATTGTCGATATTTTTGGTACTCCTATGGATGGTAGCCTTGTCATTATGGAAAGTAGTCTGTTGTCGAGATCTTTGTTACTCAATGGATGGAAGCCTTGTCATTATGCAAGGTAGTCTGTTGGAGAGATTTTTGTTACTGTAATGGATTGTAGCCTTGTTATTATGAAAGGAAGTCTTTTGTCGATATTTTTGTTACTCCAATGGATAGTAGCCTTGTCATTATCGACCGTGGTCTATTGTCGAGATTTTTGTTACTGCAGTGGGTGGTAGCCTTGTAATTACGGAAGGTAGTCTGTTGTCAAGATTTTGGTTACTCCAATGGATGGTAGCCTTGTCATTATGGAAGGTAGTCTATTGTCGAGATTTTTGTTACTCTAATGGATGGTAGACTTAAAATTATGGAAATAAGTCTGGTTTCGAGATTTTTGTTACCACAATGGATGTAGGCGTGTCATTATGGAACGTAGTTTGTTGTCGTTATGGAAGGTAGACTGTTTTCTAGATTTTTGTTACTCCAATGGATGATAGCCTTGTCATTATAGAAGGTAGTCTATTGTAGAGATTTTTGTTACTCCAATGGATGGTAGCCTTGTCATTATGGAAGGAAGTCTGTTGTATAGATATTTGTAACTCCAATGGATGGCAGCCTTGTCATTATGGAAGGTAGTCTGTTGTCGAAATTTTTGTTATCCCAATGGATGGTAACCTTCTCTTTATGGAAGGTAGTCTGTTGTCGAGATTTTTTTTACTCCAATGGATGGTAGCCTTGTCATTATGGAAGGTAGTCTACTGTCGAGATTTTTGTTACTGCAATGGATGGTAGAATTGTCTTTATGGAAGGTAGTTTTTTGTCAATATTTTTGTAACTCCAATGGATGGTAGCTTTGTCTTTATGGAAGGTAGTCTGTTGTCGATATTTTTGTTACTCCTATGGATGGTAGCCTTGTCATTATGGAAGGTAGTCAATTGTCGAGATCTTTGTTACTCAATGGATGGTAGCCTTGTCATTATGGAAGGTAGTCTGTGGTAGAGATTATTGTTACTCTAATGGATGATAGCCTTGTCATTATGGAAGGAAGTCTTTTGACGAGATTGTTGTTACTCCAATGGATGGTAGCCTTGTCATTATGGATTGTGGTCTATTGTCAAGATTTTTGTTACTCCAATGAATGGTATCCTTGTAATTATGGAAGATAGTCTGTTGTCGAGATTTTTTTTACTTCAATGGATGGTAGCCTTGTTATATGTAAGGTAGTCTGTTGTCGAGATTTTTTACTCCAATGGATGGTATCCTTGTCATTATGGAAGGTAGTCTGTTTTTGATATCTTTGTTACTCAATGGATGGTAGCGTAGTTATTATGGAAGGTAGTCTGTTGTCGATATCTTTGTTATTCAATGGATGCTAGCCTTGTCATTATGGAAGGTAGTTTGTTGTCGAGATTTTTGTTACTACAATGGATGGTAGCCTTGTGATTATGGATGGTAGTCTACTATCGATATTTTTGTTCCTAAAATGAATGGTAGACTTGTCTTTATGGAAGGTAGTTTGTTGTCGATATTTTTGTTACTCCTATGGATGGTAGCCTTGTCATTATGGAAGGTAGTTTATTGTCGAGATCTTTGTTACTCAATGGATGGTAGCCTTGTCATTATGGAAGGTAGTCTGTGGTAGAGATTTTTGGTAATCTAATGAATGGTAGCCTTGTCATTATGGAAGGAAGTCTTTTGTCGAGATTTTTGTTATTCAAATGGATGGTAGCCTTGTCATTATGGAAGGTAGTCTATTGTCGAGATTTTTGTTACTCCAATGGATGGTAGACTTAAAATTATGGAAGGTAGTCTGTTGTAGATATTTTTGTTACTCCAATGGATGGTAGCCTTGTCATTATGGAAGGAAGTCTGTTGTATAGATATTTGTAACTCCAATGGATGGTAGCCTTGTCATTATGGAAGGTAGTCTTTGTCGAGATTTTTGTTACTGCAATGGATGGTAGCCTTGTCATTATGGAAGGAAGTATGTTGTATAGATTTTTGTAACTCCAATGGATGGTAGCATTGTCATTATAGAAGGTAGTCCGTTGTCGAGATCTTTGTTACTGCAATGGATGGTAGCCTTATCTTAATGGAAGGTAGTCTATTGTCGATATTTTTGGTACTCCTATGGATGGTAGCCTTGTCATTATGGAAGGTAGTTTGCTGTCGATAATTTTGTTACTCCAATTGATGGTAGCCTTGTCATTATGGAAGGTAGTCTGTTGTCGAGATTTTTTTTACTCCAATGGATGGTAGCCTTGTCATTATGGAAGGTAGTCTGTTGTCGAGATTTTTTTTACTCCAATGGATGGTAGCCTTGTCATATGGAAGGTAGTCTGTTGTCGATATTTTTTATACTCCAATGGATGGTAGCCTTGTTATATGGAAGGTAGTCTGTTGTCGATATTTTTTTTACTGCAATGGATGGTAGCCTTGTCATTATGGAAGGTAGTCTGTTGTCGATATCTTTGTTACTCAATGGATGGTAGCCTTGTCATTATGGTAGGTAGTTTGTTGTCGATATCTTTGTTACTCAATGGATGGTAGCCTTTTCATTATGGAAGGTAGTCTGTTGTCGATATTTTTGTTACTCCAATGGATGGTAGCCTTGTCATTATGGAAGTTAGTCTGTTATCGAGATTTTTGTTACTCTAATGGATGGTAGCCTTGTCTTTATGGAACGTAGTCTGTTGTCGACATTTTTGTTACTACAATGGATGGTATCCTTGTCATTATGGAACGTAGTGTGTTGTTGATATTTTTGTTACTCCAATGGATGATAGCCTTTTCATTATTAAAGATAGTCTATTGTCGAGATTTTTGTTACTCCAAATGATGCTAGCCTTGTCGTTATGGAAGGTAGTCTGTTGTCGAGATTTTTTTTACTCCAATGGATGGTAGCCTTGTCATATGTAAGGTAGTCTTTTGTCGAGATTTTTTTTACTCCAATGGGTGGTATCTTTATCATTATGGAAGGTAGTCTGTTGTCGATATCTTTGTCACTCAATGGATGGTAGCCTTGTTATTATGGAAGGTACTCTGTTGTCGAGATCTTTGTTACCCAATGGATGCTAGCCTTGTCATTATGGAAGGTAGTCTGTTATCGATATTTTTGTTACTCCAATGGATGGTAGCCATGTCATTATGGAAGGTAGTCTGCTGTCGATATTTTTGTTACTCCAATTGATGGTAGCCTTGTCATTATGGAAGGTAGTCTATTGTCGAGATTTTTGTTACTCTAATGGATGATAGCCTTGTCATTATGGAAGGTAGTATGTCGTTGAGATTTTTGTTACTCCAATGGATTGTATCCTTGTCATTATGGAAGGTAGTCTGTTGTTCATATTTTCGTTACTCCAATGGATGGTAGCCTTGTCATTATGAAAGGTAGTCTATTGTCGAGATGTTTTTTACTCCAATGTAAGGTAGCCTTGTCATTATGGAAGGTAGTCTGTTGTCGATATTTTTGTTGCTCCAATGGATGGTAGCCTTGTCATTATGGAAGGTAGTCTGTTGTCGAAATTTTTATTACTCCAATGGATGGTAGCCTTGTCATTATGGAAGGTAGTATGTCGTTGAGATTTTTGTTACGCCAATGGATTGTATCCTTGTCATTATGGAAGGTAGTCTGTTGTTCAAATTTTTGTTATTGTAATGGATGGTAGCCTTGTCTTTATGGAAGGTAGTCTATTGTCTATATTTTTGGTACTCCTATGGATGGTAGCCTTGTCATTATGGAAAGTTCTCTGTTGTCGAGATCTTTGTTACTCAATGGATGGAAGCCTTGTCATTATGCAAGGTAGTATGTTGTAGAGATTTTTGTTACTGTAATGAATGGTATCCTTGTCGTTATGGAAGGAAGTCTTTTGTCGATATTTTTGTTACTCCAATGGATGATAGCCTTGTCATTATGGAAGGTAGTATTTTGTAGAGATTTTTGTTACTCCAATGGATGGTAGCCTTGTCATTATGGAAGGAAGTCTGTTGTATAGATTTTTGTAACTCCAATGGATGGTAGCCTTGCCATTATGGAAGGTAGTCCGTTGTCGATATTTTTGTTACTGCAATGGATGGTAGGCGTGTCATTATGGAACTTAGTTTGTTGTCGATAGTTTTGTTACTCCAATGGATGGTTGCCTTGTCGTTATGGAAGGTAGTTTGTTGTCTAAATTTTTTTTACTCCAATGGATGGTAGCCTTCTCATTATGGACGGAAGTCTGTTGTATAGATTTTTGTAACTCCATTGGATGGTATCCTTGTCATTATGGAAGGTAGTTTGTTGTCAAGATTTTTGTTACTGCAATGGATGGTAGCTTTGGCTTAATGGAAGGTAGTCTGTTGTCGATATTTTTGTTACTCCAATGGATGGTAGCCTTGTCATTATGGAAGGCCGTTTGTTGTATAGTTTTTTGTAACTCCAATGGATGGTAGCCTGGTCATTATGGAAGGTAGTGTGTTGTCGATATATTTTTTAATGCAATGGAGTGTAGCTTTGTCTTTATGGAAGGTAGTATGTTGTCAAGATATTTGTTACTCTAATGGATTGTAGCCTTGTCATTATGGAAGGTAGTCTATTGTTCATATTTTTGTTACTCCAATGGATGGTAGCCTTGTTATTATGAAAGGTAGTCTATTGTCGAGATTTTTGTTATTTTATTGGATAGTAGCCTTGTCATTATGGAAGGTAGTCTGTTGTCGAGATTTTTGTTATCCCAATGGATTGTAACCTTGTCATTATGGAAGGTAGTCTGTTTCAAGATTTTTTTTACTCCAATGGATGGTAACCTTGTCATTATGGAAGGTAGTCTATTGAGGAGATTTTTGTTATTGCAATGAATTGTAGCCTTTTCTTTATGGAAGGTAGTCTGTTGTCGTTATTTTTGTTACTCCAATGGATGGTAGCCTTGTCTTTATTGAAGGTAGTCTGTTGTCGATATTTTTGGTACTCCTATGGATGGTAGCCAAGTCATTATGGAAGGTAGTATGTCGTTGAGATTTTTGTTACTCCAATGGATTTTAGCATTATCTTTATGGAAGGTAGTCTGTTATCGATATTTTTGTTACTCCAATGGATGGTAGACTTGACATTATGGAAAGTAGTTTGGTTTCAAGATTTTTGTTACCGCAATGGATGGTAGTCGTGTCATTATGCATCATAGTTTGTTGTCGATATTTTTGTTACTCCAATGGATGGTAGCCTTGTCGTTGTGGAAGGTAGTCTGTTGTCGTTATTTTTGTTACTCCAATGGATGATAGCCTTGTCATTATGGAAGGTAGTCTGTTGTAGAGATTTTTGTTACTCCAATGGATGGTAGCCTTGTCATTATGGAAGGAAGTTTGTTGTATAGATTTTTGTTACTCCAATGGATTGTATCCTTGTCATTGTAGAAGGTAGTTTGTTGTCGATCTTTTTGTTACTCCAATGGATGGTAGTCTTGACATTATGGAAAGTAGTCTGGTTTCGAAATTTTTGTTACCGCAATGGATGGTAGGCGTGTCATTATACAACATAGTTTGTTGTCGATATTTTTGTTACTCCAATTGATGGTAGCCTTGTCGTTATGGAAGGTAGTTTGTTGTCTAGATTTTTGTTACTCCAATAGATGATAGCCTTGTCATTATGGAAGGTAGTCTGTTGTAGATATTTTTGTTACTCCAATGGATGGTAGCCTTTTCATTATGGAAGGAAGTCTGTTGTATAGATTTTTGTTACTCCAATGGATTGTATCCTTGTCATTATGGAAGGTAGTATGTTGTTCATATTTTTGTTACTCCAATGGATGGTAGCCTTGTCATTATGGAAGGTTGTCTGTTGTCGAAATTTTTGTTACTCCAATGGATGGTAGCCTTGTCATTATGGAAGGTAGTATGTCGTAGAGATTTTAGTTACTCCAATGGATTGTATCCTTGTCATTATGGAAGGTAGACTGTTGTTCATATTTTTGTTATTGCAATAGATGGTAGCCTTGTCATTATGGAAGGTAGTCTTATGTCGATATTTTTGTTACTCCTACAGATGGTAGCCTTGTAATTACGGAAGGTAGTATGTTGTAAAGATTTTTGTTACTCCAATGGATGATAGCATTGTCATTATGGAAGGTAGTATGTCGTTGAGATTTTAGTTACTCCAATGGATTGTATCCTTGTCATTATGGATGCTAGTATGTTGTTCATATTTTTGTTATTGCAATAGATGGTAGCCTTGTCTTTATGGAAGTTAGTCTATTGTCGATATTTTTGGTACTCCTATGGATGGTAACCTTGTCATTATGGAAGGTAGTCTGTTGTCGAGATCTTTGTTACTCAATTGTTTGCAGCCTTGTCATTATGCAAGGTAGTCTGTTGTATAGATTTTTGTTACTATAATGAATGGTAGCCTTGTCATTATGGAAGGAAGTCTTTTGTCGATATTTTTGTTACTCCAATGGATGGTAGCCTTGTAATTATGGAAGGTAGTCTGTTGTCGAGATTTTTGTTACTCCAATGGATGGTAGCCTTGTCATTATGCAAGATAGTCTATTGTCGAGATTTTTGTTACTCTAATGGATCGTAGACTTGACATTATGGAAAGTAGTCTGGTTTCGAGCTTTTTGTTACTGCAATGGATTGTAGGCGTGTCAGTATGGAATGTAGTTTGTTGTCGATATTTTTGTTACTCCAATGGATGGTAGCCTTGTCATTATGGAAGGTAGTCTGTTGTCTCCATTTTCGTTACTCCAATGGATGATAGCGTTGTCATTATGAAAGGTAGTCTGTTGTAGATATTTTTGTTACTCCAATGGATGGTAGCCTTGTAATTATGGACGGAAGTCTGTTGTATAGATTTTTGTAACTCCATTGGATGGTAGCCTTGTCATTATGGAAGGCAGTCTGTTGAAAAGATTTTTGTTACTGCAATGGATAGTAACTTTGTCTTAATGGATGGTAGTCTGTTGTCGATATTTTTGTTACTACAATGGATGGTAGCCTTGTCATTATGGAAGGCAGTCTGTTGTATAGTTTTTTGTAACTCCAATGGATGGTAGCCTTGTCATTATGGAAGGTAGTGTGTTGTCGAGATTTTTGTTAATGCAATGGAGTGTAGCTTTGTCTTTATGGAAGGTAGTCTATTGTCGAGATTTTTGTTACTCTAATTGATTGTAGCCTTGTCATTATGGAAGGTAGTCTGTTTCAAGATTTTTTTTACTCCAATGGATGGTAGTCTTGTCATTATGGAAGGTAGTCTGTTGATGAGATTTTTGTTATTGCAATGGATGGTAGCCTTTTCTTTATGGAAGGTAGTTTGTTGTCGATATTTTTTTACTCCAATGGATGGTAGCCTTGTCTTTATTGAAGGTAGTCTATTGTCGATATTTTTGGTACTCCTATGGATGGTAGCCATGTCATTATGGAAGGTAGTATGTCGTTGAGATTTTTGTTACCCCAATGGATTGTAGCATTGTCTTTATGGAAGGTAGTCTGTTGTCGATATTTTTGTAACTCTAATGGATGGTAGACTTGACATTATGAAAAGTAGTCTGGTTCCGAGATTTTTGTTACCGCAATGGATGGTAGGCGTGTCATTATGCAACATAGTTTATTGTCGATATTTTTGTTACTCCAATGGATGGTAGCCTTGTCTTTATGGAAGGAAGTCTGTTGTATAGATTTTTGTTACTCCAATGGATGGTAGCCTTGTCATTATTGAAGGTAGTCCGTTGTCGAGATTTTTGTTACTGCGATGGATGGTAGCTTTGTCTTAATGGAAGGTAGTTTGTTGTCGATATTTTTGTTACTCCAATGGATGGTAGCCTTGTCTTTATGGAAGTTAGTTTGTTGTCGATATTTTTGGTACTCCTATGGATGGTAGCCTTGTCATTATGGAAGGTTGTCTATTGTCGAGATCTTTGTTACTCCAATGGATGGCAGCCTTGTCATTATGGAAGGAAGTCTTTTGTCATTATTTTTGTTACTCTAAAGGATGGTAGCCTTGTAATTATGGAAGGTAGTCTATTGTCGAGATTTTTGTTACTCTAATGGATGGTAGACTTGACATTATGGAAAGTAGTCTGGTTTCGAGATTTTTGTTACCACAATGGATGGTAGGCGTCTCATTACGGAACGTAGTTTGTTGTCGATATTTTTTTTACTCCAATGGATGGTAGCCTTGTCGTTATGGAAGGTAGTCTGTTCTCTAGATTTTTGTTACTCCAATGGATGATAGCCTTGTCATTATGGAAGGTAGTCTGTTGTAGAGATTTTTGTTACTCCAATGGATGGTAGCCTTGTCATTATGGAAGGAAGTCTGTTGTATATATTTTTGTAACTCCAATGGATGGTAGCCTTGTTATTATGTAAGGTAGTCTGTTGTCGAGATTTTTCTTACTGTAATGGATGGTACCTTTGTCTTAATGGAAGGTACTTTGTTGTCGATATTTTTGTTACTCCAATGGATGGTAGCCTTGTCTTTATGGAAGGTAGTCTATTGCCGATATTTTTGTTACTCCTATGAATGGTAGCCTTGTCATTATTCAAGGTAGTTTATTATCGAGATCTTTGTTACTCAATGGATGGTAGCCTTGTCATTATGAAAGGTAGTCTGTTGTAGATATTTTTGATAGTCCAATGGATGGTAGCCTTGTCATTATGGACTGTGGTCTATTGTCGAGATTTTTGTTACTCCAATGGATGGTAACCTTATAATTATGGAAGGTAGTCTGTTTCATGATTTTTTTTACTCCAATGGATGGTAGCCTTGTCATTATGGAAGGTAGTCTATTGAGGAGATTTTTGTTATTGCAATGGATGGTTGCCTTTTCTTTATGGAAGGTAGTCTGTTGTCGATATTTTTGTTACTCCAATGGATGGCAACCTTGTCTTTATTGAAGGTAGTCTGTTGTCGATATTTTTGGTACTCCTATGGATGGTAGCCAAGTCATTATGGAAGGTAGTATGTCGTTGAGATTTTTGTTACTCCAATGGATTTTAACATTGTCTTTATGGAAGGTAGTTTGTTATCGATATTTTTGTTACTCCAATGGATTGTAGACTTGACATTATGGAAAGTAGTCTGGTTTCGAGATTTTTGTTACTGCAATGGATGGTAGTCGTGTCATTATGCATCATAGTTTGTTGTCGATATTTTTGTTACTCCAATGGATGGTAGCCTTGTCGTTATGGAAGGTAGTCTGTTGAGGAGATTTTTGATACTCTAATGGATGGTAGCCTTGTCATTATGGAAGGTAGTCTTTTGTCGAGATATTTGTTAGTCCAATGGATGGTAGCCTTGTCATTATGGACTGTGGTCTATTGTCGAGATTTTTGTTACTTCAATGGATGGTAACCTTGTAATTATGGAAGGTAGTCTGTTGTCGAGATTTTTGTTACTCCAATGGATGGTAGCCTTGTCATTTTGGAAGGTAGTCTGCTGTCGATATTTTTGTTACTCCAATGGACGGTAGCCTTGTCATTATGGAAGGTAGTTTATTGTCGAGATTTTTTTTACTGCAATGGATGGTAGCCTTGTCATTATCGAAGGTAGTCTATTGTCGATATCTTTGTTACTCAATGGATGGTAGCCTTGTCATTATGGAAGGTAGTCTGTTGTCGATATCTTTGTTACTCAATGGATGGTAGCCTTATCATTATGGCAGGTAGTCTGTTGTTGATATCTTTGTTACCCAATGGATGCTAGCCTTGTCAATATGGAAGGTAGTCTGCTGTCGAGATTTTTGTTACTCTAATGGATGGTGGCCTTGTCTTTATGGAACATAGTCTATTGTCGAGATTTTTGTAACTCCAATGGATGGTAGTCTTGTCATTATGGAACATAGTGTGTTGTTGATATTTTTGTTACTCCAATGGATGGTAGCTGTTGTCGAGACTTTTTTTACTCCAATGGATGGTAGCCTTGTCATATGTAAGTTAGTCTGTTGTCGAGATTTTTTTTACTCCAATGGATGATATCCTTGTCATTATGGAAAGTAGTCTGTTATCGATATCTTTGTTACTCAATGGATGGTTGCCTTGTCATTATGGAAGGTAATCTGTTGTCGATATCTTTGTTTCTCAATGGATGGTAGCCTTGTCATTATGGCAGGTAGTCTATTGTCGATATCTTTGTTACTCAATGGATGCTAGCCTTGTCATTATGCCAGGTAGTCTGTTGTCCATATCTTTGTTACCCAATGGATGGTAGCAATGTCATTATGGAAGGTAGTATGTTGTCGAGATTTTTGTTACTCTAATGGATGGTGGCCTTGTCTTTATGGAACATAGTCTATTGTCGAGAATTTTGTTACTCCAATGGATGGTAGCCTTGTCATTATGGAACGTAGTGTGTTGTTGATATTTTTGTTACTCCAATGGATGGTAGCCTTTTCATTTTTGAAGATAGTCTATTGTCAAGATTTTTGTTACTCCAATGGATGGTAGCCTTGACATTATGGATGGTAGTCTGTTGTCGAGACTTTTTTTACTCCAATGGATGGTAGCCTTGTTATATGTAAGGTAGTCTGTTGTCGATATTTTTGTTATACCAATGGATGGTAACCTTGTCATTATGGAAGGTAGTCTATTGTCAATATTTTTGTTACCCCAATGGATGTTAGCCTTGTCATTATGGAAGGTAGTCTGTTGTCGATATTTTTGTTACTCCAATGGACGGTAGCCTTGTCAATACGGAAGGTAGTTTGTTGTCTAGATTTTTGTTACTCCAATGGATGATAGCCTTGTCATTATGGAAGGTAGTCTATTGTACAGATTTTTGTTACTCCAATGGATGTTAGCCTTATCTTTATGGAAGGTAGTCTGTTGTCGAGATTTTTATTACTGCAATGGATGGTAGCTTTGTCTTTATAGAAGGTAGTTTGTTATTGATATTTTTGTTACTCCAATGGATGGTAGCCTTGCCTTTATGGAAGGTAGTCTATTGTCGATATTTTTGTTACTCATATGGATGTTAGCCTTGTAATTATGGAAGCTAGTCTATTTTCGAGATCTTTATTACTCAATGGATGGTAGCCTTGTCATTATGGAAGGTAGTCTGTTGTAGAGATTTTTGTTACTCTAATGGATGGTAGCCTGACCATTATGGACCGTGGTCTATTGTCGACATTTTTTTTACTCCAATGGATGGTATCCTTGTAATTATGGAAGGTAGTCTTTTTTCGAGATTTTTGTTACTCCTATGGATGGTAGCCTTATCATTATGGAAGGTAGTTTGCTGTCCATATTTTTGTTACTCCAATGGATTGTAGCCTTGCCATTATGGAAGGTAGTCTATTGACAAGATTTTTTTTACTACAACGGATGGTAGCCTTGTCATATGGAAGGTAGTCTGCTGTCGAGATTTTTTTTACTGCAGTGGATGGTAGCCTTGTCATTATGGAAGGTTGTCTGTTGTCAATATCTTTGTTACTCAATGGATGGTAGCCTTGTCACTATGGAACGTAGTGTGTTGTTGATATTTTTGTTACTTCAATGGATGGTAGCCTTGTCATTATGGAAGATAGTTTGTTGTCGAGATTTTTTTTACTACAAAGGATGGTAGCCTTGTCATTGTGGAAGGTAGTCTGCTGTCAATATTTTTGTTACTCCAATGGATGATAGCCTTGTCATTATGGAAGGTAGTCTGTTGTCGAGATTTTTGTTACTGCAATGGATGGTAGTCTGTTATCGATATTTTTGTTACTCCAATGGATGGTAGCCTTGTCTTTATGGAAGGTAGTCTATTGTCGATATTTTTGTTACTCATATGGATGGTGGCCTTGTCATTATGGAAGGTAGTCTATTTCCGAGATCTTTGTTACTCAATGGATGGTAGCCTTGTCATTATGGAAGGTAGTCTATTGTAGAGATTTTTGTTACTCTAATGGATGGTAGCCTTGCCATTATGGACGAATGTCTTTTGTCGAGATTTTTATTACTCCAATGGATGGTAGCCTTGTCATTATGGAAGGTAGTCTGTTGTCGATATTTTTATTACTACAATGGATGGAAGCTTTGTCATTATGGAAGGTACTCTGTTGTCGAGAGTTTTTTTACTGCAATGGATGGTAGCCTTGTCATTATGGAAGGTAGTATGTTGTCGATATCTTTGTTACTCAATGGATGGTAGCCTTGTCATTATGCCAAGTAGTCTATTGTCGATATCTTTGTTACCCTATGGATGGTAGCCTTGTCATTATGGAAGGTAGTCTTTTGTCGAGATTTTTGTTACTCTAATGGATGTTGGCCTTGTCTTTATGGAACGTAGTCTATTGTCGAGATTTTTGTTACTCCAATGGATGGTAGCCTTGTCATTATGGAACGTAATGTGTTGTTGATATTTTTGTTACTCCAATGGATGGTAGCCTTTTCATTTTTGAAGATAGTCTATTGTCGAGATTTTTGTTACTCCAATCGATGGTAGCCTAGTCATTATGGATGGTAGTCTGTTGTGGAGACTTTTTTTACTCCAATGGATGGTAGCCTTGTCATATGTAAGGTAGTCTGTTGTCGAGATTTTTTTTACTACAATGGATGGTATCCTTGTCATTATGCAAGGTAGTCTGTTGTCGATATTTTTGTTGTACCAATGGATGGTAACCTTGTCATTATGGAAGGTAGTCTATTATCCATATTTTTGTTACCCCAATGGATGTTAGCCTTGTCATTATGGAAGGTAGTCTGTTGTCGATATTTTTATTAATCCAATGGATGGTAGCCTTGTCATTATGGAAAGTAGTTTGTTGTCTAGATTTCTGTTACTCTAATGGATGATAGCCTTGTCATTATGGAAGGTAGTCTATTTTAGAGATTTTTGTTACTCCAATGGATGGTAGCCTTGCCTTTATGGAAGGTAGTCTATTGTCGATATTTTTGTTACTCATATGGATGGTAGCCTTGTAATTATGGAAGGTAGTCTATTTTCGAGATCTTTATTATGGAAGGTAGTCTGTTGTAGAGATTTTTGTTACTCTAATGAATGGTAGCCTTACCATAATGGAAGGTAGTCTTTTGTCGAGATTTTTGTTACTCCAATGGATGGTAGCCTAGTCATTATGGACGGTGGTCTATTGTCGACATTTTTTTACTCCAATGGATGGTATCCTTGTAATTATGGAAGGTAGTCTGTTGTCGAGATTTTTGTTACTCCAATGGATGGTAGCCTTATCATTATAGAAGGTAGTCTGCTGTCGATATTTTTATTACTCCAATGGATTGTAGCCTTGTCATTATGGAAGGTAGTCTGTTGTTGAGATTTTTTTTATTCCAATGGATTGTAGCCTTGTCATTATGGAAGGTAGTCTATTGTCAATATTTTTTTTACTCCAACGGATGGTAGCCTTGTCATATGGAAGGTAGTCTGTTGTCGAGATTTGTTTTACTGCAGTGGATGGTAGCCATGTCATTATGGAAGGTAGTTTATTGTCGATATCTTTGTTACTCAATGGATGGTAGCCTTGTCATTATGGCAGGTAGTCTGTTGTCGATATCTTTGTTACTCAATGGATGGTAGCCTTGTCATTATGGAAGTAAGTCTGTTGTCGAGATTTTTTTTACTACAATGGATAGTAGCCTTGTCAATGTGGAAGGTAGTCTGATGTCGATATTTTTGTTACTCCAATGGATGATAGCCTTGTCATTATGGAAGGTAGTATGTTGTCGAGATTTTTGTTACTCTAATGGATTGTAGCCTTGTCATTATGGAAGGTAATCAGTTGTTCAGATTTTTATTACTCCAATGGATGGTAGCCTTGTCATATGTAAGGTAGTCTGTTGTCGAGATTTTTTTTACTCCAATGGATGGTATCCTTGTCATTATGGAATGTAGTCGGTTGTCGATATCTTTGTTACTCAATGGATGGTAGCCTTGTCATTATGGAAGGTAGTCTGATATCGATATCTTTGTTACTCAATGCATGCTAGCCTTGTCATTATGGAAGGTAGTCTGTTGTCAAGATTTTTGTTACTCCAATGGATGGTAGCCTTGTCATTATGGAAGGTAGTTTATTGTCGATATTTTTGTTACTCCAATGGATGGTAGCCTTGTCATTATGGAAGGTGGTTTGTTATCGAGATATTTGTTACTCTAAGGGATGATAGCCTTGTCATTATGGAACATAGTTTGTTGTCGAGATTTTTGTTATTCCAATGGATGGTAGCGTTCTCATTATAGAAGGTAGTATATTATCGAGATTTTTGTCACTACAATGGATGGTAGCCTTGTCATTATGGAATGTAGTCTATTGTCGAGATTTTTGTTATTCCAATGGATGGTAGCCTTGTCATTATGAAAGGTAGTCTATTGTCAAGATTTTTGTTACTATAATAGATTGTAGCCTTGTAATTATGGAAGGTAGTCTGTTGTCGAGATTTTGGTTACTCCAATGGATGGTAGCCTTGTAATTATAGAAGGTAGTATATTGTTGAGATTTTTGTCACTACAATGAATGGTATCCTTGTCATTATGGAAGGTAATCTGTTGTCGAGATTTTTGTTACTAGAATGGATTGTAGCCTTGTTGTTATGGAAGGTAGTCTATTGTCGATATCTTTGTTACTCCAATGGATGGTAGCCTAGTCATTATGGAAGGTAGTTTGTGTATGATATTTTTGTTATTCCAATGGATGGTAGCCTTGTCATTTTGAAATGTAGTCTATTGACGTGATTTTTGTTACTCTAAGGGATGGTAGCCTTGTCATTATGGAAGGTAGTATGTTATCGATATCTTTGTTACTCCAATGGATGGTAGCCTTGTCATTATAGAAGGTGGTTTGTTGTCGAGATATTTGTTACTCTAAGGGATGATAGCTTGTCATTATGGAACATAGTCTGTTGTCGAGATTTTTGTTATTCCAATGGATGGTAGCGTTGTCATTATAGAAGGTAGTATATTATCGATATTTTTGTCACTACAATGGATGGTAGCCTTGTCATTACGGAACATAGTCTGTTGTCGAGATTTTTGTTATTCCAATGGATGATAGCCTTGACATTATGAAAGGTATTCTATTGTCAAGATTTTTGTTACTATAATATATTGTAGCCTTGTCATTATGGAAGGTAGTCTGTTGTCGAGATTTTTGTTACTCCAATGGATGGTAGCCTTGTAATTATAGAAGGTAGTATATTGTTGAGATTTTTGTCACTACAATGAATGGTATCCTTGTCATTATGGAAGGTAATCTGTTGTCGAGATTTTTGTTACTACAATGGATTATAGCCTTGTCATTATGGAAGGTAGTCTGTTGTCGATATCTTTGTTACTCCAATGGATGGTAGACTAGTCATTATTGAAGGTAGTTTGTGTACAATATTTTTGTTATTCCAATGGATGGTAGCCTTGTCATTATTAAAGGTAGTTTGTTGTCATGATTTTTGTTACTCTAAGGGATGGTAGCCTTGTCATTATGGAAGGTAGTATGTTGTCGATATCTTTATTACTCCAATGGATGGTAGCCTTATCGTTATGGAAGGTAGTCTGTTGTCGATATCTTTGTTACTCCAATGGATTGTAGCCTCGTCATTATGGAAGGTAGTTTGTGTACGATATTTTTGTTATTCCAACGGATAGTAGCCTTGTCTTTATGAAAGGTAGTCTATTGTTTGATTTTTGTTACTCTTAGGGATGGTAGCCTTGTCATTATGGAACGTAGTTTGTTGTCGAGATTTTTGTTATTCCAATGGATGGTAGCATTGTCATTATAGAAGGTAGTATATTATCGAGATTTTTGTCACTACAATGGATGGTAGCCTTGTCATTATGGAAGGTAGTTTGTGTATGATATTTTTGTTATTCCGATGGATGGTAGCCTTGTCATTATGAAATGTAGTCTATTGACGTGATTTTTGTTACTCTAAGGGATGGTAGCCTTGTCATTATGGAAGGTAGTATGTTGTCGATATCTTTGTTACTCCAATGGATGGTAGCCTTGTCATTATGGAAGGTGGTTTGTTGTCGAGATATTTGTTACTCTAGGGGATGATAGCTTGTCATTATGGAACATAGTCTGTTGTCGAGATTTTTGTTATTCCAATGGATGGTAGGGTTGTCATTATAGAAGGTAGTATATTATCGATATTTTTGTCACTACAATGGATGGTAGCCTTGTCATTACGGAACATAGTCTGTTGTCGAGGTTTTTGTTATTCCATTGGATGGTAGCCTTGTCATTATGAAAGGTATTCTATTGTCAAGATTTTTGTTACTATAATAGATTGTAGCCTTGTCATTATGGAAGGTAGTATGTTGTCGAGATTTTTGTTACTCCAATGGATGGTAGCCTTGTAATTATAGAAGGTAGTATATTGTTGAGATTTTTGTCACTACAATGAATGGTAGCCTTGTCATTATGGAAGGTAATATGTTGTCGAGATTTTTGTTACTACAATGGATTATAGCCTTGTCATTATGGAAGGTAGTCTGTTGTCGATATCTTTGTTACTCCAATGGATGGTAGACTAGTCATTTTTGAAGCTCGTTTGTGTACGATATTTTTGATATTCCAATGGATGGTAGCCTTGTCATTATGAAAGGTAGTCTATTGTCGTGATTTTTGTTACTCGAAGGGATGGTAGCCTTGTCATTATGGAAGGTAGTATGTTGTCGATATCTTTGTTACTCCAATGGATGGTAGCCTTGTCATTATGGAAGGTGGTTTGTTGTCGAGATATTTGTTACTCTAAGGGATGATAGCCTTGTCATTATGGAACATAGTTTGTTGTCGAGATTTTTGTTATTCCAATGGATGGTAGCATTCTCATTATAGAAGGTAGTATATTATCGAGATTTTTGTCACTACAATGGATGGTAGCCTTGTCATTATGGAATGTAGTCTATTGTCGAGATTTTTGTTATTCCAATGGATGGTAGCCTTGTCATTATGAAAGGTAGTCTATTGTCAATATTTTTGTTACTATAATAGATTGTAGCCTTGTCATTATGGAAGGTAGTCTGCTGTCGAGATTTTGGTTACTCCAATGGATGGTAGCCTTGTAATTATAGAAGGTAGTATATTGTTGAGATTTTTGTCACTACAATGAATGGTATCCTTGTCATTATGGAAGGTAATCTGTTGTCGATATTTTTGTTACTAGAATGGATTGTAGCCTTGTCGTTATGGAAGGTAGTCTATTGTCGATATCTTTGTTACTCCAATGGATGGTAGCCTAGTCATTATGGAAGGTAGTTTGTGTATGGTATTTTTGTTATTCCAACGGATAGTAGCCTTGTCATTATGAAAGGTAGTCTATTGTTTGATTTTTGTTACTCTTAGGGATGGTAGCCTTGTCATTATGGAACGTAGTTTGTTGTCGAGATTTTTGTTATTCCAATGGATGGTAGCATTGTCATTATAGAAGGTAGTATATTATCGAGATTTTTGTCACTACAATGGATGGTAGCCTTGTCATTATGGAAGGTAGTTTGTGTACGATATTTTTGTTATTCCAATGGATGGTAGCCTTGTCATTATGAAATGTAGTCTATTGACGTGATTTTTATTACTCTAAGGGATGGTAGCCTTGTCATTATGGAAGGTAGTATGTTGTCGATATCTTTGTTACTCCAATGGATGGTAGCCTTGTCATTATGGAAGGTGGTTTGTTGTCGAGATATTTATTACTCTAAGGGATGATAGCTTGTCATTATGGAACATAGTTTGTTGTCGAGATTTTTGTTATTCCAATGGATGGTAGCATTGTCATTATAGAAGGTAGTATATTATAGATATTTTTGTCACTACAATGGATGGTAGCCTTGTCATTACGGAACATAGTCTGTTGTCGAGAGTTTTGTTATTCCAATGGATGGTAGCCTTGTCATTATGAAAGGTAGTCCATTGTCAAGATTTTTGTTACTATAATAGATTGTAGCCTTGTCATTATGGAAGGTAGTCTGTTGTCGAGATTTTTGTTACTCAAATGGATGGTAGCCTTGTAATTATAGAAGGTAGTATATTGTTGAGATTTTTGTCACTACAATGAATGGTATCCTTGTCATTATGGAAGGTAATCTGTTGTCGATATTTTTGTAACTACAATGGATTATAGCCTTGTCATTATGGAAGGTAGTCTATTGTCGATATCTTTGTTACTCCAATGGATGGTAGACTAGTCATTTTTGAAGGTCGTTTATGTACGATATTTTTATTATTCCAATGGATGGTAGCCTTGTCATTATGAAAGGTAGTCTATTTTCGTGATTTTTGTTACTCGAAGGGATGGTAGCCTTGTCATTATGGAAGGTAGTATGTTGTCGATATCTTTGTTACTCCAATGGATGGTAGCCTTGTCATTATGGAAGGTGGTTTGTTGTCGAGATATTTGTTACTCTAAGGGATGATAGCCTTGTCATTATGGAACATAGTTTGTTGTCGAGATTTTTGTTATTCCAATGGATGGTAGCGTTCTCATTACAGAAGGTAGTATATTATCGAGATTTTTGTCACTACAATGGATGGTAGCCTTGTCATTATGGAATGTAGTCTGTTGTCAGGATTTTTGTTATTCCAATGGATGGTAGCCTTGTCATTATGAAAGGTAGTCTATTGTCAATATTTTTGTTACTATAATAGATTGTAGCCTTGTCATTATGGAAGGTAGTCTGTTGTCGAGATTTTGGTTACTCCAATAGATGGTAGCCTTGTAATTATAGAAGTTAGTATATTGTTGAGATTTTTGTCACTACAATGAATGGTATCCTTGTCATTATGGAAGGTAATCTGTTGTCGAGATTTTTGTTACTACAATGGATTATAGCCTTGTCATTATGGAAGGTAGTCTGTTGTCGATATCTTTGTTACTCCAATGGATGGTAGACTAGTGATTTTTGAAGGTCGTTTATGTACGATGTTTTTTTTATTCCAATGGATGGTTGCCTTGTCATTATGAAAGGTAGTCTATTGTCGTGATTTTTGTTACTCGAAGGGATGGTAGCCTTGTCATTATGGAAGGTAGTATGTTGTCGATATCTTTGTTCCTCCAATGGATGGTAGCCTTGTCATTATGGAAGGTGGTTTGTTGTCGAGATATTTGTTACTCTAAGGGATGATAGCCTTGTAATTATGGAACATAGTTTGTTGTTGAGATTTTTGTTATTCCAAACGATGGTAGCGTTCTCATTATAGAAGGTAGTATATTATCGAGATTTTTGTCACTACAATGGATGGTAGACTTGTCATTATGGAATGTAGTCTATTGTCGAGATTTTTGTTATTCCAATGGATGGTAGCCTTGTCATTATGAAAGGTAGTCTATTGTCAAGATTTTTGTTACTATATTAGATTGTAGCCTTGTAATTATGGAAGGTAGTCTGTTGTCGACATTTTGGTTACTCCAATGGATGGTAGCCTTGTAATTATAGAAGGTAGTATATTGTTGAGATTTTTGTCACTACAATGAATGGTATCCTTGTCATTATGGAAGGTAATCTGTTGTCGAGATTTTTGTTACTAGAATGGATTGTAGCCTTGTCGTTATGGAAGGTAGTCTATTGTCGATATCTTTGTTACTCCAATGGATGGTAGCCTAGTCATTATGGAAGGTAGTTTGTGTATGATATTTTTGTTATTCCAATGGATGGTAGCCTTGTCATTTTGAAATGTAGTCTATTGACGTGATTTTTGTTACTCTAAGGGATGGTAGCCTTGTCATTATGGAAGGTAGTATGTTATCGATATCTTTGTTACTCCAATGGATGGTAGCCTTGTCATTATAGAAGGTGGTTTGTTGTCGAGATATTTGTTACTCTAAGGGATGATAGCTTGTCATTATGGAACATAGTCTGTTGTCGAGATTTTTGTTATTCCAATGGATGATAGCGTTGTCATTATAGAAGGTAGTATATTATCGATATTTTTGTCACTACAATGGATGGTAGCCTTGTCATTACGGAACATAGTCTGTTGTCGAGATTTTTGTTATTCCAATGGATGATAGCCTTGTCATTATGAAAGGTATTCTATTGTCAAGATTTTTGTTACTATAATATATTGTAGCCTTGTCATTATGGAAGGTAGTCTGTTGTCGAGATTTTTGTTACTCCAATGGATGGTAGCCTTGTAATTATAGAAGGTAGTATATTGTTGAGATTTTTGTCACTACAATGAATGGTATCCTTGTCAATATGGAAGGTAATCTGTTGTCGAGATTTTTGTTACTACAATGGATTATAGCCTTTTCATTATGGAAGGTAGTCTGTTGTCGATATCTTTGTTACTCTAATGGATGGTAGACTAGTCATTATTGAAGGTAGTTTGTGTACAATATTTTTGTTATTCCAATGGATGGTAGCCTTGTCATTATTAAAGGTAGTTTGTTGTCGTGATTTTTGTTACTCTAAGGGATGGTAGCCTTGTCATTATGGAAGGTAGTATGTTGTCGATATCTTTATTACTCCAATGGATGGTAGCCTTATCGTTATGGAAGGTAGTCTGTTGTCGATATCTTTGTTACTCCAATGGATGGTAGCCTCGTCATTATGTAAGGTAGTTTGTGTACGATATTTTTGTTATTCCAACGGATAGTAGCCTTGTCATTATGAAAGGTAGTCTATTGTTTGATTTTTGTTACTCTTAGGGATGGTAGCCTTGTCATTATGGAACGTAGTTTGTTGTCGAGATTTTTGTTATTCCAATGGATGGTAGCATTGTCATTATAGAATGTAGTATATTATCGAGATTTTTGTCACTACAATGGATGGTAGCCTTGTCATTATGGAAGGTAGTTTGTGTACGATATTTTTGTTATTCCAATGGATGGTAGCCTTGTCATTATGAAATGTAGTCTATTGACGTGATTTTTGTTACTCTAAGGGATGGTAGCCTTGTCATTATGGAAGGTAGTATGTTGTCGATATCTTTGTTACTCCAATGGATGGTAGCCTTGTCATTATGGAAGGTGGTTTATTGTCGAGATATTTGTTACTCTAAGGGATGATAGCTTGTCATTATGGAACATAGTCTGTTGTCGAGATTTTTGTTATTCGAATGGATGGTAGCGTTGTCATTATAGAAGGTAGTATATTATCGATATTTTTGTCACTACAATGGATGGTAGCCTTGTCATTACGGAACATAGTCTGTTGTCGAGGTTTTTGTTATTCCATTGGATGGTAGCCTTGTCATTATGAAAGGTATTCTATTGTCAAGATTTTTGTTACTATAATAGATTGTAGCCTTGTCATTATGGAAGGTAGTCTGTTGTCGAGATTTTTGTTACTCCAATGGATGGTAGCCTTGTAATTATAGAAGGTAGTATATTGTTGAGATTTTTGTCACTACAATGAATGGTAGCCTTGTCATTATGGAAGGTAATATGTTGTCGAGATTTTTGTTACTACAATGGATTATAGCCTTGTCATTATGGAAGGTAGTCTGTTGTCGATATCTTTGTTACTCCAATGGATGGTAGACTAGTCATTTTTGAAGCTCGTTTGTGTACGATATTTTTGATATTCCAATGGATGGTAGCCTTGTCATTATGAAAGGTAGTCTATTGTCGTGATTTTTGTTACTCGAAGGGATGGTAGCCTTGTCATTATGGAAGGTAGTATGTTGTCGATATCTTTGTTACTCCAATGGATGGTAGCCTTGTCATTATGGAAGGTGGTTTGTTGTCGAGATATTTGTTACTCTAAGGGATGATAGCCTTGTCATTATGGAACATAGTTTGTTGTCGAGATTTTTGTTATTCCAATGGATGGTAGCATTCTCATTATAGAAGGTAGTATATTATCGAGATTTTTGTCACTACAATGGATGGTAGCCTTGTCATTATGGAATGTATTCTATTGTCGAGATTTTTGTTATTCCAATGGATGGTAGCCTTGTCATTATGAAAGGTATTCTATTGTCAAGATTTTTGTTACTATAATAGATTGTAGCCTTGTCATTATGGAAGGTAGTCTGTTGTCGAGATTTTTGTTACTCCAATGGATGGTAGCCTTGTAATTATAGAAGGTAGTATATTGTTGAGATTTTTGTCACTACAATGAATGGTATCCTTGTCATTATGGAAGGTAATCTGTTGTCGATATTTTTGTTACTAGAATGGATTGTAGCCTTGTCGTTATGGAAGGTAGTCTATTGTCGATATCTTTGTTACTCCAATGGATGGTAGCCTAGTCATTATGGAAGGTAGTTTGTGTATGGTATTTTTGTTATTCCAACGGATAGTAGCCTTGTCATTATGAAAGGTAGTCTATTGTTTGATTTTTGTTACTCTTAGGGATGGTAGCCTTGTCATTATGGAACGTAGTTTGTTGTCGAGATTTTTGTTATTCCAATGGATGGTAGCATTGTCATTATAGAAGGTAGTATATTATCGAGATTTTTGTCACTACAATGGATGGTAGCCTTGTCATTATGGACGGTAGTTTGTGTACGATATTTTTGTTATTCCAATGGATGGTAGCCTTGTCATTATAAAATGTAGTCTATTGACGTGATTTTTGTTACTCTAAGGGATGGTAGCCTTGTCATTATGGAAGGTAGTATGTTGTCGATATCTTTGTTACTCCAATGGATGGTAGCCTTGTCATTATGGAAGGTGGTTTGTTGTCGAGATATTTGTTACTCTAAGGGATGATAGCTTGTCATTATGGAACATAGTCTGTTGTCGAGATTTTTGTTATTCCAATGTATGGTAGCGTTGTCATTATAGAAGGTAGTATATTATCGATATTTTTGTCACTACAATGGATGGTAGCCTTGTCATTACAGAACATAGTCTGTTGTCGAGATTTTTAATATTCCAATGGATGATAGCCTTGTCATTATGAAAGGTATTCTATTGTCAAGATTTTTGTTACTATAATAGATTGTAGCCTTGTCATTATGGAAGGTAGTCTGTTGTCGAGATTTTTGTTACTCCAATAGATGGTAGCCTTGTAATTATAGAAGGTAGTATATTGTTGTGATTTTTGTCACTACAATGAATGGTAGCCTTGTCATTATGGAAGGTAATATGTTGTCGAGATTTTTGGTACTACAATGGATTATAGCCTTGTCATTATGGAAGGTAGTCTGTTGTCGATATCTTTGTTACTCCAATGGATGGTAGACTAGTCATTTTTGAAGCTCGTTTGTGTACGATATTTTTGATATTCCAATGGATGGTAGCCTTGTCATTATGAAAGGTAGTCTATTATCGTGGTTTTTGTTACTCGAAGGGATGGTAGCCTTGTCATTATGGAAGGTAGTATGTTGTCGATATCATTGTTACTCCAATGGATGGTAGCCTTGTCATTATGGAAGGTGGTTTGTTGTCGAGATATTTGTTACTCTAAGGGATGATAGCCTTGTCATTATGGAACATAGTTTGTTATCGAGATTTTTGTTATTCTAATGGATGGTAGCGTTCTCATTATAGAAGGTAGTATATTATCGAGATTTTTATCACTACAATGGATGGTAGCCTTGTCATTATGGAATGTAGTCTGTTGTCGAGATTTTTGTTATTCCAATGGATGGTAGCCTTGTCATTATGAAAGGTAGTCTATTGTCAAGATTTTTGTTACTATAATAGATTGTAGCCTTGTCATTATGGAAAGTAGTCTGTTGTCGAGATTTTGGTTACTCCAATGGATGGTAGCCTTGTAATTATAGAAGGTAGTATATTGTTGAGATTTTTGTCACTACAATGAATGGTATCCTTGTCATTATGGAAGGTAATTTGTTGTCGATATTTTTGTTACTACAATGGATTATAGCCTTGTCGTTATGGAAGGTAGTCTGTTGTCGATATCATTGTTACTCCAATAGATGGTAGCCTTGTCATTATTAAAGGTAGTTTGTGTACAATATTTTTGTTATTCCAATGGATGGTAGCCTTGTCATTATTAAAGGTAGTTTGTTGTCGTGATTTTTGTTACTCTAAGGGATGGTAGCCTTGTCATTATGGAAGGTAGTATGTTGTCGATATCTTTATTACTCCAATGGATGGTAGCCTTGTCGTTATGGAAGGTAGTCTGTTGTCGATATCTTTGTTACTCCAATGGATGGTAGCCTAGTCATTATGGAAGGTAGTTTGTGTACGATATTTTTGTTATTCCAATGGATGGTAGCCTTGTCATTATGAAAGGTAGTCTATTGTCGTTATTTTTGTTACTCTTAGGGATGGTAGCCTTGTCATTATGGAACGTAGTTTGTTGTCGAGATTTTTGTTATTCCAATGGATGGTAGCATTGTCATTGTAGAAGGTAGTATATTATCGAGATTTTTGTCACTACAATGGATGGTAGCCGTGTCATTTTGGAAGGTAGTTTGTGTACGATATTTTTGTTATTCCAATGGATGGTAGCCTTGTCATTATGAAATGTAGTCTATTGACGTGATTTTTGTTACTCTAAGGGATGGTAGCCTTGTCATTATGGAAGGTAGTATGTTGTCGATATCTTTGTTACTCCAATGGATGGTAGCCTTGTCATTATGGAAGGTGGTTTGTTGTCGAGATATTTGTTACTCTAAGGGATGATAGCTTGTCATTATGGAACATAGTCTGTTGTCGAGATTTTTGTTATTCCAATGGATGGTAGCGTTGTCATTATAGAAGGTATTATATTATCGATATTTTTGTCACTACAATGGATGGTAGCCTTGTCATTACGGAACATAGTCTGTTGTCGAGGTTTTTGTTATTCCAATGGATGGTAGCCTTCTCATTATGAAAGGTATTCTATTGTCAAGATTTTTGTTACTATAATAGATTGTAGCCTTGTAATTATGGAAGGTAGTCTGTTGTCGAGATTTTTGTTACTCCAATGGATGGTAGCCTTGTAATTATAGAAGGTAGTATATTTTTGAGATTTTTGTCACTACAATGAATGGTATCCTTGTCATTATGGAAGGTAATATGTTGTCGATATTTTTGTTACTACAATGGATTATAGCCTTGTCATTATGGAAGGTAGTCTGTTGTCGATATCTTTGTTACTCCAATGGATGGTAGACTAGTCATTTTTGAAGCTCGTTTGTGTACGATATTTTTGATATTCCAATGGATGGTAGCCTTGTCATTATGAAAGGTAGTCTATTGTCGTGGTTTTTGTTACTCGAAGGGATGGTAGCCTTGTCATTATGGAAGGTAGTATGTTGTCGATATCTTTATTACTCCAATGGATGGTAGCCTTGTCGTTATGGAAGGTAGTCTGTTGTCGATATCTTTGTTACTCCAATGGATGGTAGCCTAGTCATTATGGAAGGTAGTTTGTGTACGATATTTTTGTTATTCCAATGGATGGTAGCCTTGTCATTATGAAAGGTTGTCTATTGTCGTTATTTTTGTTACTCTTAGGGATGGTAGCCTTGTCATTATGGAACGTAGTTTGTTGTCGAGATTTTTGTTATTCCAATGGATGGTAGCATTGTCATTATAGAAGGTAGTATATTATCGAGATTTTTGTCACTACAATGGATGGTAGCCGTGTCATTTTGGAAGGTAGTTTGTGTACGATATTTTTGTTATTCCAATGGATGGTAGCCTTGTTATTATGAAATGTAGTCTATTGACGTGATTTTTGTTACTCTAAGGGATGGTAGCCTTGTCATTATGGAAGGTAGTATGTTGTCGATATCTTTGTTACTCCAATGGATGGTAGCCTTGTCATTATGGAAGGTGGTTTGTTGTCGAGATATTTGTTACTCTAAGGGATGATAGCTTGTCATTATGGAACATAGTCTGTTGTCGAGATTTTTGTTATTCCAATGGATGGTAGCGTTGTCATTATAGAAGGTATTATATTATCGATATTTTTGTCACTACAATGGATGGTAGCCTTGTCATTACGGAACATAGTCTGTTGTCGAGGTTTTTGTTATTCCAATGGATGGTAGCCTTCTCATTATGAAAGGTATTCTATTGTCAAGATTTTTGTTACTATAATAGATTGTAGCCTTGTCATTATGGAAGGTAGTCTGTTGTCGAGATTTTTGTTACTCCAATGGATGGTAGCCTTGTAATTATAGAAGGTAGTATATTGTTGAGATTTTTGTCACTACAATGAATGGTATCCTTGTCATTATGGAAGGTAATATGTTGTCGATATTTTTGTTACTACAATGGATTATAGCCTTGTCATTATGGAAGGTAGTCTGTTGTCGATATCTTTGTTACTCCAATGGATGGTAGACTAGTCATTTTTGAAGCTCGTTTGTGTACGATATTTTTGATATTCCAATGGATGGTAGCCTTGTCATTATGAAAGGTAGTCTATTGTCGTGGTTTTTGTTACTCGAAGGGATGGTAGCCTTGTCATTATGGAAGGTAGTATGTTGTCGATATCTTTATTACTCCAATGGATGGTAGCCTTGTCGTTATGGAAGGTAGTCTGTTGTCGATATCTTTGTTACTCCAATGGATGGTAGCCTAGTCATTATGGAAGGTAGTTTGTGTACGATACTTTTGTTATTCCAATGGATGGTAGCCTTGTCATTATGAAAGGTTGTCTATTGTCGTTATTTTTGTTACTCTTAGGGATGGTAGCCTTGTCATTATGGAACGTAGTTTGTTGTCGAGATTTTTGTTATTCCAATGGATGGTAGCATTGTCATTATAGAAGGTAGTATATTATCGAGATTTTTGTCACTACAATGGATGGTAGCCTTGTCATTATGGAAGGTAGTTTGTGTACGATATTTTTGTTATTCCAATGGATGGTAGCCTTGTCATTATGAAATGTAGTCTATTGACGTGATTTTTGTTACTCTAAGGGATGGTAGCCTTGTCATTATGGAAGGTAGTATGTTGTCGATATCTTTGTTACTCCAATGGATGGTAGCCTTGTCATTATGGAAGGTGGTTTGTTGTCGAGATATTTGTTACTCTAAGGGATGATAGCTTGTCATTATGGAACATAGTCTGTTGTCGAGATTTTTGTTATTCCAATGGATGGTAGCGTTGTCATTATAGAAGGTAGTATATTATCGATATTTTTGTCACTACAATGGATGGTAGCCTTGTCATTACGGAACATAGTCTGTTGTCGAGGTTTTTGTTATTCCAATGGATGGTAGCCTTCTCATTATGAAAGGTATTCTATTGTCAAGATTTTTGTTACTATAATAGATTGTAGCCTTGTCATTATGGAAGGTAGTCTGTTGTCGAGATTTTTGTTACTCCAATGGATGGTAGCCTTGTAATTATAGAAGGTAGTATATTGTTGAGATTTTTGTCACTACAATGAAAGGTAGCCTTGTCATTATGGAAGGTAATATGTTGTCGAGATTTTTGTTACTACAATGGATTATAGCCTTGTCATTATGGAAGGTAGTCTGTTGTCGATATCTTTGTTACTCCAATGGATGGTAGACTAGTCATTTTTGAAGCTCGTTTGTGTACGATATTTTTGATATTCCAATGGATGGTAGCCTTGTCATTATGAAAGGTAGTCTATTGTCGTGGTTTTTGTTACTCGAAGGGATGGTAGCCTTGTCATTATGGAAGGTAGTATGTTGTCGATATCTTTGTTATTCCAATGGATGGTAGCCTTGTCATTATGGAAGGTGGTTTGTTGTCGAGATATTTGTTACTCTAAGGGATGATAGCCTTGTCATTATGGAACATAGTTTGTTGTCGAGATTTTTGTTATTCCAATGGATGGTAGCGTTCTCATTGTAGAAGGTAGTATATTATCGAGATTTTTGTCACTATAATGGATGGTAGCCTTGTCATTATGGAATGTAGTCTATTGTCGAGATTTTTGTTATTCCAATGGATGGTAGCCTTGTCATTATGAAAGGTAGTCTATTGTCAAGATTTTTGTTACTATAATAGATTGTAGCCTTGTCATTATGGAAGGTAGTCTGTTGTCGAGAATTTTGGTTACTCCAATGGATGGTAGCCTTGTAATTATAGAAGGTAGTATATTGTTGAGATTTTTGTCACTACAATGAATGGTATCCTTGTCATTATGGAAGGTAATCTGTTGTCGAGATTTTTGTTACTACAATGGATTATAGCCTTGTCGTTATGGAAGGTAGTCTGTTGTCGATATCTTTGTTACTCCAATGGATGGTAGACTAGTCATTATTGAAGGTAGTTTGTGTACAATATTTTTGTTATTCCAATGGCTGGTAGCCTTTTAATTTTTAAAGGTAGTTTGTTGTCGTGATTTTTGTTACTCTAAGGGATGGTAGCCTTGTCATTATGGAAGGTAGTATGTTGTCGATATCTTTATTACTCCAATGGATGGTAGCCTTGTCGTTATGGAAGGTAGTCTGTTGTGGATATCTTTGTTACTCCAATGGATGGTAGCCTAGTCATTATGGAAGGTAATTTGTGTACGATATTTTTGTTATTCCAACAGATGGTAGCCTTGTCATTATGAAAGGTAATCTATTGTCGTGATTTTTGTTACTCTTAGGGATGGTAGCCTTGTCATTATGGAACGTAGTTTGTTGTCGAGATTTTTGTTATTCCAATGGATGGTAGCATTGTCATTATAGAAGGTAGTATATTATCGAGATTTTTGTCACTACAATGGATGGTAGCCTTGTCATTATGGAAGGTAGTCTGTTGTTAAGATTTTTGTTACTATAATGGATTGTAGCCTTGTCGTTATGGAAGGTAGTTTGTTGTCGATATCTTTGTTAGTCCAATGGATGGTAGCCTAGTCATTATGGAAGGTAGTTTGTGTACGAGATTTTAGTTACTTTAATGGATGGTAGCCTTGTCATTATAGAAGGTAGTCTGTTGTCGAGATTTTTTATACTCCAATGGATTGTAGCCTTGTAATTATGGAAGGTAGTCTCTTGTTGATATTTTTCTTACTCCAATGATGATACCCTTGTCATTATGGAAGGTAATCTATTGCCGAGATTTTTGTTAATCCATTGCATGGTAGCCTTGTCATTATGGTAGGTAGTGTGTTGTAGATATTTTTGTTATTTCAATGGATAGTAGCCTTGTCATTATGGAAGGTAGTCTATTGTCGTGATTTTTGTTACTCCAATGGATGGTAGCCTTGTCATTATGGAAGGTACTATGTTGTCGATATCTTTGTTACTCCAATGGATGGTAGCCTTGTCATTATGGAAGGTAGTCTATTGTCGAGATTTTTGTTACTCTAAGGGATGGTAGCCTTGCCCATATGGAAGTTAGTCTATTGTCGAGATTTTTGTTATTCCAATGGATCACAGCGTTGTCATTATAGAAGGTAGTATATTGTCGAGATTTTTGTCACTACAACGGATGGTAGCCTTGTCGTTATGTAAGGTAGTCTTTTGTCGAGATTTTTGTTACTAGAATGGATTGTAGCCTTGTCGTTATGGAGGGTAGTCTATTGTCGATATCTTTATTACTCCAATGGATGGTAGCCTAGTCATTATGGAAGGTAGTTTGTGTACGATATTTTTGTTATTCCAATGGATGGTAGCCTTGTCATTATGAAAAGTAGTCTATTGTCGTGATTTTTGTTACTCTAAGGGATGGTAGCCTTGTCATTATGGAAGGTAGTATGTTCTCGATATCTTTGTTACTCCAATGGATGGTAGCCTTGTCATTATGGAAGGTGGTTTGTTGTCGAGATATTTGTTACTCTAAGGGATGATAGCCTTGTCATTATGGAACATAGTCTGTTGTCGAGATTTTTGTTATTCCAATGGATGGTAGCATTGTCATTATAGAAGGTAGTATAATATCGATATTTTTGTCACTACAATGGATGGTAGCCTTGTCATTATGGAATGTAGTCTGTTCTCTAGATTTTTGTTATTCTAATGGATGGTAGCCTTGTCATTATGAAAGGTAGTCTATTGTCGAGATTTTTGTTACTATAATAGATTGTAGCCTTGTCATTATGAAAGGTAGTCTATTGTCGAGATTTTTGTTACTCCAATGGATGGTAGCCTTGTAATTATAGAAGGTAGTATATTGTTGAGATTTTTGTCACTACAATGAATGGTAGCCTTGTCATTATGGAAGGTAATCTGTTGTCGAGATTTTTGTTACTACAATGGATTATAGCCTTGTCATTATGGAAGGTAGTCTGTTGTCGATATCTTTGTTACTCTAATGGATGGTAGACTAGTCATTATTGAAGGTAGTTTGTGTATGATATTTTTGTTATTCCAATGGATGGTAGCCTTGTCATTATGGAAGGTAGTCTGTTGTCGAGATATTTGTTACTACAATGGATTGTAGCCTTGTCGTTATAGAAGATAGTCTGTTGTCAATATCATCGTTACTCTAATGGATGGTAGCCTAGTCATTAAGGAAGGTAGTTTGTGTACGAGATTTTAGTTACTCTAATGGATGGTAGCCTTGTCATTATGGAAGGTAGTTTGTTGTCGAGATTTTTGTTACTCCGCTGCATGGTTGCCTTGTCATTATGGAAGGTAGTGTTTTGTAGATATTTTTGTTATTCCAATGGATGGTAGCCTTGTCATTATGGAAGGTAGTCTATTGTCAAGATTTTTGTTACTCCAATGGAGGGTGGCCTTGTCATTATGGGAGGTACTATGTTGTCGATATCTTTGTTACTGCAATGGATGGTAGCCTTGTCATTATGGAAGGTAGTCTATTGTCGATACTTTTGTTACTCTAACAGATGTTAGCCTTGTTCATATGGAAGGTAGTCTGTTGTCGAGATATTTTTTATTCCAATGGATGGTAGTGTTGTCATTATAGAAGGTAGTATATTGTCGAGATTTTTGTCACTACAATGGATGGTTGCCTTGTCATTATGTAAGGTAGTCTATTGTCAATATCTTTGTTACTCCAATGGATGGTAGCCTAGTCAATATGGAAGGTAGTTTGTATACCATATTTTTGTTATTCCAATGGATGGTAGCCTTGTCATTATGAAAGGTAGTCTATTGTCATGATTTTTGTTACTCTAAGGGATGGTAGCCTTGTCATTATGGAAGGTAGTATGTTGTCGATATCTTTGTTACTCCAATGGATGGTTGCCTTGTCATTATGGAACATACTATGTTGTCGAGATTTTTAATATTCCAATGGATGGTAGCGTTGTCATTATAGAAGGTAGTTTATTATCGAGATTTTTTTCACTACAATGGATGGTAGCCTTGTCATTATGGAAGGTAGTCTGTTGTCGATATATTTGTAACTACAATGGATTGTAGCCTTGTTGTTATGGAAGATAGTCTGTTGTCGATATCTTTGTTACTCCAATGGATGGTAGCCTAGTCATTATGGAAGGTAGTTTGTGTACGAGATTTTAGTTACTCCAATGGATGGTAGCCTTGTCATTATGGAAGGTAGTCCGTTGTCGAGATTTTTTTTACTCCAATGGATGGTAGCCTTGTCATTATGGAAGGTAGCCTGTTGTCGAGATTTTTGTAACTATAGTGGATTGTAGCCTTGTCGTTGTGGAAGGTAGTCAATTTTCGATATCTTTGTTACTCTAATGGATGGTAGCCTAGTCATTATGGAAGGTAGTTTGTGTATGAGATTTTAGTTACTCCAATGGATTGAAGCCTTGTCATTATGGAAGGTAGTCTGTTGTCGAGATTTTTGTTACTTTAAGGGATGGTAGCCTTGTCATTATGGAATGTAGTCTGTTGTCGAGATTTTTGTTATTCCAATGGATGGTAGCCTTGTCATTATGAAAGGTAGTCTATAGTCGAGATTTTTGTTACTATAATAGATTGTAGCCTTGTCATTATGGAAGGTAGTCTGTTCTCGAGATTTTTGTTACTCCAATGGATGGTAGCCTTGTAATTATAGAAGGTAGTATATTGTTGATATTTTTGTCACTACAATGAATGGTAGCCTTGTCATTATGGAAGGTAATCTGTTGTTGAGATTTTTGTTACTACAATGGATTATAGCCTTGTCATTATAAAAGGTAGTCTGTTGTCGATATCTTTGTTACTCCAATGGATGGTAGACTAGTCATTATTAAAGGTAGTTTGTGTATGATATTTTTGTTATTCCAATGGATGGTAGCCTTGTCATTATGAAAGGTAGTCTTTTATCGTGATTTTTGTTACTCTAAGGGATGGTAGCCTTGTCATTATGGAAGATAGTATGTTGTCGATATCTTTGATACTCCAATGGATGGTAGCCTTGTCGTTATGGAAGGTAGTATGTTGTCGATATCTTTGATACTTTAATGGATGGTAGCCTAGTCATTATGGAAGGTAGTTTGTGTACGATATTTTTGTTATTCCAATGGATGGTAGCCTTGTCATTATAAAGGTAGTCTGTTGTCGTGATTTTTGTTACTCTAAGGGATGGTAGCCTTGTCATTATGGAAGGTAGTATGTTGTCGATATCTTGGTTACTTCAACGGATGGTAGCCTTGTCATTATGGAAGGTAGTCTGTTGTCCAGATTTTTGTTACTCTTAGGGATGGTAGCCTTGTCATTATGGAACGCAGTTTGTTGTCAAGATTATTGTTATTCGAATGGATGGTAGAGTTGTCATTATAGAAGGTAGTATATTATCGAGATTTTTGTCACTACAATGGATGGTAGCCTTGTCATTATGGAAGGTAGTCTGTTGTTAAGATTTTGGTTACTATAATGGATTGTAGCCTTGTTGTTATGGAAGGTAGTTTGTTGTCGATATCTATGTTAGTCCAATGGATGGTAGCCTAGTCATTATGGAAGGTAGTTTGTGTACGAGATTTTAGTTACTTTAATGGATGGTAGCCTTGTCATTATGGAAGGTAGTCTGTTGTCGAGATTTTTTATACTCCAATGGATTGTAGCCTTGTAATTATGGAAGGTATTCTCTTGTTGATATTTTGGTTACTCCAATGATGGTACCCTTGTCATTATGGAAGGTAGTCTATTGCCGAGATTTTTGTTACTACATTGCATGGTAGCCTTGTCATTATTGAAGGCAGTGTGTTGTAGATATTTTTGTTATTCCAATGGATGGTAGCCTTGTCATTATGGTATGTAGTCTGTTGTCGTGAATTTTGTTACTCCAATGTATGGTAGCCTTGTCATTATGGAAGGTACTATGTTGTCGATATCTTCGTTACTCCAATGGATGGTAGCCTTGTCATTATGGAATGTAGTCTTTTGTCGAGATTTTAGTTACTCAAATGGATGGTAGCCTTGTCATTATGGAAGGTAGTCTATTGTCGAGATTTTTGTTACTCCAATGGATTGTAGCCATGTAATTATAGAAGGTAGTCTCTTGTCGAGATTTTTGTCACTATATTGGATGGTAGCCTTGTCATTATGGAAGGTAGTCTGTTGTCGAGATTTTTGTTACTATAATGGATTTTAGCCTTGTCGTTGTGGAAGGTAGTCTGTTGTCGATATCTTTGTTACTCTAATGGATGGTAGCCTAGTCATTATGGAAGGTAGTTTGTGTACGAGATTTAAGTTACTCCAATGGATGGTAGCCTTGTCATTATGGGAGGTAGTCTGTTGTCAAGATAATTTATACTCCAATGGATTGTAGCCTTGTCATTATGGAAGGCAGTCTGTTGTCGAGATTTTTGTTACTCTAAGGGATGGTAGCCTTGTCATTATGGAATGTAGTCTGTTGTCGAGATTTTTGTTATTCCAATGGATGGTAGCCTTGTCATTATGAAAGGTAGTCTATTGTCGAGATTTTTGTTACTATAATAGATGGTAGCCTTGTCATTATGGAAGGTAGTCTGTTGTCGAAATTTTTGTTACTCCAATGGATGGTGAACTTGTCATTATAGAAGGTAGTATATTGTTGAGATTTTTATCACTACAATGAATGGTAGCCATGTCATTATGGAAGGTAATCTGTTGTCGATATTTTTGTTACTACAATGGATTGTAGCCTTGTCATTATGGAAGGTAGTCTGTTGTCGATATCTTTGTTACTCCAATGGATGGTAGACTAGTCATTATTGAAGGTAGTTTGTGTACGATATTTTTGTTATTTCAATGGATGGTAGCCTTGTCATTATGAAAGGTAGTTTGTTGTCGTGATTTTTGTTACTCTAAGGGATTGTAGCCTTGTCATTATGGAAAGTAGTATGTTGTCGATATCTTTGTTACTCCAATGGATGGTAGCCTTGTCGTTATGGAAGGTAGTCTGTTGTCGATATCTTTGTTACTCCAATGGATGGTAGCCTAGTCATTATGGAAGGTAGTTTGTGTACGATATTTTTGTTATTCCAATGGATGGTAGCCTTGTCATTATGAAAAGTAGTATGTTGTCGTGATTTTTGTTACTCTAAGGGATGGTAGCCTTGTCATTATTGAAGGTAGTATGTTGTCGATATCTTTGTTACTCCAATGGATGGTAGCCTTGTCATTATGGAAGGTAGTCTGTTGTCCAGATTTTTGTTACTCTTAGGGATGGTAGCGTTGTCATTATGGAACGTAGTCTGTTGTCGAGATTTTTGTTATTCCAATGGATGGTAGCATTGTCAATATAGAAGGTAGTATATTATAGAGATTTTTGTCACTACAATGGATGGTAGCCTTGTCATTATGGAAGGTAGTCTGTTGTTAAGATTTTGGTTACTATAATGGATTGTAGCCTTGTTGTTATGGAAGGTAGTTTGTTGTCGATATCTATGTTAGTCCAATGGATGGTAGCCTAGTCATTATGGAAGGTAGTTTGTGTACGAGATTTTAGTTACTTTAATGGATGGTAGCCTTGTCATTATGGAAGGTAGTCTGTTGTCGAGATTTTTTATACTCCAATGGATTGTAGCCTTGTAATTATGGAAGGTATTCTCTTGTTGATATTTTGGTTACTCCAATGATGGTACCCTTGTCATTATGGAAGGTAGTCTATTGCCGAGATTTTTGTTACTACATTGCATGGTAGCCTTGTCATTATTGAAGGCAGTGTGTTGTAGATATTTTTGTTATTCCAATGGATGGTAGCCTTGTCATTATGGTATGTAGTCTGTTGTCGTGAATTTTGTTACTCCAATGTATGGTAGCCTTGTCATTATGGAAGGTACTATGTTGTCGATATCTTCGTTACTCCAATGGATGGTAGCCTTGTCATTATGGAATGTAGTCTATTGTCGAGATTTTAGTTACTCAAATGGATGGTAGCCTTGTCATTATGGAAGGTAGTCTATTGTCGAGATTTTTGTTACTCCAATGGATTGTAGCCATGTAATTATAGAAGGTAGTCTCTTGTCGAGATTTTTGTCACTATATTGGATGGTAGCCTTGTCATTATGGAAGGTAGTCTGTTGTCGAGATTTTTGTTACTATAATGGATTTTAGCCTTGTCGTTGTGGAAGGTAGTCTGTTGTCGATATCTTTGTTACTCTAATGGATGGTAGCCTAGTCATTATGGAAGGTAGTTTGTGTACGAGATTTAAGTTACTCCAATGGATGGTAGCCTTGTCATTATGGGAGGTAGTCTGTTGTCAAGATAATTTATACTCCAATGGATTGTAGCCTTGTCATTATGGAAGGCAGTCTGTTGTCGAGATTTTTGTTACTCTAAGGGATGGTAGCCTTGTCATTATGGAATGTAGTCTGTTGTCGAGATTTTTGTTATTCCAATGGATGGTAGCCTTGTCATTATGAAAGGTAGTCTATTGTCGAGATTTTTGTTACTATAATAGATGGTAGCCTTGTCATTATGGAAGGTAGTCTGTTGTCGAAATTTTTGTTACTCCAATGGATGGTGAACTTGTCATTATAGAAGGTAGTATATTGTTGAGATTTTTATCACTACAATGAATGGTAGCCATGTCATTATGGAAGGTAATCTGTTGTCGATATTTTTGTTACTACAATGGATTGTAGCCTTGTCATTATGGAAGGTAGTCTGTTGTCGATATCTTTGTTACTCCAATGGATGGTAGACTAGTCATTATTGAAGGTAGTTTGTGTACGATATTTTTGTTATTTCAATGGATGGTAGCCTTGTCATTATGAAAGGTAGTTTGTTGTCGTGATTTTTGTTACTCTAAGGGATTGTAGCCTTGTCATTATGGAAAGTAGTATGTTGTCGATATCTTTGTTACTCCAATGGATGGTAGCCTTGTCGTTATGGAAGGTAGTCTGTTGTCGATATCTTTGTTACTCCAATGGATGGTAGCCTAGTCATTATGGAAGGTAGTTTGTGTACGATATTTTTGTTATTCCAATGGATGGTAGCCTTGTCATTATGAAAAGTAGTATGTTGTCGTGATTTTTGTTACTCTAAGGGATGGTAGCCTTGTCATTATTGAAGGTAGTATGTTGTCGATATCTTTGTTACTCCAATGGATGGTAGCCTTGTCATTATGGAAGGTAGTCTGTTGTCCAGATTTTTGTTACTCTTAGGGATGGTAGCGTTGTCATTATGGAACGTAGTCTGTTGTCGAGATTTTTGTTATTCCAATGGATGGTAGCATTGTCAATATAGAAGGTAGTATATTATAGAGATTTTTGTCACTACAATGGATGGTAGCCTTGTCATTATGGAAGGTAGTCTGTTGTTAAGATTTTGGTTACTATAATGGATTGTAGCCTTGTCGTTATGGAAGGTAGTTTGTTGTCGATATCTATGTTAGTCCAATGGATGGTAGCCTAGTCATTATGGAAGGTAGTTTGTGTACGAGATTTTAGTTACTTTAATGGATGGTAGCCTTGTCATTATGGAAGGTAGTCTGTTGTCGAGATTTTTTATACTCCAATGGATTGTAGCCTTGTAATTATGGAAGGTATTCTCTAGTTGATATTTTGGTTACTCCAATGATGGTACCCTTGTCATTATGGAAGGTAGTCTATTGCCGAGATTTTTGTTACTACATTGCATGGTAGCCTTGTCATTATTGAAGGTAGTGTGTTGTAGATATTTTTGTTATTCCAATGGATGGTAGCCTTGTCATTATGGTATGTAGTCTGTTGTCGTGAATTTTGTTACTCCAATGTATGGTAGCCTTGTCATTATGGAAGGTACTATGTTGTCGATATCTTCGTTACTCCAATGGATGGTAGCCTTGTCATTATGGAAGGTAGTCTATTGTCGAGATTTTAGTTACTCCAATGGATGGTAGCCTTGTCATTTTGGAAGGTAGTCTATTGTCGAGATTTTTGTTACTCCAATGGATTGTAGCCATGTAATTATAGAAGGTAGTCTCTTGTCGAGATTTTTGTCACTATATTGGATGGTAGCCTTGTCATTATGGAAGGTAGTTTGTTGTCGAGATTTTTGTTACTATAATGGATTTTAGCCTTGTCTTTGTGGAAGGTAGTCTGTTGTCGATATCTTTGTTACTCTAATGGATGGTAGCCTAGTCATTATGGAAGGTAGTTTGTGTACGAGATTTAAGTTACTCCAATGGATGGTAGCCTTGTCATTATGGGAGGTAGTCTGTTGTCAAGATAATTTATACTCCAATGGATTGTAGCCTTGTCATTATGGAAGGTAGTCTGTTGTCGAGATTTTTGTTACTCTAACGGATGGTAGCCTTGTCATTATTGAATGTAGTCTGTTGTCGAGATTTTTGTTATTCCAATGGATGGTAGCCTTGTCATTATGAAAGGTAGTCTATTGTCGAGATTTTAGTTACTATAATAGATGGTAGCCTTGTCATTATGGAAGGTAGTCTGTTGTCGAAATTTTTGTTACTCCAATGGATGGTGAACTTGTCATTATAGAAGGTAGTATATTGTTGAGATTTTTATCACTACAATGAATGGTAGCCATGTCATTATGGAAGGTAATCTGTTGTCGATATTTTTGTTACTACAATGGATTGTAGCCTTGTCATTATGGAAGGTAGTCTGTTGTCGATATCTTTGTTACTCCAATGGATGGTAGACTAGTCATTATTGAAGGTAGTTTGTGTACGATATTTTTGTTATTTCAATGGATGGTAGCCTATGTCATTATGAAAGGTAGTTTGTTGTCGTGATTTTTGTTACTCTAAGGGATTGTAGCCTTGTCATTATGGAAAGTAGTATGTTGTCGATATCTTTGTTACTCCAATGGATGGTAGCCTTGTCGTTATGGAAGGTAGTCTGTTGTCGATATCTTTGTTACTGCAATGGATGGTAGCCTAGTCATTATGGAAGGGAGTTTGTGTACGATATTTTTGTTATTCCAATGGATGGTAGCCTTGTCATTATGAAAAGTAGTATGTTGTCGTGATTTTTGTTACTCTAAGGGATGGTAGCCTTGTCATTATTGAAAGTAGTATGTTGTCGATATCTTTGTTACTCCAATGGATGGTAGCCTTGTCATCATGGAAGGTAGTCTGTTGTCCAGATTTTTGTTACTCTTAGGGATGGTAGCGTTGTCATTATGGAACGTAGTCTGTTGTCGAGATTTTTGTTATTCCAATGGATGGTAGCATTGTCAATATAGAAGGTAGTATATTATAGAGATTTTTGTCACTACAATGGATGGTAGCCTTGTCATTATGGAAGGTAGTCTGTTGTTAAGATTTTGGTTACTATAATGGATTGTAGCCTTGTCGTTCTGGAAGGTAGTTTGTTGTCGATATCTATGTTAGTCCAATGGATGGTAGCCTAGTCATTATGGAAGGTAGTTTGTGTACGAGATTTTAGTTACTTTAATGGATGGTAGCCTTGTCATTATGGAAGGTAGTCTGTTGTCGAGATTTTTTATACTCCAATGGATTGTAGCCTTGTAATTATGGAAGGTATTCTCTTGTTGATATTTTGGTTACTCCAATGATGGTACCCTTGTCATTATGGAAGGTAGTCTATTGCCGAGATTTTTGTTACTACATTGCATGGTAGCCTTGTCATTATTGAAGGTAGTGTGTTGTAGATATTTTTGTTATTCCAATGGATGGTAGCCTTGTCATTATGGTATGTAGTCTGTTGTCGTGAATTTTGTTACTCCAATGTATGGTAGCCTTGTCATTATGGAAGGTACTATGTTGTCGATATCTTCGTTAGTCCAATGGATGGTAGCCTTGTCATTATGGAAGGTAGTCTATTGTCGAGATTTTAGTTACTCCAATGGATGGTAGCCTTGTCATTATGGAAGGTAGTCTATTGTCGAGATTTTTGTTACTCCAATGGATTGTAGCCATGTAATTATAGAAGGTAGTCTCTTGTCGAGATTTTTGTCACTATATTGGATGGTAGCCTTGTCATTATGGAAGGTAGTTTGTTGTCGAGATTTTTGTTACTATAATGGATTTTAGCCTTGTCTTTGTGGAAGGTAGTCTGTTGTCGATATCTTTGTTACTCTAATGGATGGTAGCCTAGTCATTATGGAAGGTAGTTTGTGTACGAGATTTAAGTTACTCCAATGGATGGCAACCTTGTCATTATGGGAGGTAGTTTGTTGTCAAGATAATTTATACTCCAATGGATTGTAGCCTTGTCATTATGGAAGGCAGTCTGTTGTCGAGATTTTTGTTACTCTAAGGGATGGTAGCCTTGTCATTATGGAATGTAGTCTGTTGTCGAGATTTTTGTTATTCCAATGGATGGTAGCCTTGTCATTATGAAAGGTAGTCTATTGTCGAGATTTTTGTTACTATAATAGATTGTAGCCTTGTCGTTATGGAAGGTAGTCTGTTGTCGAAATTTTTGTTACTCCAATGGATGGTGAACTTGTCATTATAAAAGGTAGTATATTGTTGAGATTTTTATCACTACAATGAATGGTAGCCATGTCATTATGGAAGGTAATCTGTTGTCGATATTTTTGTTACTACAATGGATTGTAGCCTTGTCATTATGGAAGGTAGTCTGTTGTCGATATCTTTGTTACTCCAATGGATGGTAGACTAGTCATTATTGAAGGTAGTTTGTGTACGATATTTTTGTTATTTCAATGGATGGTAGCCTTGTCATTATGAAAGGTAGTTTGTTGTCGTGATTTTTGTTACTCTAAGGGATTGTAGCCTTGTCATTATGGAAAGTAGTATGTTGTCGATATCTTTGTTACTCCAATGGATGGTAGCCTAGTAATTATGGAAGGTAGTTTGTGTACGATATTTTTGTTATTCCAATGGATGGTAGCCTTGTCATTATGAAAAGTAGTATGTTGTCGTGATTTTTGTTACTCTAAGGGATGGTAGCCTTGTCATTATTGAAGGTAGTATGTTGTCGATATCTTTGTTACTCCAATGGATGGTAGCCTTGTCATTATGGAAGGTAGTCTGTTGTCCAGATTTTTGTTACTCTTAGGGATGGTAGCCTTGTCATTATGGAACGTAGTCTGTTGTCGAGATTTTTGTTATTCCAATGGATGGTAGCATTGTCAATATAGAAGGTAGTATATTATCGAGATTTTTGTCAATACAATGGATGGTAGCCTTGTCATTATGGAAGGTAATCTGTTGTTAAGATTTTAGTTACTATAATGGATTGTAGCCTTGTCGTTATGGAAGGTAGTTTGTTGTCGATATCTTTGTTAGTCCAATGGATGGTAGCCTAGTCATTATGGAAGGTAGTTTGTGTACGAGATTTAAGTTACTTTAATGGATGGTAGCCTTGTCATTATGGAAGGTAGTCTGTTGTCGAGATTTTTGTTACTATAATGGATTGTATCCTTGTCGTTGTGGAAGGTAGTCTGTTGTCGATATCTTTGTTACTCTAATGGATGGTAGCCTAGTCATCATGGAAGGTAGTTTGTGTACGAGATTTTAGTTACTCCAATGGATGTTAGCCTTGTCATTATGGAAGGTAGTCTATTGTCAAGATAATTTATACTACAAGGGATTGTAGCCTTGTCATTATGGAAGGCAGTCTGTTGTCGAGATTTTTGTTACTCTAAGTGATGGTAGCCTTGTCATTATGGAATGTAGTCTGTTGTCGAGATTTTTGTTATTCCAATGGATGGTAGCCTTGTCAATATGAAAGGTAGTCTATTGTCGAGATTTTTGTTACTATAATAGATTGTAGCCTTGTCATTATGGAAGGTAGTCTGTTGTCGAGATTTTTGTTACTCCAATGGATGGGGGACTTGTCATTATAGAAGGTAGTATATTGTTGAGATTTTTGTCACTACAATGAATGGTAGCCTTGTAATTATGGAAGGTAATCTGTTGTCGAGATTTTTGTTACTACAATGGATTGTAGCCTTGTCATTATAGAAGGAAGTCTGTTGTCGATATCTTTGTCACTCCAATGGATGGAAGACTAGTCATTATTGAAGGTAGTTTGTGTACGATATTTTTGTTATTCCAATGGATGGTAGCCTTTTCATTATGAAAGGTAGTCTGTTGTCGTGATTTTTGTTACTCTAAGGGTCGGTAGCCTTGTCATCATGGAAGGTAGTATGTTGTCGATATCTTTGTTACTCCAATGGATGGTAGCCTTGTCGTTATGGAAGGTAGTTTGTGTACGATATTTTTGTTATTCCAATGGATGGTAGCCTTGTCATTATGAAAAGTAGTATGTTGTCGTGATTTTTGATACTCTAAGGGATGGTAGCCTTGTCATTATTGAAGGTAGTATGTGGGTGATATATTTGTTACTCCAATGGATGGTAGCCTTGTCATTATGGAAGGTAATCTGTTGTCCAGATTTTTGTTACTCTTAGGGATGGTAGCCTTGTCATTATGGAACGTAGTTTGTTGTCGAGATTTTTGTTATTCCAATGGATGGTAGCATTGTCAATATAGAAGGTAGTATATTATCGAGATTTTTGTCACTACAATGGATGGTAGCCTTGTCATTATGGAAGGTAGTCTGTTGTTAAGATTTTTGTTACTATAATGGATTGTAGCCTTGTCGTTATGGAAGGTAGTTTGTTGTCGATATCTTTGTTAGTCCAATGGATGGTAGCCTAGTCATTATGGAAGGTAGTTTGTGTACGAGTTTTATGTTACTTTAATGGATGGTAGCCTTGTCATTATGGAAGGTAGTTTGTGTACGAGATTTTAGTTACTCCAATGGATGTTAGCCTTGTCATTATGGAAGGTAGTCTATTGTCAAGATAATTTATACTACAAGGGATTGTAGCCTTGTCATTATGGAAGGCAGTCTGTTGTCGAGATTTTTGTTACTCTAAGGGATGGTAGCCTTGTCATTATGGAATGTAGTCTGTTGTCGAGATTTTTGTTATTCCAATGGATGGTAGCCTTGTCAATATGAAAGGTAGTCTATTGTCGAGATTTTTGTTACTATAATAGATTGTAGCCTTGTCATTATGGAAGGTAGTCTGTTGTCGAGATTTTTGTTACTCCAATGGATGGGGGACTTGTCATTATAGAAGGTAGTATATTGTTGAGATTTTTGTCACTACAATGAATGATAGCCTTGTAATTATGGAAGGTAATCTGTTGTCGAGATTTTTGTTACTACAATGGATTGTAGCCTTGTCATTATAGAAGGAAGTCTGTTGTCGATATCTTTGTCACTCCAATGGATGGAAGACTAGTCATTATTGAAGGTAGTTTGTGTACGATATTTTTGTTATTCCAATGGATGGTAGCCTTTTCATTATGAAAGGTAGTCTGTTGTCGTGATTTTTGTTACTCTAAGGGTCGGTAGCCTTGTCATCATGGAAGGTAGTATGTTGTCGATATCTTTGTTACTCCAATGGATGGTAGCCTTGTCGTTATGGAAGGTAGTTTGTGTACGATATTTTTGTTATTCCAATGGATGGTAGCCTTGTCATTATGAAAAGTAGTATGTTGTCGTGATTTTTGATACTCTAAGGGATGGTAGCCTTGTCATTATTGAAGGTAGTATGTGGGTGATATATTTGTTACTCCAATGGATGGTAGCCTTGTCATTATGGAAGGTAATCTGTTGTCCAGATTTTTGTTACTCTTAGGGATGGTAGCCTTGTCATTATGGAACGTAGTTTGTTGTCGAGATTTTTGTTATTCCAATGGATGGTAGCATTGTCAATATAGAAGGTAGTATATTATCGAGATTTTTGTCACTACAATGGATGGTAGCCTTGTCATTATGGAAGGTAGTCTGTTGTTAAGATTTTTGTTACTATAATGGATTGTAGCCTTGTCGTTATGGAAGGTAGTTTGTTGTCGATATCTTTGTTAGTCCAATGGATGGTAGCCTAGTCATTATGGAAGGTAGTTTGTGTACGAGTTTTATGTTACTTTAATGGATGGTAGCCTTGTCATTATGGAAGGTAGTCTGTTGTCGAGATTTTTTATACTCCAATGGATTATAGATTTGTAATTATGGAAGGTAGTCTCATGTTGATATTTTTGCTACTCCAATGATTGTACCCTTGTCATTATGGAAGGTAGTCTATTGCCGAGATTTTTGTTACTCCATTGCATGGTAGCCTTGTCATTATGGAAGGTAGTGTGTTGTAGATATTTTTGTTATTCCAATGGATGGTAGCCTTGTCATTATCGAAGGTAGTCTGTTGTCGTGATTTTTGTTACTCCAATGGATGGTAGCCTAGTCATTATGGAAGGTAATCTATTGTTAAGATTTTTGTTACTATAATGGATTGTAGCCTTGTCGTTATGGAAGGTAGTTTGTTGTCGATATCTTTGTTAGTCCAATGGATGGTAGCCTAGTCATTATGGAAGGTAGTTTGTGTACGAGATTTAAGTTACTTTAATGGATGGTAGCCTTGTCATTATGGAAGGTAGTCTGTTGTCGAGATTTTTGTTACTATAATGGATTGTATCCTTGTCGTTGTGGAAGGTAGTCTATTGTCGATATCTTTGTTACTCTAATGGATGGTAGCCTAGTCATTATGGAAGGTAGATTGTGTACGAGATTTTAGTAACTCCAATGGATGTTAGCCTTGTCATTATGGAAGGTAGTCTGTTGTCAAGATAATTTATACTCCAATGGATTATAGCCTTGTCATTATGGAAGGCAGTCTGTTGTCGAGATTATTGTTACAATAAGGGATGGTAGCCTTCTCATTATGGAATGTAGTCTATTGTCGAGATTTTTGTTATTCCAATGGATGGTAGCCTTGTCATTATGAAAGGTAGTCTATTGTCGAGATTTTTGTTACTATAATAGATTGTAGCCTTGTCATTATGGAAGGTAGTCTGTTGTCGAGATTTTTGTCACTACAGTGAATGGTAGCCTTGTCATTATGGAAGGTAATCTGTTGTCGAGTTTTTTGTTACTACAATGGATTGTAGCCTTGTCATTATAGAAGGAAGTCTGTTGTCGATATCTTTGTCACTCCAATGGATGGAAGACTAGTCATTATTGAAGGTATTTGTGTATGATATTTTTGTTATTCCAATGGATGGTAGCCTTGTCATTATGAAAGGTAGTCTGTTGTCGTGATTTTTGTTACTCTAAGGGATGGTAGCCTTGTCATTATGGAAGGTAGTATGTTGTCGATATCTTTGTTACTCCAATGGATGGTAGCCTAGTCATTATGGAAGGTAGTTTGTGTACGATATTTTTGTTATTCCAATGGATGGTAGCCTTGTCATTATGAAAAGTAGTATGTTGTCGTGATTTTTGATACACTAAGGGATGGTAGCCTTGTCATTATTGAAGGTAGTATGTTGTCGATATATTTGTTACTCCAATGGATGGTAGCCTTGTCATTATGGAAGGTAGTCTGTTGTCCAGATTTTTGTTACTCTTAGGGATGGTAGCCTTGTCATTATGGAACATAGTCTATTGTCGAGATTTTTGTTATTCCAATGGATGGTAGCGTTGTCAATATAGAAGGTAGTATATTATCGAGATTTTTGTCACTACAATGGAAGGTAGCCTTGTCATTATGGAAGGTAGTCTGTTGTTAAGATTTTTGTTACTATAATGGATTGTAGCCTAGTCGTTATGGAAGGTAGTTTGTTGTCGATATCTTTGTTAGTCCAATGGATGGTAGCCTAGTCATTATGGAAGGTAGTTTGTGTACGAGATTTAAGTTACTTTAATGGATGGTAGCCTTGTCATTATGGAAGGTAGTCTGTTGTCGAGATTTTTTATACTCCAATGGATTGTAGCCTTGTAATTATGGAAGGTAGTCTCTTGTTGATATTTTGGCTACTCCAATGATGGTACCCTTGTCATTATGGAAGGTAGTCTATTGCCGAGATTTTCGTTACTCCATTGCATGGTAGCCTTGTCATTATGGAAGGTAGTGTGTTGTAGATATTTTTGTTATTCCAATGGATGGTAGCCTTGTCATTATGGGAGGTAGTCTGTTGTCGTGATTTTTGTTACTCCAATGGATGGTAGCCTAGTCATTATGGAAGGTACTATGTTGTCGATATCTTTGTTACTCCAATGGACGATAGCCTTGTCATTATGGAAGGTAGTCTATTGTCGAGATTTTTGTTACTCTAAGGGATGGTTGCCTTGTCCATATGGAAGGTATTCTGTTGTCGAGATTTTTGTTATTCCAATGGATGGGAGCATTGTCATTATATAAGGTAGTATATTGTTGAGATTTTTGTCACTACAATGGATGGTATCCTTGTCATTATGTAAGGTAGTCTATTGTCGAGATTTTTGTTACTAGAATGGATTGTAGCCTTGTCGTTAGGGAAGGTAGTCTATTGTCGATATCTTTGTTACTCCAATAGATGGTAGCCTAGTCATTATGGAAGGTAGTTTGTGAACGATATTTTTGTTATTCCAATGGTTGGTAGCCTTGTCATTATGAAAGGTAGTCTATTGTCGTGATTTTTGTTACTCTAAGGGATGGTAGCCTTGTCATTATTGATGGTAGTATGTTGTCGATATCTTTGTTACTCCAATGGATGGTAGCCTTGTCATTATGGAAGGTAGTCTGTTGTCGAGATTTTTGTTACTCTTAGGGATGGTAGCCTTGTCATTATGGAACATAGTCTGTTGTCGAGATTTTTGTTATTCCAATGGATGGTAGTGTTGTCAATATAGAAGGTAGTATATTATCGAGATTTTTGTCACTACAATGGATGGTAGCCTTGTCATTATGGAAGGTAGTCTGTTGTTAAGATTTTTGTTACTATAATGGATTGTAGCCTTGTCGTTATGGAAGGTAGTTTGTTGTCGATATCTTTGTTAGTCCAATGGATGGTAGCCTAGTCATTATGGAAGGTAGTTTGTGTACGAGATTTAAGTTACTTTAATGGATGGTAGCCTTATCATTATGGAAGGTAGTCTGTTGTCGAGATTTTTTATACTCCAACGGATTGTAGCCTTATAATTATGGAAGGTATTCTCTTGTTGATATTTTGGCTACTCCAATGATGGTACCCTTGTCATTATGGAAGGTAGTCTATTACCGAGATTTTTGTTACTCCATTGCATGGTAGCCTTGTCATTATGGAAGTTAGTGTGTTGTAGATATTTTTGTTATTCCAATGGATGGTAGCCTTGTCATTATGGAAGGTAGTCTGTTGTCGTGATTTTTGTTACTCCAATGGATGGTAGCCTTGTCATTATGGAAGGTACTATGTTGTCGATATCTTTGTTACTCCAATGGATGGTAGCCTTGTCATTATGGAAGGTAGTCTATTGTCGAGATTTTTGGTACTCTAAGTGATGGGTTCCTTGTCCATATGGAAGGTAGTCTGTTGTCGAGATTTTTGTTATTCCAATGGATGGTAGCATTTTCATTATAGAAGGTAGTATATTGTTGAGATTTTTGTCACTACAATGGATGGTAGCCTTGTCATTATGTAAGGTAGTCTATTGTCGAGATTTTTGTTACTAGAATGGATTGTAGCCTTGTCGTTAGGGAAGGTAGTCTATTGTCGATATCTTTGTTACTCCAATGGATGGTAGCCTAGTCATTATGGAAGGTAGTTTGTTAACGATATTTTTGTTATTCCAATGGATGGTAGCCTTGTCATTATGAAAGGTAGTCTATTGTCGTGATTTTTGTTACTCTAAGGGATGGTAGCCTTGTCATTATTGAAGGTAGTATGTTGTCGATATCTTTGTTACTCCAATGGATGGTAGTCTTGTCATTATGGAAGGTAGTCTGTTGTCGAGATTTTTGTTACTCCAATGGATGGGGGACTTGTCATTATAGAAGGTAGTATATTGTTGAGATTTTTGTCACTACAGTGAATGGTAGCCTTGTCATTATGGAAGGTAATCTGTTGTCGAGTTTTTTGTTACTACAATGGATTGTAGCCTTGTCATTATAGAAGGAAGTCTGTTGTCGATATCTTTGTCACTCCAATGGATGGAAGACTAGTCATTATTGAAGGTATTTGTGTATGATATTTTTGTTATTCCAATGGATGGTAGCCTTGTCATTATGAAAGGTAGTCTATTGTCGTGATTTTTGTTACTCTAAGGGATGGTAGCCTTGTCATTATGGAAGGTAGTATGTTGTCGATATCTTTGTTACTCCAATGGATGGTAGCCTAGTCATTATGGAAGGTAGTTTGTGTACGATATTTTTGTTATTCCAATGGATGGTAGCCTTGTCATTATGAAAAGTAGTATGTTGTCGTGATTTTTGATACACTAAGGGATGGTAGCCTTGTCATTATTGAAGGTAGTATGTTGTCGATATATTTGTTACTCCAATGGATGGTAGCCTTGTCATTATGGAAGGTAGTCTGTTGTCCAGATTTTTGTTACTCTTAGGGATGGTAGCCTTGTCATTATGGAACATAGTCTATTGTCGAGATTTTTGTTATTCCAATGGATGGTAGCATTGTCAATATAGAAGGTAGTATATTATCGAGATTTTTGTCACTACAATGGATGGTAGCCTTGTCATTATGGAAGGTAGTCTGTTGTTAAGATTTTTGTTACTATAATGGATTGTAGCCTAGTCGTTATGGAAGGTAGTTTGTTGTCGATATCTTTGTTAGTCCAATGGATGGTAGCCTAGTCATTATGGAAGGTAGTTTGTGTACGAGATTTAAGTTACTTTAATGGATGGTAGCCTTGTCATTATGGAAGGTAGTCTGTTGTCGAGATTTTTTATACTCCAATGGATTGTAGCCTTGTAATTATGGAAGGTAGTCTCTTGTTGATATTTTGGCTACTCCAATGATGGTACCCTTGTCATTATGGAAGGTAGTCTATTGCCGAGATTTTCGTTACTCCATTGCAAGGTAGCCTTGTCATTATGGAAGGTAGTGTGTTGTAGATATTTTTGTTATTCCAATGGATGGTAGCCTTGTCATTATGGGAGGTAGTCTGTTGTCGTGATTTTTGTTACTCCAATGGATGGTAGCCTAGTCATTATGGAAGGTACTATGTTGTCGATATCTTTGTTACTCCAATGGACGATAGCCTTGTCATTATGGAAGGTAGTCTATTGTCGAGATTTTTGTTACTCTAAGGGATGGTTGCCTTGTCCATATGGAAGGTATTCTGTTGTCGAGATTTTTGTTATTCCAATGGATGGGAGCATTGTCATTATATAAGGTAGTATATTGTTGAGATTTTTGTCACTACAATGGATGGTATCCTTGTCATTATGTAAGGTAGTCTATTGTCGAGATTTTTGTTACTAGAATGGATTGTAGCCTTGTCGTTAGGGAAGGTAGTCTATTGTCGATATCTTTGTTACTCCAATAGATGGTAGCCTAGTCATTATGGAAGGTAGTTTGTGAACGATATTTTTGTTATTCCAATGGTTGGTAGCCTTGTCATTATGAAAGGTAGTCTATTGTCGTGATTTTTGTTACTCTAAGGGATGGTAGCCTTGTCATTATTGATGGTAGTATGTTGTCGATATCTTTGTTACTCCAATGGATGGTAGCCTTGTCATTATGGAAGGTAGTCTGTTGTCGAGATTTTTGTTACTCTTAGGGATGGTAGCCTTGTCATTATGGAACATAGTCTGTTGTCGAGATTTTTGTTATTCCAATGGATGGTAGTGTTGTCAATATAGAAGGTAGTATATTATCGAGATTTTTGTCACTACAATGGATGGTAGCCTTGTCATTATGGAAGGTAGTCTGTTGTTAAGATTTTTGTTACTATAATGGATTGTAGCCTTGTCGTTATGGAAGGTAGTTTGTTGTCGATATCTTTGTTAGTCCAATGGATGGTAGCCTAGTCATTATGGAAGGTAGTTTGTGTACGAGATTTAAGTTACTTTAATGGATGGTAGCCTTATCATTATGGAAGGTAGTCTGTTGTCGAGATTTTTTATACTCCAACGGATTGTAGCCTTATAATTATGGAAGGTATTCTCTTGTTGATATTTTGGCTACTCCAATGATGGTACCCTTGTCATTATGGAAGGTAGTCTATTACCGAGATTTTTGTTACTCCATTGCATGGTAGCCTTGTCATTATGGAAGGTAGTGTGTTGTAGATATTTTTGTTATTCCAATGGATGGTAGCCTTGTCATTATGGAAGGTAGTCTGTTGTCGTGATTTTTGTTACTCCAATGGATGGTAGCCTTGTCATTATGGAAGGTACTATGTTGTCGATATCTTTGTTACTCCAATGGATGGTAGCCTTGTCATTATGGAAGGTAGTCTATTGTCGAGATTTTTGTTACTCCATTGCATGGTAGCCTTGTCATTATGGAAGGTAGTGTGTTGTAGATATTTTTGTTATTCCAATGGATGGTAGCCTTGTCATTATGAAAGGTAGTCTGTTGTCGTGATTTTTGTTACTCCAATGGATGGTAGCCTTGTCATTATGGAAGGTACTATGTTGTCGATATCTTTGTTACTCCAATGGATGGTAGCCTTGTCATTATGGAAGGTAGTCTATTGTCGAGATTTTTGTTACTCTAAGTGATGGTTGCCTTGTCCATATGGCAGGTAGTCTGTTGTAGAGATTTTTGTTATTCCAATGGATGGTAGCATTGTCATTATAGAAGGTAGTATATTGTTGGGATTTTTGTCACTACAATGGATGGTATCCTTGTCATTATGTAAGGTAGTCTGTTGTCGAGATTTTATTTACTAGAATGGATTGTAGCCTTGTCGTTAGGGAAGGTAGTCTATTGTCGATATCTTTGTTACTCCAATAGATGGTAGCCTAGTCATTATGGAAGGTAGTTTGTGAATGATATTTTTGTTATTCCAATGGATGGTAGCCTTGTCATTATGAAAGGTAGTCTATTGTCGTGATTTTTGTTACTCTAAGGGATGGTAGCCTTATCATTATTGAATGTAGTATGTTGTCGATATCTTTGTTACTCCAATGGATGGTAGCCTTGTCATTATGGAAGGTAGTCTGTTGTCCAGATTTTTGTTACTCTTAGGGATGGTAGCCTTGTCATTATGGAACGTAGTCTGTTGTCGAGATTTTTGTTATTCCAATGGATGGTAGTGTTGTCAATATTGAAGGTAGTATATTATCGAGATTTTTGTCACTACAATGGATGGTAGCCTTGTCATTATGGAAGGTAGTCTGTTGTTAAGATTTTTGTTACTATAATGGATTGTAGCCTTGTCGTTATGGAAGGTAGTTTGTTGTCGATATCTTTGTTAGTCCAATGGATGGTAGCCTAGTCATTATGGAAGGTAGTGTGTGTACGAGATTTAAGTTACTTTAATGGATGGTAGCCTTGTCATTATGGAAGGTAGTCTGTTGTCGAGATTTTTTATACTACAATGGATTGTAGCCTTGTAATTATGGAAGGTAGTCTCTTGTTGATATTTTGGCTACTCCAATGATGGTACCCTTGTCATTATGGAAGGTAGTCTATTGCCAAGATTTTTGTTACTCCATTGCATGGTAGCCTTGTCATTATGGAAGGTAGTGTGTTGTAGATATTTTTGTTATTCCAATGTATGGTAGCCTTGTCATTATGGAAGGTAGTCTGTTGTCGTGATTTTTGTTACTCCAATGGATGGTAGCCTTGTCATTATGGAAGGTACTATGTTGTCGATATCTTTGTTACTCCAATGGATGGTAGCCTTGTCATTATGGAAGGTAGTCGATTGTCGAGATTTTTGTTACTCTAAGTGATGGTTGCCTTGTCCATATGGAAGGTAGTCTGTTGTCGAGATTTTTGTTATTCTAATGGATGGTAGCATTGTCATTATAGAAGGTAGTATATTGTTGAGAGTTTTGTCACTACAATGGATGGTAGCCTTGTCATTATGTAAGGTAGTCTGTTGTCGAGATTTTTGTTACTAGAATTGATTGTAGCCTTGTCGTTAGGGAAGGTAGTCTATTGTCGATATCTTTGTTACTCCAATGGATGGTAGCCTAGTCATTATGGAAGGTAGTTTGTGAACGATATTTTTGTTATTCCAATGGTTGGTAGCCTTGTCATTCTGAAAGGTAGTCTATTGTCGTGATTTTTGTTACTCTAAGGGATGGTAGCCTTGTCATTATTGAAGGTAGTATGTTGTCGATATCTTTGTTACTCCAATGGATGGTAGCCTTGTCATTATGGAAGGTAGTCTGTTGTCTAGATTTTTGTTACTCTTAGGGATGGTAGCCTTGTCGTTATGGAACGTAGTCTGTTGTCGAGATTTTTGTTATTCCAATGGATGGTAGTGTTGTCAATATAGAAGGTAGTATATTATCGAGATTTTTGTCACTACAATGGATGGTAGCCTTGTCATTATGGAAGGTAGTCTGTTGTTAAGATTTTTGATACTATAATGGATTGTAGCCTTGTCGTTATGGAAGGTAGTTTGTTGTCGATATCTTTGTTAGTCCAATGGATGGTAGCCTAGTCATTATGGAAGGTAGTTTGTATACGAGATTTAAGTTACTTTAATGGATGGTAGCCTTATCATTATGGAAGGTAGTCTGTTCTCGAGATTTTTTATACTCCAATGGATTGTAGCCTTGTAATTATGGAAGGTAGTCTCTTGTTGATATTTTGGCTACTCCAATGATGGTACCCTTGTCATTATGGAAGGTAGTCTATTACCGAGATTTTTGTTACTCCATTGCATGGTAGCCTTGTCATTATGGAAGGTAGTGTGTTGTAGATATTTTTGTTATTCCAATGGATGGTAGCCTTGTCATTATGGAAGGTAGTCTGTTGTCGTGATTTTTGTTACTCCAATGGATGGTAGCCTTGTTATTATGGAAGGTACTATGTTGTCGATACCTTTGTTACTCCAATGGATGGTAGCCTTGTCATTATGGAAGGTAGTCTATTGTCGAGATTTTTGTTACTCTAAGTGATGGGTTCCTTGTCCATATGGAAGGTAGTCTGTTGTCGAGATTTTTGTTATTCCAATGGATGGTAGCATTGTCATTATAGAAGGTAGTATATTGTTGAGATTTTTGTCACTACAATGGATGGTAGCCTTGTCATTATGTAAGGTTGTCTGTTGTCGAGATTTTTGTTACTAGAATGGTTTGTAGCCTTGTGGTTAGGGAAGGTAGTCTATTGTCGATATCTTTGTTACTCCAATGGATGGTAGCCTAGTCATTATGGAAGGTAGTTTGTTAACGATATTTTTGTTATTCCAATGGTTGGTAGCCTTGTCATTATGAAAGGTAGTCTATTGTCGTGATTTTTGTTACTCTAAGGGATGGTAGCCTTGTCATTATTGAAGGTAGTATGTTGTCGATATCTTTGTTACTCCAATGGATGGTAGCCTTGTCATTATGGAAGGTAGTCTGTTGTCTAGATTTTTGTTACTCTTAGGGATGGTAGCCTTGTCGTTATGGAACGTAGTCTGTTGTCGAGATTTTTGTTATTCCAATGGATGGTAGTGTTGTCAATATAGAAGGTAGTATATTATCGAGATTTTTGTCACTACAATGGATGGTAGCCTTGTCATTATGGAAGGTAGTCTGTTGTTAAGATTTTTGATACTATAATGGATTGTAGCCTTGTCGTTATGGAAGGTAGTTTGTTGTCGATATCTTTGTTAGTCCAATGGATGGTAGCCTAGTCATTATGGAAGGTAGTTTGTGTACGAGATTTAAGTTACTTTAATGGATGGTAGCCTTATCATTATGGAAGGTAGTCTGTTGTCGAGATTTTTTATACTCCAATGGATTGTAGCCTTGTAATTATGGAAGGTAGTCTCTTGTTGATATTTTGGCTACTCCAATGATGGTACCCTTGTCATTATGGAAGGTAGTCTATTACCGAGATTTTTGTTACTCCATTGCATGGTAGCCTTGTCATTATGGAAGGTAGTGTGTTGTAGATATTTTTGTTATTCCAATGGATGGTAGCCTTGTCATTATGGAAGGTAGTCTGTTGTCGTGATTTTTGTTACTCCAATGGATGGTAGCCTTGTTATTATGGAAGGTACTATGTTGTCGATACCTTTGTTACTCCAATGGATGGTAGCCTTGTCATTATGGAAGGTAGTCTATTGTCGAGATTTTTGTTACTCTAAGTGATGGGTTCCTTGTCCATATGGAAGGTAGTCTGTTGTCGAGATTTTTGTTATTCCAATGGATGGTAGCATTGTCATTATAGAAGGTAGTATATTGTTGAGATTTTTGTCACTACAATGGATGGTAGCCTTGTCATTATGTAAGGTAGTCTGTTGTCGAGATTTTTGTTACTAGAATGGATTGTAGCCTTGTCGTTAGGGAAGGTAGTCTATTGTCGATATCTTTGTTACTCCAATGGATGGTAGCCTAGTCATTATGGAAGGTAGTTTGTTAACGATATTTTTGTTATTCCAATGGATGGTAGCCTTGTCATTATGAAAGGTAGTCTATTGTCGTGATTTATGTTTCTCTAAGGGATGGTAGCCTTGTCATTATTGAAGGTAGTATGTTGTCGATATCTTTGTTACTCCAATGGATGGTAGCCTTGTCATTATGGAAGGTAGTCTATTGTCGAGATTTTTTATACTCCAATGGATTGTAGCCTTGTAATTATGGAAGGTAGTCTCTTGTTGATATTTTGGCTACTCCAATGATGGTACCCTTGTCATTATGGAAGGTAGTCTATTGCCGAGATTTTTGTTACTCCATTGCATGGTAGCCTTGTCATTATGGAAGGTAGTGTGTTGTAGATATTTTTGTTATTCCAATGGATGGTAGCCTTGTCATTATGAAAGGTAGTCTGTTGTCGTGATTTTTTTTACTCCAATGGATGGTAGCCTTGTCATTATGGAAGGTACTATGTTGTCGATATCTTTGTTACTCCAATGGATGGTAGCCTTGTCATTATGGAAGGTAGTCTATTGTCGAGATTTTTGTTACTCTAAGTGATGGTTGCCTTGTCCATATGGCAGGTAGTCTGTTGTAGAGATTTTTGTTATTCCAATGGATGGTAGCATTGTCATTATAGAAGGTAGTATATTGTTGGGATTTTTGTCACTACAATGGATGGTATCCTTGTCATTATGTAAGGTAGTCTGTTGTCGAGATTTTTGTTACTAGAATGGATTGTAGCCTTGTCGTTAGGGAAGGTAGTCTATTGTCGATATCTTTGTTACTCCAATAGATGGTAGCCTAGTCATTATGGAAGGTAGTTTGTGAATGATATTTTTGTTATTCCAATGGATGGTAGCCTTGTCATTATGAAAGGTAGTCTATTGTCGTGATTTTTGTTACTCTAAGGGATGGTAGCCTTATCATTATTGAAGGTAGTATGTTGTCGATATCTTTGTTACTCCAATGGATGGTAGCCTTGTCATTATGGAAGGTAGTCTGTTGTCCAGATTTTTGTTACTCTTAGGGATGGTAGCCTTGTCATTATGGAACGTAGTCTGTTGTCGAGATTTTTGTTATTCCAATGGATGGTAGTGTTGTCAATATTGAAGGTAGTATATTATCGAGATTTTTGTCACTACAATGGATGGTAGCCTTGTCATTATGGAAGGTAGTCTGTTGTTAAGATTTTTGTTACTATAATGGATTGTAGCCTTGTCGTTATGGAAGGTAGTTTGTTGTCGATATCTTTGTTAGTCCAATGGATGGTAGCCAAGTCATTATGGAAGGTAGTTTGTGTACGAGATTTAAGTTACTTTAATGGATGGTAGCCTTGTCATTATGGAAGGTAGTCTATTGTCGAGATTTTTTATACTACAATGGATTGTAGCCTTGTAATTATGGAAGGTAGTCTCTTGTTGATATTTTGGCTACTCCAATGATGGTACCCTTGTCATTATGGAAGGTAGTCTATTGCCGAGATTTTTGTTACTCCATTGCATGGTAGCCTTGTCATTATGGAAGGTAGTGTGTTGTAGATATTTTTGTTATTCCAATGTATGGTAGCCTTGTCATTATGGAAGGTAGTCTGTTGTCGTGATTTTTGTTACTCTAATGGATGGTAGCCTTGTCATTATGGAAGGTACTATGTTGTCGATATCTTTGTTACTCCAATGGATGGTAGCCTTGTCATTATGGAAGGTAGTCGATTGTCGAGATTTTTGTTACTCTAAGTGATGGTTGCCTTGTCCATATGGAAGGTAGTCTGTTGTCGAGATTTTTGTTATTCTAATGGATGGTAGCATTGTCATTATAGAAGGTAGTATATTGTTGATAGTTTTGTCACTACAATGGATGGTAGCCTTGTCATTATGTAAGGTAGTCTGTTGTCGAGATTTTTGTTACTAGAATTGATTGTAGCCTTGTCGTTAGGGAAGGTAGTCTATTGTCGATATCTTTGTTACTCCAATGGATGGTAGCCTAGTCATTATGGAAGGTAGTTTGTGAACGATATTTTTGTTATTCCAATGGTTGGTAGCCTTGTCATTATGAAAGGTAGTCTATTGTCGTGATTTTTGTTACTCTAAGGGATGGTAGCCTTGTCATTATTGAAGGTAGTATGTTGTCGATATCTTTGTTACTCCAATGGATGGTAGCCTTGTCATTATGGAAGGTAGTCTGTTGTCCAGATTTTTGTTACTCTTAGGGATGGTAGCCTTGTCATTATGGAACGTAGTCTGTTGTCGAGATTTTTGTTATTCCAATGGATGGTAGTGTTGTCAATATAGAAGGTAGTATATTATCGAGATTTTTGTCACTACAATGGATGGTAGCCTTGTCATTATGGAAGGTAGTCTGTTGTTAAGATTTTTGATACTATAATGGATTGTAGCCTTGTCGTTATGGAAGGTAGTTTGTTGTCGATATCTTTGTTAGTCCAATGGATGGTAGCCTAGTCATTATGGAAGGTAGTTTGTGTACGAGATTTAAGTTACTTTAATGGATGGTAGCCTTATCATTATGGAAGGTAGTCTGTTGTCGAGATTTTTTATACTCCAATGGATTGTAGCCTTGTAATTATGGAAGGTAGTCTCTTGTTGATATTTTGGCTACTCCAATGATGGTACCCTTGTCATTATGGAAGGTAGTCTATTACCGAGATTTTTGTTACTCCATTGCATGGTAGCCTTGTCATTATGGAAGGTAGTGTGTTGTAGATATTTTTGTTATTCCAATGGATGGTAGCCTTGTCATTATGGAAGGTAGTCTGTTGTCGTGATTTTTGTTACTCCAATGGATGGTAGCCTTGTCATTATGGAAGGTACTATGTTGTCGATACCTTTGTTACTCCAATGGATGGTAGCCTTGTCATTATGGAAGGTAGTCTATTGTCGAGATTTTTGTTACTCTAAGTGATGGGTTCCTTGTCCATATGGAAGGTAGTCTGTTGTCGAGATTTTTGTTATTCCAATGGATGGTAGCATTGTCATTATAGAAGGTAGTATATTGTTGAGATTTTTGTCACTACAATGGATGGTAGCCTTGTCATTATGTAAGGTAGTCTGTTGTCGAGATTTTTGTTACTAGAATGGATTGTAGCCTTGTCGTTAGGGAAGGTAGTCTATTGTCGATATCTTTGTTACTCCAATGGATGGTAGCCTAGTCATTATGGAAGGTAGTTTGTTAACGATATTTTTGTTATTCCAATGGATGGTAGCCTTGTCATTATGAAAGGTAGTCTATTGTCGTGATTTATGTTTCTCTAAGGGATGGTAGCCTTGTCATTATTGAAGGTAGTATGTTGTCGATATCTTTGTTACTCCAATGGATGGTAGCCTTGTCATTATGGAAGGTAGTCTGTTGTCCAGATTTTTGTTACTCTTAGGGATGGTAGCCTTGTCATTATGGAACGTAGTCTGTTATTGTGATTTTTGTTATTCCAATGGATGGTAGCGTTGTCAATATAGAAGGTAGTATATTATCGAGATTTTTGTCACTACAATGGATGGTAGCCTTGTCATTATGGAAGGTAGTCTGTTGTTAAGATTTTTGTTACTATAATGGATTGTAGCCTTGTCGTTATGGAAGGTAGTTTGTTGTCGATATCTTTGTTAGTCCAATGGATGGTAGCCTAGTCATTATGGAAGGTAGTTTGTGTACGAGATTTAAGTTACTTTAATGGATGGTAGCCTTGTCATTATGGAAGGTAGTCTGTTGTCGAGATTTTTTATACTCCAATGGATTGTAGCCTTGTAATTATGGAAGGTAGTCTCTTGTTGATATTTTGGCTACTCCAATGATGGTACCCTTGTCATTATGGAAGGTAGTCTATTGCCGAGATTTTTGTTACTCCATTGCATGGTAGCCTTGTCATTATGGAAGGTAGTGTGTTGTAGATAATTTTGTTATTCCAATGGATGGTAGCCTTGTCATTATGAAAGGTAGTCTGTTGTCGTGATTTTTGTTACTCCAATGGATGGTAGCCTTGTCATTATGGAAGGTACTATGTTGTCGATATCTTTGTTACTCCAATGGATGGTAGCCTTGTCATTATGGAAGGTAGTCTATTGTCGAGATTTTTGTTACTCTAAGTGATGGTTGCCTTGTCCATATGGCAGGTAGTCTGTTGTAGAGATTTTTGTTATTCCAATGGATGGTAGCATTGTCATTATAGAAGGTAGTATATTGTTGGGATTTTTGTCACTACAATGGATGGTATCCTTGTCATTATGTAAGGTAGTCTGTTGTCGAGATTTTTGTTACTAGAATGGATTGTAGCCTTGTCGTTAGGGAAGGTAGTCTATTGTCGATATCTTTGTTACTCCAATAGATGGTAGCCTAGTCATTATGGAAGATAGTTTGTGAATGATATTTTTGTTATTCCAATGGATGGTAGCCTTGTCATTATGAAAGGTAGTCTATTGTCGTGATTTTTGTTACTCTAAGGGATGGTAGCCTTGTCATTATTGAAGGTAGTATGTTGTCGATATCTTTGTTACTCCAATGGATGGTAGCCTTGTCATCATGGAAGGTAGTCTGTTGTCCAGATTTTTGTTACTCTTAGGGATGGTAGCCTTGTCATTATGGAACGTAGTCTGTTGTCGAGATTTTTGTTATTCCAATGGATGGTAGCGTTGTCAATATTGAAGGTAGTATATTATCGAGATATTTGTCACTACAATGGATGGTAGCCTTGTCATTATGGAAGGTAGTCTGTTGTTAAGATTTTTGTTACTATAATGGATTGTAGCCTTGTCGTTATGGAAGGTAGTTTGTTGTCGATATCTTTGTTAGTCCAATGGATGGTAGCCTAGTCATTATGGAAGGTAGTTTGTGTACGAGATTTAAGTTACTTTAATGGATGGTAGCCTTGTCATTTTGGAAGGTAGTCTGTTGTCGAGATTTTTTATACTACAATGGATTGTAGCCTTGTAATTATGGAAGGTAGTCTCTTGTTGATATTTTGGCTACTCCAATGATGGTACCCATGTCATTATGGAAGGTAGTCTATTGCCGAGATTTTTGTTACTCCATTGCATGGTAGCCTTGTCATTATGGAAGGTAGTGTGTTGTAGATATTTTTGTTATTCCAATGTATGGTAGCCTTGTCATTATGGAAGGTAGTCTGTTGTCGTGATTTTTGTTACTCCAGTGGATGGTAGCCTTGTCATTATGGAAGGTACTATGTTGTCGATATCTTTGTTACTCCAATGGATGGTAGCCTTGTCATTATGGAAGGTAGTCGATTGTCGAGATTTTTGTTACTCTAAGTGATGGTTGCCTTGTCCATATGGAAGGTAGTCTGTTGTCGAGATTTTTGTTATTCTAATGGATGGTAGCATTGTCATTATAGAAGGTAGTATATTGTTGATAGTTTTGTCACTACAATGGATGGTAGCCTTGTCATTATGTAAGGTAGTCTGTTGTCGAGATTTTTGTTACTAGAATTGATTGTAGCCTTGTCGTTAGGGAAGGTAGTCTATTGTCGATATCTTTGTTACTCCAATGGATGGTAGCCTAGTCATTATGGAAGGTAGTTTGTGAACGATATTTTTGTTATTCCAATGGTTGGTAGCCTTGTCATTATGAAAGGTAGTCTATTGTCGTGATTTTTGTTACTCTAAGGGATGGTAGCCTTGTCATTATTGAAGGTAGTATGTTGTCGATATCTTTGTTACTCCAATGGATGGTAGCCTTGTCATTATGGAAGGTAGTCTGTTGTCCAGATTTTTGTTACTCTTAGGGATGGTAGCCTTGTCATTATGGAACGTAGTCTGTTGTCGAGATTTTTGTTATTCCAATGGATGGTAGTGTTGTCAATATAGAAGGTAGTATATTATCGAGATTTTTGTCACTACAATGGATGGTAGCCTTGTCATTATGGAAGGTAGTCTGTTGTTAAGATTTTTGATACTATAATGGATTGTAGCCTTGTCGTTATGGAAGGTAGTTTGTTGTCGATATCTTTGTTAGTCCAATGGATGGTAGCCTAGTCATTATGGAAGGTAGTTTGTGTACGAGATTTAAGTTACTTTAATGGATGGTAGCCTTATCATTATGGAAGGTAGTCTGTTGTCGAGATTTTTTATACTCCAATGGATTGTAGCCTTGTAATTATGGAAGGTAGTCTCTTGTTGATATTTTGGCTACTCCAATGATGGTACCCTTGTCATTATGGAAGGTAGTTTATTACCGAGATTTTTGTTACTCCATTGCATGGTAGCCTTGTCATTATGGAAGGTAGTGTGTTGTAGATATTTTTGTTATTCCAATGGATGGTAGCCTTGTCATTATGGAAGGTAGTCTGTTGTCGTGATTTTTGTTACTCCAATGGATGGTAGCCTTGTCATTATGGAAGGTACTATGTTGTCGATACCTTTGTTACTCCAATGGATGGTAGCCTTGTCATTATGGAAGGTAGTCTATTGTCGAGATTTTTGTTACTCTAAGTGATGGGTTCCTTGTCCATATGGAAGGTAGTCTGTTGTCGAGATTTTTGTTATTCCAATGGATGGTAGCATTGTCATTATAGAAGGTAGTATATTGTTGAGATTTTTGTCACTACAATGGATGGTAGCCTTGTCATTATGTAAGGTAGTCTGTTGTCGAGATTTTTGTTACTAGAATGGATTGTAGCCTTGTCGTTAGGGAAGGTAGTCTATTGTCGATATCTTTGTTACTCCAATGGATGGTAGCCTAGTCATTATGGAAGGTAGTTTGTTAACGATATTTTTGTTATTCCAATGGATGGTAGCCTTGTCATTATGAAAGGTAGTCTATTGTCGTGATTTATGTTTCTCTAAGGGATGGTAGCCTTGTCATTATTGAAGGTAGTATGTTGTCGATATCTTTGTTACTCCAATGGATGGTAGCCTTGTCATTATGGAAGGTAGTCTGTTGTCCAGATTTTTGTTACTCTTAGGGATGGTAGCCTTGTCATTATGGAACGTAGTCTGTTATTGTGATTTTTGTTATTCCAATGGATGGTAGCGTTGTCAATATAGAAGGTAGTATATTATCGAGATTTTTGTCACTACAATGGATGGTAGCCTTGTCATTATGGAAGGTAGTCTGTTGTTAAGATTTTTGTTACTATAATGGATTGTAGCCTTGTCGTTATGGAAGGTAGTTTGTTGTCGATATCTTTGTTAGTCCAATGGATGGTAGCCTAGTCATTATGGAAGGTAGTTTGTGTACGAGATTTAAGTTACTTTAATGGATGGTAGCCTTGTCATTATGGAAGGTAGTCTGTTGTCGAGATTTTTTATACTCCAATGGATTGTAGCCTTGTAATTATGGAAGGTAGTCTCTTGTTGATATTTTGGCTACTCCAATGATGGTACCCTTGTCATTATGGAAGGTAGTCTATTGCCGAGATTTTTGTTACTCCATTGCATGGTAGCCTTGTCATTATGGAAGGTAGTGTGTTGTAGATAATTTTGTTATTCCAATGGATGGTAGCCTTGTCATTATGAAAGGTAGTCTGTTGTCGTGATTTTTGTTACTCCAATGGATGGTAGCCTTGTCATTATGGAAGGTACTATGTTGTCGATATCTTTGTTACTCCAATGGATGGTAGCCTTGTCATTATGGAAGGTAGTCTATTGTCGAGATTTTTGTTACTCTAAGTGATGGTTGCCTTGTCCATATGGCAGGTAGTCTGTTGTAGAGATTTTTGTTATTCCAATGGATGGTAGCATTGTCATTATAGAAGGTAGTATATTGTTGGGATTTTTGTCACTACAATGGATGGTATCCTTGTCATTATGTAAGGTAGTCTGTTGTCGAGATTTTTGTTACTAGAATGGATTGTAGCCTTGTCGTTAGGGAAGGTAGTATGTTGTCGATATCTTTGTTACTCCAATGGATGGTAGCCTTGTCATCATGGAAGGTAGTCTGTTGTCCAGATTTTTGTTACTCTTAGGGATGGTAGCCTTGTCATTATGGAACGTAGTCTGTTGTCGAGATTTTTGTTATTCCAATGGATGGTAGCGTTGTCAATATTGAAGGTAGTATATTATCGAGATATTTGTCACTACAATGGATGGTAGCCTTGTCATTATGGAAGGTAGTCTGTTGTTAAGATTTTTGTTACTATAATGGATTGTAGCCTTGTCGTTATGGAAGGTAGTTTGTTGTCGATATCTTTGTTAGTCCAATGGATGGTAGCCTAGTCATTATGGAAGGTAGTTTGTGTACGAGATTTAAGTTACTTTAATGGATGGTAGCCTTGTCATTTTGGAAGGTAGTCTGTTGTCGAGATTTTTTATACTACAATGGATTGTAGCCTTGTAATTATGGAAGGTAGTCTCTTGTTGATATTTTGGCTACTCCAATGATGGTACCCATGTCATTATGGAAGGTAGTCTATTGCCGAGATTTTTGTTACTCCATTGCATGGTAGCCTTGTCATTATGGAAGGTAGTGTGTTGTAGATATTTTTGTTATTCCAATGTATGGTAGCCTTGTCATTATGAAAGGTAGTCTGTTGTCGTGATTTTTGTTACTCCAATGGATGGTAGCCTTGTCATTATGGAAGGTACTATGTTGTCGATATCTTTGTTACTCCAATGGATGGTAGCCTTGTCATTATGGAAGGTAGTCGATTGTCGAGATTTTTGTTACTCTAAGTGATGGTTGCCTTGTCCATATGGAAGGTAGTCTGTTGTCGAGATTTTTGTTATTCCAATGGATGGTAGCATTGTCATTATAGAAGGTAGTATATTGTTGAGAGTTTTGTCACTACAATGGATGGTAGCCTTGTCATTATGTAAGGTAGTCTGTTGTCGAGATTTTTGTTACTAGAATGGATTGTAGCCTTGTCGTTAGGGAAGGTAGTCTATTGTCGATATCTTTGTTACTCCAATGGATGGTAGCCTAGTCATTATGGAAGGTAGTTTGTGAACGATATTTTTTTTATTCCAATGGTTGGTAGCCTTGTCATTATGAAAGGTAGTCTATTGTCGTGATTTTTGTTACTCTAAGGGATGGTAGCCTTGTCATTATTGAAGGTAGTATGTTGTCGATATCTTTGTTACTCCAATGGATGGTAGCCTTGTCATTATGGAAGGTAGTCTGTTGTCCAGATTTTTGTTACTCTTAGGGATGGTAGCCTTGTCATTATGGAACGTAGTCTGTTGTCGAGATTTTTGTTATTCCAATGGATGGTAGTGTTGTCAATATAGAAGGTAGTATATTATCGAGATTTTTGTCACTACAATGGATGGTAGCCTTGTCATTATGGAAGGTAGTCTGTTGTTAAGATTTTTGATACTATAATGGATTGTAGCCTTGTCGTTATGGAAGGTAGTTTGTTGTCGATATCTTTGTTAGTCCAATGGATGGTAGCCTAGTCATTATGGAAGGTAGTTTGTATACGAGATTTAAGTTACTTTAATGGATGGTAGCCTTATCATTATGGAAGGTAGTCTGTTGTCCAGATTTTTTATACTCCAATGGATTGTAGCCTTGTAATTATGGAAGGTAGTCTCTTGTTGATATTTTGGCTACTCCAATGATGGTACCCTTGTCATTATGGAAGGTAGTTTATTGCCGAGATTTTTGTTACTCCATTGCATGGTAGCCTTGTCATTATGGAAGGTAGTGTGTTGTAGATATTTTTGTTATTCCAATGTATGGTAGCCTTGTCATTATGGAAGGTAGTCTGTTGTCGTGATTTTTGTTACTCCAAAGGATGGTAGCCTTGTCATTATGGAAGGTACTATGTTGTCGATATCTTTGTTACTCCAATGGATGGTAGCCTTGTCATTATGGAAGGTAGTCGATTGTCGAGATTTTTGTTACTCTAAGTGATGGTTGCCTTGTCCATATGGCAGGTAGTCTGTTGTAGAGATTTTTGTTATTCCAATGGATGGTAGCATTGTCATTATAGAAGGTAGTATATTTTTGAGAGTTTTGTCACTACAATGGATGGTAGCCTTGTCATTATGTAAGGTAGTCTGTTGTCGAGATTTTTGTTACTAGAATGGATTGTAGCCTTGTCGTTAGGGAAGGTAGTCTATTGTCGATATCTTTGTTACTCCAATGGATGGTAGCCTAGTCATTATGGAAGGTAGTTTGTGAACGATATTTTTTTTATTCCAATGGTTGGTAGCCTTGTCATTATGAAAGGTAGTCTATTGTCGTGATTTTTGTTACTCTAAGGGATGGTAGCCTTGTCATTATTGAAGGTAGTATGTTGTCGATATCTTTGTTACTCCAATGGATGGTAGCCTTGTCATTATGGAAGGTAGTCTGTTGTCCAGATTTTTGTTACTCTTAGGGATGGTAGCCTTGTCATTATGGAACGTAGTCTGTTGTCGAGATTTTTGTTATTCCATTTGATGGTAGCGTTGTCATTATATAAGGTAGTATATTATCGATATTTTTGTCAGTACAATAGATGGTAGCCTTGTCATTATGGAAGGTAGTCTGTTGTCAAGATTTTTTTTACTACAATGGATTGTAGCCTTGTCGTTATGGAAGGTAGTTTGTTACTGATATCTTTGTTAGTCCAATGGATGGTAGCCTAGTCATTATGGAAGGTAGTTTGTGTATGATATTTAAGTTACTTTAATGAATGGTAGCCTTATCATTATGGAAGGTAGTCTGTTGTCGAGATTTTTTATACTCCAATGGATTGTAGCCTTGTAATTATGGAAGGTAGTCTCTTGTTGATATTTTGGTTACTCCAATGATGGTACCCTTATCATTATGGAAGGTAGTCTATTGCTGAGATTTTTGTTACTCCATTGCATGGTAACCTTGTGATTAAGGAAGGTAATGTGTTGTCGATATTTTTGTTATTCCAATAGATGGTAGCCTTGTCATTATGGAAGGTAGTCTGTTGTCATGATTTTTGTTACTCCAATGGATGGTAGCCTTGCCATTATGGAAGGTAGTATGTTATCAATATCTTTGTTTCTCCAATGGATGGTAGCCTTGTCATTATAGAAGGTAGTCTATTGTCGAGATTTTTGTTACTCTAAGGGATGGTAGCCTTGTCCATATGGAAGGTAGTCTGTTGTCGAGATTTTTGTTATTCCAATGGATGGTAGCATTGTCATTATAGAAGGTAGTATATTGTCGAGATTTTTGTCACTACAATGGATGGTAGCCTTGTCATTAGGTAAGGTAGTCTGTTGTCGAGATTTTTGTTACTTGAATGGATTTTAGCCTTGTCGTTATGGAAGGTAGTCTATTGTCGATATCTTTGTTACTCCAATGGATGGTAGCCTAGTCATTATGGAAGGTAGTTTGTGTACGATATTTTTGTTATTCCAATGGATGATAGCCTTGTCATTATGAAAGGTAGTCTATTGTCGTTATTTTTATTACTCTAAGGGATGGTAGCCTTGTCATTATGGAAGGTAGTATGTTGTCGATATCTTTGTTACTCCAATGGATGGTAGCCTTGTCATTATGGAAGGTAGTCTGTTGTCGATATTTTTTTTACTCTAAGGGATTATAGCCTTGCCATTATGGAAGGTAGTCTATTGCCGAGATTTTTTGTTACTCCATTGCATGGTAGCCTTGTCATTATGGAAGGTAGTGTATTGTCGATATTTTTGTTATTCCAATGGATGGTAGCCTTGTCATTATGGAAGGTAGTCTCTTGTCGTGATTTTTGTTACTCCAATGGATGGTAGCCTTGTCATTATGTAAGGTGGTCTGTTGTCGAGATATTTGTTACTCTAAGGGATGGTAGCCTTGCCATTATGGAACGTAGTCTGTTATCGAGATTTTTGTTATTCCAATGGATGGTAGCGTTGTCATTATAGAAGGTAGTATATTATCGATATTTTTTTCACTTTAATGGATGGTAGCCTTGTCATTATCGAAGGTAGTCTGTTGTCGAGATTTTTGTTACTACAATGGATTGTAGCCTTGTCGTTATGGAAGATAGTCTGTTGTTGATATCTTTGTTATTCCAATGGATGGTAGCCTTATTATTATGGAAGGTAGTCTATTGTCGTGATTTTTGTTACTCCAATGGATGGTAGCCTTGTCATTATGGAAGGTAGTCTGTTGTCGAGATTTTTGTTACTACAATGGATTGTAGCCTTGTCTTTATAGAAGATAGTCTGTTGTCGATATCTTTGTTACTCCAATGCATGGTAGCCTAGTCATTATGGATGGTAGTTTGTGTACGAGATTTTAGTTACTCCAATGGATGGTAGCCTTGTCATTATGGAAGGTAGTCTGTTGTCGAGATTTTTGTTACTCCAATGGATGGTAGCCTTGTCATTATAGAAGGTAATATATTGTCGAGATTTTTGTCACTATATTGGATGGTAGCCTTGTCATTATGGAACGTAGTCTGTTCTCGAGATTTTTGTTATTCCATTGGATGGTAGCGTTGTCATTATAGAAGGTAGTATATTATCGAGATTTTTGTCACTATAATGGATGGTAGCCTTGTCATTATGGAAGGTAGTCTGTTGTCAAGATTTTTGTTACTACAATGGATTGTAGCCTTGTCGTTATGGAAGGTAGTTTGTTGTCGATATCTTTGTTAGTCCAATGGATGGTACCCTAGTCATTATGGAAGGTAGTTTGTGTACGAGATTTTAGTTACTTTAATGGATGGTAGCCTTGTCATTATAAAAGGTAGTCTGTTGTCAAGATTTTTTATACTCAAATGGATTGTAGCCTTATAATTATGGAAGGTAGTCTCTTGTTGATATTTTGGTTACTCCAATGATGGTACCCTTATCATTATGGAAGGTAGTCTATTGCTGAGATTTTTGTTACTCCATTGCATGGTAACCTTGTCATTAAGGAAGGTAATGTGTTGTCGATATTTTTGATATTCCAATAGATGGTAGCCTTGTCATTATGGAAGGTAGTTTGTTGTCATGATTTTTTTTACTCCAATGGATGCTAGCCTTGCCATTATGGAAGGTAGTATGTTATCAATATCTTTGTTTCTCCAATTGATGGTAGCCTTGTCATTATAGAAGGTAGTCTATTGTCGAGATTTTTGTTACTCTAAGGGATGGTAGCCTTGTCCATATGGAAGGTAGTCTGTTGTCGAGATTTTTGTTATTCCAATGGATGGTAGCATTGTCATTATAAAAGGTAGTATATTGTCGAGATTTTTGTCACTACAATGGATGGTAGCCTTGTCATTAGGTAAGGTAGTCTGTTGTCGAGATTTTTGTTACTAGAATGGATTGTAGCCTTGTCGTTATGGAAGGTAGTCTATTGTTGATATCTTTGTTACTCCAATGGATTGTAGCCTAGTAATTATGGAAGGTAGTTTGTGTATGATATTTTTGTTATTCCAATGGATGATAGCCTTGTCATTATGAAAGGTAGTCTATTGTCGTGATTTGTATTACTCTAAGGGATGGTAGCCTTGTCATTATGGAAGGTAGTATGTTGTCGATATCTTTGTTACTCCAATGGATGGTAGCCTTGTCATTATGGAAGGTAGTCTGTTGTTGATATTTTTTTTACTCTAAGGGATGGTAGCCTTGTCATTATGGAAGGTAGTCTATTGCCGAGATTTTTGTTACTCCATTGCATGGTAGCCTTGTCATTATGGAAGGTAGTGTGTTGTCGATATTTTTGTTATTCCAATGGATGGTAGCCCTGTCATTATGGAAGGTAGTCTCTTGTCGTGATTTTTGTTACTCCAATGGATGGTAGCCTTGTCACTATGTAAGGTGGTCTGTTGTCGAGATATTTGTTACTCTAAGGGATGGTAGCCTTGCCATTATGGAACGTAGTCTGTTCTCGAGATTTTTGTTATTCCAATGGATGGTAGCGTTGTCATTATAGAAGGTAGTATATTATCGAGATTTTTGTCACTATAATGGATGGTAGCCTTGTCATTATGGAAGGTAGTCTGTTGTCAAGATTTTTGTTACTACAATGGATTGTAGCCTTGTCGTTATGGAAGGTAGTTTGTTGTCAATATCTTTGTTAGTCCAATGGATGGTACCCTAGTCATTATGGAAGGTAGTTTGTGTACGAGATTTTAGTTACTTTAATGGATGGTAGCCTTGTCATTATAAAAGGTAGTCTGTTGTCAAGATTTTTTATACTCAAATTGATTGTAGCCTTGTAATTATGGAAGGTAGTCTCTTGTTGATATTTTGGTTACTCCAATGATGGTACCCTTATCATTATGGAAGGTAGTCTATTGCTGAGATTTTTGTTACTCCATTGCATGGTAACCTTGTCATTAAGGAAGGTAATGTGTTGTCGATATTTTTGTTATTCCAATAGATGGTAGCCTTGTCATTATGGAAGGTAGTTTGTTGTTATGATTTTTGTTACTCCAATGGATGGTAGCCTTGCCATTATGGAAGGTAGTATGTTATCAATATCTTTGTTTCTCCAATTGATGGTAGCCTTGTCATTATAGAAGGTAGTCTATTGTCGAGATTTTTGTTACTCTAAGGGATGGTAGCCTTGTCCATATGGAAGGTAGTCTGTTGTCGAGATTTTTGTTATTCCAATGGATGGTAGCATTGTCATTATAAAAGGTAGTATATTGTCGAGATTTTTGTCACTACAATGGATGGTAGCCTTGTCATTAGGTAAGGTAGTCTGTTGTCGAGATTTTTGTTACTAGAATGGATTGTAGCCTTGTCGTTATAGAAGGTAGTCTATTGTCGATATCTTTGTTACTCCAATGGATTGTAGCCTAGTAATTATGGAAGGTAGTTTGTGTATGATATTTTTGTTATTCCAATGGATGATAGCCTTGTCATTATGAAAGGTAGTCTATTGTCGTGATTTGTATTACTCTAAGCGATGGTAGCCTTGTCATTATGGAAGGTAGTATGTTGTCGATATCTTTGTTACTCCAATGGATGGTAGCCTTGTCATTATGGAAGGTAGTCTGTTGTCGATATTTTTTTTACTCTAAGGGATGGTAGCCTTGTCATTATGGAAGGTAGTCTATTGCCGAGATTTTTGTTACTCCATTGCATGGTAGCCTTGTCATTATGGAAGGTAGTGTGTTGTCGATATTTTTGTTATTCCAATGGATGGTAGCCCTGTCATTATGGAAGGTAGTCTCTTGTCGTGATTTTTGTTACTCCAATGGATGGTAGCCTTGTCACTATGTAAGGTGGTCTGTTGTCGAGATATTTGTTACTCTAAGGGATGGTAGCCTTGCCATTATGGAACGTAGTCTGTTATCGAGATTTTTGTTATTCCAATGGATGGTAGCGTTGTCATTATAGAAGGTAGTATATTATCGATATTTTTTTCACTACAATGGATGGTAGCCTTGTCATTATGGAAGGTAGTCTGTTGTCGAGATTTTTGTTACTACAATGGATTGTAGCCTTGTCGTTATGGAAGATAGTCTGTTGTCGATATCTTTGTTATTCCAATGGATGGTAGCCTTATTATTATGGAAGGTAGTCTATTGTTGTGATTTTTGTTACTCCAATGGATGGTAGCCTTGTCATTATGGAAGGTAGTCTGTTGTCAAGATTTTTGTTACTACAATGGATTGTAGCCTTGTCGTTATAGAAGATAGTCTGTTGTCGATATCTTTGTTACTCCAATGGATGGTAGCCTAGTCATTATGGAAGGTAGTTTGTGTACAAGATTTTAGTTACTCCAATGGATGGTAGCCTTGTCATTATGGAAGGTAGTCTGTTGTCGAGATTTTAGTTACTCCAATGGATGGTAGCCTTGTCATTATAGAAGGTAATATATTGTCGAGATTTTTGTCACTATATTGGATGGTAGCCTTTTCATTATGGAACGTAGTCTGTTGTCGAGATTTTTGTTATTCCATTGGATGGTAGCGTTGTCTTTATAGAAGGTAGTATATTATCGTGATTTTTGTCACTACAATGGATGGTAGCCTTGTCATTATGGAAGGTAGTCTGTTGTCAAGATTTTTGTTACTACAATGGATTGTAGCCTTGTCGTTATGGAAGGTAGTTTGTTGTCGATATGTTTGTTAGTCCAATGGATGGTAGCCTAGTCATTTTGGATGGTACTTTGTGTACGAGATTTTAGTTACTTTAATGGATGGTAGCCTTTACATTATGAAAGGTAGTCTGTTGTCGAGATTTTTTATACTCCAATGGATTGTAGCCTTGTAATTATGGAAGGTAGTCTCTTGTTGATATTTTAGTTACTCCAATGGATGGTAGCCTTGTCATTATGGAAGGTAGTCTGTTGTCGATATTTTTCTTACTCCAATGGATAGTAGCCTTGTCATTATAGAAGGTAATATATTGTCGAGATTTTTGTCACTATATTGGATGGTAGCCTTGTCATTATGGAACGTAGTCTGTTGTCGAGATTTTTGTTATTCCATTGGATGGTAGCGTTGTCATTATAGAAAGTAGTATATTATCGAGATTTTTGTCACTACAATGGATGGTAGCCTTGTCATTATAGAAGGTAGTCTATTGTCGAGATTTTTGTTACTCTAAGGGATGGTAGCCTTTCCATATGGAAGGTAGTCTGTTGTCGAGATTTTTGTTATTCCAATGGATGGTAGCATTGTCATTATAGAAGGTAGTATATTGTCGAGATTTTTGTCACTACAATGGATGGTAGCCTTGTCATTAGGTAAGGTAGTCTGTTGTCGAGATTTTTGTTACTAGAATGGATTGTAGCCTTGTCGTTATGGAAGGTAGTCTATTGTCGATATCTTTGTTACTCCAATGGATGGTAGCCTAGTCATTATGGAAGGTAGTTTGTGTATGATATTTTTGTTATTCCAATGGCTGGTAGCGTTGTCATTATAGAAGGTAGTATATTATCGATATTTTTGTCACTACAATGGATGGTAGCCTTGTCATTATGGAAGGTAGTCTGTTGTCGAGATTTTTGTTACTACAATGGATTGTAGCTTTGTCGTTATGGAAGATAGTCTGTTGTCGATATCTTTGTTATTCCAATGGATGGTAGCCTTATTATTATGGAAGGTAGTCTATTGTCGTGATTTTTGTTACTCCAATGGATGGTAGCCTTGTCATTATGGAAGGTAGTCTGTTGTCGAGATTTTTGTTACTACAATGGATTGTAGCCTTGTCGTTATAGAAGATAGTCTGTTGTCGATATCTTTGTTACTCCAATGGATGGTAGCCTAGTCATTATGGAAGTTAGTTTGTGTACGAGTTTATAGTTACTCCAATGGATGGTAGCCTTGTCATTATGGAAGGTAGTCTATTGTCGAGATTTTTTTTACTCCAATGGATGGTAGCCTTGTCATTATAGAAGGTAATATATTGTCGAGATTTTTGTCACTATATTGGATGGTAGCCTTGTCATTATGGAACATAGTATGTTGTCGAGATTTTTGTTATTCCATTGGATGGTAGCGTTGTCATTATAGAAGGTAGTATATTATCGAGATTTTTGTCACTACAATGGATGGTAGCCTTGTCATTATGGAAGGTAGTCTGTTGTCAAGATTTTTGTTACTACAATGGATTGTAGCCTTGTCATTATGGAAGGTAGTTTGTTGTCGATATGTTTGTTAGTCCAATGGATAGTAGCCTAGTCATTATGGAAGGTAGTTTGTGTACGAGATTTTAGTTACTTTAATGGATGGTAGCCTTTACATTATGAAAGGTAGTCTGTTGTCGAGATTTTTTATACTCCAATGGATTGTAGCCTTGTAATTATGGAAGGTAGTCTCTTGTTGATATTTTGGTTACTCCAATGATTGTACCCTTGTCATTATGTAAGGTAGTCTATTGCCGATATTTTTTATACTCCATTGCATGGTAGCCTTGTCATTATGGAAGGTAGTGTGTTGTCGATATTTTTGTTATTCCAATAGATGGTAGCGTTGTCCATATGGAAGGTAGTCTGTTGTCATGATTTTTGTTACTCCAATGGATGGTAGCCTTGTCATTATCGAAGGTAGTCTTTTGTCAATATTTTTGTTACTCTAAGGGATGGTAGCCTTGTCCATATGGAAGGTAGTCTGTTGTCGAGATTTTTGTTATTCCAATGGATGGTAGCATTGTCATTATAGAAGGTAGTATATTGTCGAGATTTTTGTCACTACAATGGATGGTAGCCTTGTCATTAGGTAAGGTAGTCTGTTGTCGAGATTTTTGTTACTAGAATTGATTGTAGCCTTGTCGTTATGGAAGGTAGTCTGTTGTCGATATCTTTGTTACTCCAATGGATGGTAGCCTAGTCTTTATGGAAGGTAGTTTGTGTACTATATTTTTGTTATTCCAATGGATGATAGCCTTGTCATTATGAAAGGTAGTCTATTGTCGTGATTTTTATTACTCTAAGGGATGGTAGCCTTGTCATTATGGAGTAGTATGTTGTCGATATCTTTGTTACTCCAATGGATGGTAGCCTTGTCATTATGGAAGGTAGTCTGTTGTCGATATTTTTTTTACTCTAAGGGATGGTAACCTTGTCATTATGGAAGGTAGTCTATTGCTGAGATTTTTGTTACTCCATTGCATGGTAGCCTTATCATTATGGAAGGTAGTGTGTTGTCGATATTTTTGTTATTCCAATGGATGGTAGCCCTGTCATTATGGAAGGTAGTCTCTTGTCGTGATTTTTGTTACTCCAATGGATGGTAGCCTTGTCATTATGTAAGGTGGTCTGTTGTCGAGATATTTGTTACTCTAAGGGATGGTAGCCTTGCTATTATGGAACGTAGTATTTTATCGAGATTTTTGTTATTCCAATGGATGGTAGCATTGTCATTATAGAAGGTAGTATATTATCGATATTTTTGTCACTACAATGGATGGTAGTCTTGTCATTATGGAAGGCAGTTTGTTGTTGAGATTTTTGTTACTACAATGGATTGTAGCCTTGTCGTTATGGAAGATAGTCTGTTGTCGATATCTTTGTTATTCCAATGGATGGTAGCCTTATTATTATGGAAAGTAGTCTATTGTCGTGATTTTTGTTACTCCAATGGATGGTAGCCTTGTCATTATGGAAGGTAGTCTGTTGTCGAGATTTTTGTTACTACAATGGATTGTAGCCTTGTCGTTATAGAAGATAGTCTGTTGTCGATATCTTTGTTACTCCAATGGATGGTAGCCTAGTCATTATGGAAGGTAGTTTGTGTACGAGATTTTAGTTACTCCAATGGATGGTAGCTTTGTCATTATGGAAGGTAGTCTATTGTCGAGATTTTTGTTACTCCAATGGATGGTAGCCTTGTCATTATAGAAGGTAATATAGTGTCGAGATTTTTGTCACTACAATGGATGGTAGCCTTGTCATTATGGAAGGTACTATGTTGTCAAGATTTTTGTTACTACAATGGATTGTAGCCTTGTCGTTATGGAAGGTAGTTTGTTGTCGATATGTTTGTTAGTCCAATGGATGGTAGCCTAGTCATTATGGAAGGTAGTTTGTGTACGAGATTTTAGTTACTTTAATGGATGGTAGCCTTGTCATTATGAAAGGTAGTCTGTTGTCGAGATTTTTTATACTCCAATGGATTGTAGCCTTGTAATTATGGAAGGTAGTCTCTTGTTGATATTTTGGTTACTCCAATGATGGTACCCTTGTCATTATGGAAGGTAGTCTATTGCCGAGATTTTTGTTACTCCATTGCATGGTAGCCTTGTCATTATGGAAGGTAGTGTGTTGTCGATATTTTTGTTATTCCAATAGATGGTAGGGTTGTCATTATGGAAGGTAGTCTGTTGTCATGATTTTTGTTACTCCAATGGATGGTAGCCTTGCCATTATGGAAGGTAGTATGTTATCGATATCTTTGTTTCTCCAATGGATGGTAGCCTTGTCATTATAGAAGGTAGTCTATTGTCGAGATTTTTGTTACTCTAAGGGATGGTAGCCTTGTCCATATGGAAGGTAGTCTGTTGTCGAGATTTTTGTTATTCCAATGGATGGTAGCATTGTCATTATAGAAGGTAGTATATTGTCGAGATTTTTGTCACTACAATGGATGGTAGGCTTGTCATTAGGTAAGGTAGTCTGTTGTCGAGATTTTTGTTACTAGAATGGATTGTAGTCTTGTCGTTATAGAAGGTAGTCTGTTGTCGATATCTTTGTTACTCCAATGGATGGTAGCCTAGTCATTATGGAAGGTAGTTTGTGTATGATATTTTTGTTATTCCAATGGATGATAGCCTTGTCATTATGAAAGGTAGTCTATTGTCGTGATTTTTATTACTCTAAGGGATGGTAGCCTTGTCATTATGGAAGGTAGTATGTTGTCGATATCTTTGTTACTCCAATGGATGGTAGCCTTGTCATTATGGAAGGTAGTCTGTTGTCGATATTTTTTTTACTCTAAGGGATGGTAGCCTTGTCATTATGGAAGGTAGTCTATTGCCAAGATTTTTGTTACTCCATTGCATGGTAGCCTTGTCATTATGGAAGGTAGTGTGTTGTCGATATTTTTGTTATTCCAATGGATGGTAGCCCTTTCATTATGGAAGGTAGTCTCTTGTCGTGATTTTTGTTACTCCAATGGATGGTAGCCTTGTCATTATGTAAGGTGGTCTGTTGTCGAGATATTTGTTACTCTAAGGGATGGTAGCCTTGCTATTATGGAACGTAGTATTTTATCGAGATTTTTGTTATTCCAATGGATGGTAGCGTTGTCATTATAGAAGGTAGTATATTATGGATATTTTTGTCACTACAATGGATGGTAGTCTTGTCATTATGGAAGGTAGTCTCTTGTCGAGATTTTTGTTACTACAATGGATTGTAGCCTTGTCATTATGGAAGAGAGTCTGTTGTCGATATCTTTGTTATTCCAATGGATGGTAGCCTTATTATTATGGAAAGTAGTCTATTGTGGTGATTTTTGTTACTCCAATGGATGGTAGCCTTGTCATTATGGAAGGTAGTTTGTTGTCGAGATTTTTGTTACTACAATGGATTGTAGCCTTGTCGTTATAGAAGATAGTCTGTTGTCGATATCTTTGTTACTCCAATGGATGGTAGCCTAGTCATTATGGAAGGTAGTTTGTGTACGAGATTTTAGTTACTCCAATGGATGGTAGCTTTGTCATTATGGAAGGTAGTCTATTGTCGAGATTTTTGTTACTCCAATGGATGGTAGCCTTGTCATTATAGAAGGTAATATAGTGTCTAGATTTTTGTCACTACAATGGATGGTAGCCTTGTCATTATGGAAGGTACTCTGTTGTCAAGATTTTTGTTACTACAATGGATTGTAGCCTTGTCGTTATGGAAGGTAGTTTGTTGTCGATATGTTTGTTAGTCCAATGGATGGTAGCCTAGTCATTATGGAAGGTAGTTTGTGTACGAGATTTTAGTTACTTTAATGGATGGTAGCCTTGTCATTATGAAAGGTAGTCTGTTGTCGAGATTTTTTATACTCCAATGGATTGTAGCCTTGTAATTATGGAAGGTAGTCTCTTGTTGATATTTTGGTTACTCCAATGATGGTACCCTTGTCATTATGGAAGGTAGTCTATTGCCGAGATTTTTGTTACTCCATTGCATGGTAGCCTTGTCATTATGGAAGGTAGTGTGTTGTCGATATTTTTGTTATTCCAATAGATGGTAGCGTTGTCATTATGGAAGGTAGTCTGTTGTCATGATTTTTGTTACTCCAATGGATGGTAGCCTTGCCATTATGGAAGGTAGTATGTTATTGATATCTTTGTTTCTCCAATGGATGGTAGCCTTGTCATTATAGAAGGTAGTCTATTGTCGAGATTTTTGTTACTCTAAGGGATGGTAGCCTTGTCCATATGGAAGGTAGTCTGTTGTCGAGATTTTTGTTATTCCAATGGATGGTAGCATTGTCATTATAGAAGGTAGTATATTGTCGAGATTTTTGTCACTACAATGGATGGTAGGCTTGTCATTAGGTAACGTAGTCTGTTGTCGAGATTTTTGTTACTAGAATGGATTGTAGTCTTGTCGTTATAGAAGGTAGTCTGTTGTCGATATCTTTGTTACTCCAATGGATGGTAGCCTAGTCATTATGGAAGGTAGTTTGTGTATGATATTTTTGTTATTCCAATGGATGATAGCCTTGTCATTATGAAAGGTAGTCTATTGTCGTGATTTTTATTACTCTAAGGGATGGTAGCCTTGTCATTATGGAAGGTAGTATGTTGTCGATATCTTTGTTACTCCAATGGATGGTAGCCTTGTCATTATGGAAGGTAGTCTGTTGTCGATATTTTTTTTACTCTAAGGGATGGTAGCCTTGTCATTATGGAAGGTAGTCTATTGCCAAGATTTTTGTTACTCCATTGCATGGTAGCCTCGTCATTATGGAAGGTAGTGTGTTGTCGATATTTTTGTTATTCCAATGGATGGTAGCCCTTTCATTATGGAAGGTAGTCTCTTGTCGTGATTTTTGTTACTCCAATGGATGGTAGCCTTGTCATTATGTAAGGTGGTCTGTTGTCGAGATATTTGTTACTCTAAGGGATGGTAGCCTTGCTATTATGGAACGTAGTATTTTATCGAGATTTTTGTTATTCCAATGGATGGTAGCGTTGTCATTATAGAAGGTAGTATATTATGGATATTTTTGTCACTACAATGGATGGTAGTCTTGTCATTATGGAAGGTAGTCTCTTGTCGAGATTTTTGTTACTACAATGGATTGTAGCCTTGTCATTATGGAAGAGAGTCTATTGTCGATATCTTTGTTATTCCAATGGATGGTAGCCTTATTATTATGGAAAGTAGTCTATTGTCGTGATTTTTGTTACTCCAATGGATGGTAGCCTTGTCATTATGGAAGGTAGTCTGTTGTCGAGATTTTTGTTACTACAATGGATTGTAGCCTTGTCGTTATAGAAGATAGTCTGTTGTCGATATCTTTGTTACTCCAATGGATGGTAGCCTAGTCATTATGGAAGGTAGTTAGTGTACGAGATTTTAGTTACTCCAAAGGATGGTAGCTTTGTCATTATGGAAGGTAGTCTATTGTCGAGATTTTTGTTACTCCAATGGATGGTAGCCTTGTCATTATAGAAGGTAATATAGTGTCTAGATTTTTGTCACTACAATGGATGGTAGCCTTGTCATTATGGAAGGTACTCTGTTGTCAAGATTTTTGTTACTACAATGGATTGTAGCCTTGTCGTTATGGAAGGTAGTTTGTTGTCGATATGTTTGTTAGTCCAATGGATGGTAGCCTAGTCATTATGGAAGGTAGTTTGTGTACGAGATTTTAGTTACTTTAATGGATGGTAGCCTTGTCATTATGGAAGGTAGTCTCTTGTCGAGATTTTTGTTACTACAATGGATTGTAGCCTTGTCATTATGGAAGAGAGTCTATTGTCGATATCTTTGTTATTCCAATGGATGGTAGCCTTATTATTATGGAAAGTAGTCTATTGTCGTGATTTTTGTTACTCCAATGGATGGTAGCCTTGTCATTATGGAAGGTAGTCTGTTGTCGAGATTTTTGTTACTACAATGGATTGTAGCCTTGTCGTTATAGAAGATAGTCTGTTGTCGATATCTTTGTTACTCCAATGGATGGTAGCCTAGTCATTATGGAAGGTAGTTTGTGTACGAGATTTTAGTTACTCCAATGGATGGTAGCTTTGTCATTATGGAAGGTAGTCTATTGTCGAGATTTTTGTTACTCCAATGGATGGTAGCCTTGTCATTATAGAAGGTAATATAGTGTCTAGATTTTTGTCACTACAATGGATGGTAGCCTTGTCATTATGGAAGGTACTCTGTTGTCAAGATTTTTGTTACTACAATGGATTGTAGCCTTGTCGTTATGGAAGGTAGTTTGTTGTCGATATGTTTGTTAGTCCAATGGATGGTAGCCTAGTCATTATGGAAGGTAGTTTGTGTACGAGATTTTAGTTACTTTAATGGATGGTAGCCTTGTCATTATGAAAGGTAGTCTGTTGTCGAGATTTTTTATACTCCAATGGATTGTAGCCTTGTAATTATGGAAGGTAGTCTCTTGTTGATATTTTGGTTACTCCAATGATGGTACCCTTGTCATTATGGAAGGTAGTCTATTGCCGAGATTTTTGTTACTCCATTGCATGGTAGCCTTGTCATTATGGAAGGTAGTGTGTTGTCGATATTTTTGTTATTCCAATAGATGGTAGCGTTGTCATTATGGAAGGTAGTCTGTTGTCATGATTTTTGTTACTCCAATGGATGGTAGCCTTGCCATTATGGAAGGTAGTATGTTATTGATATCTTTGTTTCTCCAATGGATGGTAGCCTTGTCATTATAGAAGGTAGTCTATAGTCGAGATTTTTGTTACTCTAAGGGATGGTAGCCTTGTCCATATGGAAGGTAGTCTGTTGTCGAGATTTTTGTTATTCCAATGGATGGTAGCATTGTCATTATAGAAGGTAGTATATTGTCGAGATTTTTGTCACTACAATGGATGGTAGGCTTGTCATTAGGTAAGGTAGTCTGTTGTCGAGATTTTTGTTACTAGAATGGATTGTAGTCTTGTCGTTATAGAAGGTAGTCTGTTGTCGATATCTTTGTTACTCCAATGGATGGTAGCCTAGTCATTATGGAAGGTAGTTTGTGTACGATATTTTTGTTATTCCAATGGATGATAGCCTTGTCATTATGAAAGGTAGTCTATTGTCGTGATTTTTATTACTCTAAGGGATGGTAGCCTTGTCATTATGGAAGGTAGTATGTTGTCGATATCTTTGTTACTCCAATGGATGGTAGCCTTGTCATTATGGAAGATAGTCTGTTGTCGATATTTTTTTTACTCTAAGGGATGGTAGCCTTGTCATTATGGAAGGTAGTCTATTGCCGAGATTTTTGTTACTCCATTGCATGGTAGCCTTGTCATTATGGAAGGTAGTGTGTTGTCGATATTTTTGTTATTCCAATGGATGGTAGCCCTGTCATTATGGAAGGTAGTCTCTTGTCGTGATTTTTGTTACTCCAATGGATGGTAGCCTTGTCATTATGGAAGGTGGTCTGTTGTCGAGATATTTGTTACTCTAAGGGATGGTAGCCTTGCCATTATGGAACGTAGTCTGTTATCGAGATTTATGTTATTCCAATGGATGGTAGCATTGTCATTATAGAAGGTAGTATATTATCGATATTTTTGTCACTACAATGGATGGTAGCCTTGTCATTATGGAAGGTAGTCTGTTGTCGAGATTTTTGTTACTATAATGGATTGTAGCCTTGTCGTTATGGAAGATAGTTTGTTGTCGATATCTTTGTTATTCCAATGGATGGTAGCCTTATTATTATGGAAGGTAGTCTATTGTCGTGATTTTTGTTACTCCAATGGATGGTAGCCTTGTCATTATGGAAGGTAGTCTGTTGTCGAGATTTTTGTTACTACAATGGATTGTAGCCTTGTCGTTATAAAAGATAGTCTGTTGTCAATATCTTTGTTACTCCAATGGATGGTAGCCTATTCATTATGGAAGGTAGTTTGTGTACGAGGTTTTAGTTACTCCAATGGATGGTAGCCTTGTGATTATGGAAGGTAGTGTGTTGTCGAGATTTTTGTTACTCCAATGGATGGTAGCCTTGTCATTATAGAAGGTAGTCTATTGTCGAGATTTTTGTTACTCTAAGGGATGGTAGCCTTGTCCATATGGAAGGTAGTCTGTTGTCGAGATTTTTGTTATTCCAATGGATGGTAGCCTTGTCATTATAGAAGGTAATATATTGTCGAGATTTTTGTCACTATATTGGATGGTAGCATTGTCATTATGGAATGTAGTCTGTTGTCGAGATTTTTGTTATTCCATTGGATGGTAGCGTTGTCATTATAGAAGTTAGTATATTATAAAGATTTTTGTCAGTACAATGGATGGTAGCCTTGTCCTTATGGAAGGTAGTCTGTTGTCAAGATTTTTGTTACTCTAAGGGATGGTAGCCTAGTCATTATGGAAGGTAGTTTGTGTACGAGATTTTAGTTACTTTAATGGATGGTAGCCTTGTCATTATGAAAGGTAGTCTGTTGTCGAGATTTTTTATACTACAATGGATTGTAGCCTTGTAATTATGGAAGGTAGTCTCTTGTTGATATTTTGGTTACTCCAATGATGGTACCCTTGTCATTATGGAAGGTAGTCTATTGCCGAGATTTTTGTTACTCCATTGCATGGTAGCCTTGTCATTATGGAAGGTAGTGTGTTATCGATATTTTTATTATTCCAATAGATGGTTGCGTTGTCATTATGGAAGGTAGTCTGTTGTCATGATTTTTGTTACTCCAATGGATGGTAGCCTTGCCATTACGGAAGGTAGTATGTTATCGATATCTTTGTTTCTCCAATGGATGGTAGCCTTGTCATTATAAAAGGTAGTCTATTGTCGAGATTTTTGTTACTCTAAGGGATGGTAGCCTTGTCCATATGGAAGGTAGTCTGTTGTCGAGATTTTTGTTATTCCAATGGATGGTAGCATTGTCATTATAGAAGGTAGTATATTGTCGAGATTTTTGTCACTACAATGGATGGTAGCCTTGTCATTAGGTAAGGTAGTCTGTTATCGAGATTTTTGTTACTAGAATGGATTGTAGCCTTGTCATTATGGAAGGTAGTTTGTTGTCGATATCTTTGTTACTCCAATGGATGGTAGCCTAGTCATTATGGAAGGTAGTATGTTATCGATATCTTTGTTTCTCCAATGGATGGTAGCCTTGTCATTATAGAAGGTAGTCTATTGTCGAGATTTTTGTTACTATAATGGACTGTAGCCATGTCGTTATGGAAGATAGTCTGTTTTCGATATCGTTGTTATTCCAATGGATGGTAGCCTTATTATTATGGAAGGTAGTCTATTGTCGTGATTTTTGTTTCTCCAATGGATGGTAGCCTTGTCCATATGGAAGGTAGTCTGTTGTCGAGATTTTTGTTATTCCAATGGATGGTAGCATTGTCATTATAGAAGGTAGTATATTGTCGAGATTTTTGTCACTACAATGGATGGTAGCCTTGTCATTAGGTAAGGTAGTCTGTTGTCGAGATTTTTGTTACTAGAATCGATTGTAGCCTTGTCGTTATGGAAGGTAGTTTGTTGTCGATATCTTTGTTACTCCAATGGATGGTAGCCTAGTCATTATGGAAGGTAGTATGTTGTCGATATCTTTGTTTCTCCAATGGATGGTAGCCTTGTCATTATAGAAGGTAGTCTATTGTCGAGATTTTTGTTACTCTAAGGGATGGTAGCCTTGTCCATATGGAAGGTAGTCTGTTGTCGAGATTTTTGTTATTCCAATGGATGGTAGCATTGTCATTATAGAAGGTAGTGTATTGTCGAGATTTTTGTCACTACAATGGATGGTAGCCTTGTCATTAGGTAAGGTAGTCTGGTGTCGAGATTTTTGTTACTAGAATGGATTGTAGCCTTGTCGTTATGGAAGGTAGTCTGTTGTCGATATCTTTGTTACTCCAATGGATGGTATCCTAGTCATTATGGAAGGTAGTTTGTGTACGATATTTTTGTTATTCCAATGGATGATAGCCTTGTCATTATGAAAGGTAGTCTATTGTCGTGATTTTTATTACTCTAAGGGATGGTAGCCTTGTCATTATGGAAGGTAGTATGTTGTCGATATTTTTTTTACTCTAAGGGATGGTAGCCTTGTCATTATGGAAGGTAGTCTATTACCGAGATTTTTGTTACTCCATTGCATGGTAGCCTTGTCATTATGGAAGGTAGTGTGTTGTCGATATTTTTGTTATTCCAATGGATGGTAGCCCTGTCATTATGGAAGGTAGTCTATTGTCGTGATTTTTGTTACTCCAATGGATGGTAGCCTTATCATTATGGAAGGTGGTCTATTGTCGAGATATTTGTTACTTTAAGGGATGGTAGCCTTGCCATTATAGAATGTATTTTGTAATCGAGATTTTCGTTATTCCAATGAATGGTAGTGTTGTCATTATAGAAGGTAGTATATTATCGATATTTTTGTCACTACAATGGATGGTAGCGTTGTCATTATGGAAGGTAGTCTGTTGTCGAGATTTTTGTTACAACAATGGATGGTAGCCTAGTCATTATGGAAGGTAGTTTGTGTACGAGATTTTAGTTACTCCAATGGATGGTAGCCTTGTCATTATGGAAGGTAGTCTGTTGTCGAGATTTTTGTTACTCCAATGGATGGTAGCCTTGTCATTATAGAAGGTAATATATTGTTGAGATTTTTGTCACTATATTGGATGGTAGCCTTGTCATTATGGAACGTAGTCTGTTGTCGGGATTTTTGTTATTCCATTGGATGGTAGCGTTGTCATTATAGAAGGTAGTATATTATCGAGATTTTTGTCACTACAAGGGATGGTAGCCTTGTCATTATGGAAGGTAGTATGTTGTCGATATCTTTGTTACTCCAATGGATGGTAGCCTTGTCATTATGGAAGGTAGTCTGTTGTCGATATTTTTTTTACTCTAAGGGATGGTAGCCTTGTCATTATGGAAGGTAGTCTATTGCCGAGATTTTTTTTACTTCATTGCATGGTAGCCTTATCATTATGGAAGGTAGTGTGTTGTCGATATTTTTGTTATTCCAATGGATGGTAGCCCTGTCATTATGGAAGGTAGTCTATTGTCGTGATTTTTGTTACTCCAATGGATGGTAGCCTTGTCATTATGGAAGGTGGTTTGTTGTCCAGATATTTGTTACTCTAAGGGTGGTAGCCTTGCCATTATGGAACGTAGTCTGTTATCGAGATTTTTGTTATTCCAATGGATGGTAGTGTTGTCAGTATAGAAGGTAGTATATTATCGATAATTTTGTTACTACAATGGATTATAGCCTTGTCGTTATGGAAGATAGTCTGTTGTCAATATCTTTGTTACTCTAATGGATGGTAGCCTAGTCATTATGGAAGGTAGTTTGTGGACGAGATTTTATTTACTCCAATGGATGGTAGCCTTGTCATTATGGAAGGTAGTCTGTTGTCGAGATTTTTGTTACTCCAATGGATGGTAGCCTTGTCATTATAGAAGGTAATATATTATCGAGATTTTTGTGAGTACAATGGATGGTAGCCTTGTCATTATGGAAGGTAGTGTGTTGTCGAGATTTTTGTTACTACAATGGATTGTAGCCTTTTCATTATGGAAGGTAGTTTGTTGTTGATATCTTTGTTAGTCCAATGGATGGTAGCCTAGTCATTATGGAAGGTAGTTTGTGTACGAGATTTTAGTTACTTTAATGGATGGAAGCCTTGTCATTATAAAAGGTAGTCTGTTGTCGAGATTTTTTATACTCCATTGGATTGTAGCCTTGTAATTATGGAAGGTAGTCTCTTGTTGATATTTTGGTTACTCCAATGATGGTACCCTTATCATTATCGAAGGTAGTCTATTGCCGAGATTTTTGTTACTCCATTGCATGGTAACCTTGTCATTATGGAAGGTAGTGTATTGTCTATATTTTTGTTATTCCAATAGATGGTAGCCTTGTCATTATAGAAGGTAGTCTATTGTCATGACTTTTGTTACTCCAATGGATGGTAGCCTTGCCATTATGGAAGGTAGTATGTTATCAATATCTTTGTTTCTCCAATGGATGGTAGCCTTGTCATTATAGAAGGTAGTCTATTGTCGAGATTTTTTTTACTCTAAGGGATGGTAGCCTTGTCCATATGGAAGGTTGTCTGTTGTCGAGATTTTTGTTATTCCAATGGATGGTAGCATTGTCATTATAGAAGGTAGTATATTGTCGATATTTTTGTCACTACAATGGATGGTAGCCTTTTCATTAGGTAAGGTAGTCTGTTGTCGAGATTTTTGTTACTAGAATGGATTGTAGCCTTGTCGTTATGGAAGGTAGTCTGTTGTCGATATCTTTGTTACTCCAATGGATGATAGCCTTGTCATTATGAAAGGTAGTCTATTGTCGTGATTTTTATTACTCTAAGGGATGGTAGCCTTGTCATTATGGAAGGTAGTATGTTGTCGATATCTTTGTTACTCCAATGGATGGTAGCCTTGTCATTATGGAAGGTAGTCTGTTGTCGATATTTTTTTTGCTCTAAGGGATGGTAGCCTTGTCATTTTGGAAGGTAGTCTATTGCCGAGATTTTTGTTACTCCATTGCATGGTAGCCTTGTCATTATGGAAGGTAGTGTGTTGTCGATATTTTTGTTATTCCAATGGATGGTAGCCCTGTCATTATGGAAGGTAGTCTCTTGTCGTGATTTTTGTTACTCCAATGGATGGTAGCCTTGTCATTATGTAAGGTGGTCTGTTGTCGAGATATTTGTTACTCTAAGGGATGGTAGCCTTGCCATTATGGAACGTAGTCTGTTATCGAGATTTTTGTTATTCTAATGGATGGTAGCGTTGTCATTATAGAAGGTAGTATATTATCGATATTTTTGTCACTACAATGGATGGTAGACTTGTCATTATGGAAGGTAGTCTGTTGTCGAGATTTTTGTTACTAGAATGGATTGTAGCCTTGTCGTTATGGAAGGTAGTCTGTTGTCGATATCTTTGTTACTCCAATGGAACGTAGCATAGTCATTATGGAAGGTAGTTTGTGTATGATATTTTTGTTATTCCAATGTATGATAGCATTGTCATTATGAAAGGTAGTCTATTGTCGTGATTTTTATTACTCTAAGGGATGGTAGCCTTGTCATTATGGAAGGTAGTATGTTGTCAATATCTTTGTTACTCCAATGGATGATAGCCTTGTCATTATGGAAGGTAATCTGTTGTCGATATTTTTTTTACTCTAAGGGATGGTAGCCTTGTCATTTTGGAAGGTAGTCCATTGCCGTGATTTTTGTTACTCCATTGCATGGTAGCCTTGTCATTATGGAAGGTAGTGTGTTGTCGATATTTTTGTTACTCCAATGGATGGTAGCCCTGTCATTATGGAAGGTAGTCTATTGTCGTGATTTTTGTTACTCCAATGGATGGTAGCCTTGTCATTATGGAAGGTGGTTTGTTGTCGAGATATTTGTTACTCTAAGGGATGGTAGCCTTGCCATTATGGAACGTAGTCTGTTATCGAGATTTTTTTTATTCCAATGGATGGTAGCATTGTCAGTATAGTAGGTAGTATATTATCGATATTTTTGTTACTACAATGGATTGTAGCCTTGTCATTATGGAAGATTGTCTGTTGTCAATATCTTTGTTACTCTAATGGATGGTAGCCTAGTCATTATGGAAGGTAGTTTGTGTACGAGATTTTATTTACTCCAATGGATGGTATCCTTGTCATTATGGAAGGTAGTCTGTTTTCGAGAATTTTGTTACTCCAATGGATGGTAGCCTTGTCATTATAGAAGTTAATATATTGTCGAGATTTTTGTCACTATAATGGATGGTAGCCTTGTCATTATGGAACGTAGTCTGTTGTCGAGATTTTTGTTATTCCATTAGATGGTAGTGTTGTCATTATAGAAGGTAGTATATTATCGAGATTTTTGTCACTACAATGGATGGGGGCCTTGTCATTATGGAAGGTAGTCCGTTGTCAAGATTTTTGTTACCACAACGGATTGTAGCTTTGTCGTTATGGAAGGTAGTTTGTTATCGATATCTTTGTTAGTCCAATGGATGGTAGCCTAGTCATTATGGAAGGTAGTTTGTGTACGAGATTTTAGTTACTTTAATGGATGATAGCCTTGTCATTATGGAAGGTAGTCTGTTGTCGAGATTTTTTATACTCCAATGGGTTGTAGCCTTGTAATTATGGAATGTAGTCTCTTGTTGACATTTTGGTTACTCCAATGATGGTACGCTTGTCATTATGGAAGGTAGTCTACTGTCGAGATTTTTGTTACTCCATTGCATGGTAGCCTTGTCATTATGGAAGGTAGTCTGTTTTCGTGATTTTTGTTACTCCAATGGATGGTAGCCTTGTCATTATGGAAGGTAGTATGTTGTCGATATCTTTGTTACTCCAATGGATGGTAGCCTTGTCATTATGGAAGGTAGTCTATTGTCGAGATTTTTGTTACTCTAAGGGATGGTAGCCTTGTCCATATGGAAGGTAGTCTGTTGTCGAGATTTTTGTTATTCCAATGGATGGTAGCGTTGTCATTAAAGAAGGTAGTATATTGTCGAGATTTTTGTCACTACAATGGAAGGTATCGTTGTCATTATGTAAGGTAGTCAGTTGTCGAGATTTTTGTTACTAGAATGGATTGTAGCCTTGTCGTTATGGAAGGTAGTTTGTTGTCTATATCTTTGTTACTCCAATGGATGGTAGCCTTGTCATTATGGAAGGTAGTTTGTGTACGAGATTTTTTTTACTTTAATGGATGGTAGCCTTGTCATTATGGAAGGTAGTCTGTTGTCGAGATTTTTTATACTCCAATAAATTGTAGCATTGTAATTATGGAAGGTAGTCTCTTGTTGTTATTTTGGTTACTCCAATGATGGTACCCTTGTCATTATGGAAGGTAGTCTATTGCCGAGATTTTTGTTACTCTGTTGCATGGTAGCCTTGTCATTATGGAAGGTAGTGTGTTGTCGATATTTTTGTTATTCCAATGGATGGTAGCCTTGTCATTATGGAAGGTAGTCTCTTTTTGTGATTTTTGTTACTCCAATGGATAATAGCCTTGTCATTATGGAAGTTAGTCTGCTGTCGAGATTTTTGTTACTACAATGGATTGTAGTCTTGTCGTTATGGAAGATAGTCTGTTGTCGATATCTTTGTTACTCCAATGGATGGTAGCCTAGTCATTACGGAAGGTAGTTTGTGTACGAGATTTTAGTTACTCCAATGGATGGCAGCCTTGTAATTATGGAAGGTAGTCTGTTGTCGAGATTTTTGTTACTCCAATGGATGGTAGCCTTGTCATTATAGAAGGTAATATATTGTCGAGATTTTTGTCACTATATTGGATGGTAGCCTTGTCATTATGGAACGTAGTCTGTTGTCGAGATTTTTGTTATTCCATCGGATGGTAGCATTGTCATTATAGAAGGTAGTATATTATCGAGATTTTTGTCACTATAATGGATGGTAGCCTTGTCGTTATGGAAGGTAGTCTGTTGTCAAGATTTTTTATACTCCAATGGATTGTAGCCTTGTAATTATGGAAGGTAGACTCTTGTTGATATTTTGGTTACTCCAATGATGGTACCCTTGTCATTATGGAAGGTAGTCTATTGCCGAGATTTTTGTTACTCCATTGCATGGTAGCCTTGTCATTATGGAAGGTAGTGTGTTGTCGATATTTTTGTTATTCCAATAGATGGTAGCCTTGTCATTATGGAAGGTAGTCTGTTGTCATGATTTTTGTTACTCCAATGGATGGTAGCCTTGCCAATATGGAAGGTAGTATGTTGTTGATATCTTTGTTACTCCAATGGATGGTAGCCTTGTCATTATAGAAGGTAGTCTATTGTCGAGATTTTTGTCACTATAATGGATGGTAGCCTTGTCATTATAGAACGTAGTCTGTTGTCGAGATTTTTGTTATTCCATTAGATGGTAGCGTTGTCATTATAGAAGGTAGTATATTATCGAGATTTTTGTCACTACAATGGATGGTGGCCTTGTCATTATGGAAGGTAGTCTGTTGTCAAGATTTTTGTTACTACAATGGATTGTTGCTATGTCGTTATGGAAGGTAGTTTGTTGTCGATATCTTTGTTAGTCCAATGGATGGTAGCCTAGTCATTATGGAAGGTAGTTTGTGTACGAGATTTTAGTTACTTTAATGGATGGCAGCCTTGTCATTATGGAAGGTAGTCTGTTGTCGAGATTTTTTATACTCCAATAGATTGTAGCCTTGTAATTATGGAAGGTAGTCTCTTGTTGATATTTTGGTTACTCCAATGATGGTACCCTTGTCATTATGAAAGATAGTCTATTGCCGAGATTTTTGTTCCTCCATTGCATGGTAGCCTTGTCATTATGGAAGGTAGTGTGTTGTCGATATTTTTGTTATTCCAATGGATGGTAGCCTTGTCATTATGGAAGGTAGTCTGTTTTCGTGATTTTTGTTACTCCAATGGATGGTAGCCTTGTCATTATGGAAGGTAGTATGTTGTCGATATCTTTGTTACTCCAATGGATGGTAGCCTTGTCATTAAGGAAGGTAGTCTATTGTCGAGATTTTTGTTACTCTAAGGGATGGTAGCCTTGTCCATATGGAAGGTAGTCTGTTGTCGAGATTTTTGTTGTTCCAATGGATGGTAGCGTTGTCATTAAAGAAGGTAGTATATTGTCAAGATTTTTGTCACTACAATGGATGGTAGCCTTGTCATTATGTAAGGTAGTCAGTTGTCGAGATTTTTGTTACTAGAATGGATTGTAGCCTTGTCGTTATGGAAGGTAGTTTCTTGTCTATATCTTTGTTACTCCAATGGATGGTAGCCTAGTCATTATGGAAGGTAGTTTGTGTACGAGATTTTAGTTACTTTAATGGATGGTAGCCTTGTCATTATGGAAGGTAGTCTGTTGTTGAGATTTTTTATACTCCAATAAATTGTAGCCTTGTAATTATGGAAGGTAGTCTCATGTTGATATTTTGGTTACTCCAATGATGGTACACTTGTCATTATTGAAGGTAGTCTATTGCCGATATTTTTGTTACTCCGTTGCAAGGTAGCCTTGTCATTATGGAAGTTAGTGTGTTGTCGATATTTTTGTTATTCCAATGGATGGTAGCCTTGTCATTATGGAAGGTAGTCTGTTTTCGTGATTTTTATTACTCCAATGGATGGTAGCCTTGTCATTATGGAAGGTAGTATGTTGTCGATATCTTTGTTACTCCAATGGATGGTAGCCTTGTCTTTATAGAAGGTAGTCTATTGTCGAGATTTTTGTCACTATAATGGATGGTAGCCTTGTCATTATGGAACGTAGTCTGTTGTCGAGATTTTTGTTATTCCATTAGATGGTAGCGTTGTCATTATAGAAGGTAGTATATTATCGAGATTTTTGTCACTACAATGGATGGTGGCCTTGTCATTATGGAAGGTAGTCTGTTGTCAAGATTTTTGTTACTACAATGGATTCTGGCTATGTCGTTATGGAAGGTAGTTTGTTGTCGATATCTTTGTTAGTCCAATGGATGGTAGCCTAGTCATTATGGAAGGTAGTTTTTGTACGAGATTTTAGTTACTTTAATGGATGGCAGCCTTGTCATTATGGAAGGTAGTCTGTTGTCGAGATTTTTTATACTCCAATAGATTGTAGCCTTGTAATTATGGAAGGTAGTCTCTTGTTGATATTTTGGTTACTCCAATGATGGTACCCTTGTCATTATGGAAGATAGTCTATTGCCGAGATTTTTGTTCCTCCATTGCATGGTATCCTTGTCATTATGGAAGGTAGTGTGTTGTCGGTATTTTTGTTATTCCAATGGATGGTAGCCTTGTAATTATGGAAGGTAGTCTGTTTTCGTGATTTTTGTTACTCCAATGGATGGTAGCCTTGTCATTATGGAAGGTAGTATGTTGTCGATATCTTTGTTACTCCAATGGATGGTAGCCTTGTCATTATGGAAGGTAGTCTATTGTCGAGATTTTTGTTACTCTAAGGGATGGTAGCCTTGTCCATATGGAAGGTAGTCTGTTGTCGAGATTTTTGTTATTCCAATGGATGGTAGCGTTGTCATTAAAGAAGGTAGTATATTGTCGAGATTTTTGTCACTACAATGGATGGTAGCCTTGTCATTATGTAAGGTAGTCAGTTGTCGAGATTTTTGTTACTAGAATGGATTGTAGCCTTGTCATTATGGAAGGTAGTTTGTTGTCCATATCTTTGTTACTCCAATGGATGGTAGCCTAGTCATTATGGAAGGTAGTCTGTTGTCGAGATTTTTTATACTCCAATAAATTGTAGCCTTGTAATTATGGAAGGTAGTCTCTTGTTGATATTTTGGTTACTCCAATGATGGTACCCTTGTCATTATGGAAGGTAGTCTATTGCCGAGATTTTTGTTACTCCTTTGCATGGTAGCCTTGTCATTATGGAAGGTAGTGTGTTGTCGATATTTTTGTTATTCCAATGGATGGTAGCCTTGTCATTATGGAAGGTAGTCTCTTTTTGTGATTTTTGTTACTCCAATGGATAGTAGCCTTGTCATTATGGAAGGTAGTCTGCTGTCGAGATTTTTGTTACTACAATGGATTGTAGCCTTGTCGTTATGGAAGATAGTCTGTTGTCGATATCTTTGTTACTCCAATGGATGGTAGCCTAGTAATTACGGAAGGTAGTTTGTGTACGAGATTTTAGTTACTCCAATGGATGGTAGCCTTGTCATTATGGAAGGTAGTCTGTTGTCGAGATTTTTGTTACTCCAATGGATGGTAGCCTTGTCATTATAGAAGGTAATATATTGTCGAGATTTTTGTCACTATATTGGATGGTAGCCTTGTCATTATGGAACGTAGTCTGTTGTCGAGATTTTTGTTATTCCATCGGATGGTAGCATTGTCATTATAGAAGGTAGTATATTATCGAGATTTTTGTCACTACAATGGATGGTAGCCTTGTCGTTATGGAAGGTAGTCTGTTGTCAAGATTTTTGTTACTACAATGGATTGTAGCCTTGTCGTTATGGAAGGTAGTTTGTTGTCGATATCTTTGTTAGTCCAATGGATGGTAGCCTAGTCATTATGAAAGGTAGTTTGTGTACGAGATTTTAGTTACTTTAATGGATGGTAGCCTTGTCATTATGAAAGGTAGTCTGTTGTCGAGATTTTTTATACTCCAATGGATTGTAGCCTTGTAATTATAGAAGGTAGACTCTTGTTGATATTTTGGTTACTCCAATGATGGTACCCTTGTCATTATGGAAGGTAGTCTATTGCCGAGATTTTTGTTACTCCATTGCATGGTAGCCTTGTCATTATGGAAGGTAGTGTGTTGTCGATATTTTTGTTATTCCAATAGATGGTAGCCTTGTCATTATGGAAGGTAGTTTGTTGTCATGATTTATGTCACTCCAATGGATGGTAGCCTTGCCATTATGGAAGGTAGTATGTTGTTGATATCTTTGTTACTCCAATGGATAGTAGCCTTGTCATTATAGAAGGTAGTCTATTGTCGAGATTTTTGTCACTATAATGGATGGTAGCCTTGTCATTATGGAACATAGTCTGTTGTCGAGATTTTTGTTATTCCATTAAATGGTAGCGTTGTCATTATAGAAGGTAGTATATTATCGAGATTTTTGTCACTACAATGGATGGTGGCCTTGTCATTATGGAAGGTAGTCTGTTGTCAAGATTTTTGTTACTACAATGGATTGTGGCCTTGTCGTTATGGAAGGTAGTTTGTTGTCGATATCTTTGTTTGTCCAATGGATGGTAGTCTAGTCATTATGGAAGGTAGTTTGTGTACGAGATTTTAGTTACTTTAATGGATGATAGCCTTGTCATTATGGAAGGTAGTTTGTTGTCGAGATTTTTTATACTCCAATGGGTTGTAGCCTTGTAATTATGGAACGTAGTCTCTTGTTGATATTTTGGTTACTCCAATGATGGTACGCTTGTCATTATGGAAGGTAGTCTATTTACGAGATTTTTGTTACTCCATTGCATGGTAGCCTTGTCATTATGGAAGGTAGTGTGTTATCGATATTTTTGTTATTCCAATGGATGGTAGCCTTGTCATTATGGAAGGTGGTCTGGTGTCGAGATATTTGTTACTCTAAGGGATGGTAGCCTTGCCATTATGGAACATAGTCTGTTGTCGAGATTTTTGTTATTCCAATGGATGGTAGCGTTGTCATTATAGAAGGTAGTATATTATCGATATTTTTGTCACTACAATGGATGTTAGCCTTGTCATTATGGAAGGTAGTCTGTTGTCGAGATTTTTGTTACTACAATGAATTGTAGCCTTGTCGTTATGGAAGATAGTTTGTTGTCGATATCTTTGTTACTCCAATGGATGGTAGCCTAGTCATTATGGAAGGTAGATTGTGTACGGGATTTTATTTACTCCAATGGATGGCAGCCTTGTCATTATGGAAGATAGTCTGTTGTCAAGATTTTTGTTACAAGAATGGGTTATAGCCTTGTCGTTATGGAAGGTAGTATGTTGTCTATATCTTTGTTACTCCAATGGATGGTAGCCTTGTCATTATTGAAGGTAGTCTGTTGTCAAGATTTTTGTTACTAGAATGGGTTGTAGCCTTGTCGTTATGGAAGGTAGTATGTTGTCGATATCTTTGTTACTCCAATGGATGGTAGCCTAGTCATTATGGAAGGTAGTTTGTGTACGATATTTTTTTTATTCCAATGGATGGTAGCCTTGTCATTATGAAAGGAAGTTTATTGTCCTGATTTTTGTTACTCTAAGGGATGGTAGCCTTGTCATTATGGAAGGTAGTATGTTGTCGATATCTTTGTTACTCCAATGGATGGTAGCCTTGTCATTAAAGAAGGTAGTTTGTTGTCCAGATTTTTGTTATTCTAAGTGATGGTATCCTTTTCATTATGGAACGTAGTCTGTTATCGAGATTTTTGTTATTCCAATAGATGGTAGCGTTGTCATTATAGAAGGTAGTATATTATCGAGGTTTTTGTCACTACAATGGATGGTAGCCTTGTCATTATTGAAGGTAGTCTGTTGTCAAGATTTTTGTTACTAAAATAGATTGTAGCCTTATCGTTATGGAATGTAGTTTGTTGTCGATATCTTTGTTTGTCCAATGGATGGTAGCCTAGTCATTATGGAAGGTAGTTTGTGTACGAGATTTTAGTTACTTTAATGGATGGTAGCCTTGTCATTATGGAAGGTAGTCTGTTGTCTAGATTTTTTATACTCCAATAAATTATAGCCTTGTAATTATGGAAGGTAGTCTCTTGTTGATATTTTGGTTACTCCAATGATGGTACCCTTGTCATTATGGAAGGTAGTCTATTGCCGAGATTTTTGTTACTCCATTGCATGGTAGCCTTGTCATTATGGAAGGTAGTGTGTTGTCGATATGTTTGTTATTCCATTCGATGATAGCCTTGTCATTATGGAAGGTAGTCTGTTGTCGTGATTTTTGTCACTCCAATGGATGGTAGCCTTGTCATTATGGAAGGTTGTATGTTGTCGATATCTTTGTTACTCCAATGGATGGTAGCCTTGTCATTATGGAAGGTAGTATGTTGTCGATATCTTTGTTACTCCAATGGATGGTAGCCTTGTCATTAAAGAAGGTAGTTTGTTGTCCAGATTTTTGTTATTCTAAGTGATGGTATCCTTTTCATTATGGAACGTAGTCTGTTATCGAGATTTTTGTTATTCCAATAGATGGTAGCGTTGTCATTATAGAAGGTAGTATATTATCGAGGTTTTTGTCACTACAATGGATGGTAGCCTTGTCATTATTGAAGGTAGTCTGTTGTCAAGATTTTTGTTACTAAAATAGATTGTAGCCTTATCGTTATGGAATGTAGTTTGTTGTCGATATCTTTGTTTGTCCAATGGATGGTAGCCTAGTCATTATGGAAGGTAGTTTGTGTACGAGATTTTAGTTACTTTAATGGATGGTAGCCTTGTCATTATGGAAGGTAGTCTGTTGTCTAGATTTTTTATACTCCAATAAATTATAGCCTTGTAATTATGGAAGGTAGTCTCTTGTTGATATTTTGGTTACTCCAATGATGGTACCCTTGTCATTATGGAAGGTAGTCTATTGCCGAGATTTTTGTTACTCCATTGCATGGTAGCCTTGTCATTATGGAAGGTAGTGTGTTGTCGATATGTTTGTTATTCCATTCGATGATAGCCTTGTCATTATGGAAGGTAGTCTGTTGTCGTGATTTTTGTCACTCCAATGGATGGTAGCCTTGTCATTATGGAAGGTTGTATGTTGTCGATATCTTTGTTACTCCAATGGATGGTAGCCTTGTCATTATGGAAGGTAGTCTATTGTTGATATTTTTGTTACTCTAAAGGTTGGTAGCCTTGTCCATATGGAAGGTAGTCTGTTGTCGAGATTTTTGTTATTCCAATGGATGGTAGCGTTGTCATTATAGAAGGTAGTATATTGTCTAGATTTTTTTCACTACAATGGATGGTGGCCTTGTCATTATGTAAGGTAGTCTTTTGTCGAGATTTTTGTTACTAGAATGGATTGTAGCCTTGTCGTTATGGAAGGTAGTATGTTGTCTATATCTTTGTTACTTCAATGTATGGTAGTCTAGTCATTATAGAAGGTAGTTTGTGTATGATATTTTTTTTATTCCAATGGATGGTAGCCTTGTCATTATGGAAGGTAGTATGTTATCGATATTTTTGTTACTCCAATGGATGGTAGCCTTGTCATTATGGAAGGTAGTCTGTTGTCCAGATTTTTGTTACTCTAAGGGATGGTAGCCTTTTCATTCTGGAACGTAGTCTGTTGTCGAGATTTTTGTTATTCCAATGGATGGTAGCGTTGTCATTATAAAAGGTAGTATATTATCGAGATTTTTGTCACTACAATGGATGGTAGCTTGTCATTATTGAAGGTAGTCTATTGTCAAGATTTTTGTTACTACAATGGATTGTAGCCTTGTCGTTATGGAATGTAGTTTGTTGTCGATATCTTTGTTAGTCCAATGGATGGTAGCCTAGTCATTATGGAAGGTAGTTTGTGTAGGAGATTTTAGTTACTTTAATGGGTGGTAGCCTTGTCAATATGGAAGGTAGTCTGTTGTCGAGATTTTTTATACTCCAATAAATTATAGCCTTGTAATTATGGAAGGTAGTCTCTTGTTGATATTTTGGTTACTCCAATGATGGTACGCTTATCATTATGGAAGGTAGTCTATTGCCGAGATTCTTGTTACTCCATTGCATGGTAGCCTTGTCATTATGGAAGGTAGTGTGTTGTCGATATGTTTGTTATTCCATTCGATGATAGCCTTGTCATTATGGAAGGTAGTCTGTTGTCGTGATTTTTGTTACTCCAATGGATAGTAGCCTTGTCATTATGGAAGGTAGTCTGTTGTCGAGATTTTTGTTACTACAATGGATTGTAGCCTTTTTGTTATGGAAGATAGTCTGTTGTTGATATCTTTGTTACTCCATTGGATGGTAGCCTAGTCATTATGGAAGGTAGTTTGTGTACGAGATTTTAGTTACTCCAATGGATGGTAGCCTTGTCATTATGGAAGGTAGTCTGTTGTCGAGATTTTTGTTACTCCAATGGATGGTAGCCTTGTCATTATAGAAGGTGATATATTGTCACTATAATGGATGGTAGCCTTGTCATTATGGAACGTTGTCTGTTGTCGAGATTTTTGTTATTCCATTAGATGGAAGCGTTGTCATTATAGAAGGCAGTATATTATCGAGATTTTTGTCACTACAATGGATGGTGGCCTTGTCATTATGGAAGGTAGTCTGTTGTCAAGATTTTTATTACTACAATGGATTGTGGCCTTGTCGTTATGGAAGGTAGTTTGTTGTCGATATCTTTGTTAGTCCAATGGATGGTAGCCTAGCCATTATGGAAGGTAGTTTGTGTACGAGAATTTAGTTACTTTAATGGATGGTAGCCTTGTCATTATGGAAGGTAGTCTGTTGACGAGATTTTTTATACTCCAATAGATTGTAGCCTTGTAATTATGGAAGGTAGTCTCTTGTTGATATTTTGGTTACTCCAATGATGGTACCCTTGTCATTATGGAAGGTAGTCTATTGCCGAGATTTTTGTTACTCCATTGCATGGTAGCCTTGTCATTATGGAAGGTAGTGTGTTGTCGATATTTTTGTTATTCCAATTGATGGTATCCTTGTCATTATGGAAGGTAGTCTGTTTTCGTGATTTTTGTTACTCCAATGGATGGTAGCCTTGTCATTGTGGAAGGTAGTATGTTATCGATATCTTTGTTACTACAATGGATGGTAGCCTTGTCATTATGGAAGGTAGTCTATTGTCGAGATTTTTGTCACTACAATGGATGGTAGCCTTGTCATTATGTAAGGTAGTCTATTGTCGAGATTTTTGTTACTAGAATGGATTGTAGCCTTGTCGTTATGGAAGGTAGTATGTTGTCTATATCTTTGTTACTCCAATGGATGGTAGCCTAGTTATTATGGAAGGTAGTTTGTGTACGAGATTTTAGTTACTTTAATGGATGGTAGCCTTGTCATTATAGAAGGTAGTCTGTTGTCGATATTTTTTATACTCCAATAAATTGTAACCTTGTAATTATGGAAGGTAGTCTCTTGTTGATATTTTGGTTACTCCAATGATGGTACCCTTGTCATTATGGAAGGTAGTCTGTTTTCGTGATTTTTGTTACTCCAATGGATGGTAGCCTTGTCATTATGGAAGGTAGTATGTTGTCAATATCTTTGTTACTCCAATGGATGGTAGCCTTGTCATTATGGAAGGTAGTCTATTGTCGATATTTTTTTTACTCTAAGGGATGGTAGCCCTATCCATATGGAAGGTAGTCTGTTGTCGAGATTTTTGTTATTCCTATGGATGGTAGCGTTTTCATTATAGAAGGTAGTATATTGTAGAGATTTTTGTCACTACAATGGATGGTAACCTTGTAATTATGTAAGGTAGTCTATTGTCGAGATTTTTGTTACTAGAATGGATTGTAGCCTTGTCGTTATGGAAGGTAGTCTGTTGTCTATATCTTTGTTACTCCAATGGATGATATCCTAGTCATTATGGAAGGTAGTCTGTTGTCGAGATATTTTATACTCCAATAAATTGTAGCCTTGTAATTATGGAAGGTAGTCTCTTGTTGATATTTTGGTTACTCCAATGATGGTACCCTTGTCATTATGGAAGGTAGTCTATTGCCGAGATTTTTGTTACTCCGTTGCATGGTAGCCTTGTCATTATGGAAGGTAGTGTGTTTTCGATATTTTTGTTATTCCAATGGTTGGTAACCTTGTCATTATGGAAGATAGTCTGTTTTCTTGATTTTTGTTACTCCAATGGATGGTAGCCTTGTCATTATGGAAGGTAGTATGTTGTCGATATCTTTGTTACTCCAATGGATGGTACCCTTGTCATTATGGAAGGTAGTCTATTGTCGATATTTTTGTTACTCTAAGGGATGGTAGCCCTGTCCATATGGAAGGTAGTATGTTGTCGAGATTTTTGTTATTCCAATGGATGGTAGCGTTGTCATTCTAAAAGGTAGTATATTGTCGAGATTTTTGTCACTACAATGGATGGTAGCCTTGTCATTATGTAAAGTAGTCTATTGTCGAGATTTTTGTTACTAGAATGGATTGTAGCCTTGTCATTATGGAAGGTAGTTTGTTGTCTATATCTTTGTTACTCCAATGGATGGTAGCCTAGTCATTATGGAAGGTAGTTTGTGGACGATATTTTTGTTATTCCAATGGATGGTAGCCTTGTCATTATGAAAGGAAGTCTATTGTCCTGATTTTTGTTAGTATAGGAGATGGTAGCCTTGTCATTATGGAAGGTAGTATGTTGTCGATATCTTTGTTACTCCAATGGATGTTAGCCTTGTCATTATGGAAGGTAGTATGTTGTCAAGATTTTTGGTACTCTAAGGGAAGGTAGCCTTGTCATTATGGAAGGTAGTCTGTTGTCAAGATTTTTTATACTCCAATAAATTGTAGCCTTGTAATTATGGAAGGTAGTCTCTTATTGATATTTCGGTTACTCCAATGATGGTACCCGTGTTATTATGGAAGGTAGTCTATTGCCAAGATTTTTGTTACTCCATTGCATGGTAGCCTTGTCATTATGGAAGGTAGTGTGTTGTCGATATTTTTGTTATTCCAATTGATGGTAGCCTTGTCATTATGGAAGGTAGTTTGTTTTCGTGATTTTTGTTACTCTAATGGATGGTAGCCTTGTCATTATGGAAGGTAGTATGTTGTCGATATCTTTGTTACTCCAATGGATGGTAGACTTGTCATTATGGAAGGTAGTCTATTGTCGATATTTTTGTTACTCTAAGGGATGGTAGCCTTATCCATATGGAAGGTAGTCTGTTGTCGAGATTTTTGTTATTCCTATGGATGGTAGCGTTGTCATTATAGAAGGTAGTATATTGTCGAGATTTTTATCACTACAGTGGATGGTAGCCTTGTCATTATGTAAGGTAGTCTGATGTCGAGATTTTTGTTTCTAGAATGGGTTGTAGCCTTGTCGTTATGGAAGGTAGTTTATTGTCTATATCTTTGTTACTCCATTGGATTGTAGCCTTGTCATTATGGAAGGTAGTCTGTTGTCGAGATTTTTTATACTCCAATAAATTGTAGCCTTGTAATTATGGAAGGTAGTCTCTTGTTGATATTTTGGTTACTCCAATGATGGTACCCTTATCATTATGGAAGGTAGTCTATTGCCGAGATTTTTGTTACTCCGTTGCATGGTAGCCTTGTCATTATGGAAGGTAGTGTGTTGTCGATATTTTTGTTATTCCAATGGATGGTAGCCTTGTCATTATGGAAGGTAGTCTGTTTTCGTGATTTTTGTTACTCCAATGGATGGTAGCCTTGTCGTTATGGAAGGTAGTATGTTGTCGATATCTTTGTTACTCCAATGGATGTTAGCCTTGTCATTATGGAAGGTAGTCTATTGTCGATATTTTTGTTACTCTAAGGGATGGTAGCCCTATCCATATGGAAGGTAGTCTATTGTCGAGATTTTTGTTATTCCAATGGATGGTAGCATTGTCATTATAGAAGGTAGTATATTGTCGAGATTTTTGTCACTACAATGGATGGTAGCCTTGTCATTATGTAAGGTAGTCTATTGTCAAGATTTTTGTTACTAGAATGGATTGTAGCCTTGTCGTTATGGATGGTAGTAATTTGTTTATATCTTTGTTACTTCAATGGATGGTAGCCTAGTCATTATGGAAGGTAGTCTGTTGTCGAGATTTTTTATACTCCAATAAATTGTAGCCTATGGAAGGTAGTCTCTTGTTTATATTTTGGTTACTCCAATGATGGTACCCTTGTCATTATGGAAAGTAGTCTATTGCCGAGATATTTGTTACTCCATTGCATGGTAGCCTTGTCATTATGGAAGGTAGTGTGTTATCGATATTTTTGTTATTCCAATGGATGGTAGCCTTGTCATTATGAAAGGAAGTCTATTGTCCTGAGTTTTGTTACTCTAAGGGATGGTATCCTTGTCATTATGGAAGGTAGTATGTTGTCGATATCTTTGTTACTCCAATGGATGGTAGCCTTGTCATTATGGAAGGTAGTCTGTTGTCCAAATTTTTATTACTCTAAGGGATGGTATCTTTGTCAGTATAGAAGGTAGTATATTATCGAGATTTTTGTCACTATAATGGATGGTAGCCTTGTCATTATGGAAGGTAGTATGTTGTCAAGATTTTGGTTACTACAATGGATTGTAGCCTTTTCGTTATGGAAGGTAGTTTGTTGTCGATATCTTTGTTAGTCCAAGGGATGGTAGCCTAGTCATTATGGAAGGTAGATTGTGTACGAGATTTTAGTTACTTTAATGGATGGTAGCCTTGTCATTATGGAAGGTAGTCTGCTGTCGAGATTTTTTATACTCCAATAAATTGTAGCCTTGTAATTATGGAAGGTAGTCTCTTGTTGATATTTTGGTTACTCCAATGATGGTACCCTTGTTATTATGGAAGGTAGTCTATTGCCAAGATTTTTGTTACTCCATTGCATGGTAGCCTTGTCATTTTGGAAGGTAGTGTGTTGTCGATATTTTTGTTATTCCAATGGATGGTAGCCTTGTCATTATGGAAGGTAGTCTGTTTTCGTGATTTTTGTTACTCCAATGGATGGTAACCTTGTCATTTTGGAAGGTAGTATGTTGTCGATATCTTTGTTACTCCAATGGATGGTAGCCTTATCATTATAGAAGGTAGTCTATTGTCGATATTTTTGTTACTCTAAGGGATGGTAGCCCTGTCCATATGGAAGGTAGTCTGTTGTCGAGAATTTTTTTATTCCAACGGATGGTAGCGTTGTCATTATAGAAGGTAGTATATTGTCAAGATTTTTGTCACTACAATGGATGGTAGCCTTGTCATTATGTAAGGTAGTCTATTGTCGAGATTTTTGTTACTAGAATGGATCGTAGCCTTGTCGTTATGGAAGGTAGTCTGTTGTCTATATCTTTGTTACTCCTATGCATGGTAGCCTAGTCATTATGGAAGGTAGTTTGTGTACGAGATTTTAGTTACTTTAATGGATGGTAGCCTTGTCATTATGGAAGGTAGTCTGTTGTCGAGATTTTTTATACTCCAATAAATTGTAGCCTTGTAATTATGGAAGGTAGTCTCTTGTTGATATTTTGGTTACTCCAATGATGGTACCCTTGTCATTACGGAAGGTAATCTATTGCCGAGATTTTTGTTACTCCGTTGCATGGTAGCCTTGTCATTATGGAAGGTAGTGTGTTGTCGATATTTTTGTTATTCCAATGGATGGTAGCCTTGTCATTATGGAAGGTAGTCTGTTTTCGTGATTTTTGTTACTCCAATGGATGGTAACCTTGTCATTTTGGAAGGTAGTATGTTGTCGATATCTTTGTTACTCCAATGGATGGTAGCCTTATCATTATAGAAGGTAGTCTATTGTCGATATTTTTGTTACTCTAAGGGATGGTAGCCCTGTCCATATGGAAGGTAGTCTGTTGTCGAGAATTTTTTTATTCCAACGGATGGTAGCGTTGTCATTATAGAAGGTAGTATATTGTCAAGATTTTTGTCACTACAATGGATGGTAGCCTTGTCATTATGTAAGGTAGTCTATTGTCGAGATTTTTGTTACTAGAATGGATCGTAGCCTTGTCGTTATGGAAGGTAGTCTGTTGTCTATATCTTTGTTACTCCTATGCATGGTAGCCTAGTCATTATGGAAGGTAGTTTGTGTACGAGATTTTAGTTACTTTAATGGATGGTAGCCTTGTCATTATGGAAGGTAGTCTGTTGTCGAGATTTTTTATACTCCAATAAATTGTAGCCTTGTAATTATGGAAGGTAGTCTCTTGTTGATATTTTGGTTACTCCAATGATGGTACCCTTGTCATTACGGAAGGTAATCTATTGCCGAGATTTTTGTTACTCCGTTGCATGGTAGCCTTGTCATTATGGAAGGTAGTGTGTTGTCGATATTTTTGTTATTCCAATGGATGGTAGCCTAGTCATTATGGAAGGTAGTCTGTTTTCGTGATTTTTGTTACTCCAATGGATGGTAGCCTTGTCGTTATGGAAAGTAGTATGTTGTCGATATCTTTGTTACTTCAATGGATGGTAGCCTAGTCATTATGGAAGGTAGTATGTTGTCGAGATTTTTTATACTCCAATAAATTGTAGCCTATGGAAGGTAGTCTCTTGTTTATATTTTGGTTACTCCAATGATGGTACCCTTGTCATTATGGAAAGTAGTCTATTGCCGAGATATTTGTTACTCCATTGCATGGTAGCCTTGTCATTATGGAAGGTAGTGTGTTGTCGATCTTTTTGTTATTCCAATGGATGGTAGCCTTGTCATTATGAAAGGAAGTCTATTGTCCTGATTTTTGTTACTCTAAGGGATGGTATCCTTGTCATTATGGAAGGTAGTATGTTGTCGATATCTTTGTTACTCCAATGGATGGTAGCCTTGTCATTATGGAAGGTAGTCTGTTGTCCAAATTTTTATTACTCTAAGGGATGGTATCTTTGTCAGTATAGAAGGTAGTATATTATCGAGATTTTTGTCACTATAATGGATGGTAGCCTTGTCATTATGGAAGGTAGTATGTTGTCAAGATTTTGGTTACTACAATGGATTGTAGCCTTTTCGTTATGGAAGGTAGTTTGTTGTCGATATCTTTGTTAGTCCAAGGGATGGTAGCCTAGTCATTATGGAAGGTAGATTGTGCACGAGATTTTAGTTACTTTAATGGATGGTAGCCTTTTCATTATGGAAGGTAGACTGCTGTCGAGATTTTTTATACTCCAATAAATTGTAGCCTTGTAATTATGGAAGGTAGTCTCTTGTTGATATTTTGGTTACTCCAATGATGGTACCCTTGTTATTATGGAAGGTAGTCTATTGCCAAGATTTTTGTTACTCCATTGCATGGTAGCCTTGTCATTATGGAAGGTAGTGTGTTGTCGATATTTTTGTTATTCCAATGGATGGTAGCCTTGTCATTATGGAAGGTAGTCTGTTTTCGTGATTTTTGTTACTCCAATGGATGGTAACCTTGTCATTTTGGAAGGTAGTATGTTGTCGATATCTTTGTTACTCCAATGGATGGTAGCCTTATCATTATAGAAGGTAGTCTATTGTCGATATTTTTGTTACTCTAAGGGATGGTAGCCCTGTCCATATGGAAGGTAGTCTGTTGTCGAGAATTTTTTTATTCCAACGGATGGTAGCGTTGTCATTATAGAAGGTAGTATATTGTCAAGATTTTTGTCACTACAATGGATGGTAGCCTTGTCATTATGTAAGGTAGTCTATTGTCGAGATTTTTGTTACTAGAATGGATCGTAGCCTTGTCGTTATGGAAGGTAGTCTGTTGTCTATATCTTTGTTACTCCAATGGATGGTAGCCTAGTCATTATGGAAGGTAGTTTGTGTACGAGATTTTAGTTACTTTAATGGATGGTAGCCTTGTCATTATGGAAGGTAGTCTGTTGTCGAGATTTTTTATACTCCAATAAATTGTAGCCTTGTAATTATGGAAGGTAGTCTCTTGTTGATATTTTGGTTACTCCAATGATGGTACCCTTGTCATTACGGAAGGTAATCTATTGCCGAGATTTTTGTTACTCCGTTGCATGGTAGCCTTGTCATTATGGAAGGTAGTGTGTTGTCGATATTTTTGTTATTCCAATGGATGGTAGCCTTGTCATTATGGAAGGTAGTCTGTTTTCGTGATTTTTGTTACTCCAATGGATGGTAACCTTGTCATTTTGGAAGGTAGTATGTTGTCGATATCTTTGTTACTCCAATGGATGGTAGCCTTATCATTATAGAAGGTAGTCTATTGTCGATATTTTTGTTACTCTAAGGGATGGTAGCCCTGTCCATATGGAAGGTAGTCTGTTGTCGAGAATTTTTTTATTCCAACGGATGGTAGCGTTGTCATTATAGAAGGTAGTATATTGTCAAGATTTTTGTCACTACAATGGATGGTAGCCTTGTCATTATGTAAGGTAGTCTATTGTCGAGATTTTTGTTACTAGAATGGATCGTAGCCTTGTCGTTATGGAAGGTAGTCTGTTGTCTATATCTTTGTTACTCCTATGCATGGTAGCCTAGTCATTATGGAAGGTAGTTTGTGTACGAGATTTTAGTTACTTTAATGGATGGTAGCCTTGTCATTATGGAAGGTAGTCTGTTGTCGAGATTTTTTATACTCCAATAAATTGTAGCCTTGTAATTATGGAAGGTAGTCTCTTGTTGATATTTTGGTTACTCCAATGATGGTACCCTTGTCATTACGGAAGGTAATCTATTGCCGAGATTTTTGTTACTCCGTTGCATGGTAGCCTTGTCATTATGGAAGGTAGTGTGTTGTCGATATTTTTGTTATTCCAATGGATGGTAGCCTAGTCATTATGGAAGGTAGTCTGTTTTCGTGATTTTTGTTACTCCAATGGATGGTAGCCTTGTCGTTATGGAAAGTAGTATGTTGTCGATATCTTTGTTACTTCAATGGATGGTAGCCTAGTCATTATGGAAGGTAGTATGTTGTCGAGATTTTTTATACTCCAATAAATTGTAGCCTATGGAAGGTAGTCTCTTGTTTATATTTTGGTTACTCCAATGATGGTACCCTTGTCATTATGGAAAGTAGTCTATTGCCGAGATATTTGTTACTCCATTGCATGGTAGCCTTGTCATTATGGAAGGTAGTGTGTTGTCGATCTTTTTGTTATTCCAATGGATGGTAGCCTTGTCATTATGAAAGGAAGTCTATTGTCCTGATTTTTGTTACTCTAAGGGATGGTATCCTTGTCATTATGGAAGGTAGTATGTTGTCGATATCTTTGTTACTCCAATGGATGGTAGCCTTGTCATTATGGAAGGTAGTCTGTTGTCCAAATTTTTATTACTCTAAGGGATGGTATCTTTGTCAGTATAGAAGGTAGTATATTATCGAGATTTTTGTCACTATAATGGATGGTAGCCTTGTCATTATGGAAGGTAGTATGTTGTCAAGATTTTGGTTACTACAATGGATTGTAGCCTTTTCGTTATGGAAGGTAGTTTGTTGTCGATATCTTTGTTAGTCCAAGGGATGGTAGCCTAGTCATTATGGAAGGTAGATTGTGCACGAGATTTTAGTTACTTTAATGGATGGTAGCCTTTTCATTATGGAAGGTAGACTGCTGTCGAGATTTTTTATACTCCAATAAATTGTAGCCTTGTAATTATGGAAGGTAGTCTCTTGTTGATATTTTGGTTACTCCAATGATGGTACCCTTGTTATTATGGAAGGTAGTCTATTGCCAAGATTTTTGTTACTCCATTGCATGGTAGCCTTGTCATTATGGAAGGTAGTGTGTTGTCGATATTTTTGTTATTCCAATGGATGGTAGCCTTGTCATTATGGAAGGTAGTCTGTTTTCGTGATTTTTGTTACTCCAATGGATGGTAACCTTGTCATTTTGGAAGGTAGTATGTTGTCGATATCTTTGTTACTCCAATGGATGGTAGCCTTATCATTATAGAAGGTAGTCTATTGTCGATATTTTTGTTACTCTAAGGGATGGTAGCCCTGTCCATATGGAAGGTAGTCTGTTGTCGAGAATTTTTTTATTCCAACGGATGGTAGCGTTGTCATTATAGAAGGTAGTATATTGTCAAGATTTTTGTCACTACAATGGATGGTAGCCTTGTCATTATGTAAGGTAGTCTATTGTCGAGATTTTTGTTACTAGAATGGATCGTAGCCTTGTCGTTATGGAAGGTAGTCTGTTGTCTATATCTTTGTTACTCCAATGGATGGTAGCCTAGTCATTATGGAAGGTAGTTTGTGTACGAGATTTTAGTTACTTTAATGGATGGTAGCCTTGTCATTATGGAAGGTAGTCTGTTGTCGAGATTTTTTATACTCCAATAAATTGTAGCCTTGTAATTATGGAAGGTAGTCTCTTGTTGATATTTTGGTTACTCCAATGATGGTACCCTTGTCATTACGGAAGGTAATCTATTGCCGAGATTTTTGTTACTCCGTTGCATGGTAGCCTTGTCATTATGGAAGGTAGTGTGTTGTCGATATTTTTGTTATTCCAATGGATGGTAGCCTTGTCATTATGGAAGGTAGTCTGTTTTCGTGATTTTTGTTACTCCAATGGATGGTAACCTTGTCATTTTGGAAGGTAGTATGTTGTCGATATCTTTGTTACTCCAATGGATGGTAGCCTTATCATTATAGAAGGTAGTCTATTGTCGATATTTTTGTTACTCTAAGGGATGGTAGCCCTGTCCATATGGAAGGTAGTCTGTTGTCGAGAATTTTTTTATTCCAACGGATGGTAGCGTTGTCATTATAGAAGGTAGTATATTGTCAAGATTTTTGTCACTACAATGGATGGTAGCCTTGTCATTATGTAAGGTAGTCTATTGTCGAGATTTTTGTTACTAGAATGGATCGTAGCCTTGTCGTTATGGAAGGTAGTCTGTTGTCTATATCTTTGTTACTCCTATGCATGGTAGCCTAGTCATTATGGAAGGTAGTTTGTGTACGAGATTTTAGTTACTTTAATGGATGGTAGCCTTGTCATTATGGAAGGTAGTCTGTTGTCGAGATTTTTTATACTCCAATAAATTGTAGCCTTGTAATTATGGAAGGTAGTCTCTTGTTGATATTTTGGTTACTCCAATGATGGTACCCTTGTCATTACGGAAGGTAATCTATTGCCGAGATTTTTGTTACTCCGTTGCATGGTAGCCTTGTCATTATGGAAGGTAGTGTGTTGTCGATATTTTTGTTATTCCAATGGATGGTAGCCTAGTCATTATGGAAGGTAGTCTGTTTTCGTGATTTTTGTTACTCCAATGGATGGTAGCCTTGTCGTTATGGAAAGTAGTATGTTGTCGATATCTTTGTTACTTCAATGGATGGTAGCCTAGTCATTATGGAAGGTAGTATGTTGTCGAGATTTTTTATACTCCAATAAATTGTAGCCTATGGAAGGTAGTCTCTTGTTTATATTTTGGTTACTCCAATGATGGTACCCTTGTCATTATGGAAAGTAGTCTATTGCCGAGATATTTGTTACTCCATTGCATGGTAGCCTTGTCATTATGGAAGGTAGTGTGTTGTCGATCTTTTTGTTATTCCAATGGATGGTAGCCTTGTCATTATGAAAGGAAGTCTATTGTCCTGATTTTTGTTACTCTAAGGGATGGTATCCTTGTCATTATGGAAGGTAGTATGTTGTCGATATCTTTGTTACTCCAATGGATGGTAGCCTTGTCATTATGGAAGGTAGTCTGTTGTCCAAATTTTTATTACTCTAAGGGATGGTATCTTTGTCAGTATAGAAGGTAGTATATTATCGAGATTTTTGTCACTATAATGGATGGTAGCCTTGTCATTATGGAAGGTAGTATGTTGTCAAGATTTTGGTTACTACAATGGATTGTAGCCTTTTCGTTATGGAAGGTAGTTTGTTGTCGATATCTTTGTTAGTCCAAGGGATGGTAGCCTAGTCATTATGGAAGGTAGATTGTGCACGAGATTTTAGTTACTTTAATGGATGGTAGCCTTTTCATTATGGAAGGTAGACTGCTGTCGAGATTTTTTATACTCCAATAAATTGTAGCCTTGTAATTATGGAAGGTAGTCTCTTGTTGATATTTTGGTTACTCCAATGATGGTACCCTTGTTATTATGGAAGGTAGTCTATTGCCAAGATTTTTGTTACTCCATTGCATGGTAGCCTTGTCATTATGGAAGGTAGTGTGTTGTCGATATTTTTGTTATTCCAATGGATGGTAGGCTTGTCATTATGGAAGGTAGTCTGTTTTCGTGATTTTTGTTACTCCAATGGATGGTAACCTTGTCATTTTGGAAGGTAGTATGTTGTCGATATCTTTGTTACTCCAATGGATGGTAGCCTTATCATTATAGAAGGTAGTCTATTGTCGATATTTTTGTTACTCTAAGGGATGGTAGCCCTGTCCATATGGAAGGTAGTCTGTTGTCGAGAATTTTTTTATTCCAACGGATGGTAGCGTTGTCATTATAGAAGGTAGTATATTGTCAAGATTTTTGTCACTACAATGGATGGTAGCCTTGTCATTATGTAAGGTAGTCTATTGTCGAGATTTTTGTTACTAGAATGGATCGTAGCCTTGTCGTTATGGAAGGTAGTCTGTTGTCTATATCTTTGTTACTCCAATGGATGGTAGCCTAGTCATTATGGAAGGTAGTTTGTGTACGAGATTTTAGTTACTTTAATGGATGGTAGCCTTGTCATTATGGAAGGTAGTCTGTTGTCGAGATTTTTTATACTCCAATAAATTGTAGCCTTGTAATTATGGAAGGTAGTCTCTTGTTGATATTTTGGTTACTCCAATGATGGTACCCTTGTCATTACGGAAGGTAATCTATTGCCGAGATTTTTGTTACTCCGTTGCATGGTAGCCTTGTCATTATGGAAGGTAGTTTGTTGTCGATATTTTTGTTATTCCAATGGATGGTAGCCTAGTCATTATGGAAGGTAGTCTGTTTTCGTGATTTTTGTTACTCTAATGGATGGTAGCCTTGTCGTTATGGAAAGTAGTATGTTATCGATATCTTTGTTACTCCAATTGATGGTAGCCTTGTCATTATGGAAGGTAGTCTATTGTCGATATTTTTGTTACTCTAAGGGATGGTAGCCTTGTCCATATGGAAGGTAGTCTATTGTCGAGATTTTTGTTATTCCAATGGATGGTAGCATTGTCATTATAGAAGGTAGTATATTGTCGAGATTTTTGTCACTACAATGGATGGTAGCCTTGTCATTATGTAAGGTAGTCTATTGTCAAGATTTTTGTTACTAGAATGGGTTGTAGCCTTGTCGTTATGGAAGGTAGTATGTTGTCTATATCTTTATAATTCCAATGGATGGTAGCCTAGTCATTATGGAAGGTAGTTTGTGTACGATATTTTTTTTATTCCAATGGATGGTAGCCTTATCATTATGAAAGGAAGTTTATTGTCCTGATTTTTGTTACTCTAAGGGATGGTAGCCTTGTCATTATGGAAGGTAGTATGTTGTCGATATCTTTGTTACTCCAATGGATGGTAGCCTTGTCATTAAAGAAGGTAGTTTGTTGTCCAGATTTCTGTTATTCTAAGGGATGGTAGCCTTTTCATTATGAAATGTAGTCTGTTGTCGAGATTTTTGTTATTCCAATGGATGGTAGCGTTGTCATTATAGAAGGTAGTATATTATCGATGTTTTTGTCACTACAATGGATGGTAGCCTTATCATTATTGAAGGTAGTCTGTTGTCAAGATTTTTGTTACTTCATTGCATGGTAGCCTTGTCATTATGCAAGGTAGTGTGCTGTCGATATCTTTGTTACTCCAATGGATGGTCGCCTTGTCGTTATGGAAGGTAGTCTATTGTTTATATCTTTGTTACTTCAATGGATGGTAGCCTAGTCATTATGGAAGGTAGTCTTTTGTCGAGATTTTTTATACTCCAATAAATTGTAGCCTATGGAAGGTAGTCTGTTGTTTATATTTTGGTTACTCCAATGATGGTACCCTTGTCATTATGGAAATTACTCCATTGCCGAGATTTTTGTTACTCCATTGCATGGTAGCCTTGTCATTATGGAAGGTAGTGTGTTGTCGATATTTTTGTTATTCCAATGGATGGTAGCCTTGTCATTATGAAAGAAAGTATATTGTCCTGATTTTTGTTACTCTAAGGGATGGTATCCTTGTCATTATGGAAGGTAGTATGTTGTCAATATCTTTGTTACTCCATTGGATGGTAGCCTTGTCATTATGGAAGGTAGTCTGTTGTCCATATTTTTATTACTCTAAGGGATGGTATCTTTGTCATTATAGAAGGTAGTATATTATCGAGATTTTTGTCACTATAATGGATGGTAGCCTTGTCATTATGGAAGGTAGTCTGTTGTCAAGATTTTTGTTACTACAATGGATTGTAGCCTTGTCGTTATGGAAGGTAGTTTGTTGTCGATATCTTTGTTAGTCCAAGGGATGGTAGCCTAGTCATTATGGAAGGTAGATTGTGTACGAGATTTTAGTTCATTTAATGGATGGTAGCCTTGTCATTATGGAAGGTAGTCTGCTGTCGAGATTTTTTATACTCCAATAAATTGTAGCCTTGTAATTATGGAAGGTAGTCTCTTGTTGATATTTTGGTTACTCCAATGATGGTACCCTTGTTATTATGGAAGGTAGTCTCTTGTTGATATTTTGGTTACTCCATTGCATGGTAGCCTTGTCATTATGGAAGGTAGTGTGTTGTCGATATTTTTGTTATTCCAATGGATGGTAGCCTTGTCATTATGGAAGGTAGTCTGTTTTCGTGATTTTTGTTACTCCAATGGATGGTAGCCTTGTCATTATGGAAGGTAGTCTATTGTCGATATTTTTGTTACTCTAAGGGATGGTAGCCCTGTCCATATGGAAGGTAGTCTGTTGTCGAGATTTTTTTTATTCCAATGGATGGTAGCGTTGTCATTATAGAAGGTAGTATATTGTCGAGATTTTTGTCACTACAATGGATGGTAGCCTTGTCATTATGTAAGGTAGTCTATTGTCGAGATTTTTGTTACTAGAATGGATCGTAGCCTTGTCGTTATGGAAGGTAGTATGTTGTATATATCTTTGTTACTCCAATGGATGGTAGCCTAGTCATTATGGAAGGTAGTTTGTGTACGAGATTTTAGTTACTTTAATGGATGGTAGCCTTGTCATTATGGAAGGTAGTCTGTTGTCGAGATTTTTTATACTCCAATAAATTGTAGCCTTGTAATTATGGAAGGTAGTCTCTTGTTGATATTTTGGTTACTCCAATGATGGTACCCTTGTCATTATGGAAGGTAATCTATTGCCGAGATTTTTGTTACTCCGTTGCATGGTAGCCTTGTCATTATGGAAGGTAGTCTATTGTCGATATTTTTGTTACTATAAGGGATGGTAGCCCTGTCCATATGGAAGGTAGTCTGTTGTCGAGATTTTTTTTATTCCAATGGATGGTAGCGTTGTCATTATAGAAGGTAGTATATTGTCGAGATTTTTGTCACTACAATGGATGGTAGCCTTGTCATTATGTAAGGTAGTCTATTGTCGAGATTTTTGTTACTAGAATGGATCGTAGCCTTGTCGTTATGGAAGGTAGTATGTTGTCTATATCTTTGTTACTCCAATGGATGGTAGCCTAGTCATTATGGAAGGTAGTTTGTGTACGAGATTTTAGTTACTTTAATGGATGGTAGCCTTGTCATTATGGAAGGTAGTCTGTTGTCGAGATTTTTTATACTCCAATAAATTGTAGCCTTGTAATTATGGAAGGTAGTCTCTTGTTGATATTTTGGTTACTCCAATGATGGTACCCTTGTCATTATGGAAGGTAATCTATTGCCGAGATTTTTGTTACTCCGTTGCATGGTAGCCTTGTCATCATGGAAGGTAGTGTGTTGTCGATATTTTTGTTATTCAAATGGATGGTAGCCTAGTCATTATGGAAGGTAGTCTGTTTTCGTGATTTTTGTTGCTCCAATGGATGGTAGCCTTGTCATTATGGAAGGTAGTATGTTGTCGATATCTTTGTTACTCCACTGGATGGTAGCCTTGTCATTATGGAAGGTAGTCTATTGTCAGTATTTTTGTTACTCTAAGGGATGGTAGCCTTGTCTATATGGAAGGTAGTCTATTGTCGAGATTTTTGTTATTCCAATGGATGGTAGTGTTGTCATTATTTAAGGTAGTCTGTTGTCGAGATTTTTCTTATTCCAATGGATGGTAGCCTAGTCATTATGGAAGGTAGTCTTTTGTCGAGATTTTTGTTACTAGAATGCGTTGTAGCCTTGTCGTTATGGAAGGTAGTATGTTGTCTATATCTTTGTTACTCCAATGGATGGTAGCCTAGTCATTATGGAAGGTAGTTTGTGTACGATATTTTTTTTATTCCAATGGATGGTAGCCTTGTCATTATGAAAGGAAGTTTATTGTCCTGATTTTTGTTACTCTAAGGGATGGTAGCCTTGTCATTATGGAAGGTAGTATGTTGTCGATATCTTTGTTACTCCATTGGATTGTAGCCTTGTCATTAAAGAAGGTAGTTTGTTCTCCAGATTTTTGTTATTCTAAGGGATGATAGCCTTTTCATTATGGAACGTAGTCTGTTGTCGAGATTTTTGTTATTCCAATGGATGGTAGCGTTGTCATTATAGAAGGTATTATATTATCGAGGTTTTTGTCACTACAATGGATGGTAGCCTTGTCATTATTGAAGGTAGTCTGTTGTCAAGAATTTTTGTTACTAAAATGGATTGTAGCCTTGTCGTTATGGAATGTAGTTTGTTGTCGATATCTTTGTTAGTCCAATGGATGGTAGCCCAGTCATTATGGAAGGTAGTTTGTGTACGAGATTTTAGTCACTTTAATGGATGGTAGCCTTGTCATTATGGAAGGTAGTCTGTTGTCTAGATTTTTTATACTCCAATAAATTATAGCCTTGTAATTATGGAAGGTAGTCTCTTGTTGATATTTTGGTTACTCTAATGATGGTACCCTTGTCATTATGGAATGTAGTCTATTGCCGAGATTTTTGTTACTCCATTGCATGGTAGCCTTGTCATTATGCAAGGTAGTGTGTTGTCGATATTTTTGTTATTCCAATGGATGGGAGGCTTGTCATTATGGAAGGTAGTCTGTTGTCATGATTTTTGTCACTCCAATGGATGATAGCCTTGTCATTATGGAAGGTAGTATGTTGTCGATATCTTGTTACTCCAATGGATGGTAGCCTTGTCATTATGGAAGGTAGTCTATTGTTGATATTTTTGTTACTCTAAAGGTTTGTAGCCTTGTCCATATGGAAGGTAGTCTGTTGTCGAGATTTTTGTTACTCCAATGGATGGTAGCGTTGTCATTATAGAAGATAGTATATTGTCTAGATTTTTGTCACTACAATGGATGGTAGCCTTGTCATTATGTAAGGTAGTCTTTTGTCGAGATTTTTGTTACTAGAATGGATTGTAGCCTTGTCGTTATGGAAGGTAGTATGTTGTCTATATCTTTGTTACTTCAATGTATGGTAGTCTAGTCATTATGGAAGGTAGTTTGTGTATGATATTTTTGTTATTCCAATGGATGGTAGCCTTGTCATTATGAAAGGAAGTCTATTGTCCTGATTTTTGTTACTCTAAGGGATGGTTGCCTTGTCATTATGGAAGGTAGTATGTTGTCGATATCTTTGTTACTCCAATGGATGGTAGCCTTGTCATTATGGAAGGTAGTCTGTTGTCCAGATTTTTGTTACTCTAAGGGATGGTAGCCTTGTCATTATGGAACGTAGTTTGTTGTCGAGATTTTTGTTATTCCAATGGATGGTAGCGTTGTCATTATAGAAGGTAGTATATTATCGAGATTTTTGTCACTACAATGGTTGGTAGCCTTGTCATTATGGAAGGTAGTCTGTTGTCGAGATTTTTTATACTCCAATAAATTGTAGCCTTGTAATTATGGAAGGTAGTCTCTTGTTGATATTTTGGTTACTTAAATGATGGTACCCTTGTTATTATGGAAGGTAGTCTATTGCTGAGATTTTTGTTACTCCCTTGCATGGTAGCCTTGTCATTATGCAAGGTAGTGTGTTGTCGATATTTTTTTTATTCCAATGGATGGTAGCCTTGTCATTATGGAAGGTAGTCTGTTTTCGTGATTTTTGTTACTCCAATGGATGGTAGCCTTGTCATTATGGAAGGTAGTACGTTGTCCAGATTTTTGTTATTCTAAGGGATGGTAGCCTTTTCATTATGGAACGTAGTCTGTTGTCGAGATTTTTGTTATTCCAATGGATGGTAGCGTTGTCATTATAGAAGGTAGTATATTATCGAGGTTTTTGTCACCACAATGGATGGTAGCCTTGTCATTATTGAAGGTAGTCTGTTGTCAAGATTTTTGTTACTAAAATGGATTGTAGCCTTGTCGTTATGGAATGTAGTTTGCTGTCGATATCTTTGTTAGTCCAATGGATGGTAGCCTAGTCATTATGGAAGGTAGTTTGTGTACGAGATTTTAGTTACTTTAATGGATGGTAGCCTTGTCATTATGGAAGGTAGTCTGTTGTCTAGATTTTTTATACTCCAATAAATTATAGCCTTGTAATTATGGAAGGTAGTCTCTTGTTGATATTTTGGTTACTCCAATGATGGTACCCTTGTCATTATGGAAGGTAATCTATTTCCGAGATTTTTGTTACTCCGTTGCATGGTAGCCTTGTCATTATGGAAGGTAGTGTGTTGTCGATATTTTTGTTATTCAAATGGATGGTAGCCTAGTCATTATGGAAGGTAGTCTGTTTTCGTGATTTTTGTTGCTCCAATGGATGGTAGCCTTGTCATTATGGAAGGTAGTATGTTGTCGATATCTTTGTTACTCCACTGGATGGTAGCCTTGTCATTATGGAAGGTAGTCTATTGTCGGTATTTTTGTTACTCTAAGGGATGGTAGCCTTGTCTATATGGAAGGTAGTCTATTGTCGAGATTTTTGTTATTCCAATGGATGGTAGTGTTGTCATTATTTAAGGTAGTCTGTTGTCGAGATTTTTCTTATTCCAATGGATGGTAGCCTAGTCATTATGGAAGGTAGTCTTTTGTCGAGATTTTTGTTACTAGAATGCGTTGTAGCCTTGTCGTTATGGAAGGTAGTATGTTGTCTATATCTTTGTTACTCCAATGGATGGTAGCCTAGTCATTATGGAAGGTAGTTTGTGTACGATATTTTTTTTATTCCAATGGATGGTAGCCTTGTCATTATGAAAGGAAGTTTATTGTCCTGATTTTTGTTACTCTAAGGGATGGTAGCCTTGTCATTATGGAAGGTAGTATGTTGTCGATATCTTTGTTACTCCATTGGATTGTAGCCTTGTCATTAAAGAAGGTAGTTTGTTCTCCAGATTTTTGTTATTCTAAGGGATGATAGCCTTTTCATTATGGAACGTAGTCTGTTGTCGAGATTTTTGTTATTCCAATGGATGGTAGCGTTGTCATTATAGAAGGTATTATATTATCGAGGTTTTTGTCACTACAATGGATGGTAGCCTTGTCATTATTGAAGGTAGTCTGTTGTCAAGAATTTTTGTTACTAAAATGGATTGTAGCCTTGTCGTTATGGAATGTAGTTTGTTGTCGATATCTTTGTTAGTCCAATGGATGGTAGCCCAGTCATTATGGAAGGTAGTTTGTGTACGAGATTTTAGTCACTTTAATGGATGGTAGCCTTGTCATTATGGAAGGTAGTCTGTTGTCTAGATTTTTTATACTCCAATAAATTATAGCCTTGTAATTATGGAAGGTAGTCTCTTGTTGATATTTTGGTTACTCTAATGATGGTACCCTTGTCATTATGGAATGTAGTCTATTGCCGAGATTTTTGTTACTCCATTGCATGGTAGCCTTGTCATTATGCAAGGTAGTGTGTTGTCGATATTTTTGTTATTCCAATGGATGGGAGGCTTGTCATTATGGAAGGTAGTCTGTTGTCATGATTTTTGTCACTCCAATGGATGATAGCCTTGTCATTATGGAAGGTAGTATGTTGTCGATATCTTGTTACTCCAATGGATGGTAGCCTTGTCATTATGGAAGGTAGTCTATTGTTGATATTTTTGTTACTCTAAAGGTTGGTAGCCTTGTCCATATGGAAGGTAGTCTGTTGTCGAGATTTTTGTTATTCCAATGGATGGTAGCGTTGTCATTATAGAAGATAGTATATTGTCTAGATTTTTGTCACTACAATGGATGGTAGCCTTGTCATTATGTAAGGTAGTCTTTTGTCGAGATTTTTGTTACTAGAATGGATTGTAGCCTTGTCGTTATGGAAGGTAGTATGTTGTCTATATCTTTGTTACTTCAATGTATGGTAGTCTAGTCATTATGGAAGGTAGTTTGTGTATGATATTTTTGTTATTCCAATGGATGGTAGCCTTGTCATTATGAAAGGAAGTCTATTGTCCTGATTTTTGTTACTCTAAGGGATGGTTGCCTTGTCATTATGGAAGGTAGTATGTTGTCGATATCTTTGTTACTCCAATGGATGGTAGCCTTGTCATTATGGAAGGTAGTATGTTGTCCAGATTTTTGTTACTCTAAGGGATGGTAGCCTTGTCATTATGGAACGTAGTTTGTTGTCGAGATTTTTGTTATTCCAATGGATGGTAGCGTTGTCATTATAGAAGGTAGTATATTATCGAGATTTTTGTCACTACAATGGTTGGTAGCCTTGTCATTATGGAAGGTAGTCTGTTGTCGAGATTTTTTATACTCCAATAAATTGTAGCCTTGTAATTATGGAAGGTAGTCTCTTGTTGATATTTTGGTTACTTAAATGATGGTACCCTTGTTATTATGGAAGGTAGTCTATTGCTGAGATTTTTGTTACTCCCTTGCATGGTAGCCTTGTCATTATGCAAGGTAGTGTGTTGTCGATATTTTTTTTATTCCAATGGATGGTAGCCTTGTCATTATGGAAGGTAGTCTGTTTTCGTGATTTTTGTTACTCCAATGGATGGTAGCCTTGTCATTATGGAAGGTAGTACGTTGTCCAGATTTTTGTTATTCTAAGGGATGGTAGCCTTTTCATTATGGAACGTAGTCTGTTGTCGAGATTTTTGTTATTCCAATGGATGGTAGCGTTGTCATTATAGAAGGTAGTATATTATCGAGGTTTTTGTCACCACAATGGATGGTAGCCTTGTCATTATTGAAGGTAGTCTGTTGTCAAGATTTTTGTTACTAAAATGGATTGTAGCCTTGTCGTTATGGAATGTAGTTTGCTGTCGATATCTTTGTTAGTCCAATGGATGGTAGCCTAGTCATTATGGAAGGTAGTTTGTGTACGACATTTTAGTTACTTTAATGGATGGTAGCCTTGTCATTATGGAAGGTAGTCTGTTGTCTAGATTTTTTATACTCCAATAAATTATAGCCTTGTAATTATGGAAGGTAGTCTCTTGTTGATATTTTGGTTACTCCAATGATGGTACCCTTGTCATTATGGAAGGTAGTCTATTGCCGAGATTTTTGTTACTCCATCGCATGGTAGCCTTGTCATTATGCAAGGTAGTGTGTTGTCCTGATTTTTGTTACTCTAAGGGATGGTAGCCTTGTCATTATGGAAGGTAGTATGTTATCGATATCTTTCTTACTCCAATGGATGGTAGCCTTGTCATTATGGAAGGTAGTTTGTTGTCCAGATTTTTGTTACTCTAAGGGATGGTAGCCTTGTCATTATGGAACGTAGTCTGTTGTCGAGATTTTTGTTATTCCAATGGATTGTAGCGTTGTCATTATAGAAGGTAGTATATTATCGATATTTTTGTCACTACAATGGATGGTAGCCTTGTCATTATGGAAGGTAGTATGTTGTCAAGATTTTTGTTACTACAATGGATTGTAGCCTTGTCGTTATGGAAGGTAGTCTCTTGTTGATATTTTGGTTACTCCAATGATGGTACCCTTGTTATTATGGAAGGTAGTCTATTGCCAAGATTTTTGTTACTCCATTGCATGGTAGCCTTGTCATTATGGAAGGTAGTGTGTTGTCGATATTTTTGTTATTCCAATGGATCGTAGCCTTGTCATTATGGAAGGTAGTCTGTTTTCTTGATTTTTGTTACTCCAATGGATGGTAGCCTTGTCATTATGGAAGGTAGTATGTTGTCGATATCTTTGTTACTCCAATGGATGGTAGCCTTGTCATTATGGAAGGTAGTCTATTGTCGATATTTTTGTTACTCTAAGGGATGGTAGCCTTGTCCATATGGAAGGTAGTCTATTGTCGAGATTTTTGTTATTCCAATGGATGGTAGCGTTGTCATTATTTAAGGTAGTATATAGTCGAGATTTTTATCACTACAATGGATGGTAGCCTTGTTATTATGTATGGTTGTCTGTAGTCGAGATTTTTGTTACTAGAATGGGTTGTAGCCTTGTCGTTATGGAAGGTAGTATGTTGTCTATATCTTTGTTACTCCAATGGATGGTAGCCTAGTCATTATGGAAGGTAGTTTGTGTACGATATTTTTGTTATTCCAATGGATGGTAGCCTTGTCATTATGAAAGGAAGTTTATTGACCTGATTTTTGTTACTCTAAGGGATGGTAGCCTTGTCATTATGGAAGGTAGTCTGTTGTCAAGATTTTTGTTACTCTAAGGGATGGTAGCGTTGTCATTATAAAAGGTAGTATATTATCGAGATTTTTGTCACTACAATGGATGGTAGCCTTGTCATTATTGAAGGCAGTCTATTGTCAAGATTTTTGTTACTACAATGGATTGTAGCCTTGTCGTTATGGAATGTAGTTTATTGTCGATATCTTTGTTAGTCCAATGGATGGTAGCCTAGTCATTATGGAAGGTAGTTTGTGTATGACATTTTAGTTACTTTAATGGGTGGTAGCCTTGTCAATATGGAAGGTAGTCTGTTGTCGAGATTTTTTATACTCCAATAAATTATATCCTTGTAATTATGGAAGGTAGTCTCTTGTTGATATTTTGGTTACTCCAATGATGGTACGCTTGTCATTATGGAAGGTAGTCTATTGTCGAGATTCTTGTTACTCCATTGCATGGTAGCCTTGTCATTATGGAATGTAGTGTGTTGTCGATATGTTTGTTATTCCAATGGATGATAGCCTTGGCATTATGGAAGGTAGTCTGTTGTCGTGATTTTTGTCACTCCAATGGATGGTAGCCTTGTCATTATGGAAGGTAGTATGTTGTCGATATCTTTGTTACTCCAATGGATGGTAGCCTTGTCATTATGGAAGGTAGTCTATTGTCGATATTTTTGTTACTCTAACGGATGGTAGCCTTATCCATATGGAAGGTAGTCTGTTGACGAGATTTTTGTTATTCCAATGGATGGTAGCGTTGTCATTATAGAAGGTAGTATATTATCGAGATTTTTGTCACTACAATGGTTGGTAGCCTTGTCATTATGGAAGGTAGTCTGTTGTCGAGATTTTTTATACTCCAATAAATTGTAGCCTTGTAATTATGGAAGGTAGTCTCTTGTTGATATTTTGGTTACTCCAATGATGGTACCCTTGTCATTATGGAAGGTAGTCTATTGCCGAGATTTTTGTTACTCCATCGCATGGTAGCCTTGTCATTATGCAAGGTAGTGTGTTGTCCTGATTTTTGTTACTCTAAGGGATGGTAGCCTTGTCATTATGGAAGGTAGTATGTTATCGATATCTTTCTTACTCCAATGGATGGTAGCCTTGTCATTATGGAAGGTAGTTTGTTGTCCAGATTTTTGTTACTCTAAGGGATGGTAGCCTTGTCATTATGGAACGTAGTCTGTTGTCGAGATTTTTGTTATTCCAATGGATTGTAGCGTTGTCATTATAGAAGGTAGTATATTATCGATATTTTTGTCACTACAATGGATGGTAGCCTTGTCATTATGGAAGGTAGTATGTTGTCAAGATTTTTGTTACTACAATGGATTGTAGCCTTGTCGTTATGGAAGGTAGTTTGTTGTCGATATCTTTGTTAGTCTAAGGGATGGTAGCCTAGTCATTATGGAAGGTAGATTGTGTACGAGATTTTAGTTACTTTAATGGATGGTAGCCTTGTCATTATGGAAGGTAGTCTGTTGTCGAGATTTTTTATACTCCAATAAATTGTAGCCTTGTAATTATGGAAGGTAGTCTCTTGTTGATATTTTGGTTACTCCAATGATGGTACCCTTGTTATTATGGAAGGTAGTCTATTGCCAAGATTTTTGTTACTCCATTGCATGGTAGCCTTGTCATTATGGAAGGTAGTGTGTTGTCGATATTTTTGTTATTCCAATGGATCGTAGCCTTGTCATTATGGAAGGTAGTCTGTTTTCTTGATTTTTGTTACTCCAATGGATGGTAGCCTTGTCATTATGGAAGGTAGTATGTTGTCGATATCTTTGTTACTCCAATGGATGGTAGCCTTGTCATTATGGAAGGTAGTCTATTGTCGATATTTTTGTTACTCTAAGGGATGGTAGCCTTGTCCATATGGAAGGTAGTCTATTGTCGAGATTTTTGTTATTCCAATGGATGGTAGCGTTGTCATTATTTAAGGTAGTATATAGTCGAGATTTTTATCACTACAATGGATGGTAGCCTTGTTATTATGTATGGTTGTCTGTTGTCGAGATTTTTGTTACTAGAATGGGTTGTAGCCTTGTCGTTATGGAAGGTAGTATGTTGTCTATATCTTTGTTACTCCAATGGATGGTAGCCTAGTCATTATGGAAGGTAGTTTGTGTACGATATTTTTGTTATTCCAATGGATGGTAGCCTTGTCATTATGAAAGGAAGTTTATTGACCTGATTTTTGTTACTCTAAGGGATGGTAGCCTTGTCATTATGGAAGGTAGTCTGTTGTCAAGATTTTTGTTACTCTAAGGGATGGTAGCGTTGTCATTATAAAAGGTAGTATATTATCGAGATTTTTGTCACTACAATGGATGGTAGCCTTGTCATTATTGAAGGCAGTCTATTGTCAAGATTTTTGTTACTACAATGGATTGTAGCCTTGTCGTTATGGAATGTAGTTTATTGTCGATATCTTTGTTAGTCCAATGGATGGTAGCCTAGTCATTATGGAAGGTAGTTTGTGTATGACATTTTAGTTACTTTAATGGGTGGTAGCCTTGTCAATATGGAAGGTAGTCTGTTGTCGAGATTTTTTATACTCCAATAAATTATATCCTTGTAATTATGGAAGGTAGTCTCTTGTTGATATTTTGGTTACTCCAATGATGGTACGCTTGTCATTATGGAAGGTAGTCTATTGTCGAGATTCTTGTTACTCCATTGCATGGTAGCCTTGTCATTATGGAATGTAGTGTGTTGTCGATATGTTTGTTATTCCAATGGATGATAGCCTTGGCATTATGGAAGGTAGTCTGTTGTCGTGATTTTTGTCACTCCAATGGATGGTAGCCTTGTCATTATGGAAGGTAGTATGTTGTCGATATCTTTGTTACTCCAATGGATGGTAGCCTTGTCATTATGGAAGGTAGTCTATTGTCGATATTTTTGTTACTCTAACGGATGGTAGCCTTATCCATATGGAAGGTAGTCTGTTGACGAGATTTTTGTTATTCCAATGGATGGTAGCGTTGTCATTATAGAAGGTAGTATATTTTCGAGATTTTTGTCACTACAATGGATGGTAGCCTTGTCATTATGTAAGGTAGTCTGTTGTCGAGATTTTTGTTACTAGAATGGATTGTAGCCTTGTCGTTATGGAAGGTAGTATGTTGTCTATATCTTTGTTACTCCAATGGATGGTAGCGTAGTCATTATGGAAGGTAGTTTGTGTACGATATTTTTGTTATTCCAATGGATGGTAGCCTTGTCATTATGAAAGGAAGTCTATTGTCCTGATTTTTGTTACTCTAAGGGATGGTAGCCTTGTCATTATGGAAGGTAGTATGTTGTCGATATCTTTGTTACTCCAATGGATGGTAGCCTTGTCATTATGGAAGGTAGTCTGTTGTCCAGATTTTTGTTACTCTAAGGGATGGTAGCCTTGTCATTATGCAACGTAGTCTGTTGTCGAGATTTTTGTTATTCCAATGGATGGTAGCGTTGTCATTATAGAATGTAGTATATTATCGAGATTTTTGTCACTACAATGGTTGGTAGCCTTGTAATTATGGAAGGAAGTCTGTTGTCGAGATTTTTTATACTCCAATAAATTGTAGCCTTGTAATTATGGAAGGTAGTCTCTTGTTGATATTTTGGTTACTCCAATGATGGTACCCTTGTTATTATGGAAGGTAGTCTATTGCTGATATTTTTGTTACTCCCTTGCATGGTAGTCTTGTCATTATGCAAGGTAGTGTGTTGTTGATATTTTTGTTATTCCAATGGATGGTAGCCTTGTCATTATGGAAGGTAGTCTATTTTCGTGATTTTTGTTACTCCAATGGATGGTAGCCTTGTAATTATGGAAGGTAGTATGTTGTCGATATCTTTGTTACTCCAATGGATGGTAGCCTTGTCATTATGGAAGGTAGTTTATTGTTGATATTTTTGTTACTCTAAGGGTTGGTAGCCTTGTCCATATGGAAGGTAATTTGTTGTCGAGATTTTTGTTATTCCAATGGATGGTAGCGTTGTCATTATAGAAGGTAGTATATTGTCGAGATTTTTGTCACTACAATGGATGGTAGCCTTGTCATTATGTAAGGTAGTCTTTTGTCAAGATTTTTCTTACTCCAATGGATTGTAGCCTTGTCGTTATGGAAGGTAGTTTGTGTACGATATTTTTGTTATTCCAATGGATGGTAGCCTTGTCATTATGAAAGGAAGTCTATTGTCCTGATTTTTGTTACTCTAAGTGATGGTAGCCTTGTCATTATGGAAGGTAGTATGTTGTCGATATCTTTGTTACTCACATGGATGGTAGCCTTGTCATTATGGAAGGTAGTTTGTTTTCCAGATTTTTGTTACTCTAAGGGATGGTAGCCTTGTCAATATGGAACGTAGTCTGTTGTCGAGATTTTTGTTATTCCAATGGATGGTAGCATTGTCATTATAGAAGGTAGTATATTATCGAGATTTTTGTCACTACAATGGTTGGTAGCCTTGTCATTATGGAAGGTAGTCTGTTGTCGAGATTTTTTATGCTCCAATAAATTGTAGCCTTGTAATTATGGAAGGTAGTCTCTTGTTGATATTTTGGTTACTGCAATGATGGTACCCTTGTTATTATGGAAGGTAGTCTATTGCTGAGATTTTTGTTACTCCCTTGCATGGTAGCCTTATCATTATGCAAGGTAGTGTGTTGTCGATATTTTTGTTATTCCAATGGATGGTAGCCTTGTCATTATGGAAGGTAGTCTGTTTTCGTGATTTTTGTTACTCCAATGGATGGTAGCCTTGTCATTATGGAAGGTAGTATGTTGTCGATATCTTTGTTACTCCAATGGATGATAGCCTTGTCATTTTGGAAGGTAGTGTATTGTTGATATTTTTGTTACTCTAAGGGTTGGTAGCCTTGTCCATATGGAAGGTAGTCTATTGTCGAGATTTTTGTTATTCCAATGGATGGTAGCGTTGTCATTATTTAAGGTAGTATATAGTCGAGATTTTTATCACTACAATGGATGGTAGCCTTGTTATTATGTATGGTTGTCTGTTGTCGAGATTTTTGTTACTAGAATGGGTTGTAGCCTTGTCGTTATGGAGGTAGTATGTTGTCTATATCTTTGTTACTCCAATGGATGGTAGCCTAGTCATTATGGAAGGTAGTTTGTGTACGATATTTTTGTTATTCCAATGGATGGTAGACTTGTCATTATGAAAGGAAGTTTATTGACCTGATTTTTGTTACTCTAAGGGATGGTAGCCTTGTCATTATGGAAGGTAGTCTGTTGTCAAGATTTTTGTTACTCTAAGGGATGGTAGCCTTTTCGTTATGGAACGTAGTCTGTTGTCGAGATTTTTGTTATTCCAATGGATGGTAGCGTTGTCATTATAGAAGGTAGTATATTATCGAGATTTTTGTCACTACAATGGATGGTAGCCTTGTCATTATTGAAGGCAGTCTATTGTCAAGATTTTTGTTACTATAATGGATTGTAGCGTTGTCGTTATGGAATGTAGTTTGTTGTCGATATCTTTGTTAGTCCAATGGATGGTAGCCTAGTAATTATGGAAGGTAGTTTGTGTATGAGATTTTAGTTACTTTAATGGGTGGTAGCCTGGTCAATATGGAAGGTAGTCTGTTGTCAAGATTTTTTACACTCCAATAAATTATATCCTTGTAATTATGGAAGGTAGTCTCTTGTTGATATTTTGGTTACTCCAATGATGGTACGCTTGTCATTATGGAAGGTAGTCTATTGCCGAGATTCTTGTTACTCCATTGCATGGTAGCCTTGTCATTATGGAATGTAGTGTGTTGTCGATATGTTTGTTATTCCAATGGATGATAGCCTTGTCATTATGGAAGGTAGTCTGTTGTCGTGATTTTTGTCACTCCAATGGATGGTAGCCTTGTCATTATGGAAGGTAGTATGTTGTCGATATCTTTGTTACTCCAATGGATGGTAGCCTTGTCATTATGGAAGGTAGTCTATTGTCGATATTTTTTTTACTCTAACGGATGGTAGCCTTATCCATATGGAAGGTAGTCTGTTGACGAGATTTTTGTTATTCCAATGGATGGTAGCGTTGTCATTATAGAAGGTAGTATATTGTCGAGATTTTTGTCACTACAATGGATGGTAGCCTTGTCATTATGTAAGGTAGTCTGTTGTCGAGATTTTTGTTACTAGAATGTATTGTAGCGTTATCGTTATGGAAGGTAGTATGTTGTCTATATCTTTGTTACTCCAATGGATGGTAGCGTAGTCATTATGGAAGGTAGTTTGTGTACGATATTTTTGTTATTCCAATGGATGGTAGCCTTGTCATTATGAAAGGAAGTCTATTGTCCTGATTTTTGTTACTCTAAGGGATGGTAGCCTTGTCATTATGGAAGGTAGTATGTTGTCGATATCTTTGTTACTCCAATGGATGGTAGCCTTGTCATTATGGAAGGTAGTCTGTTGTCCAGATTTTTGTTACTCTAAGGGATGGTAGCCTTGTCATTATGGAACGTAGTCTGTTGTCGAGATTTTTGTTATTCCAATGGATGGTAGCATTGTCATTATAGAAGGTAGTATATTATCGAGATTTTTGTCACTACAATGGTTGGTAGCCTTGTCATTATGGAAGGTAGTCTGTTGTCGAGATTTTTTATACTCCAATAAATTGTAGCCTTGTAATTATGGAAGGTAGTCTCTTGTTGATATTTTGGTTACTCCAATGATGGTACCCTTGTTATTATGGAAGGTAGTCTATTGCTGATATTTTTGTTACTCCCTTGCATGGTAGCCTTGTCATTATGCAAGGTAGTGTGTTGTCGATATTTTTGTTATTCCAATGGATGGTAGCCTTTTCATTATGGAAGGTAGTCTGTTTTCGTGATTTTTGGTACTCCAATGGATGGTAGCCTTGTCATTATGGAAGGTAGTATGTTGTCGATATCTTTGTTACTCCAATGGATGGTAGCCTTGTCATTTTGGAAGGTAGTGTATTGTTGATATTTTTGTTACTCTAAGGGTTGGTAGCCTTGTCCATATGGAAGGTAGTTTGCTATCGAGATTTTTGTTATTCCAATGAATGGTAGCGTTGTCATTATAGAAGGTAGTATATTGTCGAGATTTTTGTCACTAAAATGGATGGTAGCCTTGTCATTATGTAAGGTAGTCTTTTGTCGAGATTTTTGTTACTAGAATGGATTGTAGCCTTGTCGTTATGGAAGGTAGTATGTTGTCTATATCTTTGTTACTCCAATGGATGGTAGCCTAGTCATCATGGAAGGTAGTTTGTGTACGATATTTTTGTTATTCCAATGGATGGTAGCCTTGTCATTATGAAAGGAAGTCTATTGTCCTGATTTTTATTACTCTAAGGGATGGTAGCCTTGTCATTATGGAAGGTAGTATGTTGTCGATATCTTTGTTACTCCAATGGATGGTAGCCTTGTTATTATGGAAGGTAGTCTGTTGTCCAGATTTTTGTTACTCTAAGGGATGTTAGCCTTGTCATTATGGAACGTATTCTGTTGTCGAGATTTTTGTTATTCCAATGGATGGTAGCGTTGTCATTATAGAAGGTAGTATATTGTCGAGATTTTTGTCACTACAATGGATGGTAGCCTTGTCATTATGTAAGGTAGTCTTTTGTCGAGATTTTTGTTACTAGAATGGATTGTAGCCTTGTCGTTATGGAAGGTAGTATGTTGTCTATATCTTTGTTACTCCAATGGATGGTAGCGTAGTCATTATGGAAGGTAGTTTGTGTACGATATTTTTGTTATTCCAATGGATGGTAGCCTTGTCATTATGAAAGGAAGTCTATTGTCCTGATTTTTGTTACTCTAAGGGATGGTAGCCTTGTCATTATGGAAGGTAGTATGTTGTCGATATCTTTGTTACTCCAATGGATTGTAGCCTTGTCATTATGGAAGGTAGTTTGTTGTCCAGATTTTTGTTACTCTAAGGGATGGTAGCCTTGTCATTATGGAACGTAGTCTGTTGTCGAGATTTTTGTTATTCCAATGGATGGTAGCATTGTCATTATAGAAGGTAGTATATTATCGAGATTTTTGTCACTACAATGGTTGGTAGCCTTGTCATTATGGAAGGTAGTCTGTTGTCGAGATTTTTTATACTCCAATAAATTGTAGCCTTGTAATTATGGAAGGTAGTCTCTTGTTGATATTTTGGTTACTCCAATGATGGTACCCTTGTTATTAAGGAAGGTAGTCTATTGCTGAGATTTTTGTTACTCCCTTGCATGGTAGCCTTGTCATTATGCAAGGTAGTGTGTTGTCGATATTTTTGTTATTCCAATGGATTGTAGCCTTGTCATTATGGAAGGTAGTCTGTTTTCGTGATTTTTGGTACTCCAATGGATGGTAGCCTTGTCATTATGGAAGGTAGTATGTTGTCGATATCTTTGTTACTCCAATGGATGGTAGCCTTGTCATTTTGGAAGGTAGTGTATTGTTGATATTTTTGTTACTCTAAGGGTTGGTAGCCTTGTCCATATGGAAGGTAGTTTGCTATCGAGATTTTTGTTATTCCAATGAATGGTAGCGTTGTCATTATAGAAGGTAGTATATTGTCGAGATTTTTGTCACTAAAATGGATGGTAGCCTTGTCATTATATAAGGTAGTCTTTTGTCGAGATTTTTGTTACTAGAATGGATTGTAGCCTTGTCGTTATGGAAGGTAGTATGTTGTCTATATCTTTGTTACTCCAATGGATGGTAGCCTAGTCATCATGGAAGGTAGTTTGTGTACGATATTTTTGTTATTCCAATGGATGGTAGCCTTGTCATTATGAAAGGAAGTCTATTGTCCTGATTTTTATTACTCTAAGGGATGGTAGCCTTGTCATTATGGAAGGTAGTATGTTGTCGATATCTTTGTTACTCCAATGGATGGTAGCCTTGTTATTATGGAAGGTAGTCTGTTGTCCAGATTTTTGTTACTCTAAGGGATGTTAGCCTTGTCATTATGGAACGTATTCTGTTGTCGAGATTTTTGTTATTTCAATGGATGGTAGCGTTGTCATTATAGAAGGTAGTATATTGTCGAGATTTTTGTCACTACAATGGATGGTAGCCTTGTCATTATGTAAGGTAGTCTTTTGTCGAGATTTTTGTTACTAGAATGGATTGTAGCCTTGTCGTTATGGAAGGTAGTTTGTTGTCTATATCTTTGTTACTCCAATGGATGGTAGCGTAGTCATTATGAAAGGTAGTTTGTGTACGATATTTTTGTTATTCCAATGGATGGTAGCCTTGTCATTATGAAAGGAAGTCTATTTTCCTGATTTTTGTTACTCTAAGGGATGGTAGCCTTGTCATTATGGAAGGTAGTATGTTGTCGATATCTTTGTTACTCCAATGGATGGTAGCCTTGTCATTATGGAAGGTAGTTTGTTGTCCAAATTTTTGTTATCTAAGGAATGGTAGCCTTGTCATTATGGAACGTAGTCTGTTGTGGAGATTTTTGTTATTCCAATGGATGGTAGCGTTGTCATTATAGAAGGTAGTATATTATCGGGATTTTTGTCACTATAATGGTTGGTAGCCTTGTCATTATGGAAGGTAGTCTGTTGTCGAGATTTTTTATACTCCAATAAATTGTAGCCTTGTAATTATGGAAGGTAGTCTCTTGTTGATATTTTGGTTACTCCAATGATGGTACCCTTGTTATTATGGAAGGTAGTCTATTGCTGAGATTTTTGTTACTCCCTTGCATAGTAGCCTTGTCATTATGCAAGGTAGTGTGTTGTCGATATTTTTGTTATTCCAATGGATGGTAGCCTTGTCATTATTGAAGGTAGTCTATTTTCGTGATTTTTGTTACTCCAATGGATGGTAGCCTTGTCATTATGGAAGGTAGTCTGTTTTTGTGATTTTTGTTACTCCAATGGATGGTAGCCTTGTCATTATGGAAGGTAGTATGTTGTCGATATCTTTGTTACTCCAATGGATGGTAGCCTTGTCATTATGGAAGGTAGTCTATTGTTGATATTTTTGTTACTCTAAGGGTTGGTAGCCTTGTCCATATGGAAGGTAGTTTGTTGTCGAGATTTTTGTTATTCCAATGGATGGTAGCGTTGTCATTATAGAAGGTAGTATATTGTCGAGATTTTTGTCACTACAATGGATGGTAGCCTTGTCATTATGTAAGGTAGTCTTTTGTCGAGATTTTTGTTACTAGAATGGATTGTAGCCTTGTCGTTATGGAAGGTAGTATGTTGTCTATATCTTTGTTACTCCAATGGATGGTAGCGTAGTCATTATGGAAGGTAGTTTGTGTACGATATTTTTGTTATTCAAATGGATGGTAGCCTTGTCATTATGAAAGGAAGTCTATTGTCCTGATTTTTGTTACTCTAAGGGATGGTATCCTTGTCATTATGGAAGGTAGTATGTTGTCGATATCTTTGTTACTCCAATGGATGGTAGCCTTGTCATTATTGATGGTAGTTTGTTGTCCAGATTTTTGTTACTCTAAGGGATGGTAGCCTTGCCATTATGGAACGTAGTCTGTTTTCGAGATTTTTTATACTCCAATAAATTGTAGCCTTGTAATTATGGAAGGTAGTCTCTTGTTGATATTTTGGTTACTCCAATGATGGTACCCTTGTTATTATGGAAGGTAGTCTATTGCTGAGATTTTTGTTACTCCCTTGCATAGTAGCCTTGTCATTATGCAAGGTAGTGTGTTGTCGATATTTTTGTTATTCCAATGGATGGTAGCCTTGTCATTATTGAAGGTAGTCTATTTTCGTGATTTTTGTTACTCCAATGGATGGTAGCCTTGTCATTATGGAAGGTAGTCTGTTGTCAAGATTTTTGTTACTACAATGGATTGTAGCCTTGTCGTTATGGAATGTAGTTTGTTGTCGATATCTTTGTTCGTCCAATGGATGGTAGCCTAGTCATTATGGAAGGTAGTTTCTGTACGAGATTTTAGTTACTTTAATGAATGGTAGCCTTGTCATTATGGAAGGTAGTTTGTTGTCGAGATTTTTATACTCCAATAAATTGTAGCCTTGTAATTATGGAAGGTAGTCTCTTGTTGATATTTTGGTTACTCCAATGATGGTACCCTTGTCATTATGGAAGGTAGTCTATTGCCGAGATTTTTGTTACTCCATAGCGTGGTAGCCTTGTCATTATGGAAGGTAGTGTGTTATGGATATGTTTGTTATTACAATGGATGATTGCCTTGTAATTATGGAAGGAAGTCTATTGGCCTGATTTTTGTTACTCTAAGGGATGGTATCCTTGTCATTATGGAAGGTAGTATGTTGTCGATATCTTTGTTACTCCAATGGATGGTAGCCTTGTTATTATGGAAGGTAGTTTGTTGTCCAGATTTTTGTTACTCTAAGGGATGGTAGCCTTGTCATTATGGAACGTAGTCTATTGTCGAGATTTTTGTTATTCCAATGGATGGTAGCCTTGTCATTATGTAAGGTAGTCTTTTGTCGAGATTTTTGTCACTACAATGGATGGTAGCCTTGTCATTATGTAAGGTAGTCTTTTGTCGAGATTTTTGTTACTAGAATGGATTGTAGCCTTGTCGTTATGGAAGGTAGTATGTTGTCTATATCTTTGTTACTCCAATGGATGGTAGCCTTGTCATTATGAAAGGAAGTCTATTGTCCTGATTTTTGTTACTCTAAAGGATGGTAACCTTGTCATTATGGAAGGTAGTCTGTTGTCCAGATTTTTGTTACTCTAAGGGATGGTAGCCTTGTCATTATGGAACGTAGTTTGTTGTCGAGATTTTTGTTATTCCAATGGACGGTAGCGTTGTCATTATTGAAGGTAGTATATTATCGAGATTTTTGTCACTATAATGGATGGTAGCCTTGTCATTATGGAAGGTAGTCTGTTGTCAAGAATTTTGTTACTACAATGGATTGTAGCCTTGTCGTTATGGAATGTAGTTTATTGTCGATATCTTTGTTCGTCCAATGGATGGTAGCCTAGTCATTATGGAAGGTAGTTTGTGTACGAGATTTTACTTACTTTAATGAATGGTAGCCTGGTCATTATGGAAGGTAGTTTGTTGTCGAGATTTTTTATACTCCAATAAATTGTAGCCTTGTAATTATGGAAGGTAGTCTCTTGTTGATATTTTGGGTACTCCAATGATGGTACCCTTGTCATTATGGAAGGCAGTTTATTGCCGAGATTTTTGTTACTCCATAGCATGGTAGCCTTGTCATTATGGAAGGTAGTGTGTTATCGATATGTTTGTTATTACAATGGATGATAGCCTTGTCATTATGGAAGGTAGTCTATTGTCTTGATTTTTGTTACTCCAATGGATGGTAGCCTTGTCATTATGGATGGTAGTATGTTGTTGATATCTTTGTTACTGCAATGGATGGTAGCCTTGTCATTATGGAAGGTAGTCTATTGTCGATATTTTTGTTACTCTAACGGATGGTAGCCATATCCATATGGAAGGTAGTCTATTGACGAGATTTTTGTTATTCCAATGGATGGTAGCGTTGTCATTATAGAAGGTACTATATTGTCGAGATTTTTGTCACTACAATGGATGGTAGCCTTGTCATTATGTAAGGTAGTCTTTTGTCGAGAATTTTGTTACTAGAATGGATTGTAGCCTTGTCGTTATGGAAGGTAGTATGTTGTCTATATCTTTGTTACTCCAATGGATGGTAGCCTAGTCATTATGGAAGGTAGTTTGTGCACGATATTTTTGTTATTCCAATCGATGGTAGCCTTATCATTATGAAAATAATTCTATTGTCCTGATTTTTGTTAGTCTAAGGGATGGTAGCCTTGTCATTATGGAAGGTAGTATGTTGTCGATATCTTTGTTACTCCAATGGATGGTAGCCTTGTCATTATGGAAGGTAGTCTATTGTCCAGATTTTTGTTACTCTAAGGGATGGTAGCTTTGTCATTATGGAACGTAGTTTGTTGTCGAGATTTTTGTTATTCCAATGGATGGTAGCGTTGTCATTATAGAAGGTAGTATATTATCGAGATTTTTTCACTACTATGGATGGTAACCTTGTCATTATGGAAGGTAGTCTGTTGTCAAGATTTTTGTTACTACAATGAATTGTAGCCTTCTCGTTATGGAATGTAGTTTGTTTTCGATATCTTTGTTCGTTCAATGGATGGTAGCCTAGTCATTATGGAAGGTAGTTTGTGTACGAGATTTTAGTTACTTTAATGGATGGTAGCCTTATCATTATGGAAGGAAGTTTGTTGTCGAGATTTTTGTTACTCTAACAGATGGTAGCCTTATCCATATGGAAGGTAGTCTGTTGACGAGATTTTTGTTATTCCAATGGATGGTAGCGTTGTCAGTATAGAAGGTAGTATATTGTCGACATTTTTGTCACTACAATGGATGGTAGCCTTGTCATTATGTAAGGTAGTCTTTTGTCGAGATTTTTGTTACTAGAATGGATTGTAGCCTTGTCGTTATGGAAGGTAGTATGTTGTCTATATCTTTGTTACTCCAATGGATGGTAGCCTAGTCATTATGGAAGGTAGTTTGTGTACGATATATTTGTTATTCCAATGGATGGTAGCCTTGTCATTATGAAAGAAAGTCTATTGTCCTGATTTTTGTAACTCTAAGGGATGGTAGCCTTGTCATTATGGAAGGTAGTATGTTGTCGATATCTTTGTTACTCCAATGGATGGTAGCCTTGTTATTATGGAAGGTAGTTTGTTGTCCAGATTTTTGTTACTCTAAGGGATGGTAGCCTTGTCATTATGGAACGTAGTTTGTTGTCGAGATTTTTGTTATTCCAATGGATGGTAGCATTGTCATTATAGAAGGTAGTATATTGTCGAGATTTTTGTCACTACAATGGATAGTAGCCTTGTTATTATGTAAGGTAGTCTTTTGTCGAGATTTTTGTTACTAGAATGGATTGTAGCCTTGTCGTTATGGAAGGTAGTATGTTGTCTATATCTTTGTTACTCCAATGGATGGTAGCCTAGTCATTATGGAAGGTAGTTTGTGTACGATATTTTTGTTATTCCAAAGGATGGTAGCCTTGTCATTATGAAAGGAAGTCTATTGTCCTGATTTTTGTTACTCTAAGGGATGGTAGCCTTGTCATTATGGAAGGTAGTATGTTGTCGATATCTATGTTACTCCAATGGATGGTAGCCTTGTCATTATGGAAGGTAGTCTGTTGTCCAGATTTTTGTTACTCTAAGGGATGGTAGCCTTGTAATTATGGAACGTAGTCTGTTGTCGAGATTTTAGTTATTCCAATGGATGGTAGCGTTGTCATTATTGAAGGTAGTATATTATCGAGATTTTTGTCACTATAATGGGTGGTAGCCTTGTCATTATGGAAGGTAGTCTGTTGTCAAGATTTTTGTTACTACAATGGATTGTAGCCTTGTCGTTATGGAATGTAGTTTGTTGTCGATATCTTTGTTCGTCCAATGGATGGTAGCCTAGTCATTATGGAAGGTCGTTTGTGTACGAGATTTTAGTTACTTTAATGAATGGTAGCCTTGTCATTATGGAAGGTAGTTTGTTGTCGAGATTTTTATACTCCAATAAATTGTAGCCTTGTAATTATGGAAGGTAGTCTCTTGTTGATATTTTGGTTACTCCAATGATGGTACCCTTGTCATTATGGAAGGTAGTCTATTGCCGAGATTTTTGTTACTCCATAGCGTGGTAGCCTTGTCATTATGGAAGGTAGTGTGTTATCGATATGTTTGTTATTACAATGGATGATAGCCTTGTCATTATGGAAGGTAGTCTGTTGTATTGATTTTTGTTACTCCAATGGATGGTAGCCTTGTCATTATGGAAGGTAGTATGTTGTTGATATCTTTGTTACTGCAATGGATGGTAGCCTTGTCATTATGGAAGGTAGTATATTGTCGATATTTTTGTTACTCTAACGGATGGTAGCCTTATCCATATGGAAGGTAGTCTGTTGACGAGATTTTTGTTATTCCAATGGATGGTAGCGTTGTCATTATAGAAGGTACTATATTGTCGAGATTTTTGTCACTACAATGGATGGTAGCCTTGTCATTATGTAGGGTAGTCTTTTGTCGAGATTTTTGTTACTAGAATGGATTATAGCCTTGTCTTTATGAAAGGTAGTATGTTGTCTATATCTTTGTTACTCCAATGGATGGTAGCCTAGTCATTATGGAAGGTAGTTTGTGGACGATATTTTTGTTATTCCAATCGATGGTAGCCTTATCATTATGAAAGGAATTCTATTGTCCTGATTTTTGTTACTCTAAGGGATGGTAGCCTTGTCATTATAGAAGGTAGTATGTTGTCGATATCTTTGTTACTCCAATGGATGGTAGCCTTGTCATTATGGAAGGTAGTCTATTGTCCAGATTTTTTTTACTCTAAGGGATGGTAGCCTTGTCTTTATGGAACGTAGTCTATTGTTGAGATTTTTGTTATTCCAATGGATGGTAGCGTTGTCATTATAGAAGGTAGTATATTATCGAGATTTTTGCCAATACAATGGATTGTAACCTTGTCATTATGGAAGGTAGTATGTTGTCAAGATTTTTGTTACTACAATGAATTGTAGCCTTCTCGTTATGGAATGTAGTTTGTTGTCGATATCTTTGTTCGTCCAATGGATGGTAGCCTAGTCATTATGGAAGGTAGTTTGTCTACGAGATTTTAGTTACTTTAATGAATGGTAGCCTTGTCATTATGGAAGGTAGTCTGTTGTCGAGATTTTTTATACTCCAATAAATTGTACCCTTGTAATTATGGAAGGTAGTCTCTTGTTGATATTTTGGTTACTCCAATGATGGTACCCTTGTCATTATGGAAGGTAGTCTATTGCCGAGATTTTTGTTACTCCATTGCATGGTAGCCTTGTCATTATGGAAGGTAGTGTGTCGTTGATATGTTTGTTATTCCAATTGATGATAGCCTTGTCATTATGGAAGGTAGTCTGTTGTCGTGATTTTTGTCACTCCAATGGATGGTAGCCTTGTCATTATGGAAGGTAGTATGTTGTCGATATCTTTGTTACTCCAATGGATGGTAGCCTTGTCATTATGGAAGGTAGTCTATTGTCGAGATTTTTGTTACTCTAACGGATGGTAGCCTTATCCATATGGAAGGTAGTCTATTGACGATATTTTAGTTATTCCAATGGATGGTAGCGTTGTCATTATAGAAGGTAGTATATTGTCGAGATTTTTGTCACTGTAATGGATGGTAGCCTTTTCATTATGTAAGGTAGCCTGTTGTCGAGATTTTTGTTACTAGAATGGATTGTAGCCTTGTCGTTATGGAAGGTAGTATGTTGTCTATATCTTTGTTACTCCAATGGATGGTAGCCTAGTCATTACGGAAGGTAGTTTGTGTACGATATTTTTGTTATTCCAATGGCTGGTAGCCTTATCATTATGAAAGGAAGTCTATTGTCCTGATTTTTGTTACTCTAAGGGATGGTAGCCTTGTCATTATGGAACGTAGTCTGTTGTCGAGATTTTTGTTATTCCAATGGATGGTAGCGTTGTCATTATAGAAGGTAGTCTGTTGTCCAGATTTTTGTCACTACAATAGATGGTAGCCTTGTCATTATGGAAGGTAGTCTATTGTCATGATTTTTGTTACTATAATGGATTGTAGCCTTGTCGTTATAGAAGGTAGTGTTTTATCGAGATTTTTGTCACTACAATGGATGGTAGCCTTGTCATTATGGAAGGTAGTCTGTTGTCGAGATTTTTTATACTCCAATAAATTGTAGCTTTGTAATTATGGAAGGTAGTCGCTTGTTCATATTTTGGTTACTCCAATGATGGTACCTTTGTTATTATGGAAAGTAGTCTATTGCCGAGATTTTTGTTACTCCATTGCATGGTAGCCTTGTCATTATGGAAGGTAGTGTTTTGTCGATATGTTTGTTATTCCAATGGATGATAGCCTTGTCATTATGGAAGGTAGTCTGTTGTCGTGATTTTTGTCACTCTAATGGATGGTAGCCTTGTCATTATGGAAGGTAGTATGTTGTCGATATCTTTGTTACTCCAATGGATGGTAGCCTTGTCATTATGGAAGGTAGTCTATTGTCGAGATTTTTGTTACTCTAACGGATGGTAGCCTTATCCATATGGAAGGTAGTCTATTGACGATATTTTTGTTATTCAAATGGATGGTAGCATTGTCATTATAGAAGGTAGTATATTGTCGAGATTTTTGTCACTGCAATGAATGGTAGCCTTGTCATTATGTAAGGTAGCCTGTTGTCGAGATTTTTGTTACTAGAATGGATTGTAGCCTTGTCGTTATGGAAGATAGTATGTTGTCTATATCTTTGTTACTCCAATGGATGGTAGCCTAGTCATTATGGAAGGTAGTTTGTGTATGATATTTTTGTTATTCCAATGGATGGTAGCCTTGTCATTATGAAAGGAAGTCTATTGTCCTGATTTTTGTTACTCTAAGGGATGGTAGCCTTGTCATTATGGAAGGTAGTATGTTGTCGATATCTTTGTTACTCCAATGGATGGTAGCCTTGTCATTATGGAAGGTAGTCTGTTGTCCAAATTTTTGTTACTCTAAGGGATGGTAGCCTTGTCATTAGGGAACGTAGTCTGTTATCGAGATTTTTGTTATTCCAATGGATCGTAGCGTTGTCATTATAGAATGTAGTATATTATCGAGATTTTTGTCACTACAATGGATGATAGCCTTGTGATTATGGAAGGTAGTCTGTTGTCAAGATTTTTGTTACTACAATGGATTGTAGCCTTGTCGTTATAGAATGTAGTTTGTTGTGGATATCTTTGTTAGTCCAATGGATGGTAGCCTAGTCATTATGGAAGGTGGTTTGTGTACGAGATTTTAGTTACTTTAATGGATGGTAGCCTTATAATTATGGAAGGTAGTCTCTTGTTGATATTTTGGTTACTCCAATGATGGTACCCTTGTCATTATGGAAGGTAGTCTATTGCCGAGATGTTTGTTACTCCATTGCATGGTAGCCTTGTCATTATGGAGGGTAGTGTTTTGTCGATATGTTTGTTATTCCAATGGATAATAGCCTTGTCATTAGGGAAGGTAGTCTGTTGTCGTGATTTTTGTCACCCCAATGGATGGTAGCCTTGTCATTATGGAAGGTAGTATGTTGTCGATATCTTTGTTACTCCAATGGATGGTAGCCTTGTCATTATGGAAGGTAGTCTATTGTCGAGGTTTTTGTTACTCTAACGCATGGTTGGCTTAATCATATGGAAGGTAGTCTATTGACGATATTTTTGTTATTCCAATGGATGGTAGCGTTGTCATTATAGAAGGTAGTATATTGTCGAGATTTTTGTCACTGCAATGGATGGTAGCCTTGTCATTATGTAAGGTAGCCTGTTGTCGAGATTTTTGTTACTAGAATGGATTGTAGCCTTGTCGTTATGGAAGGTAGTATGTTGTCTATATCTTTGTTACTCCAATGGATGGTAGCCTAGTCATTATGGAAGGTAGTTTGTGTATGATATTTTTGTTATTCCAATGGATGGTAGCCTTGTCATTATGAAAGGAAGTATATTGTCCTGATTTTGTTACTCTAAGGGATGGTAGCCTTGTCATTATGGAAGGTAATATGTTGTCAATATCTTTGTTACTCCAATGGATGGTAGCCTTGTCATTATGGAAGGTAGTCTGTTGTCCAAATTTCTGTTACTCTAAGGGATGGTAGCCTTGTCATTAGGGAACGTAGTCTGTTGTCGAGATTTTTGTTATTCCAATGGATGGTAGCGTTGTCATTATAGAATGTAGTATATTATCGAGATTTTTGTCACTACAATGGATGATAGCCTTGTCATTATGGAAGGTAGTCTGTTGTCAAGATTTTTGTTACTACAATGGATTGTAGCCTTGTCGTTATAGAATGTAGTTTGTTGTCGATATCTTTGTTAGTCCAATGGATGGTAGCCTAGTCATTATGGAAGGTGGTTTGTGTACGAGATTTTAGTTACTTTAATGGATGGTAGCCTTATAATTATGGAAGGTAGTCTCTTGTTGATATTTTGGTTACTCCAATGATGGTACCCTTGTCATTATGGAAGGTAGTCTATTGCCGAGATTTTTGTTACTCCATTGCATGGTAGCCTTGTCATTAGGGAAGGTAGTGTTTTGTCGATATGTTTGTTATTCCAATGGATGATAGCCTTGTCATTATGCAAGGTAGTATGTTGTCGTGATTTTTGTCACTCCAATGGATGGTAGCCTTGTCATTATGGAAGGTAGTATGTTGTCGATATCTTTGTTACTCCAATGGATGGTAGCCTTATCATTATGGAAGGTAGTCTATTTTGGAGATTTTTGTTACTTTAACGGATGGTAGCCTTATCCATATAGAAGGTAGTCTATTGACGATATTTTTGTTATTCCAATGGATGGTAGCGTTGTCATTATAGAAGGTAGCATATTGTCGAGATTTTTGTCACTGCAATGGATGGTAGCCTTGTCATTATGTAAGGTAGCCTGTTGTCGAGATTTTTGTTACTAGAATGGATTGTAGCCTTGTCGTTATAGAATGTAGTTTGTTGTGGATATCTTTGTTAGTCCAATGGATGGTAGCCTAGTCATTATGGAAGGTGGTTTGTGTACGAGATTTTAGTTACTTTAATGGATGGTAGCCTTATAATTATGGAAGGTAGTCTCTTGTTGATATTTTGGTTACTCCAATGATGGTACCCTTGTCATTATGGAAGGTAGTCTATTGCCGAGATTTTTGTTACTCCATTGCATGGTAGCCTTGTCATTAGGGAAGGTAGTGTTTTGTCGATATGTTTGTTATTCCAATGGATGATAGCCTTGTCATTATGCAAGGTAGTATGTTGTCGTGATTTTTGTCACTCCAATGGATGGTAGCCTTGTCATTATGGAAGGTAGTATGTTGTCGATATCTTTGTTACTCCAATGGATGGTAGCCTTATCATTATGGAAGGTAGTCTATTTTGGAGATTTTTGTTACTTTAACGGATGGTAGCCTTATCCATATGGAAGGTAGTCTATTGACGATATTTTTGTTATTCCAATGGATGGTAGCATTGTCATTATAGAAGGTAGTATATTGTCGAGATTTTTGTCACTGCAATGAATGGTAGCCTTGTCATTATGTAAGGTAGCCTGTTGTCGAGATTTTTGTTACTAGAATGGATTGTAGCCTTGTCGTTATGGAAGATAGTATGTTGTCTATATCTTTGTTACTCCAATGGATGGTAGCCTAGTCATTATGGAAGGTAGTTTGTGTATGATATTTTTGTTATTCCAATGGATGGTAGCCTTGTCATTATGAAAGGAAGTCTATTGTCCTGATTTTTGTTACTCTAAGGGATGGTAGCCTTGTCATTATGGAAGGTAGTATGTTGTCGATATCTTTGTTACTCCAATGGATGGTAGCCTTGTCATTATGGAAGGTAGTCTGTTGTCCAAATTTTTGTTACTCTAAGGGATGGTAGCCTTGTCATTAGGGAACGTAGTCTGTTGTCGAGATTTTTGTTATTCCAATGGATCGTAGCGTTGTCATTATAGAATGTAGTATATTATCGAGATTTTTGTCACTACAATGGATGATAGCCTTGTGATTATGGAAGGTAGTCTGTTGTCAAGATTTTTGTTACTACAATGGATTGTAGCCTTGTCGTTATAGAATGTAGTTTGTTGTGGATATCTTTGTTAGTCCAATGGATGGTAGCCTAGTCATTATGGAAGGTGGTTTGTGTACGAGATTTTAGTTACTTTAATGGATGGTAGCCTTATAATTATGGAAGGTAGTCTCTTGTTGATATTTTGGTTACTCCAATGATGGTACCCTTGTCATTATGGAAGGTAGTCTATTGCCGAGATGTTTGTTACTCCATTGCATGGTAGCCTTGTCATTATGGAGGGTAGTGTTTTGTCGATATGTTTGTTATTCCAATGGATAATAGCCTTGTCATTAGGGAAGGTAGTCTGTTGTCGTGATTTTTGTCACCCCAATGGATGGTAGCCTTGTCATTATGGAAGGTAGTATGTTGTCGATATCTTTGTTACTCCAATGGATGGTAGCCTTGTCATTATGGAAGGTAGTCTATTGTCGAGGTTTTTGTTACTCTAACGCATGGTTGGCTTAATCATATGGAAGGTAGTCTATTGACGATATTTTTGTTATTCCAATGGATGGTAGCGTTGTCATTATAGAAGGTAGTATATTGTCGAGATTTTTGTCACTGCAATGGATGGTAGCCTTGTCATTATGTAAGGTAGCCTGTTGTCGAGATTTTTGTTACTAGAATGGATTGTAGCCTTGTCGTTATGGAAGGTAGTATGTTGTCTATATCTTTGTTACTCCAATGGATGGTAGCCTAGTCATTATGGAAGGTAGTTTGTGTATGATATTTTTGTTATTCCAATGGATGGTAGCCTTGTCATTATGAAAGGAAGTATATTGTCCTGATTTTTGTTACTCTAAGGGATGGTAGCCTTGTCATTATGGAAGGTAATATGTTGTCAATATCTTTGTTACTCCAATGGATGGTAGCCTTGTCATTATGGAAGGTAGTCTGTTGTCCAAATTTCTGTTACTCTAAGGGATGGTAGCCTTGTCATTAGGGAACGTAGTCTGTTGTCGAGATTTTTGTTATTCCAATGGATGGTAGCGTTGTCATTATAGAATGTAGTATATTATCGAGATTTTTGTCACTACAATGGATGATAGCCTTGTCATTATGGAAGGTAGTCTGTTGTCAAGATTTTTGTTACTACAATGGATTGTAGCCTTGTCGTTATAGAATGTAGTTTGTTGTCGATATCTTTGTTAGTCCAATGGATGGTAGCCTAGTCATTATGGAAGGTGGTTTGTGTACGAGATTTTAGTTACTTTAATGGATGGTAGCCTTATAATTATGGAAGGTAGTCTCTTGTTGATATTTTGGTTACTCCAATGATGGTACCCTTGTCATTATGGAAGGTAGTCTATTGCCGAGATTTTTGTTACTCCATTGCATGGTAGCCTTGTCATTAGGGAAGGTAGTGTTTTGTCGATATGTTTGTTATTCCAATGGATGATAGCCTTGTCATTATGCAAGGTAGTATGTTGTCGTGATTTTTGTCACTCCAATGGATGGTAGCCTTGTCATTATGGAAGGTAGTATGTTGTCGATATCTTTGTTACTCCAATGGATGGTAGCCTTATCATTATGGAAGGTAGTCTATTTTGGAGATTTTTGTTACTTTAACGGATGGTAGCCTTATCCATATAGAAGGTAGTCTATTGACGATATTTTTGTTATTCCAATGGATGGTAGCGTTGTCATTATAGAAGGTAGCATATTGTCGAGATTTTTGTCACTGCAATGGATGGTAGCCTTGTCATTATGTAAGGTAGCCTGTTGTCGAGATTTTTGTTACTAGAATGGATTGTAGCCTTGTCGTTATAGAATGTAGTTTGTTGTGGATATCTTTGTTAGTCCAATGGATGGTAGCCTAGTCATTATGGAAGGTGGTTTGTGTACGAGATTTTAGTTACTTTAATGGATGGTAGCCTTATAATTATGGAAGGTAGTCTCTTGTTGATATTTTGGTTACTCCAATGATGGTACCCTTGTCATTATGGAAGGTAGTCTATTGCCGAGATTTTTGTTACTCCATTGCATGGTAGCCTTGTCATTAGGGAAGGTAGTGTTTTGTCGATATGTTTGTTATTCCAATGGATGATAGCCTTGTCATTATGCAAGGTAGTATGTTGTCGTGATTTTTGTCACTCCAATGGATGGTAGCCTTGTCATTATGGAAGGTAGTATGTTGTCGATATCTTTGTTACTCCAATGGATGGTAGCCTTATCATTATGGAAGGTAGTCTATTTTGGAGATTTTTGTTACTTTAACGGATGGTAGCCTTATCCATATAGAAGGTAGTCTATTGACGATATTTTTGTTATTCCAATGGATGGTAGCGTTGTCATTATAGAAGGTAGTATATTGTCGAGATTTTTGTCACTGCAATGGATGGTAGCCTTGTCATTATGTAAGGTAGCCTGTTGTCGAGATTTTTGTTACTAAAATGGATTGTAGCCTTGTCGTTATGGAAGGTAGTATGTTGTCTATATCTTTGTTACTCCAATGGATGGTAGCCTAGTCATTATGGAAGGTAGTTTGTGTACGATATTTTTGTTATTCCAATGGCTGGTAGCCTTGTCATTATGAAAGGAAGTCTATTGTCCTGATTTTTGTTACTCTAAGGGATGGTAGCCTTGTCATTATGGAACGTAGTCTGTTGTCGAGATTTTTGTTATTCCAATTGATGGTAGCGTTGTCATTATAGAAGGTAGTATATTATCGAGATTTTTGTCACTACAATAGATGGTAGCCTTGTCATTATGGAAGGTTGTCTGTTGTCAAGATTTTTGTTACTATAATGGATTGTAGCCTTGTCGTTATGGAATGTAGTTTGTTGTCGATATCTTTGTTAGTCCAATGGATGGTAGCCTAGTCATTATGGAAGGTGGTTTGTGTACGAGATTTTAGTTACTTTAATGGATGGTAGCCTTATAATTATGGAAGGTAGTCTCTTGTTGATATTTTGGTTACTCCAATGATGGTACCCTTGTCATTATGGAAGGTAGTCTATTGCCTAGATTTGTTTTACTCCATTGCATGGTAGCCTTGTCATTATGGAAGGTAGTGTGTTGTCGATATGTTTGTTATTCCAATGGATGATAGCCTTGTCATTATGGAAGGTAGTTTGTTGTCGTGATTTTTGTTACTCCAATGGATTGTAGCCTTGTCATTATGGAAGGTAGTATGTTGTTGATATCTTTGTTACTCCAATGGATGGTAGCCTTGTCATTATGGAAGGTAGTCTATTGTCGATATTTTTGTTACTCTAAGGGATGGTAGCCTTATCCATATGGAACTTAGTATGTTGACGAGATTTTTGTTATTCCAATGGATGGTAGCGTTGTCATTATAGAAGGTAGTATATTGTCGAGATTTTTGTCACTATAATGGATGGTAGCCTTGTCATTATGTAAGGTAGTCTATTGTCGATATTTTTGTTACTAGAATGGATTGTAGCCTTGTCGTTATGGAAGGTAGTCTGTTGTCGATATCTTTGTTACTCCAATAGATGGTAGCCTAGTCATTATGGAAGGTAGTTTGTGTATGATATTTTTGTTATTCCAATGGATGGTAGCCCTGCCATTATGAAAGGTAGTCTATTGTCGTGATTTTTGTTAATCTAAGGGATGGTAGCCTTGTCATTATTGAAGGTAGTATGTTGTCGATATCTTTGTTACTCCAATGGATGGTAGCCTTAACATTATGGACGGTAGTCTGTTGTCCAGATTTTTGTTACTCTAAGGGATTGTAGCCTTGTCTTTATGGAATGTAGTCTGTTGTCGAGATTTTTGTTATTCCAATGGATGGTTGCATTATCATTATAGAAGGTTGTATATTATCGATATTTTTGTCACTACAATGGATGGTAGCCTTGTCATTATGCGATGTAGTCTGTTGTCGATATTTTTGTTACTACAATGGATTGTAGCCTTGTCGTTATGGAAGGTAGTCTGTTGTCGAGATCTTTGTTACTCCAATGGATGGTAGCCTTGTCATTATGGAAGGTAGTCTGTTGTCGATATTTTTTATACTCGAATGAACTGTAACCTTGTAATTATGGAAGGCAGTCTCTTCTTGATATTTTGGTTACTCCAATGATAGTACCCTTGTCATTATGGAAGGTAGTCTATTGCCGAGATTTTCGTTACTCCATTGCATGGTAGCCTTATCACTATGGAAGGTAGTGTGTTGTCGATATTTTTGTTATTCCAATGGATGGTAGCCTTGTCATTATGGAAGGTAGTCTGTTGTCGTGATTTTTGTTACTCCAATGGATGGTAGCCTTGTCATTATGGAAGGTAGTATGTTGTCGATATCTTTGTTACTCTAATGGATGGTAGCCTTTTCATTATGGAAGGTGGTCTGTTGTCGAGATATTTGTTACTCTAAGGGATGGTAGCCTTGTCATTATGGAACATAGTATGTTGTCGAGATTTTTGTTATTCCAATGGATGGTAGCATTGTCATTATAGAAAGTAGTATATTATCGATATTTTTGTCACTACAATGGATGGTAGCCTTGTCATTATGTAAGGTAGTCTGTTGTCGAGATTTTTGTTACTAGAATGGATTGTAGCCTTGTCGTTATGGAAGGTAGTATGTTGTCGATATCTTTGTTACTCCAATGGATGGTAGCCTAGTCATTATGGAAGGTAGTTTGCGTATGATATTTTTGTTATTCCAATGGATGGTAGCCTTGTCATTATGAAAGGTAGTCTATTGTCATGATTTTGGTTACTCTAAGGGATGGTAGCCTTGTCATTATTGAAGGTAGTATGTTGTCGATATCTTTGTTACTCCAATGGATGGTAGCCTTGTCATTATGGAAGGTAGTTTGTTGTTGAGATGTTTGTTATTCTAATAGATGGTAGCATTGTCATTATAGAAGGTAGTATATTATCGATATTTTTGCCACTACAATGGATGGTAGCCTTGTCATTATGGAAGGTACTCTGTTGTCGAGATTTTTGTTACTACAATGGATTGTAGCCTTGTCGTTATGGAAGGTAGTTTGTTGTCCATATCTTTGTTACTCCAATGGATGGTAGCTTAGTCATTATGGAAGGTAGTTTGTGTACGAGATTTTAGTTACTCTAATGGATTGTAGCCTTGTCATTATGGAAGGTAGTCTGTTGTCAAGATTTTTTATACTCCAAAGGATTGTAGCCTTGTAATTATGGAAGGTAGTCTCTTGTTGATATTTTGGTTACTCCAATGATGGTACCCTTGTCATTATGGAAGGTAGTCTGTTGTCGAGATTTTTAGTACTCCATTGCATGGTAGCCTTGTCATTATGGAACGTAGTGTGTTGTCGATATTTTTGTTATCCCAATGGATGGTAGCCTTTTCAATATGGAAGGTAGTCTTTTGTCGTGATTTTTGTTACTCCAATGGATGGTAGCCTTGTCATTATGGAAGGTAGTATGTTGTCGATATCTTTGTTACTCTAATGGATGGTAGCCTTGTCATTTTCGAATGTGGTCTGTTGTCGAGATATTTGTTACTATAAGGGATGGTAGCCTTGTCATTATGGAATGTAGTCTGTTGTCGAGATTTTTGTTATTCCAATGGATGGTAGCGTTGTCATTATAGAAGGTAGTATATTTTCAATATTTTTGTCACTACAATGGATGGTAGCCTTGTCATTATGGAAGGTAGTCTGTTGTCGAGATTTTTGTTACTACAATGGATTGTAGCCTAGTCGTTATGGAAGATAGTCTGTTGTTGATATCTTTGTTACTCCTATGGATGGTAGCCTAGTCATTATGGAAGGTAGTTTGTGTATGAGATTTTAGTTACTCCTATGGATGGTAGCCTTGTCATTATGGAAGGTAGTCTGTTGTCGAGATTTTTGTTACTCTAATGGATGATAGCCTTGTCATTATAGAAGGTAATATATTGTCGAGATTTTTGTCACTGTAATGGATGGTAGCCTTGTCATTATGGAAGGTAGTCTGTTGTCGATATTTTTGTTACTACAATGGATTGTAGCCTTGTCGTTGTGGTAGGTAGTCTGTGTTGATATCTTTGTTACTCAAATGGATGGTAGCGTAGTCATTATGCAAGGTAGTTTGTGTACGAGATTTTAGTTACTCCAATGGATGGTAGCCTTGTCATTATGGAAGGTAGTCTGTTGTCGAGATTTTTTATACTCCAATGGATTGTAGCCTTGTAATTATGGAAGGTAGTCTCTTGTTGATATTTTGGTTACTCCAATGATGGTACCCTTGTCATTATGGAAGCTAGTCTATTGACGAGATTTTTGTTACTCCATTGCATGGTAGCATTTTCATTATGGAAGGTAGTTTGTGTATGATATTTTTGTTATTCCAATGGATGGTAGCCTTGTCATTATGAAAGGTAGTCTATTGTCATGATTTTTGTTACTCTAAGGGATGGTAGCCTTGTCATTATTGAAGGTAGTATATTGTCGATATCTTTGTTACTCCAATGGATGGTAGCCTTGTCATTATGGAAGGTAGTTTGTTGTCAAGATGTTTGTTATTCCGATAGATGGTAGCATTGTCATTATAGAAGGTAGTATATTATCGATATTTTTGTCACTACAATGGATGTTAGCCTTGTCATTATGGAAGGTAGTCTGTTGTCGAGATTTTTGTTACTACAATGGATTGTAGCCTTGTCGTTATGGAAGGTAGTTTGTTGTACATATCTTTGTTACTCCAATGGATGGTAGCTTAGTCATTATGGAAGGTAGTTTGTGTACGAGATTTTAGTTACTCCAATGGATGATAGCCTTGTCATTATGGAAGGTAGTTTGTTGTCAAGATTTTTCATACTCCAAAGGATTGTAGCCTTGTAATTATGGAAGGTAGTCTCTTGTTGATATTTTGGTTACTCCAATGATGGTACCCTTGTCATTATGGAAGGTAGTCTGTTGTCGAGATTTTCTTTACTCCATTGCATGGTAGCCTTGTCATTATGGAAGGTAGTCTATTGTCGTGATATTGGTTACTCCAATGGATGGTAGCCTTGTCATTATGGAAGGTAGTATGTTGTCGATATCTTTGTTACTCCAATGGACGGTAGCCTTGTCATTATGGAAGGTAGTCTGTCGTTATGATTTTTGTTACTCCAATGGATGGTAGCCTTGTCATTATGGAAGGTAGTCTATTGTTCATATTTTTCTTACTACAATGTGTGTTAGCCTTATCATTATGGAAGGTAGTCTGTTGTTGTGATTTTTGTTATTCCTATGGATGGTAGCCTAGTCAATATGGAATGTAGTATGTTTTCGAGATTTTTGTTACTCCAATGGATGGTAGCCTTGTCATTATGGAAGGTAGTCTATTGTCGATATTTTTGTTACTCCAATGGATGATAGCCTTGTCATTATAGAAGGTAATATATTGTCGAGATTTTTGTCACTGTAATGGATGGTAGCCTTGTCATTATGGAAGGTAGTCTGTTGTCGATATTTTTGTTACTACAATGGATTGTAGCCTTGTCGTTGTGGTAGGTAGTCTGCGTTGATATCTTTGTTACTCAAATGGATGGTAGCGTAGTCATTATGCAAGGTAGTTTGTGTACGAGATTTTAGTTACTCCAATGGATGGTAGCCTTGTCATTATGGAAGGTAGTCTGTTGTCGAGATTTTTTATACTCCAATGGATTGTAGCCTTGTAATTATGGAAGGTAGTCTCTTGTTGATATTTTGGTTACTCCAATGATGGTACCCTTGTCATTATGGAAGCTAGTCTATTGGCGAGATTTTTGTTACTCCATTGCATGGTAGCATTTTCATTATGGAAGGTAGTTTGTGTATGATATTTTTGTTATTCCAATGGATGGTAGCCTTGTCATTATGAAAAGTAGTCTATTGTCATGATTTTTGTTACTCTAAGGGATGGTAGCCTTGTCATTATTGAAGGTAGTATATTGTCGATATCTTTGTTACTCCAATGGATGGTAGCCTTGTCATTATGGAAGGTAGTTTGTTGTCGAGATGTTTGTTATTCCGATAGATGGTAGCATTGTCATTATAGAAGGTAGTATATTATCGATATTTTTGTCACTACAATGGATGGTAGCCTTGTCATTATGGAAGGTAGTCTGTTGTCGAGATTTTTGTTACTACAATGGATTGTAGCCTTGTCGTTATGGAAGGTAGTTTGTTGTACATATCTTTGTTACTCCAATGGATGGTATCTTAGTCATTATGGAAGGTAGTTTGTGTACGAGATTTTAGTTACTCCAATGGATGATAGCATTGTCATTATGGAAGGTAGTCTGTTGTCAAGATTTTTTATACTCCAAAGGATTGTAGCCTTGTAATTATGGAAGGTAGTCTCTTGTTGATATTTTGGTTTCTCCAATGATGGTACCCTTGTCATTATGGAAGGTAGTCTGTTGTCGAGATTTTCTTTACTCCATTGCATGGTAGCCTTGTCATTATGGAAGGTAGTCTATTGTCGTGATTTTGGTTACTCCAATGGATGGTAGCCTTGTCATTATGGAAGGTAGTATGTTGTCGATATCTTTGTTACTCCAATGGACGGTAGCCTTGTCATTATGGAAGGTAGTCTGTCGTTATGATTTTTGTTACTCCAATGGATGGTAGCCTTGTCATTATGGAAGGTAGTCTATTGTTCATATTTTTCTTGCTACAATGTGTGTTAGCCTTATCATTAAGGAAGGTAGTTTGTTGTTGTGATTTTTGTTATTCCTATGGATGGTAGCCTAGTCAATATGGAATGTAGTATGTTTTCGAGATTTTTGTTACTCCAATGGATGGTAGCCTTGTCATTATGGAAGGTAGTCTATTGTCGATATTTTTGTTACTCCAATGGATGGTAGCCTTGTCATTATGGAAGGTAGTCTTTTGTCGAAATTTTTGTTACTCCAATGGATGGTAGCCTTCTTATTATGGCAGGTAGTCTGTTGTCGAGATTTTTCTTACTACAATGGATGATAGCCTTTTCATTATGGAAGGTAGTCTATTTGCGAGATTTCCGTTACTACAATGGATTGTAGCCATGTCATTATGGAAGGTTGTCTGTTGTCGATATCTTTGTTACTCCATTGGATGGTAGCCTATTCATTATGGAATGTAGTCTGTTGTCGAGATTTTTGTTACTCCAATGGATGGTAGCCTTGTCATTATGGAAGGTAGTCTGTTGTTATTATTTTTGTTACTCCAATGGATGGTAGCCTTGTTATTATGGAAGGTAGTCTATTGTTCATATTTTTCTTACTACAATGTGTGTTAGCCTTATCATTATGGAAGGTAGTCTATTGTCAAGATTTTTGTTACTCCATTGGATAGTAGCATTGTCAATATGAAAGGTAGTCTGTTGTTGTGATTTTTGTTTCTCCAAATGATGGTAGCCTTGTCATTATGGAAGGTAGTCTATTGTCGATATTTTTGTTACTCCAATGGATGATAGCCTTGTCATTATGGAAGGTATTCTGTCATCGAAATTTTTGTTATTCCAATGTTTGGTAGCCTTGTCATTATGAAAGGTAATCTATTGTCGAGATTTTTGTTACTCCAATGGATTGTAGCCTTGTCATTATGGAAGGTAGTCTTTTTTCGAAATTTTTGTTACTCCAATGGATGGTAGCCTTCTTATTATGGAAGGTAGTCTGTTGTCGAGATTTTTTTAATACAATGGATGGTAGCCTTATCATTATGGAAGGTAGTCTATTATCGAGATTTTTGTTACTCCAATGGGTGGTAGCCTTGTCATTATGGAAGGTAGTCTGGTGTCGATATCTTTGTTACTCCAATGGAAGTAGCCTATTCATTATGGAATGTAGTCTGTTAGCGAGATTTTTGGAACTCCAATGGATGGTAACCTTGTCATTATGAAAGGTAGTCTGTTGTCAAAAAAATTTATACTCCAATGGATGGTAGCCTTGTCATTATGAAAGGTAATCTATTGTGGAGATTTTTGTTACTCCAATGGATTGTAGCCTTATCATTATGGAAGGTAGTCTGTTGTCGAGATTTTTGTTACTCCATTGGATAGTAGCCTTGTCATTATGGAAGGTAGTCTGTTGTCGAGATTTTTGTTATTCCAATGGATGGTAGCCAAGTAATTATGGAAGGTAGTTTGTTTTCGAGATTTTTGTTACTCCAATGGATGGTAGCCTTGTCATTATGGAAGGTAGTCTGTTATCGATATTTTTGTTACTCCAATGGATGGTAGCCTTATCATTATGGAAGGTAGTCTGTTGTCGAGATGTTTGTTATTCCAATAGATGGTAGCATTGTCATTATAGAAGGTAGTATATTATTGATATTTTTGTCACTACAATGGATGGTAGCCTTGTCATTATGGAAGGTAGTCTGTTGTCGAGATTTTTGTTACTACAATGGATTGTAGCCTTGTCATTATGGAAGGTAGTTTGTTGTACATATCTTTGTTACTCCAATGGATGGTAGCTTAGTCATTATGGAAGGTAGTTTATGTACGAGATTTTAGTTACTCCAATGGATGATAGCCTTGTCATTATGGAAGGTAGTCTGTTGTCAAGATTTTTTATACTCCAAAGGATTGTAGCCTTGTAATTATGGAAGGTAGTCTCTTGTTGATATTTTGGTTACTCCAATGATGGTACCCTTTTCATTATGGAAGGTAGTCTGTTGTCGAGATTTTCTTTACTCCATTGCATGGTAGCCTTGTCATTATGGAAGGTAGTCTATTGTCGTGATTTTTGTTACTCCAATGGATGGTAGCCTTGTCATTATGGAAGGTAGTATGTTGTCGATATCTTTGTTACACGAATGGACGGTAGCCTTGTCATTATGGAAGGTAGTCTATCGTTATGATTTTTGTTACTCCAATGGATGGTAGCCTTGTCATTATGGAAGGTAGTCTATTGTTCATATTTTTCTTACTACAATGTGTGTTAGCCTTATCATTATGGAAGGTAGTCTATTGTCTTAATTTTGTTACTCCATTGGATAGTAGCATTGTCAATATGAAAGGTAGTCTGTTGTTGTGATTTTTGTTATTCCTATGGATGGTAGCCTAGTTAATATGGAATGTAGTATGTTTTCGAGATTTTTGTTACTCCAATGGATGGTAGCCTTGTCATTATGGAAGGTAGTCTATTGTCGATATTTTTGTTACTCCAATGGATGGTAGCCTTGTCATTATGGGAGGTAGTTTGTCGTAGAAATTTTTGTTGTTCTAATGGATGGTAGCCTTGTCATTATGAAAGGTAGTCTATTGTCGATATTTTTGTTAGTCCAATGGATTGTAGCCTTGTCATTATGGAAGGTAGTCTTTTGTCGAAATTTTTGTTACTCCAATGGATGGTAGCCTTCTTATTATGGCAGGTAGTCTGTTGTCGAGATTTTTCTTACTACAATGGATGGTAGCCTTTTTATTATGGAAGGTAGTCTGTTTGCGAGATTTCCATTACTACAATGGATTGTAGCCTTGTCATTATGGAAGGTAGTCTCTTGTCGAGATTTTTGTTACTCCAATGGATGGTAGCCTTATCATTATGGAAGGTAGTCTGTTGTCGAGATTTTTATTACTCCAATGCATGGTAGCCTTGTCATTATGGAAGGTAGTCTGTTGTTATGACTTTTGTTACTCCAATGGATGGTAGCCTTGTTATTATTGAAGGTAGTCTATTGTTCATATTTTTCTTACTACAATGTGTGTTAGCCTTATCATAATGGAAGGTAGTCTATTGTCAAGATTTTTGTTACTCTATTGGATAATAGCATTGTCAATATGAAAGGTAGTCTGTTGTTGTGATTTTTGTTATTCCAATGGATGGTAGCCTAGTCAATATGGAAGGTAGTATGTTTTCGAGATTTTTGTTACTCCAATGGATGGTAGCCTTGTCATTATGGATGGTAGTCTATTATCGATATTTTTGTTACTCCAATGGATGGTAGCCTTATCATTATGGAAGGTAGTCTGTCGTAGAAATTTTTGTTATTCCAATGGATGGTAGCCTTGTCATTATGAAAGGTAATCTCTTGTCGAGATTTTTGTTACTCCAATGGATTGTAGCCTTGTCATTATGGAAGGTAGTCTTTTTGTTACTCCAATGGATGGTAGCCTTCTTATTATGGAAGGTAGTCTGTTGTCGATATTTTTTTAATACAATGGATGGTAGCCTTATCATTATGGAAGGTAGTCTGTTATCATGATTTTTGTTACTCCAATGGGTTGTAGCCTTGTCATTATGGAAGGTAGTCTGGTGTCGATATCTTTGTTACTCCAATGGAAGTAGCCTATTCATTATGGAATGTAGTCTGTTGTCGAGATTTTTGGAACTCCAATGGATGGTATCCTTGTCATTATTGAAGGTAGTCTGTTGTCAAAAAAATTTATACTCCAATGGATGGTAGCCTTGTCATTATGAAAGGTAATCTATTGTCGAGATTTTTGGTACTCCAATGGATTGTATCCTTGTCATTATGGAAGGTAGTCAGTTGTCGAGATTTTTGTTACTCCATTGGATAGTAGCCTTGTCATTATGGAAGGTAGTCTGTTGTCGAGATTTTTGTTATTCCAATGGATGGTAGCCAAGTAATTATGGAAGGTAGTTTGTTTTCGAGATTTTTGTTACTCCAATGGATGGTAGCCTTGTCATTATGGAAGGTAGTCTGTTATTGAAATTTTTGTTACTCCAATGGATGGTAGCCTTATCATTATGGAAGGTAGTCTGTTGTCGAGATTTTTGTTACTCCAATGGATGGTAGTCTTATCATTATGGAAGGTAGTCTGTTGTCGAGATTTTTGTTACAACATTGGATAGTAGCCTTGTCATTATGAAAGGCAGTCTATTGTCGAGATTTTTGTTATTCCAATGGATGGTAGCCAAGTCATTATTGAAGGTAGTTTGTTTTCGAGATTTTTGTTACTCCAATGGATGGTAGCCTTGTCATTATGGAAGGTAGTCTGTTGCCGAGATTTTTGTTACTCCAATGGATGGTAGCCTTGTCATTATGGAAGGTAGGTTGTCGTTGATATTTTTCTTATTCCAATGGATGATGGCCTTGTCATTATGAAAGGAAGTCTATTGTCAAGATTTTTGTTACTCTAATGGATTATATCCTTGTCATTATGGAAGGTAGTTTGTTGTCGAGATTTTTTTTACTCCAATGGATGGTATCCTTATCATTACGGAAGGTAGTCTGTTGTCGAGATTTTTGTTACTACAATGGATGGTAACCTTGTCATTATGGAAGGTAGTTTGTCGTCGTGATTTTTGTTACTACAATGGACTGTAGCCTTGTCATTATGGAAGGTAGTCTATTGTCGAGATTTTTGTTACTCCAATGGATGGTAGCCTTATCATTATGGAAGGTAGTCTGTTGTCGAGATTTTTGTTACTCCAATGGATGGTAGCCTTGTCATTATGGAAGGTAGTCTGTCGTTATGATTTTTGTTACTCCAATGGATGGTAGCCTTGTCATTATGGAAGGTAGTCTATTGTTTATATTTTTCTTATTACAATGTGTGTTAGCCTTATCATTATGGAAGGTAGTCTATTGTCAATATTTTTGTTACTCCATTGGATAGTAGCATTGTCAATATGAAAGGTAGTCTGTTGTTGTGATTTTTGTTATTCCTATGGATGGTAGCCTAGTCAATATGGAATGTAGTATGTTTTCGAGATTTTTGTTACTCCAATGGATGGTAGCCTTGTCATTATGGAAGGTAGTTTGTCGTAGAAATTTTTGTTGTTCTAATGGATGGTAGCCTTGTCATTATGAAAGGTAGTCTATTGTCGATATTTTTGTTACTCCAATGGATTGTAGCCTTGTCATTATGGAAGGTAGTCTTTTGTCGAAATTTTTGTTACTCCAATGGATGGTAGCCTTATTATAGTAGGTAGTCTGTTGTCGAGATTTTTCTTACTACAATGGATGGTAGCCTTTTCATTGTGGAAGGTAGTTTGTTTGCGAGATTTTCGTTACTACAATGGATTATAGCCTTGTCATTATGGAAGGTTGTCTGTTGTCGATATCTTTGTTACTCCATTGGATGGTAGCCTATTCATTATGAAATGTAGTCTGTTGTCGAGATTTTTGTTACTCCAATGGATGGTAGCCTTGTCATTATGGAAGGTAGTCTATCGTTATTATTTTTGTTACTCCAATGGATGGTAGCCTTGTTATTATGAAAGGTAGTCTATTGTTCATATTTTTCTTACTACAACGTGTGTTAGCCTTATCATTATGGAAGGTAGTCTATTGTCAAGATTTTTGTTACTCCATTGGATAGTAGCATTGTCAATATGAAAGGTAGTCTGTTGTTGTGATTTTTTTTATTCCAATAGATGGTAGCCTAGTCAATATGGAAGGTAGTATGTTTTCGAGATTTTTGTTACTCCAATGGATGGTAGCCTTGTAATTATGGAAGGTAGTCTATTGTCGATATTTTTGTTACTCCAATGGATGGTAGCCTTGTCATTATGGAAGGTAGTATGTCGTAGAAATCTTTGTTATTCCAATGGATGGTAGCCTTGTCATTATGGAAGGTAGTCTGTCATCGTGATTTTTGTTACTACAATGGATTGTAGCCTTATCATTATGGAAGGTAGTCTATTGTCGAGATTTTTGTTACTCTAATGGATGATAGCCTTATCATTATGGAAGGTAGTCTGTTGTCGAGATTTTTGTTACTCCAATGGATGGTAGCCTTATCATGATGGAAGGTAGTCTGTCGTTATGATTTTTGTTACTCCAATGGATGGTAGCCTTGTCATTATGGAAGGTAGTCTATTGTTCAGATTTTTCTTAATACAATGTGTGTTAGCCTTATCATTATGGAAGGTAGTCTATTGTCGAGATTTTTGTTACTCCATTGGATAGTAGCATTGTCAATATGGAAGGTAGTCTGTTGTTGAGATTTTTGTTATTCTAATGGATGGTAGCCTTGTCATTATGGAAGGTAGTCTATTGTCAAGATTTTTGTTACTCCAATGGATGGTAGCCTTGTCATTATGGAAGGTAATCTATCGTAGAAATTTATGTTATTCCAATGGATGGTAGCCTTGTCATTATGAAAGGTAATTTATTGTCGATATTTTTGTTTCTCTAATGGATTGTAGCGTTGTCATTATTGATGGAAGACTCTTGTTGATATTTTTGTTACTCCAATGGATAATAGCCTTGTCATTATGGAAGGTAGTTTGTTGTCCAGATTTTTGTTACTCTAATGGACGGTAGCTTTGTCATTATGGAAGGTTGTTTGTTGTCGAGATTTTTGTTACTCCAATGGGTGGTAGCCTTGTCAATATGGAAGGTAGTCTGGTGTCGATATCTTTGTTACTCCAATGGAAGTAGCCTATTCATTATGGAAGGTAGTCTGTTGTCGAGATTTTTGTTACTCCAATGGATGGTAACCTTGTCATTAATGAAGGTAGTCTGTTGTCAAAAAAATTTATACTCCAATGTATGGTAGCCTTGTCAATATGGAAGGTAGTCTCTTGTTGATATTTTTGTTACTCCAATGGACGGTAGCCTTGTCATTATGGAAGGTTGTTTGTTGTCGAGATTTTTGTTACTCCATTGGATGGTAGCCTTATCATTATGGAAGGTAGTATGTTGTCGATATTTTTGTTATTCCAATGGATGGTAACCTTTTCATATAAGGTAGTCTGTTGTCGTGATTTTTGTTACTACAATGGATTGTTTCCTTGTCATTATGGAAGGTAGTCTTTCGTTGTGATTTTTATTACTCCAATGGATGGTAGCCATCTCATTATGGAAGGTAGTCTGTTGTTCAATTTTTTGTTACTACAGTGTATGTTAGCCTTGTCATTATGGAAGGTAGTCTATTGTCGAGCTTTTTGTTACAACATTGGATAGTAGCCTTGTCATTATGAAAGGTAGTCTGTTGTCGAGATTTTTGTTATTCCAATGGATGGTAGCCAAGTCATTATGGAAGGTAGTTTGTTTTCGAGATTTTTGTTACTCCAATGGATGGTAGCCTTGTCATTATGGAAGGTAGTCTGTTGTCGAGATTTTTGTTACTCCAATGGATGGTAGCCTTGTCATTATGGAAGGTAGTCTGTCGTTGATATTTTTCTTATTCCAATGGATGACAGCCTTGTCATTATGAAAGGTAGTCTATTGTCAAGATTTTTTTTACTCTAATAGACTATATCCTTTTCATTATGGAAGGTAGTTTGTTGTCGAGATTTTTGTTACTCCAATGGATGGTAGCCTTGTCATTACGGAAGGTAGTCTGTTGTCGAGATTTTTGTTACTCCAATTGATGGTAGCCTTGTCATTATGGAAGGTAGTTTGTAGTCGTGATTTTTGTTACTATAATGGATTGTAGCCTTGTCATTATGGAAGGAAGTATATTGTCGAGATTTTTGTTACTCCAATGGATGGTAGCCTTATCATTATGGAAGGTAGTCTGTTGTCGAGATTTTTGTTACTCGAATGGGTGGTAGCCTTGTCATTATGGAAGGTAGTCTGGTGTCGATATCTTTGTTACTCCAATGGAAGTAGCCTATTCATTATGGAATGTAGTCTGTTGTCTAGATTTTTGTTACTCTAATGGATGGTAGCCTTGTCAATGTGGAAGGTAGTTTGTTGTCAAAAAATTTTATACTCCAATGTATGGTAGCCTTGTCATTATTGATGGTAGACTCTTGTTGATATTTTTGTTACTCCAATGGATAGTAGCCTTGTCATTATGGAAGGTAGTTTGTTGTCCATATTTTTGTTACTCTAATGGACGGTAGCTTTGTCATTATGGAAGGTTGTTTGTTGTCGAGATTTTTGTTACTCCATTGGATGGTAGCTTTATCATTATGGAAGGTAGTATGTTGTCGATATTTTTGTTATTCCAATGGATGGTAACCTTTTCATATAAGTTAGTCTGTTGTCGTGATTTTTGTTACTACAATGGATTATTGCCTTGTCATTATGGAAGGTAGTCCGTCGTTGTGATTTTTATTACTCCAATGGATGGTAGCCATCTCATTATGGAAGGTAGTCTGTTGTTCAAATTTTTGTTACTACAGTGTATGTTAGCCTTGTCATTATGGAAGGTAGTCTGTTGTCGAGATTTTTGTTACAACATTGGATAGTAGCCTTGTCATTATGAAAGGTAGTCTGTTGCCTAGATTTTTGTTATTCCAATGGATGGTAGCCAAGTAATTATGGAAGGTAGTTTGTTTTCGAGATTTTTTTTACTCCAATGGATGGTAGCCCTGTCATTATGGAAGGTAGTCTGTTGTCGAGATTTTTGTTACTCCAATGGATGGTAGCCTTGTCATTATGGAAGGTAGTCTGTCATTGATATTTTTCTTATTCCAATGGATGATAGCCATGTCATTATGAAAGGTAGTCTATTGTCAAGATTTTTGTTACTATAATGGATTATATCCTTGTCATTATGGAAGGTAGTTTGTTGTCGAGATTTTTGTTACTCCAATGGATGGTAGCTTTGTCATTACGGAAAGTAGTCTGTTGTCGAGATTTTTGTTACTCCAATGGATGGTAGCCTTGTCATTATGGAAGGTAGTTTGTCGTCGTGATTTTTGTTACTACAATGGATTGTAGCCTTGTCATTATGGAAGGAAGTCTATTGTCGAGATTTTTGTTACTCCAATGGATGGTAGCCTTATCATTATGGAAGGTAGTCTGTTGTCGAGATTTTTGTTACTACAATGGGTGGTAGCCTTGTCATTATGGAAGGTAGTCTGGTGTCGATATCTTTGTTACTCCAATGGAAGTAGCCTATTCATTATGGAATGTAGTCTGTTGTCTAGATTTTGGTTACTCCAATGGATGGTAGCCTTGTAAACGTGGAAGGTAGTCATTTGTCAAAAAAATTTATACTCCAATGTATGGTAGCCTTGTCATTATTGAAGGTAGACTCTTGTTAATATTTTTGTTACTTTAATGGATAGTAGCCTTGTCATTATGAAAGGTAGTTTGTTGTCCAGATTTTTGTTACTCTAATGGACGGTAGCTTTGTCATTATGGAAGGTTGTTTGTTGTCGAAATTTTTGTTACTCCATTGGATGGTAGCCTTATCATTATGGAAGGTAGTATGTTGTCGATATTTTTGTTATTCCAATGGATGGTAACCTTTTCATATAAGGTAGTATGTTGTCGTGATTTTTGTTACTACAATGGATTGTTGCCTTATCATTATGGAAGGTAGTCTGTCGTTGTGATTTTTATTACTCCAATGGATGGTAGCCATCTCATTATGGAAGGTAGTCTGTTGTTCAAATTTTTGTTACTACAGTGTATGTTAGCCTTGTCATTATGGAAGGTAGTCTGTTGTCGAGATTTTTGTTACAACATTGGATAGTAGCCTTGTCATTATGAAAGGTAGTCTGTTGTCGAGATTTTTGTTATTCCAATGGATTGTAGCCAAGTCATTATGGAAGGTAGTTTGTTTTCGAGATTTTTGTTACTCCAATGGATGGTAGCCTTGTCATTATGGAAGGTAGTCTGTCGTTGATATTTTTCTTATTCCAATGGATAATAGCCTTGTCATTATGAAAGGTAGTCTATTGTCAAGATTTTTGTTACTCTAATGGATTATATCCTTGTCATTATGGAAGGTAGTTTGTTGTCGAGATTTTTGTTACTCCAATGGATGGTAGCCTTGTCATTATGGAAGGTAGTTGTCGTCGTGATTTTTGTTACTACAATGGATTGTAGCCTTGTCATTATGGAAGGAAGTCTATTGTCGAGATTTTTGTTACTCCAATGGATGGTAGCCTTATCATTATGAAAGGTAGTCCGTTGTCGAGATTTTTGTTACTCCAATGGATGGTAGCCTTGTCATTATGGAAGGTAATCTATTGTTATGATTTTTGTTACTCCAATGGATGGTAGCCTTGTCATTATGGAAGGTAGTCTATTGTTCATATTTTTCTTACTACAATGTGTGTTAGCCTTATCATTATGGAAGGTAGTCTATTGTCAAGATTTTTGTTACTCCATTGGATAGTAGCATTGTCAATATGAAAGGTTGTCTGTTGTTGTGATTTTTATTATTCCAATGGATGGTAGCCTAGTCAATATGGAATGTTGTATGTTGTCGATATCTATGTTACTCCATTAGATGGTAGCCTATTGATTATGGAATGTAGTCTGTTGTCGAGATTTTTGTTACTCCAATGGATGGTAGCCTTGTCATTATGGAAGGTAGTCTGTCGTTATGATTTTTGTTACTCCAATGGATGGTAGCCTTGTTATTATAGGAGGTAGTCTATTGTTCATATTTTTCTTACTACAATGTGTGTTAGCCTTATCATTATGGAAGGTAGTCTATTGTCAAGATTTTTGTTACTCCATTGGATAGTAGCATTGTCAATATGAAAGGTAGTATGTTGTTGTGATTTTTGTAATTCCAATGGATGGTAGCCTAGTCAATATGGAAGGTAGTATGTTTTCGAGATTTTTGTTACTCCAATGGATGGTAGCCTTGTCATTATGGAAGGTAGTCTATTGTCGATATTTTTGTTACTCCAATGGATGGTAGCCTTGTCATTATGGAAGGTAGTCTGTCGTAGAAATTTTTGTTATTCCAATTGATGGTAGCCTTGTCATTATGAAAGGTAATCTATTGTCGAGAATTTTGTTACTCCAATGGATTGTAGCCTTGTCATTATGGAAGGTAGACTTTTGTCGAAATTTTTTTTACTCCAATGGATGGTAGCCTTCTTATTATGAAAGGTAGTCTGTTGTCGAGATTTTTTTTAATACAATGGATGGTAGCCTTATCATTATGGAAGGTAGTCTGTTATCGAGATTTTTGTTACTGCAATGGGTGGTAGCCTTGTCATTATGGAAGGTAGTCTGGTGTCTTTATCTTTGTTACTCCAATGGAAGTAGCCTATTCAATATGGAATGTAGTCTGTTGTCGAGATTTTTGGAACTCCAACGGATGGTAACCTTGTCATTATGGAAGGTAGTCTGTTGTCAAAAAAATTTATACTCCAATGGATGGTAGCCTTGTCATTATGAAAGGTAATCTGTTGTCGAGATTTTTGTTACTCCAATGGATTCGAGACTTGTCATTATGGAAGGTAGTCTTTTGTCGAAATTTTTGTTACTCCAATGGATGGTAGCCTTCTTATTATGGAAGGTAGTCTGTTGTCGAGATTTTTGTTAATACAACGGATGGTAGCCTTATCATTATGGAAGGTAGTCTGTTATCGAGATTTTTGTTACTCTAATGGGTGGTAGCCTTGTCATTATGGGAGGTAGTTTGTCGTAGAAATTTGTGTTGTTCTAATGGATGGTAGCCTTGTCATTATGAAAGGTAGTCTATTGTTGATATTTTTGTTACTCCAATGGATTGTAGCCTTGTCATTATGGAAGGTAGTCTTTTGTCGAAATTTTTGTTACTCCAATGGATGCTAGCCTTCTTATTATGGAAGGTAGTCTGTTGTCGAGATTTTTCTTACTACAATGGATTGTAGCCTTTTCATTATGGAAGGTAGTCTGTTTACGAGATTTTCATTACTACAATGGATTGTAGCCTTGTCATTATGGAAGGTTGTCTGTTGTCGATATATTTGTTACTCCATTAGATGGTAGCCTATTGATTATGGAATGTAGTCTGTTGTCGAGATTTTTGTTACTCCAATGGATGGTAGCCTTGTCATTATGGAAGGTAGTCTGTCGTTATGATTTTTGTTACTCCAATGGATGGTAGCCTTGTTATTATAGGAGGTAGTCTATTGTTCATATTTTTCTTACTACAATGTGTGTTAGCCTTATCATTATGGAAGGTAGTCTATTGTCAAGATTTTTGTTACTCCATTGGATAGTAGCATTGTCAATATGAAAGGTAGTATGTTGTTGTGATTTTTGTTATTCCAATGGATGGTAGCCTAGTCAATATGGAAGGTAGTATGTTTTCGAGATTTTTGTTACTCCAATGGATGGTAGCCTTGTCATTATGGAAGGTAGTCTATTGTCGATATTTTTGTTACTCCAATGGATGGTAGCCTTGTCATTATGGAAGTTAGTCTGTCGTAGAAATTTTTGTTATTCCAATGGATGGTAGCCTTGTCATTATGAAAGGTAATCTATTGTCGAGAATTTTGTTACTCCAATGGATTGTAGCCTTGTCATTATGGAAGGTAGTCTTTTGTCGAAATTTTTTTTACTCCAATGGATGGTAGCCTTCTTATTATGGAAGGTAGTCTGTTGTCGAGATTTTTTTTAATACAATGGATGGTAGCCTTATCATTATGGAAGGTAGTCTGTTATCGAGATTTTTGTTACTGCAATGGGTGGTAGCCTTGTCATTATGGAAGGTAGTCTGGTGTCGATATCTTTGTTACTCCAATGGAAGTAGCCTATTCAATATGGAATGTAGTCTGTTGTCGAGATTTTTGGAACTCCAACGGATGGTAACCTTGTCATTATGGAAGGTAGTCCGTTGTCAAAAAAATTTATACTCCAATGGATGGTAGCCTTGTAGTTATGAAAGGTAATCTATTGTCGAGATTTTTGTTACTCCAATGGATTCGAGACTTGTCATTATGGAAGGTAGTCTTTTGTCGAAATTTTTGTTACTCCAATGGATGGTAGCCTTCTTATTATGGAAGGTAGTCTGTTGTCGAGATTTTTGTTAATACAACGGATGGTAGCCTTATCATTATGGAAGGTAGTCTGTTGTCGAGATTTTTGTTACTCCAATGGGTGGTAGCCTTGTCATTATGGAAGGTAGTCTGGTGTCAATATCTTTGTTACTCCAATGGAAGTAGCCTATTCATTATGGAATGTAGTCTATTGTCGAGATTTTTGTTACTCCGATGGATGGTAACCTTGTCATTATGGAAGGTAGTCTATTGTCAAAAAATTTTATACTCCAATGGATGGTAGCCTTGTCAATATGGAAGGTAGTGTCTTGTTGATATTTTTGTTACTCCAATGGACGGTAGCCTTGTCATTATGGAAGGTAGTCTGTTGTCCATATTTTTGTTACTCTAATGGACGGTAGCTTTGTCATTATGGAAGGTAGTTTGTTGTCGAGATTTTTGTTACTCCATTGGATGGTAGCCTTATCATTATGGAAGGTAGTATCTTGTCGATATTTTTGTTATTCCAATGGATGGTATCCTTTTCATATAAGGTAGTCTGTTGTCGTGATTTTTGTTACTACAATGGATTGTTGCCTTGTCATTATGGAAGGTAGTTTGTCGTTGTGATTTTTATTACTCCCATGGATGGTAACCATCTCATTATGGAAGGTAGCCTGTTGTTTAAATTTTTGTTACTACAATGTATGTTAGCCTTGTCATTATGGAAGGTAGTCTGTTGTCGAGATTTTTGTTACTCCATTGGATAGTAGCCTTGTCATTATGGAAGGTGGTTTGTTGTTAAGATTTTTGTTATTCCAATGGATGGTAGCCAAGTCATTATGGAAGGTAGTTTGTTTTCGAGATTTTTGTTACTCCAATGGATGGTAGCCTTCTTATTATGGAAGGTAGTCTGTTGTCGAGATTTATGTTAATACAATGGATGGTAGCCTTATCATTATGGAAGGTAGTCTGTTGTCGAGATTTTTGTTACTCCAATGGGTGGTAGCCTTGTCATTATGGAAGGTAGTCTGGTGTCGATATCTTTGTTACTCCAATGGAAGTAGCCTATTCATTATGGAACGTAGTCTGTTGTCGAGATTTTTGTTACTCCAATGGATGGTAGCCTTGTCAATGTGGAAGGTAGTCTCTTGTCAAAAAATTTTATACTCCAATGGATGGTAGCCTTGTCATTATGAAAGGTAATCTATTATCGAGATTTTTGTTACTCCAATGGCTTGTAGTCTTGTCATTATGGAAGGTAGTCTTTTGTCGAAATTTTTGTTACTCCAATGGATGGTAGATTTCTTATTATGGAAGGTAGTCTGTTGTCGAGATTTTTGTTACTACAATGGATGGTAGCCTTATCATTATGGAAGGTAGTCTGTTATCGAGATTTTTGTTACTCCAATGGGTGGTAGCCTTGTCATTATAGAAGGTAGTCTGGTGTCAATATCTTTGTTACTACAATGGAAGTAGCCTATTCATTATGGAATGTAGTCTGTTGTCGAGATTTTTGTTACTCCTATGGATGGTAACCTTGTCATTATGGAAGGTAGTCTGTTGTCAAAAAATTTTATACTCCAATGGATGGTAGCCTTGTCAATATGGAAGGTAGTCTCTTGTTGATATATTTGTTACTCCAATGGACGGTAGCCTTGTCATTATGGAAGGTAGTATGTTGTCCAGATTTTTGTTACTCTAATGGACGGTAGCTTTGTCATTATGGAAGGTAGTTTGTTGTCGAGATTTTTGTTACTCCATTAGATGTTAGCCTTATCATTATTGAAGGTAGTATGTTGTCAATATTTTTGTTATTCCAATGGATGGTAACCTTTTCATATAAGGTAGTCTGTTGTCGTGATTTTTGTTACTACAATGGATTGTTGCCTTGTCATTATGGAAGGTAGTTTGTCGTTGTGATTTTTATTACTCCAATGGATGGTAACAATCTCATTATGGAAGGTAGGCTGTTGTTTAAATTTTTTTTACTACAATGTATGTTAGCCTTGTCATTATGGAAGGTAGTCTGTTGTCGAGATTTTTGTTACTCCATTGGATAGCAGCCTTGTCATTATGGAAGGTGGTCTGTTGTTGAGATTTTTGTTATTCCAATGGATGGTAGCCAAGTCATTATGGAAGGTAGTTTGTTTTCGAGATTTTTGTTACTCCAATGGATGGTAGCCTTCTTATTATGGAAGGTAGTCTGTTGTCGAGATTTTTGTTAATTTAATGGATGGTAGCCTTATCATTATGGAAGGTAGTCTGTTGTCGAGATTTTTGTTACTCCAATGGGTGGTAGCCTTGTCATTATGGAAGGTAGTCTGGTGTCGATATCTTTGTTACTCCAATGGAAGTAGCCTATTCATTATGGAAGGTAGTCTGTTGTCAAAAAAATTTATACTCCAATGGATGGTAGACTTGTCATTATTGAAGGTAGACTCTTGTTGATATTTTTTTCACTCCAATGGATAGTAGCCTTGTCATTATGGAAGGTAGTTTGTTGTCCAGATTTTTGTTACTCTAATGGACGGTAGCTTTGTCATTATGGAAGGTTGTTTGTTGTCGAGATTTTGTTACTCCATTGGATGGTAGCCTTATCATTATGGAAGGTAGTATGTTGTCGATAATTTTGTTATTCTAATGGATGGTAACCTTTTCATATAAGGTAGTCTGTTGTCGTGATTTTTGTTACTACAATGGATTGATGCCTTGTCATTATGGAAGGTAGTCTGTCGTTGTAATTTTTATTACTCCAATGGATGGTAGCCATCTCATTATCGAAGGTAGTCTGTTGTTCAAATTTTTGTTACTACAGTGTATGTTAGCCTTGTCATTATGGAAGGTAGTCTGTTGTCGAGATTTTTTTACTCCATTGGATAATAGCCTTGTCATTATGGAAGGTAGTCTGTTGTTGAGATTTTTGTTATTCCAATGGATGGTAGCCAAGTCATTATGGAAGGTAGTTTGTTTTCAAGATTTTTGTTACTCTAATGGATAGTGGCCTTGTCATTATGGAAGGTAGTCTGTTGTCGAGATTTTTGTTACTCCAATGGATGGTAGCGTTGTCATTATGGAAGGTAGTATGTCGTTGATATTTTTCTTATTCCAATGGATGGTTGCCTTGTCATTATGAAAGGTAGTCTATTGTCAAGATTTTTGTTACTCTAATGGATTATATCCTTGTCATTATGGAAGGTACTTTGTTGTCAAGATTTTTGTTACTCCAATGGATGGTAGCCTTCTCATTACGGAAGGTAGTCTGTTGTCGAGATTTTTGTATCTACAATGGATGGTAGCCTTGTCATTATGGAAGGTCGTTTGTCGTCGTGATTTTTGTTACTACAATGAATTGTAGCCTTGTCATTATGAAAGGTAGTCTATTGTCGAGATGTTTGTTACTCCAATGGATGGAAGCCTTATCATTAGGGAAGGTAGTTTGTTGTCGAGATTTTTGTTACTCCAATGGATGGTAGCCTTCTCATTATGGAAGGTAGTCTGTCGTTATGATTTTTGTTACTCCAATGGATGGTAGCCTTGTTATTATGGAAGGTAGTCTATTGTTCATATTTTTCTTACTACAATGTATGTTAGCCTTATCATTATGGAAGGTAGTCTATTGTCAAGATTTTTGTTACTCCATTGGATAGTAGCATTGTCAATATGAAAGGTAGTCTGTTGTTGTGATTTTTGTTATTCCAATGGATGGTAGCCTAGTCAATATGGAAGGTAGTATGTTTTCGAGATTTTTGTTACTCCAATGGATGGTAGCCTTGTCATTATGGAAGGTAGTCTATTGTCGATATTTTTGTTACTCCAATGGATGGTAGCCTTGTCATTATGGAAGGTAGTCTGTCGTAGAAATTTTTGTTATTCCAATGGATGGTAGCCTTGTCATTTTGAAAGGTAATCTATTGTCGAGATTTTTGTTACACCAATGGATTGTAGCCTTGTCATTATGGAAGGTAGTGTTTTGTCTAAATTTTTGTTACTCCAATGGATGGTAGCCTTCTTATTATGGAAGTTAGTCTGTTGTCGAGATTTTTGTTAATACAATGGATGGTAGCCTTATCATTATGGAAGGTAGTCTGTTATCGAGATTTTTGTTACTATAATGGGTGGTAGCCTTGTCAATATGGAAGGTAGTCTGGTGTCGATATCTTTGTTACTCCAATGGAAGTAGCCTATTCATTATGGAATGTAGTCTGTTGTCGAGATTTTTGGAACTCCAATGGATGGTAACCTTGTCATTATGGAAGGTAGTCTGTTGTCAAAAAATTTTATACTCCAATGGATGGTAGCCTTGTCAATATGGAAGGTAGTCTCTTGTTGATATTTTTGTTACTCCAATGGACGGTAGCCTTGTCATTATGGAAGGTAGTCTGTTGTCCAGATTTTTGTTACTCTAATGGACGGTAGCTTTGTCATTATGGAAGGTAGTTCGTTGTCGAGATCTTTTTTACTCCATTGAATGGTAGCCTTATCATTATGGAAGGTAGTATGTTGTCGATATTTTTGTTATTCCAATGGATGGTAACCTTTTCATATAAGGTTGTCGGTTGTCGTGATTTTTGTTACTACAATGGATTGTTGCCTTGTTATTATGGAAGGTAGTCTGTCGTTGTGATTTTTATTACTCCAATGGATGGTAGCCATCTCATTATCGAAGGTAGTCTCTTGTTCAAAATTTTGTTACTATAGTGTATGTTAGCCTTGTCATTATGAAAGGTAGTCTGTTGTCGAGATTTTTGTTACTCCATTGGATAGTAGCCTTGTCATTATGGAAGGTAGTCTGTTGTCGAGATTTTTGTTATTCCAATGGATTGTAGCCAAGTCATTATGGAAGGTAGTTTGTTTTCAAGATTTTTGTTACTCTAATGGATAGTAGCCTTGTCATTATGGAAGGTAGTCTGTTGTCGAGATTTTTGTTACTCCAATGGATGGTAGCCTAGTCAATATGGAAGGTAGTATGTTTTCGATATTTTTGTTACTCCAATGGATGGTAGCCTTGTCATTTTGGAAGGTAGTCTATTGTCGATATTTTTGTTACTCCAATCGATGGTAGCCTTGTCATTATGGAAGGTAGTCTGTCATAGAAATTTTTGTTATTCCAATGGATGGTATCCTTATCATTATGGAAGGTAGTCTGTTGTCGAGATTTTTGTTACTCCAATGGATGGTAGCCTTGTCATTATGGAAGGTAGTCTGTTTGCGAGATTTTCGTTACTACAATGGATTGTATCCTTGTCATTATGGAAGGTTGTCTGTTGTCGATATCTTTATTACTCCATTGGATGGTAGCCTATTCATTATGGAATGTAGTCTGTTGTCGAGATTTTTGTTACTCCAATGGATGGTAGCCTTGTTATTATGGAAGGTAGCTTATTGTTCATATTTTTCTTACTACAATGTGTGTTAGCCTTATCATTATGGAAGGTAGTCTATTGTCAAGATTTTTGTTACTCCATTGGATAGTAGCATTGTCAATATGAAAGGTAGTATGTTGTTGTGATTTTTGTTATTCCAATGGATGGTAGCCTAGTCAATATGGAAGGTAGTATGTTTTCGAGATTTTTGTTACTCCAATGGATGGTAGCCTTGTCATTTTGGAAGGTAGTCTATTATCGATATTTTTGTTACTCCAATCGATGGTAGCCTTGTCATTATGGAAGGTAGTCTGTCATAGAAATTTTTGTTATTCCAATGGAAGGTAGCCTTGTCATTATGAAAGGTAATCTATTGTCGAGATTTTTGTTACTCCAATGGATTGTAGCCTTGTCATTATGGAAGGTAGTCTTTTGTCTAAATTTTTGTTACTCCAATGGATGGTAGCCTTCTTGTTATGGAAGGTAGTCTATTGTCGAGATTTTTGTTAATATAATGGATGGTAGCCTTATCATTATGGAAGGTAGTCTGTTATCGATATTTTTGTTACTCCAATGGGTGGTAGCCTTGTCAATATGGAAGGTAGTCTGGTGTCGATATCTTTGTTACTCCAATGGAAGTAGCCTATTCATTATGGAATGTAGTCTGTTGTCGAGATTTTTGGAACTCCAATGGATGGTAACCTTGTCATTATGGAAGGTAGTCTGTTGTCAAAAAATTTTATACTCCAATGGATGGTAGCCTTGTCAATATGGAAGGTAATCTATTGTCGAGATTTTTGTTACTCCAATGGATTGTAGCCTTGTCATTATGGAAGGTAGTCTTTTGTCGAAATTTTTGTTACTCCAATGGATGGTAGGCTTCTTATTATAGAAGGTAGTCTGTTGTCGAGATTTTTATTAATACAATGGATGGTAGCCTTATCATTATGGAAGGTAGTCTGTTATCGAGATATTTGTTACTCCAATGGAAGTAGCCTATTCATTATGGAAGGTAGTCTGTTGTCAAGATTTTTGTTACTCTAATGGATGGTAACCTTTTCATTATGGAAGGTAGTTTGTTGTCAAAAAATTTTATACTCCAATGGATGGTAGCCTTGTCAATATGGAAGGTAGTCTCTTGTTGATATTTTTGTTACTCCAATGGACGGTAGCCTTGTCATTATGGAAGGTAGTCTGTTGTCCATATTTTTGTTACTCTAATGGACGGTAGCTTTGTCATTATGGAAGGTAGTTTGTTGTCAAGATTTTTGTTACTCCATTGGATGGTAGCCTTATCATTATGGAAGGTAGTATGTTGTCGATATTTTTGTTATTCCAATGGATGGTAACCTTTTCATATAAGGTAGTCTGTTGTCATCATTTTTGTTACGACAATGGATTGTTGCCTTGTCATTATGGAAGGTAGTTTGTCATTTTGATTTTTATTACTCCAATGGATGGTAACCATCTCATTATGGAAGGTAGCATGTTGTTCAAATTTTTGTTACTACAATGTATGTTAGCCTTGTCATTATGGAAGGTAGTCTGTTGTCGAGATTTTTGTTACTCCATTGGATAGTATCCTTGCATTATGGAAGGTGGTCTATTATTTAGATTTTTGTTATTCCAATGGATGGTAGCCAAGTCATTATGGAAGGTAGTTTGTTTTCGAGATTTTTGTTACTCCAATGGGTGGTAGCCTTGTCATTATGGAAGGTAGTCTGGTGTCGATATCTTTGTTACTCCAATGGAAGTAGCCTATTCATTATGGAACGTAGTCTGTTGTCTAGATTTTTGTTACTCCAATGGATGGTAACCTTGTCAATGTGGAAGGTAGTCTGTTGTCAAAAAATTTTATACTCCAATGTATGGTAGCCTTGTCATTATTGAAGGTAGACTCTTGTTGATATTTTTGTTACTCCAATGGATAGTAGCCTTGTCATAATGGAAGGTAGTTTGTTGTCCAGATTTTTGTTACTCTAATGGATGGGAGCTTTGTCATTATGGAAGGTTGTTTGTTGTCGAGATTTTTGTTACTCCATTGGATGGTAGCCTTATCATTATGGAAGGTAGTATCTTGTCAATATTTTTGTTATTCGAATGGATGGTAACCTTTTCATATAAGGTAGTGTGTTGTCGTGATTTTTGTTACTACAATGGATTGTTGCCTTGTCATTATGGAAGGTAGTCTGTCGTTGTGATTTTTATTACTCCAATGGATGGTAGCCATCTCATTATGGAATGTAGTCTGTTGTTCAAATTTTTGTTACTACAGTGTATGTTAGCCTTGTCATTATGGAAGGTAGTCTGTTGTCGATATTTTTGTTACTCCATTGGATAGTAGCCTTGTCATTATGGAAGGTGTTCTGTTGTCGAGATTTTTGTTATTCCAATGGATGGTAGCCAAGTCATTATGGAAGATAGTTTGTTTTCATGATTTTTGTTACTCTAATGGATAGTAGCCTTGTCATTATGGAAGGTAGTCTGTTGTCGATATTTTTGTTACTCCAATGGATGGTAGCGTTGTTATATGGAAGGTAGTTTATCCTTGATATTTTTCTTATTCCAATGGATGGTAGCCTTGTCATTATTAAAGGTAGTCTATTGTCAAGATTTTTGTTACTCTAATGGATTATATCCTTGTCAGTATGGAAGGTAGTTTGTTGTCACGATTTTTGTTACTCCAATGGATGGTAGCCTTGTCATTATGGAAGGTAGTTTGTCGTCGTGATTTTTGTTACTACAATGAATTGTAGCCTTGTCATTATGGAAGGTAGTCTATTGTCGAGATTTTTGTTACTCCAATGGATGGTAGCCTTATCATTATGGAAGGTAGTCTGTTGTCGAGATTTTTGTTACTCCAATGGATGGTAGCCTTGTCATTATGGAAGGTAGTCTGTAGTTATGATTTTTGTTACTCCAATGGATGGTAGCCTTGTCATTATGGAAGGTAGTCTGTCGTTATGATTTTTGTTACACCAATAGATGGAAGCCTTGTCATTATGGAAGGTAGTTTATTGTTCATATTTTTCTTACTACAATGTGTGTTAGCCTTATCATTATGGAAGGTAGTCTATTGTCAAGATTTCTGTTACTCCATTGGATAGTAGCATTGTCAATATGAAAGGTAGTTTGTTGTTGTGCTTTTTGTTATTCCAATGGATGGTAGCCTAGTCAATATGGAAGGTAGTATGTTTTCGAGATTTTTGTTACTCCAATGGATGGTAGCCTTGTCATTATGGAAGGTAGTCTATTTTCTAGATTTTTGTTACTCCAATGGATGGTAGCCTTGTCATTATGGAAGGTAGTATGTCGTAGAAATTTTTGTTGTTCTAATGGATGGTAGCCTTGTCATTATGAAAGATAGTCTATTGTCGATATTTTTGTTACTCTAATGGATTGTAGCCTTGTCATTATGGAAGGTAGTCTTTTGTCGAAATATTTGTAACTCCAATGGATGGTAGCCTTCTTATTATGGAAGGTAGTCTGTTTTCGAGATTTTTATTACTACAATGGATGGTAGCCTTTTCATTATGGAAGGTAGTCTGTTTACGAGATTTTCGTTACTACAATGGATTGTAGCCTTGTCATTATGGAAGGTTGTCTGTTGTCGATATCTTTGTTACTTCATTGGATGGTAGCCTATTTATTATGGAATGTAGTCTATTGTCGAGATTTTTGTTACTCCAATGGATGGTAGCCTTGTCATTATGGAAGGTAGTCTGTCGTTATGATTTTTGTTACTCCAATGGATGGTAGCCTTGTCATTATCGAAGGTAGTCTATTGTTCATATTTTTCTTACTACAATGTGTGTTAGCCTTATCATTATGGAAGGTAGTCTATTGTCAAGATTTTTGTTACTCCATTGGATAGTAGCATTGTCAATATGAAAGATAGTCTATTATTGTAATTTTTGTTATTCCAATGGATGGTAGCCTAGTCAATATGGAAGGTAGTATGTTTTTGAGATTTTTGTTACTCCAATGGATGGTAGCCTTGTCATTATTTAAGGTAATCTATGGTCGAGATTTTTGTTACTCCAATGGATGGTAGCCTTGTCATTATCGAAGGTAGTCTATTGTTCATATTTTTCTTACTACAATGTGTGTTAGCCTTATCATTATGGAAGGTAGTCTATTGTCAAGATTTTTGTTACTCCATTGGATAGTAGCATTGTCAATATGAAAGGTAGTCTATTATTGTAATTTTTTTTATTCCAATGGATGGTAGCCTAGTCAATATGGAAGGTAGTATGTTTTTGAGATTTTTGTTACTCCAATGGATGGTAGCCTTGTCATTATTGAAGGTAATCTATGGTCGAGATTTTTGTTACTCCAATGGATGGTAGCCTTGTCATTATGGAAGGTAGTCTGTCGTTATGATTTTTGTTACTCCAATGGATGGTAGCCTTGTCATTATGGAAGGTAGTTTATTGTTCATATTTTTCTTACTACAATGTGTGTTAGCCTTATCATTATGGAAGGTAGTCTATTGTCAAGATTTCTGTTACTCCATTGGATAGTAGCATTGTCAATATGAAAGGTAGTTTGTTGTTGTGCTTTTTGTTATTCCAATGGATGGTAGCCTAGTCAATATGGAAGGTAGTATGTTTTCGAGATTTTTGTTACTCCAATGGATGGTAGCCTTGTCATTATGGAAGGTAGTCTATTTTCTAGATTTTTGTTACTCCAATGGATGGTAGCATTGTCATTATGGAAGGTAGTATGTCGTAGAAATTTTTGTTGTTCTAATGGATGGTAGCCTTGTCATTATGAAAGATAGTCTATTGTCGATATTTTTGTTACTCCAATGGATTGTAGCCTTGTCATTATGGAAGGTAGTCTTTTGTCGAAATATTTGTAACTCCAATGGATGGTAGCCTTCTTATTATGGAAGGTAGTCTGTTTTCGAGATTTTTATTACTACAATGGATGGTAGCCTTTTCATTATGGAAGGTAGTCTGTTTACGAGATTTTCGTTACTACAATGGATTGTAGCCTTGTCATTATGGAAGGTTGTCTGTTGTCGATATCTTTGTTACTCCATTGGATGGTAGCCTATTTATTATGAAATGTAGTCTATTGTCGAGATTTTTGTTACTCCAATGGATGGTAGCCTTGTCATTATGGAAGGTAGTCTGTCGTTATGATTTTTGTTACTCCAATGGATGGTAGCCTTGTCATTATCGAAGGTAGTCTATTGTTCATATTTTTCTTACTACAATGTGTGTTAGCCTTATCATTATGGAAGGTAGTCTATTGTCAAGATTTTTGTTACTCCATTGGATAGTAGCATTGTCAATATGAAAGGTAGTCTATTATTGTAATTTTTGTTATTCCAATGGATGGTAGCCTAGTCAATATGGAAGGTAGTATGTTTTTGAGATTTTTGTTACTCCAATGGATGGTAGCCTTGTCATTATTGAAGGTAATCTATGGTCGAGATTTTTGTTACTCCAATGGATGGTAGCCTTGTCATTATGGAAGGTAGTCTGTCGTTATGATTTTTGTTACTCCAATGGATGGTAGCCTTGTCATTATGGAAGGTAGTTTATTGTTCATATTTTTCTTACTACAATGTGTGTTAGCCTTATCATTATGGAAGGTAGTCTATTGTCAAGATTTCTGTTACTCCATTGGATAGTAGCATTGTCAATATGAAAGGTAGTTTGTTGTTCTGCTTTTTGTTATTCCAATGGATGGTAGCCTAGTCAATATGGAAGGTAGTATGTTTTCGAAATTTTTGTTACTCCAATGGATGGTAGCCTTGTCATTATGGAAGGTAGTCTATTTTCTAGATTTTTGTTACTCCAATGGATTGTAGCCTTGTCATTATGGAAGGTAGTATGTCGTAGAAATTTTTGTTGTTCTAATGGATGGTAGCCTTGTCATTATGAAAGATAGTCTATTGTCGATATTTTTGTTACTCCAATGGATTGTAGCCTTGTCATTATGGAAGGTAGTCTTTTGTCGAAATATTTGTAACTCCAATGGATGGTAGCCTTCTTATTATGGAAGGTAGTCTGTTTTCGAGATTTTTATTACTACAATGGATGGTAGCCTTTTCATTATGGAAGGTAGTCTGTTTACGAGATTTTCGTTACTACAATGGATTGTAGCCTTGTCATTATGGAAGGTTGTCTGTTGTCGATATCTTTGTTACTCCATTGGATGGTAGCCTATTTATTATGGAATGTAGTCTATTGTCGAGATTTTTGTTACTCCAATGGATGGTAGCCTTGTCATTATGGAAGGTAGTCTGTCGTTATGATTTTTGTTACTCCAATGGATGGTAGCCTTGTCATTATCGAAGGTAGTCTATTGTTCATCTTTTTCTTACTACAATGTGTGTTAGCCTTATCATTATGGATGGTAGTCTATTGTCAAGATTTTAGTTACTCCATTGGATAGTAGCATTGTCAATATGAAAGGTAGTCTATTATTGTAATTTTTGTTATTCCAATGGATGGTAGCCTAGTCAATATGGAAGGTAGTATGTTTTTGAGATTTTTGTTACTCCAATGGATGGTAGCCTTGTCATTATTGAAGGTAATCTATGGTCGAGATTTTTGTTACTCCAATGGATGGTAGCCTTGTCATTATGGAAGGTAGTCTGTCGTTATGATTTTTGTTACTCCAATGGATGGTAGCCTTGTCATTATGGAAGGTAGTTTATTGGTCATATTTTTCTTACTACAATGTGTGTTAGCCTTATCATTATGGAAGGTAGTCTATTGTCAAGATTTCTGTTACTCCATTGGATAGTAGCATTGTCAATATGAAAGGTAGTTTGTTGTTGTGCTTTTTGTTATTCCAATGGATGGTAGCCTAGTCAATATGGAAGGTAGTATGTTTTCGAGAATTTTGTTACTCCAATGGATGGTAGCCTTGTCATTATGGAAGGTAGTCTATTTTCTAGATTTTTGTTACTCCAATGGATGGTAGCCTTGTCATTATGGAAGGTAGTATGTCGTAGAAATTTTTGTTGTTCTAATGGATGGTAGCCTTGTCATTATGAAAGATAGTCTATTGTCGATATTTTTGTTACTCCAATGGATTGTAGCCTTGTCATTATGGAAGGTAGTCTTTTGTCGAAATATTTGTAACTCCAATGGATGGTAGCCTTCTTATTATGGAAGGTAGTCTGTTTTCGAGATTTTTATTACTACAATGGATGGTAGCCTTTTCATTATGGAAGGTAGTCTGTTTACGAGATTTTCGTTACTACAATGGATTGTAGCCTTGTCATTATGGAAGGTTGTCTGTTGTCGATATCTTTGTTACTCCATTGGATTGTAGCCTATTTATTATGGAATGTAGTCTATTGTCGAGATTTTTGTTACTCCAATGGATGGTAGCCTTGTCATTATGGAAGGTAGTCTGTCGTTATGATTTTTGTTACTCCAATGGATGGTAGCCTTGTCATTAACGAAGGTAGTCTATTGTTCATATTTTTCTTACTACAATGTGTGTTAGCCTTATCATTATGGAAGGTAGTCTATTGTCAAGATTTTTGTTACTCCATTGGATAGTAGCATTGTCAATATGAAAGGTAGTCTATTATTGTAATTTTTGTTATTCCAATGGATGGTAGCATAGTCAATACGGAAGGTAGTATGTTTTTGAGATTTTTGTTACTCCAATGGATGGTAGCCTTGTCATTATTGAAGGTAATCTATGGTCGAGATTTTTGTTACTCCAATGGATGGTAGCCTTGTCATTATGGAAGGTAGTCAGTCGTAGAAATTTTTGTTGTTCTAATGGATGGTAGCCTTGTCAATATGAAAGGTAGTCTTTTGTCGAAATTTTTGTTACTCCAATGGATGGTAGCCTTCTTATTATGGAAGGTAGTCTATTGTCGAGATTTTTCTTACTACAATGGATGGTAGCCTTTTCATTATGGAAGGTAGTTTGTTTGCGAGATTTTCGTTACTACAATGGATTGTAGCCTTGTCATCATGGAAGGTTGTCTGTTATCGATATCTTTGTTACTCCATTGGATGGTAGGCTATTCATTATGGAATGTAGTCTATTGTCGAAATTTTTGTTAGTATTATGGATGGTAGCCTTGTCATTATGGAAGGTAGTCTGTTGTCGAGATTTATGTTACTCCATTAGATGGTAGCCTTGTCATTTTGGAAGGTAGTTTGTTGTCATGATTTTTGTTACTCCAATGGATAGTTCCCTTGTCATTATGAAAGTTATTCTATTGTCGAGATTTTTGTTACTACAATGTATGGTAGCCCTGTCATTATGGAAGGTAGTCTGTTGTCGTGATTTTTGTTACTACAATGGATTGTAGCCTTGTCCTTATGGAAGGTAGTCTGTTGTCGATATCTTTGTTACTACAATGTATGTTAGCCTTGTCATTATGGAAGGTAGTTTGGTGTCGAGATTTTTGTTACTCCATTGGATAGTAGCCTAGTCATTATGGAAGGTAGTCTGTAGTTGAGATTTTGGTTATTCCAATAAATTGTAGCCTAGTCATTATGGAAGGTAGTCTGTTTTCGAGATTTTTGTTACTCCAATGGATGGTAGCCTTGTCATTATGGAAGCTAGTCTGTTGTCGGGATTTTTTTTACTCCAATGGATGGTAGCCTTGTCATTATGAAAGGTAGTCTATTGTCGAGATTTTTGTTACTCCAATGGATTGTAGCCTTGTAATTATGGAAGGTAGTCTGTTGTCGATATCTTTGTTACTACAATGTATGTTAGCCTTGTCATTATGGAAGGTAGTCTAGTGTCGAGATTTTTTTTACTCCATTGGATAGTAGCCTAGTAATTATGGAAGGTAGTATGTTGTTGATATTTTTGTTACTCCAATGGATGGTAGCCTACTCATTATGGAAGGTAGTATGTCGTCGAGATTTTTTTTATTCCAATGTATGGTAGCCTTGTCATTATGAAAGGTAGTCTATTGTCGATATTTTTGTTACTCCAATGGATTGTAGCCTTGTCATTATGGAAGGTAGTCTATTTTTGAGATTTTTCTTACTCTAATGGATGGTAGCCTTCTCACTATCGAAGGTAGTCTGTTGTCGAGATTTTTGTTACTACAATGGATGGTAGCCTTGTCATTATGGAAGGTAGTTTGTTGTCGAGATTTTTGTTACTCCAATGGATTGTAGCCTTGCCATTATGGAAGGTTATCTGTTGTCGATATCATTGTTACTACAATGTATGTTAGCCTTGTCATTATGGAAGGTAGTCTGGTGTCGAGATTTTTGTTACTCCATTGGATAATAGCCTAGTCATTATGGAAGGTAGTCTGTTGGTGAGATTTTGGTTATTCCAATGGATGGTAGCCTAGTCATTATGGAAGGTATTGTGTTTTCGAGATTTTTGTTACTCCAATGGATGGTAGCCTTGTCATTATGGAAGGTAGTCTATTGTCGGGATTTTTGTTACTTCAATGGATGGTAGCCTTGTCATTATGGAAGGTAGTCTGTCGTTGATTTTTTTTTATTCCAATTGATGGTAGCCTTGTCAATATGAAATGTAGTCTATTGTCCATATTTTTTTTTCTCCAATGGAATGTATCCTTGTCATTATGGAAGGTAGTCTGTTATCGAGATTTTTCTTACTACAATGGATGGTAGCCTTGTCATTATGGAAGGTAGTCTGTTGTTGAGATTTTGGTTATTCCAATGGATGGTAGCCTAGTCATTATGGAAGGTATTGTGTTTTCGAGATTTTTGTTACTCCAATGGATTGTAGCCTTGTCATTATGGAAGGTAGTCTATTGTCGGGATATTTGTTACTTCAAAGGATGGTAGCCTTGTCATTATGGAAGGTAGTCTGTCGTTGATATTTTTTTTATTCCAATTGATGGTAGCCTTGTCAATATGAAATGTAGTCTATTGTCCATATTTTTTTTTCTCCAATGGAATGTATCCTTGTCATTATGGAAGGTAGTCTGTTATCGAGATTTTTCTTACTACAATGGATGGTAGCCTTGTCATTATGGAAGAAAGTCTGTTGTAGAGATTTTTGTTACTCCAATGGATCGTAGCCTTCTTACTATCAAAGGTAGTTTGTTGTCGAGATTTTTGTTACTACAATGGATGGTTGCCTTGTCATTATGGAAGGTAGTCTGTTGTCGAGATTTTTGTTACTACAATGGATGGTAGCCTTGTCATTATGGAAGGTAGTGTGTTGTTGAGATTTTTGTTATTCCAATGGATGGTAGCCTAGTCATAATGGAAGGTAGTCTGTTTTTGAAATTTTTGTTACTCCAATGGATGGTAGCCTTGTCATTATTGAAGGTAGTTTGTTGTCTAGATTTTTGTTACTCCAATGGATGGTAGCCTTGTCATTATGGAAGGTAGTATGTCGTTGATATTTTTGTTATTCCAATGGATGGTAGCCTTGTCAATATAAAAGGTAGTCTATTGTCCAGATTTTTGTTACTCCAATGGAATGTATCCTTGTCATTATGGAAGGTAGTATGTTGTCTTGATTTTTGTTACTACAATAGATTGTAGCCTTGTCATTATGGAAGGTAGTCTATTGTCTTGATTTTTGTTACTCCAATGGATGGTAGCATTGTCATTATGGAAGGTATTTCATTGTCGAGATTTTTGTTACTCCAATAGATGGTAGCCTTTTCATTATGGAAGGTAGTCTGTCATTGAGATTTTTGTTATTCCAATGGATGGTAGCCTAGTCATTATGGAAGGTAGCCTATTTTTGAGATTTTTATTACTCCAATGGATGGTAGCCTTGTCATTATGGAAGGTAGTTATTGTCAATATTTTTGTTACTCCATTGAATAGTAGGCTAGTCATTATAGAAGGTAGTCTATTGTTGAGATTTTGGTTATTCCAATGGATGGTAGCCTAGTCACTATGGAAGGTAGTCTGTTTTCGAGATTTTTGTTACTCCAATGGATGGTAGCCTTGTCATTATGGAAGGTAGACTGTTGTTGGGATTTTTGTTACTCCAATGGATGGTAGCCTTGTCATTATGGAAGGTAGTCTGTCGTTGATATTTTTGTTATTCCAATTGATGGTAGCCTTGTCAATATGAAATGTAGTCTATTGTCCAGATTTTTGTTACTCCAAAGGAATGTATCTGTGTCATTATGGAAGGTAGTCAGCTATCGAGATTTTTCTTACTACAATGGATGGTAGCCTTGTCATTATGGAAGCTAGTCTGTTATTGAGATTTTTTTTACTCCAATGGATGGTAGCCTTCTTACTATCGAAGGTAGTCTGTTGTCGAGATTTTTGTTACTACAATGGATAGTAGCCTTGTCATTATGGAAGGTAGTCTGTTGTCGAGATATTTGTTACTCCAATGGATGGTGCCTTGTCATTATGGAAGGTAGTCTGTTGTCGATATATTTGTTACTACAATGTATGTTAGCCTTGTCATTATGGAAGGTAGTCTGGTGTCGAGATTTTTTTACTCTATTGGATAGTAGCGTAGTCATTATGGAAGGTAGTATGTTGTTGATATCTTTGTTACTCCAATGGATGGTAGCCTACTCTTTATGGAAGGTAGTCTGTCGTCGAGATTTTTTTTGTTCCAATGGATGGTAGCCTTGTCATTATGAAAGGTAGTCTATTGTCGAGATTTTTGTTACTCCAATGGATTGTATCCTTGTCATTATGGAAGGTAGTCTGTTGTTGAGATTTTTGGTACTCCAATGGATGGTAGCCTTCTTACTATCGAAGGTAGTCTGTTGTCGAGATTTTTAGTACTCCAATGGAATGTATCCTTGTCATTATGGAAGGTAGTGTGTTGTCGTGATTTTTCTTACTATAGTGGATGGTAGCCTTGTCATTATGGAAGGTAGTCTGTTGTCTTGATTTTTGTTACTACAATAGATTGTAGCCTTGTCATTATGGAAGGTAGTGTATTGTCGAGATTTTTGTTACTCCAATGGATGGTAGCATTTTCATTATGAAAGGTAGTCTGTCATTGAGAGTTTTGTTATTCCAATGGATGGTAGCCTAGTCATTATGGAAGGTAGCCTAATTTCAAGATTTTTATTACTTCAATGGATGGTAGCCTTGTCATTATGGAAGGTACTCTGTTGTTGAGATTTTTTTTATTCCAATGAATGGTAGCCTAGTCAATATGGAAGGTAATCTGTTTTCGAGATTTTTGTTACTCCAATGGATGGTAGCCTTTTCATTATGGAAGGTAGTCTATTATCGAGATTTTTGTAACTCCAATGGATGGTAGCCTTTTCATTATGGAAGGTAGTCTATTGTCGAGATTTTTGTTACTCCAATGGATTGTAGCCTTGCCATTATGGAAGGTAGCCTGTTGTCGAGATTTGTGTTACTACAATGGATTGTAGCCTTGTCATTATGGAAGGTAGTCTGTTGTCGAGATTTTTCTTACTATAATGGATTGTAGCCTTGTCATTATAGAAGGTAGTCTATTGTCGAGATTTTTGTTACTACAATGGATGGTAGCCTTGTCATTATGGAAGGTAGTCTGTTGTCTTGATTTTTGTTACTACAATAGATTCTAGCCTTGTCATTATGGAAGGTAGTCTATTGTCAAGATTTTTGTTACTCCAATGGATGGTAGCATTGTCATTATGGAAGGTAGTTTGTTGTCGAGGTTTTTGTTACTCCAATAGATGGTAGCCTTGTCATTATGGAAGATAGTCTGTCATTGTGATTTTTGTTACTCCAATGAATGGTAGCCTTGTCATTATGGAAGGTAGTTTGTTGTTCATATTTTTGTTACTACAATGCATGTTAGCCTTGTCATTATGGAAGGTAGTCTGTTGTCGATATTTTTGTTACTCCGTTGGATAGTAGCCTGATCATTATGGAAGGTAGTATGTTGATGAGATTTTTGTTATTCCAATGGATGGTCGCCTATTCATTATGGAAGTTTGTCTATTTTTGAGATTTTTGTTACTCCAATGGATGGTAGCCTTATCATTATGGAAGGTAGTCTATTGTCGTGATTTTTGTTACTCCAATGGATGGTAGCCTTGTCATTATTGAAGGTAGTTTGTTGTCTAGATTTTTGTTACTCCAATGGATGGTAGCCTTGTCATTATGGAAGGTAGTATGTCGTTGATATTTTTGTTATTCCAATGGATGGTAGCCTTGTCAATATAAAAGGTAGTCTATTGTCCAGATTTTTGTTACTCCAATGGAATGTATCCTTGTCATTATGGAAGGTAGTATGTTGTCTTGATTTTTGTTACTACAATAGATTGTAGCCTTGTCATTATGGAAGGTAGTCTATTGTCTTGATTTTTGTTACTCCAATGGATGGTAGCATTGTCATTATGGAAGGTATTTCATTGTCGAGATTTTTGTTACTCCAATAGATGGTAGCCTTTTCATTATGGAAGGTAGTCTGTCATTGAGATTTTTGTTATTCCAATGGATGGTAGCCTAGTCATTATGGAAGGTAGCCTATTTTTGAGATTTTTATTACTCCAATGGATGGTAGCCTTGTCATTATGGAAGGTAGTCTATTGTCAATATTTTTGTTACTCCATTGAATAGTAGGCTAGTCATTATAGAAGGTAGTCTATTGTTGAGATTTTGGTTATTCCAATGGATGGTAGCCTAGTCACTATGGAAGGTAGTCTGTTTTCGAGATTTTTGTTACTCCAATGGATGGTAGCCTTGTCATTATGGAAGGTAGACTGTTGTTGGGATTTTTGTTACTCCAATGGATGGTAGCCTTGTCATTATGGAAGGTAGTCTGTCGTTGATATTTTTGTTATTCCAATTGATGGTAGCCTTGTCAATATGAAATGTAGTCTATTGTCCAGATTTTTGTTACTCCAAAGGAATGTATCTGTGTCATTATGGAAGGTAGTCAGCTATCGAGATTTTTCTTACTACAATGGATGGTAGCCTTGTCATTATGGAAGCTAGTCTGTTATTGAGATTTTTTTTACTCCAATGGATGGTAGCCTTCTTACTATCGAAGGTAGTCTGTTGTCGAGATTTTTGTTACTACAATGGATAGTAGCCTTGTCATTATGGAAGGTAGTCTGTTGTCGAGATATTTGTTACTCCAATGGATGGTGCCTTGTCATTATGGAAGGTAGTCTGTTGTCGATATATTTGTTACTACAATGTATGTTAGCCTTGTCATTATGGAAGGTAGTCTGGTGTCGAGATTTTTTTACTCTATTGGATAGTAGCGTAGTCATTATGGAAGGTAGTATGTTGTTGATATCTTTGTTACTCCAATGGATGGTAGCCTACTCTTTATGGAAGGTAGTCTGTCGTCGAGATTTTTTTTGTTCCAATGGATGGTAGCCTTGTCATTATGAAAGGTAGTCTATTGTCGAGATTTTTGTTACTCCAATGGATTGTATCCTTGTCATTATGGAAGGTAGTCTGTTGTTGAGATTTTTGGTACTCCAATGGATGGTAGCCTTCTTACTATCGAAGGTAGTCTGTTGTCGAGATTTTTAGTACTCCAATGGAATGTATCCTTGTCATTATGGAAGGTAGTGTGTTGTCGTGATTTTTCTTCCTATAGTGGATGGTAGCCTTGTCATTATGGAAGGTAGTCTGTTGTCTTGATTTTTGTTACTACAATAGATTGTAGCCTTGTCATTATGGAAGGTAGTGTATTGTCGAGATTTTTGTTACTCCAATGGATGGTAGCATTTTCATTATGAAAGGTAGTCTGTCATTGAGAGTTTTGTTATTCCAATGGATGGTAGCCTAGTCATTATGGAAGGTAGCCTAATTTCAAGATTTTTATTACTTCAATGGATGGTAGCCTTGTCATTATGGAAGGTACTCTGTTGTTGAGATTTTTTTTATTCCAATGAATGGTAGCCTAGTCAATATGGAAGGTAATCTGTTTTCGAGATTTTTGTTACTCCAATGGATGGTAGCCTTTTCATTATGGAAGGTAGTCTATTATCGAGATTTTTGTAACTCCAATGGATGGTAGCCTTTTCATTATGGAAGGTAGTCTATTGTCGAGATTTTTGTTACTCCAATGGATTGTAGCCTTGCCATTATGGAAGGTAGCCTGTTGTCGAGATTTGTGTTACTACAATGGATTGTAGCCTTGTCATTATGGAAGGTAGTCTGTTGTCGAGATTTTTCTTACTATAATGGATTGTAGCCTTGTCATTATAGAAGGTAGTCTATTGTCGAGATTTTTGTTACTACAATGGATGGTAGCCTTGTCATTATGGAAGGTAGTCTGTTGTCTTGATTTTTGTTACTACAATAGATTCTAGCCTTGTCATTATGGAAGGTAGTCTATTGTCAAGATTTTTGTTACTCCAATGGATGGTAGCATTGTCATTATGGAAGGTAGTTTGTTGTCGAGGTTTTTGTTACTCCAATAGATGGTAGCCTTGTCATTATGGAAGATAGTCTGTCATTGTGATTTTTGTTACTCCAATGAATGGTAGCCTTGTCATTATGGAAGGTAGTTTGTTGTTCATATTTTTGTTACTACAATGCATGTTAGCCTTGTCATTATGGAAGGTAGTCTGTTGTCGATATTTTTGTTACTCCGTTGGATAGTAGCCTGATCATTATGGAAGGTAGTATGTTGATGAGATTTTTGTTATTCCAATGGATGGTAGCCTATTCATTATGGAAGTTTGTCTATTTTTGAGATTTTTGTTACTCCAATGGATGGTAGCCTTATCATTATGGAAGGTAGTCTATTGTCGTGATTTTTGTTACTCTAATGGATGGTAGCCTTGTAATTATGGAAGGTAGTCTATTATCGAGATTTTTGTTACTCCAATGGATGTTAGCCTTTTCCTTATGGAAGGTAGTCTGTCGTCAAAAATTTTGTTGTTCCAATGGATGGTAGCCTTGTCATTATGAAAGGTAGTCTATTGTCGAGATTTTTGTTACTCCAATGGATTGTAGCCTTGTCATTATGGAAAGTAGTCTATTGTTGAGATTTTTGTTACTCCAATGGATGGTAGCCTTCTTACTATGGAAGGTAGTTTGTTGTCGAGATTTTTCTTACTACAATGGATGGTAGCCTTGTCATTATGGAAGGTAGTCTGTTGTCGAGATTTTTGTTACTCCAATGGATTGTAGCCTTGTCATTATGGAAGGTAGTCTGTTGTCGATATCTTTGTTACTACAATGTATGTTAGCCTTGTCATTATGGAAGGTAGTCTGGTGTCGAGATTTTTTTTACTCCATTGGATAGTAGCCTAGTAATTATGGAAGGTAGTTTGTTGTTGAGATATTTGTTACTCCATTGGATGGTAGCCTACTCTTTATGGAAGGTAGTCTGTCGTCGAGATTTTTTTTGTTCCAATGTATGGTAGCCTTGTCATTATGAAAGGTAGTCTATTGTCGAGATTTTTGTTACTCCAATGGATTGTATCCTTGTCGTTATGGAAGGTAGTCTGTTGTTGAGATTTTTGTTACTCCAATGGATGGTAGCCTTCTTACTATCGAAGGTAGTCTGTTGTCGAGATTTTTGTTACTCCAATGGAATAAATCCTTGTCATTATGGAAGGTAGTCTGTTGTCGTGATTTTTCTTACTACAATGGATGGTAGCCTTGTCATTATGAAAGGTAGTCTATTGTCGAGATTTTTGTTACTCCAATGGATTGTAGCCTTGTCATTATGGAAGGTAGTCTATTTTTGAGATTTTTCTTACTCTAATGGATGGTAGCCTTCTCACTATCGAGGGTAGTCTGTTGTCGAGATTTTTGTTACTACAATGGATGGTAGCCTTGTCATTATGGAAGGTTATCTGTTGTCGATATCATTGTTACTACAATGTATGTTAGCCTTGTCATTATGGAAGGTAGTCTGGTGTCGAGATTTTTGTTACTCCATTGGATAATAGCCTAGTCATTATGGAAGGTAGTCTGTTGTTGAGATTTTGGTTATTCCAATGGATGGTAGCCTAGTCATTATGGAAGGTATTGTGTTTTCGAGATTTTTGTTACTCCAATGGATGGTAGCCTTGTCATTATGGAAGGTAGTCTGTCGTTGTTATTTTTTTTATTCCAATTGATGGTAGCCTTGTCAATATGAAATGTAGTCTATTAACCATATTTTTGTTACTCCAATGGAATGTATCCTTGTCATTTTGGAAGGTAGTATGTTATCGAGATTTTTCTTACTACAATGGATGGTAGCCTTGTCATTATGGAAGGTAGTTTGTTGTAGAGATTTTTGTTACTTCAATGGATGGTAGCCTTCTTACTATCGAAGGTAGTTTGTTGTCGAGATTTTTGTTACTACAATGGATGGTAGCCTTGTCATTATGGAAGGTAGTCTGTTGTCGAGATTTTTGTTACTCCAATGGATTGTAGCCTTGTCATTATGGAAGGTAGTCTATTGTCGATATCTTTGTTAGTACAATGTATGTTAGCCTTGTCATTATGAAAGGTAGTCTGGTGTCGAGATTTTTGTTACTCCATTGGATAGTAGCCTAGTCATTATGGAAGGTAGTCTGTTGTTGAGATTTTTGTTATTCCAATGGATGGTAGCCTATTCATATTGGAAGGTTAGCTGTTTTCGAGATTTTTCTTACTCCAATGGATGGTAGCCTTGTCGTTAAGGAAGGTAGTCAGTTGTCGGGATTTTTGTTACTCCAAAGGATGGTAGCCTTGTCATTATGGAAGGTAGTCTGTCGTTGAAATTTTCTTTATTCAAACGGATGGTAGCCGTGTCATTATGAAAGGTAGTCTATTGTCGAGATTTTTGTTACTCCAATGGATTGTATCCTTATCATAATGGAAGGTAGTCTGTTCTCGATATTTTTGTTACTCCAATGGATGGTACCCTTGTCATTACGGAAGGTAGTCTGTTCCCAAGAATTTTGTTACTACAATGGATGGTAGCCTTGTCATTATGGAAGGTAGTATGTTGTCATGATTTTTGTTACTACAATGGATTGTAGCCTTGTCACTATGGAAGGTAGTCTATTGTCGAAATTTTTTTTACTCCAATGGATGGAAGCATTGTCATTATGGAAGGTAGTTTGTTATCGAGATTTTTGTTACTCCAATAGATGGTAGCCTTGTCATTATGGAAGGTAGTCTGTCGTTATGATTTTTGTTACTCCAATGAATGGTAGACTTGTCATTATGGAAGGTAATCTGTTTTTCATATTTTTGTTACTATAATGCATGTTAGCCTTGTCATTATGGAAGGTAGTCTGTTGTCGATATTTTTGTTACTCCATTGGATAGTAGCCTGGTCATTTTGGAAGGTAGTCTGTTGTTGAGATTTTTGTTATTCCAGTGGATGGTAGCCTCGTCATTATGGAAGTTAGTCTATTTTCGAGAATTTTGTTACTCTAATGGATGGTAGTCAGTTGTCGAAATTTTTGTTACTCCAATGGATGGTAGCCTTGTTATTATGGAAGGTAGTCTATTATCGAGATTTTTGTTACTCCAATGGATGGTAGCCTTTTCATTATGGAAGGTAGTCTGTCGTCGAAATTTTTGTTGTTCCAATGGATGGTAGCCTTGTCATTATGAAAGGTAGTCTGTTGTCGAGATTTTTGTTTCTCCAATGGATTTTAGCCTTGTCATTATGGAAGGTAGTCTATTGTTGAGAGTTTTGTTACTCCAATGGATGGTAGCCTTCTTACAATGGAAGGTAGTCTGTTGTCGAGATTTTTTTTACTACAATGGATGGTAGCCTTGTGATTATGGAAGGTAGTCTGTTGTCGAGAGTTTTGTTACTCCAATGGATTGTAGCCTTGTCATTATGGAAGGTAGTCTGGTGTCGAGATTTTTGTTACTCCATTGAATAGTAGCCTAGTCATATTGGAAGGTAGTTTGTTGTTGAGATTTTTCTTATTCCAATGGATGGTAGCCTAGTAATTATGGAAGGTAGGCTGTTGTCGAGATTTTTCTTACTAAAATGGATGGTAGCCTTGTCATTATAGAAGGTAGTCTGTTGTCGAGATTTTTGTTACTACAATGGATGGTAGCCTTTTCATTATGAAAGGTAGTCTGTTGTCTTAATTTTTGTTACTACAATAGATTGTAGCCTTGTCATTATGGAAGGTAGTCAATTTTCGAGATTTTTGTTACTCCAATGGATGGTAGCATTGTCATTATAGAAGGTAGTTTGTTGTCGAGATTTTTGTTACTCTAATGAATGGTAGCCTTGTCATTATGGAAGGTAGTCTGTTGTTCATATTTTTGTTACTACAATGCATGTTAGTCTTGTCATTATGGAAGGTATTCTGTTGTCGATATTTTTGTTACTCCATTAGATAGTAGCCTTGTCATTATGGAAGGTAGTCTGTTGTTGAGATTTTTGTTATTCCAATGGATGATAGCCTAGTCATTAGGGAAGTTAGTCTATTTTCGAGATTTTTTTACTCCAATGGATGGTAGCCTTGCCATTATAGAAGGTAGTCCATTGTCGAGATTTTTGTTAATCCAATGAATGGTAGCCTTTTCATTATGGAAGGTAGTCTGTCGTCGAAATTTTTGTTGTTCCAATGGATGGTAGCCTTGTCATTATGAAAGGTAGTCTGTTGTCGAGATTTTTGTTTCTCCAATGGATTGTAGCCTTGTCATTATGGAAGGTAGTCTATTGTTGAGATTTTTGTTACTCCAATGGATGGTAGCCTTCTTACAATGGAAGGTAGTATGTTGTCGAGATTTTTTTTACTACAATGGATGGTAGCCTTGTCATTATGGAAGGTAGTCTATTGTCGAGAGTTTTGTTACTCCAATGGATTGTAGCCTTGTCATTATGGAAGATAGTCTATTATCGATATCTTTGTTACTACAATTCATGTTAGCCTTGTCATTATGGAAGGTAGTCCGGTGTCGAGATTTTTGTTACTCCATTGGATAGTAGCCTAGTCATTATGGAAGGTAGTGTGTTGTTGAGATTTTTGTTATTCCAATGGATGGTAGCCTAGTCATTATGGAAGGTAGTCTGTTTTTGAAATTTTTGTTACTCCAATGGATGGTAGCCTTGTCATTATTGAAGGTAGTTTGTTGTCTAGATTTTTGTTACTCCAATGGATGGTAGCCTTGTCATTATGGAAGGTAGTATGTCGTTGATATTTTTGTTATTCCAATGGATGGTAGCCTTGTCAATATAAAAGGTAGTCTATTGTCCAGATTTTGGTTACTCCAATGGAATGTATCCTTGTCATTATGGAAGGTAGTCTGTTGTCTTGATTTTTGTTACTACAATAGATTGTAGCCTTGTCATTATGGAAGGTAGTCTATTGTCGAGATTTTTGTTACTCCAATGGATGGTAGCATTGTCATTATGGAAGGTATTTCATTGTCGAGATTTTTGTTACTCCAATAGATGGTAGCCTTTTCATTATGGAAGGTAGTCTGTCATTGAGATTTTTGTTATTCCAATGGATGGTAGCCTAGTCATTATGGAAGGTAGCCTATTTTTGAGATTTTTATTACTCCAATGGATGGTAGCCTTGTCATTATGGAAGGTAGTCTATTGTCAATATTTTTGTTACTCCATTGGATAGTAGGCTAGTCATTATGGAAGGTAGTCTATTGTTGAGATTTTGGTTATTCCAATGGATGGTAGCATAGTCATTATGGAAGGTAGTCTGTTTTCGAGATTTTTGTTACTCCAATGCATGGTAGCCTTGTCATTATGGAAGGTAGTGTGTTGTTGAGATTTTTGTTATTCCAATGGATGGTAGCCTAGTCATTATGGAAGGTAGTCTGTTTTTGAAATTTTTGTTACTCCAATGGATGGTAGCCTTGTCATTATTGAAGGTAGTTTGTTGTCTAGATTTTTGTTACTCCAATGGATGGTAGCCTTGTCATTATGGAAGGTAGTATGTCGTTGATATTTTTATTATTCCAATGGATGGTAGCCTTGTCAATATAAAAGGTAGTCTATTGTCCAGATTTTTGTTACTCCAATGGAATGTATCCTTGTCATTATGGAAGGTAGTGTGTTGTCTTGATTTTTGTTACTACAATAGATTGTAGCCTTGTCATTATGGAAGGTAGTCTATTGTCGAGATTTTTGTTACTCCAATGGATGGTAGCATTGTCATTATGGAAGGTATTTCATTGTCGAGATTTTTGTTACTCCAATAGATGGTAGCCTTTTCATTATGGAAGGTAGTCTGTCATTGAGATTTTTGTTATTCCAATGGATGGTAGCCTAGTCATTATGGAAGGTAGCCTATTTTTGAGATTTTTATTACTCCAATGGATGGTAGCCTTGTCATTATGGAAGGTAGTCTATTGTCAATATTTTTGTTACTCCTTTGGATAGTAGGCTAGTCATTATGGAAGGTAGTCTATTGTTGAGATTTTGGTTATTCCAATGGATGGTAGCATAGTCATTATGGAAGGTAGTCTGTTTTCGAGATTTTTGTTACTCCAATGGATGGTAGCCTTGTCATTATGGAAGGTAGTCTGGTGTCGAGATTTTTGTTACTCCATTGGATAGTAGCCTAGTCATATTGGAAGGTAGTTTGTTGTTGAGATTTTTCTTATTCCAATGGATGGTAGCCTAGTCATTATGGAAGGTAGGCTATTGTCGAGATTTTTCTTACTAAAATGGATGGTAGCCTTGTCATTATAGAAGGTAGTCTGTTGTCGAGATTTTTGTTACTACAATGGATGGTAGCCTTTTCATTATGAAAGGTAGCCTGTTGTCTTAATTTTTGTTACTACAATAGATTGTAGCCTTGTCATTATGGAAGGTAGTCTATTGTTGAGATTTTTGTTACTCCAATGGATGGTAGCCTTCTTACAATGGAAGGTAGTATGTTGTCGAGATTTTTTTTACTACAATGGATGGTAGCCTTGTCATTATGGAAGGTAGTCTATTGTCGAGAGTTTTGTTACTCCAATGGATTGTAGCCTTGTCATTATGGAAGGTAGTGTGTTGTTGAGATTTTTGTTATTCCAATGGATGGTAGCCTAGTCATTATGGAAGGTAGTCTGTTTTTGAAATTTTTGTTACTCCAATGGATGGTAGCCTTGTCATTATTGAAGGTAGTTTGTTGTCTAGATTTTTGTTACTCCAATGGATGGTAGCCTTGTCATTATGGAACGTAGTATGTCGTTGATATTTTTGTTATTCCAATGGATGGTAGCCTTGTCAATATAAAAGGTAGTCTATTGTCCAGATTTTTGTTACTCCAATGGAATGTATCCTTGTCATTATGGAAGGTAGTCTGTTGTCTTGATTTTTGTTACTACAATAGATTGTAGCCTTGTCATTATGGAAGGTAGTCTATTGTCGAGATTTTTGTTACTCCAATGGATGGTAGCATTGTCATTATGGAAGGTATTTCATTGTCGAGATTTTTGTTACTCCAATAGATGGTAGCCTTTTCATTATGGAAGGTAGTCTGTCATTGAGATTTTTGTTATTCCAATGGATGGTAGCCTAGTCATTATGGAAGGTAGCCTATTTTTGAGATTTTTATTACTCCAATGGATGGTAGCCTTGTCATTATGGAAGGTAGTCTATTGTCAATATTTTTGTTACTCCATTGGATAGTAGGCTAGTCATTATGGAAGGTAGTCTATTGTTGAGATTTTGGTTATTCCAATGGATGGTAGCATAGTCATTATGGAAGGTAGTCTGTTTTCGAGATTTTTGTTACTCCAATGGATGGTAGCCTTGTCATTATGGAAGGTAGTGTGGTGTCGAGATTTTTGTTACTCCATTGGATAGTAGCCTAGTCATATTGGAAGGTAGTTTGTTGTTGAGATTTTTCTTATTCCAATGGATGGTAGCCTAGTCATTATGGAAGGTAGGCTGTTGTCGAGATTTTTCTTACTAAAATGGATGGTAGCCTTGTCATTATAGAAGGTAGTCTGTTGTCGAGATTTTTGTTACTATAATGGATGGTAGCCTTTTCATTATGAAAGGTAGTCTGTTGTCTTAATTTTTCTTACTACAATAGATTGTAGCCTTGTCATTATGGAAGGTAGTCAATTGTCGAGATTTTTGTTACTCCAATGGATGGTAGCATTGTCATTATGGAAGGTAGTCTGTCGTCGAAATTTTTGTTGTTCCAATGGATGGTAGCCTTGTCATTATGGAAGGTAGTCTATTGTCGAGAGTTTTGTTACTCCAATGGATTATAGCCTTGTCATTATGGAAGGTAGTCTATTGTCGATATCTTTGTTACTACAATTCATGTTAGCCTTGTCATTATGGAAGGTAGTCCGGTGTCGAGATTTTTGTTACTCCATTGGATAGTAGCCTAGTCATTATGGAAGGTAGTGTGTTGTTGAGATTTTTGTTATTCCAATGGATGGTAGCCTAGTCATTATGGAAGGTAGTCTGTTTTTGAAATTTTTGTTACTCCAATGGATGGTAGCCTTGTCATTATTGAAGGTAGTTTTTTGTCTAGATTTTTGTTACTCCAATGGATGGTAGCCTTGTCATTATGGAAGGTAGTATGTCGTTGATATTTTTGTTATTCCAATGGATGGTAGCCTTGTCAATATAAAAGGTAGTCTATTGTCCAGATTTTTGTTATTCCAATGGAATGTATCCTTGTCATTATGGAAGGTAGTCTGTTGTCTTGATTTTTGTTACTCCAATGGATGGTAGCATTGTCATTATGGAAGGTATTTCATTGTCGAGATTTTTGTTACTCCAATAGATGGTAGCCTTTTCATTATGGAAGGTAGTCTGTCATTGAGATTTTTGTTATTCCAATGGATGGTAGCCTAGTCATTATGGAAGGTAGCCTATTTTTGAGATTTTTATTACTCCAATGGATGGTAGCCTTGTCATTATGGAAGGTAGTCTATTGTCAATATTTTTGTTACTCCATTGAATAGTAGGCTAGTCATTATGGAAGGTAGTCTATTGTTGAGATTTAGGTTATAACAATGGATGGTAGCCTAGTCATTATGGAAGGTAGTCTGTTTTCGAGATTTTTGTTACTCCAATGGATGGTAGCCTTGTCATTATGGAAGGTAGACTGTTGTCGGGATTTTTGTTACTCCAATAGATGGTAGCCTTGTCATTATGGAAGGTAGTCTGTCGTTGATATTTTTGTTATTCCAATTGATGGTAGCCTTGTCAATATGAAATGTAGTCTATTGTCCAGATTTTTGTTACTCCAAAGGAATGTATCCGTGTCATTATGGAAGGTAGTCAGCTATCGAGATTTTTCTTACTACAATGGATGGTAGCCTTGTCATTATGGAAGCTAGTCTATTATTGAGATTTTTTTTACTCCAATGGATGGTAGCCTTCTTACTATCGAAGGTAGTCAGTTGTCGAGATTTTTATTACTCCAATGGAATGTATCCTTGTCATTATGGAAGGTAGTCTGTTGTCGAGATTTTTCTTACTATAGTGGATGGTAGCCTTGTCATTATGGAAGGTAGTCTGTTGTCTTGATTTTTGTTACTACAATAGATTGTAGCCTTGTCATTATGGAAGGTAGTGTATTGTCGAGATTTTTGTTACTCCAATGGATGGTAGCATTTTCATTATGAAAGGTAGTCTGTCATTGAGAGTTTTGTTATTCCAATGGATGGTAGCCTAGTCATTATGGAAGGTAGCCTAATTTCAAGATTTTTATTACTTTAATGGATGGTAGCCTTGTCATTATGGAAGGTACTCTGTTGTTGAAATTTTTTTTATTCCAATGAATGGTAGCCTAGTCAATATGGAAGGTAATCTGTTTTCGAGATTTTTGTTATTCCAATGGATGGTAGCCTTTTCATTATGGAAGGTAGTCTATTATCGAGATTTTTGTAACTCCAATGGATGGTAGCCTTTTCATTATGGAAGGTAGTCTGTCGTCGAAATTTTTGTTGTTCCAATGGATGGTAGCCTTGTCATTATGAAAGGTAGTCTATTGTCGAGATTTTTGTTACTCCAATGGATTGTAGCCTTGCCATTATGGAAGGTAGCCTGTTGTCGAGATTTGTGTTACTACAATGGATTGTAGCCTTGTCATTATGGAAGGTAGTCTGTTGTCGAGATTTTTCTTACTATAATGGATTGTATCCTTGTCATTATGGAAGGTAGTCTGTTGTCGAGATTTTTGTTACTACAATGGATGGTAGCCTTGTCATTATGGAAGGTAGTCTGGTGTCGAGATTTTTGTTACTCCATTGGATAGTAGCCTAGTCATATTGGAAGGTAGTTTGTTGTTGAGATTTTTCTTATTCCAATGGATGGTAGCCTAGTCACTATGGAAGGTAGGCTGTTGTCGAGATTTTTCTTACTAAAATTGATGGTAGCCTTGTCATTATAGAAGGTAGTCTGTTGTCGAGATTTTTGTTACTATAATGGATGGTAGCCTTTTCATTATGAAAGGTAGTCTGTTGTCTTAATTTTTGTTACTACAATAGATTGTAGCCTTGTCATTATGGAAGGTAGTCAATTGTCGAGATTTTTGTTACTCCAATGGATGGTAGCATTGTCATTATGGAAGGTAGTCTGTCGTCGAAATTTTTGTTGTTCCAATGGATGGTAGCCTTGTCATTATGGAAGGTAGTCTATTGTCGAGAGTTTTGTTACTCCAATGGATTATAGCCTTGTCATTATGGAAGGTAGTCTATTGTCGATATCTTTGTTACTACAATTCATGTTAGCCTTGTCATTATAGAAGGTAGTCCGGTGTCGAGATTTTTGTTACTCCATTGGATAGTAGCCTAGTCATTATGGAAGGTAGTGTGTTGTTGAGATTTTTGTTATTCCAATGGATGGTAGCCTAGTCATTATTGAAGGTAGTCTGTTTTTGAAATTTTTGTTACTCCAATGGATGGTAGCCTTGTCATTATTGAAGGTAGTTTGTTGTCTAGATTTTTGTTACTCCAATGGATGGTAGCCTTGTCATTATGGAAGGTAGTATGTCGTTGATATTTTTGTTATTCCAATGGATGGTAGCCTTGTCAATATAAAAGGTAGTCTATTGTCCAGATTTTTGTTATTCCAATGGAATGTATCCTTGTTATTATGGAAGGTAGTCTGTTGTCTTGATTTTTGTTACTACAATAGATTGTAGCCTTGTCATTATGGAAGGTAGTCTATTGTCGAGATTTTTGTTACTCCAATGGATGGTAGCATTGTCATTATGGAAGGTATTTCATTGTCGAGATTTTTGTTACTCCAATAGATGGTAGCCTTTTCATTATGGAAGGTAGTCTGTCATTGAGATTTTTGTTATTCCAATGGATGGTAGCCTAGTCATTATGGAAGGTAGCCTATTTTTGAGATTTTTATTACTCCAATGGATGGTAGCCTTGTCATTATGGAAGGTAGTCTATTGTCAATATTTTTGTTACTCCATTGGATAGTAGGCTAGTCATTATGGAAGGTAGTCTATTGTTGAGATTTTGGTTATTCCAATGGATGGTAGCATAGTCATTATGGAAGGTAGTCTGTTTTCGAGATTTTTGTTACTCCAATGGATGGTAGCCTAGTCATTATGGAAGGTAGTGTGTTGTTGAGATTTTTGTTATTCCAATGGATGGTAGCCTAGTCATTATGGAAGGTAGTCTGTTTTTGAAATTTTTGTTACTCCAATGGATGGTAGCCTTGTCATTATTGAAGGTAGTTTGTTGTCTAGATTTTTGTTACTCCAATGGATGGTAGCCTTGTCATTATGGAACGTAGTATGTCGTTGATATTTTTGTTATTCCAATGGATGGTAGCCTTGTCAATATAAAAGGTAGTCTATTGTCCAGATTTTTGTTACTCCAATGGAATGTATCCTTGTCATTATGGAAGGTAGTCTGTTGTCTTGATTTTTGTTACTACAATAGATTGTAGCCTTGTCATTATGGAAGGTAGTCTATTGTCGAGATTTTTGTTACTCCAATGGATGGTAGCATTGTCATTATGGAAGGTATTTTCATTGTCGAGATTTTTGTTACTCCAATAGATGGTAGCCTTTTCATTATGGAAGGTAGTCTGTCATTGAGATTTTTGTTATTCCAATGGATGGTAGCCTAGTCATTATGGAAGGTAGCCTATTTTTGAGATTTTTATTACTCCAATAGATGGTAGCCTTGTCATTATTGAAGGTAGTTTTTTGTCTAGATTTTTGTTACTCCAATGGATGGTAGCCTTGTCATTATGGAAGGTAGTATGTCGTTGATATTTTTGTTATTCCAATGGATGGTAGCCTTGTCAATATAAAAGGTAGTCTATTGTCCAGATTTTTGTTATTCCAATGGAATGTATCCTTGTCATTATGGAAGGTAGTCTGTTGTCTTGATTTTTGTTACTCCAATGGATGGTAGCATTGTCATTATGGAAGGTATTTCATTGTCGAGATTTTTGTTACTCCAATAGATGGTAGCCTTTTCATTATGGAAGGTAGTCTGTCATTGAGATTTTTGTTATTCCAATGGATGGTAGCCTAGTCATTATGGAAGGTAGCCTATTTTTGAGATTTTTATTACTCCAATGGATGGTAGCCTTGTCATTATGGAAGGTAGTCTATTGTCAATATTTTTGTTACTCCATTGAATAGTAGGCTAGTCATTATGGAAGGTAGTCTATTGTTGAGATTTAGGTTATAACAATGGATGGTAGCCTAGTCATTATGGAAGGTAGTCTGTTTTCGAGATTTTTGTTACTCCAATGGATGGTAGCCTTGTCATTATGGAAGGTAGACTGTTGTCGGGATTTTTGTTACTCCAATAGATGGTAGCCTTGTCATTATGGAAGGTAGTCTGTCGTTGATATTTTTGTTATTCCAATTGATGGTAGCCTTGTCAATATGAAATGTAGTCTATTGTCCAGATTTTTGTTACTCCAAAGGAATGTATCCGTGTCATTATGGAAGGTAGTCAGCTATCGAGATTTTTCTTACTACAATGGATGGTAGCCTTGTCATTATGGAAGCTAGTCTATTATTGAGATTTTTTTTACTCCAATGGATGGTAGCCTTCTTACTATCGAAGGTAGTCAGTTGTCGAGATTTTTATTACTCCAATGGAATGTATCCTTGTCATTATGGAAGGTAGTCTGTTGTCGAGATTTTTCTTACTATAGTGGATGGTAGCCTTGTCATTATGGAAGGTAGTCTGTTGTCTTGATTTTTGTTACTACAATAGATTGTAGCCTTGTCATTATGGAAGGTAGTGTATTGTCGAGATTTTTGTTACTCCAATGGATGGTAGCATTTTCATTATGAAAGGTAGTCTGTCATTGAGAGTTTTGTTATTCCAATGGATGGTAGCCTAGTCATTATGGAAGGTAGCCTAATTTCAAGATTTTTATTACTTTAATGGATGGTAGCCTTGTCATTATGGAAGGTACTCTGTTGTTGAAATTTTTTTTATTCCAATGAATGGTAGCCTAGTCAATATGGAAGGTAATCTGTTTTCGAGATTTTTGTTATTCCAATGGATGGTAGCCTTTTCATTATGGAAGGTAGTCTATTATCGAGATTTTTGTAACTCCAATGGATGGTAGCCTTTTCATTATGGAAGGTAGTCTGTCGTCGAAATTTTTGTTGTTCCAATGGATGGTAGCCTTGTCATTATGAAAGGTAGTCTATTGTCGAGATTTTTGTTACTCCAATGGATTGTAGCCTTGCCATTATGGAAGGTAGCCTGTTGTCGAGATTTGTGTTACTACAATGGATTGTAGCCTTGTCATTATGGAAGGTAGTCTGTTGTCGAGATTTTTCTTACTATAATGGATTGTATCCTTGTCATTATGGAAGGTAGTCTGTTGTCGAGATTTTTGTTACTACAATGGATGGTAGCCTTGTCATTATGGAAGGTAGTCTGGTGTCGAGATTTTTGTTACTCCATTGGATAGTAGCCTAGTCATATTGGAAGGTAGTTTGTTGTTGAGATTTTTCTTATTCCAATGGATGGTAGCCTAGTCACTATGGAAGGTAGGCTGTTGTCGAGATTTTTCTTACTAAAATGGATGGTAGCCTTATCATTATAGAAGGTAGTCTGTTGTCGAGATTTTTGTTACTATAATGGATGGTAGCCTTTTCATTATGAAAGGTAGTCTGTTGTCTTAATTTTTGTTACTACAATAGATTGTAGCCTTGTCATTATGGAAGGTAGTCAATTGTCGAGATTTTTGTTACTCCAATGGATGGTAGCATTGTCATTATGGAAGGTAGTCTGTCGTCGAAATTTTTGTTGTTCCAATGGATGGTAGCCTTGTCATTATGGAAGGTAGTCTATTGTCGAGAGTTTTGTTACTCCAATGGATTATAGCCTTGTCATTATGGAAGGTAGTCTATTGTCGATATCTTTGTTACTACAATTCATGTTAGCCTTGTCATTATGGAAGGTAGTCCGGTGTCGAGATTTTTGTTACTCCATTGGATAGTAGCCTAGTCATTATGGAAGGTAGTGTGTTGTTGAGATTTTTGTTATTCCAATGGATGGTAGCCTAGTCATTATTGAAGGTAGTCTGTTTTTGAAATTTTTGTTACTCCAATGGATGGTAGCCTTGTCATTATTGAAGGTAGTTTGTTGTCTAGATTTTTGTTACTCCAATGGATGGTAGCCTTGTCATTATGGAAGGTAGTATGTCGTTGATATTTTTGTTATTCCAATGGATGGTAGCCTTGTCAATATAAAAGGTAGTCTATTGTCCAGATTTTTGTTATTCCAATGGAATGTATCCTTGTTATTATGGAAGGTAGTCTGTTGTCTTGATTTTTGTTACTACAATATATTGTAGCCTTGTCATTATGGAAGGTAGTCTATTGTCGAGATTTTTGTTACTCCAATGGATGGTAGCATTGTCATTATGGAAGGTATTTCATTGTCGAGATTTTTGTTACTCCAATAGATGGTAGCCTTTTCATTATGGAAGGTAGTCTGTCATTGAGATTTTTGTTATTCCAATGGATGGTAGCCTAGTCATTATGGAAGGTAGCCTATTTTTGAGATTTTTATTACTCCAATGGATGGTAGCCTTGTCATTATGGAAGGTAGTCTATTGTCAATATTTTTGTTACTCCATTGGATAGTAGGCTAGTCATTATGGAAGGTAGTCTATTGTTGAGATTTTGGTTATTCCAATGGATGGTAGCATAGTCATTATGGAAGGTAGTCTGTTTTCGAGATTTTTGTTACTCCAATGGATGGTAGCCTAGTCATTATGGAAGGTAGTGTGTTGTTGAGATTTTTGTTATTCCAATGGATGGTAGCCTAGTCATTATGGAAGGTAGTCTGTTTTTGAAATTTTTGTTACTCCAATGGATGGTAGCCTTGTCATTATTGAAGGTAGTTTGTTGTCTAGATTTTTGTTACTCCAATGGATGGTAGCCTTGTCATTATGGAACGTAGTATGTCGTTGATATTTTTGTTATTCCAATGGATGGTAGCCTTGTCAATATAAAAGGTAGTCTATTGTCCAGATTTTTGTTACTCCAATGGAATGTATCCTTGTCATTATGGAAGGTAGTCTGTTGTCTTGATTTTTGTTACTACAATAGATTGTAGCCTTGTCATTATGGAAGGTAGTCTATTGTCGAGATTTTTGTTACTCCAATGGATGGTAGCATTGTCATTATGGAAGGTATTTCATTGTCGAGATTTTTGTTACTCCAATAGATGGTAGCCTTTTCATTATGGAAGGTAGTCTGTCATTGAGATTTTTGTTATTCCAATGGATGGTAGCCTAGTCATTATGGAAGGTAGCCTATTTTTGAGATTTTTATTACTCCAATGGATGGTAGCCTTGTCATTATGGAAGGTAGTCTATTGTCAATATTTTTGTTACTCCATTGGATAGTAGGCTAGTCATTATGGAAGGTAGTCTATTGTTGAGATTTTGGTTATTCCAATGGATGGTAGCATAGTCATTATGGAAGGTAGTCTGTTTTCGAGATTTTTGTTACTCCAATGGATGGTAGCCTTGTCATTATGGAAGGTAGTCTGGTGTCGAGATTTTTGTTACTCCATTGGATAGTAGCCTAGTCATATTGGAAGGTAGTTTGTTGTTGAGATTTTTCTTATTCCAATGGATGGTAGCCTAGTCATTATGGAAGGTAGGCTGTTGTCGAGATTTTTCTTACTAAAATGGATGGTAGCCTTGTCATTATAGAAGGTAGTCTGTTGTCGAGATTTTTGTTACTATAATGGATGGTAGCCTTTTCATTATGAAAGGTAGTCTGTTGTCTTAATTTTTGTTACTACAATAGATTGTAGCCTTGTCATTATGGAAGGTAGTCAATTGTCGAGATTTTTGTTACTCCAATGGATGGTAGCATTGTCATTATGGAAGGTAGTCTGTCGTCGAAATTTTTGTTGTTCCAATGGATGGTAGCCTTGTCATAATGGAAGGTAGTCTATTGTCGAGAGTTTTGTTACTCCAATGGATTATAGCCTTGTCATTATGGAAGGTAGTCTATTGTCGATATCTTTGTTACTACAATTCATGTTAGCCTTGTCATTATGGAAGGTAGTCCGGTGTCGAGATTTTTGTTACTCCATTGGATAGTAGCCTAGTCATTATGGAAGGTAGTGTGTTGTTGAGATTTTTGTTATTCCAATGGATGGTAGCCTAGTCATTATGGAAGGTAGTCTGTTTTTGAAATTTTTGTTACTCCAATGGATGGTAGCCTTGTCATTATTGAAGGTAGTTTTTTGTCTAGATTTTTGTTACTCCAATGGATGGTAGCCTTGTCATTATGGAAGGTAGTATGTCGTTGATATTTTTGTTATTCCAATGGATGGTAGCCTTGTCAATATAAAAGGTAGTCTATTGTCCAGATTTTTGTTATTCCAATGGAATGTATCCTTGTCATTATGGAAGGTAGTTTGTTGTCTTGATTTTTGTTACTCCAATGGATGGTAGCATTGTCATTATGGAAGGTATTTCATTGTCGAGATTTTTGTTACTCCAATAGATGGTAGCCTTTTCATTATGGAAGGTAGTCTGTCATTGAGATTTTTGTTATTCCAATGGATGGTAGCCTAGTCATTATGGAAGGTAGCCTATTTTTGAGATTTTTATTACTCCAATGGATGGTAGCCTTGTCATTATGGAAGGTAGTCTATTGTCAATATTTTTGTTACTCCATTGAATAGTAGGCTAGTCATTATGGAAGGTAGTCTATTGTTGAGATTTAGGTTATAACAATGGATGGTAACCTAGTCATTATGGAAGGTAGTCTGTTTTCGAGATTTTTGTTACTCCAATGGATGGTAGCCTTGTCATTATGGAAGGTAGACTGTTGTCGGGATTTTTGTTACTCCAATGGATGGTAGCCTTGTCATTATGGAAGGTAGTCTGTCGTTGATATTTTTGTTATTCCAATTGATGGTAGCCTTGTCAATATGAAATGTAGTCTATTGTCCAGATTTTTGTTACTCCAAAGGAATGTATCCGTGTCATTATGGAAGGTAGTCAGCTATCGAGATTTTTCTTACTACAATGGATGGTAGCCTTGTCATTATGGAAGCTAGTCTGTTATTGAGATTTTTTTTACTCCAATGGATGGTAGCCTTCTTACTATCGAAGGTAGTCAGTTGTCGAGATTTTTATTACTCCAATGGAATGTATCCTTGTCATTATGGAAGGTAGTCTGTTGTCGAGATTTTTCTTACTATAGTGGATGGTAGCCTTGTCATTATGGAAGGTAGTCTGTTGTCTTGATTTTTGTTACTACAATAGATTGTAGCCTTGTCATTATGGAAGGTAGTGTATTGTCGAGATTTTTGTTACTCCAATGGATGGTAGCATTTTCATTATGAAAGGTAGTCTGTCATTGAGAGTTTTGTTATTCCAATGGATGGTAGCCTAGTCAATATGGAAGGTAGCCTAATTTCAAGATTTTTATTACTTTAATGGATGGTAGCCTTGTCATTATGGAAGGTACTCTGTTGTTGAAATTTTTTTTATTCCAATGAATGGTAGCCTAGTCAATATGGAAGGTAATCTGTTTTCGAGATTTTTGTTATTCCAATGGATGGTAGCCTTTTCATTATGGAAGGTAGTCTATTATCGAGATTTTTGTAACTCCAATGGATGGTAGCCTTTTCATTATGGAAGGTAGTCTGTCGTCGAAATTTTTGTTGTTCCAATGGATGGTAGCCTTGTCATTATGAAAGGTAGTCTATTGTCGAGATTTTTGTTACTCCAATGGATTGTAGCCTTGCCATTATGGAAGGTAGCCTGTTGTCGAGATTTGTGTTACTACAATGGATTGTAGCCTTGTCATTATGGAAGGTAGTCTGTTGTCGAGATTTTTCTTACTATAATGGATTGTAGCCTTGTCATTATGGAAGGTAGTCTGTTGTCGAGATTTTTGTTACTACAATGGATGGTAGCCTTGTCATTATGGAAGGTAGTCTGGTGTCGAGATTTTTGTTACTCCATTGGATAGTAGCCTAGTCATATTGGAAGGTAGTTTGTTGTTGAGATTTTTCTTATTCCAATGGATGGTAGCCTAGTCATTATGGAAGGTAGGCTGTTGTCGAGATTTTTCTTACTAAAATGGATGGTAGCCTTGTCATTATAGAAGGTAGTCTATTGTCGAGATTTTTGTTACTATAATGGATGGTAGCCTTTTCATTATGAAAGGTAGTCTGTTATCTTAATTTTTGTTACTACAATAGATTGTAGCCTTGTCATTATGGAAGGTAGTCAATTGTCGAGATTTTTGTTACTCCAATGGATGGTAGCATTGTCATTATGGAAGGTAGTCTGTCGTCGAAATTTTTGTTGTTCCAATGGATGGTAGCCTTGTCATTATGGAAGGTAGTCTATTGTCGAGAGTTTTGTTACTCCAATGGATTGTAGCCTTATCATTATGGAAGGTAGTCTATTGTCGATATCTTTGTTACTACAATTCATGTTAGCCTTGTCATTATGGAAGGTAGTCCGGTGTCGAGATTTTTGTTACTCCATTGGATAGTAGCCTAGTCATTATGGAAGGTAGTGTGTTGTTGAGATTTTTGTTATTCCAATGGATGGTAGCCTAGTCATTATGGAAGGTAGTCTGTTTTTGAAATTTTTGTTACTCCAATGGATGGTAGCCTTGTCATTATTGAAGGTAGTTTGTTGTCTAGATTTTTGTTACTCCAATGGATGGTAGCCTTGTCATTATGGAAGGTAGTATGTCGTTGATATTTTTGTTATTCCAATGGATGGTAGCCTTGTCAATATAAAAGGTAGTCTATTGTCCAGATTTTTGTTATTCCAATGGAATGTATCCTTGTCATTATGGAAGGTAGTCTGTTGTCTTGATTTTTGTTACTCCAATGGATGGTAGCATTGTCATTATGGAAGGTATTTCATTATCGAGATTTTTGTTACTCCAATAGATGGTAGCCTTTTCATTATGGAAGGTAGTCTGTCATTGAGATTTTTGTTATTCCAATGGATGGTAGCCTAGTCATTATGGAAGGTAGCCTATTTTTGAGATTTTTATTACTCCAATGGATGGTAGCCTTGTCATTATGGAAGGTAGTCTATTGTCAATATTTTTGTTACTCCATTGAATAGTAGGCTAGTCATTATGGAAGGTAGTCTGTTTTTGAAATTTTTGTTACTCCAATGGATGGTAGCCTTGTCATTATTGAAGGTAGTTTGTTGTCTAGATTTTTGTTACTCCAATGGATGGTAGCCTTGTCATTATGGAAGGTAGTATGTCGTTGATATTTTTGTTATTCCAATGGATGGTAGCCTTGTCAATATAAAAGGTAGTCTATTGTCCAGATTTTTGTTATTCCAATGAAATGTATCCTTGTCATTATGGAAGGTAGTCTGTTGTCTTGATTTTTGTTACTCCAATGGATTGTAGCATTGTCATTATGGAAGGTATTTCATTATCGAGATTTTTGTTACTCCAATAGATGGTAGCCTTTTCATTATGGAAGGTAGTCTGTCATTGAGATTTTTGTTATTCCAATGGATGGTAGCCTAGTCATTATGGAAGGTAGCCTATTTTTGAGATTTTTATTACTCCAATGGATGGTAGCCTTGTCATTATGGAAGGTAGTCTATTGTCAATATTTTTGTTACTCCATTGGATAGTAGGCTAGTCATTATGGAAGGTAGTCTATTGTTGAGATTTTGGTTATTCCAATGGATGGTAGCATAGTCATTATGGAAGGTAGTCTGTTTTCGAGATTTTGGTTACTCCAATGGATGGTAGCCTTGTCATTATGGAAGGTAGTCTGGTGTCGAGATTTTTGTTACTCCATTGGATAGTAGCCTAGTCATATTGGAAGGTAGTTTGTTGTTGAGATTTTTCTTATTCCAATGGATGGTAGCCTAGTCATTATGGAAGGTAGGCTGTTGTCGAGATTTTTCTTACTAAAATGGATGGTAGCCTTGTCATTATAGAAGGTAGTCTGTTGTCGAGATTTTTGTTACTATAATGGATGGTAGCCTTTTCATTATGAAAGGTAGTCTGTTGTCTTAATTTTTGTTACTACAATAGATTGTAGCCTTGTCATTATGGAAGGTAGTCAATTGTCGAGATTTTTGTTACTCCAATGGATGGTAGCATTGTCATTATGGAAGGTAGTCTGTCGTCGAAATTTTTGTTGTTCCAATGGATGGTAGCCTTGTCATTATGGAAGGTAGTCTATTGTCGAGAGTTTTGTTACTCCAATGGATTATAGCCTTGTCATTGTGGAAGGTTGTCTATTGTCGATATCTTTGTTACTACAATTCATGTTAGCCTTGTCATTATGGAAGGTAGTCCGGTGTCGAGATTTTTGTTACTCCATTGGATAGTAGCCTAGTCATTATGGAAGGTAGTGTGTTGTTGAGATTTTTGTTATTCCAATGGATGGTAGCCTAGTCATTATGGAAGGTAGTCTGTTTTTGAAATTTTTGTTACTCCAATGGATGGTAGCCTTGTCATTATTGAAGGTAGTTTTTTGTCTAGATTTTTGTTACTCCAATGGATGGTAGCCTTGTCATTATGGAAGGTAGTATGTCGTTGATATTTTTGTTATTCCAATGGATGGTAGCCTTGTCAATATAAAAGGTAGTCTATTGTCCAGATTTTTGTTATTCCAATGGAATGTATCCTTGTCATTATGGAAGGTAGTCTGTTGTCTTGATTTTTGTTACTCCAATGGATGGTAGCATTGTCATTATGGAAGGTATTTCATTGTCGAGATTTTTGTTACTCCAATAGATGGTAGCCTTTTCATTATGGAAGGTAGTCTGTCATTGAGATTTTTGTTATTCCAATGGATGGTAGCCTAGTCATTATGGAAGGTAGCCTATTTTTGAGATTTTTATTACTCCAATGGATGGTAGCCTTGTCATTATGGAAGGTAGTCTATTGTCAATATTTTTGTTACTCCATTGAATAGTAGGCTAGTCATTATGGAAGGTAGTCTATTGTTGAGATTTAGGTTATAACAATGGATGGTAGCCTAGTCATTATGGAAGGTAGTCTGTTTTCGAGATTTTTGTTACACCAATGGATGGTAGCCTTGTCATTATGGAAGGTAGACTGTTGTCGGGATTTTTGTTACTCCAATGGATGGTAGCCTTGTCATTATGGAAGGTAGTCTGTCGTTGATATTTTTGTTATTCCAATTGATGGTAGCCTTGTCAATATGAAATGTAGTCTATTGTCCAGATTTTTGTTACTCCAAAGGAATGTATCCGTGTCATTATGGAAGGTAGTCAGCTATCGAGATTTTTCTTACTACAATGGATGGTAGCCTTGTCATTATGGAAGCTAGTCTGTTATTGAGATTTTTTTTACTCCAATGGATGGTAGCCTTCTTACTATCGAAGGTAGTCTGTTGTCGAGATTTTTATTACTCCAATGGAATGTATCCTTGTCATTATGGAAGGTAGTCTGTTGTCGAGATTTTTCTTACTATAGTGGATGGTAGCCTTGTCATTATGGAAGGTAGTCTGTTGTCTTGATTTTTGTTACTACAATAGACTGTAGCCTTGTCATTATGGAAGGTAGTGTATTGTCGAGATTTTTGTTACTCCAATGGATGGTAGCATTTTCATTATGAAAGGTAGTCTATCATTGAGAGTTTTGTTATTCCAATGGATGGTAGCCTAGTCATTATGGAAGGTAGCCTAATTTCAAGATTTTTATTACTTTAATGGATGGTAGCCTTGTCATTATGGAAGGTACTCTGTTGTTGAAATTTTTTTTATTCCAATGAATGGTAGCCTAGTCAATATGGAAGGTAATCTGTTTTCGAGATTTTTGTTATTCCAATGGATGGTAGCCTTTTCATTATGGAAGGTAGTCTATTATCGAGATTTTTGTAACTCCAATGGATGGTAGCCTTTTCATTATGGAAGGTAGTCTGTCGTCGAAATTTTTGTTGTTCCAATGGATGGTAGCCTTGTCATTATGAAAGGTAGTCTATTGTCGAGATTTTTGTTACTCCAATGGATTGTAGCCTTGCCATTATGGAAGGTAGCCTGTTGTCGAGATTTGTGTTACTACAATGGATTGTAGCCTTGTCATTATGGAAGGTAGTCTGTTGTCGAGATTTTTCTTACTATAATGGATTGTAGCCTTGTCATTATGGAAGGTAGTCTGTTGTCGAGATTTTTGTTACTACAATGGATGGTAGCCTTGTCATTATGGAAGGTAGTCTGGTGTCGAGATTTTTGTTACTCCATTGGATAGTAGCCTAGTCATATTGGAAGGTAGTTTGTTGTTGAGATTTTTCTTATTCCAATGGATGGTAGCCTAGTCATTATGGAAGGTAGGCTGTTGTCGAGATTTTTCTTACTAAAATGGATGGTAGCCTTGTCATTATAGAAGGTAGTCTGTTGTCGAGATTTTTGTTACTATAATGGATGGTAGCCTTTTCATTATGAAAGGTAGTCTGTTGTCTTAATTTTTGTTACTACAATAGATTGTAGCCTTGTCATTATGGAAGGTAGTCAATTGTCGAGATTTTTGTTACTCCAATGGATGGAAGCATTGTCATTATGGAAGGTAGTCTGTCGTCGAAATTTTTGTTGTTCCAATGGATGGTAGCCTTGTCATTATGGAAGGTAGTCTATTGTCGAGAGTTTTGTTACTCCAATGGATTGTAGCCTTATCATTATGGAAGGTAGTCTATTGTTGATATCTTTGTTACTACAATTCATGTTAGCCTTGTCATTATGGAAGGTAGTCCGGTGTCGAGATTTTTGTTACTCCATTGGATAGTAGCCTAGTCATTATGGAAGGTAGTGTGTTGTTGAGATTTTTGTTATTCCAATGGATGGTAGCCTAGTCATTATGGAAGGTAGTCTGTTTTTGAAATTTTTGTTACTCCAATGGATGGTAGCCTTGTCATTATTGAAGGTAGTTTGTTGTCTAGATTTTTGTTACTCCAATGGATGGTAGCCTTGTCATTATGGAAGGTAGTATGTCGTTGATATTTTTGTTATTCCAATGGATGGTAGCCTTGTCAATATAAAAGGTAGTCTATTGTCCAGATTTTTGTTATTCCAATGGAATGTATCCTTGTCATTATGGAAGGTAGTCTGTTGTCTTGATTTTTGTTACTCCAATGGATGGTAGCATTGTCATTATGGAAGGTATTTCATTATCGAGATTTTTGTTACTCCAATAGATGGTAGCCTTTTCATTATGGAAGGTAGTCTGTCATTGAGATTTTTGTTATTCCAATGGATGGTAGCCTAGTCATTATGGAAGGTAGCCTATTTTTGAGATTTTTATTACTCCAATGGATGGTAGCCTTGTCATTATGGAAGGTAGTCTATTGTCAATATTTTTGTTACTCCATTGAATAGTAGGCTAGTCATTATGGAAGGTAGTCTGTTTTTGAAATTTTTGTTACTCCAATGGATGGTAGCCTTGTCATTATTGAAGGTAGTTTGTTGTCTAGATTTTTGTTACTCCAATGGATGGTAGCCTTGTCATTATGGAAGGTAGTATATCGTTGATATTTTTGTTATTCCAATGGATGGTAGCCTTGTCAATATAAAAGGTAGTCTATTGTCCAGATTTTTGTTATTCCAATGGAATGTATCCTTGTCATTGTGGAAGGTAGTCTGTTGTCTTGATTTTTGTTACTCCAATGGATGGTAGCATTGTCATTATGGAAGGTATTTCATTGTCGAGATTTTTGTTACTCCAATAGATGGTAGCCTTTTCATTATGGAAGGTAGTCTGTCATTGAGATTTTTGTTATTCCAATGGATGGTAGCCTAGTCATTATGGAAGGTAGCCTATTTTTGAGATTTTTATTACTCCAATGGATGGTAGCCTTGTCATTATGGAAGGTAGTCTATTGTCAATATTTTTGTTACTCCATTGAATAGTAGGCTAGTCATTATGGAAGGTAGTCTATTGTTGAGATTTAGGTTATTCCAATGGATGGTAGCCTAGTCATTATGGAAGGTAGTCTGTTTTCGAGATTTTTGTTACTCCAATGGATGGTAGCCTTGTCATTATGGAAGGTAGACTGTTGTCGGGATTTTTGTTACTCCAATGGATGGTAGCCTTGTCATTATGGAAGGTAGTCTGTCGTTGATATTTTTGTTATTCCAATTGATGGTAGCCTTGTCAATATGAAATGTAGTCTATTGTCCAGATTTTTGTTACTCCAAAGGAATGTATCCGTGTCATTATGGAAGGTAGTCAGCTATCGAGATTTTTCTTACTACAATGGATGGTAGCCTTGTCATTATGGAAGCTAGTCTGTTATTGAGATTTTTTTTACTCCAATGGATGGTAGCCTTCTTACTATCGAAGGTAGTCTGTTGTCGAGATTTTTAATACTCCAATGGAATGTATCCTTGTCATTATGGAAGGTAGTCTGTTGTCGAGATTTTTCTTACTATAGTGGATGGTAGCCTTGTCATTATGGAAGGTAGTCTGTTGTCTTGATTTTTGTTACTACAATAGATTGTAGCCTTGTCATTATGGAAGGTAGTGTATTGTCGAGATTTTTGTTACTCCAATGGATGGTAGCATTTTCATTATGAAAGGTAGTCTGTCATTGAGAGTTTTGTTATTCCAATGGATGGTAGCCTAGTCATTATGGAAGGTAGCCTAATTTCAAGATTTTTATTACTTTAATGGATGGTAGCCTTGTCATTATGGAAGGTACTCTGTTGTTGAGATTTTTTTTATTCCAATGAATGGTAGCCTAGTCAATATGGAAGGTAATCTGTTTTCGAGATTTTTGTTATTCCAATGGATGGTAGCCTTTTCATTATGGAAGGTAGTCTATTATCGAGATTTTTGTAACTCCAATGGATGGTAGCCTTTTCATTATGGAAGGTAGTCTGTCGTCGAAATTTTTGTTGTTCCAATGGATGGTAGCCTTGTCATTATGAAAGGTAGTCTATTGTCGAGATTTTTGTTACTCCAATGGATTGTAGCCTTGCCATTATGGAAGGTAGCCTGTTGTCGAGATTTGTGTTACTACAATGGACTATAGCCTTGTCATTATGGAAGGTAGTCTGTTGTCGAGATTTTTCTTACTATAATGGATTGTAGCCTTGTCATTATGGAAGGTAGTCTGTTGTCGAGATTTTTGTTACTACAATGGATGGTAGCCTTGTCATTATGGAAGGTAGTCTGGTGTCGAGATTTTTGTTACTCCATTGGATAGTAGCCTAGTCATATTGGAAGGTAGTTTGTTGTTGAGATTTTTCTTATTCCAATGGATGGTAGCCTAGTCATTATGGAAGGTAGGCTGTTGTCGAGATTTTTCTTACTAAAATGGATGGTAGCCTTGTCATTATAGAAGGTAGTCTGTTGTCGAGATTTTTGTTACTATAATGGATGGTAGCCTTTTCATTATGAAAGGTAGTCTGTTGTCTTAATTTTTGTTACTACAATAGATTGTAGCCTTGTCATTATGGAAGGTAGTCAATTGTCGAGATTTTTGTTACTCCAATGGATGGTAGCATTGTCATTATGGAAGGTAGTCTGTCGTCGAAATTTTTGTTGTTCCAATGGATGGTAGCCTTGTCATTATGGAAGGTAGTCTATTGTCGAGAGTTTTGTTACTCCAATGGATTGTAGCCTTGTCATTATGGAAGGTAGTCTATTGTCGATATCTTTGTTACTACAATTCATGTTAGCCTTGTCATTATGGAAGGTAGTCCAGTGTCGAGATTTTTGTTACTCCATTGGATAGTAGCCTAGTCATTATGGAAGGTAGTGTGTTGTTGAGATTTTTGTTATTCCAAAGGATGGTAGCCTAGTCATTATGGAAGGTAGTCTGTTTTTGAAATTTTTGTTACTCCAATGGATGGTAGCCTTGTCATTATTGAAGGTAGTTTGTTGTCTAGATTTTTGTTACTCCAATGGATGGTAGCCTTGTCATTATGGAAGGTAGTATGTCGTTGATATTTTTGTTATTCCAATGGATGGTAGCCTTGTCAATATAAAAGGTAGTATATTGTCCAGATTTTTGTTATTCCAATGGAATGTATCCTTGTCATTATGGAAGGTAGTCTGTTGTCTTGATTTTTGTTACTCCAATGGATGGTAGCATTGTCATTATGGAAGGTATTTCATTGTCGAGATTTTTGTTACTCCAATAGATGGTAGCCTTTTCATTATGGAAGGTAGTCTGTCATTGAGATTTTTGTTATTCCAATGGATGGTAGCCTAGTCATTATGGAAGGTAGCCTATTTTTGAGATTTTTATTACTCCAATGGATGGTAGCCTTGTCATTATGGAAGGTAGTCTATTGTCAATATTTTTGTTACTCCATTGAATAGTAGGCTAGTCATTATGGAAGGTAGTCTATTGTTGAGATTTAGGTTATTCCAATGGATGGTAGCCTAGTCATTATGGAAGGTAGTCTGTTTTCGAGATTTTTGTTACTCCAATGGATGGTAGCCTTGTCATTATGGAAGGTAGACTGTTGTCGGGATTTTTGTTACTCCAATGGATGGTAGCCTTGTCATTATGGAAGGTAGTCTGTCGTTGATATTTTTGTTATTCCAATTGATGGTAGCCTTGTCAATATGAAATGTAGTCTATTGTCCAGATTTTTGTTACTCCAAAGGAATGTATCCGTGTCATTATGGAAGGTAGTCAGCTATCGAGATTTTTCTTACTACAAATGATGGTAGCCTTGTCATTATGGAAGCTAGTCTGTTATTGAGATTTTTTTTACTCCAATGGATGGTAGCCTTCTTACTATCGAAGGTAGTCTGTTGTCGAGATTTTTATTACTCCAATGGAATGTATCCTTGTCATTATGGAAGGTAGTCTGTTGTCGAGATTTTTCTTACTATAGTGGATGGTAGCCTTGTCATTATGGAAGGTAGTCTGTTGTCTTGATTTTTGTTACTACAATAGATTGTAGCCTTGTCATTATGGAAGGTAGTGTATTGTCGAGATTTTTGTTACTCCAATGGATGGTAGCATTTTCATTATGAAAGGTAGTCTGTCATTGAGAGTTTTGTTATTCCAATGGATGGTAGCCTAGTCATTATGGAAGGTAGCCTAATTTCAAGATTTTTATTACTTTAATGGATGGTAGCCTTGTCATTATGGAAGGTACTCTGTTGTTGAGATTTTTTTTATTCCAATGAATGGTAGCCTAGTCAATATGGAAGGTAATCTGTTTTCGAGATTTTTGTTATTCCAATGGATGGTAGCCTTTTCATTATGGAAGGTAGTCTATTATCGAGATTTTTGTAACTCCAATGGATGGTAGCCTTTTCATTATGGAAGGTACTCTGTCGTCGAAATTTTTGTTGTTCCAATGGATGGTAGCCTTGTCATTATGAAAGGTAGTCTATTGTCGAGATTTTTGTTACTCCAATGGATTGTAGCCTTGCCATTATGGAAGGTAGCCTGTTGTCGAGATTTGTGTTACTACAATGGACTGTAGCCTTGTCATTATGGAAGGTAGTCTGTTGTCGAGATTTTTCTTACTATAATGGATTGTAGCCTTGTCATTATGGAAGGTAGTCTGTTGTCGAGATTTTTGTTACTACAATGGATGGTAGCCTTGTCATTATGGAAGGTAGTCTGGTGTCGAGATTTTTGTTACTCCATTGGATAGTAGCCTAGTCATATTGGAAGGTAGTTTGTTGTAGAGATTTTTCTTATTCCAATGGATGGTAGCCTAGTCATTATGGATGGTAGGCTGTTGTCGAGATTTTTCTTACTAAAATGGATGGTAGCCTTGTCATTATAGAAGGTAGTCTGTTGTCGAGATTTTTGTTACTATAATGGATGGTAGCCTTTTCATTATGAAAGGTAGTCTGTTGTCTTAATTTTTGTTACTACAATAGATTGTAGCCTTGTCATTATGGAAGGTAGTCAATTGTCGAGATTTTTGTTACTCCAATGGATGGTAGCATTGTCATTATGGAAGGTAGTCTATTGTCGAGAGTTTTGTTACTCCAATGGATTGTAGCCTTGTCATTATGGAAGGTAGTCTATTGTCGATATCTTTGTTACTACAATTCATGTTAGCCTTGTCATTATGGAAGGTAGTCCAGTGTCGAGATTTTTGTTACTCCATTGGATAGTAGCCTAGTCATTATGGAAGGTAGTGTGTTGTTGAGATTTTTGTTATTCCAAAGGATGGTAGCCTAGTCATTATGGAAGGTAGTCTGTTTTTGAAATTTTTGTTACTCCAATGGATGGTAGCCTTGTCATTATTGAAGGTAGTTTGTTGTCTAGATTTTTGTTACTCCAATGGATGGTAGCCTTGTCATTATGGAAGGTAGTATGTCTTTGATATTTTTGTTATTCCAATGGATGATAGCCTTGTCAATATAAAAGGTAGTCTATTGTCCAGATTTTTGTTATTCCAATGGAATGTATCCTTGTCATTATGGAAGGTAGTCTGTTGTCTTGATTTTTGTTACTCCAATGGATGGTAGCATTGTCATTATGGAAGGTATTTCATTGTCCAGATTTTTGTTACTCCAATAGATGGTAGCCTTTTCATTATGGAAGGTAGTCTGTCATTGAGATTTTTGTTATTCCAATGGATGGTAGCCTAGTCATTATGGAAGGTAGCCTATTTTTGAGATTTTTATTACTCCAATGGATGGTAGCCTTGTCATTATGGAAGGTAGTCTATTGTCAATATTTTTGTTACTCCATTGAATAGTAGGCTAGTCATTATGGAAGGTAGTCTATTGTTGAGATTTAGGTTATTCCAATGGATGGTAGCCTAGTCATTATGGAAGGTAGTCTGTTTTCGAGATTTTTGTTACTCCAATGGATGGTAGCCTTGTCATTATGGAAGGTAGACTGTTGTCGGGATTTTTGTTACTCCAATGGATGGTAGCCTTGTCATTATGGAAGGTAGTCTGTCGTTGACATTTTTGTTATTCCAATTGATGGTAGCCTTGTCAATATGAAATGTAGTCTATTGTCCAGATTTTTGTTACTCCAAAGGAATGTATCCGTGTCATTATGGAAGGTAGTCAGCTATCGAGATTTTTCTTACTACAATGGATGGTAGCCTTGTCATTATGGAAGCTAGTCTGTTATTGAGATTTTTTTTACTCCAATGGATGGTAGCCTTCTTACTATCGAAGGTAGTCTGTTGTCGAGATTTTTATTACTCCAATGGAATGTATCCTTGTCATTATGGAAGGTAGTCTGCTGTCGAGATTTTTCTTACTATAGTGGATGGTAGCCTTGTCATTATGGAAGGTAGTCTGTTGTCTTGATTTTTGTTACTACAATAGATTGTAGCCTTGTCATTATGGAAGGTAGTGTATTGTCGAGATTTTTGTTACTCCAATGGATGGTAGCATTTTCATTATGAAAGGTAGTATGTCATTGAGAGTTTTGTTATTCCAATGGATGGTAGCCTAGTCATTATGGAAGGTAGCCTAATTTCAAGATTTTTATTACTTTAATGGATGGTAGCCTTGTCATTATGGAAGGTACTCTGTTGTTGAGATTTTTTTTATTCCAATGAATGGTAGCCTAGTCAATATGGAAGGTAATCTGTTTTCGAGATTTTTGTTATTCCAATGGATGGTAGCCTTTTCATTATGGAAGGTAGTCTATTATCGAGATTTTTGTAACTCCAATGGATGGTAGCCTTTTCATTATGGAAGGTAGTCTGTCGTCGAAATTTTTGTTGTTCCAATGGATGGTAGCCTTGTCATTATGAAAGGTAGTCTATTGTCGAGATTTTTGTTACTCCAATGGATTGTAGCCTTGCCATTATGGAAGGTAGCCTGTTGTCGATATTTGTGTTACTACAATGGACTGTAGCCTTGTCATTATGGAAGGTAGTCTGTTGTCGAGATTTTTCTTACTATAATGGATTGTAGCCTTGTCATTATGGAAGGTAGTCTGTTGTCGAGATTTTTGTTACTACAATGGATGGTAGCCTTGTCATTATGGAAGGTAGTCTGGTGTCGAGATTTTTGTTACTCCATTGGATAGTAGCCTAGTCATATTGGAAGGTAGTTTGTTGTTGAGATTTTTCTTATTCCAATGGATGGTAGCCTAGTCATTATGGAAGGTAGGCTGTTGTCGAGATTTTTCTTACTAAAATGGATGGTAGCCTTGTCATTATAGAAGGTAGTCTGTTGTCGAGATTTTTGTTACTATAATGGATGGTAGCCTTTTCATTATGAAAGGTAGTCTGTTGTCTTAATTTTTGTTACTACAATAGATTGTAGCCTTGTCATTATGGAAGGTAGTCAATTGTCGAGATTTTTGTTACTCCAATGGATGGTAGCATTGTCATTATGGAAGGTAGTCTGTCGTCGAAATTTTTGTTGTTCCAATGGATGGTAGCCTTGTCATTATGGAAGGTAGTCTATTGTCGAGAGTTTTGTTACTCCAATGGATTGTAGCCTTGTCATTATGGAAGGTAGTCTATTGTCGATATCTTTGTTACTACAATTCATGTTAGCCTTGTCATTATGGAAGGTAGTCCAGTGTCGAGATTTTTGTTACTCCATTGGATAGTAGCCTAGTCATTATGGAAGGTAGTGTGTTGTTGAGATTTTTGTTATTCCAAAGGATGGTAGCCTAGTCATTATGGAAGGTAGTCTGTTTTTGAAATTTTTGTTACTCCAATGGATGGTAGCCTTGTCATTATTGAAGGTAGTTTGTTGTCTAGATTTTTGTTACTCCAATGGATGGTAGCCTTGTCATTATGGAAGGTAGTATGTCGTTGATATTTTTGTTATTCCAATGGATGGTAGCCTTGTCAATATAAAAGGTAGTCTATTGTCCAGAGTTTTGTTATTCCAATGGAATGTATCCTTGTCATTATGGAAGGTAGTCTGTTGTCTTGATTTTTGTTACTCCAATGGATGGTAGCATTGTCATTATGGAAGGTATTTCATTGTCGAGATTTTTGTTACTCCAATAGATGGTAGCCTTTTCATTATGGAAGGTAGTCTGTCATTGAGATTTTTGTTATTCCAATGGATGGTAGCCTAGTCATTATGGAAGGTAGCCTATTTTTGAGATTTTTATTACTCCAATGGATGGTAGCCTTGTCATTATGGAAGGTAGTCTATTGTCAATATTTTTGTTACTCCATTGAATAGTAGGCTAGTCATTATGGAAGGTAGTCTATTGTTGAGATTTAGGTTATTCCAATGGATGGTAGCCTAGTCATTATGGAAGGTACTCTGTTTTCGAGATTTTTGTTACTCCAATGGATGGTAGCCTTGTCATTATGGAAGGTAGACTGTTGTCGGGATTTTTGTTACTCCAATGGATGGTAGCCTTGTCATTATGGAAGGTAGTCTGTCGTTGACATTTTTGTTATTCCAATTGATGGTAGCCTTGTCAATATGAAATGTAGTCTATTGTCCAGATTTTTGTTACTCCAAAGGAATGTATCCGTGTCATTATGGAAGGTAGTCAGCTATCGAGATTTTTCTTACTACAATGGATGGTAGCCTTGTCATTATGGAAGCTAGTCTGTTATTGAGATTTTTTTTACTCCAATGGATGGTAGCCTTCTTACTATCGAAGGTAGTCTGTTGTCGAGATTTTTATTACTCCAATGGAATGTATCCTTGTCATTATGGAAGGTAGTCTGTTGTCGAGATTTTTCTTACTATAGTGGATGGTAGCCTTGTCATTATGGAAGGTAGTCTGTTGTCTTGATTTTTGTTACTACAATAGATTGTAGCCTTGTCATTATGGAAGGTAGTGTATTGTCGAGATTTTTGTTACTCCAATGGATGGTAGCATTTTCATTATGAAAGGTAGTCTGTCATTGAGAGTTTTGTTATTCCAATGGATGGTAGCCTAGTCATTATGGAAGGTAGCCTAATTTCAAGATTTTTATTACTTTAATGGATGGTAGCCTTGTCATTATGGAAGGTACTCTGTTGTTGAGATTTTTTTTATTCCAATGAATGGTAGCCTAGTCAATATGGAAGGTAATCTGTTTTCGAGATTTTTGTTATTCCAATGGATGGTAGCCTTTTCATTATGGAAGGTAGTCTATTATCGAGATTTTTGTAACTCCAATGGATGGTAGCCTTTTCATTATGGAAGGTAGTCTGTCGTCGAAATTTTTGTTGTTCCAATGGATGGTAGCCTTGTCATTATGAAAGGTAGTCTATTGTCGAGATTTTTGTTACTCCAATGGATTGTAGCCTTGTCATTATGGAAGGTAGTCTGTTGTCGAGATTTTTCTTACTATAATGGATTGTAGCCTTGTCATTATGGAAGGTAGTCTGTTGTCGAGATTTTTGTTACTACAATGGATGGTAGCCTTGTCATTATGGAAGGTAGTCTGTTGTCTTGATTTTTGTTACTACAATAGATTCTAGCCTTGTCATTATGGAAGGTAGTCTATTGTCAAGATTTTTGTTACTCCAATGGATGGTAGCATTGTCATTATGGAAGGTAGTTTGTTGTCGAGGTTTTTGTTACTCCAATAGATGGTACCCTTGTCATTATGGAAGGTAGTCTGTCATTGTCATTTTTGTTACTCCAATGAATGGTAGCCTTGTCATTATGGAAGGTAGTTTGTTGTTCATATTTTTGTTACTACAATGCATGTTAGCCATGTCATTATGGAAGGTAGTCTGTTGTCGATATTTTTGTTACTCCGTTGGATAGTAGCCTTGTCATTATGGAAGGTAGTATGTTGATGAGATTTTTGTTATTCCAATGGATGGTAGCCTAGTCATTATGGAAGTTTGTCTATTTTTGAGATTTTTGTTACTCCAATGGATGGTAGCCTTATCATTATGGAAGTTAGTCTATTGTCGTGATTTTTGTTACTCTAATGGATGGTAGCCTTGTAATTATGGAAGGTAGTCTATTATCGAGATTTTTGTTACTCCAATGGATGTTAGCCTTTTCCTTATGGAAAGTAGTCTGTCGTCGAAATTTTTGTTGTTCCAATGGATGGTAGCCTTGTCATTGTGAAAGGTAGTCTATTGTCGAGATTTTTGTTACTCCAATGGATTGTAGCCTTGTCATTATGGAAAGTAGTCTATTGTTGAGATTTTTGTTACTCCAATGGATGGTAGCCTTCTTACTATGGAAGGTAGTTTGTTGTCGAGATTTTTCTTACTACAATGGATGGTAGCCTTGTCATTATGGAAGGTAGTCTGTTGTCGAGATTTTTGTTACTCCAATGGATTGTAACCTTGTCATTATGGAAGGTAGTCTGTTGTCGATATCTTTGTTACTACAATGTATGTTAGCCTTGTCATTAAGGAAGGTAGTCTGGTGTCGATATTTTTTTTACTCCATTGGATAGTAGCCTAGTAATTATGGAAGGTAGTTTGTTGTTGAGATATTTGTTACTCCATTGGATAGTAGCCTACTCTTTATGGAAGGTAGTCTGTCGTCGAGATTTTTTTTGTTCCAATGTATGGTAGCCTTGTCATTATGAAAGGTAGTCTATTGTCGAGATTTTTGTTACTCCAATGGATTGTATCCTTGTCGTTATGGAAGGTAGTCTGTTGTTGAGATTTTTGTTACTCCAATGGATGGTAGCCTTCTTACTATCGAAGGTAGTCTGTTGTCGAGATTTTTGTTACTCCAATGGAATGAATCCTTGTCATTATGGAAGGTAGTCTGTTGTCGTGATTTTTCTTACTACAATGGATGGTAGCCTTGTCATTATAGAAGGTAGTCTGTTGTCTTGATTTTCGTTACTACAATAGATTGTAGCCTTGTCATTATGGAAAGTAGTCTATTGTCGTGATTTTTGTTACTCTAATGGATGGTAGCATTGTCATTATGGAAGGTAGTTTGTTGTCGAGATTTTTGTTACTCCAATAGATGGTAGCCTTTTCATTATGGAAGGTAGTCTGTCATTGAGATTTTTGTTATTCCAATGGATGGTAGCCTAGTCATTATGGAAGGTAGCCTATTTTCGAGATTTTTATTACTCCAATGGATGGTAGCCTTGTCATTATGGAATGTAGTCTATTGTCGATATTTTTGTTACTTCATATGATAGTAGCTTTGTCATTATGGAAGGTACTCTGTTGTTGAGATTTTTATTATTCCAATGGATGGTAGCCTAGTCAATATGGAAGTAAATCTGTTTTCGATATTTTTGTTACTCCAATGGATGGTAGCCTTTTCATTATGGAAGGTAGTCTATTATCGAGATTTTTGTTACTCCAATGGATGGTAGCCTTTTCATTATGGAAGGTAGTTTGTCATTGAAATTTTTGTTGTTCCAATGGATGGTAGGCTTGTCATTATGAAAGGTAGTCTATTGTCGAGATTTTTGTTATTCCAATGGATTATAGCCTTGTCATTATGGAAGGTAGTATGTTGTTTAGATTTGTGTTACTATAATGGATTGTAGCCTTGTCATTATGGAAGGTAGTCTGTTGTCGAGATTTTTCTTACTACAATGGATGGTAGCCTTGTCATTATGGAAGGTAGTATGTTGTCGAGATTTTTGTTACTATAATGGATGGTAGCCTTGTCATTATGGAAGGTAGTCTATTGTCTTGATTTTTGTTACTACAATAGATTGTAGCCTTGTCATTATGGAAGGTAGTCTATTGTCAAGATTTTTGTTACTCCAATGGATGGTAGTATTGTCATTATGGAAGGAAGTTTATTGTCGAGGTTTTTGTTACTCCAATAGATGGTAGCCTTGTCATTATGGAAGGTAGTCTGTCGTTGTGATTTTTGTTGCTCCAATGAATGGTAGCCTTGTCATTATGGAAGGTAGTCTGTTGTTCATATTTTTGTTACTACAATGCATGTTAGCCTTGTCATTATGGAAGGTAGTCTGTTGTCGATATTTTTGTTACTCCATTGGATAGTAGCCTTGTCATTATGGAAGGTAGTTTGTTGATGATATTTTTGTTATTCCAATGGATGGTAGCCTAGTCATTATGGAAGTTTGTCTATTTTCGAGATTTTTGTTACTCCAATGGATGGTAGCCTTATCATTATGGAAGGTAGTCTATTGTCGAGATTTTTGTTACTCTAATGGATGGTAGCCTTGTCATTATGGAAGGTAGTTTATTATCGAGATTTTTGTTACTCCAATGGATGGTAGCCTTTTCATTATGGAAGGTAGTTTGTCGTTGAAATTTTTGTTGTTCCAATGGATGGTAGCCTTGTCATTATGAAAGGTAGTCTATTGTCGAGATTTTTGTTACTCCAATGGATTGTAGCATTGTCATTAGGGAAAGTAGTCTGTTGTTGAGATTTCTGTTATGCTAATGGATGGTAGCCTTCTTACTATAGAAGGTAGTCTGTTGTCGAGATTTTTCTTACTACAATGGATGGTAGCCTTGTCATTATGGAAGGTAGTCTGTTGTCGAGATTTTCGTTACTCCAATGGATTGTAGCCTTGTCATTATGGAAAGTAGTCTGTTGTTGAGATTTCTGTTACGCTAATGGATGGTAGCCTTCTTACTATAGAAGGTAGTCTGTTGTCGAGATTTTTCTTACTACAATGGATGGTAGCCTTGTCATTATGGAAGGTAGTCTGTTATCGAGATTTTTGTTACTCCAATGGATTGTAGCCTTGTCATTATGGAAGGTAGTCTGTTGTCGATGTCTTTGTTACTACAATGTATGTTAGCCTTGTCATTATGAAAGGTAGTTTGGTGTCGATATTTTTTGTACTCCATTGGATAGTAGCCTAGTAATTATGGAAGGTAGTCTGTTGTTGAGATTTTTGTTATTCCAATGGATGGTAGCCTAGTTATTATGAAAGGTAGTCTGTTTTCGAGATTTTTGTTACTCCAATGGATGGTAGCCTTGTCATTATGGAAGCTAGTCTGTTGTCGGGATTTTTATTACTCCAATGGATGATAGCCTTGTCATTATGGAATGTAGTCTATTATCGAGATTTTTGTTAATTCAATGGATGGTAGCCTTTTCATTATGGAAGGTAGTCTGTCGCCAAATTTTTTGTTGTTCTAATGGATGGTAGCCTTGCCATTATGAAAGGTAGTCTATTGTCGAGATTTTTGTTACTCCAATGGATTGTAGCTTTGTCATTATGGAAGGTAGTCTGTTGTGGATATCTTTGTTACTACAATGTATGTTAGCCTTGTCATTATGGAAGGTAGTCTGGTGTTGAGATTTTTTTTACTCCATTGGATAGTAGCGTAGTCATTATGGAATGTAGTATGTTGTTGATATCTTTGTTACTCCAATGGATGGTAGCCTACTCATTATGGAAGGTAGTCTGTCATCGAGATTTTTTTTGTTCCAATGTATGGTAGCCTTGTCATTATGAAAGGTAGTCTATTGTCGAGATTTTTGTTACTCCAATGGATTGTATCCTTGTCATTTTGGAAGGTAGTCTGTTGTTGAGATTTTTGTTACTCCAATGGATGGTAGCCTTGTTACTATCGAAGGTAGTTTGTTGTCGAGATTTTTGTTACTACAATGGATGGTAGCCTTGTCATTATGGAAGGTAGTCTGTTGTCGAGATTTTTGTTACTCCAATGGATGGTAGCATTGTCATTTGGGAAGGTAGTTTGTTGTCGAGATTTTTGTTACTTCAATAGTTGGTAGCCTTTTCATTATGGAAGGTAGTCTATCATTGAGATTTTTGTTATTCCAATGGATGGTATCCTAATCATTATGGAAGGTAGCCTATTATCGAGATTTTTATTACTCCAATGGATGGTAGCCTTGTCATTATGGAAGGTAGTCTATTGTCGATATTTTTGTTACTCCATTGGATAGTAGCTTTGTCATTATGGAAGGTACTCTGTTGTTGAGATTTTTTTTATTCCAATGGATGGTAGCCTAGTCAATATGGAATGTAATCTGTTTTCGAGATTTTTGTTACTCCAATGGATGGTAGGCTTTTCATTATGGAAGGTAGTCTTTTATCGAGATTTTTGTTACTCCAATGGATGGTATCCTTTTCATTATTGAAGGTAGTTTGTCGTTGAAATTTTTGTTGTTCCAATGGATGGTAGCCTTGTCATTATGAAAGGTAGTCTGTTTTCGAGATTTTTGTTACTCCAATGGATGGGAGCCTTGTCATTATGGAAGCTAGTCTGTTGTCGGGATTTTTGTTACTCCAATGGATGATAACCTTGTCATTATGGAATGTAGTCTATTATCGAGATTTTTGTTAATTCAATGGATGGTACCCTTTTCATTATGGAAGGTAGTCTGTCGCCGAAATTTTTGTTGCTCTAAATGATGGTAGCCTTGTCATTATGAAAGGTAGTCTATTGTCGAGATTTTGGTTACTCCAATGGATTGTAGCCTTGTCATTATGGAAGGAAGTCTGTTGTCGATATCTCTGTTACTACAATGTATGTTAGCCTTGTCATTATGGAAGGTAGTCTGGTGTCGAGATTTTTTTTACTCCATTGGATAGTAGCGTAGTCATTATGGAAGGTAGTATGTTGTTGATATCTTTGTTACTCCAATGGATGGTAGCCTACTCATTATGGAAGGTAGTCTGTCGTCGAGATTTTTTTTGTTCCAATGTATGGAACCTTATCATTATGAAAGGTAGTTTATTGTCGAGATTTTTTTTACTCCAATGGATTGTATCCTTGTCATTTTGGAAGGTAGTTTGTTGTTGAGATTTTTGTTACTCCAATGGATGGTAGCCTTGTTACTATCGAAGGTAGTCTGTTGTCGAGATTTTTGTTACTACAATGGATGGTAGCCTTGTCATTATGGAAGGTAGTCTGTTGTCGAGATTTTTGTTACTCCATTAGATGGTAGCCTTTTCATTATGGAAGGTAGTCTATTATTGAGATTTTTGTTATTCCAATGCATGGTAGCCTAGTCATTATGGAAGGTAGCCTATTTTTCAGATTTTTATTACTCCAATGGATAGTAGCCTTGTCAATATGGAAGGTAGTCTATTGTCGATATTTTTGTTACTCCATTGGATAGTAGCTTTGTCATTATGGAAGGTACTCTGTTGTTGAGATTTTTGTTACTACAATGGATGGTAGCCTAGTCAATATGGAAGGTAATCTGTTTTCGAGATTTTTGTTACTCCAATGGATGGTAGGCTTTTCATTATGGAAGGTAGTCTATTATCGAGATTTTTGTTACTCCAATGGATGGTAGGCTTTTCATTATGGAAGGTAGTTTGTCGTTGAAATTTTTGTTGTTCCAATGGATGGTAGCCTTGCCATTATGAAAGGTAGTCTATTGTCGTGATTTTTGGTACTCCAACGGATTGTAGCCTTGTCATTATGGAAGGTAGTCTGTTGTCGAGATTTTTGTTACTACAATGGATTGTAGCCTTGTCATTATGGAAGGTAGTCTGTTGTCGAGATTTTTCTTACTACAGTTGATCGTAGCGTTGTCATTATGGAAGGTAGTCTGTTGTCGAGATTTTTGTTACTACAATGGATGGTAGCCTTGTCATTATGGAAGGTAGTCTGTTGTCTTGATTTTTGTTACTACAATAGACTGTAGCCTTGTCATTATGGAATGTAGTCTATTGTCAAGATTTTTGTTACTCCAATGGATGGTAGCATTCTCATTATGGAAGGTAGTTTGATGTCGAGGTTTTTGTTACTCTAATGGATGGTAGCCTTGTCATTATGGAAGGAAGTATGTCGTTGTGATTTTTGTTACTCCAATGAATGGTAGCCTTGTCATTATGGAAGGTAGTCTGTTGTTCATATTTTTGTTACTACAATGCATGTTAGCCTTGTAATTATGGAAGGTAGACTGTTGTCAATATTTTTGTTACTCCATTGGATAGTAGCCTTGTCATTATGGAAGGTAGTCTGTTGATGAGATTTTTGTTATTCCAATGGATGGTAGCCTAGTCATTATGGAAGTTTGTCTATTTTCGAGATTTTTGTTACTCCAATGGATGGTAGCTTTGTCATTATGAAAGGTAGTCTATTGTCGATATTTTTTGTACTCCAATGGATTGTAGCCTTGTCATTATGGAAGGTAGTCTGTTGTCCAGATTTTTGTTACTACAATGGATTGTAGCCTTGTCATTATGGAAGGTAGTCTGTTGTCGAGATTTTTCTTACTACAATGGATGGTAGCCTTGTCATTATGGAAGGTAGTCTGTTGTCGAGATTTTTGTTACTACAATGGATGGTAGCCTTGTCATTATGGAAAGTAGTATGTTGTTGAGATTTTTGTTACTCCAATGGATAGTACCCTTCTTACTATGGAAGGTAGTCTGTTATCGACATTTTTCTTACTACAATGGATGGTAGCCTTGTCATTATGGAAGGTAGTCTGTTGTCGAGATTTTTGTTACTCTAATGGATTGTAGCCTTGTCATTATGGAAGGTAGTATGTTGTCGATATTTTTGTTACTTCATATGATAGTAGCTTTGTCATTATGGAAGGTACTCTGTTGTTGAGATTTTTATTATTCCAATGGATGGTAGCCTAGTCAATATGGAAGTAAATCTGTTTTCGATATTTTTGTTACTCCAATGGATGGTAGCCTTTTCATTATGGAAGGTAGTCTATTATCGAGATTTTTGTTACTCCAATGGATGGTAGCCTTTTCATTATGGAAGGTAGTTTGTCATTGAAATTTTTGTTGTTCCAATGGATGGTAGGCTTGTCATTATGAAAGGTAGTCTATTGTCGAGATTTTTGTTATTCCAATGGATTATAGCCTTGTCATTATGGAAGGTAGTATGTTGTTTAGATTTGTGTTACTACAATGGATTGTAGCCTTGTCATTATGGAAGGTAGTCTGTTGTCGAGATTTTTCTTACTACAATGGATGGTAGCCTTGTCATTATGGAAGGTAGTATGTTGTCGAGATTTTTGTTACTATAATGGATGGTAGCCTTGTCATTATGGAAGGTAGTCTATTGTCTTGATTTTTGTTACTACAATAGATTGTAGCCTTGTCATTATGGAAGGTAGTCTATTGTCAAGATTTTTGTTACTCCAATGGATGGTAGTATTGTCATTATGGAAGGAAGTTTATTGTCGAGGTTTTTGTTACTCCAATAGATGGTAGCCTTGTCATTATGGAAGGTAGTCTGTCGTTGTGATTTTTGTTGCTCCAATGAATGGTAGCCTTGTCATTATGGAAGGTAGTCTGTTGTTCATATTTTTGTTACTACAATGCATGTTAGCCTTGTCATTATGGAAGGTAGTCTGTTGTCGATATTTTTGTTACTCCATTGGATAGTAGCCTTGTCATTATGGAAGGTAGTTTGTTGATGATATTTTTGTTATTCCAATGGATGGTAGCCTAGTCATTATGGAAGTTTGTCTATTTTCGAGATTTTTGTTACTCCAATGGATGGTAGCCTTATCATTATGGAAGGTAGTCTATTGTCGAGATTTTTGTTACTCTAATGGATGGTAGCCTTGTCATTATGGAAGGTAGTTTATTATCGAGATTTTTGTTACTCCAATGGATGGTAGCCTTTTCATTATGGAAGGTAGTTTGTCGTTGAAATTTTTGTTGTTCCAATGGATGGTAGCCTTGTCATTATGAAAGGTAGTCTATTGTCGAGATTTTTGTTACTCCAATGGATTGTAGCATTGTCATTAGGGAAAGTAGTCTGTTGTTGAGATTTCTGTTACGCTAATGGATGGTAGCCTTCTTACTATAGAAGGTAGTCTGTTGTCGAGATTTTTCTTACTACAATGGATGGTAGCCTTGTCATTATGGAAGGTAGTCTGTTGTCGAGATTTTCGTTACTCCAATGGATTGTAGCCTTGTCATTATGGAAAGTAGTCTGTTGTTGAGATTTCTGTTACGCTAATGGATGGTAGCCTTCTTACTATAGAAGGTAGTCTGTTGTCGAAATTTTTCTTACTACAATGGATGGTAGCCTTGTCATTATGGAAGGTAGTCTATTATCGAGATTTTTGTTACTCCAATGGATTGTAGACTTGTCATTATGGAAGGTAGTCTGTTGTCGATGTCTTTGTTACTACAATGTATGTTAGCCTTGTCATTATGAAAGGTAGTTTGGTGTCGATATTTTTTGTACTCCATTGGATAGTAGCCTAGTAATTATGGAAGGTAGTCTGTTGTTGAGATTTTTGTTATTCCAATGGATGGTAGCCTAGTTATTATGAAAGGTAGTCTGTTTTCGAGATTTTTGTTACTCCAATGGATGGTAGCCTTGTCATTATGGAAGCTAGTCTGTTGTCGGGATTTTTATTACTCCAATGGATGATAGCCTTGTCATTATGGAATGTAGTCTATTATCGAGATTTTTGTTAATTCAATGGATGGTAGCCTTTTCATTATGGAAGGTAGTCTGTCGCCAAATTTTTTGTTGTTCTAATGGATGGTAGCCTTGTCATTATGAAAGGTAGTCTATTGTCGAGATTTTTGTTACTCCAATGGATTGTAGCTTTGTCATTATGGAAGGTAGTCTGTTGTGGATATCTTTGTTACTACAATGTATGTTAGCCTTGTCATTATGGAAGGTAGTCTGGTGTTGAGATTTTTTTTTACTCCATTGGATAGTAGCGTAGTCATTATGGAATGTAGTATGTTGTTGATATCTTTATTACTCCAATGGATGGTAGCCTACTCATTATGGAAGGTAGTCTGTCATCGAGATTTCTTTTGTTCCAATGTATGGTAGCCTTGTCATTATGAAAGGTAGTCTATTGTCGAGATTTTTGTTACTCCAATGGATTGTATCCTTGTCATTTTGGAAGGTAGTCTGTTGTTGAGATTTTTGTTACTCCAATGGATGGTAGCCTTGTTACTATCGAAGGTAGTTTGTTGTCGAGATTTTTGTTACTACAATGGATGGTAGCCTTGTCATTATGGAAGGTAGTCTGTTGTCGAGATTTTTGTTACTCCAATGGATGGTAGCATTGTCATTTTGGAAGGTAGTTTGTTGTCGAGATTTTTGTTACTTCAATAGTTGGTAGCCTTTTCATTATGGAAGGTAGTCTATCATTGAGATTTTTGTTATTCCAATGGATGGTATCCTAATCATTATGGAAGGTAGCCTATTATCGAGATTTTTATTACTCCAATGGATGGTAGCCTTGTCATTATGGAAGGTAGTCTATTGTCGATATTTTTGTTACTCCATTGGATAGTAGCTTTGTCATTATGGAAGGTACTCTGTTGTTGAGATTTTTTTTATTCCAATGGATGGTAGCCTAGTCAATATGGAATGTAATCTGTTTTCGAGATTTTTGTTACTCCAATGGATGGTAGGCTTTTCATTATGGAAGGTAGTCTTATATCGAGATTTTTGTTACTCCAATGGATGGTATCCTTTTCATTATTGAAGGTAGTTTGTCGTTGAAATTTTTGTTGTTCCAATGGATGGTAGCCTTGTCATTATGAAAGGTAGTCTGTTTTCGAGATTTTTGTTACTCCAATGGATGGGAGCCTTGTCATTATGGAAGCTAGTCTGTTGTCGGGATTTTTGTTACTCCAATGGATGATAACCTTGTCATTATGGAATGTAGTCTATTATCGAGATTTTTGTTAATTCAATGGATGGTACCCTTTTCATTATGGAAGGTAGTCTGTCGCCGAAATTTTTGTTGCTCTAATGGATGGTAGCCTTGTCATTATGAAAGGTAGTCTATTGTCGAGATTTTGGTTACTCCAATGGATTGTAGCCTTGTCATTATGGAAGGAAGTCTGTTGTCGATATCTCTGTTACTACAATGTATGTTAGCCTTGTCATTATGGAAGGTAGTCTGGTGTCGAGATTTTTTTTACTCCATTGGATAGTAGCATAGTCATTATGGAAGGTAGTATGTTGTTGATATCTTTGTTACTCCAATGGATGGTAGCCTACTCATTATGGAAGGTAGTCTGTCGTCGAGATTTTTTTTGTTCCAATGTATGGAAGCCTTATCATTATGAAAGGTAGTTTATTGTCGAGATTTTTTTTACTCCAATGGATTGTATCCTTGTCATTTTGGAAGGTAGTTTGTTGTTGAGATTTTTGTTACTCCAATGGATGGTAGCCTTGTTACTATCGAAGGTAGTCTGTTGTCGAGATTTTTGTTACTACAATGGATGGTAGCCTTGTCATTATGGAAGGTAGTCTGTTGTCGAGATTTTTGTTACTCCATTAGATGGTAGCCTTTTCATTATGGAAGGTAGTCTATTATTGAGATTTTTGTTATTCCAATGCATGGTAGCCTAGTCATTATGGAAGGTAGCCTATTTTTCAGATTTTTATTACTCCAATGGATAGTAGCCTTGTCAATATGGAAGGTAGTCTATTGTCGATATTTTTGTTACTCCATTGGATAGTAGCTTTGTCATTATGGAAGGTACTCTGTTGTTGAGATTTTTGTTACTACAATGGATGGTAGCCTAGTCAATATGGAAGGTAATCTGTTTTCGAGATTTTTGTTACTCCAATGGATGGTAGGCTTTTCATTATGGAAGGTAGTCTATTATCGAGATTTTTGTTACTCCAATGGATGGTAGGCTTTTCATTATGGAAGGTAGTTTGTCGTTGAAATTTTTGTTGTTCCAATGGATGGTAGCCTTGCCATTATGAAAGGTAGTCTATTGTCGTGATTTTTGGTACTCCAACGGATTGTAGCCTTGTCATTATGGAAGGTAGTCTGTTGTCGAGATTTTTGTTACTACAATGGATTGTAGCCTTGTCATTATGGAAGGTAGTCTGTTGTCGATATTTTTCTTACTACAATTGATCGTAGCCTTGTCATTATGGAAGGTAGTCTGTTGTCGAGATTTTTGTTACTACAATGGATGGTAGCCTTGTCATTATGGAAGGTAGTCTGTTGTCTTGATTTTTGTTACTACAATAGACTGTAGCCTTGTCATTATGGAATGTAGTCTATTGTCAAGATTTTTGTTACTCCAATGGATGGTAGCATTCTCATTATGGAAGGTAGTTTGATGTCGAGGTTTTTGTTACTCTAATGGATGGTAGCCTTGTCATTATGGAAGGAAGTATGTCGTTGTGATTTTTGTTACTCCAATGAATGGTAGCCTTGTCATTATGGAAGGTAGTCTGTTGTTCATATTTTTGTTACTACAATGCATGTTAGCCTTGTAATTATGGAAGGTAGACTGTTGTCAATATTTTTGTTACTCCATTGGATAGTAGCCTTGTCATTATGGAAGGTAGTCTGTTGATGAGATTTTTGTTATTCCAATGGATGGTAGCCTAGTCATTATGGAAGTTTGTCTATTTTCGAGATTTTTGTTACTCCAATGGATGGTAGCTTTGTCATTATGAAAGGTAGTCTATTGTCGATATTTTTTGTACTCCAATGGATTGTAGCCTTGTCATTATGGAAGGTAGTCTGTTGTCCAGATTTTTGTTACTACAATGGATTGTAGCCTTGTCATTATGGAAGGTAGTCTGTTGTCGAGATTTTTCTTACTACAATGGATGGTAGCCTTGTCATTATGGAAGGTAGTCTGTTGTCGAGATTTTTGTTACTACAATGGATGGTAGCCTTGTCATTATGGAAAGTAGTATGTTGTTGAGATTTTTGTTACTCCAATGGATAGTACCCTTCTTACTATGGAAGGTAGTCTGTTATCGACATTTTTCTTACTACAATGGATGGTAGCCTTGTCATTATGGAAGGTAGTCTGTTGTCGAGATTTTTGTTACTCTAATGGATTGTAGCCTTGTCATTATGGAAGGTAGTATGTTGTCGATATCTTTGTTACTACAATGTATGTTAGCCTTGTCATTATGGAAGGTAGTCTGGTGTCGATATTTTTGTTACTCCATTGGATAGTAGCCTAGTAATTATGGAAGGTAGTCTGTTGTTGAGATTTTTTTATTCCAATGGATGGTAGCCTAGTCATTATGGAAGGTAGTCTGTTTTCGAGATTTTTGTTACTACAATGAATGGTAGCCTTGTCATTATGGAAGCTAGTCTGTTGTCGGGATTTTTGTTACTCCAATGGATGATAGCCTTGTCATTATGGAATGTAGTCTATTATCGAGATTTTTGTTAATTCAATGGATGGTAGCCTTTTCATTATGGAAGGTAGTCTGTCGTCGAAATTTTTATTGCTCTAATGGATGGTAGCCTTGTCATTATGAAAGGTAGTCTATTGTCGAGATTTTTGTTACTCCAATGGATTGTAGCCTTGTCATTATGGAAGGTAGTCTGTTGTCGATATCTTTGTTACTACAATGTGTGATCGGTGGATCTGGACTTGACTGTTTTAAAGCTGGTTCGCGAAATGTCGCGGAAGCAAGAGTCGCCACCGTCTTTTATTTTCTCCAAATGGAAATGACAAAAGCACAGAAAAATTCCTTATAGAGATTGCTCTCGGTTCGGGAGGTAGATTATAGAAAGGGAAGGTGTTAGCACCCTTTCTATCCATGGTTATCCATGGGCTCTTAGATACTTGCTCATTTGTGTTTTCAAAATGGTTTGTTTGCTTTTCAACTGTGGGTTTTAAAAAAAGTTTCTTTGAAAATTTCAGTTCGACTCTTGTATCGGTCCTCAAGAGTGTTTGATAAGTTGCTTTCGAAAGCTTTTTTGAAAAAGTGTCGGTGTGAAAAGTATTTTTGATTTGTTTTTGAAATTAGAGCAAGTATCTAGAGTCGTCTACCTACAATAAGGAATTCGTCTGTGTAAATGTCCTTTAAAGTAGTGCCATCCCACCATTGAGAGGTAGGTATCACCACCGTTGGAGGTGTTCGGGTCAATTCGAAGGTTCGGGACATGGTGATCACCGGAGCAATAGGAAGACACCTTAGAAGCTACCCTCATGCCATGTTCATGGACATGAGGACTTACTAAAACGTCCTCTATTCGACGATCACCTTTCGAGGGGCAAGGCAACAATGAGGCGTACCCTAGGGGTGCTGTGTGATTTGTGTGTCATTTTCAGATATTTTTGTCTTGTCATGTATTGGTGATCTACGCATTGCTTTTATTTTGACATTCATTATTTCATGCGATAGTTAACATTTAAAAGTTGCGGGAACATAAAAATCCTACGCTATTACAAAGGCGCGGGTCCACATCGCCAGGACCCGATTTGAAATAAAATAAAGTGCGAAGAATAAATATCCTAATTATTCTATTACATGGCTTCGGGAGAATTACATGAAAAAGGAAATAAAATAAAAATGCGAGAATAAGTAAAATCAGGAATGCGAGGGCGTTGGACCCTTTTTAGGAAATTAAATTATAATTAACAAATTAAATTAAGTTAAATGAGGAAAGGAATTATTTTTGAGTTTTTCGTATTTATTGATTTTAATGAGAGAATTAAATGAAATTAAAAAGTTAATTAACCCTAATTCCAACTATTTTTATTTATTAAGAAATATGTTAAAGTTGAACCTAAGATTAATCTAATTATTTACATGGTAATTTAATTACAAAAAATAATAATTAATAATTAATAATTAATATGGTGAAAAAAGGAAAAAAGGATAAAAGTGTTTAAAACCCTAATTCTACAATTTTTAAGTTTATTAATAAAATATTAAAATTTAAACCTAAAATTAAGCAACTAAATTAATTAATAAGATTTATTCAAAATAACATTAAATAAAAAATATTTTTTTGTTTTGTCTTTCTAATTTTTTTTATTATTTTTATGTTTTATGAAAATATATTAATTTAGAGAATTAAAAGGAAATAATTAAATTAAAACAAATAAATAGAAAATAGAAAAAAAAAGGAAAGACAAGCAAACCCTTGGGGGTGTTGACCCCAGTTTGGAGGTGTTATCCAACATTTTTTGGCCCAAGAAGCTTGGCCTTGTTTGACTTTATTGGCTTGTGTATGACACGTCTGACTTATGCCCATGGTGGTCTCCAAATCAAGGCCCTTGGATTGCCCTCAGTGGCCATGTGGCACGTTTGGATATGAGGCAACATGGTGGGCTTCAAGAATCAAGCTGCATAGAATCTCATGGAAACAAAATATATTAAGGAAGTGAGGGGACCTGGGAATCGAACCCAGGTCCCAGTGCTTATGTGACAACGCACTAACCAACTGTGCCATTTGCTTTCTTTGTAACATTAATGGACAATAAATAATATATAAAACAAAACCTGCTAATGATGTTAACTCAAAAAATGCGCTAAAGTTTGAATAACCCTATCACATGGAGACAAGTCATCATCTTCCCCACTCGTTTGCATTTGCCTGAAAAAACAAAACAAGATTGCAGGGGTTTTAAACCCCCACTATATGATGTATGAAAAAAATAGCGAATAGGCTGTTGTTAATCATAAATTGATCGCGACCTATGGGTTGAGTTCGTATCAAGCTTCTGGTTCTAATGGCCCTGGTCTCACGTCTCAATTTTTCCAGAACAAAGAAACCCCAAATTTGCAGTCATGAAACCCTAGCAAGCTTCAATGGTGATTTCGCGTATAGGCTATAAAAACTCAATTCAACAACATCAATAGACTCAGAAGGTTCATATTAGCATAAAACAACAATTAAAATGTATGAGAGATGCCCAGAAACTTAAACACGATTATGCATATTTTCATGAAAAGTGAGACATGTTTCTACCAGTTCTTTGTGTTAGAATCAGTGTTTTTGATCCAAAAATGTTCCCTGATGCCTTGGTAGTGCAATGGAATAGGTATCTTGCCTTGAAACGCATTGGAATGGTGTTTTCAGTTTTCACCTTTTTTACAAAAATTGCAAATTAAATAAGAGGTTTTGGGCGCAGCTTAGAGGTCCTTGTGCATTAGGTTTTGATCAGTATATGTATGGGAACGAATTAGGGTTGAAATTTGGATCCAAAACCCTTTGCATTGATGTATGGAATATTTGATTTTCATGCATATTTTTTCAAATCTTTTTCATGTGATTTTGATTCCAATCATGGCCAATCTTTCCAATTTGGGTTGTGCACGAATCTTGAGTCTTTAAGGAGAGCAAATACTGCACAAAAAGATTCAAATGTATTGGTTTAGTATTTTTTTCATATTTTATTTAATTAAATGAATTAATAGTAATTAAAAATTCAAATAAATAATAAAAAATGATGAAATAAATCCCCTTTGGGCCAAATGGTCGTGGATAGCCTTTGGATGATGAATCTTGGAAGAAAATGTGGCCCATTAGCAAATTTGAGGCATTTAAAGTAAAGTTGACTTTTCAAAATTCCCAAAAATTTCCCAACTTCCACAAGACATATCTTGCTCAATGTTTAAGCTTTGATCATGTTCTTTGACATTTTGGAAAGGTATTGAAGTCCTCTAACCAATGCCTTTGGTCCCATGTCATTTTGATTTACCAATCTCAAGTTATGGTCTTTGACTTAAAGTCTCTTTTTGTTGACTTTTGAAAATGACCTATAATGTTGAAATTGATAACTTTTTGTGAGAGCATTTCTTGGACTTGAAGTGTGAAGAGGAGTTGTAGGAAATGTCTTTCTCTTCAAAATGAGCTTTGGATGGAATTTTTCTGATAAACCATGTGTAAGTTATGCCTTGGTCAAATTACAGTTGGCTTTTTCAACTGTCCAAATATGGAAACTTTTGCATCTTGAGACTTTTTGAGCCATGCCTTGAAAATCATGATCAAGAATTGATCAAATGATGTTTGTGGCTTCAAAATGAGATGTTGACCAAAAATTTGGATTTTTGACTATCAAATGACCATTTTGCCCCTGCAGTTGACTGTTGAGCAATTAGGGTTTTTTACTGTGCAATTTTGTGCTGTAAGTCTTGAAACTTGTCATATGGATGATTAACCATGTTTATAGGCAAATGGGACTTGATTGGACCCTTGGAAACTTCATTTTCTTTGTCAGAACCAAAACCCTAGTTTTTGACTGTTAGGAGGCCCTTGAACTGTGCAACCCTTGGGGAGATTTTGAAGCATGCTCTTTGCCATTCTTGAAGAATATGGGAGGGCAAATTTTGGGGTACAACAGTTGCCCCTGTTCAATCTTCTTAGACCTGAGGATGCAGATTGGCTAACGTGCCTTTCGTAATCCAAAGGTGGAGGTTGATTGAACACTAGAGTGCCCAGAAATTTGCGCTCACATAGTAGTGTGATAATGGGAATGGGCTTATGGATGCCACTTGGAGATTGATGGATAGGATGATGGGCTGATAAATGCCATGCTAAGGGATGATGGATAGGCGGATGGGCTTATAGATGCCATCTGGATGTCGATCGCATAAGAGATTCCTTAGCGAGAACTTATGTACCTGCAAAAGACAACGATTACCTGACCTGTTACAGGAGCTGGTCTTCAAACTCTTTGTATAGATGCACCCTGACTGGTTACAGGAACTGAATCTGGAGCTTCAAACGGCGATAAATGAAACAGGGATGGTTACTACCTCAACATGAACGCTGAGAAAATCTGGGGACGATTACTACCTCAACAGGAACGTTGAGAGAATCTTGGGGCGATTACTACCTCAACAGGAACGCTAAGAGAATCTGGGGACGATTACTACCTCAACAGGAATGCTGAGAGAATCTGGGGACGATTACTACCTCAACAGGAACGCTGAGAGAATCTTGGATGTCTTCTACTGAGTCTTCATTAGGAAAATCTTTTAGGGAGCAATTTAACTAGACTAGAGAAGGCCTTTGACTGGATAAGAAACAGGAAAATCTTAGGGTCGATTTAACTGAAACAGACAAGGTCTTGAAATCTTCAACTGGATAAGAAACAGGGAGATCTTAGGGTCGATCTGACTGAACCAGAGAAGGCCTTTGACTGGATAAGAAACAGGAAAATCTTAGGGTCGATTTAACTGAACCAGTCTAGGTCTTGAAATCTTCAACTGGATAAGAAACAGGGAGATCTTAGGGTTGATCTGACTGAACCAGAGAAGGCCTTTGACTGGATAAGAAACAGTAAAATCTTAGGGTCGATTTAACTGAACCGGTCTAGGTCTTGGAATCTTCAACTGGATAAGAAATAGGGAGATCTTAGGGTCGATCTGACTGAACCAGAGAAGGCCTTTGACTGGATAAGAATCAGGAAAATCTTAGGGTCGATTTAACTGAACCGATCAAGGTCTTGGAGTCTTCAACTGGATAAGAATCAGGGAGATCTCAGGGTCGATCTGACTGAACCAGAGAAGGCCTTTGACTGGATAAGAATCAGGAAAATCTTAGGGTCGATTTAACTGAACCGGTCTAGGTCTTGAATATCTGAGAACTTAACTGGATCTTTCCTGAAAGGTAAAGGTTAGTCATATGCAATGCATGATATGGCTCAAGCAATGATGTTCTCAACATAAATGAGATTTGTAAGATATGATGCGTATATGCATGCTATAATGTATAAAGATGTGATGTTTATGAATGTATCTTTTCATCCAGGAAAGTAAATCCTTGACGGGTGCCGGGAAGTCACTCCTGGGCTGATGTTGAAGAATAGATCTTTGCTTCCGCTGGGGATGATAGTTGCAAGAATACCGGTAGGAGAAGATAACTCCGTTGGGGAATAAACTTGGCGAATGGATTACTCTGCGGGGAGAAAGGTACTCTAACGATCTTTGCTGGGGAACAATACTCTGTGGGGAGAGAGGTACTTTGCTGGAATGTTGATGGTAACTTCACTGGGGATACCATTGTTGTGTTGGAAGTGTTAATAGACTTTGCTGGGGATAAGAAGACTTCGCCGAGAACGATCTTTCCGTGGCTTTTGGCTGAGGATAACCCAGTTATATCCTGGTAGGGAAATAACTCTTTGAATAAAGCCGGGAGACGCGTTCGTGCTCTGCGGGGGTAAGCTTCCAGAATCTACTGGGGATAAGCATACTGCTTGGGGAGATGGATCCCAACATTCCTGGGGAATCTGGACTGGACTCTCCTGGGGAAATTATTTTGAGATGTACTGGGGATGTGGCTCCACCGAATGTCTGGTATACTGCCGGGGAACAATATTTAGGTTAAGGGATGCTTGTAAAAAATGTCTGTTTTGAGATCTGCTGGAGGGTACCCAACTTCCTTGAGGTTGATAATAGCTTTGCTTGGGAAGAGTGTATTGACTTGCTGACGCACTCTCTGTGGAATTAAGATGTACTGGTTATGTTCTTCAATAGAACCTACCTTGATACCTTGGAGGACAGAACAATCAGATTGCTTAGACAACTCTTTATTGCCCCTGTTTCTAATATTACCTGTAATTAATCCTTTGTTTCGTATGCAAATATTCATGAGTTAGCAAATTATTGTTAATGCATATATCACAAATTGAACCTTGGACGTTCTTCGTAAAACAAAACAGAAAAGGAAAAAACAATTGGCAATTTTAACTGAAAAGTGTATTTGTATTGATTTTGAATTGCCTGTAAATAGGCGTTTTATGTATAAGAGGCTGACGTCCTAGTAGGAGAACGCCGCCGAATAAAAGAGCTTATACAATTTGTACAAAGGAAAATAAAACAGCAGTGTGAAATGAATGATCCCACTGGGTTTCAATTCTGCTATCGCCTTTATATCTCCGAGCGTCTCATCACTTGATGACCTTAGTTGAAGATGAAGCTGACTGATTGATGCCGTCTGAATTTGATGCAGATACCGGATTCTGGATGCAAGGTGATCCAATGAGGCATAGTATGACGCTTTATCCCTAACTTTTGCCTGGACTGCCCTTTCTGGTTTTCAGTCCACCGGGATACCCCTTTTTGCCCAAGCCGCCTTTTCAGGTTTTCGACTTGCCGGGTGTACAAATTTCTTCCATTTCATCCCTTCATTTTGCCCGAACCCTTTTGGTTCACCGGGAAGCCTTAATTTTTGCCTAGGTATGTCAACCTAGCAGGTCTTTTTTCATGTGTATTATCTTTTTACTATGTCTGCATTGGCGGGGTGAGGAAGGTCGTCACCATCCATGTTGGTTAGAATCATGGCTCCTCCTGAGAACACATGTTTAACCACAAATGGCCCTTCATACGTAGGGGTCCATTTGCCCCTTGGATCACTCTGAGGAAGGATGATTCACTTGATTACCAGATCCCCAACTTGATACTCTTGTAGTCTGACCTTTTTGTTAAATGCCCTGATCATTTGTTTTTGGTACGTCTGACCATGACAGATAGCAGCAAGTCTCTTTTCATCAATAAGGTTTAGCTGATCAAGTCATGTCTGGATCCAATCGTCTTCGTTAAGATTTGCATCCTTCATTATCCGGAGATAGGGTATTTGCACTTCGATTGGTAAGACTGCCTCCATACCATAGACCAAGGAGAAAGGAGTTACCCTGATTGACGTCCTAGCTGAGGTACGGTACCCATGTAGAGCGAACGATAACATCTCGTGCCAATCTTTATAAGTCACTGTCATCTTCTGCACGATCTTCTTAATGTTCTTATTCGCTGCTTCTACAGCCCCGTTCATCTTCGGCCGGTAAGGAGAAGAGTTATGGTGTTGTATCTTAAACTGCTCGCAGAGCTCAGTGATCATCTTGTTATTGAGATTGGTACCGTTGTCTGTAATAATTCTTTCAGGGACGCCGTATCAACAGATCAGGTTATGCCGAATGAACCGTGCTACAACATTCTTGGTTAATGTAGCGTAGGAAGCTGCTTCAACCCACTTCGTGAAATAATCAATCGCCACTAGGATGAAGCGATGCCCGTTGGATGCCGTAGGTTTGATCTCACCGATCATATCTATGCCCCACATTGCAAACGGCCAAGGCGCAGTCAGAACATTTAGAGGAACTGGAGGAACATGCACCTTGTCTGCGTAAATCAGGCATTTGTGACATGTCCGAGAGTGTTGGTAACAGTCGGCTTCCATTGTGGACCAAAAATACCTTGCCCGAAGGATTTTCTTTGCCATAATGTGTCCACTGGAGTGTGTACCAAAGGTCCCTTCATGTAGCTCTTCCATGATCCTTTCTGCTTCAGTCTTGTCCATACAATGCAGTAAGGTCGAATCATGGTTTCGCTTGTACAAAATGCCGTTGCTAAGGAAGAACTTCGCTGCGAACCTTCTCAGAAACTTCTTATCGTTGACAGACGCACCTTCAGGGTATTCCTGAGCTTCTAAATATCTCTTCACCTCATGGTACCAAGGCTTCTCAGTCACCAATTCAGTCTCAAGGTCACAACAGTATGCCGGTTCGTCCAATTTCTAGATGATGATTCGGGGAGCCTCATTGTCCCATTTAACTTTGAAAATGGAAGACATCGTAGCTAACGCGTCCACTAACTGATTCTCCTCTCTTGGAAAGTATTCAAAGGTTATCTTTGTGAAGTGGGGGATCAATGTCAACACACATTCTCTGTAAGGAATAAGATTCGGATGTTTCGTATCCTACTCCCCTTTGATCTGATTGATTACGAGAGAGGAATCTCCGAAGACACTCAGAAACTTGATCCTTAAGTCAATCGCAGCTTGGAGACCCATGATGCATACCTCATACTCTGCCATGTTGTTGGTGCAGTTGAAACACAACCGGGCAGTGAGTGGAGTATGAGTGCCTTGAGGGGATATGATCACAGCGCCGATACCGTTACCCAAAGCATTGGAGGCTCCGTCAAAGTGCATAGACCATCGGGATCCTTCCTCAGGTCCTTCATCCGGTCCAGGTACTTCACAATCAGTCACTATCATGATGCTCTCGTCCGGAAACTCGAAGTTCATTGACTGATAGTCGTCTACTGCCTCATGTGCCAAGTGGTCTGCCAATACACTTCCTTTGATGGCTTTCTGGGTTGTGTACTGAATGTCGTATTCCGTCAAGATCATTTGCCATCTTTGCTATTCTCCCAGACAGAGCAGACTTTTCAAATATGTACTTTATAGGATCCATCTTTGTGATCAACAAGGTAGTGTGAGTCAGCATATACTGTCTCAGCCGGCGAGCAGCCCATACCAAAGCGCAGCAAGTTTTCTCAAGCAGTGAGTATCGGGTCTCACAGTCGGTAAACTTTTTGCTAAGGTAATAAATGGCATGCTCTTTTCGGCCAGACTCGTCATGCTTCCCCAGCACACACCCCATTGAGTTGTCAAGTACTGTCAGGTATAGTATTAGAGGTCTCCCTTCAACCGGTGGCATAACGATAGGTGGTTCTTGGAGATACTCTTTGATTCTGTCAAAAGCAGCCTGACATTCATCGTTCCAACGTACTAACTGATCTTTCTTCAGCAGCTTGACGATTGGCTCACAGGTGGCAGTTAGGTGCGAGATGAATCGGGCAATGTAATTCAAGCGTCCTAGAAAGCCTCTGACCTCTTTCTCTGTCTTAGGAACTGGCATCTCTTGAATGGCTTTTACTTTGGCAGGGTCCACTTGAATACCCTTATCACTTACAACGAAGCCTAGCAACTTTCCAGATCTTACCCCGAAGGTGCATTTGTTCAGGTTCAACCTCAACTTGTATAACTTTAGTCGGTCAAACAACTTGTGCAGATGATCTAGGTGCTCTTTCTCAGTTTGGGACCTTGCAATCATGTCGTCAACATACACCTCTATCTCATGATGGATCATGTCATTAAATAAAGCAACCATGGCACGTTGGTAGGTTGCCCCAGCATTTTTCAGTCCAAAAGGCATGACTTTGTAGCAGAAGGTGCCCCATTGAGTAACAAACGTAGTCTTTTCCATGTCTTCAGGAGCCATCTTGATCTGATTATACCCTGAGAAACCATCCATGAAAGAGAATACCTTATGCTGAGCATTATTGTCAACCAAGACATCAATGTGAGGTAGAGGGAAGTCATCCTTGGGGCTGGCCCTGTTCAGATCCCTGTAGTCAACACACATTCTGACCTTACCATCCTTCTTAGGTACTGGTACCACATTAGCAACCCAATGAGGGTAAGAAGTCACCGCAAGGAAACCGACATCAAATTGCTTCATAACCTCGACTTTGATCTTCTCAGACATCTCTGGACGCATACGACAGACCTTTTGCTTAACCGGAGGGCAGCCTTCCTTAGTAGGCAAATGATGGACCACAATGGATGGTAGCCTTGTCATTATGAAAGGTAGTCTATTGTCGTGATTTTTGTTACTCCAACGGATTGTAGCCTTGTCATTATGGAAGGTAGTCTGTTGTCGAGATTTTTGTTACTACAATGGATTGTAGCCTTGTCATTATGGAAGGTAGTCTGTTGTCGAGATTTTTCTTACTACAATGGATGGTAGCCTTGTCATTATGGAAGTTAGTCTGTTGTCGAGATTTTTGTTACTACAATGGATGGTAGCCTTGTCATTATGGAAGGTAGTCTGCTGTCTTGATTTTTGTTACTACAATAAATTATAGCCTTGTCCTTATGGAAGGTAGTCTATTGTCAAGATTTTTGTTACTCCAATGGGTGGTAGCATTGTCATTATGTAAGGTAGTTTGTTGTCGAGGTTTTTGTTACTCCAATAGATGGTAGCCTTGTCATTATGGAAGGTAGTCTGTCGTTGTGATTTTTGTTACTCCAATGAATGGTAGCCTTGTCATTATGGAAGGTAGTCTGTTGTTCATATTTTTGTTACTACAATGCATGTTAGCCTTGTCATTATGGAAGGAAGTCGGTTGTCGTTATTTTTGTTACTCCATTGGATATTAGCCTTATCATTATGGAAGGTAGTCTGTTGGTGAGATTTTTGTTATTCCAATGGATGGTAGCCTAGTCATTATGGAAGTTTGTCTATTTTCGAGATTTTTGTTACTCCAATGGATGGTAGCCTTATCATTATGGAAGGTATTCTATTGTCGAGATTTTTGTTACTCTAATGGATGGTAGCCTTGTCATTATGGAAGGTAGTCTGTTGTCTTGATTTTTGTTACTACAATAGATTGTAGCCTTGTCATTATGGAAGGTAGTCTATTGTCAAGATTTTTGTTACTCCAATGGATGGTAGCATTTTCATTATGTAAGGTAGTTTGTTGTCGAGGTTTTTGTTACTCCAATAGATGGTAGCCTTGTCATTATGGAAGGTAGTATGTCGTTGTGATTTTTGTTAATCCAATGAATGGTAGCCTTGTCATTATGGAAGGTAGTATGTTGTTCATATTTTTGTTACTACAATGCATGTTAGCCTTGTCATTATGGAAGGTAGTCTGTTGTCGATATTTTTGTTACTCCATTGGATAGTAGCCTTGTCATTATGGAAGGTAGTCTGTTGGTGAGATTTTTGTTATTCCAATGGATGGTAGCCTAGTCAATATGGAAGGTAGTCTGTTTTCGAGATTTTTCTTACTACAATGGATGGTAGCCTTGTCATTATGGAAGGTAGTCTGTTGTCGATATTTTTGTTACTACAATGGATGGTAGCCTTGCTTTTATGGAAGGTAGTCTGTTGTCTGGATTTTTGTTACTACAATAGATTGTAGCCTTGTCATTATGGAAGGTAGTCTATTGTCAAGATTTTTGTTACTCCAATGGATGGTAGCATTGTCATTATGTAAGGTAGTTTGTTGTCGAGGTTTTTGTTACTCCAATAGATGGTAGCCATGTCATTATGGAAGGTAGTATGTCGTTGTGATTTTTGTTACTCCAATGAATGGTAGCCTTGTCATTATGGAAGGTACGATGTTGTTCATATTTTTGTTACTACAATGCATGTTAGCCTTGTCATTATGGAAGGTAGTCTGTTGTCGATATTTTTGTTACTCCATTGGATAGTAGCCTTGTCATTATGGAAGCTAGTCTGTCATTGTGATTTTTGTTACTACAATGAATGGTAGTCTTGTAATTATGGAAGATAGTATGTTGTTCATATTTTTGTTACTACAATTCATGTTAGCCTTGTCATTATGGAAGGTAGTCTGTTGTCAATATTTTTGTTACTCCATTGGATAGTAGCCTTGTAATTATGGAAGGTAGTGTGTTGGTGAGATTTTTTTATTCCAATGGATGGTAGCCTAGTCATTATGGAAGTTTGTCTATTTTCGAGATTTTTGTTACTCCAATGGATTGTAGCCTTGTCATTATGGAAGGTAGTCTGTTGTCGAGATTTTTCTTACTACAATGGATGGTAGCCTTGTCATTATGGAAGCTAGTCTGTTGTTGAGATTTTTGTTACTACAATGGATGGTAGCCTTGTCATTATGGAAGGTAGTCTGCTGTCTTGATTTTTGTTACTACAATAAATTGTAGCCTTGTCATTATGGAAGGTAGTCTATTGTCAAGATTTTTGTTACTCCAATGGGTGGTAGCATTGTCATTATGTAAGGTAGTTTGTTGTCGAGGTTTTTGTTACTCCAATAGATGGTAGCCTTGTCATTATGGAAGGTAGTCTGTCGTTGTGATTTTTGTTACTCCAATGAATGGTAGCCTTGTCATTATGGAAGGTAGTCTGTTGTTCATATTTTTGTTACTACAATACATGTTAGCCTTGTCATTATGGAAGGAAGTCGGTTGTCGTTATTTTTGTTACTCCATTGGATATTAGCCTTATCATTATGGAAGGTAGTCTGTTGGTGAGATTTTTGTTATTCCAATGGATGGTAGCCTAGTCATTATGGAAGTTTGTCTATTTTCGAGATTTTTGTTACTCCAATGGATGGTAGCCTTATCATTATGGAAGGTATTCTATTGTCGAGATTTTTGTTACTCTAATGGATGGTAGCCTTGTCATTATGGAAGGTAGTCTGTTGTCTTGATTTTTGTTACTACAATAGATTGTAGCCTTGTCATTATGGAAGGTAGTCTATTGTCAAGATTTTTGTTACTCCAATGGATGGTAGCATTGTCATTTTGTAAGGTAGTTTGTTGTCGAGGATTTTGTTACTCCAATAGATGGTAGCCTTGTCATTGTGGAAGGTAGTATGTCGTTGTGATTTTTGTTACTCCAATGAATGGTAGCCTTGTCATTATGGAAGGTAGTATGTTGTTCATATTTTTGTTACTACAATGCATGTTAGCCTTGTCATTATGGAAGGTAGTCTGTTGTCGATATTTTTGTTACTCCATTGGATATTAGCTTTATCATTATGGAAGGTAGTCTGTTGGTGAGATTTTTGTTATTCCAATGGATGGTAGCCTAGTCAATATGGAAGGTAGTCTGTTTTCGATATTTTTCTTACTACAATGGATTGTAGCCTTGTCATTATGGAAGGTAGTCTGTTGTCGATATTTTTGTTACTACAATGGATGGTAGCCTTGCTTTTATGGAAGGTAGTCTGTTGTCTGGATTTTTGTTACTACAATAGATTGTAGCCTTGTCATTATGGAAGGTAGTCTATTGTCAAGATTTTTGTTACTCCAATGGATGGTAGCATTGTCATTATGTAAGGTAGTTTGTTGTCGAGGTTTTTGTTACTCCAATAGATGGTAGCCTTGTCATTATGGAAGGTAGTATGTCGTTGTGATTTTTGTTACTCCAATGAATGGTAGCCTTGTCATTATGGAAGGTACGATGTTGTTCATATTTTTGTTACTACAATGCATGTTAGCCTTGTCATTATGGAAGGTAGTCTGTTGTCGATATTTTTGTTACTCCATTGGATAGTAGCCTTGTCATTATGGAAGCTAGTCTGTCATTGTGATTTTTGTTACTACAATGAATGGTAGCCTTGTAATTATGGAAGATAGTCTGTTGTTCATATTTTTGTTACTACAATTCATGTTAGCCTTGTCATTATGGAAGGTAGTCTGTTGTCAATATTTTTGTTACTCCATTGGATAGTAGCCTTGTCATTATGGAAGGTAGTGTGTTGGTGAGATTTTTTTATTCCAATGGATGGTAGCCTAGTCATTATGGAAGTTTGTCTATTTTCGAGATTTTTGTTACTCCAATGGATGGTAGCCTTATCATTATGGAAGGTAGTCTATTGTCGAGATTTTTGTTACTCTAATGGATGGTAGCCTTGTCATTATGGAAGGTAGTCTATTGTCGAGATTTTTGTTACTATAATGGATGGTAGCCTTGTCATTATGGAAGGTAGTCTGCTGTCTTGATTTTTGTTACTACAATAAATTGTAGCCTTGTCATTATGGAAGGTAGTCTATTGTCAAGATTTTTGTTACTCCAATGGATGGTAGCATTGACATTATGTAAGGTAGTTTGTTGTCGAGGTTTTTGTTACTCCAATAGATGGTAGCCTTGTCATTATGGAAGGTAGTCTGTCATTGTGATTTTTGTTACTCCAATGAATGGTAGCCTTGTCATTATGGAAGGTAGTCTGTTGTTCATATTTTTGTTACTACAATGCATGTTAGCCTTGTCATTATGGAAGAAAGTCTGTTGTCGTTATTTTTGTTACTCCATTGGATATTAGCCTTATCATTATGAAAGGTAGTCTGTTGGTGAGATTTTTGTTATTCCAATGGATGGTAGCCTAGTCATTATGGAAGTTTGTCTATTTTCGAGATTTTTGTTACTCCAATGGATGGTAGCCTTATCATTATGGAAGGTATTCTATTGTCGAGATTTTTGTTACTCTAATGGATGGTAGCCTTGTCATTATGGAAGGTAGTCTATTGTCTTGATTTTTGTTACTACAATAGATTGTAGCCTTGTCATTATGGAAGGTAGTCTATTGTCAAGATTTTTGTTACTCCAATGGATGGTAGCATTGTCATTATGTAAGGTAGTTTGTTGTCGAGGTTTTTGTTACTCCAATAGATGGTAGCCTTGTCATTATGGAAGGTAGTATGTCGTTGTGATTTTTGTTACTCTAATGAATGGTAGCCTTGTCATTATGGAAGGTAGTATGTTGTTCATATTTTTGTTACTACAATGCATGTTAGCCTTGTCATTATGGAAGGTAGTCTGTTGTTGATATTTTTGTTACTCCATTGGATAGTAGCCTTGTCATTATGGAAGGTAGTCTGTCGGTGAGATTTTTGTTATTCCAATGGATGGTAGCCTAGTCATTATGGAAGTTTGTCTATTTTTGAGATTTTTGTTACTCCAATGGATGGTAGCCTGATCACTATGGAATGTAGTCTATTGTCGAGATTTTTGTTACTCTAATGGATGGTAGCCTTGTCATTATGGAAGGTAGTCTATTATCGAGATTTTTGTTACTCCAATGGATGGTACCCTTTTCATTATGGAAGGTAGTATGTTGTCGTGATTTTTCTTACTACAATGGATGGTAGCATTGTCATTATGGAAGGTAGTTTGTTGTCGAGATTTTTGTTACTCCAATAGATGGTAGCCTTTTCATTATGAAAGGTAGCCTGTCATTGAGATTTTTGTTATTCCAATGGATGGTAGCCTACTCATTATGGAAGGTAGCTTATTTTCGAGATTTTTATTACTCCAATGGATGGTAGCCTTGTCATTAAGGAAGGTAGTCTATTATCGATATTTTTGTTACTCCATTTGATAGTAGCTTTACTCTGTTGTTGAGATTTTTTTTATTCCAATGGATGGTAGCCTAGTCAATATGGAAGGTAGTCTGTTTTCGAGATTTTTGTTACTCCAATGGGTGGTAGCCTTGTCATTATGGAAGGTAGTCTGTTGTCGATATTTTTGTTACTCCATTGGATAGTAGCCTTGTCATTATGGAAGGTAGTCTGTTGGTGAGATTTTTGTTATTCCAATGGATGGTAGCCTAGTCATTATGGAAGTTTATCTATTTTCGAGATTTTTGTTACTCCAATGGATGGTAGCCTTATCATTATGGAAGGTAGTCTACTATCGAGATTTTTGTTACTCTAATGGATGTTAGCCTTGTCATTATGGAAGGTAGTCTGTTGTCAAGATTTTTCTTACTACAATGGATGGTAGCCTTGTCATTATAGAAGGTAGTCTATTGTCGAGATTTTTGTTACTACAATGGATGGTAGCCTTGTCATTATGGAAGGTAGTCTGTTGTCTTGATTTTTATTACTATAATAGATTGTAGCCTTGTCATTATGGAAGGTAGTCTATTGTCAAGATTTTTGTTACTCCAATGGATGGTAGCATTGTCATTATGTAAGGTAGTTTGTTGTCGAGGTTTTTGTTACTCCAATAGATGGTAGCCTTGTCATTATGGAAGGTAGTCTGTTGTTCATATTTTTGTTACTACAATGCATGTTAGCCTTGTCATTATGGAAGGTAGCCTGTTGTCGATATTTTTGTTACTCCATTGGATAGTACCCTTGTTATTATGGAAGGTAGTTTGTTGGTGAGATTTTTATTATTCCAATGGATGGTAGCCTAGTCATTATGGAAGTTTATCTATTTTCGAGATTTTTGTTACTCCAATTTATGGTAGCCTTATCATTATGGAAAGTAGTCTATTGTCGAGATTTTTGTTACTCTAATGGATGGTAGTCTTGTCATTATGGAAGGTAGTCTATTATCGAGATTTTTGTTACTCCAATGGATGGTAGCCTTTTCATTATGGAAGGTAGTCTGTCGTCGAAATATATGTTGTTCCAATGGATGGTAGCCTTGTCATTATGAAAGATAGTCTATTGTGGAGATTTTTGTTACTCCAATGGATTGTAGCCTTGTCATTATGGAAGGTAGTCTGTTGTCGTGATTTTTCTTACTACAGTGGATGGTAGAATTGTCATTATGGAAGGTAGTTTGTTGTCGAGATTTTTGTTACTCGAATAGATGGTAGCTTTTTCATTATGGAAGGTAGCCTGTCATTAAGATTTTTGTTATTCCAATGGATGGTAGTCTAGTCATTATGGAAGGTAGCCTATTTTCGAGATTTTTATTACTCCAATGGATTGTAGCCTTGTCATTATGGAAGGTAGTCTATTGTCGATATTTTTGTTACTCCATTGGATAGTAGCTTTGTCAATATGGAAGGTACTCTGTTGTTGAGATTTTTTTTATTCCAATGGATGGTTGCCTAGTCAATATGGAAGGTAGTTTGTTTTCGAGATTTTTGTTACTCCAATGGATGGTAGCCTTGTCATTATGGAAGGTAATCTATTATCGAGATTTTTGTTACTCCAATGGATGGTAGCCTTTTCATTATGGAAGGTAGTATGTTGTCGTGATTTTTCTTACTACAATGGATGGTAGCATTGTCATTATGGAAGGTAGTTTGTTGTCGAGATTTTTGTTACTCCAATAGATGGTAGCCTTTTCATTATGAAAGGTAGCCTGTCATTGAGATTTTTGTTATTCCAATGGATAGTAGCCTAGTCATTATGGAAGGTAGCTTATTTTCGAGATTTTTATTACTCCAATGGATGGTAGCCTTGTCATTAAGGAAGGTAGTCTATTATCGATATTTTTGTTACTCCATTGGATAGTAGCTTTGTCAATATGGAAGGTACTCTGTTGTTGAGATTTTTTTTATTCCAATGGATGGTAGCCTAGTCAATATGGAAGGTAGTCTGTTTTCGAGTTTTTTGTTACTCCAATGGGTGGTAGCCTTGTCATTATGGAAGGTAGTCTGTTGTCGATATTTTTGTTACTCCATTGGATAGTAGCCTTGTCATTATGGAAGGTAGTCTGTTGGTGAGATTTTTGTTATTCCAATGGATGGTAGCCTAGTCATTATGGAAGTTTATCTATTTTCGAGATTTTTGTTACTCCAATGGATGGTAGCCTTATCATTATGGAAGGTAGTCTACTATCGAGATTTTTGTTACTCTAATGGATTGTAGCCTTGTCATTATGGAAGGTAGTCTGTTGTCAAGATTTTTCTTACTACAATGGATGGTAGCCTTGTCATTATGGAAGGTAGTCTATTGTCGAGATTTTTGTTACTACAATGGATGGTAGCCTTGTCATTATGGAAGGTAGTCTGTTGTCTTGATTTTTATTACTATAATAGATTGTAGCCTTGTCATTATGGAAGGTAGTCTATTGTCAAGATTTTTGTTACTCCAATGGATGGTAGCATTGTCATTATGTAAGGTAGTTTGTTGTCGAGGTTATTGTTACTCCAATAGATGGTAGCCTTGTCATTATGGAAGCTAGTATGTCATTGTGATTTTTGTTACTCCAATGAATGGTAGCCTTGTAATTATGGAAGGTAGTCTGTTGTTCATATTTTTGTTACTACAATGCATGTTAGCCTTGTCATTATGAAAGGTAGTCTGTTGTCGATATTTTTGTTACTCCATTGGATAGTAGCCTTGTTATTATGGAAGGTAGTTTGTTGGTGAGATTTTTGTTATTCCAATGGATGGTAGCCTAGTCATTATGGAAGTTTATCTATTTTCGAGATTTTTGTTACTCCAATTTATGGTAGCCTTATCATTATGGAAGGTAGTCTATTGTCGAGATTTTTGTTACTCTAATGGATGGTAGTCTTGTCATTATGGAAGGTAGTCTATTATCGAGATTTTTGTTACTCCAATGGATGGTAGCCTTTTCATTATGGAAGGTAGTCTGTCGTCGAAATATATGTTGTTCCAATGGATGGTAGCCTTGTCATTATGAAAGATAGTCTATTGTGGAGATTTTTGTTACTCCAATGGATTGTAGCCTTGTCATTATGGAAGGTAGTCTGTTGTCGTGATTTTTCTTACTACAGTGGATGGTAGAATTGTCATTATGGAAGGTAGTTTGTTGTCGAGATTTTTGTTACTCGAATAGATGGTAGCTTTTTCATTATGGAAGGTAGCTTGTCATTAAGATTTTTGTTATTCCAATGGATGGTAGTCTAGTCATTATGGAAGGTAGCCTATTTTCGAGATTTTTATTACTCCAATGGATTGTAGCCTTGTCATTATGGAAGGTAGTCTATTGTCGATATTTTTGTTACTCCATTGGATAGTAGCTTTGTCAATATGGAAGGTACTCTGTTGTTGAGATTTTTTTTATTCCAATGGATGGTAGCCTAGTCAATATGGAAGGTAGTCTGTTTTCGAGATTTTTGTTACTCCAATGGATGGTAGCCTTGTCATTATGGAAGGTAGTCTATTATCGAGATTTTTGTTACTCCAATGGATGGTAGCCTTTTCATTATGGAAGGTAGTCTGTCATCGAAATTTTTGTTGTTCCAATGGATGGTAGCCTTGTCATTATGAAAGGTAGTCAATTGTGGAGATTTTTGTTACTCCAATGGATTGTAGCCTTGTCATTATGGAAGGTAGTCTGTTGTCGTGATTTTTCTTACTACAATGGATGGTAGCATTGTCATTATGGAAGGTAGTTTGTTGTCGAGAATTTTGTTACTCCAATAGATGGTAGCCTTTTCATTATGGAAGGTAGCCTGTCATTAAGATTTTTGTTATTCTAATGGATGGTAGTCTAGTCATTATGGAAGGTATCCTATTTTCGAGATTTTTATTACTCCAATGGATTGTAGCCTTGTCATTATGGAAGGTAGTCTATTGTCGATATTTTTGTTACTCCATTGGATAGTAGCTTTGTCAATATGGAAGGTACTCTGTTGTTGATATTTTTTTTATTCCAATGGATGGTAGCCTAGTCAATATGGAAGGTAGTCTGTTTTCGAGATTTTTGTTACTCCAATGGATGGTAGCCTTATCATTATGGAAGGTAGTCTATTGTCGAGATTTTTGTTACTACAATGGATGGTAGCCTTGTCATTATGGAAGGTAGTCTGTTGTCTTGATTTTTGTTACTAAAATAGATTGTAGCCTTGTCATTATGGAAGGTAGTCTATTGTCAACATTTTTGTTACTCCAATGGATGGTAGCATTGTCATTATGTAAGGAAGTTTGTTGTCGAGGTTTTTGTTACTCCAATAGATGGTAGCCTTGTCATTATGGAAGCTAGTCTATCATTGTGATTTTTGTTACTCCAATGAATGGTAGCCTTGTAATTATGGAAGGTAGTCTGTTGTTCACATTTTTGTTACTACAATGCATGTTAGCCTTGTCATTATGGAAGGTAGTCTGTTGTCGATATTTTTGTTACTCCATTGGATAGTAGCCTTGTCATTATGGAAGGTAGTTTGTTGGTGAGATTTTTGATATTCCAATGGATGGTATCCTAGTCATTATGGAAGTTTATCTATTTTCGAGATTTTTGTTACTCCAATGGATGGTAGCCTTATCATTATGGAAGGTAGTCTATTGTCGAGATTTTTGTTACTCTAATGGATGGTAGCCTTGTCATTATGGAAGGTAGTCTATTATCGAGATTTTTGTTACTCCAATGGATGGTAGCCTTTTCATTATGGAAGGTAGTCTGTCGTCGTGATTTTTCTTACTACAATGGATGGTAGCATTGTCATTATGGAAGGCAGTTTGTTGTCGAGATTTTTTTTACTCCAATAGATGGTAGCCTTTTAATTATGAAAGGTTGCCTGTCATTAAGATTTTTGTTATTCCAATGGATGGTAGCCTAGTCATTATGGAAGGTAGCCTATTTTAGAGATTTTTATTACTCCAATGGATTGTAGCCTTGTCATTATGGAAGGTAGTCTATTGTCGATATTTTTGTTACCCCATTGGATAGTAGCTTTGTCAATATGGAAGGTACTTTCTTGTTGAGATTTTTTTTATTCCAATGGATGGTAGCCTAGTCAATATGGAAGGTAGTCTGTTTTCGATATTTTTGTTACTCCAATGGATGGTAGCCTTGTCATTATGGAAGGTAGTCTATTATCGAGATTTTTGTTACTCCAATGGATGGTAGCCTTTTCATTATGGAAGGTAGTCTGTCATCGAAATTTTTGTTGTTCCAATGGATGGTAGCCTTGTCATTATGAAAGGTAGTCTATTGTCGTTATTTTTGTTACTACAATGGATTGTAGCCTTCTCATTATGGAAGGTAGTCTTTTTCGAGATTTTTATTACTACAATGGATTGTAGCCTTGTCATTATGGAAGGTAGTCTGTTGTCGAGATTTTTGTTACTACAATGGATGGTAGCCTTGTCATTATGGAAGGTAGTCTGTTGTCGAGATTTTTGTTACTACAATGGATGGTAGCCTTGTCATTATGGAAGGTAGTCTGTTGTCTTGATTTTTGTTACTACAATAGATTGTAGCCTTGTCATTATGGAAGGTAGTCTATTGTCAACATTTTTGTTACTCCAATGGATGGTAGCATTGTCATTATGTAAGGTAGTTTGTTGTCGAGGTTTTTGTTACTCCAATAGATGGTAGCCTTGTCATTATGGAAGCTAGTCTGTCATTGTGATTTTTGTTACTTGAATGAATGGTAGCCTTGTCATTTTGGAAGGTAGTCTGTTGTTCATATTTTTGTTACTACAATGCATGTTAGCCTTGTCATTATGGAAGGTAGTCTGTTGTCAATATTTTTGTTACTCCATTGGATAGTAGCCTTGTCATTATGGAAGGTAGTCTATTATCGAGATTTTTGTTACTCTAATGGATGGTAGCCTTGTCATTATGGAAGGTAGTCTGTTGTCAAGATTTTTCTTACTACAATGGATGGTAGCCTTGTCATTATGGAAGGTAGTCTGTTGTCGAGATTTTTGTTACTACAATGGATGGTAGCCTTGCCATTATGGAAGGTAGCCTGTTGTCTTGATTTTTGTTATTACAATAGATTGTAGCCTTGTCATTATGGAAGGTAGTCTATTGTCAAGATTTTTGTTACTCCAATGGATGGTAGCATTGTCATTATGTAAGGTAGTTTGTTGTCGAGGTTTTTGTTACTCCAATAGATGGTAGCCTTGTCATTATGGAAGCTAGTCTGTCGTTGTGATTTTTGTTACTCCAATGAATGGTAGCCTTGTCATTATGGAAGGTAGTATGTTGTTCATATTTTTGTTACTACAATGCATGTTAGCCTTGTCATTATGGAAGATAGTCTGTTGTCGATATTTTTGTTACTCCATTGGATAGTAGCCTTGCCATTGTGGAAGGTAGTCTGTTGGTGATATTTTTGTTATTCCAATGGATGGTAGCCTAGTCATTATGGAAGTTTATCTATTTTCGAGATTTTTGTTACTCCAATGGATGGTAGCCTTATCATTATGGAAGGTAGTCTATTATCGATATTTTTGTTACTCTAATGGATGGTAGCCTTGTCATTATGGAAGGTAGTCTATTATCGAGATTTTTGTTACATCAATGGATGGTAGCCTTTTCATTATGGAAGGTAGTCGGTCGTCGAAATTTTTGTTGTTCCAATGGATGGTAGCCTTCTCATTATGAAAGGTAGTCTATTGTGGAGATTTTTGTTACTCCAATGGATTGTAGCCTTGTCATTATGGAAGGTAGTTTGTTATTGAGATTTTTGTTACTCCAATGGATGGTAGCCTTCTTACTATGGAAGGTAGTCGATTGTCATGATTTTTCTTATTACAATGGATGGTAGCCTTGTCATTATGGAAGGTAGTTTGTTGTCGAGATTTTTGTTACTCCAATGGATTGTAGCCTTGTCATTATGGAAGGTAGTCTGTTGTCGATATCTTTGTTACTACAATGTATGCTATCCTTGTCATTATGGAAGGTATTCTGGTGTCGAGATTTTTGTTACTCCATTGGATAGTAGCCTAGTCATTATGGAAGGTAGTCTGTTGTTGAGATTTTTGTTATTCCAATGGATGGTAGCCTAGTCATTATGGAAGGTAGTCTGTTTTCGAGATTTTTGTTACTCAAATGGATGGTAGCCTTGTCATTATGGAAGGTAGTCTGTTGTCGAGATTTTTGTTACTACAATGGATGGTAGCCTTGTCATTATGGAAGGTAGTCTGTTGTTTTGATTTTTGTTACTACAATAGATTGTAGCCTTGTAATTATGGAAGGTAGTCTATTGTCAACATTTTTGTTACTCCAATGGATTGTAGCATTGTCATTATGTAAGGTAGTTTGTTGTCGAGGTTTTTGTTACTCCAATAGATGGTAGCCTTGTCATTATGGAAGCTAGTCTGTCGTTGTGATTTTTGTTACTCTAATGAATGGTAGCCTTGTAATTATGGAAGGTAGTCTATTATCGAGATTTTTGTTACTCTAATGGATTGTAGCGTTGTCATTATGGAAGGTAGTCTGTTGTGGAGATTTTTCTTACTACAATGGATGGTAGCCTTGTCATTATGGAAGGTAGTCTATTGTCGAGATTTTTGTTACTACAATGGATGGTAGCCTTGTCATTATGGAAGGTAGTCTGTTGTCTTGATTTTTATTACTACAATAGATTGTAGCCTTGTCATTATGGAAGGTAGTCTATTGTCAAGATTTTTGTTACTCCAATGGATGGTAGCATTGTCATTATGTAAGGTAGTTTGTTGTCGAGGTTTTTGTTACTCCAATAGATGGTAGCCTTGTCATTATGGAAGCTAGTCTGTCATTGTGATTTTTGTTACTCCAATGAATGGTAGCCTTGTAATTATGGAAGGTAGTCTGTTGTTCATATTTTTGTTACTACAATGCATGTTAGCCTTGTCATTATGGAAGGTAGTCTGTTGTCGATATTTTTGTTACTCCATTGGATAGTAGCCTTGTCATTATGGAAGGTAGTTTGTTGGTGAGATTTTTGATATTCCAATGGATGGTATCCTAGTCATTATGGAAGTTTATCTATTTTCGAGATTTTTGTTACTCCAATGGATGGTAGCCTTATCATTATGGAAGGTAGTCTATTGTCGAGATTTTTGTTACTCTAATGGATGGTAGCCTTGTCATTATGGAAGGTAGTCTATTATCGAGATTTTTGTTACTCCAATGGATGGTAGCCTTTTCATTATGGAAGGTAGTCTGTCGTCGTGATTTTTCTTACTACAATGGATGGTAGCATTGTCATTATGGAAGGCAGTTTGTTGTCGAGATTTTTTTTACTCCAATAGATGGTAGCCTTTTAATTATGAAAGGTTGCCTGTCATTAAGATTTTTGTTATTCCAATGGATGGTAGCCTAGTCATTATGGAAGGTAGCCTATTTTAGAGATTTTTATTACTCCAATGGATTGTAGCCTTGTCATTATGGAAGGTAGTCTATTGTCGATATTTTTGTTACCCCATTGGATAGTAGCTTTGTCAATATGGAAGGTACTTTCTTGTTGAGATTTTTTTTATTCCAATGGATGGTAGCCTAGTCAATATGGAAGGTAGTCTGTTTTCGATATTTTTGTTACTCCAATGGATGGTAGCCTTGTCATTATGGAAGGTAGTCTATTATCGAGATTTTTGTTACTCCAATGGATGGTAGCCTTTTCATTATGGAAGGTAGTCTGTCATCGAAATTTTTGTTGTTCCAATGGATGGTAGCCTTGTCATTATGAAAGGTAGTCTATTGTCGTGATTTTTGTTACTACAATGGATTGTAGCCTTCTCATTATGGAAGGTAGTCTTTTTCGAGATTTTTATTACTACAATGGATTGTAGCCTTGTCATTATGGAAGGTAGTCTGTTGTCGAGATTTTTGTTACTACAATGGATGGTAGCCTTGTCATTATGGAAGGTAGTCTGTTGTCGAGATTTTTGTTACTACAATGGATGGTAGCCTTGTCATTATGGAAGGTAGTCTGTTGTCTTGATTTTTGTTACTACAATAGATTGTAGCCTTGTCATTATGGAAGGTAGTCTATTGTCAACATTTTTGTTACTCCAATGGATGGTAGCATTGTCATTATGTAAGGTAGTTTGTTGTCGAGGTTTTTGTTACTCCAATAGATGGTAGCCTTGTCATTATGGAAGCTAGTCTGTCATTGTGATTTTTGTTACTTGAATGAATGGTAGCCTTGTCATTTTGGAAGGTAGTCTGTTGTTCATATTTTTGTTACTACAATGCATGTTAGCCTTGTCATTATGGAAGGTAGTCTGTTGTCAATATTTTTGTTACTCCATTGGATAGTAGCCTTGTCATTATGGAAGGTAGTCTATTATCGAGATTTTTGTTACTCTAATGGATGGTAGCCTTGTCATTATGGAAGGTAGTCTGTTGTCAAGATTTTTCTTACTACAATGGATGGTAGCCTTGTCATTATGGAAGGTAGTCTGTTGTCGAGATTTTTGTTACTACAATGGATGGTAGCCTTGCCATTATGGAAGGTAGCCTGTTGTCTTGATTTTTGTTATTACAATAGATTGTAGCCTTGTCATTATGGAAGGTAGTCTATTGTCAAGATTTTTGTTACTCCAATGGATGGTAGCATTGTCATTATGTAAGGTAGTTTGTTGTCGAGGTTTTTGTTACTCCAATAGATGGTAGCCTTGTCATTATGGAAGCTAGTCTGTCGTTGTGATTTTTGTTACTCCAATGAATGGTAGCCTTGTCATTATGGAAGGTAGTATGTTGTTCATATTTTTGTTACTACAATGCATGTTAGCCTTGTCATTATGGAAGATAGTCTGTTGTCGATATTTTTGTTACTCCATTGGATAGTAGCCTTGCCATTGTGGAAGGTAGTCTGTTGGTGATATTTTTGTTATTCCAATGGATGGTAGCCTAGTCATTATGGAAGTTTATCTATTTTCGAGATTTTTGTTACTCCAATGGATGGTAGCCTTATCATTATGGAAGGTAGTCTATTATCGATATTTTTGTTACTCTAATGGATGGTAGCCTTGTCATTATGGAAGGTAGTCTATTATCGAGATTTTTGTTACATCAATGGATGGTAGCCTTTTCATTATGGAAGGTAGTCGGTCGTCGAAATTTTTGTTGTTCCAATGGATGGTAGCCTTCTCATTATGAAAGGTAGTCTATTGTGGAGATTTTTGTTACTCCAATGGATTGTAGCCTTGTCATTATGGAAGGTAGTTTGTTATTGAGATTTTTGTTACTCCAATGGATGGTAGCCTTCTTACTATGGAAGGTAGTCGATTGTCATGATTTTTCTTATTACAATGGATGGTAGCCTTGTCATTATGGAAGGTAGTTTGTTGTCGAGATTTTTGTTACTCCAATGGATTGTAGCCTTGTCATTATGGAAGGTAGTCTGTTGTCGATATCTTTGTTACTACAATGTATGCTATCCTTGTCATTATGGAAGGTATTCTGGTGTCGAGATTTTTGTTACTCCATTGGATAGTAGCCTAGTCATTATGGAAGGTAGTCTGTTGTTGAGATTTTTGTTATTCCAATGGATGGTAGCCTAGTCATTATGGAAGGTAGTCTGTTTTCGAGATTTTTGTTACTCAAATGGATGGTAGCCTTGTCATTATGGAAGGTAGTCTGTTGTCGAGATTTTTGTTACTACAATGGATGGTAGCCTTGTCATTATGGAAGGTAGTCTGTTGTTTTGATTTTTGTTACTACAATAGATTGTAGCCTTGTAATTATGGAAGGTAGTCTATTGTCAACATTTTTGTTACTCCAATGGATTGTAGCATTGTCATTATGTAAGGTAGTTTGTTGTCGAGGTTTTTGTTACTCCAATAGATGGTAGCCTTGTCATTATGGAAGCTAGTCTGTCGTTGTGATTTTTGTTACTCTAATGAATGGTAGCCTTGTAATTATGGAAGGTAGTCTATTATCGAGATTTTTGTTACTCTAATGGATTGTAGCGTTGTCATTATGGAAGGTAGTCTGTTGTGGAGATTTTTCTTACTACAATGGATGGTAGCCTTGTCATTATGGAAGGTAGTCTATTGTCGAGATTTTTGTTACTACAATGGATGGTAGCCTTGTCATTATGGAAGGTAGTCTGTTGTCTTGATTTTTATTACTACAATAGATTGTAGCCTTGTCATTATGGAAGGTAGTCTATTGTCAAGATTTTTGTTACTCCAATGGATGGTAGCATTGTCATTATGTAAGGTAGTTTGTTGTCGAGGTTTTTGTTACTCCAATAGATGGTAGCCTTGTCATTATGGAAGCTAGTCTGTCATTGTGATTTTTGTTACTCCAATGAATGGTAGCCTTGTAATTATGGAAGGTAGTCTGTTGTTCATATTTTTGTTACTACAATGCATGTTAGCCTTGTCATTATGGAAGGTAGTCTGTTGTCGATATTTTTGTTACTACATTGGATAGTAGCCTTGTCATTATGGAAGGTAGTTTGTTGGTGAGATTTTTGTTATTCCAATGGATGGTAGCCTAGTCATTATGGAAGTTTATCTATTTTCGAGATTTTTGTTACTCCAATGGATGGTAGCCTTATCATTATGGAAGGTAGTCTATTGTCGAGATTTTTGTTACTCTAATGGATGGTAGCCTTGTCATTATGGAAGGTAGTCTATTATCGAGATTTTTGTTACTCCAATGGATGGTAGCCTTTTCATTATGGAAGGTAGTCTGTCGTCGAAATAGTTGTTGTTCCAATGGATGGTAGCCTTGTCATTATGAAAGGTAGTCTATTATGGAGATTTTTGTTACTCCAATGGATTGTAGCCTTGTCATTATGGAAGGTAGTCTGTTGTCGTGATTTTTCTTACTACAATGGATGGTAGCATTGTCATTATGGAAGGCAGTTTGTTGTCGAGATTTTTGTTACTCCAATAGATGGTAGCCTAGTCATTTTGGAAGGTAGCCTATTTTCGAGATTTTTATTACTCCAATGGATTGTAGCCTTGTAATTATGGAAGGTAGTCTATTGTCGATATTTTTGTTACCCCATTGGATAGTGGCTTTGTCAATATGGAAGGTACTCTGTTGTTGAGATTTTTTTTATTCCAATGGATGGTAGCCTAGTTAATATGGAAGGTAGTCTGTTTTCGAGATTTTTGTTACACCAATGGATGGTAGCCTTGTCATTATGGAAGGTAGTCTATTATCGAGATTTTTGTTACTCCAATGGATGGTAGCCTTTTCATTATGGAAGGTATTCTGTCATCGAAATTTTTGTTTTTCCAATGGATGGTAGCCTTGTCATTATGAAAGGTAGTCTATTGTCGTGATTTTTGTTACTCCAATGGATTTTAGCCTTGTCATTATGGAAGGTAGTCTGTTATCGAGATTTTTGTTACTTCAATGGATTGTATCCTTGTCATTATGGAAGGTAGTCTAATGTCGAGATTTTTGTTACTACAATGGATGGTAGCCTTGTCATTATGGAAGGTAGTCTGTTCTCTTGATTTTTGTTACTACAATAGATTGTAGCCTTGTCATTATAGAAGGTAGTCTATTGTCAACATTTTTGTTACTCCAATGGATGGTAGCATTGTCATTATGTAAGGTAGTTTGTTGTCGAGGTTTTTGTTACTCCAATAGATGGTAGCCTTGTCATTATGGAAGCTAGTCTGTCGTTGTGATTTTTGTTACTCCAATGAATGGTAGCCTTGTCATTTTGGAAGGTAGTCTGTTGTTCATATTTTTGTTACTACAATGCATGTTAGCCTTGTCATTATGGAAGGTAGTCTGTTGTCGATATTTTTGTTACTCCATTGGATAGAAGCCTTGTCATTATGGAAGGTAGTATGTTGGTGAAATTTTTGTTATTCCAATGGATGGTAGCCTAGTCATTATGGAAGTTTATCTATTTTCGAGATTTTTGTTACTCCAATGGATGGTAGCCTTATCATTATGGAAGGTTGTCTATTATCGAGATTTTTGTTACTCTAATGGATGGTAGCCTTGTCATTATGGAAGGTAGTCTGTTGTCAAGATTTTTCTTACTACAATGGATGGTAGCCTTGTCATTATGGAAGGTAGTCTGTTGTCGAGATTTTTGTTATTACAATGGATGGTAGCCTTGTCATTATGGAAGGTAGTCTGTTGTCTTGATTTTTGTTACTACAATAGATTGTAGCCTTGTCATTATGGAAGGTAGTCTATTGTCAAGATTTTTGTTACTCCAATGGATGGTAGCATTGTCATTATGTAAGGTAGTTTGTTGTCGAGGTTTTTGTTACTACAATAGATGGTAGCCTTCTCATTATGGAAGCTAGTCTGTCGTTGTGATTTTTGTTACTCCAATGAATGGTGGCCTTGTCATTATGGAAGGTAGTATGTTGTTCATATTTTTGTTACTACAATGCATGTTAGCCTTGTCATTATGGAAGGTAGTCTGTTGTCGATATTTTTGTTACTCCATTGGATATTAGCCTTGTCATTATGGAAGGTAGTATGTTGGTGAAATTTTTGTTATTCCAATGGATGGTAGCCTAGTCATTATGGAAGTTTATCTATTTTCGAGATTTTTGTTACTCCAATGGATTGTAGCCTTGTCATTATGGAAGGTAGTCTATTATCGAGATTTTTGTTATTCCAATGGATGGTAGCCTTTTCATTATGCAAGGTAGTCTGTCGTCGAAATTTTTGTTGTTCCATTGGATGGTAGCCTTGTCATTATGAAAGGTAGTCTATTGTGGAGATTTTTGTTACTCTAATGGATGGTAGCCTTGTCATTATGGAAGGAAGTCTGTTGTTTAGATTTTTGTTACTCCAATGGATGGTAGCCTTCTTACTATGGAAGGTAGTCTATTGTCATGATTTTTCTTACTACAATGGATGGTAGCCTTGTCATTATGGAAGGTAGTCTGTTGTCGAGATTTTTGTTACTCCAATGGATTGTAGCCTTGTCATTATGGAAGGTAGTCTGTTGTCGATATCTTTGTTACTACAATGTATGCTAGCCTTGTCATTATGGAAGGTAGTCTGGTGTCGAGATTTTTGTTACTTCATTGGATAGTAGCCTAGTCATTATGGAAGGTAGTCTGTTGTTGAGATTTTTGTTATTCCAATGGATGGTAGCCTAGTTATTATGGAAGGTAGTCTGTTTTCGAGATTTTTTTTACTCAAATGGATGGTAGCCTTGTCATTATGGAAGGTAGTCTATTATCGATATTTTTGTTACTCCATTGGATAGTAGCTTTGTCAATATGGAAGGTACTCTGTTGTTGAGATTTTTTTTATTCCAATGGATGGTAGCCTAGTCAATATGGAAGGTAGTCTATTTTCGAGATTTTTGTTACTCCAATGGAATGTATCCTTGTCATTATGGAAGGTAGTCTATTATCGAGATTTTTGTTACTCCAATGGATGGTAGCCTTTTCATTATGGAAGGTAGTCTGTCATCGAAATTTTTGTTGTTCCAATGGATGGTAGCATTGTCATTATGAAAGGTAGTCTATTGTCGTGATTTTTGTTAATCCAATGGATTGTAGCCTTGTCATTATGGAAGGTAGTCTATTGTCGATATTTTTGTTACTCCGTTGGATAGTAGCTTTGTCAATATGGAAGGTACTCTGTTGTTGAGATTTTTTTTATTCCAATGGATGGTAGCCTAGTCAATATGGAAGGTAGTCTATTTTCGAGATTTTTGTTACTTCAATGGATGGTAGCCTTGTCATTATGGAAGGTAGTCTATTATCGAGATATTTGTTACTCCAATAGATGGTAGCCTTTTCATTATGGAAGGTATTCTGTCATCGAAATTTTTGTTGTTCCAATGGATGGTAGCCTTGTCATTATGAAAGGTAGTCTATTGTCGTGATTTTTGTTACTCCAATGGATTGTAGCCTTGTCATTATGGAAGGTAGTCTGTTGTCGAGATTTTTGTTACTACAATGGATGGTAGCCTTGTCATTATGGAAGGTAGTCTGTTGATTTTTGTTACTACAATAGATTGTAGCCTTGTCATTATTGAAGGTAGTCTATTGTCAAGATTTTTGTTACTCCAATGGATGGTAGCATTGTCATTATGTAAGGTAGTTTGTTGTCGAGGTTTTTGTTACTCCAATAGATGGTAGCCTTGTCATTATGGAAGCTAGTATGTCGTTGTGATTTTTGTTACTCCAATGAATGGTAGCCTAGTCATTGTGGAAGTTAGTCTATTATCGAGATTTTTGTTACTCCAATGGATGGTAGCCTAGTCATTATGAAAGGTAGTCTATTATCGAGATTATTGTTACTCCAATGGATGGTAGCCTTTTCTTTATGGAAGGTAGTTTGTCGTCGAAATTTTTGTTGTTCCAATGGATGGTAGCCTTGTCATTATGAAAGGTAGTCTATTTTCGAGATTTTTGTTACTCCAATGGATTGTAGCCTTGTCATTATGGAAGGTAGTCTGTTGTTGAGATTTTTGTTACTCCAATGTATGGTAGCCTTCTTACTATGGAAGGTAGTCTATTGTCGCGATTTTCGTTACTACAATGGATTGAGCCTTGTCATTATGGAAGGTAGTTTGTTCTCGAGATTTTTGTTACTCCAATGGATTGTAGCCTTATCATTATGGAAGGTAGTCTATTATCGAGATGTTTGTTATTCCAATGGATGGTAGCCTAGTCATTATGGAAGGTAGTCTGTTTTCGAGATTTTTGTTACTCCAATGGATGGTAGCCTTGTCATTATGGAAGGTACTTTGTTGTTGAGATTTTTTTTATTCCAATGGATGGTAGCCTAGTCAATATGGAAGGTATTCTATTTTCAAGATTTTTGTCACTCCAATGGATGGTAGCCTTGTCATTATGGAAGGTAGTCTATTATCGAGATTTTTGTTACTCCAATGGATGGTAGCCTTTTCATTATGGAAGGTAGTCTGTCGTCGAAATTTTTGTTGTTTCAATGGATAATAGCCTTGTAATTATGAAAGGTAGTCTATTGCCGAGATTTTTGTTACTCCAATGGATTGTAGCCTTTTCATTTTGGAAGGTAGTCTATTGTCGAGATTTTTCTTACTACAATGGATGTTAGCCTCGTCATTATGGAAGGTAGTTTGTTGTCGAGATTTTTGTTACTACAATGGATGGTAGCCTTGTCATTATGGAAGGTAGTCTATTGTCTTGATTTTTGTTACAACAATAGATTGTAGCCTTGTCATTATGGAGGGTAGTCTATTCTCGAGATTTTTGTTACTCCAATGGATGGTAGCATTGTCATTATGGAAGGTAGTTTGTTGTCGAGATTTTTGTTACTCCAATAGATGGTAGCCTTGTCATTATGGAAGGTAGTCTGTTGTCCATATTTTTGTTACTCCATTGGATAGAAGCCTTGTCATTATGGAAGGTAGTCTGTTGGTGAGATTTTTGTTATTCCAATGGATGGTAGCCTAGTCATTATGGAAATTTGTCTATTTTCGAGATTTTTGTTACTCCAATGGATGGTAGCCTTATCATTATGGAAGGTAGTCTATTGTCGAGATTTTTTTACTCTAATGGGTGGTAGCCTTGTCATTATGGAAGCTAGTCTATTATCGAGATTTTTGTTACTCCAATGGATGTTAGCCTTTTCATTATGGAAGGTAGTCTGTCGTCGAAATTTTTGTTGTTCCAATGGATGGTAGCCTTGTCATCATGAAAGGTAGTCTATTGTTGAGATTTATGTTACTCCAATAGATTGTAGCCTTGTCATTATTGAAGGTAGTCTCTTGTTGAGATTTTTGTTACTCCAATGGATGGTAGCCTTCTTACTATGGAAGGTAGTCTGTTGTCAAGTTTTTGTTACTACAATGGATGGTAGCCTTGTCATTATGGAAGGTAGTCTATTTTCGTGATTTTTGTTACTCCAATGGATTGTAGCCTTGTCATTCTGGAAGGTAGTATGTTGTCGATATCTTTGTTACTACAATGTATGTTAGCCTTGTCATTATGGAAGGTAGTTCGGTGTTGAGATTTTTGTTTCTCCATTAGATAGTAGCCTTGTCATTATGGAAGGTAGTCTGTTGTTGAGATTTTTGTTATTCCAATGGATGCTAGCCTAGTCATTATGGAAGGTAGTCTGTTTTCGAGATTTGTGTTACTCCAATGGATGGTAGCCTTGTCATTATGGAAGGTAGTATGTCGTTGATATTTTTGTTATTCCAATGGATGGTAGCCTTGTCAATATAAAAGGTAGTCTATTGACAAGAATTTTGTTACTCCAATGGAATGTATCCTTGTCATTATGGAAGGTAGTATATTGTCGAGATTTTTCTTACTATAATGGATGGTAGCCTTGTCATTATGGAAGGTAGTCTGTTGTTGAGATTTTTGTTACTCCAATGGATGGTAGCCTTGTCATTATGGAAGGTAGTATGTCGTTGATATTTTTGTTATTCCAATGGATGGTGTGACACCCCAAATAATCCGATTATTAAATAATTAGAATTTTTAATTATTAATTTAATTTGAAATTTAATTATTGGTATTTTTGGATTATTGGAATTAATTTAATTAATTAAAGGAAAGAAGTATTGGTGGTGTGAAGAGTGATTAGAGGGTGTGAGGGGTAAAATACTCTACTCTTACTAATTACTAATTTAATTATTTTATTGGAATAATAAAAGGAGTATTAAAAAGAAAAAGGAGAGAAAGAGAGTTATTTTGGAATATTCATCATACGTGCATTTGAGAAGAGGAAAAAGAAGGAGAAAAACGGAAGCGTCAGAATTCAAAGAACCCACAAGGTAAGGGGTTATTTCGATTAGTTAATTCGTATTATTTGGTTTAGATATTAAATAGTATGGATCATAGTATGTTAGGGAATCCCGGTTTGGAATTCTAGGGTTCCGTAGAATTGTCCCTATTGCATCGAATTGTAGGTTGAAAACCATTAGGGTGTCAGATGATAAAAAAGAATGATGAAATAATGTTGTTTGATGTTATAATGGTGCAAAATGGATGTGTTTTGGTGTTCTCATGTTGCAATTTGTATGGGTATGTTTGGAATTGGTTTAGAATGAATAAATGCTGTCAAAAGTGCAGAATTTGACTCTGCAGGTCGTGGGAACCGGTTCCCAATGGGGAGGAACCGGGTTCCACTGTGTGATATTTTTGTTATTCCAATGGATGGTAGCCTAGTCATTGTGGAAGTAGCCTATTTTCTAGATTTTTGTTACTCCAAAGGATGGTAGCCTTGTCATTATGGAAGGTACTCTGTTGTTTAGATTTTTTTTATTCCAGTGGACGATATCCTAGTCAATATGGAAGGTAGTCTGTTTTCGAGATTTTTGTTACTCCAATGGATGGTAGCCTTGTCATTAAGTCAGGTAATCTATTATCGATATTTTTGTTACTCCAATGGATCGTAGCCTTTTCATTATGGAAGGTAGTCTGTCGTTGAAATTTTTGTTGTTCCAATGGATGGTAGCCTTGTCATTATGAAAGGTAGTCTATTGTCGAGATTTTTGTTACTCCAATGGATTGTAGCCTTGTCATTATGGAAGGTAGTCTGTCATTTTGATTTTTGTTACTACAATGGATGGTAGCCTTGTCATTATGGAAGGTAGTCTGTTGTCTTGATTTTTGTTACTACAATAGATTGTAGCCTTGTCATTATGGAAGGTAGTCTATTGTGAAGATTTTTGTTACTCCAATGGATGGTAGCATTGCCATTATGTAAGGTAGTTTGTTGTCGAGGTTTTTGTTACTCCAATAGATGGTAGCCTTGTTATTATGGAAGCTTGTATGTCGTTGTGATTTTTGTTACTCCAATGAATGGTAGCCTTGTCATTATGGAAGGTAGTCTGTTGTTCATATTTTTGTTACTACAATTCATGTTAGCCTTGTCATTATGGAAGGTAGTCTGTTGTCGATATTTTTGTTACTCCATTGGATAGTAGCCTTGTCATTATGGAAGGTAGTCTGTTGGTGAGATTTTTGTTATTCCAATTGATGGTAGCCTAGTCATTATGGAAGTTTATCTATTTTCGAGATTTTTGTTACTCCAATGGATGGTAGCCTTATCATTATAGAAGGTAGTTTATTATTGAGATTTTTGTTACTCTAATGGATGGTAGCCTTGTCATTATGGAAGGTAGTCTGTCGTCGAAATTTTTGTTGTTCTAATGGATGGTAGCCTTGTCATTATGAAAGGTAGTCTATTGTGGAAATTTTTGGTACTCCAATGGATTATAGCCTTGTCATTATGGAAGGTAGTTTTTTGTTGAGATTTTTGTTACTCCAATGGATGGTAGCCTTCTTACTATGGAAGGTAGTCTATTGTCGTGATTTTTCTTACTACAATGGATGGTAGCCTTGTCATTATGGAAGGTAGTCTGTTGTCGAGATTTTTGTTACTCCAATGGATTGTAGCCTTGTCATTATGGAAGGTAGTATGTTGTCGATATCTTTGTTACTATAATGTATGCTAGCCTTGTCATTATGGAATGTAGTCTGGTGTCGAGATTTTTGTTACTCCATTGGATAGTAGCCTAGTCATTATGGATGGTAGTCTGTTGTTGAGATATTTGTTATTCCAATGGATGGTAACCTAGTCATTATGGAAGGTAGTCTGTTTTCGAGATTTTTGTTACTCAAATGGATGGTAGCCTTGTCATTATGGAAGGTAGTATGTTGTCGAGATTTTTGTTACTCTAATAGATGGTAGCCTTGTCATTATGGAAGGTAGTCTGTCGTTGTGATTTTTGTTGTTCCAATGGATGGTAGCCTTGTCATTATGGAAGGTAGTCTGTTGTTCATATTTTTGTTACTACAATGCATGTTAGCCTTGTCATTATGGAAGGTAGTCTGTTGTCGATATTTTTATTACTCCATTGGATAGTAGCCTTGTCATTATGGAAGGTAGTATGTCGTTGATATTTTTGTTATTCCAATGGATGGTGTGACACCCCAAATAATCCGATTATTAAATAATTAGAATTTTTAATTATTAATTTAATTGGAAATTTAATTATTGGTATTTTTGGATTATTGGAATTAATTTAATTAATTAAAGGAAAGAAGTATTGGTGGTGTGAAGAGTGATTAGAGGGTGTGAGGGGTAAAATACTCTACTCTTACTAATTACTAATTTAATTATTTTATTGGAATAATAAAAGGAGTATTAAAAGGAAAAAGAAGAGAAAGAGAGTTATTTTGGAATATTCATCATACGTGCATTTGAGAAGAGGAAAAAGAAGGAGAAAACCGGAAGCGTCAGAATTCGAAGAACCCACAAGGTAAGGGGTGATTTCGATTAGTTAATTCGTATTATCGGTTTAGATATTCAATAGTATGGATCATAGTATGTTAGGGAATCACGGTTTGGAATTCTAGGGTTCCGTAGAATTGTCCCTATTGCATCGAATTGTAGGTTGAAAACCATTAGGGTGTCAGATGATAAAAAGGAATGATGAAATAATGTTGTTTGATGTTATAATGGTGCAAAATGGATGTGTTTTGGTGTTCTCATGTTGCAATTTGTATGGGTATGTTTGGAATTGGTTTAGAATGAATAAATGCTGTCAAAAGTGCAGAATTTGACTCTGCAAGTCGTGGGAACCGGTTCCCAGTGGGGAGGAACCGGGTTCCACTGTGTGAGATTTTTGTTATTCCAATGGATGGTAGCCTAGTAATTATGGAAGGTAGCCTATTTTCTAGATTTTTGTTACTCCAAAGGATGGTAGCCTTGTCATTATGGAAGGTACTCTGTTGTTGAGATTTTTTTTATTCCAGTGGAGGATATGCTAGTCAATATGGAAGGTAGTCTGTTTTCGAGATTTTTGTTACTCCAATGGATGGTAGCCTTGTCATTAAGGAAGGTAATCTATTATCGATATTTTTGTTACTCCAATGGATCGTAGCCTTTTCATTATGGAAGGTAGTCTGTCGTTGAAATTTTTGTTGTTCCAATGGATGGTAGCCTTGTCATTATGAAAGGTAGGCTATTGTCGAGATTTTTGTTACTCCAATGGATTGTAGCCTTGTCATTATGGAAGGTAGTCTGTCGTTGTGATTATTGTTACTACAATGGATGGTAGCCTTGTCATTATGGAAGGTAGTCTGTTGTCTTGATTTTTGTTACTACAATAGATTGTAGCCTTGTCATTATGGAAGGTAGTCTATTGTGAAGATTTTTGTTACTCCAATGGATGGTAGCATTGCCATTATGTAAGGTAGTTTGTTGTCGAGGTTTTTGTTACTCCAATAGATGGTAGCCTTGTTATTATGGAAGCTAGTCTGTCGTTGTGATTTTTGTTACTCCAATGAATGGTAGCCTTGTCATTATGGAAGGTAGTCTGTTGTTCATATTTTTGTTACTACAATGCATGTTAGCCTTGTCATTATGGAAGGTAGTCTGTTGTCGATATTTTTGTTACTCCATTGGATAGTAGCCTTGTCATTATGGAAGGTAGTATGTTGGTGAGATTTTTGTTATTCCAATGGATGGTAGTCTAGTCATTATGGAAGTTTATCTATTTTCGAGATTTTTGTTACTCCAATGGATGGTAGCCTTATTATTATGGAAGGTAGTTTATTATTGAGATTTTTGTTACTCTAATGGATGGTAGCCTTGTCATTATGGAAGGTAGTCTGTCGTCGAAATTTTTGTTTTTCTAATGGATGGTAGCCTTGTCATTATGAAAGGTAGTCTATTGTGGAGATTTTTGTTACTCCAATGGATTATAGCCTTGTCATTATGGAAGGTAGTCTTTTGTTGAGATTTTTGTTACTCCAATGAATGGTAGCCTTCTTACTATGGAAGGTAGTCTATTGTCGTGATTTTTCTTACTACAATGGATGGTGGCCTTGTCATTATGGAAGGTAGTCTGTTGTCGAGATTTTTGTTACTCCAATGGATTGTAGCCTTGTCATTATGGAAGGTAGTCTGTTGTCGATATCTTTGTTACTACAATGTATGCTAGCCTTGTCATTATGGAATGTAGTCTGGTGTCGAGATTTTTGTTACTCCATTGGATAGTAGCCTAGTCATTATGGAAGGTAGTCTGTTGTTGAGATTTTTGTTATTCCAATGGATGGTAACCTAGTCATTATGGAAGTTAGTCTGTTTTCGAGATTTTTGTTACTCAAATGGATGGTAGCCTTGTCATTATGGAAGGTAGTATGTTGTCGAGATTTTTGTTACTCTAATAGATGGTAGCCTTGTCATTATGGAAGGTAGTCTGTCATTGTGATTTTTGTTGTTCTAATGGATGGTAGCCTTGTCATTATGGAAGGTAGTCTGTTGTCGATATTTTTATTACTCCATTGGATAGTAGCCTTGTCATTATGGAAGGTAGTCTAGTCATTGTGGAAGTTAGTCTATTATCGAGATTTTTGTTACTCCAATGGATGGTAGCCTTATCATTATGGAAGGTAGTCTATTGTCGAGATTTTTGTTACTCCAATGGATGGTAGCCTTGTCATTATGAAAGGTAGTCTATTATCGAGATTTTTGTTACTCCAATGGATGGTAGCCTTTTCTTTATGGAAGGTAGTCTGTCGTCGAAATTTTTGTTGTTCCAATGGATGGTAGCCTTGTCATTATGAAAGGTAGTCTATTTTCGAGATTTTTGTTACTCCAATGGATTGTAGCCTTGTCATTATGGAAGGTAGTCTGTTGCTGAGATTTTTGTTACTCCAATGTATGGTAGCCTTCTTACTATGGAAGGTAGTCTATTGTCGCAATTTTCGTTACTACAATGGATTGAGGCTTGTCATTATGGAAGGTAGTTTGTTCTCGAGATTTTTGTTACTCCAATGGATGGTAGCCTTATCATTATGGAAGGTAGTCTATTATCGAGATGTTTGTTATTCCAATGTATGGTAGCCTAGTCATTATGGAAGGTAGTCTGTTTTCGAGATTTTTGTTACTCCAATGGATGGTAGCCATGTCATTATGGAAGGTAGTCTGTTGTTGATATTTTAGTAACTCCAATGGATGGTAGCCTTATCATTATGGAAGGTAGTATGTCGTTGATATTTTTTTTATCCAAATGGATGGTAGCCTTGTCAATATGAAAGGTAGTCTATTGTCCAGATTTTTGTTAGTCCAATGGAATGTATCCTTGTCATTATGGAAGGTAGTCTATTGTCGAGACTTTTCTTACTACAATGCATGGTAGCCTTGTCATTATGGAAGGTAGTCTATTGTCGAGATTTTTGTTACTCCAATGGATGGTAGCATTGTCATTATGGAAGGTAGTTTGTTGTCGAGATTTTTGTTACTCAAATGGATGGTAGCATTGTCATTATGGAAGGTAGTTTGTTTTCGAGATTTTTGTTACTCCAATAGATGGTAGCCTTGTCATTATGGAAGGTAGTCTGTCGTTGTGATTTTTGTTGTTCCAATGAATGGTAGCCTTGTCATTATGGAAGGTAGTCTGTTGTTCATCTTTTTCTTACTACAATGCATGTTATCCTTGTCATTATGGAAGGTAGTCTGTTGTCGATATTTTTGTTACTCCATTGGATATTAGCCTTGTCATTATGGAAGGTAGTCTGTTGGTGAGATTTTTGTTATTCCAATGGATGGTAGCCTAGTCATTGTGGAAGTTAGTCTATTATCGATATTTTTGTTACTCCAATGGATGGTAGCCTTATCATTATGGAAGGTAGTCTATTGTCGAGATTTTTGTTACTCCAATGGATGGTAGCCTTGTCATTATGGAAGGTAGTCTGTTGTCGAGATTTTTGTTACTACAATGGATGGTAGCCTTGCCATTATGGAAGGTAGTCTGTTGTCTTGATTTTTGTTACTACAATAGATTGTAGCCTTGCCATTATGGAAGGTAGTCTATTGTCAAGATTTTTGTTACTCCAATGGATGGTAGCATTGTCATTATGGAAGTAGTTTGTTGTCGAGATTTTTGTTACTCCAATATATGGTAGACTTATTATTATGGAAGGTAGTCTATTGTCGAGATTTTTGTTACTCCAATGGATGGTAGCCTTGTCATTATGTAAGGTAGTCTATTATCGAGATTTTTGTTACTCCATTGGATGTTAGCCTTCTCATTATTGAAGGTAGTCTGTCATCCAAATTTTTGTTGTTCCAATGGATGGTAGCCTTGCCATTTTGAAAGGTAGTCTATTGTCGAGATTTTTGTTACTCCAATGGATTGTAGCCTTGTCATTATGGAAGGTAGTCTGTTGTCGTGATTTTTCTTACAACAATGGATGGTAGCATTGTCATTATGGAAGGTAGCCTGTCATTATGGAAGGTAGCCTGTCATTGAGGTTTTTGTTATTCCAATGGATGGTAGCCTAGTCATTATGTAAGGTAGCCTATTTTCGAGATTTTTGTTACTCCAATGGATGGTAGCCTTGTCATTATGGAAGGTAGTCTATTATCGAGATTTTTGTTACTCCAATGGATGGTAGCCTTTTCATTATGGAAGGTAGTCTGTCATCGAAATTTTTGTTGTTCCAATGGATGGTAGCCTTGTCATTATGAAAGGTAGTCTATTGTCGTGATTTTTGTTACTCCAATGGATGGTAGCCTTGTCATTATGGAAGGTAGTCTATTGTGGAGATTTTTGTTACTCCAATGGATTATAGCCTTGTCATTATGGAAGGTAGTCTTTTGTTGAGATTTTTGTTACTCCAATGAATGGTAGCCTTCTTACTATGGAAGGTAGTCTATTGTCGTGATTTTTCTTACTACAATGGATGGTGGCCTTGTCATTATGGAAGGTAGTCTGTTGTCGAGATTTTTGTTACTCCAATGGATTGTAGCCTTGTCATTATGGAAGGTAGTCTGTTGTCGATATCTTTGTTACTACAAAGTATGCTAGCCTTGTCATTATGGAATGTAGTCTGGTGTCGAGATTTTTGTTACTCCATTGGATAGTAGCCTAGTCATTATGGAAGGTAGTCTGTTGTTGAGATTTTTGTTATTCCAATGGATGGTAACCTAGTCATTATGGAAGTTAGTCTGTTTTCGAGATTTTTGTTACTCAAATGGATGGTAGCCTTGTCATTATGGAAGGTAGTATGTTGTCGAGATTTTTGTTACTCTAATAGATGGTAGCCTTGTCATTATGGAAGGTAGTCTGTCATTGTGATTTTTGTTGTTCTAATGGATGGTAGCCTTGTCATTATGGAAGGTAGTCTGTTGTCGATATTTTTATTACTCCATTGGATAGTAGCCTTGTCATTATGGAAGGTAGTCTAGTCATTGTGGAAGTTAGTCTATTATCGAGATTTTTGTTACTCCAATGGATGGTAGCCTTATCATTATGGAAGGTAGTCTATTGTCGAGATTTTTGTTACTCCAATGGATGGTAGCCTTGTCATTATGAAAGGTAGTCTATTATCGAGATATTTGTTACTCCAATGGATGGTAGCCTTTTCTTTATGGAAGGTAGTCTGTCGTCGAAATTTTTGTTGTTCCAATGGATGGTAGCCTTGTCATTATGAAAGGTAGTCTATTTTCGAGATTTTTGTTACTCCAATGGATTGTAGCCTTGTCATTATGGAAGGTAGTCTGTTGCTGAGATTTTTGTTACTCCAATGTATGGTAGCCTTCTTACTATGGAAGGTAGTCTATTGTCGCAATTTTCGTTACTACAATGGATTGAGGCTTGTCATTATGGAAGGTAGTTTGTTCTCGAGATTTTTGTTACTCCAATGGATGGTAGCCTTATCATTATGGAAGGTAGTCTATTATCGAGATGTTTGTTATTCCAATGTATGGTAGCCTAGTCATTATGGAAGGTAGTCTGTTTTCGAGATTTTTGTTACTCCAATGGATGGTAGCCATGTCATTATGGAAGGTAGTCTGTTGTTGATATTTTAGTAACTCCAATGGATGGTAGCCTTATCATTATGGAAGGTAGTATGTCGTTGATATTTTTTTTATCCAAATGGATGGTAGCCTTGTCAATATGAAAGGTAGTCTATTGTCCAGATTTTTGTTAGTCCAATGGAATGTATCCTTGTCATTATGGAAGGTAGTCTATTGTCGAGACTTTTCTTACTACAATGCATGGTAGCCTTGTCATTATGGAAGGTAGTCTATTGTCGAGATTTTTGTTACTCCAATGGATGGTAGCATTGTCATTATGGAAGGTAGTTTGTTGTCGAGATTTTTGTTACTCAAATGGATGGTAGCATTGTCATTATGGAAGGTAGTTTGTTTTCGAGATTTTTGTTACTCCAATAGATGGTAGCCTTGTCATTATGGAAGGTAGTCTGTCGTTGTGATTTTTGTTGTTCCAATGAATGGTAGCCTTGTCATTATGGAAGGTAGTCTGTTGTTCATCTTTTTCTTACTACAATGCATGTTATCCTTGTCATTATGGAAGGTAGTCTGTTGTCGATATTTTTGTTACTCCATTGGATATTAGCCTTGTCATTATGGAAGGTAGTCTGTTGGTGAGATTTTTGTTATTCCAATGGATGGTAGCCTAGTCATTGTGGAAGTTAGTCTATTATCGAGATTTTTGTTACTCCAATGGATGGTAGCCTTATCATTATGGAAGGTAGTCTATTGTCGAGATTTTTGTTACTCCAATGGATGGTAGCCTTGTCATTATGGAAGGTAGTCTGTTGTCGAGATTTTTGTTACTACAATGGATGGTAGCCTTGCCATTATGGAAGGTAGTCTGTTGTCTTGATTTTTGTTACTACAATAGATTGTAGCCTTGCCATTATGGAAGGTAGTCTATTGTCAAGATTTTTGTTACTCCAATGGATGGTAGCATTGTCATTATGGAAGTAGTTTGTTGTCGAGATTTTTGTTACTCCAATATATGGTAGACTTATTATTATGGAAGGTAGTCTATTGTCGAGATTTTTGTTACTCCAATGGATGGTAGCCTTGTCATTATGTAAGGTAGTCTATTATCGAGATTTTTGTTACTCCATTGGATGTTAGCCTTCTCATTATTGAAGGTAGTCTGTCATCCAAATTTTTGTTGTTCCAATGGATGGTAGCCTTGCCATTTTGAAAGGTAGTCTATTGTCGAGATTTTTGTTACTCCAATGGATTGTAGCCTTGTCATTATGGAAGGTAGTCTGTTGTCGTGATTTTTCTTACAACAATGGATGGTAGCATTGTCATTATGGAAGGTAGCCTGTCATTATGGAAGGTAGCCTGTCATTGAGGTTTTTGTTATTCCAATGGATGGTAGCCTAGTCATTATGTAAGGTAGCCTATTTTCGAGATTTTTGTTACTCCAATGGATGGTAGCCTTGTCATTATGGAAGGTAGTCTATTATCGAGATTTTTGTTACTCCAATGGATGGTAGCCTTTTCATTATGGAAGGTAGTCTGTCATCGAAATTTTTGTTGTTCCAATGGATGGTAGCCTTGTCATTATGAAAGGTAGTCTATTGTCGTGATTTTTGTTACTCCAATGGATGGTAGCCTTGTCATTATGGAAGGTAGTCTGTTGTCGAGATTTTTGTTACTACAATGGATTGTAGCCTTGTCATTATGGAAGGTAGTATGTTGTCGAGATTTTTCTTAATACAATGGATGGTAGCCTTGTCATTATGGAAGGTAGTCTATTGTCGAGATTTTTGTTACTACAATAGATTGTAGCCTTGTCATTATGGAAGGTAGTCTATTGTCAAGATTTTTGTTACTCCAATGGATGGTAGCATTGTCATTATGTAAAGTAGTTTGTTGTCGAGGTTTTTGTTACTCCAATAGATGGTAGCCTTGTCATTATGGAAGCTAGTCTGTCGTTGTGATTTTTGTTACTCCAATGAATGGTAGCCTTGTCATTATGCAAGGTATTCTGTTGTTCATATTTTTGTTACTACAATGCATGTTAGCCTTGTCATTATGGAAGGTAGTCTGTTGTTGATATTTTTGTTACTCCATTGGATAGTAGCCTTGTCATTATGGAAGGTAGTCTGTTGGTGAGATTTTTGTTATTCCAATGGATGGTAGCCTAGTCATTATGGAAGTTTGTCTATTTTCGAGATTTTTGTCACTCCATTGGATAGTAGCCTTGTCATTATGGAAGGTAGTCTGTTGGTGAGATTTTTGTTATTCCAATGGATGGTAGCCTAGTCATTATGGAAGTTTGTCTATTTTCGAGATTTTTGTTACTCCAATGGATGGTAGCCTTATCATTATGGAAGGTAGTCTATTGTCGAGATTTTTGTTACTCCAATGGATGGTAGCCTTGTCATTATGTAAGGTAGTCTATTATCGAGATTTTTGTTACTCCAATGGATGTTAGCCTTCTCATTATGGAAGGTAGTCTGTCGTCGAAATTTTTGTTGTTCCAATGGATGGTAGCCTTGCCATTTTGAAAGGTAGTCTATTGTCGAGATTTTTGTTACTCCAATGGATTGTAGCCTTGTCATTATGGAAGGTAGTCTGTTGTCGTGATTTTTCTTACAACAATGGATGGTAGCATTGTCATTATGGAAGGTAGTTTGTTGTTGAGATTTTTGTTACTCCAATAGATGCTAGCCTTTTCATTATGGAAGGTAGCCTGTCATTAGGTTTTTGTTATTCCAATGGATGGTAGCCTAGTCATTATGTAAGGTAGCCTATTTTCGAGATTTATATTACTCCAATGGATGGTAGCCTTATCATTATGGAAGGTAGTCTATTATCGGAATTTTTGTTATTCCAATGGATGGTAGCCTTGTCATTATGGAAGGTAGTCTGTTTTCGAGATTTTTGTTACTCCAATGGATGGTAGCCTTGTTATTATGGAAGGTAGTCTGTTGTCGAGATTTTTGTTACTCCAATGAATGGTAGCCTTGTCATTATGGATGGTAGTATGTCGTCGAGATTTTTGTTACAACAATGGATGGTAGCCTTGTTATTACGGAAGGTAGTCTATTGTCTTGATTTTTGTTACTCCAATAGATGGTAGCCTTTTCATTATAGAAGGTAGTCTGTCGTTGAGATTTTTGTTATTCCAATGGATGGTAGCCTAGTCCTTACGGAAGGTAGTCTGTTTTCGAGATTTTTGTTACTCCAATGGATGGTAGCCTTGTAATTATGGAAGGTAGTCTATTATCAAGATTTTTGTTACTCCAATGGATGGTAGCCTTTTCATTATGGAAGGTAGTGTGTCATCGAAATTTTTGTTGTTCCAATGGATGGTAGCCTTGTCAATATGAAAGGTAGTCTATTGTCGAGATTTTTGTTACTCCAATGGATTGTAGCCTTGTCATTATGGAATGTAGTCTGTTGTTGAGATTTTTGTTACTCCAATGGATGGTAGCCTTCTTACTATGGCAGGTAGTGTGTTGTCGAGATTTTTGTTACTACAATGGATTGAGCCTTGTCATTATGGAAGGTAGTCTGTTCTCCACATTTTTGTTACTCCAATGGATTGTAGCCTTTTCATTATGGAAGGTAGTCTGTTGTTGATATCTTTGTTACTACAATGTATGTTAGCCTTGAAATTATGGAAGGTAGTCTGGTGTCGAGATTTTTGTTACTCCATTGTATAGTGGCCTAGTCATTATGGAAGGTAGTCTGTTGTTGAGATTTTTGTTATTCAAATGGATGGTAGCCTAGTCATTATGGAAGGTAGTCTGTGTTTGAGATTTTTTTTACTCCAATGGATGGTAGCCTTGTCATTATGGATGGTAGTATGTCGTCGAGATTTTTGTTACAACAATGGATGGTAGCCTTGTTATTACGGAAGGTAGTCTGTTGTCTTGATTTTTGTTATTCCAATGGATGGTAGCCTAGTCATTATGGAAGGTAGTCTGTTTTCGAGATTTTTGTTACTCCAATGGTTGGTAGCCTTGTAATTATGGAAGGTAGTCTGTTGTAAAGATTTTTCTTATTACAATGGATGGTAGCCTTGTCATTATGGAAGGTAGTCTGTTGTCTTGATTTTTGTTACTACAATAGATTGTAGCCTTTTCATTATGGACGGTAGTCTATTGTCGAGATTGTTGTTACTCCAATGGATGGTAGCTTTGTCATTATGGAAGGTAGTCTGTTGTCTTGATTTTTGTTACTACAATAGATTGTAACCTTTTCATTATGGAAGGTAATCTATTGTCGAGATTTTTGTTACTGTAATGGATGGTAGCATTGTCATTATGGAAGGTAGTTTATTGTCGAGATTTTTGTTACTCCAATGCATGGTAGCATTGTCATTATGGAAGGTAGTTTGTTGTCGAGATTTTTGTTACTCCAATAGATGGTAGCCTTGTCATTATGGAAGGTAGTATGTCGTTGTGATTTTTGTTACTCCAATGAATTGTAGCCTTCTGATTATGGAAGGTAGTAAGTTGTTCATATTTTTGTTACTACAATGCATGTTAGCCTTGTCATTATGGAAGGTAGTTTGTTGTCGATATTTTTGTTACTCCATTGGATAGTGGCCTAGTCATTATGGAAGATAGTCTGTTATTTAGATTTTTGTTATTCCAATGGATGGTAGCCTAGTCATTATGGAAGGTAGTCTGTTTTTGAGATTTTTGTTACTCCAATGGATGGTAGCCTTTTCATTATGGATGGTAGTCTGTTGTCGAGATTTTTGTTACTCCAATGAATGGTAGCCTTGTCATTATGGATGGTAGTATGTCGTCGAGATTTTTGTTACAACAATGGATGGTAGCCTTGTTATTACGGAAGGTAGTCTATTGTCTTGATTTTTGTTACTCCAATAGATGGTAGCCTTTTCATTATAGAAGGTAGTCTGTCGTTGAGATTTTTGTTATTCCAATGGATGGTAGCCTAGTCATTACAGAAGGTAGTCTGTTTTCGAGATTTTTGTTACTCCAATGGATGGTAGCCTTGTAATTATGGAAGGTAGTCTATTGTTGATATTCTTTTTACTCCATTGGATAGTAGCTTTGTCATTATGGAAGGTACTCTGTTGTTGAGATTTTTTTTATTCCAATGGATGGTAGCCTAGTCGATATGGAAGGTAGTCTGTTTTCAAGATTTTTGTTACTCCAATGGATGGTAGCCTTGTCATTATGGAAGGTAGTCTATTATCAAGATTTTTGTTACTCCAATGGATGGTAGCCTTTTCATTATGGAAGGTAGTGTGTCATCGAAATTTTTGTTGTTCCAATGGATGGTAGCCTTGTCATTATGAAAGGTAGTCTATTGTCGAGATTTTTGTTACTCCAATGGATTGTAGCCTTGTCATTATGGAATGTAGTCTGTTGTTGAGATTTTTGTTACTCCAATGGATGGTAGCCTTCTTACTATGGCAGGTAGTCTGTTGTCGAGATTTTTGTTACTACAATGGATTGAGCCTTGTCATTATGGAAGGTAGTCTGTTCTCGACATTTTTGTTACCCTAATGGATTGTAGCCTTTTCATTATGGAAGGTAGTCTGTTGTCGATATCTTTGTTACTACAATGTATGTTAGCCTTGAAATTATGGAAGGTAGTCTGGTGTCGAGATTTTTGTTACTCCATTGTATAGTGGCCTAGTCATTATGGAAGGTAGTTTGTTGTTGAGATTTTTGTTATTCAAATGGATGGTAGCCTAGTCATTATGGAAGGTAGTCTGTGTTTGAGATTTTTTTTACTCCAATGGATGGTAGCCTTGTTATTATGGATGGTATTCTGTTGTCGAGATTTTTGTTACTCCAATGGATGGTAGCCTTGTCATTATGGATGGTAGTATGTCTTTGAGATTTTTGTTACAACAATGGATGGTAGCCTTGTTATTACGGAAGGTAGTCTGTTGTCTTGATTTTTGTTATTCCAATGGATGGTAGCCTAGTCATTATGGAAGGTAGTCTGTTTTCGAGATTTTTGTTACTCCAATGGTTGGTAGCCTTGTAATTATGGAAGGTAGTCTGTTGTAAAGATTTTTCTTATTACAATGGATGGTAGCCTTGTCATTATGGAAGGTAGTCTGTTGTCTTGATTTTTGTTACTACAATAGATTGTAGCCTTTTCATTATGGACGGTAGTCTATTGTCGAGATTGTTGTTACTCCAATGGATGGTAGCTTTGTCATTATGGAAGGTAGTCTGTTGTCTTGATTTTTGTTACTACAATAGATTGTAACCTTTTCATTATGGAAGGTAATCTATTGTCGAGATTTTTGTTACTGTAATGGATGGTAGCATTGTCATTATGGAAGGTAGTTTATTGTCGAGATTTTTGTTACTCCAATGCATGGTAGCATTGTCATTATGGAAGGTAGTTTGTTGTCGAGATTTTTGTTACTCCAATAGATGGTAGCCTTGTCATTATGGAAGGTAGTATGTCGTTGTGATTTTTGTTACTCCAATGAATTGTAGCCTTCTGATTATGGAAGGTAGTAAGTTGTTCATATTTTTGTTACTACAATGCATGTTAGCCTTGTCATTATGGAAGGTAGTTTGTTGTCGATATTTTTGTTACTCCATTGGATAGTGGCCTAGTCATTATGGAAGATAGTCTGTTATTTAGATTTTTGTTATTCCAATGGATGGTAGCCTAGTCATTATGGAAGGTAGTCTGTTTTTGAGATTTTTGTTACTCCAATGGATGGTAGCCTTTTCATTATGGATGGTAGTCTGTTGTCGAGATTTTTGTTACTCCAATGAATGGTAGCCTTGTCATTATGGATGGTAGTATGTCGTCGAGATTTTTGTTACAACAATGGATGGTAGCCTTGTTATTACGGAAGGTAGTCTATTGTCTTGATTTTTGTTACTCCAATAGATGGTAGCCTTTTCATTATAGAAGGTAGTCTGTCGTTGAGATTTTTGTTATTCCAATGGATGGTAGCCTAGTCATTACGGAAGGTAGTCTGTTTTCGAGATTTTTGTTACTCCAATGGATGGTAGCCTTGTAATTATGGAAGGTAGTCTATTGTTGATATTCTTTTTACTCCATTGGATAGTAGCTTTGTCATTATGGAAGGTACTCTGTTGTTGAGATTTTTTTTATTCCAATGGATGGTAGCCTAGTCGATATGGAAGGTAGTCTGTTTTCAAGATTTTTGTTACTCCAATGGATGGTAGCCTTGTCATTATGGAAGGTAGTCTATTATCAAGATTTTTGTTACTCCAATGGATGGTAGCCTTTTCATTATGGAAGGTAGTGTGTCATCGAAATTTTTGTTGTTCCAATGGATGGTAGCCTTGTCATTATGAAAGGTAGTCTATTGTCGAGATTTTTGTTACTCCAATGGATTGTAGCCTTGTCATTATGGAATGTAGTCTGTTGTTGAGATTTTTTTTACTCCAATGGATGGTAGCCTTCTTACTATGGCAGGTAGTCTGTTGTCGAGATTTTTGTTACTACAATGGATTGAGCCTTGTCATTATGGAAGGTAGTCTGTTCTCGACATTTTTGTTACCCCAATGGATTGTAGCCTTTTCATTATGGAAGGTAGTCTGTTGTCGATATCTTTGTTACTACAATGTATGTTAGCCTTGAAATTATGGAAGGTAGTCTGGTGTCGAGATTTTTGTTACTCCATTGTATAGTGGCCTAGTCATTATGGAAGGTAGTTTGTTGTTGAGATTTTTGTTATTCAAATGGATGGTAGCCTAGTCATTATGGAAGGTAGTCTGTGTTTGAGATTTTTTTTACTCCAATGGATGGTAGCCTTGTTATTATGGATGGTATTCTGTTGTCGAGATTTTTGTTACTCCAATGGATGGTAGCCTTGTCATTATGGATGGTAGTATGTCGTCGAGATTTTTGTTACAACAATGGATGGTAGCCTTGTTATTACGGAAGGTAGTCTGTTGTCTTGATTTTTGTTACTCCAATAGATGGTAGCCTTTTCATTATGGAAGGTAGTCTGTCGTTGAGATTTTTGTTATTCCAATGGATGGTAGCCTAATCATTATGGAAGGTAGTCTGTTTTCGAGATTTTTGTTACTCCAATGGATGGTAGCCTTGTAATTATGGAAGGTAGTCTGTTGTCGAGATTTTTCTTACTACAATGGATGGTAGCCTTGTCATTATGGAAGGTAGTCTGTTGTCTTGATTTTTGTTACTACAACAGATTGTAGCCTTTTCATTATGGAAGGTAGTCTATTGTCGAGATTGTTGTTACTCCAATGGATGGTAGCATTATCATTATGGAAGGTAGTCTGGTGTCGAGATTTTTGTTACTCCATTGGATAGTAGCCTAGTCATTATGGAAGGTAGTATGTTGTTGAGATTTTTGTTATTCCAATGTATGGTAGCCTTGTCATTATGGAAGGTAGTATGTTTTCGAGATTTTTGTTACACCAATGGATGGTAGCCTTGTCATTATGGAAGGTAGTATGTTGTCGAGATTTTTGTTACTCCAATGGATGGTAGCCTTGTCATTATGGAAGGTAGTATGTCGTTGATATTTTTGTTATTCCAATGGATGGTAGCCTTGTCAATATAAAAGGTAGTCTATTGTCTAGATTTTTGTTACTCCAGTGGAATGTATCCTTGTAATTATGGAAGGTAGTCTGTTGTCGAGATTTTTCTTACTACAATGGATGGTAGCCTTGTCATTATGGAAGGTAGTCTGTTGTCTTGATTTTTGTTACTACAATAGATTGTAGCCTTGTCATTATGGACGGTAATCTATTGTCGAGATTTTTGTTACTCCATTGGATGGTAGCATTGTCATTATGGAAGGTAGTTTGTTGTCGAGATTTTTGTTACTCCAATGGATGGTAGCATTGTCATTATGGAAGGTAGTTTGTTGTCGAGATTTTTGTTACTCCAATAGATGGTAGCCTTGTCATTATAGAAGGTATTATGTCGTTGTGATTTTTGTTACATCAATGAATGGTAGCCTTGTCATTATGGAAGGTAGTAAGTTGTTCATATTTTTGTTACTACAATGCATGTTAGCCTTGTCATTATGGAAAGTAGTCTGTTGTCGATATTTTTGTTACTCCATTGCATAGTAGCCTTGTCATTTAGGAAGGTAGTCTGTTGGTGAGATTTTTGTTATTCCAATGGATGGTAGCCTAGTCATTATGGAAGTTAGTCTATTATCGAGATTTTTGTTACTCCAATGGATGATAGCCTTATCATTATGGAAGGTAGTCTATTGTCGAGATTTTTGTTACTCCAATGGATGGTAGCTTTTTCATTATGGAAGGTAGTCTATTATCGAGGTTTTATTTAGTCCAATGGATGGTAGCCTTTCCATTATGAAAGGTAGGCTATTGTCGAGATTTTTGTTACTCCAATTGATTGTACCCTTGTCATTATGGAAGGTAGTCTGTTGTTAAGATTTTTGTTACTCCAATGGATGGTAGCCTTCTTACTATGGCAGGTAGTCTGTTGTCGAGATTTTTGTTACTACAATGGATTGAGCCTTGTCATTATGGAAGGTAGTCTGTTCTCGACATTTTTGTTACTCCAATGGATTGTAGCCTTTTCATTATTGAAGGTAGTCTGTTGTCGATATCTTTGTTACTACAATGTATGTTAGCCTTGAAATTATGGAAGGTAGTCTGGTGTCGAGATTTTTGTTACTCCATTGGATAGTGGCCTAGTCATTATGGAAGGTAGTCTATTGTTGAGATTTTTGTTATTCCAAAGGATGGTAGTCTAGTCATTATGGAAGGTAGCCTGTTTTTGAGATTTTTGTTACTCCAATGGATGGTAGCCTTGTCATTATGGATGGTAGTCTGTTGTCGAGATTTTTGTTACTCCAATAAATGGTAGCCTTGTCATTATGGAAGGTAGTCTATTGTCGATATCTTTGTTACTCCAATGGATGGTAGCCTAGTCATTATTGAAGGTAGTCTGTTGTCGAGATTTTTGTTACTCTAAGGGATGGTAGCCTTGTCATTATTGAAGTTATTTTATTGTCGAGATTTTTGTTATTCCAATGGATGGTAGCCTTGTCATTATGGAAGGTAGTTTGTTGTCGAGATTTTTGTTACTACAATGGATTGTATCATTGTCGTTACGAAAGGTAGTATGTTGTCGATATCTTTCTGAGTCCAATGGATTGTATCCTAGTCATTATGGAAGGTAGTACGTTGTCGAGATTTTTGTTACTCCATTGGATGGTAGCCTTGTCATTATGGAAGGTAGTGTGTTGTTGATATTTTTGTTATTCCAATGGATGGTAGCTTTGTCATTATGGAAGGTAGTTTGTTGTTGTTATTTTTGTTACTCCAATGGATGGTATCCTTTACATTAAGGAAGATAATATGTTATCGATATCTTAGTTACTCCAATGGATGGTAGCCTTGTCATTATGGAAGGTAGTCTGTTCTCGAGATTTTTCTTACTCTAAGGGATGGTAGCCTTGTCATTATGGAAAGTAATTTTGTTTTCAAGATTTTTGTTATTCCAATGGATTGTAGCCTTGTCATTATGAAAGGTAGTCTATTGTCGAGATTTTTGTTACTATAATAGATTGTAGCCTTGTCGTTATGGAAGTTAGTCTGTTGTCGAGATTTTTGTTACTATGATAGATTGTAGCCTTGTCATTATGGAAGGTAGTATGTTGACGAGATTCTTGTTACACCAATGGATGGTAGCCTTGTCATTTTGGAAGGTAGTCTATTGTCGATATCTTTGTCACTACAATGTATGGTAGCCTTGTCATTATGGAAAGTAGTCTATTGTTGAGATTTTTGTTACTACAATGGATTGTAGCCTTGTCGTTATGGAAGGTAGTCTGTTATCGATATCTTTGTTACTCCAAAGGAGGGTAGCCTAGTCATTATGGAAGGTAGTCTGTCGTCGATATTTTTGTTACTCCAATGGATGGTATCCTTGTCATTATTTAACGTAGTATGTTGTCGATATCTTTGTTACTTCAATGGATGGTAGCCTTCTCATTATGGAAGGTAGTCTGTTGTCGAGATTTTTGTTACTCTAAGGGATGGTAGCCTTGTCATTATTGAAGGTAGTCTGTTGTCGAGATTTTTGTTACTATAATGGATTGTATCCTTGTCATTATGGAAGGTAGTATGCTGTCGATATTTTTCTTACTCCAATGGATGGTAGCCTAGTCATTATGGAAGGTAGTCTGTTGTTGAGATTTTCTTTACTCCATTGGATGGTTGCCTTGTCATTATGGAAGGTAGTGTGTTGTCAAAAATTTTGTTATTCCAATGGATGGTAGCCTTGTCATTATGGAAGGTAGTCTGTTGTCGTGATTTTTGTTACTCCAATGGATGGTATCCTTGTCATTATGGAAGGTAGTATGTTGTCAATATCTTTGTTACTCCAATGGATGGTAGCCTTGACATTTTGTAAGGTAGTATGTTGTCTAGATTTTTGTTACTCTAAGGGATGGTAGCCTTGTCATTATGGAAGGTAGTCTGTTGTCGAGATTTTTGTTACTACATTGGATTGTAGCCTTGTTGTTATGGAAGATAGTCTGTTGTCGAGATTTTTGTTACTATAATAGATTGTAGCCTTGTCATTATGGAAGGTAGTCTATTGTCGAGATTTTTGTTACTACAATGGATTGTAGCCTTGTCGTTATGGAAGGTAGTCTGTTATCGATATCTTTGTTTCTCCAAAAGATGGTAGCCTAGTCATTATGGAAGGTAGTCTGTTGTCGAGATTTTTGTTACTCCAATGGATGGTATACTTGTGATTATGGAAGGTAGTATGTTGTCGATATCTTTGTTACTCCAATGTATGGTAGCCTTGTCATTATGGAAGGTAGTCTGTTGTCGATATTTTTGTTACTCCAATGGATGGTAGCCTTGTCATTATGGAAGGTAGTGTGTTATCTATATTTTTGTTATTCCAATAGATGGTAGTCTTGTCATTATGGAAGGTAGTCTGTTGTCGAGATTTTTGTTACTCCAACGAATTGTAGCCTTGTCATTATGAAAGGTAGTCTGTTGTCGAGATTTTTGTTACTACATTGGATGGTAGTCTTGTCATTATGGAAGGTAGTCTGTTGGCTAGATTTTTGTTACTACAAAAGATTATAGCCTTGTCGTAATGGAAGGTAGTCTGTTGTAGATATCTTTGTTACTCCAATGGATGGTAGCCTAGTCATTATGGAAGGTAGTCTGTTGTCGAGATTTTTGTTACTCTAATGGATTGTAGCCTTGTCATTATGGAAGTTAGTTTATTGTCGAGATTTGTGTTATTCCAATGGATGGTAGCCTTGTCATTATGGAAGGTAGTTTGTTGTCGATATTTTTGTTACTACAATGGATTGTAGCCTTGTCATTATGGAAGGTAGTATGTTGTCGATATTTTTGTTACTCCATTGGATGGTAGCCTTGTCATTATGGAAGGTAGTGTGTTGTTGATATTTTTTTTATTCCAATGGATGGTAGCTTTGTCATTATGGAAAGTAGTTTGTTGTTGTTATTTTTGTTACTCCAATGGATAGTATCCTTTACATTAAGGAAGATAGTATGTTATCGATATCTTTGTTACTCCAATGGATGGTAGCCTTGTCATTATGGAAGGTAGTCTATTGTCGAGATTTTTCTTACTCTAAGGGATGGTAGCCTTGTCATTATGGAAAGTAATTTTGTTTTCGAGATTTTTGTTATTCCAATGGATTGTAGCCTTGTCATTATGAAAGGTAGTCTATTGTCGAGATTTTTGTTACTATAATAGATTGTAGCCTTGTCATTATGGAAGGTAGTCTGTTGTCGAGATTTTTGTTACTCCAATGGATGGTAGCCTTGTCATTATATAAGGTAGTCTATTGTCGAGATTTTTGTAAATACAATGGATGGTAGCCTTGTCATTATGGAAGGTAGTCTGTTGTCAAGATTTTTGTTACTACAATGGATTGTAGCCTTGTCGTTATGGAAGATAGTCTGTTGTCTAGATTTTTGTTACTATAATAGATTGTAGCCTTATCATTATGGAAGGTAGTATGTTGACGAGATTCTTGTTACTCCAATGGATGGTAGCCTTGTCATTATTGAAGGTAGTCTATTGTCGATATTTTTGTCACTACAATGGATGGTAGCCTTGTCATTATGGAAGGTAGTCTATTGTCGAGATTTTTGTTACTACAATGGATTGTAGCCTTGTCGTTATGGAAGGTAGTCTGTTATCGATATCTTTGTTACTCCAAAGGATGTTAGCCTAGTCATTATGGAAGGTAGTCTATCATCGATATTTTTGTTACTACAATGGATTGTATCCTTGTCGTTATGGAAGGTAGTATGTTGTCGATATTTTTCTTACTCCAATGGATGGTATCCTAGTCATTATGGAAGGTAGTTTGTTGTCGAGATTTTCTTTACTCCATTGGATGGTAGCCTTGTCATTATGGAAGGTAGTGTGTTGTCGAAATTTTTGTTATTCCAATGGATGGTAGCCTTGTCATTATGGAAGGTAGTCTGTTGTCGTGATTTTTGTTACTCTAATGGATGGTATCCTTGTCGTTATGGAAGGTAGTATGTTGTCGATATCTTTGTTACTCCAATGGATGGAAGCCTTGACATTTTGGAAGGTAGTATGTTGTCTAGATTTTTGTTACTCTAAGGGATGGTAGCCTTGTCATTATGGAAGGTAGTCTATTGTAGAGATTTTTGTTACTATAATGGATTGTAGCCTTGTCTTTATGGAAGATAGTCTGTTGTCGAGATTTTTGTTACTATAATAGATTATAGCCTTGTCATTATGGAAGGTAGTCTATTGTCGAGATTTTTGTTACTACAATGGATTGTAGCCTTGTCGTTATGGAAGGTAGTCTGTTATCGATATCTTTGTTACTCCAAAGGATGGTAGCCTAGTCATTATGGAAGGTAGTGTGTTGTCGAGATTTTTGTTACTCCAATGGATGGTATACTTGTGATTATGGAAGGTAATATGTTGTCGATATCTTTGTTACTCCAATGGATGGTAGCCTTGTCATTATGGAAGGTAGTCTGTTGTCGAGATTTTTGTTACTCCAATGGATGGTAGCCTTGTCTTTATGGAAGGTAGTGTGTTGTCGATATTTTTGTTATTCCAATAGATGGTAGCCTTGTCATTATAGAAGGTAGTCTGTTGTCGAGATTTTTGTTACTCCAATGGATTGTAGCCTTGTCACTATGAAAGGTAGTCTGTTGTCGAGATTTTTGTTACTATAATGGATTGTAGCCTTGTCATTATGGAAAGTAGTTTTTTGTTGAGATTTTTGTTAATTCAATGGATGGTAGCCTTGTCATTCTGAAAGGTAGTCTATTGTCGAGATTTTTGTTACTATAATAGATTGTAGCCTTGTCATTATGGAAGGTAGTCTGTTGTCGAGATTTTTCTTACTCCAATGGATGGTAGCCTTGTCATTATAGAAGGTAGTATATTGTCACTACAATGGATGATAGCCATGACATTATGGAAGGTAGTCTGTTGTCGAGATTTTTGTTACTACCATAGATTGTAGCCTTTTCGTTATGGAAGATAGTCTGTTGTAGAGATTGTTATTACTATAATAGATTGTAGCCTTGTCATTATGGAAGTTAGTATGTTGTCGAGATTCTTATTACTACAATTGATGGTAGCCTTGTCATTATAGAAGGTAGTCTATTGTAGAGATTTTTGTCACTACAATGGATGGTAGCCTTGTCATTATGGAAGGTAGTCTATTGTCGAGATTTTTGTTACTACAATGGATTGTAGCCTTGTCGTTATGGAAGGTAGTCTGTTATCGATATCTTTGTTACTCCAAAGGATGTTAGCCTAGTCATTATGGAAGGTAGTCTATCATCGATATTTTTGTTACTACAATGGATTGTATCCTTGTCGTTATGGAAGGTAGTATGTTGTCGATATTTTTCTTACTCCAATGGATGGTATCCTAGTCATTATGGAAGGTAGTTTGTTGTCGAGATTTTCTTTACTCCATTGGATGGTAGCCTTGTCATTATGGAAGGTAGTGTGTTGTCGAAATTTTTGTTATTCCAATGGATGGTAGCCTTGTCATTATGGAAGGTAGTCTGTTGTCGTGATTTTTGTTACTCTAATGGATGGTATCCTTGTCGTTATGGAAGGTAGTATGTTGTCGATATCTTTGTTACTCCAATGGATGGTAGCCTTGACATTTTGGAAGGTAGTATGTTGTCTAGATTTTTGTTACTCTAAGGGATGGTAGCCTTGTCATTATGGAAGGTAGTCTATTGTAGAGATTTTTGTTACTATAATGGATTGTAGCCTTGTCTTTATGGAAGATAGTCTGTTGTCGAGATTTTTGTTACTATAATAGATTATAGCCTTGTCATTATGGAAGGTAGTCTATTGTCGAGATTTTTGTTACTCTAATAGATTATAGCCTTGTCATTATAGAAGGTAGTCTATTGTAGAGATTTTTGTCACTACAATGGATGGTAGCCTTGTCATTATTGAAGGTAGTCTATTGTCGAGATTAATGTTACCACAATGGATTGTAGCCTTGTCATTATGGCAGGTAGTCTGCTATCGATATCTTTGTTACTCCAAAGGATGGTAGCCTAGTCATTATGGAAGGTAGTCTATTGTCGAGATTTTTGTTACTCCAATGGATGGTATCCTTGTGATTATGGAAGGTAGTATGTTGCCGATATCTTTGTTACTCCAATGGATGGTAGCCTTGTCATTATGGAAGGTAGTCTGTTGTCGAGATTTTTGTTACTCCAATGGATGGTAGCCTTATCATTATGGAAGGTAGTGTGTTGTCGATATTTTTGTTATTCCAATAGATGGTAGCCTTGTCATTATGGTACGTAGTCTGTTGTCGAGATTTTTGTTACTCCAATTGATGGTAGCCTTGTCATTATGAAAGGCAGTCTATTGTCAAGATTTTTGTTACTACATTGGATGGTATCCTTGTCATTATGGAAGGTAGTATGTTGTGGATATCTTTCTTACACCAATGGATGGTAGCCTTGTCATTATGGAAAGTAGTCTGTTGTCGAGATTTTTGTTAATCCAATGGATTCTGCCTTGTCATTATGGAAGGTAGTGTGTTGTCGATATTTTTGTTATTCCAATGGATGGTAGCCTTGTCATAATGGAAGGTAGTCTGTTGTCTAGATTTTTGTTACTCTAAGGGATGGTAGCCTTGTCTTTATGGAAAGTAGTTTCTTGTCGAGATTTTTGTTATTCCAATGGATGGTAGCCTTGTCATTATGAAAGGAAGTCTATTGTCGAGATTTTTGTTACTATAATAGATTGTAGCCTTGTCATTATGGAAGGTAGTCTGTTATCGAGATTTTTGTTACTCTAATGGATGGTAGCCTTGTCATTATAAAAGGTAGTATGTTGTCGAGCTTTTTGTAACTACAATGGATAATAGCCATGTCATTATGGAAGGTAGTCTGTTGTCGAGATTTTTGTTACTAGAATAGATTGTAGCCTTTTCGTTATTGAAGATAGTCTGTTGTTGAGATTGTTGTTACTATAATAGATTGTAGCCTTGTCATTATGGAAGGTAGTATGTTGTCGAGATTCTTGTTACTACTCTGGATGGTAGCCTTGTCATTATGAAAGGTAGTCTATTGTCGAGATTTTTGTCACTACAATGGATGGTAACCTTGTCATTATGGAAGGTAGTCTATTGTCGAGATTTTTGTTACTACAATGGATTGTAGCCTTGTCGTTATGGCAGGTAGTCTGCTATCGATATCTTTGTTACTCCAAAGGATGGTAGCCTATTCATTATGGAAGGTAGTCTGTTGTCGAGATTTTTTTTACTCCAATGGATGGTATCCTTGTGATTATGGAAGGTAGTATGTTGTCAATATCTTTGTTACTCCAATGGATGGTAGCCTTGTCATTATGGAAGGTAGTCTGTTGTCGAGATTTTTGTTACTCCAATGGATGGTAGCCTTGTCATTATGGAAGGTATTGTGTTGTCGATATTTTTATTATTCCAATAGATGGTAGCCTTGTCATTATGGAAAGTAGTTTGTTGTCGTGATTTTTGTTACTCCAATGGATGGATGCCTTGTCATTATGAAATGTAGTCTGTTGTCGAGATTTTTGTTACTACATTGGATGGTAGCCTTGTCATTACGGAAGGTAGTCTGTTGTCGAGATTTTTGTTACTACAATGGATTGTAGCCTTGTCGTTTTGAAGGTAGTCTGTTGTCGATATCTTTCTTACTATAATGGATTGTATCCTTGTCGTTATGGAAGGTAGTATTTTGTCGATATCTTTCTGACTCCAATGGATGGTAGCCTAGTCATTATGGAAGGTAGTCTGTTGTCGAGATTTTTGTTACTCCATTGGATAGTAGCCTTGTCATTATGGAAGGTAGTGTGTTGTCGATATTTTTGTTATTCCAATGGATGGTAGCTTTGTCATTAAGGAAGGTAGTTTATTGTCGTGATTTTTGTTACTCCAATGGATGGTATCCTTGTCATTATGGAAGGTAGTCTGTTGTCGAGATTTTTGTTACTACAATGGATTGTAGCCTTGTCATTATGAAAGGTAGTCTGTTGTCGAGATTTTTGTTACTATAATGGATTGTAGCCTTGTCGTTATGGAAGGTAGTCTGTTGTCGATATCTTTCTTACACCAATGGATGGTAGCGTTGTCATTATGGAAGGTAGTCTGTTGTCGAGATTTTTGTTAATCCAATGGGTGGTAGCCTTGTCATTATGGAAGGTAGTGTGTTGTCGATATTTTTTTTATTCCAATGGATGGTAGCCTTGTCATTATGGAAGGTAGTCTATTGTCTAGATTTTTGTTACTCTAAGGGATGGTAGCCTTGTCATTATGGAAAGTAGTTTTTTGTTGAGATTTTTGTTAATTCAATGGATGGTAGTCTTGTCATTCTGAAAGGTAGTCTATTGTCGAGATTTTTGTTACTTTAATAGATTGTAGCCTTGTCATTATGGAAGGTAGTCTGTTGTCGAGATTTTTCTTACTCCAATGGATGGTAGCCTTGTCATTATAGAAGGTAGTATATTGTCGAGTTTTTTGTCACTAGAATGGATGATAGCCATGTCATTATGGAAGGTAGTCTGTTGTTGAGATTTTTGTTACTACAATAGATTGTAGCCTTTTCGTTATGGAAGATAGTCTGTTGTAGAGATTGTTATTACTATAATAGATTGTAGCCTAGTCATTACGGAAGGTAGTCTGTTGTCGAGATTTTTGTTACTCCATTGGATGGTAGCCTTATCATTATGGAAGGTAGTGTGTTGTCGATATTTTTGTTATTCCAACAGATGGAAGCATTGTCATTACGGAAGGTAGTCTGTTGTCGTGATTTTTGTTACTCCAATGGATGGTATCCTTGTCATTATGCAAGGTAGTATGTTGTCGATATCTTTCTTACACCAATGGATGGTAGCGTTGTCATTATGGAAGGTAGTCTGTTGTCGAGATTTTTGTTAATCCAATGGGTGGTAGCCTTGTCATTATGGAAGGTAGTGTGTTGTCGATATTTTTTTTATTCCAATGGATGGTAGCCTTGTCATTATGGAAGGTAGTCTATTGTCTAGATTTTTGTTACTCTAAGGGATGGTAGCCTTGTCATTATGGAAAGTAGTTTTTTGTTGTGATTTTTGTTAATTCAATGGATGGTAGCCTTGTCATTCTGAAAGGTAGTCTATTGTCGAGATTTTTGTTACTATAATAGATTGTAGCCTTGTCATTATGGAAGGTAGTCTGTTGTCGAGATTTTTCTTACTCCAATGGATGGTAGCCTTGTCATTATAGAAGGTAGTATATTGTCGAGTTTTTTGTCACTAGAATGGATGATAGCCATGTCATTATGGAAGGTAGTCTATTGTTGAGATTTTTGTTACTACAATAGATTGTAGCCTTTTCGTTATGGAAGATAGTCTGTTGTAGAGATTGTTATTACTATAATAGATTGTAGCCTTGTCATTATGGAAGTTAGTATGTTGTCGAGATTCTTATTACTACAATTGATGGTAGCCTTGTCATTATGGAAGGTAGTCTATTGTCGAGATTTGTGTCACTACAATGGATGGTAGCCTTGTCATTATTGAAGGTAGTCTATTGTCGAGATTAATGTTACTACAACGGATTGTAGCCTTGTCATTATGGCAGGTAGTCTGCTATCGATATCTTTGTTACTCCAAAGGATGGTAGCCTAGTCATTATGGAAGGTAGTCTATTGTCGAGATTTTTGTTACTCCAATGGATGGTATCCTTGTGATTATGGAAGGTAGTATGTTGCCGATATCTTTGTTACTCCAATGGATGGTAGCCTTGTCATTATGGAAGGTAGTCTGTTGTCGAGATTTTTGTTACTCCAATGGATGGTAGCCTTATCATTATGGAAGGTAGTGTGTTGTCGATATTTTTGTTATTCCAATAGATGGTAGCCTTGTCATTATGAAAGGCAGTCTATTGTCAAGATTTTTGTTACTCCAATGGATGGTATCCTTGTCATTATGAAAGGCAGTCTATTGTCAAGATTTTTGTTACTACATTGGATGGTATCCTTGTCATTATGGAAGGTAGTATGCTGTCGATATCTTTCTTACACCAATGGATGGTAGCCTTGTCATTATGGAAAGTAGTCTGTTGTCGAGATTTTTGTTAATCCAATGGATTCTAGCCTTGTCATTATGGAAGGTAGTGTGTTGTTGATATTTTTGTTATTCCAATGGATGGTAGCCTTGTCATTATGGAAGGTAGTCTGTTGTCTAGATTTTTGTTACTCTAAGGGATGGTAGCCTTGTCTTTATGGAAAGTAGTTTGTTGTCGAGATTTTTGTTATTCCAATGGATGGTAGCCTTGTCATTATGAAAGGTAGACTATTGTCGAGATTTTTGTTACTATAATAGATTGTAGCCTTGTCATTATGGAAGGTAGTCTGTTGTCAAAATTTTTGTTACTCTAATGGATGGTAGCCTTGTCATTATGGAAGGTAGTATGTTGTCGAGATTCTTGTTACTACAATGGATGGTAGCCTTGTCATTATGGAAGGTAGTCTATTGTCGAGATTTTTGTAACTACAATGGATGGTAACCTTGTCATTATGGAAGGTAGTCTATTGTCGAGATTTTTGTTACTACAATGGATTGTCGCCTTGTCGTTATGGCAGGTAGTCTGCTATCGATATCTTTGTTACTCCAAAGGATGGTAGCCTAGTCATTATGGAAGGTAGTCTGTTGTCGAGATTTTTTTTACTCCAATGGATGGTATCCTTGTGATTATGGAAGGTAGTATTTTGTCAATATCTTTGTTACTCCAATGGATGATAGCCTTGTCATTATGGAAGGTAGTCTGTTGTCGAGATTTTTGTTACTCCAATGGATGGTAGCCTTGTCATTATGGAAGGTAGTGTGTTGTCGATATTTTTATTATTCCAATAGATGGTAGCCTTGTCATTATGGAAAGTAGTTTGTTGTCGTGATTTTTGTTACTCCAATGGATGGATGCCTTGTCATTATGAAATGTAGTCTGTTGTCGAGATTTTTGTTACTACATTGGATGGTAGCCTTGTCATTACGGAAGGTAGTCTGTTGTCGAGATTTTTGTTACTACAATGGATTGTAGCCTTGTCGTTATTGAAGGTAGTCTGTTGTCGATATCTTTCTTACTATAATTGATTGTATCCTTGTCGATATGGAAGGTAGTATTTTGTCGATATCTTTCTGACTCCAATGGATGGTAGCCTTGTCATTATGGAAGGTAGTCTGTTGTCGAGATTTTTGTTACTCCATTGGATAGTAGCCTTGTCATTATGGAAGGTAGTGTGTTGTCGATATTTTTGTTATTCCAATGGATGGTAGCTTTGTCATTAAGGAAGGTAGTTTGTTGTCGTGATTTTTGTTACTATAATGGATTGTAGCCTTGTCATTATGGAAGGTGGTGTGTTGTCGATATTTTTGTTACTCCAATGGATGGTAGCCTAGTCATTATGGGAGGTAGTTTGTTGTCGATATTTTTGTTACTCCAATGGATGGTAGCCTTGTCCTTATGGAAGGTGGGGTGTTGTCGATATTTTTGTTATTCCAATGGATGGTAGACTTGTCATTATGGAAGTTAGTCTGTTGTCGAGATTTTTGTTACTCCAATGGATGGTAGCCTTGTCATTATGGAAGGTAGTCTGCTATCGATATCTTTGTTACAACAAAGGATGGTAACCTAGTCATTATTGAAGGTAGTCTGTTGTCGAGATTTTTGTTACTCCAATGGATGTTATCCTTGTGATTATGTAAGGTAGTATGTTGTCGATATCTCTTTTACTCCAATGGATGGTAGCCTTGTCATTATGGAATGTAGTCTGTTGTCGAGATTTTTGTTACTCCAATGGATGGTAGCCTTGTCATTAAGGAAGGTTGTCTATTGTCGAGATTTTTGTTTCTACAATGGATTGTAGCCTTTTCATTATGGAAGGTGGTGTGTTGTCGATATTTTTGTTACTCCAATGGATGGTAGCCTATTCATTATGGGAGGTAGTTCGTTGTCGATATTTTGGTTACTCCAATGGATGGTAGCCTTGTCATTATGGAAGGTGGTGTGTTGTCGATATTTTTGTTATTCCAATGGATGGTAGAATTGTCATTATGGAAGTTAGTCTGTTGTCGAGATTTTTGTTACTCCAATGGATGGTAGCCTTGTCATTATGGAAGGTAGTCTGCTATCGATATCTTTGTTACTCCAAAGGATGGTAACCTAGTCATTATGGAAGGTAGTCTGTTGTCGAGATTTTTGTTACTCCAATGGATGGTATCCTTGTGATTATGGAAGGTAGTATGTTGTCGATATCTCTTTTACTCCAATGGATGGTAGCCTTGTCATTATGGAATGTAGTCTGTTGTCGAGATTTTTGTTACTCCAATGGATGGTAGCCTTGTCATTAAGGAAGGTTGTCTATTGTCGAGATTTTTGTTACTACAATGGATTGTAGCCTTGTCATTATGGAAGGTGGTGTGTTGTCGAAATTTTTGTTACTCCAATGGATGGTAACCTATTCATTATGGGAGGTAGTTTGTTATCGTTATTTTGGTTACTCCAATGGATGGTAGCCTTGTCATTATGGAAGGTGGTGTGTTGTCGATATTTTTGTTATTCCAATGGATGGTAGACTTGTCATTATGGAATGTAGTCTGCTATCGATATCTTTGTTACTCCAAAGGATGGTAGCCTAGTCATTATGGAAGGTAGTCTGTTGTCGAGATTTTTGTTACTCCAATGGATGGTATCCTTGTGATTATGGAAGGTAGTATGTTGTCGATATCTTTTTTACTCCAATGGATGGTAGCCTTGTCATTATGGAAGGTAGTCTATTTTCGAGATTTTTGTTACTCCAATGGATGTTAGCCTTGTCATTATGGAAGGTAGTGTGTTGTCGATATTTTTGTTATTCCAATAGATGGTAGCCTTGTCATTACGGAAGATAGTATGTTGTCGAGATTTTTGTTACTCCAATGGATGGTAGCCTTGTCATTATGAAAGGTGGTCTGTTGTCGAGATTTTTGTTACTACAATGGATTGTAGCCTTGTCGTTATGGAAGGTAGTCTATTGTCGAGATTTTTGTTACTACATTGGATGGTAGCCTTGTCATTATGGAAGGTAGTCTGTTGTCGAGATTTTTGTTACTACAATGGATTGTAGCCTTGTCGTTATGGAAGGTAGTCTGTTGTCGAGATTTTTGTTACTACATTGGATGGTAGCCTTGTCATTATTGAAGGTAGTCTGTTGTCAATATTTTTGTTACTACAATGGATTGTAGCCTTGTCGTTATGGAAGGTAGTCTATTGTCGATATCTATCTTACTCCATTGGATGGTAGCCTAGTCATTACGGAAGGTAGTTTGTTGTCGAGATTATTGTTACTCCATTGGATGGTAGCCTTGTCATTATGGAAGGTAGTGTGTTGTCGATATTTTTCTTATTCCAATGGATGAAAGCCTTGTCATTACGGAAGGTAGTCTATTGTCGGGATTTTTATTACTCCAATGGATAGTACCCTTGTTATTATGGAAGGTAGTCTGTTGTCGAGATTTTTGTTACTCCAATGGATGTTAGCCTTGTCATTATGGAAGGTAGTGTGTTGTCGATATTTTTGTTATTCCAATAGATGGTAGCCTTGTCATTATGGAATGTAGTCTGTTGTCGAGATTTTTGTTACTCCAATGGATGGTAGCCTTGTCATTATGGAAGTTTGTCTATTGTCGAGATTTTTGTTACTATAATGGATTGTAGCCTTGTCATTATGGAAGGTGGTGTGTTGTCGATATTTTTGTTACTCCAATGGATGGTAGCCTAGTCATTATGGGAGGTAGTTTGTTGTCGATATTTTTGTTACTCCAATGGATGGTAGCCTTGTCCTTATGGAAGGTGGTGTGTTGTCGATATTTTTGTTATTCCAATGGATGGTAGACTTGTCATTATGGAAGTTAGTCTGTTGTCGAGATTTTTGTTACTCCAATGGATGGTAGCCTTGTCATTATGGAAGGTAGTCTGCTATCGATATCTTTGTTACTCCAAAGGATGGTAACCTAGTCATTATGGAAGGTAGTCTGTTGTCGAGATTTTTGTTACTCCAATGGATGGTATCCTTGTGATTATGGAAGGTAGTATGTTGTTGATATCTCTTTTACTCCAATGGATGGTAGCCTTGTCATTATGGAATGTAGTCTGTTGTCGAGATTTTTGTTACTCCAATGGATGGTAGCCTTGTCATTAAGGAAGGTTGTCTATTGTCGAGATTTTTGTTACTACAATGGATTGTAGCCTTGTCATTATTGAAGGTGGTGTGTTGTCGATATTTTTGTTACTCCAATGGATGGTAGCCTATTCATTATGGGAGGTAGTTTATTATTGATATTTTGGTTACTCCAATGGATGGTAGCCTTGTCATTATGGAAGGTGGTGTGTTGTCGATATTTTTGTTATTCCAATGGATGGTAGACTTGTCATTATGGAAGTTAGTCTGTTGTCGAGATTTTTGTTACTCCAATGGATGGTAGCCTTGTCATTATGGAAGGTAGTCTGCTATCGATATCTTTGTTACTCCAAAGGATGGTAGCCTAGTCATTATGGAAGGTAGTCTGTTGTCGAGATTTTTGTTACTCCAATGGATGGTATCCTTGTGATTATGGAAGGTAGTATGTTTGTTTACCTTGGGTTTTGGTAAACAACCGCTGATCCTCCAAATGGTTACTTATTTGGTTACTCGCAGGATCGATCAGATTGATCCTAGGACATAGGTTGATTTTGAAGTTTGATTAAGGTGGATAAGGCTTTAAATAAAAAGGTTTTAAATGAGTTGCATAAAGGAAAGACTTGGTAAAATAAACAAGGCTTTAAAGTAAAGGTTCGACAGGAAATGTAAAGAGAAAAGCAAGTAAAATTCTGGGAAAGTAAATGACTTTAATTGATAAAATTGGTGTTTCACACATACATTTCTCAACAATTCTTTCTCACACGCTGGGTACTCGAATCTAAATGAGTGACTTTGTATAGAATTGTGAACACACGCGAGAAACTATATGTCTACTCCTATTTATACTAAAACATCCCAAGTAACCGTCGGGCAGTTACACTGCTTCGAGATCAATCCACTTGGCACGTTCTCCATGCTCGACGCTCCAGATCCTTGCACGTTTACACGTGGTAACCGTTGGAAACCGTTTTCCCTCCAAACGCTTGAATTTCAAACTGCCCCACTCTGAACCATCGAACACTTTCGTCAAGAGACATCTTCGACGAAAACTCCTTCGACGTCGAAGGCAATCAGCCTTCTTCCTTGGAAGAAATCTTCTAAGTACTTTTACCATCTTTCGACGGTCACTTCGACAGACTTAGCCAGTCGAAAGCATCTTTCAGCTTTAATGGCTGATATCAATCAAAACAAAGGTGTCGAATTTAGGAGCCAACAAATTGCCCCCCAATAATGCCTTATTTCGACTCTGAAAGAAAAAGGCATTCTTTGAAACGCCATTCGACACCTGTCTTTCCACGCTTAGTCACAAGTTAACTTGTGCACTTTTTGTTGATTTTTTACCAACTATTGGCAATCCCAAGAAACCATCATTGATTTGATCCTAGGACGTCACTTTCAGTACGGCGTGCAGTACCAAACGTCATTTCAGAATTTGTCATTATGACAAATCCCAAAAACGAGGACGCACGCTGCGTCCCTCTATTTCTGCAGAAACGGCCAAAACAACAGGAGGCTGCCACGCGTCCCACTAACTCTTGCAGCATTAAATGGCATTTAATGTCCTCGTTATTGGGGATTTTTCCCACTACTATAAATAGTAGTAAGTACCCCATTGTGGGACTTTTTACGCCATCTAGCCTTCAAACTTCCCTGTTTTCATACAAGCGCTATCTTTGCAGAAACTCTTCCTCTTTCACTTCATCTTCAACCTCATTTCAAACAATGGCCTCTGCTTCTACTGCTCCTAGTGCTAACGCACCAACTGAACATGTTAAACCCAAGGTTTTCGTCACTGCCCCAGTAGTAAACTCTACGGGCAAACGAAGGGTTCCTGAACCTTCTGACATTGCCGTTCGCGACGCCTACTCACGCCACTTGATGATCCCAGTTGGATACTCCAACCAGATCTTCGTAATGTATGGCCCCATGAATCCAAGCATCTCTGAAGCTCTGAAGATCAAGAGCTATTTCCCAATAGTCGAGAAACTCAAGCCAGTAGCATGCGCCAAGAAAGACGCAGAAGACAATGAAGACCCTACACGTGAAAAAATCGACCTCCGCTTCTTCAACAGAGGGGTTAGGGTCTTCAGGTCTTGCCCTAATCTGACCTCCGATTATGTTGCTTGGCTAACAAAGTTGGAGAAGCACCAAACCTCGATCTGGAAGGATATGGGAATCTTCGACCTAGTGATGCTGTCGAAGACGGGTTTGAACTACTCCCCGGAGATACTGATAGCTTCACTGTTGTTCTGGGACTACTCCCATTTCACTTTTCATCTTCCATGTGGGATGCTAACCCCCACACTCTTCGACGTGGCCGCTATTACTGGCCTTCGACCAACCGGGGATTACTTCGATCCGGAGGAGATGTCGGAGGACCAAATTGGCTTCTCTGAGACCAAACCAACATACACCACTTTCATCAACCATTATCACGACAGGTCGACAGATACTGTGTCGGATGTCGAACACATAGCGTTTCTAGCCTTATGGCTAACTCGCTTTGTGTTTTGCTCGAAGTCTCTACAGGTGACCAAAAAGATGGTCACTCTTGCTACCCAACTGCATCACCGCCAAAACATCTGTTTGGCAGAACTGATTCTGGCTAGTCTCTATGACTCGATCAGCAATGGGGCCACTCTTCTGAAACATATCGAGGACAGGGCCAGTTTGCTACTCGCTGGGCCTTTTTGGCTACTCCAACTGTGGCTCAATGCCACTTTCGAATCTTTCTTGCCCAAGAAGGTTCAGATAAATGAACAGGCTCCAGCGATAGCGAATAGACGCATCGAAGGAATCAGGCTGGCTCTGCTGACACCTACGGACGATGGACTGGAGTTTCAACAAACCTTCACCAACTTCGTTCTAATGTTTGCTCGAAGGAAGGAGTTTGTTTCAACTATGGCTCCATTTGCTCAACGGCGGGTGGGGCCAGCATGGTTCACTAGGCCACATCCAAAGGAGTCAAGTGGTCCCAATGTCGATGAGCATACAATACTTTGGGAGGCGTTCCTTACACCAAGGATCATGCCTCTTCGATTCAAGAGTTCTAAGACTCATCTGAGTCTGATCGCCTACCAACCAAATCTGGTATCTCGCCAGTTTGGTATTATCCAAACCCTGCCTTCTCCGATTTTTCAAAGAGAGAAGTCAATGTTGTACTTCTGCAACGATTATACAGAAGAAGCTGCCATCAAGCATATCGGAAGATATGCTGGTCGAACAATCCTCTCGCTGTTTGACTACCAGCTTAATTTTCTTTGTTCACCATCCTTCGAGGAGTGGTGGAGAAGCTATTATGCTGAGTACTTCTTCGACGAGAAGGACTTCATGGCTGAGCTGCAGAAGTCTTTTGTCCTTGTGTTGGACTAAGTAAAGAAATGTAAGTTCACTCTCTCACATTACTTTTTGTCTTTCTCTTCGACTGCTAGCCTGTTAACTTTTTCATTTGCTTTCAGTTGTTCGAAAGCCTGTAGCCAAGAAGGCTACAGAAGGCCAACAGGGAGGAGCCCCTTCAACAAAACCTCCACCGCCGGCGAAGACTGCAGCGCCGGCGAAGACCACAGGCAACCAACAGGGGGAAGGCTCTTCGAAGAGGCCTCCTATATCGGTAACCAGACTTTTCTTCATTTTTCTTCTGGCTTTCGATTTTGATTTTCGATGTAGTTATTAAATCGAATTCCCATTGGTTTTCTAGGCACCTTCGCCCAAGAAACGGCTAGGACTGGTGGTCGAATCTGGGAGTGATGAAGAGAGTGATTCCCCTCCTGCCCCCTTAAAAAGGCGAAAGTTGACGAAGGATGCTTCTGTTCCTGCTCCTGCTCCTGAAGGTCGAACCGTCAGAATAAAGGTTGCTGTGAGAAAGCCTAGGCCACCTCCAGTGATCATCGAGGAGCCAACTGAGGAGGAACTGAACGTTCTTCTTAACAAGCCTGTCGAAAGTGACAATTCCAGCCCTGGGGCTGAAGCTAATCCACAGGTAATCCCTTAGACCTTTTTATAATTTAGGCATAGATACCCATATTCGATCGTGTCTCTTTCGACATCTGAAGATTTGTCTTCTTTCTCTTTTCAGGACACTACTGAAAGTTCTCCGCCAAGGACCTCAGAAACGCTGGAATCTGCTGAACTTAGCAGGCCTCAGGAAAAAGGCTTGGGCAATGACGAAGCCCATACTGAGAATGAGGCCAATGCTGAAACGGTAGAGAAAACAACAGAAGAACCCTTGGTGGAGGAACAACAGCCAGAAACTGTTCAGGTGGTGGACCTGTCAGAAGAGAATCATGAAGAAAGGGACCAAGGCAATGACGGCGAAGAGAATCAAAATGCTGCCGTCGAAGAGAACCAAGGTGGTACTGGCGAAGGACACCAGGGTGACGCTAGCGAAGAGCCACAAAATGACGCTGGCGAAGGACCCCAGGGTGATGCTAACGAAGAACCACAAGTCGACGCTGGTACTGCCTCAGTCCGAGTCGAAGAGCAACCAGTCGAGGCACCTAACACTCAAGAACCTCAAACCCAAGATAATACTGTTGCAAGGGTTACCTCCTCGAAGCACAGGTCAAAAGAGGACTTGGAACTCTTGAAAGAAACTGACCCTGTTAGCTACCTCAATGCTATCATCGAGAGTAAGAGTTCGTCTGACGCGAGTCAGGAAGTTCCTACCCTGTCGGGGAAGTCTACTGAAACTTCTCCCCTTGATGATGCTTTGGCGAAGGTTAAGGCCGAGTTCTTCAAGAGGGACTTGATGAAGGCTTTAGAGGGGGACCCCACTGCTCCATCATGCTTAAAAGAGGTCTTGAATGCTGTCGACTATGAAGCTGTAGCCCCAGAAATCTCAGACTTGATCATGGAGTTACACTCTATGATTGATCAAGTTTCCGCAGATTACAGGCGCCAAAGAGGGTTTAACAGTCAGCTTGAGGTGCTGTATGGTAAAAGCTCATCTGCGTGGACTGCTGTCTCAGATTCGACTTCTCGAATTGCTAAGTTGTCGAAACAAAAAGCGTCTGCACAGGAAAGAGTTGATGCCATTGATCGAGAGAATGTTTCCTTCCGGGCACAAATCGCAGAAATAGAGGCGAAGATAAACGCCAACACTGTACTCAAGGAGGAAATTCTTTCGACCATCTCAGACACTGAGAGCCAGACTGAGATCAAACAAGGCCTGGAATTCGCTGAGAGGGCCCAAAGCCTCGACGCTCAAATTGCCAAACTAGTGCAGGAAAACTCCTGGTGCAAGAAGAGGTTGGAGCTGCAGCACGCCAAGTATCTTCGACTCAGGAACTCTCTTACCTTTTGATTGACTCTCTTTTGTAACCATATTCTGTAATCGTTATTCGATAACAATTGCCATCTTGGCTGAAATTAATAAAATTTCTCTTTCGGCATTTTTATGGTTAATTTAGACTTGTTCTTTTATTATTTTATTTTTATCTCTTGAAGTATAGGTTTGTATTTTTTCAAATATTTACCATTTACTCTCAAGAGCCTTTTATCTCCACTTAACTCTTCGACTTCATAGGCTCCACCAGAAAAAATTTGGATAACTCTGAAGGGTCCTTCCCATTTGGGTGACCATTTCCCCATGCTTCGATCTCTTCGATCCATGGGAAGAATTACCTTCCAAACTAGTTCTTCAGGCAAAAATACCTTAGGTTTTACCTTTTTATTATAAGAGTCTTCTACTCTTTTCTTCTGAAGCCTGAGTAAGTCGAGAGCATGTAATCTCTCTTCGTCTAAATCCACCAGTTCATCTAACATCATGTTCCAATAAACTTCAGAAGGAATATCATAATGCCTCTGAACCCTTGCAGATTGAAGACAAATTTCTGCTGGCAACACTGCATCATGGCCAAAAGTTAGCCTATATGGTGTGGTACCAGTGGCTTCTTTTGGGGACATTCGACAAGCCCATAAAATCTGGTCTAACGTCTTATGCCAATTCTTTGGTTTCTTCCCAACATGTTTCTTTATCAAGCCAATCACCACTTTGTTAGCTGCTTCGACTTGACCGTTCGCCTGTGCATAATAAGGCGTGGATGTTAGGAGTTTGAAACCTGTTTCCTGAGCAAATTCCTGCATCTTTCGACCAGTGAAAACAGACCCTTGATCAGTTGTTATTGTCTCAGGGATTCCATACCTAAAGATAATGTTCTTTTGAATAAATTCAATGACATTTTCTTGGTCCACATTGACTAAAGGGACAGCTTCGATCCACTTAGTAAAATAATCAATGCCTACCAATATGTATTTCTGACTCTTTGATGATGCTGGTCGAATCTCTCCAATGAGGTCCAACGCCCATCCTCTAAAGGGCCAAGGCTTCACTATCGAGTGAAGTTCGCTTGCTGGTACATGTTGGATGCCCGTATGAACTTGACACTCTTGGCAACCTTTGGCGAACTCAACACAATCTTTCAGCATAGTGGGCCAATATAGTCCTTGTCGAAACAACAACCATTTCATCTTGTGGCCTGCTTGGTGAGCCCCACACGCCCCAGCATGCGTCATCGAAAGGGCTATGTATGCTTCAGTTTCACTTAAACATTTCAGCAACACCCCTTCAGGCGTCTTCTTGAATAACTCATTACCCATGAGTACAAAACTCAACGCCCTATATTTTGTTTTTCGTTCTGTCGAAGCTCCTGGATTTTGAAGATAGTCCACAATAGGTTTCCTCCAATCTTGCTCTGACAAATTATCAATGAACGAAATCTCGAAGTTACTGTGATCAGCATATCCTAGCCTCGTCGATTCCAAGTCTGATGGTGATAGACAAGTTGCTTTATTCTTTTCTCGAACTTCGATTGCTCTTTGTAGTTTCGTTTTTGAAATCTTATACCCAGATGCAATTTGTGCCAAGTCATTGGCTATTTGATTTTCGACCTTGGGTATGTGTCGAATATTGATCGTTTCAAATTGTTTCAATAAACGATTTGCTATCACAAAGTACATAATGAGATTCTCTCTTATGCATTTATATTACTTTGTGACTTGCTTGATGACTAACTCTGAGTCTCCCATTATTTCGACTCGAGTTGCCCCCAATTCCAACAATATCTCAAGGCCAGTAATTAGAGCTTCATACTCAGCCTCATTGTTCGAACAAGAACCTGATATTTTGTACTTGAATGTTGTTGGAATTTTATCTGGAGAAATAATCAAGACTCCTACTCCTGTTCCATCTTTATGGCTGGAACCATCGAAGTAGAATTTCCAAGGTTCTATCTCCACATAATTAATATCCTCGACTTGAATTGAGTGGTCGACTATGAAATCTGCAACCACTTGTCCTTTTACTGCCTTAAGAGGCATAAAGGTCAAGGAGTATTCAGTTAATGCTAATGCCCATTTGCCAATTCTACTATGCAAGATGGGTTTCGACAACATATATTTGAAAACATCAAAATGAGACGAAACATAAACATCAACTGGTTTTATATATTGCTTGAGTTTTGTACAAGAAAAATACAGACATAGACACAATTTTTCAACTTCGCTATATCTAGTTTCTGCATCATTCAAAACTCGACTGAGATAGTAAATGGGTCTTTCGACTCCATTCTCATCCTCTTGGGCTAACATACTTCCCAGAGTTTTGTCAGATGCAGCTATGTACAATCTCATACTCCTATTGCTACAAGGAGGCACCAAAATTGGTGGCTTAGTAAGGTACCCTTTGATTTTGTCGAAGGCTTCTTGTTGCTCCTGCCCCCATTCGAACCCCTCTTTATTCAGTCGAAGTAAGGGTGAAAAGGCCTGAGCTTTCCCACTTAGATTAGATATAAACCTCCTTAAGAAATTTATCTTGCCTAAGAGAGATTGCAATTCCTTCTTATTCGATGGCGCTTTCGCTTCCAGAATTGCCTTCGTCTTGTTCTGGTTGATTTCGATTCCTTTCTTGTGGACAACGAAGCCCAAGAAATCTCCAACTTTCACACAGAACGCACACTTCAAAGGGTTCATCTTCAGACCATGTTCTCTCATTCTTTCGAATGATTGTCGAAGGTGGTCAATATGATTCTTCCTGGAAACAGATTTTATAACAATATCATCAATATAAACTTGCATAAAAGTTTTAATAAAATCATGGAAGATAGTATTCATTGCTCGCTGGTACGTTGCCCCAGCGTTCTTTAGGCCAAAAGGCATCACTACCCATTCGTAAGTGCCTAAGGCCCCAGGGCATCGAAAAGCTGTTTTCGACACATCCTCTTCAGCAATGAATATTTGATTATATCCTGAATAACCATCGAGCATACTCAGGTATTCGTAACCAGCGGCAGAATCGACTAGCATTTCCGCCACAGGCATAGGATATTCATCTTTGGGGGTGGCAGCATTCAAATCTCTGAAATCTATGCACACCCTTAACGTGCCATTTTTCTTAATTACTGGCACAATATTTGCAATCCATTCGACATACCTTGTAACACGGATGAATTTGCATTTCAGAAGTCTTTCGACCTCCGTTTTGATCTTCGACAGTATTTCTGGAGCGAAGCGCCTTGGATCTTGCTTGATTGGCTTCTTTCCAGGTTTGATTGGCAACTGAAGTTCTACCAATCCTCTGTCGAGACCAGGCATTTCGTCATAATCCCATGCAAAACAGTCTTTAAACTCTTTCAGCAATTGGATTACTTCCAACCTAAGTTCTGGATCGATTTTGGCGCTGATGTAAGTTGGCCTTTTCTCTGATCCTTCGCCTAAGTTGATTTCTTCTAAAGGGTCTTGCGCTAACATTTTAATGTTGTTCGCCAAGGGGTCCTTTTCGAAGCCCAAAGGCTCATCGTCATAGATGGCGTCGAGCCTCTGTTCCTGCATTTCTTCTGGCATGATATCAGGGGGTTTTGGATCGAAATCCTTTCCTGGGCCAACAGCAGATAATTGTTGATCATTGGCCTGTGTGGCCATGTACTTTACTTCGGCTTCGAGAGCCGTTATCATCTTGGTTTCGGCTACATAAGCCGAAATTCGCTTCAAAGATTGTGACTCAGTCATTATCACTGAATTCACTTCCCCAACCAGTTGGTTGGATATCAGTTAACCCACTGAAGTCGATGTGGGACAAGTCTTCTCTGTCCCATTGGAAACCATGCTCAGGATGCAGGTATAGGGAACAAAAGGTGTTTGGCGCTGGCGCCATGTCGAAGTCAGGTGTTGGACATGGCCCTATGTGAGCCAAGTTTTTGTCGAAATCTGCCACACCCAAGTGATTCACTTCGCCAAGGTAGTAGCTTTGATCTGCCTCTATGTTTTCGACCATCCCATCTGGACGCCATAGGAGCAGCCTTTGGTGCATTGATGAAGGCACAGCGCCAACACCATGAATCCACTCACGGCCTAACAAAAGGTTGTAGTTAGGTTTGGCCGATATGACCATGAACATCGTTGGTCGAAGGATAGACCCAACTTTGATATCTAGCTGGATCACTCCCATAGTGGTCCCAATGCCGCCCTCATAGTTCGACAGGACCATATTGTGAGGTTTAATGTCCTCATCTCTTTTGCCAATCTTCCTTAGCATAGAGTGAGGGATAATATTGATGGTTGCCCCACAATCGACCAATATTTTATTCACAGTAGTTTCTTCGAGCTTAGCCCTTATGAACAAAGGCTTGAGGTGATTCTTCATCGCCTCTGTAGGTGGCTCGATGAAGCCATTTTGTTCCTCAGTAGTGCCATTGTCCATGACAAAATAGCACACTGGCCTATGTTTGGCCATTTCTTGTTCCACTTCCCAGTCACTTGCTTCGACTTCTACCTGTCGATTGAATTCCCTGGGCAGCACTGAAACAATATTCACCATTATATCCAAAGTATCGTCAGACTCAGCATCATCTTCGTCTTCGACTTCACTTTGGTTAGGCCAAACTAGCCTGTTGGTAACTGGCTCTCGCTCTAGAGGCTTCCTTTGTTTCCTTTGAGGAACATTCGAACTCGTTTCTGCCTTAGGTTCGTTGGCAGCCTCCCTTTCAGCTTTTCGTCTCCTTTGATATCTCCTCCATTGAGATCGAGACATAGGATTTTTACCCTTGTAGTTGCTAGACACTTGTGTAACCTTAGGTGCAGCAACTTGAGGCTCTTTCTTTTGAGTCAAAGAGGAACCTCTTGGCACATCGAAAGAATGCCATTTTTCCCCACTTGGCCTTTTCCGGCCAGAGGTTTTGTACCAAGTGTCTACTGGCACATTTGTTGGAGGCCTAAAAGTTAATGGCCTCTTGTCTTGGTTAGAACCCCTTCTGGGATCATGTCGAAGGTCAGCATTCTCCCTTCTCTTATTCGCTGCTCTCACGCCTTGAATGTGCTCAGCAACTTTTTTATCAAAGATCGAACTGCATCTTGGACACAGCATCACCTCTGATTTCTTTTTCTGGCATCTTTGTAAAAAATCTGCCAAGTTTTCGTTTTCCCGAGGGAAAGCCGTCTTATTAGCCTGCTCTTGCCTTATGGCCTCTTCTGATGCTTTAGGGTCAGAAAGCTCGACCATGTTGATATTCATTGTATCTTTATTAGCAAGAGTTAGCTGCTTCATTTGTATCTCCAGATTCTCCGTCTGGCCTTGAACAGTGGCCAAGTGGGAACTGGGCTTTGATCCAGTTTTTTGTGTTTCAGCAGTCTCCGACTTCGGGTTCTCGACCACTTTCTGGACAACTTCAATTGTCTTCCTGGATAAATTTCCAGAAAAACTGCCAAAGATTGGCATGTTAATGTGGTCTTTTGAGACTTCGACCATGGTAATTCCAGGCTTCTTCGACTGGATCCTGGTTGCCTCTATCATGTTCACCTCAGAGGGTTCAGCATAGTGGGCTTCAGCCTTCAGTGGATTGGAGTCGACAGCCATGGGGGATTTGTCAGCAAACTTTAATCTCCCTTCCTCAATAGCGTCTTGCACAAGATTCCTGAAAAGAAAACATTGAGAAGTTTTATGGCCCAAAAAATTATGATATTTGCAAAAACCTCTCTTCTTTCTTTGATCAAGAGGAGGCACTTTTACCCCAGGGGGTACTATCATTTGGCCATCTTTAACTAGCAAGTCGAATATTTCATCACATTTGGTGATGTCAAAACTATAAGTCTTTTTTGGGAACCTATCGTTGGCCCTTTCTGGACCAATGGGATTTTTCCCATTTGAGGGAACTAATAGTTTACAAGAGTACGGTGGCCCTTGTTTTAGTTCTGCTAAATCGACCTCTCCTTCTTCGACAGCTAAAGTATCGTCGAAGGATTCTAGATCTTCGTCATCCATCTCAACGTACGCTATCCTCTCTCTCTTGTGAGTTTTCGTTGCCTTAGCTTTTTCAGCTTTGAGGCGTTCGACCTGTCGAACTCTATCGGCCAGTTGGGCCATGTCTCTTAGGTACTGGGTGTCTAGCTTCTTCCTAATGGAATAATCTAAACCGCCTGCGGCTATTTCGACCAACTCATGTTCTGGCACTTGTGTAAAACATCTCGCCTTGAGCAACCTAAACCTATTCAGATATTCGTCTATAGGTTCAGTGAAACGTCTCTTCACACTGGCCAGTTCTTTCAGGCTTATCTTGGTTTTCCCCATGTAGAATTGTTCATGGAACAATCTCTCCAACTGGGTCCAATGATGGATCGAATTGGGGGGGAGAGTTGTAAACCAAGTAAAAGCGTTCTTGGTTAAAGAACTTGGGAAGTATTTGATCCTTAGGTTTTCGTTATTCGAAATGTCTCATGCTTCGATCAAATATCTCGCCACATGCTCGACAGTAGATTCTGTCGTGTCCCCAGAGAACTTAGTAAATTTGGGGACTTTGCATCTAGGAGGTAAGTCCGTTTGTAACACGTATTCTGACAATGGAGATGTAAAGTTGGGCCTTCGAAAGCCCATGTTCATCCCATTCTGAGTCATGATCCTTTCGATCATGGTTGCCAGATTTTTTTCCAAACCCATGTTTTGGTATTGGATATGCTGAACCACTTCGTCAGCATTTTGGTTTCTGTTAACTAACCTCACTTCTGGGGCTATTACCCTAGGCTCCTCGACAGGCTGTTCGACAGGCTGTTGAGCCTGGTTGATGGTGGTTTCTTCCTCTACAAATATCCCCTGATTTCCCCTTATTTGCGCCCTTTGAGGCTGTCGAATAGGTTGGGGTACTCCAAAGAAGTCAGCCAAACGCGTCATTTGCGCTGTTACTTGCTGATTCGATTGAGTAGTGTTTTGTATTAGAGGGTTTAGCACTGTACTCAAAGTTTGTGCCAACATTTGCACCATATCATGGTTGCTTTCGTCCATTTGTTGCCTCAAGACTGCTGTCGAGGCATTTGTAAGGCCATGGGCTACTTGGGACGTTCCTCCTAAGAGTTGGGTCCTATTTCTATTCGCCATGCCTACTCCAGAGCCTTGGAGTGGCGAAGAGGCACTCACAAAAGGGTCTGAAAAAGTGGACGCAGCATTCGTCAGGCTTGCCACTTCAGAAGTTGGCATACCATAGAATGGAATAAATCCTGGGGGAACCACAGGCCTTGTGCCTATATTTCCCCTTGGTGGGGGAGTTCCCAAAGGTATTCTGGGGCCTGTTAACGAAGGTATTGGCCCCGTGGTTGTGACCGACGCTGCTGGCGTCGAACCAACGTTTGCCGCTTCACTTACGGTCATACTAACCGTTGCTCCCACACTCGTTTGTGGGATTTCGTTATTGTTTGGCGGATTCGCCATTTCTTCCCTCCTTCTGGCAGTATTGTTATCGTTAGTGTATATTCTACCACTCCTCAATAACATACAACTCGAAAAGATGAGATTATTTTCAACAATCAACACACGGTCCCACCGGGTGTGCCAATTTGTTTACCTTGGGTTTTGGTAAACAACCGCTGATCCTCCAAATGGTTACTTATTTGGTTACTCGCAGGATCGATCAGATTGATCCTAGGACATAGGTTGATTTTGAAGTTTGATTAAGGTGGATAAGGCTTTAAATAAAAAGGTTTTAAATGAGTTGCATAAAGGAAAGACTTGGTAAAATAAACAAGGCTTTAAAGTAAAGGTTCGACAGGAAATGTAAAGAGAAAAGCAAGTAAAATTCTGGGAAAGTAAATGACTTTAATTGATAAAATTGGTGTTTCACACATACATTTCTCAACAATTCTTTCTCACACGCTGGGTACTCGAATCTAAATGAGTGACTTTGTATAGAATTGTGAACACACGCGAGAAACTATATGTCTACTCCTATTTATACTAAAACATCCCAAGTAACCGTCGGGCAGTTACACTGCTTCGAGATCAATCCACTTGGCACGTTCTCCATGCTCGACGCTCCAGATCCTTGCACGTTTACACGTGGTAACCGTTGGAAACCGTTTTCCCTCCAAACGCTTGAATTTCAAACTGCCCCACTCTGAACCATCGAACACTTTCATCAAGAGACATCTTCGACGAAAACTCCTTCGACGTCGAAGGCAATCAACCTTCTTCCTTGGAAGAAATCTTCTAAGTACTTTTACCATCTTTCGACGGTCACTTCGACAGACTTAGCCAGTCGAAAGCATCTTTCAGCTTTAATGGCTGATATCAATCAAAACAAAGGTGTCGAATTTAGGAGCCAACAATGTTGTCGATATCTTTTTTACTCCAATGGATGGTAGCCTTGTCATTATGGAAGGTAGTCTATTGTCGAGATTTTTGTTACTCCAATGGATGTTAGCCTTGTCATTATGGAAGGTAGTGTGTTGTCGATATTTTTGTTATTCCAATAGATGGTAGCCTTGTCATTATGGAAGGTAGTCTGTTGTCGAGATTTTTGTTACTCCAATGGATGGTAGCCTTGTCATTATGAAAGGTGGTCTGTTGTCGAGATTTTTGTTACTACATTGGATGGTAGCCTTGTCATTATGGAAGGTAGTCTGTTGTCGAGATTTTTGTTACTATAATGGATTGTAGCCTTGTCGTTATGGAAGGTAGTCTATTGTCGATATCTATCTTACTCCAATGGATGGTAGCCTAGTCATTACAGAAGGTAGTTTGTTGTCGAGATTATTGTTACTCCATTGGATGGTAGCCTTGTCATTATGGAAGGTAGTGTGTTGTCGATATTTTTCTTATTCCAATGGATGAAAGCCTTGTCATTATGGAAGGTAGTCTATTGTCGGGATTTTTATTACTCCAATGGATAGTATCCTTGTCATTATGGAAGGTGGTATGTTGTCGATATCTTTGTTACTCCAATGGATGGTACCCTTGTCATTATGGAAGGTAGTCTGTTGTCGAGATTTTTGTTACTCCAATGGATGGTAGCCTTGTCATTATGGAAGGTAGTCTGTTGTCGAGATTTTTGTTACTACATTGGATGGTATCCTTGTGATTATGGAAGGTAGTATGTTGTCGATATCTCTTTTACTCCAATGGATGGTAGCCTTGTCATTATGGAATGTAGTCTGTTGTCGAGATTTTTGTTACTCCAATGGATGGTAGCCTTGTCATTAAGGAAGGTTGTCTATTGTCGAGATTTTTGTTACTACAATGGATTGTAGCCTTGTCATTATGGAAGGTGGTGTATTGTCGATATTTTTGTTACTCCAATGGATGGTAGCCTATTCATTATGGGAGGTAGTTTGTTATCGTTATTTTGGTTACTCCAATGGATGCTAGCCTTGTCATTATGGAAGGTGGTGTGTTGTCGATATTTTTGTTATTCCAATGGATGGTAGACTTGTCATTATGGAAGGTAGTCTGCTATCGATATCTTTGTTACTCCAAAGGATGGTAGCCTAGTCATTATGGAAGGTAGTCTGTTGTCGAGATTTTTGTTACTCCAATGGAAGGTATCCTTGTGATTATGGAAGGTAGTATGTTGTCGATATCTTTTTTACTCCAATGGATGGTAGCCTTGTAATTATGGAAGGTAGTCTATTGTCGAGATTTTTGTTACTCCAATGGATGTTAGCCTTGTCATTATGGAAGGTAGTGTGTTGTCGATATTTTTGTTATTCCAATAGATGGTAGCCTTGTCATTATGGAAGGTAGTCTGTTGTCGAGATTTTTGTTACTCCAATGGATGGTAGCCTTGTCATTATGAAAGGTGGTCTGTTGTCGAGATTTTTGTTACTACATTGGATGGTAGCCTTGTCATTATGGAAGGTAGTCTGTTGTCAAGATTTTTGTTACTACAATGGATTGTAGCCTTGTCGTTATGGAAGGTAGTCTATTGTCGATATCTATCTTACTCCAATGGATGGTAGCCTAGTCATTACGGAAGATAGTATGTTGTCGATATCTTTGTTACTCCAATGGATGGTACACTTGTTATTATGGAAGGTAGTCTGTTGTCGAGATTTTTGTTACTCTAAGGGATATTAGCCTTGTCATTATAGAAGGTAGTGTGTTGTCAATATTTTTGTTATTCCAATGGATGGTAGCCTTGTCATTATGGAAGTTAGTCTGTTGTCGAAATTTTTGTTACTCCAATGGATGGTAGCCTTGTCATTATGGAAGGTTGTCAATTGTCGAGATTTTTGTTACTATAATGGATTGTAGCCTTGTCATTATGGAAGGTGGTGTGTTGTCGATATTTTTGTTACTCCAATGGATGGTAGCCTAGTCATTATGGGAGGTAGTTTGTTGTCGATATTTTTGTTACTCCAATGGATGGTAGCCTTGTCCTTATGGAAGGTGGTGTGTTGTCGATATTTTTGTTATTCCAATGGATGGTAGACTTGTAATTATGGAAGTTAGTCTGTTGTCGAGATTTTTGTTACTCCAATGGATGGTAGCCTTGTCATTATGGAAGGTAGTCTGCTATCGATATCTTTGTTACTCCAAAGGATGGTAACCTAGTCATTATGGAAGGTAGTCTGTTGTCGAGATTTTTGTTACTCCAATGGATGGTATCCTTGTGATTATGGAAGGTAGTATGTTGTCGATATCTCTTTTACTCCAATGGATGGTAGCCTTGTCATTATGGAATGTAGTCTGTTGTCGAGATTTTTGTTACTCCAATGGATGGTAGCCTTGTCATTAAGGAAGGTTTTCTATTGTCGAGATTTTTGTTACTACAATGGATTGTAGCCTTGTCATTATGGAAGGTGGTGTGTTGTCAATATTTTTGTTACTCCAATGGATGGTAGCCTATTCATTATGGGAGGTAGTTTGTTGTCGATATTTTGGTTACTCCAATGGATGTTAGCCTTGTCATTATGGAAGGTAGTGTGTTGTCGATATTTTTGTTATTCCAATAGATGGTAGCCTTGTCATTATGGAAGGTAGTCTGTTGTCGAGATTTTTGTTACTCCAATGGATGGTAGCCTTGTCATTATGAAAGGTGGTCTGTTATCGAGATTTTTGTTACTACATTGGATGGTAGCCTTGTCATTATGGAAGGTAGTCTGTTGTCAATATTTTTGTTACTACAATGGATTGTAGCCTTGTCGTTATGGAAGGTAGTCTATTATCGATATCTATCTTACTCCAATGGATGGTAGCCTTGTCATTACGGAAGGTAGTGTGTTATCGAGATTATTATTACTCCATTGGATGGTAGCCTTGTCATTATGGAAGGTAGTGTGTTGTCGATATTTTTCTTATTCCAATGGATGGAAGCCTTGTCATTATGGAAGGTAGTCTATTGTCGGGATTTTAATTACTCCAATGGATAGTATCCTTGTCATTATGGAAGGTGGTATGTTGTCGATATCTTTGTTACTCCAATGGATGGTAGCCTTGTCATTATGGAAGGTTGTCTATTGTCGAGATTTTTGTTACTCCAATGGATGGTAGCCTTGTCATTATGGAAGATAGTATGTTGTCGATATCTTTGTTACTCCAATGGATGGTACCCTTGTTATTATGGAAGGTAGTCTGTTGTCAAGATTTTTGTTACTCTAAGGGATGGTAGCCTTGTCATTATAGAAGGTAGTGTGTTGTCAATATTTTTGTTATTCCAATGGATGGTAGCCTTGTCATTATGGAAGGTTGTCTATTGTCGATATTTTTGTTACTATAATGGATTGTAGCCTTGTCGTTATGGAAGGTGGTGTGTTGTCGATATTTTTGTTACTCCAATGGATGGTAGCCTAGTCATTATGGGAGGTAGTTTGTTGTTGATATTTTTGTTACTCTAATGGATGGTAGCCTTGTCCTTATGGAAGGTGGTGTGTTGTTGATATTTTTGTTATTCCAATGGATGGTAGACTTGTCATTATGGAAGTTAGTCTGTTGTCGAGATTTTTGTTACTCCGATGGATGGTAGCCTTGTCATTATGGAAGGTAGTCAGCTATCGATATCTTTGTTACTCCAAAGGATGGTAACCTAGTCATTATGGAAGGTATTCTGTTGTCGAGATTTTTGTTACTCCAATGGATGGTATCCTTGTGATTATGGAAGGTAGTATGTTGTCGATATCTCTTTTACTCCAATGGATGGTAGCCTTGTCATTATAAAATGTAGTCAGTTGTCGAGATTTTTGTTACTCCAATGGATGGTAGCCTTGTCATTAAGGAAGGTTGTCTATTGTCGAGATTTTTGTTACTACAATGGATTGTAGCCTTGTCATTATGGAAGGTGGTGTGTTGTCGATATTTTTGTTACTCCAATGGATGGTAGCCTATTCATTACGGGAGGTAGTTTGTTATCGTTATTTTGGTTACTCCAATGGATGGTAGCCTTGTCATTATGGAAGGTGGTGTGTTGTCGATATTTTTGTTATTCCAATGGATGGTAGACTTGTCATTATGGAAGGAAGTCTGCTATCGATATCTTTGTTACTCCAAAGGATGGTAGCCTAGTCATTATGGAAGGTAGTCTGTTGTCGAGATTTTTGTTACTCCAATGGATGTTATCCTTGTGATTATGGAAGGTAGTATGTTGTCGATATCTTTTTTACTCCAATGGATGGTAGCCTTGTCATTATGGAAGGTAGTCTATTGTCGAGATTTTTGTTACTCCAATGTATGTTAGCCTTGTCATTATGGAAGGTAGTGTGTTGTCGATATTTTTGTTATTCCAATAGATGGTAGCCTTGTCATTATGGAAGGTAGTCTGTTGTCGAGATTTTTGTTACTCCAATGGATGGTAGCTTTGTCATTATGAAAGGTGGTCTGTTGTCGAGATTTTTGTTACTACATTGGATGGTAGCCTTGTCATTATGGAAGGTAGTCTGTTGTCGAGATTTTTGTTACTACAATGGATTGTAGCCTTGTCGTTATGGAATTTAGTCTATTGTTGATATTTATCTTACCCCAATGGATGGTAGCCTAGTCATTACGGAAGATAGTATGTTGTCGATATCTTTGTTACTCCAATGGATGGTACCCTTGTTATTATGGAAGGTAGTCTGTTGTCGAGATTTTTGTTACTCTAAGGGATGGTAGCCTTGTCATTATAGAAGGTAGTGTGTTGTCAATATTTTTGTTATTCCAATGGATGTTAGCCTTGTCATTATGGAAGTTAGTCTGTTGTCGAAATTTTTGTTACTCCAATGGATGGTAGCCTTGTCATTATGGAAGGTTGTCTATTGTCGAGATTTTTGTTACTATAATGGATTATAGCCTTGTCATTATGGAAGGTGGTGTGTTGTCGATATTTTTGTTACTCCAATGGATGGTAGCCTAGTCATTATGGGAGGTAGTTTGTTGTCGATATTTTTGTTACTCCAATGGATGGTAGCCTTGTCCTTATGGAAGGTGGTGTGTTGTCGATAGTTTTGTTATTCCACTGGATGGTAGACTTGTCATTATGGAAGTTAGTCTGTTGTCGAGATTTTTGTTACTCCAATGGATGGTAGCCTTGTCATTATGGAAGGTAGTCTGCTATCGATATCTTTGTTACTCCAAAGGATGGTAGCCTAGTCATTATGGAAGGTAGTCTGTTGTCGAGATTTTTGTTACTCCAATGGATGGTATCCTTGTGATTATGGAAGGTAGTATGTTGTCGATATCTTTTTTACTCCAATGGATGGTAGCCTTGTCATTATGGAAGGTAGTCAATTGTCGAGATTTTTGTTACTCCAATAGATGTTAGCCTTGTCATTATGGAAGGTAGTGTGTTGTCGATATTTTTGTTATTCCAATAGATGGTAGCCTTGTCATTATGGAAGGTAGTCTGTTGTCGAGATTTTTGTTACTCCAATGGATGGTAGCCTTGTCATTATGAAAGGTGGTCTGTTGTCGAGATTTTTGTTACTACATTGGATGGTAGCCTTGTCATTATGGAAGGTAGTCTGTTGTCGAGATTTTTGTTACTACAATGGATTGTAGCCTTGTCGTTATGGAAGGTATTCTATTATCGATATCTATCTTACTCCAATGGATGGTAGCCTTGTCATTACGGAAGGTAGTGTGTTGTCGAGATTATTGTTACTCCATTAGATGGTAGCCTTGTCATTATGGAAGGTAGTGTGTTGTCGATATTTTTCTTATTCCAATGGATGGAAGCCTTGTCATTATGGAAGGTAGTCTATTGTCGGGATTTTAATTACTCCAATGGATAGTATCCTTGTCATTATGGAAGGTGGTATGTTGTCGATATCTTTGTTACTCCAATGGATGGTAGCCTTGTCATTATGGAAGGTTGTCTATTGTCGAGATTTTTGTTACTCCAATGGATGGTAGCCTTGTCATTATGGAAGATAGTATGTTGTCGATATCTTTGTTACTCCAATGGATGGTACCCTTGTTATTATGGAAGGTAGTCTGTTGTCAAGATTTTTGTTACTCTAAGGGATGGTAGCCTTGTCATTATAGAAGGTAGTGTGTTGTCAATATTTTTGTTATTCCAATGGATGGTAGCCTTGTCATTATGGAAGGTTGTCTATTGTCGATATTTTTGTTACTATAATGGATTGTAGCCTTGTCGTTATGGAAGGTGGTGTGTTGTCGATATTTTTGTTACTCCAATGGATGGTAGCCTAGTCATTATGGGAGGTAGTTTGTTGTCGATATTTTTGTTACTCTAATGGATGGTAGCCTTGTCCTTATGGAAGGTGGTGTGTTGTCGATATTTTTGTTATTCCAATGGATGGTAGACTTGTCATTATGGAAGTTAGTCTGTTGTCGAGGTTTTTGTTACTCCGATGGATGGTAGCCTTGTCATTATGGAAGGTAGTCTGCTATCGAGATTTTTGTTACTACATTGGATGGTAGCCTTGTCATTATGGAAGGTAGTATGTTGTCGATATCTCTTTTACTCCAATGGATGGTAGCCTTGTCATTATGGAATGTAGTCTGTTGTCGAGATTTTTGTTACTCCAATGGATGGTAGCCTTGTCATTAAGGAAGGTTGTCTATTGTCGAGATTTTTGTTACTACAATGGATTGTAGCCTTGTCATTATGGAAGGTGGTGTGTTGTCGATATTTTTGTTACTCCAATGGATGGTAGCCTATTCATTATGGGAGGTAGTTTGTTATCGTTATTTTGGTTACTCCAATGGATGTTAGCCTTGTCATTATGGAAGGTGGTGTGTTGTCGATATTTTTTTTATTCCAATGGATGGTAGACTTGTCATTATGGAAGGAAGTCTGCTATCGATATCTTTGTTACTCCAAAGGATGGTAGCCTAGTCATTATGGAACGTAGTCTGTTGTCGAGATTTTTGTTACTCCAATGGATGGTATCCTTGTGATTATGGAAGGTAGTATGTTGTCGATATCTTTTTTACTCCAATGGATGGTAGCCTTGTCATTATGGAAGGTAGTCTATTGTCGAAATTTTTGTTACTCCAATGGATGTTAGCCTTGTCATTATGGAAGGTAGTGTGTTGTCGATATTTTTGTTATTCCAAAAGATGGTAGCCTTGTCATTATGGAAGGTAGTCTGTTGTCGAGATTTTTGTTACTCCAATGGATGGTAGCTTTGTCATTATGAAAGGTGGTCTGTTGTCGAGATTTTCGTTACTACATTGGATGGTAGCCTTGTCATTATGGAAGTTAGTCTGTTGTCGAGATTTTTGTTACTACAATGGATTGTAGCCTTGTCGTTATGGAAGTTAGTCTATTGTCGATATCTATCTTACTCCAATGGATGGTAGCCTAATCATTACGGAAGATAGTATGTTGTCGATATCTTTGTTACTCCAATGGATGGTACCCTTGTTATTATGGAAGGTAGTCTGTTGTCGAGATTTTTGTTACTCTAAGGGATGGTAGCCTTGTCATTATAGAAGGTAGTGTGTTGTCAATATTTTTGTTATTCCAATGGATGGTAGCCTTGTCATTATGGAAGTTAGTCTGTTGTCGAAATTTTTGTTACTCCAATGGATGGTAGCCTTGTCATTATGGAAGGTTGTCTATTGTCGAGATTTTTGTTACTATAATGGATTGTAGCCTTGTCATTATGGAAGGTGGTGTGTTGTCGATATTTTTGTTACTCCAATGGATGGTAGCCTATTCATTATGGGAGGTAGTTTGTTGTCGATATTTTGGTTACTCCAATGGATGGTAGTCTTGTCATTATGGAAGGTGGCGTGTTGTCGATATTTTTTGTTATTCCAATGGATGGTAGACTTGTCATTATGGAAGTTAGTCTGTTGTCGAGATTTTTGTTACTCCAATGGATGGTAGCCTTGTCATTATGGAAGGTAGTTTGCTATCGATATCTTTGTTACTCCAAAGGATGGTAGCCTAGTCATTATGGAAGGTAGTCTGTTGTCGAGATTTTTGTTACTCCAATGGATGGTATCCTTGTGATTATGGAAGGTAGTATGTTGTCGATATCTTTTTTACTCCAATGGATGGTAGCCTTGTCATTATGGAAGGTAGTCTATTGTCGAGATTTTTGGTACTCCAATGGATGTTAGCCTTGTCATTATGGAAGGTGGTCTGTTGTCGAGATTTTTGTTACTACATTGGATGGTAGCCTTGTCATTATGGAAGTTAGTCTGTTGTCGAGATTTTTGTTACTACAATGGATTGTAGCCTTGTCGTTATGGAAGTTAGTCTATTGTCGATATCTATCTTACTCCAATGGATGGTAGCCTAGTCATTACGGAAGATAGTATGTTGTCGATATCTTTGTTACTCCAATGGATGGTACCCTTGTTATTATGGAAGGTAGTCCGTTGTCGAGATTTTTGTTACTCTAAGGGATGGTAGCCTTGTCTTTATAGAAGGTAGTGTGTTGTCAATATTTTTGTTATTCCAATGGATGGTAGCCTTGTCATTATGGAAGTTAGTCTGTTGTCGAAATTTTTGTTACTCCAATGGATGGTAGCCTTGTCATTATGGAAGGTTGTCTATTGTCGAGATTTTTGTTACTATAATGGATTGTAGCCTTGTCATTATGGAAGGTGGTGTGTTGTCGATATTTTTGTTACTCCAATGGATGGTAGCCTTGTCCTTATGGAAGGTGGTGTGTTGTCGATATTTTTGTTATTCCACTGGATGGTAGACTTGTCATTATGGAAGTTAGTCTGTTGTCGAGATTTTTGTTACTCCAATGGATGGTAGCCTTGTCATTATGGAAGGTAGTCTGCTATCGATATCTTTGTTACTCCAAAGGATGGTAACCTAGTCATTATGGAAGGTACGTTGTTGTCGAGATTTTTGTTACTCCAATGGATGGTATCCTTGTGATTATGGAAGGTAGTATGTTGTCGATATCTCTTTTACTCCAATGGATGGTAGCCTTGTCATTATGGAATGTAGTCTGTTGTCGAGATTTTTGTTACTCCAATGGATGGTAGCCTTCTCATTAAGGAAAGTTGTCTATTGTCGAGATTTTTGTTACTACAATGGATTGTAGCCTTGTCATTATGGAAGGTGGTGTGTTGTCGATATTTTTGTTACTCCAATGGATGGTAGCCTATTCATTATGGGAGGTAGTTTGTTGTCGATATTTTGGTTACTCCAATGGATGGTAGCCTTGTCATTATGGAAGGTGGCGTGTTGTCGATATTTTTTGTTATTCCAATGGATGGTAGACTTGTCATTATGGAAGTTAGTCTGTTGTCGAGATTTTTGTTACTCCAATGGATGGTAGCCTTGTCATTATGGAAGGTAGTTCGCTATCGATATCTTTGTTACTCCAAAGGATGGTAGCCTAGTCATTATGGAAGGTAGTCTGTTGTCGAGATTTTTGTTACTCCAATGGATGGTATCCTTGTGATTATGGAAGGTAGTATGTTGTCGATATCTTTTTTACTCCAATGGATGGTAGCCTTGTCATTATGGAAGGTAGTCTATTGTCGATATTTTTGTTACTCCAATGGATGTTAGCCTTGTCATTATGGAAGGTAGTGTGTTGTCGATATTTTTGTTATTCCAATATATGGTAGCCTTGTCATTATGGAAGCTAGTTTGTTGTCGAGATTTTTGTTACTCCAATGGATGGTAGCCTTGTCCTTATGGAAGGTGGTCTGTTGTCGAGATTTTTGTTATTCCACTGGATGGTAGACTTGTCATTATGGAAGTTAGTCTGTTGTCGAGATTTTTGTTACTACAATGGATTGTAGCCTTGTCGTTATAGAAGGTAGTCTATTGTCGATATCTATCTTACTCCAATGGATGGTAGCCTAGTCATTACGGAAGGTAGTCTGTTGTCGAGATTATTGTTACTCCATTGGATGGTAGCCTTGTCATTATGGAAGGTAGTGTGTTGTCGATATTTTTCTTATTCCAATGGATGAAAGCCTTGTCATTATGGAAGGTAGTCTATTGTCGGGATTTTTATTACTCCAATGGATAGTATCCTTGTCATTATGGAAGGTAGTCTGCTATCGATATCTTTGTTACTCCAAAGGATGGTAGCCTAGTCATTATGGAAGGTAGTCTGTTGTCGAGATTTTTGTTACTCCAATGGATGGTATCCTTGTGATTATGGAAGGAAGTATGTTGTCGATATCTTTTTTACTCCAATGGATGGTAGCCTTGTCATTATGGAAGGTAGTCTATTGTCGAGATTTTTGTTACTCCAATGGATGTTAGCCTTGTCATTATGGAAGGTAGTGTGTTGTCGATATTTTTGTTATTCCAATAGATGGAAGCCTTGTCATTATGGAAGGTAGTCTGTTGTCGAGATTTTTGTTACTCCAATGGATGGTAGCTTTGTCATTATGAAAGGTGGTCTGTGGTCGAGATTTTTTGTTACTAAATTGGATGGTAGCCTTGTCATTATGGAAGGTAGTCTGTTGTCGATATTTTTGTTACTACAATGGATTGTAGCCTTGTCGTTATGGAAGTTAGTCTATTGTCGATATCTATCTTACTCCAATGGATGGTAGCCTAGTCATTACGGAAGATAGTATGTTGTCGATATCTTTGTTACTCCAATGGATGGTACCCTTGTTATTATGGAAGGTAGTCTGTTGTCGAGATTTTTGTTACTCTAAGGGATGATAGCCTTGTCATTATAGAAGGTAGTGTGTTGTCAATATTTTTGTTATTCCAATGGATGGTAGCCTTGTCATTATGGAAGTTAGTCTGTTGTCGAAATTTTTGTTACTCCAATGGATGGTAGCCTTGTCATTATGGAAGGTTGTCTATTGTCGAGATTTTTGTTACTATAATGGATTGTAGCCTTGTCATTATGGAAGGTGGTGTGTTGTCGATATTTTTGTTACTCCAATGGATGGTAGCCTTGTCATTATGGGAGGTAGTTTGTTGTCGATATTTTTGTTACTCAAATGGATGGTAGCCTTGTCCTTATGGAAGGTGGTGTGTTGTCGATATTTTTGTTATTCCACTGGATGGTAGACTTGTCATTATGGAAGTTAGTCTGTTGTCGAGATTTTTGTTACTCCAATGGATGGTAGCCTTGTCATTATGGAAGGTAGTCTGCTATCGATATCTTTGTTACTCCAAAGGATGGTAACCTAGTCAGTATGGAAGGTACTCTGTTGTCGAGATTTTTGTTACTCCAATGGATGGTATCCTTGTGATTATGGAAGGTAGTATGTTGTCGATATCTCTTTTACTCCAATGGATGGTAGCCTTGTCATTATGGAATGTAGTCTGTTGTCGAGATTTTTGTTACTCCAATGGATGGTAGCCTTGTCATTAAGGAAGGTTGTCTATTGTCGAGATTTTTGTTACTACAATGGATTGTAGCCTTGTCATTATGGAAGGTGGTGTGTTGTCGATATTTTTGTTACTCCAATGGATGGTAGCCTATTCATTATGGGAGGTAGTTTGTTGTCGATATTTTGGTTACTCCAATGGATGGTAGTCTTGTCATTATGGAAGGTGGCGTGTTATCGATATTTTTTGTTATTCCAATGGATGGTAGACTTGTCATTATGGAAGTTAGTCTGTTGTCGAGATTTTTGTTACTCCAATGGATGGTAGCCTTGTCATTATGGAAGGTAGTTTGCTATCGATATCTTTGTTACTCCAAAGGATGGTAGCCTAGTCATTATGGAAGGTAGTCTGTTGTCGAGATTTTTGTTACTCCAATGGATGGTATCCTTGTGATTATGGAAGGTAGTATGTTGTCGATATCTTTTTTACTCCAATGGATGGTAGCCTTGTCATTATGGAAGGTAGTCTATTGTCGAGATTTTTGGTACTCCAATGGATGTTAGCCTTGTCATTATGGAAGGTGGTCTGTTGTCGAGATTTTTGTTACTACATTGGATGGTAGCCTTGTCATTATGGAAGTTAGTCTGTTGTCGAGATTTTTGTTACTACAATGGATTGTAGCCTTGTCGTTATGGAAGTTAGTCTATTGTCGATATCTATCTTACTCCAATGGATGGTAGCCTAGTCATTACGGAAGATAGTATGTTGTCGATATCTTTGTTACTCCAATGGATGGTACCCTTGTTATTATGGAAGGTAGTCCGTTGTCGAGATTTTTGTTACTCTAAGGGATGGTAGCCTTGTCATTATAGAAGGTAGTGTGTTGTCAATATTTTTGTTATTCCAATGGATGGTAGCCTTGTCATTATGGAAGTTAGTCTGTTGTCGAAATTTTTGTTACTCCAATGGATGGTAGCCTTGTCATTATGGAAGGTTGTCTATTGTCGAGATTTTTGTTACTATAATGGATTGTAGCCTTGTCATTATGGAAGGTGGTGTGTTGTCGATATTTTTGTTACTCCAATGGATGGTAGCCTAGTCATTATGGGAGGTAGTTTGTTGTCGATATTTTTGTTACTCCAATGGATGGTAGCCTTGTCCTTATGGAAGGTGGTGTGTTGTCGATATTTTTGTTATTCCACTGGATGGTAGACTTGTCATTATGGAAGTTAGTCTGTTGTCGAGATTTTTGTTACTCCAATGGATGGTAGCCTTGTCATTATGGAAGGTAGTCTGCTATCGATATCTTTGTTACTCCAAAGGATGGTAACCTAGTCATTATGGAAGGTACGTTGTTGTCGAGATTTTTGTTACTCCAATGGATGGTATCCTTGTGATTATGGAAGGTAGTATGTTGTCGATATCTCTTTTACTCCAATGGATGGTAGCCTTGTCATTATGGAATGTAGTCTGTTGTCGAGATTTTTGTTACTCCAATGGATGGTAGCCTTCTCATTAAGGAAAGTTGTCTATTGTCGAGATTTTTGTTACTACAATGGATTGTAGCCTTGTCATTATGGAAGGTGGTGTGTTGTCGATATTTTTGTTACTCCAATGGATGGTAGCCTATTCATTATGGGAGGTAGTTTGTTGTCGATATTTTGGTTACTCCAATGGATGGTAGCCTTGTCATTATGGAAGGTGGCGTGTTGTCGATATTTTTTGTTATTCCAATGGATGGTAGACTTGTCATTATGGAAGTTAGTCTGTTGTCGAGATTTTTGTTACTCCAATGGATGGTAGCCTTGTCATTATGGAAGGTAGTTCGCTATCGATATCTTTGTTACTCCAAAGGATGGTAGCCTAGTCATTATGGAAGGTAGTCTGTTGTCGAGATTTTTGTTACTCCAATGGATGGTATCCTTGTGATTATGGAAGGTAGTATGTTGTCGATATCTTTTTTACTCCAATGGATGGTAGCCTTGTCATTATGGAAGGTAGTCTATTGTCGAGATTTTTGTTACTCCAATGGATGTTAGCCTTGTCATTATGGAAGGTAGTGTGTTGTCGATATTTTTGTTATTCCAATATATGGTAGCCTTGTCATTATGGAAGCTAGTTTGTTGTCGAGATTTTTGTTACTCCAATGGATGGTAGCCTTGTCCTTATGGAAGGTGGTCTGTTGTCGAGATTTTTGTTATTCCACTGGATGGTAGACTTGTCATTATGGAAGTTAGTCTGTTGTCGAGATTTTTGTTACTACAATGGATTGTAGCCTTGTCGTTATAGAAGGTAGTCTATTGTCGATATCTATCTTACTCCAATGGATGGTAGCCTAGTCATTACGGAAGGTAGTCTGTTGTCGAGATTATTGTTACTCCATTGGATGGTAGCCTTGTCATTATGGAAGGTAGTGTGTTGTCGATATTTTTCTTATTCCAATGGATGAAAGCCTTGTCATTATGGAAGGTAGTCTATTGTCGGGATTTTTATTACTCCAATGGATAGTATCCTTGTCATTATGGAAGGTAGTCTGCTATCGATATCTTTGTTACTCCAAAGGATGGTAGCCTAGTCATTATGGAAGGTAGTCTGTTGTCGAGATTTTTGTTACTCCAATGGATGGTATCCTTGTGATTATGGAAGGTAGTATGTTGTCGATATCTTTTTTACTCCAATGGATGGTAGCCTTGTCATTATGGAAGGTAGTCTATTGTCGAGATTTTTGTTACTCCAATGGATGTTAGCCTTGTCATTATGGAAGGTAGTGTGTTGTCGATATTTTTGTTATTCCAATAGATGGAAGCCTTGTCATTATGGAAGGTAGTCTGTTGTCGAGATTTTTGTTACTCCAATGGATGGTAGCTTTGTCATTATGAAAGGTGGTCTGTTGTCGAGATTTTTTGTTACTAAATTGGATGGTAGCCTTGTCATTATGGAAGGTAGTCTGTTGTCGATATTTTTGTTACTACAATGGATTGTAGCCTTGTCGTTATGGAAGTTAGTCTATTGTCGATATCTATCTTACTCCAATGGATGGTAGCCTAGTCATTACGGAAGATAGTATGTTGTCGATATCTTTGTTACTCCAATGGATGGTACCCTTGTTATTATAGAAGGTAGTCTGTTGTCGAGATTTTTGTTACTCTAAGGGATGATAGCCTTGTCATTATAGAAGGTAGTGTGTTGTCAATATTTTTGTTATTCTAATGGATGGTAGCCTTGTCATTATGGAAGTTAGTCTGTTGTCGAAATTTTTGTTACTCCAATGGATGGTAGCCTTGTCATTATGGAAGGTTGTCTATTGTCGAGATTTTTGTTACTATAATGGATTGTAGCCTTGTCATTATGGAAGGTGGTGTGTTGTCGATATTTTTGTTACTCCAATGGATGGTAGCCTTGTCATTATGGGAGGTAGTTTGTTGTCGATATTTTTGTTACTCAAATGGATGGTAGCCTTGTCCTTATGGAAGGTGGTGTGTTGTCGATATTTTTGTTATTCCACTGGATGGTAGACTTGTCATTATGGAAGTTAGTCTGTTGTCGAGATTTTTGTTACTCCAATGGATGGTAGCCTTGTCATTATGGAAGGTAGTCTGCTATCGATATCTTTGTTACTCCAAAGGATGGTAACCTTGTCATTATGGAAGGTACTCTGTTGTCGAGATTTTTGTTACTCCAATGGATGGTATCCTTGTGATTATGGAAGGTAGTATGTTGTCGATATCTCTTTTACTCCAATGGATGGTAGCCTTGTCATTATGGAATGTAGTCTGTTGTCGAGATTTTTGTTACTCCAATGGATGGTAGCCTTGTCATTAAGGAAGGTTGTCTATTGTCGAGATTTTTGTTACTACAATGGATTGTAGCCTTGTCATTATGGAAGGTGGTGTGTTGTCGATATTTTTGTTACTCCAATGGATGGTAGCCTATTCATTATGGGAGGTAGTTTGTTGTCGATATTTTGGTTACTCCAATGGATGGTAGCCTTGTCATTATGGAAGGTGGTGTGTTGTCGATATTTTTGTTATTCCAATGGATGGTAGACTTGTCATTATGGAAGTTAGTCTGTTATCGAGATTTTTATTACTCCAATGGATGGTAGCCTTGTCATTATGGAAGGTAGTCTGCTATCGATATCCTTGTTACTCCAAAGGATGGTAGCCTAGTCATTATGGAAGGTAGTCTGTTGTCGAGATTTTTGTTACTCCAATGGATGGTATCCTTGTGATTATGGAAGGTAGTATGTTGTCGATATCTTTTTTACTCCAATGGATGGTAGCCTTGTCATTATGGAAGGTAGTCTATTGTCGAGATTTTTGTTACTCCAATGGATGTTAGCCTTGTCATTATGGAAGGTAGTGTGTTGTCGATATTTTTGTTATTCCAATAGATGGTAGCCTTGTCATTATGGAAGCTAGTCTGTTGTCGAGATTTTTGTTACTCCAATGGATGGTAGCCTTGTCATTATGAAAGTTGGTCTGTTGTCGAGATTTTTGTTACTACATTGGATGGTAGCCTTGTCATTATTGAAGGTAGTCTGTTGTCTAGATTTTTGTTACTACAATGGATTATAGCCTTGTCGTTATGGAAGGTAGTCTATTGTCGATATCTATCTTACTCCAATGGATGGTAGCCTAGTCATTACGGAAGGTAGTCTGCTGTCGAGATTATTGTTACTCCATTGGATGGTAGCCTTGTCATTATGGAAGGTAGTGTGTTGTCGATATTTTTCTTATTCCAATGGATGAAAGCCTTGTCATTATGGAAGGTAGTCTATTGTCGGGATTTTTATTACTCCAATGGATAGTATCCTTGTCATTATGGAAGGTAGTCTGCTATCGATATCTTTGTTACTCCAAAGGATGGTAGCCTAGTCATTATGGAAGGTAGTCTGTTGTCGAGATTTTTGTTACTCCAATGGATGGTATCCTTGTGATTATGGAAGGTAGTATGTTGTCGATATCTTTTTTACTCCAATGGATGGTAGCCTTGTCATTATGGAAGGTAGTCTATTGTCGAGATTTTTGTTACTCCAATGGATGTTAGCCTTGTCATTATGGAAGGTAGTGTGTTGTCGATATTTTTGTTATTTCAATAGATGGTAGCCTTGTCATTATGGAAGGTAGTCTGTTGTCGAGATTTTTGTTACTCCAATGGATGGTAGCTTTGTCATTATGAAAGGTGGTCTGTTGTCGAGATTTTTGTTACTAAATTGGATGGTAGCCTTGTCATTATGGAAGGTAGTCTGTTGTCGAGATTTTTGTTACTACAATGGATTGTAGCCTTGTCGTTATGGAAGTTAGTCTATTGTCGATATCTATCTTACTCCAATGGATGGTAGCCTAGTCATTACGGAAGATAGTATGTTGTCGATATCTTTGTTACTCCAATGGATGGTACCCTTGTTATTATGGAAGGTAGTCTGTTGTCGAGATTTTTGTTACTCTAAGGGATGGTAGCCTTGTCATTATAGAAGGTAGTGTGTTGTCAATATTTTTGTTATTCCAATGGATGGTAGCCTTGTCATTATGGAAGTTAGTCTGTTGTCGAAATTTTTGTTACTCCAATGGATGGTAGCCTTGTCATTATGGAAGGTTGTCTATTGTCGAGATTTTTGTTACTATAATGGATTGTAGCCTTGTCATTATGGAAGGTGGTGTGTTGTCGATATTTTTGTTACTCCAATGGATGGTAGCCTTGTCATTATGGGAGGTAGTTTGTTGTCGATATTTTTGTTACTCAAATGGATGGTAGACTTGTCCTTATGGAAGGTGGTGTGTTGTCGATATTTTTGTTATTCCACTGGATGGTAGACTTGTCATTATGGAAGTTAGTCTGTTGTCGAGATTTTTGTTACTCCAATGGATGGTAGCCTTGTCATTATGGAAGGTAGTCTGCTATCGATATCTTTGTTACTCCAAAGGATGGTAACCTAGTCATTATGGAAGGTACTCTGTTGTCGAGATTTTTGTTACTCCAATGGATGGTATCCTTGTGATTATGGAAGGTAGTATGTTGTCGATAACTCTTTTACTCCAATGGATGGTAGCCTTGTCATTATGGAATGTAGTCTGTTGTCGAGATTTTTGTTACTCCAATGGATGGTAGCCTTGTCATTAAGGAAGGTTGTCTATTGTCGAGATTTTTGTTACTACAATGGATTGTAGCCTTGTCATTATGGAAGGTGGTGTGTTGTCGATATTTTTGTTACTCCAATGGATGGTAGCCTATTCATTATGGGAGGTAGTTTGTTGTCGATATTTTGGTTACTCCAATGGATGGTAGCCTTGTCATTATGGAAGGTGGTGTGTTGTCGATATTTTTGTTATTCCAATGGATGGTAGACTTGTCATTATGGAAGTTAGTCTGTTGTCGAGATTTTTGTTACTCCAATGGATGGTAGCCTTGTCATTATGGAAGGTAGTCTGCTATCGATATCTTTGTTACTCCAAAGGATGGTAGCCTAGTCATTATGGAAGGTAGTCTGTTGTCGAGATTTTTGTTACTCCAATGGATGGTATCCTTGTGATTATGGAAGGTAGTATGTTGTCGATATCTTTTTTACTCCAATGGATGGTAGACTTGTCATTATGGAAGGTAGTCTATTGTCGAGATTTTTGTTACTCCAATGGATGTTAGCCTTGTCATTATGGAAGGTAGTGTGTTGTCGATATTTTTGTTATTCCAATAGATGGTAGCCTTGTCATTATGGAAGGTAGTTTGTTGTCGAGATTTTTGTTACTCCAATGGATGGTAGCTTTGTCATTATGAAAGGTGGTCTGTTGTCGAGATTTTTGTTACTAAATTGGATGGTAGCCTTGTCATTATGGAAGGTAGTCTGTTGTCGAGATTTTTGTTACTACAATGGATTGTAGCCTTGTCGTTATGGAAGTTAGTCTATTGTCGATATCTATCTTACTCCAATGGATGGTAGCCTAGTCATTACGGAAGATAGTATGTTGTCGATATCTTTGTTACTCCAATGGATGGTACCCTTGTTATTATGGAAGGTAGTCTGTTGTCGAGATTTTTGTTACTCTAAGGGATGGTAGCCTTGTCATTATAGAAGGTAGTGTGTTGTCAATATTTTTGTTATTCCAATGGATGGTAGCCTTGTCATTATGGAAGTTAGTCTGTTGTCGAAATTTTTGTTACTCCAATGGATGGTAGCCTTGTCATTATGGAAGGTTGTCTATTGTCGAGATTTTTGTTACTATAATGGATTGTAGCCTTGTCATTATGGAAGGTGGTGTGTTATCGATATTTTTGTTACTCCAATGGATGGTAGCCTTGTCATTATGGGAGGTAGTTTGTTGTCGATATTTTTGTTACTCAAATGGATGGTAGACTTGTCCTTATGGAAGGTGGTGTGTTGTCGATATTTTTGTTATTCCACTGGATGGTAGACTTGTCATTATGGAAGTTAGTCTGTTGTCGAGATTTTTGTTACTCCAATGGATGGTAGCCTTGTCATTATGGAAGGTAGTCTGCTATCGATATCTTTGTTACTCCAAAGGATGGTAACCTAGTCATTATGGAAGGTACTCTGTTGTCGAGATTTTTGTTACTCCAATGGATGGTATCCTTGTGATTATGGAAGGTAGTATGTTGTCGATATCTCTTTTACTCCAATGGATGGTAGCCTTGTCATTATGGAATGTAGTCTGTTGTCGAGATTTTTGTTACTCCAATGGATGGTAGCCTTGTCATTAAGGAAGGTTGTCTATTGTCGAGATTTTTGTTACTACAATGGATTGTAGCCTTGTCATTATGGAAGGTGGTGTGTTGTCGATATTTTTGTTACTCCAATGGATGGTAGCCTATTCATTATGGGAGGTAGTTTGTTGTCGATATTTTGGTTACTCCAATGGATGGTAGCCTTGTCATTATGGAAGGTGGTGTGTTGTCGATATTTTTGTTATTCCAATGGATGGTAGACTTGTCATTATGGAAGTTAGTCTGTTGTCGAGATTTTTGTTACTCCAATGGATGGTAGCCTTGTCATTATGGAAGGTAGTCTGCTATCGATATCTTTGTTACTCCAAAGGATGGTAGCCTAGTCATTATGGAAGGTAGTCTGTTGTCGAGATTTTTGTTACTCCAATGGATGGTATCCTTGTGATTATGGAAGGTAGTATGTTGTCGATATCTTTTTTACTCCAATGGATGGTAGACTTGTCATTATGGAAGGTAGTCTATTGTCGAGATTTTTGTTACTCCAATGGATGTTAGCCTTGTCATTATGGAAGGTAGTGTGTTGTCGATATTTTTGTTATTCCAATAGATGGTAGCCTTGTCATTATGGAAGCTAGTCTGTTGTCGAGATTTTTGTTACTCCAATGGATGGTAGCCTTGTCATTATGAAAGTTGGTCTGTTGTCGAGATTTTTGTTACTACATTGGATGGTAGCCTTGTCATTATTGAAGGTAGTCTATTGTCTAGATTTTTGTTACTACAATGGATTATAGCCTTGTCGTTATGGAAGGTAGTCTATTGTCGATATCTATCTTACTCCAATGGATGGTAGCCTAGTCATTACGGAAGGTAGTCTGCTGTCGAGATTATTGTTACTCCATTGGATGGTAGCCTTGTCATTATGGAAGGTAGTGTGTTGTCGATATTTTTCTTATTCCAATGGATGAAAGCCTTGTCATTATGGAAGGTAGTCTATTGTCGGGATTTTTATTACTCCAATGGATAGTATCCTTGTCATTATGGAAGGTGGTATGTTGTCGATATCTTTGTTACTCCAATGGATGGTACCCTTGTCATTATGGAAGGTAGTCTGTTGTCGAGATTTTTGTTACTCCAATGGATGGTAGCCTTGTCATTATGGAAGGTAGTCTGTTGTCGAGATTTTTGTTACTACATTGGATGGTATCCTTGTGATTATGGAAGGTAGTATGTTGTCGATATCTCTTTTACTCCAATGGATGGTAGCCTTGTCATTATGGAATGTAGTCTGTTGTCGAGATTTTTGTTACTCCAATGGATGGTAGCCTTGTCATTAAAGAAGGTTGTCTATTATCGAGATTTTTGTTACTACAATGGATTGTAGCCTTGTCATTATGGAAGGTGGTGTGTTGTCGATATTTTTGTTACTCCAATGGATGGTAGCCTATTCATTATGGGAGGTAGTTTGTTATCGTTATTTTGGTTACTCCAATGGATGCTAGCCTTGTCATTATGGAAGGTGGTGTGTTGTCGATATTTTTGTTATTCCAATGGATGGTAGACTTGTCATTATGGAAGGTAGTCTGCTATCGATATCTTTGTTACTCCAAAGGATGGTAGCCTAGTCATTATGGAAGGTAGTCTGTTGTCGAGATTTTTGTTACTCCAATGGATGGTATCCTTGTGATTATGGAAGGTAGTATGTTGTCGATATCTTTTTTACTCCAATGGATGGTAGCCTTATCATTATGGAAGGTAGTCTATTGTCGAGATTTTTGTTACTCTAATGGATGTTAGCCTTGTCATTATGGAAGGTAGTGTGTTGTCGATATTTTTGTTATTCCAATAGATGGTAGCCTTGTCATTATGGAAGGTAGTCTGTTGTCGAGATTTTTGTTACTCCAATGGATGGTAGCCTTGTCATTATGAAAGGTGGTCTGTTGTCGAGATTTTTGTTACTACATTGGATGGTAGCCTTGTCATTATGGAAGGTAGTCTGTTGTCGAGATTTTTGTTACTACAATGGATTGTAGCCTTGTCGTTATGGAAGGTAGTCTATTGTCGATATCTATCTTACTCCAATGGATGGTAGCCTAGTCATTACGGAAGATAGTATGTTGTCGATATCTTTGTTACTCCAATGGATGGTACCCTTGTTATTATGGAAGGTAGTCTGTTGTCGAGATTTTTGTTACTCTAAGGGATGGTAGCCTTGTCATTATAGAAGGTAGTGTGTTGTCAATATTTTTGTTATTCCAATGGATGGTAGCCTTGTCATTATGGAAGTTAGTCTGTTGTCAAAATTTTTGTTACTCCAATGGATGGTAGCCTTGTCATTATGGAAGGTTGTCTATTGTCGAGATTTTTGTTACTATAATGGATGGTAGCCTTGTCATTATGGAAGGTGGTGTGTTGTCGATATATTTGTTATTCCAATGGATGGTAGACTTGTCATTATGGAAGTTAGTCTGTTGTCGAGATTTTTATTACTCCAATGGATGGTAGCCTTGTCATTATGGAAGGTAGTCTGCTATCGATATCTTTGTTACTCCAAAGGATGGTAGCCTAGTCATTATGGAAGGTAGTCTGTTGTCGAGATTTTTGTTACTCCAATGGATGGTATCCTTGTGATTATGGAAGGTAGTATGTTGTCGATATCTTTTTTACTCCAATGGATGGTAGCCTTGTCATTATGGAAGGTAGTCTATTGTCGAGATTTTTGTTACTCCAATGGATGTTAGCCTTGTCATTATGGAAGGTAGTGTGTTGTCGATATTTTTGTTATTCCAATAGATGGTAGCCTTGTCATTATGGAAGCTAGTATGTTGTCGAGATTTTTGTTACTCCAATGGATGGTAGCCTTGTCATTATGAAAGGTGGTCTGTTGTCGAGATTTTTGTTACTACATTGGATGGTAGCCTTGTCATTATGGAATGTAGTCTGTTGTCGAGATTTTTGTTACTCCAATGGATGGTAGCCTTGTCATTAAGGAAGGTTGTCTATTGTCGAGATTTTTGTTACTACAATGGATTGTAGCCTTGTCATTATGGAAGGTGGTGTGTTGTCGATATTTTTGTTACTCCAATGGATGGTAGCCTATTCATTATGGGAGGTAGTTTGTTGTCGATATTTTGGTTACTCCAATGGATGGTAGCCTTGTCATTATGGAAGGTGGTGTGTTGTCGATATTTTTGTTATTCCAATGGATGGTAGACTTGTCATTATGGAAGTTAGTCTGTTGTCGAGATTTTTGTTACTCCAATGGATGGTAGCCTTGTCATTATGGAAGGTAGTCTGCTATCGATATCTTTGTTACTCCAAAGGATGGTAGCCTAGTCATTATGGAAGGTAGTCTGTTGTCGAGATTTTTGTTACTCCAATGGATGGTATCCTTGTGATTATGGAAGGTAGTATGTTGTCGATATCTTTTTTACTCCAATGGATGGTAGACTTGTCATTATGGAAGGTAGTCTATTGTCGAGATTTTTGTTACTCCAATGGATGTTAGCCTTGTCATTATGGAAGGTAGTGTGTTGTCGATATTTTTGTTATTCCAATAGATGGTAGCCTTGTCATTATGGAAGCTAGTCTGTTGTCGAGATTTTTGTTACTCCAATGGATGGTAGCCTTGTCATTATGAAAGTTGGTCTGTTGTCGAGATTTTTGTTACTACATTGGATGGTAGCCTTGTCATTATTGAAGGTAGTCTGTTGTCTAGATTTTTGTTACTACAATGGATTATAGCCTTGTCGTTATGGAAGGTAGTCTATTGTCGATATCTATCTTACTCCAATGGATGGTAGCCTAGTCATTACGGAAGGTAGTCTGCTGTCGAGATTATTGTTACTCCATTGGATGGTAGCCTTGTCATTATGGAAGGTAGTGTGTTGTCGATATTTTTCTTATTCCAATGGATGAAAGCCTTGTCATTATGGAAGGTAGTCTATTGTCGGGATTTTTATTACTCCAATGGATAGTATCCTTGTCATTATGGAAGGTGGTATGTTGTCGATATCTTTGTTACTCCAATGGATGGTACCCTTGTCATTATGGAAGGTAGTCTGTTGTCGAGATTTTTGTTACTCCAATGGATGGTAGCCTTGTCATTATGGAAGGTAGTCTGTTGTCGAGATTTTTGTTACTACATTGGATGGTATCCTTGTGATTATGGAAGGTAGTATGTTGTCGATATCTCTTTTACTCCAATGGATGGTAGCCTTGTCATTATGGAATGTAGTCTGTTGTCGAGATTTTTGTTACTCCAATGGATGGTAGCCTTGTCATTAAGGAAGGTTGTCTATTATCGAGATTTTTGTTACTACAATGGATTGTAGCCTTGTCATTATGGAAGGTGGTGTGTTGTCGATATTTTTGTTACTCCAATGGATGGTAGCCTATTCATTATGGGAGGTAGTTTGTTATCGTTATTTTGGTTACTCCAATGGATGCTAGCCTTGTCATTATGGAAGGTGGTGTGTTGTCGATATTTTTGTTATTCCAATGGATGGTAGACTTGTCATTATGGAAGGTAGTCTGCTATCGTTATCTTTGTTACTCCAAAGGATGGTAGCCTAGTCATCATGGAAGGTAGTCTGTTGTCGAGATTTTTGTTACTTCAATGGATGGTATCCTTGTGATTATGGAAGGTAGTATGTTGTCGATATCTTTTTTACTCCAATGGATGGTAGCCTTGTCATTATGGAAGGTAGTCTATTGTCGAGATTTTTGTTACTCCAATGGATGTTAGCCTTGTCATTATGGAAGGTAGTGTGTTGTCGATATTTTTGTTATTCCAATAGATGGTAGCCTTGTCATTATGGAAGGTAGTCTGTTGTCGAGATTTTTGTTACTCCAATGGATGGTAGCCTTGTCATTATGAAAGGTGGTCTGTTGTCGAGATTTTTGTTACTACATTGGATGGTAGCCTTGTCATTATGGAAGGTAGTCTGTTGTCGAGATTTTTGTTACTACAATGGATTGTAGCCTTGTCGTTATGGAAGGTAGTCTATTGTCGATATCTATCTTACTCCAATGGATGGTAGCCTAGTCATTACGGAAGATAGTATGTTGTCGATATCTTTGTTACTCCAATGGATGGTACCCTTGTTATTATGGAAGGTAGTCTGTTGTCGAGATTTTTGTTACTCTAAGGTATGGTAGCCTTGTCATTATAGAAGGTAGTGTGTTGTCAATATTTTTGTTATTCCAATGGATGGTAGCCTTGTCATTATGGAAGTTAGTCTGTTGTCGAAATTTTTTTACTCCAATGGATGGTAGCCTTGTCATTATGGAAGGTTGTCTATTGTCGAGATTTTTGTTACTATAATGGATGGTAGCCTTGTCATTATGGAAGGTGGTGTGTTGTCGATATTTTTGTTATTCCAATGGATGGTAGACTTGTCATTATGGAAGTTAGTCTGTTGTCGAGATTTTTGTTACTCCAATGGATGGTAGCCTTGTCATTATGGAAGGTAGTCTGCTATCGATATCTTTGTTACTCCAAAGGATGGTAGCCTAGTCATTATGGAAGGTAGTCTGTTGTCGAGATTTTTGTTACTCCAATGGATGGTATCCTTGTGATTATGGAAGGTAGTATGTTGTCGATATCTTTTTTACTCCAATGGATGGTAGCCTTGTCATTATGGAAGGTAGTCTATTGTCGAGATTTTTGTTACTCCAATGGATGTTAGCCTTGTCATTATGGAAGGTAGTGTGTTGTCGATATTTTTGTTATTCCAATAGATGGTAGCCTTGTCATTATGGAAGTTAGTTTGTTGTCGAGATTTTTGTTACTCCAATGGATGGTAGCCTTGTCATTATGAAAGGTGGTCTGTTGTCGAGATTTTTGTTACTACATTGGATGGTAGCCTTGTCATTATGGAAGGTAGTCTGTTGTCGAGATTTTTGTTACTACAATGGATTGTAGCCTTGTCGTTATGGAAGGTAGTCTATTGTCGATATCTATCTTACTCCAATGGATGGTAGCCTAGTCATTACGGAAGGTAGTCTGCTGTCGAGATTATTGTTACTCCATTGGATGGTAGCCTTGTCATTATGGAAGGTAGTGTGTTGTCGATATTTTTCTTATTCCATTGGATGAAAGCCTTGTCATTATGGAAGGTAGTCTATTGTCGGGATTTTTATTACTCCAATGGATAGTATCCTTGTCATTATGGAAGGTGGTATGTTGTCGATATCTTTGTTACTCCAATGGATGGTACCCTTGTCATTATGGAAGGTAGTCTGTTGTCGAGATTTTTGTTACTCCAATGGATGGTAGCCTTGTCATTATGGAAGGTAGTCTGTTGTCGAGATTTTTGTTACTGCATTGGATGGTATCCTTGGGATTATGGAAGGTAGTATGTTGTCGATATCTCTTTTACTCCAATGGATGGTAGCCTTGTCATTATGGAATGTAGTCTGTTGTCGAGATTTTTGTTACTCCAATGGATGGTAGCCTTTTCATTAAGGAAGGTTGTCTATTATCGAGATTTTTGTTACTACAATGGATTGTAGCCTTGTCATTATGGAAGGTGGTGTGATGTCAATATTTTTGTTACTCCAATGGATGGTAGCCTATTCATTATGGGAGGTAGTTTGTTATCGTTATATTGGTTACTCCAATGGATGCTAGCCTTGTCATTATGGAAGGTGGTGTGTTGTCGATATTTTTGTTATTCCAATGGATGGTAGACTTGTCATTATGGAAGGTAGTCTGCTATCGATATCTTTGTTACTCCAAAGGATGGTAGCCTAGTCATTATGGAAGGTAGTCTGTTGTCGAGATTTTTGTTACTCCAATGGATGGTATCCTTGTGATTATGGAAGGTAGTATGTTGTCGATATCTTTTTTACTCCAATGGATGGTAGCCTTGTCATTATGGAAGGTAGTCTATTTTCGAGATTTTTGTTACTCCAATGGATGTTAGCCTTGTCATTATGGAAGGTAGCGTGTTGTCGATATTTTTGTTATTCCAATAGATGGTAGCCTTGTCATTATGGAAGGTAGTCTGTTGTCGAGATTTTTGTTACTCCAATGGATGGTAGCCTTGTCATTATGAAAGGTGGTTTGTTGTCGAGATTTTTGTTACTACATTGGATGGTAGCCTTGTCATTATGGAAGGTAGTCTGTTGTCGAGATTTTTGTTACTACAATGGATTGTAGCCTTGTCGTTATGGAAGGTAGTCTATTATCGATATCTATCTTACTCCAATGGATGGTAGCCTAGTCATTACGGAAGATAGTATGTTGTCGATATCTTTGTTACTCCAATGGATGGTACCCTTGTTATTATGGAAGGTAGTCTGTTGTCGAGATTTTTGTTACTCTAAGGGATGGTAGCCTTGTCATTATAGAAGGTAGTGTGTTGTCAATATTTTTGTTATTCTAATGGATGGTAGCCTTGTCATTATGGAAGTTAGTCTGTTGTCGAAATTTTTGGTACTCCAATGGATGGTAGCCTTGTCATTATGGAAGGTTGTCTATTGTCGAGATTTTTGTTACTATAATGGATTGTAGCCTTGTCATTATGGAAGGTGGTGTGTTGTCGATATTTTTGTTACTCCAATGGATGGTAGCCTAGTCATTATGGGAGGTAGTTTGTTGTCGATATTTTTGTTACTCCAATGGATGGTAGCCTTGTCCTTATGGAAGGTGGTGTGTTATCGATATTTTTGTTATTCCAATGGATGGTAGACTTGTCATTATGGAAGTTAGTCTGTTGTCGAGATTTTGGTTACTCCAATGGATGGTAGCCTTGTCATTATGGAAGGTAGTCTGCTCTCGATATCTTTGTTACTCCAAAGGATGGTAACCTAGTCATTATGGAAGGTAGTCTGTTGTCGAGATTTTTGTTACTCCAATGGATGGTATCCTTGTGATTATGAAAGGTAGTATGTTGTCGATATCTCTTTTACTCCAATGGATGGTAGCCTTGTCATTATGGAATGTAGTCTGTAGTCGAGATTTTTGTTACTCCAATGGATGGTAGCCTTGTCATTAAGGAAGGTTGTCTATTGTCGAGATTTTTATTACTACAATGGATTGTAGCCTTGTCATTATGGAAGGTGGTGTCTTGTCGATATTTTTGTTACTCCAATGGATGGTAGCCTATTCATTATGGGAGGTAGTTTGTTGTTGATATTTTGGTTACTCCAATGGATGGTAGCCTCGTCATTATGGAAGGTGGTGTGTTGTCGATATTTTTGTTATTCCAATGGATGGTAGACTTGTCATTATGGAAGTTAGTCTGTTGTCGAGATTTTTGTTACTCCAATGAATGGTAGCCTTGTCATTATGGAAGGTAGTCTGCTATCGATATCTTTGTTACTCCAAAGGATGGTAGCCTAGTCATTATGGAAGGTAGTCTGTTGTCGAGATTTTTGTTACTCCAATGGATGGTATCCTTGTGATTATGGAAGGTAGTATGTTGTCGATATCTTTTTTACTCCAATGGATGGTAGCCTTGTCATTATGGAAGGTAGTCTATTGTCGAGATTTTTGTTACTCCAATGGATGTTAGCCTTGTCATTATGGAAGGTAGTGTGTTGTCGATATTTTTGTTATTCCAATAGATGGTAGCCTTGTCATTATGGAAGGTAGTCTGTTGTCGAGATTTTTGTTACTCCAATGGATGGTAGCCTTGTCATTATAAAAGGTGGTCTGTTGTCGAGATTTTTGTTACAACATTGGATGGTAGCCTTGTCATTATGGAAGGTAGTCTGTTGTCGAGATTTTTGTTACTACAATGGATTGTAGCCTTGTCGTTATGGAAGGTAGTCTATTGTCGATATCTATCTTACTCCAATGGATGGTAGCCTAGTCATTACGGAAGGTAGTCTGTTGTCGAGATTATTGTTACTCCATTGGATGGTAGCCTTGTCATTATGGAAGGTAGTGTGTTGTCGATATTTTTCTTATTCCATTGGATGAATGCCTTGTCATTATGGAAGGTAGTCTATTGTCGGGATTTTTATTACTCCAATGGATAGTATCCTTGTCATTATGGAAGGTGGTATGTTGTCGATATCTTTGTTACTCCAATGGATGGTACCCTTGTCATTATGGAAGGTAGTCTGTTGTCGAGATTTTTGTTACTCCAATGGATGGTAGCCTTGTCATTATGGAAGGTAGTCTGTTGTCGAGATTTTTGTTACTACATTGGATGGTAGCCTTATCGTTATGGAAGGTAATCTGTTGTCGTGATTTTTGTTACTACAATTTATTGTAGCCATGTCGTTATGGAAGGTAGTCTGTTGTTATATCTTTGTTACTCCAATGGATGGTAGCCTAGTCATTATGGAAGGTAGTATGTTGTCGAGATTTTTGTTATTCCATTGGATGGTAGCCTTGTCATTATAAAAGGTAGTCTGTTGTCGAGATTATTGTTACTACAATGGATTGTATCCTTGTCGTTATGGAAGGTAGTATGTTGTCGATATCTTTCTTACTCCAATGGATGGTAGCCTAGTCATTAAGGAAGGTAGTCTGTTGTCGAGATTTTTGTTACTCCATTGGATGTTAGCCTTGTCATTATGGAAGGTAGTGTGTTATCGATATTTTTGTTATTCCAATGGATGGTAGCCTTGTCATTATGGAAGGTAGTCTGTTGTAATGATTTTTTTACTCCAATGTATGGTATCCTTGTCATTATGGAAGGTAGTATGTTGTCGATATCTTCGTTACTCTAATGGATGGTAGCCTTGTCATTATGGAAGGTAGTCTGTTGTCTAGATTTTTGTTACTATAAGGGATGGTGGCCTTCTCATTATGGAAGGTAGTTTGTTGTCGATATTTTTGTTACTCCAATGGATGGTAGCCTTTTCATTATAAAAGGTAGTATTTTGTCGAGATTTTTGTCACTACAATTGTTGGTAGCCATGTCATTATGGAAGGTAGTCTGTTGTCGAGATTTTTGTTACTATAATAGATTGTAGCCTTGTCATTATGGAAGGTAGTATGTGGTCGAGATTCTTGTTACTACAATGGATGGTAGCCTTGTCATTATGGAAGGTAGTCTATTGTCGAGATTTTTCTCACTACAATGGATGGTAGCCTTGTCATTGTGGAAGGTAGTCTATTGTCGAGATTTTTGTTACTACAATGGATTGTAGCCTTGTTGTTATGGCAGGTAGTCTACTATCGATATCTTTGTTACTCCAAAGGATTGTAGCCTAGTCATAATAGAAGGTAGTCTGTTTTCGAGATTTTTGTTACTCCGATGGATGGTATCCTTGTGATTATGGAAGGTAGTATGTTGTCGATATCTTTGTGACTCCAATGGATGGTAGCCTTGTCATTATGGAAGGTAGTCTGTTGTAGAGATTTTTGTTACTCCAATGGATGGTAGCCTTGTCATTATGCAAGGTAGTGTGTTGTCGAGATTTTTGTTACTATAATAGAATGTAGCCTTGTCATTATGGAAGGTAGTCTGTTGTCGAAATTTTTGTTACTCCAATGGATGGTAGCCTTTTCATTATAAAAGGTAGTATTTTGTCGATATTTTTGTCACTACAATGGATGGTAGCCATGTCATTATGGAATGTAGTCTGTTGTCGAGATTTTTGTCACTACAATGGATGGTAGCCTTGTCATTATGGAAGGTAGTCTATTATCGAGATTTTTGTTACTACAATGGATTGTAGCCTTGTCGTTATGGGAGGTAGTCTACTATCAATATCTTTGTTACTCCAAAGGATGGTAGCCTAGTCATTATAGAAGGTAGTCTGTTTTCGAAATTTTTGTTACTCCAATGGATGGTATCCTTGTGATTATGGAAGGTAGTATGTTGTCGATATCTATGTTACTCCAATGGATGGTAGCCTTGTCATTATGGAAGGTAGTCTGTTATAGAGATTTTTGATACTTGAATGGATGGTAGCCTTGTCATTATGCAAGGTAGTGTGTTGTCGATATTTTTGTTATTCCAATAGATGGTAGCCTTGTCATTATGGAAGGTAGTCTGTTGTCGAGATTTTTGTTACTCCAATGGATGGTAGCCTTAAAACTATGGAAGGTAGTCCGTTGTCGAGATTTTTGTTACTACATTGGATGGTAGCCTTGTCATTATGGAAGGTAGTCTGTTGTCATGATTTTTGTTAATACAATGGATTATAGCCTTGTCTTTATGGAAGGTAGTCTGTTGTCGATATCTTTGTTACTCCAATGGATGGTAGCCTATTTATTATGGAAGGTAGTCTGTTGTCGAGATTTTTGTTACTCTAAGGGACGGTAGCCTTGTCATTGTGGAAGGTAGTCTATTGTCGAGATTTTTGTTACTATAATGTATTGTAGCCTTGTTGTTATGGCAGGTAGTCTGCTATCGATATCTTTGTTACTCCAAAGGATGGTAGCCTAGTCATAATAGAAGGTAGTCTATTTTCGAGATTTTTGTTACTCCAATGGATGGTATCCTTGTGATTATGGAAGGTAGTATGTTGTCGATATCTTTGTTACTCCAATGGATGGTAGCCTTGTCATTATGGAAGGTAGTCTGTTGTAGAGATTTTTGTTAGTCCAATGGATGGTAGTCTTTTCATTATAAAAGGTAGTATTTTGTCGAGATTTTTGTCACTACAATGGATGGTAGCCATGTCATTATGGAAGGTAGTCTGTTGTCGAGATTTTTGTTACTACAATAGATTGTAGCCTTTTCGTTATGGAAGATAGTCTATTGTAGAGATTTTTGTTACTATAATAGAATGTAGCCTTGTCATTATGGAAGGTAGTATGTTGTCGAGATTCTTGTTACTACAACGGATGGTAGCCTTGTCATTATGGAAGGTAGTCTATTGTCGAGATTTTTGTCACTACGATGGATGGTAGCCTTGTCATTATGGAAGGTAGTCTATTGTCGAGATTGTTGTTACTACAATGGATTGTAGCCTTGTCGTTATGGCAGGTAGTCTACTATCGATATCTTTGTTACTCCAAAGGATGGTAGCCTAGTCATTATAGAAGGTAGTATGTTTTCGAAATTTTTGTTACTCCAATGGATGGTATCCTTGTGATTATGGAAGGTAGTATGTTGTCGATATCTATGTTACTCCAATGGATGGTAGCCTTGTCATTATGGAAGGTAGTCTGTTGTAGAGATTTTTGATACTTGAATGGATGGTAGCCTTGTCATTATGCAAGGTAGTGTGTTGTCGATATTTTTGTTATTCCAATAGATGGTAGCCTTGTCATTATGGAAGGTAGTCTGTTGTCGAGATTTTTGTTACTCCAATGGATGGTAGCCTTGAAACTATGGAAGGTAGTCCGTTGTCGAGATTTTTGTTACTACATTGGATGGTAGCCTTGTCATTATGGAAGGTAGTCTGTTGTCATGATTTTTGTTAATACAATGGATTATAGCCTTGACTTTATGGAAGGTAGTCTGTTGTCGATATCTTTGTTACTCCAATGGATGGTAGCCTAGTTATTATGGAAGGTAGTCTGTTGTCGAGATTTTTGTTACTCTAAGGGACGGTAGCCTTGTCAATGTGGAAGGTAGTCTATTGTCGAGATTTTTGTTACTATAATGGATTGTAGCCTTGTTGTTATGGCAGGTAGTCTGCTATCGATATCTTTGTTACTCCAAAGGATGGTAGCCTAGTCATTATAGAAGGTAGTTTGTTTTCGAGATTTTTGTTACTCCAATGGATGGTATCCTTGTGATTATGGAAGGTAGTATGTTGTCGATATCTTTGTTACTCCAATGGATGGTAGCCTTGTCATTATGTAAGGTAGTGTGTTGTCAATATTTTTGTTACTCCAATGGATGGTAGCCTTGTCATTAAGGAAGTTAGTCTGTTGTCGAAATTTTTGTTACTCCAATGGATGGTAGCCTTGTCATTATGGAAGGTTGTCTATTGTCGAGATTTTTGTTACTACAATGGATTGTATCCTTGTCATAATGGAAGGTGGTGTGTTGTCGATATTTTTGTTACTCCAATGGATGGTAGCCTTGTCATTATGGAAGGTGGTGTGTTATCAATATTTTTGTTATTCCAATGAATGGTAGACTTGTCATTATGGAAGTTAGTCTGTTGTCGAGATTTTTGTTACTCCAATGGATGGTAGCCTTGTCATTATGGAAGGTAGTCTGCTATCGATATCTTTGTTACTCCAAAGGATGGTAACCTAATCATTATGGAAGGTAGTCTGTTGTCGAGATTTATGTTACTTCAATGGATGGTATCCTTGTGATTATAGAAGGTAGTATGTTGTCGATATCTTTTTTACTCCAATGGATGGTAGCCTTGTCATTATGGAAGGTAGCCTGTTGTCGAGATTTTTGTTACTCCAATGGATGGTAGCCTTGTCATTATGGAAGGTTGTCTATTGTCGAGATTTTTGTTAGTACAATGGATTGTAGCATTGTCATTATGGAAGGTGGTGTGTTGTCGATATTTTTGTTACTCCAATGGATGGTAGCCTAGTCATTATGGGAGGTAGTTTGTTGTCGATATTTTTGTTACTCCAATGGATGGTATCCTTGTGATTATGGAATGTAGTATGTTGTCGATATCTATGTTACTCCAATGGATGGTAGCCTTGTCATTATGGAAGGTAGTCTATTGTAGAGATTTTTGATACTTGAATGGATGGTAGCCTTGTCATTATGCAAGGTAGTGTGTTGTCGATATTTTTGTTATTCCAATAGATGGTAACCTTGTCATTATGGAAGGTAGTCTGTTGTCGAGATTTTTGTTACTCCAATGGATGGTAGCCTTGAAACTATGGAAGGTAGTCCGTTGTCGAGATTTTTGTTACTACATTGGATGGTAGCCTTGTCATTATGGAAGGTAGTCTGTTGTCATGATTTTTGTTAATACAATGGATTATAGCCTTGACTTTATGGAAGGTAGTCTGTTGTCGATATCTTTGTTACTCCAATGGATGGTAGCCTAGTTATTATGGAAGGTAGTCTGTTCTCGAGATTTTTGTTACTCTAAGGGACGGTAGCCTTGTCATTGTGGAAGGTAGTCTATTGTCGAGATTTTTGTTACTATAATGGATTGTAGCCTTGTTGTTATGGCAGGTAGTCTGCTATCGATATCTTTGTTACTCCAAAGGATGGTAGCCTAGTCATAATAGAAGGTAGTTTGTTTTCGAGATTTTTGTTACTCCAATGGATGGTATCCTTGTGATTATGGAAGGTAGTATGTTGTCGATATCTTTGTTACTCCAATGGATGGTAGCCTTGTCATTATGTAAGGTAGTGTGTTGTCAATATTTTTGTTATTCCAATGGATGGTAGCCTTGTCATTAAGGAAGTTAGTCTGTTGTCGAAATTTTTGTTACTCCAATGGATGGTAGCCTTGTCATTATGGAAGGTTGTCTATTGTCGAGATTTTTGTTACTACAATGGATTGTAGCCTTGTCATAATGGAAGGTGGTGTGTTGTCGATATTTTTGTTACTCCAATGGATGGTAGCCTTGTCATTATGGAAGGTGGTGTGTTATCGATATTTTTGTTATTCCAATGAATGGTAGACTTGTCATTATGGAAGTTAGTCTGTTGTCGAGATTTTTGTTACTCCAATGGATGGTAGCCTTGTCATTATGGAAGGTAGTCTGCTATCGATATATTTGTTACTCCAAAGGATGGTAACCTAGTCATTATGGAAGGTAGTCTGTTGTCGAGATTTATGTTACTCCAATGGATGGTATCCTTGTGATTATGGAAGGTAGTATGTTATCGATATCTTTTTTACTCCAATGGATGGTAGCCTTGTCATTATGGAAGGTAGCCTGTTGTCGAGATTTTTGTTACTCCAATGGATGGTAGCCTTGTCATTATGGAAGGTAGTATGATGTCGAGATTCTTTTTACTACAATGGATGGTAGCCTTGTCATTATGGAAGGTAGTCTATTGTCGAGATTTTTCTCACTACAATGGATGGTAGCCTTGTCATTGTGGAAGGTAGTCTATTGTCGAGATTTTTGTTACTACAATGGATTATAGCCTTGTTGTTATGGCAGGTAGTCTACTATCGATATCTTTGTTACTCCAAAGGATTGTAGCCTAGTCATAATAGAAGGTAGTCTGTTTTCGAGATTTTTGTTACTCCGATGGATGGTATCCTTGTGATTATGGAAGGTAGTATGTTGTCGATATCTTTGTGACTCCAATGGATGGTAGCCTTGTCATTATGGAAGGTAGTCTGTTGTAGAGATTTTTGTTACTCCAATGGATGGTAGCCTTGTCATTATGCAAGGTAGTGTGTTGTCGAGATTTTTGTTACTATAATAGAATGTAGCCTTGTCATTATGGAAGGTAGTCTGTTGTCGATATTTTTGTTACTCCAATGGATGGTAGCCTTTTCATTATAAAAGGTAGTATTTTGTCGATATTTTTGTCACTACAATGGATGGTAGCCATGTCATTATGGAATGTAGTCTGTTGTCGAGATTTTTGTCACTACAATGGATGGTAGCCTTGTCATTATGGAAGGTAGTCTATTATCGAGATTTTTGTTACTACAATGGATTGTAGCCTTGTCGTTATGGGAGGTAGTCTACTATCAATATCTTTGTTACTCCAAAGGATGGTAGCCTAGTCATTATAGAAGGTAGTCTGTTTTCAAAATTTTTGTTACTCCAATGGATGGTATCCTTGTGATTATGGAAGGTAGTATGTTGTCGATATCTATGTTACTCCAATGGATGGTAGCCTTGTCATTATGGAAGGTAGTCTGTTATAGAGATTTTTGATACTTGAATGGATGGTAGCCTTGTCATTATGCAAGGTAGTGTGTTGTCGATATTTTTGTTATTCCAATAGATGGTAGCCTTGTCATTATGGAAGGTAGTCTGTTGTCGAGATTTTTGTTACTCCAATGGATGGTAGCCTTGAAACTATGGAAGGTAGTCCGTTGTCGAGATTTTTGTTACTACATTGGATGGTAGCCTTGTCATTATGGAAGGTAGTCTGTTGTCATGATTTTTGTTAATACAATGGATTATAGCCTTGTCTTTATGGAAGGTAGTCTGTTGTCGATATCTTTGTTACTCCAATGGATGGTAGCCTATTTATTATGGAAGGTAGTCTGTTGTCGAGATTTTTGTTACTCTAAGGGACGGTAGCCTTGTCATTGTGGAAGGTAGTCTATTGTCGAGATTTTTGTTACTATAATGGATTGTAGCCTTGTTGTTATGGCAGGTAGTCTGCTATCGATATCTTTGTTACTCCAAAGGATGGTAGCCTAGTCATAATAGAAGGTAGTCTATTTTCGAGATTTTTGTTACTCCAATGGATGGTATCCTTGTGATTATGGAAGGTAGTATGTTGTCGATATCTTTGTTACTCCAATGGATGGTAGCCTTGTCATTATGGAAGGTAGTCTGTTGTAGAGATTTTTGTTAGTCCAATGGATGGTAGTCTTTTCATTATAAAAGGTAGTATTTTGTCGAGATTTTTGTCACTACAATGGATGGTAGCCATGTCATTATGGAAGGTAGTCTGTTGTCGAGATTTTTGTTACTACAATAGATTGTAGCCTTTTCGTTATGGAAGATAGTCTATTGTAGAGATTTTTGTTACTATAATAGAATGTAGCCTTGTCATTATGGAAGGTAGTATGTTGTCGAGATTCTTGTTACTACAACGGATGGTAGCCTTGTCATTATGGAAGGTAGTCTATTGTCGAGATTTTTGTCACTACGATGGATGGTAGCCTTGTCATTATGGAAGGTAGTCTATTGTCGAGATTGTTGTTACTACAATGGATTGTAGCCTTGTCGTTATGGCAGGTAGTCTACTATCGATATCTTTGTTACTCCAAAGGATGGTAGCCTAGTCATTATAGAAGGTAGTATGTTTTCGAAATTTTTGTTACTCCAATGGATGGTATCCTTGTGATTATGGAAGGTAGTATGTTGTCGATATCTATGTTACTCCAATGGATGGTAGCCTTGTCATTATGGAAGGTAGTCTGTTGTAGAGATTTTTGATACTTGAATGGATGGTAGCCTTGTCATTATGCAAGGTAGTGTGTTGTCGATATTTTTGTTATTCCAATAGATGGTAGCCTTGTCATTATGGAAGGTAGTCTGTTGTCGAGATTTTTGTTACTCCAATGGATGGTAGCCTTGAAACTATGGAAGGTAGTCCGTTGTCGAGATTTTTGTTACTACATTGGATGGTAGCCTTGTCATTATGGAAGGTAGTCTGTTGTCATGATTTTTGTTAATACAATGGATTATAGCCTTGACTTTATGGAAGGTAGTCTGTTGTCGATATCTTTGTTACTCCAATGGATGGTAGCCTAGTTATTATGGAAGGTAGTCTGTTGTCGAGATTTTTGTTACTCTAAGGGACGGTAGCCTTGTCAATGTGGAAGGTAGTCTATTGTCGAGATTTTTGTTACTATAATGGATTGTAGCCTTGTTGTTATGGCAGGTAGTCTGCTATCGATATCTTTGTTACTCCAAAGGATGGTAGCCTAGTCATTATAGAAGGTAGTTTGTTTTCGAGATTTTTGTTACTCCAATGGATGGTATCCTTGTGATTATGGAAGGTAGTATGTTGTCGATATCTTTGTTACTCCAATGGATGGTAGCCTTGTCATTATGTAAGGTAGTGTGTTGTCAATATTTTTGTTACTCCAATGGATGGTAGCCTTGTCATTAAGGAAGTTAGTCTGTTGTCGAAATTTTTGTTACTCCAATGGATGGTAGCCTTGTCATTATGGAAGGTTGTCTATTGTCGAGATTTTTGTTACTACAATGGATTGTAGCCTTGTCATAATGGAATGTGGTGCGTTGTCGATATTTTTGTTACTCCAATGGATGGTAGCCTTGTCATTATGGAAGGTGGTGTGTTATCAATATTTTTGTTATTCCAATGAATGGTAGACTTGTCATTATGGAAGTTAGTCTGTTGTCGAGATTTTTGTTACTCCAATGGATGGTAGCCTTGTCATTATGGAAGGTAGTCTGCTATCGATATCTTTGTTACTCCAAAGGATGGTAACCTAATCATTATGGAAGGTAGTCTGTTGTCGAGATTTATGTTACTTCAATGGATGGTATCCTTGTGATTATAGAAGGTAGTATGTTGTCGATATCTTTTTTACTCCAATGGATGGTAGCCTTGTCATTATGGAAGGTAGCCTGTTGTCGAGATTTTTGTTACTCCAATGGATGGTAGCCTTGTCATTATGGAAGGTTGTCTATTGTCGAGATTTTTGTTAGTACAATGGATTGTAGCATTGTCATTATGGAAGGTGGTGTGTTGTCGATATTTTTGTTACTCCAATGGATGGTAGCCTAGTCATTATGGGAGGTAGTTTGTTGTCGATATTTTTGTTACTCCAATGGATGGTATCCTTGTGATTATGGAATGTAGTATGTTGTCGATATCTATGTTACTCCAATGGATGGTAGCCTTGTCATTATGGAAGGTAGTCTATTGTAGAGATTTTTGATACTTGAATGGATGGTAGCCTTGTCATTATGCAAGGTAGTGTGTTGTCGATATTTTTGTTATTCCAATAGATGGTAACCTTGTCATTATGGAAGGTAGTCTGTTGTCGAGATTTTTGTTACTCCAATGGATGGTAGCCTTGAAACTATGGAAGGTAGTCCGTTGTCGAGATTTTTGTTACTACATTGGATGGTAGCTTTGTCATTATGGAAGGTAGTCTGTTGTCATGATTTTTGTTAATACAATGGATTATAGCCTTGACTTTATGGAAGGTAGTCTGTTGTCGATATCTTTGTTACTCCAATGGATGGTAGCCTAGTTATTATGGAAGGTAGTCTGTTGTCGAGATTTTTGTTACTCTAAGGGACGGTAGCCTTGTCATTGTGGAAGGTAGTCTATTGTCGAGATTTTTGTTACTATAATGGATTGTAGCCTTGTTGTTATGGCAGGTAGTCTGCTATCGATATCTTTGTTACTCCAAAGGATGGTAGCCTAGTCATAATAGAAGGTAGTTTGTTTTCGAGATTTTTGTTACTCCAATGGATGGTATCCTTGTGATTATGGAAGGTAGTATGTTGTCGATATCTTTGTTACTCCAATGGATGGTAGCCTTGTCATTATGTAAGGTAGTGTGTTGTCAATATTTTTGTTATTCCAATGGATGGTAGCCTTGTCATTAAGGAAGTTAGTCTGTTGTCGAAATTTTTGTTACTCCAATGGATGGTAGCCTTGTCATTATGGAAGGTTGTCTATTGTCGAGATTTTTGTTACTACAATGGATTGTAGCCTTGTCATAATGGAAGGTGGTGTGTTGTCGATATTTTTGTTACTCCAATGGATGGTAGCCTTGTCATTATGGAAGGTGGTGTGTTATCGATATTTTTGTTATTCCAATGAATGGTAGACTTGTCATTATGGAAGTTAGTCTGTTGTCGAGATTTTTGTTACTCCAATGGATGGTAGCCTTGTCATTATGGAAGGTAGTCTGCTATCGATATATTTGTTACTCCAAAGGATGGTAACCTAGTCATTATGGAAGGTAGTCTGTTGTCGAGATTTATGTTACTCCAATGGATGGAATCCTTGTGATTATGGAAGGTAGTATGTTATCGATATCTTTTTTACTCCAATGGATGGTAGCCTTGTCATTATGGAAGGTAGCCTGTTGTCGAGATTTTTGTTACTCCAATGGATGGTAGCCTTGTCATTATGGAAGGTAGTATGATGTCGAGATTCTTTTTACTACAATGGATGGTAGCCTTGTCATTATGGAAGGTAGTCTATTGTCGAGATTTTTGTCACTACAATGGATGGTAGCCTTGTCATTATGGAAGGTAGTCTAATGTCGAGATTTTTTTTACTACAATGGATTGTAGCCTTCTCGTTATTGCAGGTAGTCTGCTATCGATATCTTTGTTACTCCAAAGGATGGTAGCCTAGTCATTATGGAAGGTAGTCTATTGTCGAGATTTTTGTCACTACAATGGATGGTAGCCTTGTCATTATGGAAGGTAGTCTAATGTCGAGATTTTTGTTACTACAATGGATTGTAGCCTTCTCGTTATGGCAGGTAGTCTGCTATCGATATCTTTGTTACTCCAAAGGATGGTAGCCTAGTCATTATAGAAGGTAGTCTGTTGTCGAGATTTTTGTTACTCCAATGGATGGTATCCTTTTGATTATGGAAGGTAGTATGTTGTCGAGATTTTTGTTACTATAATGGATTGTAGCCTTGTCGTTATGGAAGGTAGTCTGTTGTTGATATATTTGTTACTCCAATGGATGGTAGCCTAGTCATTATGGAAGGTAGTATGTTGTCGAGATTTTTGTTACTCAAATGGATGGTAGCCTTGTCATGATGGAAGGTAGTCTGTTGTCGAGATTTTTGTTACTCCAATGGATGGTAGGCTTGTCATTATGGAAGGTAGTCTGTTGTCGAGATTTTTGTTACTACATTGGATGGTAGCCTTGTCATTATGGAAGGTAGTCTATTGTCGAGATTTTTGTTACTATAATGGATTGTAGCCTTGTCGTTATGGAAGGTAGTCTGTTGTTGATATCTTTGTTACTCCAATGGATGGTAGCCTAGTCATTATGGAAGGTAGTATGTTGTCTAGATTTTTGTCACTCTAAGGGATGGTAGCCTTGTCATTATGGAAGTTAGTTTATTGTCGAGATTTTTGTTATTCCATTGGATGGTAGCCTTGTCATTATGGAAGGTAGTCTAATGTCGAGATTTTTGTTACTACATTGGATGGTAGCCTTATCGTTATGGAAGGTAATCTGTTGTCGTGATTTTTGTTACTACAATTTATTGTAGCCATGTCGTTATGGAAGGTAGTCCGTTGTCGAGATTTTAGTTTCTCCATTGGATGGTAGCCTTGTCATTATGGAAGGTAGTGTGTTATCGATATTTTTGTTATTCCAATGGATGGTAGCCTTGTCATTATGGAAGGTAGTTTGTTGTCGTGATTTTTTTACTCCAATGGATGGTAGCCTTGTCATTATGGAAGGTAGTTTGTTGTCGAGACTTTTTATACTCCCGTGGATTGTAGCCTTGTCATTATGGAAGGTAGTCTCTTATGGATATTTTTGTTAATCCAATGATGGTACCCTTGTAATTATGGAAGGTAGTATGTTGTCGATATCTTTGTTACTCCAATGGATGGTAGCCTTGTCATTATGGAAGGTAGTCTGTTGTCTAGATTTTTGTTACGATAAGGGATGGTGGCCTTGTCATTATGGAAAGTAGTTTGTTGTCGAGATTTTTGTTATTCCAATGGATGGTAGCCTTGTCATTTTGAAAGGTAGTCTATTGTCAAGATTTTTGTTACTATAATAGATTGTAGCCTTGTCATTATGGAAGGTAGTATTTTGTCGAGATTTTTGTTACTCCAATGGATGGTAGCCTTGTCATTATGGAAGGTAGTCTGTTGTCAAGATTTTTGTTACTACAATAGATTATAGCCTTTTCGTTATGGAAGATAGTCTGTTGTCGAGATTTTTGTTACTATAATAGATTGTATCCTTGTCATTATGGAAGGTAGTATGATGTCGAGATTCTTTTTACTACAATGGATGGTAGCCTTGTCATTATGGAAGGTAGTCTATTGTCGAGATTTTTGTCACTACAATGGATGGTAGCCTTGTCATTATGGAAGGTAGTCTAATGTCAAGATTTTTGTTACTATAATAGATTGTAGCCTTGTGATTATGGAAGGTAGTATGTTGTCGATATCTTTGTTACTCCAATGGATGGTATTCTTGTCATTATGGAAGAAAGTCTATTGTAGAGATTTTTGTTACTTCAATGGATGGTAGCCTTGTCATTATGGAAGGTAGTATGTTGTCGATATTTTTGTTATTCCAATAGATGGTAGCCTTGTTATTATGGAAGGTAGTCTGTTGTCGAGATTTTTGTTACTCCAATGGATGGTAGCCTTGTCACTATGGAAGGTAGTCTATTGTCGAGATTTTTGTTACTACATTGGATGGTAGCCTTGTCATTATGCAAGGTAGTCTGTTGTCGTGATTTTTGTTACTACATTGGATTGTAGCCTTGTCTTTATGGAAGGTAGTCTGTTGTCGATATCTTTGTTACTCCAATGGATGGTAGCCTAGTCATTATGGAAGGTAGTCTATTGTCGAGATTTTTGTTACTCTAAGGGATGCTAGCCTTGTCATTATGGAAGGTAGTGTGTTGTCGAGATTTTTGTTACTCCATTGCATAGTAGCCCTGTCATTATGGAAGGTAGTGTGTTGTCGATATTTTTATTATTCCAATGGATGGTAGCTTTGTTATTAAGGAGGGTAGTTTGTTGTCGTGATTTTTGTTACTCCAATGGATGGTATCCTTGTCTTTATGGAAGATAGTATGTTGTCGATATCTTTGTTACTCCAATGGATGGTAGCCTTGTTATTATGGAAGGTAGTCTGTTGTCGAGATTTTTGTTACTCTAAGGGATGATAGCCTTGTCATTATGGAAGGTAGTGTGTTGTCAATATTTTTGTTATTCCAATGGATGGTAGCCTTGCCATTATGGAAGTTATTCTGTTGTAGAAATTTTTGTTACTACAATGGATGGTAGCCTTGTCTTTATGGAAGGTAGTATGTTTACGATATCTTTATTACTCCAAAGGATGGTAGCCTAGTCATTATGGAAGGTAGTCTGTTGTCGAGATTTTTGTTACTCTAATGAATGGTATCCTTGTGATTATGGAAGGTAGTATGTTGTCGATATCTTTGTTACTCCAATGGATGGTAGCCTTGTCATTATGGAAGGTAGTCTGTTGTCGAGATTTTTGTTACTCCAATGGATGGTAGCCTTGTCATTATGGAAGGTAGTGTGTTGTTGATATTTTTGTTATTCCAATAGATGGTAGCCTTGTCATTATGGAAGGTAGTCTGTTGTCGAGATTTTTGTAACTCCAATGGATGGTAGCCTTGTCATTATAAAAGGTGGTCTGTTGTCGAGATTTTTGTTACTACATTGGATGGTATCCTTGTCATTATGGAAGGTAGTTTGTTGTCGAGATTTTTTTTACTACAATGGATTGTAGCCTTGTCGTTATGGAAGGTAGTCTATTGTCGATATCTTTCTTACTCCAATTGATGGTAGCCTTGTCATTATGGAAGGTAGTCTGTTGTCGAGATTTTTGTTACTCCAATGGATGGTAGCCTTGTCATTATGGAAGGTAGTCTGTTGTCGAGATTTTTGTTACTACATTGGATGGTAGCCTTGTCATTTTGGAAGGTAGTCTGTTGTCGAGATTTTTGTTACTACAATGGATTGTAGCCTTGTCGTTATGGAAGGTAGTCTGTTGTTGATATCTTTGTTACTCCAATGGATGGTAGCCTAGTCATTATGGAAGGTAGTATGTTGTTGAGATTTTTGTTACTCTAAGGGATGGTAGCCTTGTCATTATGGAAGTTAGTTTATTGTCTAGATTTTTGTTATTCCATTGGATGGTAGCCTTGTAATTATGGAAGGTAGTCTGTTGTCGAGATTTTTGTTACTACAATGGATTGTATCCTTGTTGTTATGGAAGGTAGTATGTTGTTGATATCTTTCTTACTCCAATGGATTGTAGCCTAGTCATTATGGAAGGTAGTCTGTTGTCGAGATTTTTATTACTCCATTGGATGGTAGCCTTGACATTATGGAAGGTAGTGTGTTATCGATATTTTTGTTATTCCAATGGATGGTAGCCTTGTCATTATGGAAGGTAGTCTGTTGTCGTGATTTTTTTACTCCAATGGATGGTATCCTTGTCATTATGGAAGGTAGTATGTTGTCGATATCTTTGTTACTCCAATGGATGGTAGCCTTGCCATTATGGAAGATAGTCTGTTGTCTAGATTTTTGTTACTATAAGGGATGGTGGCCTTGTCATTATGGAAAGTAGTTTGTTGTCGAGATTTTTGTTATTCCAATGGATGGTATCCTTGTCATTATGAAAGGTAGTCCATTGTCACGAGTTTTGTTACTATAATAGAATGTAGCCTTGTCATTATGGAAGGTAGTCTGTTGTCGATATCTTTGTTACTCCAATGGATGGTAGCCTAGTCATTATGGAAGGTAGTCTATTGTCGAGATTTTTGTTACTCTAAGGGATGCTAGCCTTGTCATTATGGAAGGTAGTGTGTTGTCGAGATTTTTGTTACTCCATTGCATAGTAGCCCTGTCATTATGGAAGGTAGTGTGTTGTCGATATTTTTATTATTCCAATGGATGGTAGCTTTGTTATTAAGGAGGGTAGTTTGTTGTCGTGATTTTTGTTACTCCAATGGATGGTATCCTTGTCATTATGGAAGATAGTATGTTGTCGATATCTTTGTTACTCCAATGGATGGTAGCCTTGTTATTATGGAAGGTAGTCTGTTGTCGAGATTTTTGTTACTCTAAGGGATGATAGCCTTGTCATTATGGAAGGTAGTGTGTTGTCAATATTTTTGTTATTCCAATGGATGGTAGCCTTGCCATTATGGAAGTTATTCTGTTGTAGAAATTTTTGTTACTACAATGGATGGTAGCCTTGTCTTTATGGAAGGTAGTATGTTTACGATATCTTTATTACTCCAAAGGATGGTAGCCTAGTCATTATGGAAGGTAGTCTGTTGTCGAGATTTTTGTTACTCTAATGAATGGTATCCTTGTGATTATGGAAGGTAGTATGTTGTCGATATCTTTGTTACTCCAATGGATGGTAGCCTTGTCATTATGGAAGGTAGTCTGTTGTCGAGATTTTTGTTACTCCAATGGATGGTAGCCTTGTCATTATGGAAGGTAGTGTGTTGTTGATATTTTTGTTATTCCAATAGATGGTAGCCTTGTCATTATGGAAGGTAGTCTGTTGTCGAGATTTTTGTAACTCCAATGGATGGTAGCCTTGTCATTATAAAAGGTGGTCTGTTGTCGAGATTTTTGTTACTACATTGGATGGTATCCTTGTCATTATGGAAGGTAGTTTGTTGTCGAGATTTTTTTTACTACAATGGATTGTAGCCTTGTCGTTATGGAAGGTAGTCTATTGTCGATATCTTTCTTACTCCAATTGATGGTAGCCTTGTCATTATGGAAGGTAGTCTGTTGTCGAGATTTTTGTTATTCCAATGGATGGTAGCCTTGTCATTATGGAAGGTAGTCTGTTGTCGAGATTTTTGTTACTACATTGGATGGTAGCCTTGTCATTTTGGAAGGTAGTCTGTTGTCGAGATTTTTGTTACTACAATGGATTGTAGCCTTGTCGTTATGGAAGGTAGTCTGTTGTTGATATCTTTGTTACTCCAATGGATGGTAGCCTAGTCATTATGGAAGGTAGTATGTTGTTGAGATTTTTGTTACTCTAAGGGATGGTAGCCTTGTCATTATGGAAGTTAGTTTATTGTCTAGATTTTTGTTATTCCATTGGATGGTAGCCTTGTAATTATGGAAGGTAGTCTGTTGTCGAGATTTTTGTTACTACAATGGATTGTATCCTTGTTGTTATGGAAGGTAGTATGTTGTTGATATCTTTCTTACTCCAATGGATTGTAGCCTAGTCATTATGGAAGGTAGTCTGTTGTCGAGATTTTTATTACTCCATTGGATGGTAGCCTTGACATTATGGAAGGTAGTGTGTTATCGATATTTTTGTTATTCCAATGGATGGTAGCCTTGTCATTATGGAAGGTAGTCTGTTGTCGTGATTTTTTTACTCCAATGGATGGTATCCTTGTCATTATGGAAGGTAGTATGTTGTCGATATCTTTGTTACTCCAATGGATGGTAGCCTTGCCATTATGGAAGATAGTCTGTTGTCTAGATTTTTGTTACTATAAGGGATGGTGGCCTTGTCATTATGGAAAGTAGTTTGTTGTCGATATTTTTGTTATTCCAATGGATGGTATCCTTGTCATTATGAAAGGTAGTCCATCGTCACGAGTTTTGTTACTATAATAGAATGTAGCCTTGTCATTATGGAAGGTAGTCTGTTGTCGATATTTTTGTTACTCCAATGGATGGTAGCCTTTTCATTATAAAATGTAGTATTTTGTCGAGATTTTTGTCACTACAATGGATGGTAGCCATGTCATTATGGAAGGTAGTCTGTTGTCGAGATTTTTGTTACCATAATAGATTGTAGCCTTTTCGTTATGGAAGATAGTCTGTTGTCGAGATTTTTGTTACTATAATAGATTGTAGCCTTGTCATTATGGAAGGTAGTATGTTGTCGAGATTCTTTTTACTACAATGGATGGTAGCCTTGTCATTATGGAAGGTAGTCTATTGTCAAGATTTTTGTCACTACAATGGATGGTAGCCTTGTCATTATGGAAGGTAGTCTATTGTCGATATTTTTGTTACTACAATGGATTGTAGCCTTGTCGTTAAGGAAGGTAGTCTACTATCGATATCTTTGTTACTCCAAAGGATTGTAGCCTAGTCATTATAGAAGGTAGTCTGTTTTAGAGATTTTTGTTTCTCCAATGGATGGTATCCTTCTGATTATGGAAGGTAGTATGCTGTCGATATCTTTGTTACTCCAATGGATGGTAGCTTTCTCATTATGGAAGGTAGTTTGTTGTAGATATTTTTGTTACTCCAATGGATGGTAGCCTTGTCATTATGCAAGGTAGTGTGTTATCGATATTTTTGTTATTCCAATAGATGGTAGCTTTGTCATTATGGAAGGTAGTCTATTGTCAAGATTTTTGTTACTCCAATGGATGGTAGCCTTTTCACTATGGAAGGTAGTCTGTTGTCGAGATTTTTGTTACTACATTGTTTGGTAGCCTTGTCATTATGGAAGGTAGTCTGTTGTCGTGATTTTTGTTAATACAATGGATTATAGCCTTGTCTTTATGGAAGGTAGTCTGTTATCGATATCTTTGTTACTCCAATGGATGGTAGCCTAGTCATTATGGAAGGTAGTCTGTTGTCGAGATTTTTGTTACTATAAGTGATGGTAACCCTATCATTATGGAAGGTAGTCTATTGTCGAGATTTTTATTACTACAATGGATTGTAGCCTTGTCGTTATGGCAGGTAGTCTGCTATCGATATCTTTGTCACTTCAAAGGATGGTAGTCTTGTCATTATAGAAGGTAGTCTATTTTCGAGATTTTTGTTATTCCAATGGATGGTATCCTTGTGATTATGGAAGGTATTATGTTGTTGATATCTTTGTTACTCCAATGGATGGTAGCCTTGTCATTATGTAATGTAGTCTGTTGTAGAGATTTTTGTTACTCCAATGGATGGTAGTGTTGTCATTATGCAAGGTAGTGTGTTTTTGATATTTTTTTTATTCCAATAGATGGTAGCCTTGTCATTATGGAAGGTAGTCTGTTGTCGAGATTTTTGTTACTACATTGGATGGAAGCCTTGTCATTATGGAAGGTAGTGTGTTGTCGATATTTTTCTTATTCCAATGGATGGAAGCCTTGTCATTATGGAAGGTAGTCTATTGTCGTGATTTTTGTTACTCCAATGGATGGTATCCTTGTCATTATGGAAGGTGGTATGTGGTCGATATCTATGTTACTCCAATGGATGGAAGCCTTGTCATTATGGAAGGTAGTCTGTTGTCGAGATTTTTGTTACTCCAATGGATGGTAGGCTTGTCATTATGGAAGGTAGTCTATTGTCGAGATTTTTGTTACTACATTGGATGGTAGCCTTGTCATTATGGAAGGTAGTCTGTTGTCGAGATTTTTGTTACTACAATGGATTGTAGCCTTGTCGTTATGGAAGGTAGTTTGTTGTTGATATCTTTGTTACTCCAATGGATGGTAGCCTAGTCATTATGGAAGGGAGTCTGTTGTCGAGATTTTTGTTAATCTAAGGGATGGTAGCCTTGCCATTATGGAATTTAGTTTATTGTCGAGATTTTTGTTATTCCATTGGATGGTAGCCTTGTCATTATAGAAGGTAGTCTGTTGTCGAGATTTTTGTTACTATAATGGAATATATCCTTGTCGTTATGGAAGGTAGTATGTTGTTGATATCTTTCTTACTCCAATTGATGGTAGCCTAGTCATTATGGAATGTAGTCTGTTGTCGAGATTTTTGTTTCTCCGTTGGATGGTAGCCTTGTCATTATGGAAGGTAGTGTGTTATCGATATTTTTTTTATTCCAATGGATGGTAGCCTTGTCATTATGGAAGGTAGTTTGTTGTCGTGATTTTTTTACTCCAATGGATGGTATCCTTGTCATTAGGGAAGGTAGTATGTTGTCGATATCTTTGTTACTCCAATGGATAGTAGCCTTGTCATTATGGAAGGTAGTCTATTGTCTAGATTTTTGTTACTATAAGGGATGGTGGCCTTGTCATTAAGGAAAGTAGTTTGTTGACGAGATTTTTGTTATTCCAATGGAGGGTAGCCTCGTCATTATGAAAGGTAGTCTATTGTCGAGATTTTTGTCACTACAATGGATGGTAGCCTTGTCATTATGGAAGGTGGTCTAATGTCGAGATTTTTGTTACTACAATGGATTGTAGCCTTGTCGTTATGGCAGGTAGTCTGCTATTGATATCTTTGTTACTCCGAAGGATGGTAGCCTAGTCATTATAGAAGGTAGTCTGTTTTCGAGATTTTTGTTACTCCAATGGATGGTATCCTTGTGATTATGGAAGGTAGTGTGTTGTCGATATTTTTCTTATTCCAATGGATGGAAGCCTTGTCATTATGGAAGGTAGTCTATTGTCGTGATTTTTGTTACTCCAATGGATGTTATCCTTGTCATTATGGAAGGTGGTATGTTTTCGATATCTTTGTTACTCCTATGGATGGTAGCCTTGTCATTATGGAAGGTAGTCTGTTGTCGAGATTTTTGTTACTCCAATTGATGGTAGGCTTGTCATTATGGAAGGTAGTCTATTGTCGAGATTTTTGTTAGTACATTGGATGGTAGCCTTGTCATTATGGAAGGTAGTCTGTTGTCGAGATTTTTGTTACTACAATGGATTGTAGCCTTGTCGTTATGGAAGGTAGTCTGTTGTTGATATCTTTGTTACTTCAATGGATGGTAGCCTAGTCATTATGGAAGGTAGTCTGTTGTCGAGATTTTTGTTAATCTAAGGGAAGGTAGCCTTGTCATTATGGAATTTAGTTTATTGTCGAGATTTTTGTTATTCCGTTGGATGGTAGCCTTGTCATTATAGAAGGTAGTCTGTTGTCGAGATTTTTGTTACTACAATGGATTGTATCCTTGTCGTTATGGAAGGTAGTATGTTGTCGATATCTTTCTTACTCCAATTGATGGTAGCCTAGTCATTACGGAATGTAGTCTGTTGTCGAGATTTTTGTTTCTCCGTTGGATGGTAGCCTTGTTATAATGGAAGGTAGTGTGTTATCGATATTTTTGTTATTCCAATGCATGGTAGCCTTGTCATTATGGAAGGTAGTCTGTTGTCGTGATTTTTTTACTCCAATGGATGGTATCCTTGTCATTAGGGAAGGTAGTATGTTGTCGATATCTTTGTTACTCCAATGGATGGTAGCCTTGTCATTATGGAAGGTAGTCTACTGTCTAGATTTTTGTTACTATAAGGGATGGTGGCCTTGTCATTATGGAAAGTAGTTTGTTGACGATATTTTTGTTATTCCAATGGATGGTAGCCTTGTCATTATTAAAGGTAGTCTATTGTCAATATTTTTGTTACTATAATAGATTGTAGCCTTGTCATTATGGAAGGTAGTCTGTTGTCGATATTTTTGTTACTCCAATGGATGGTAGCCTTGTCATTATAGAAGGTAGTATTTTGTCGAGATTTTTGTCACTACAATGGATGGTAGCCATGTCATTATGGAAGGTAGTCTATTGTCGAGATTTTTGTTACTACAATAGATTGTAGCCTTTTCGTTATGGAAGATAGTCTGTTGTCGAGATTTTTGTTACTATAATAGATTGTAGCCTTGTCATTATGGAAGGTAGTATGTTGTCGAGATTCTTGTTACTACAATGGATGGTAGCCTTGTCATTATGGAAGGTAGTCTATTGTCGAGATTTTTGTCACTACCATGGATGGTAGCCTTATCATTATGGAAGGTGGTCTAATGTCGATATTTTTGAAACTACAACGGATTGTAGCCTTGTCGTTATGGCAGGTAGTCTGCTATCGATATCTTTGTTACTCCGAAGGATGGTAACCTAGTCATTATAGAAGGTAGTCTGTTTTCGAGATTTTTGTTACTCCAATGGATGGTATCCTTGTAATTATGGAAGGTAGTATGTTGTCGATATCTTTGTTACTCCAATGGATGGTAGCCTTGTCATTATGGAAGGTAGTCTACTGTAGAGATTTTTGTTACTCCAATGGATGGTAGCCTTGTCATTATGCAAGGTAGTGTGTTGTCGATATTTTTGTTATTCCAATAGATGGTAGCCTTGTTATTATGGAAGGTAGTCTGTTGTCGAGATTTTTGTTACTCTAAGGGATGGTAGCCTTGTCATTATGGAAGGTAGTCTATTGTCGAGATTTTGGTTACTACAATGGATTATAGCCTTGTCGTTATGGCAGGTAGTCTGCTATCCGTATCTTTGTTACTCCAAAGGATGGTAGCCTTGTCATTATAGAAGGTAGTCTGTTTTCGAGATTTTTGTTACTTCAATGGATAGTATCCTTGTGATTATGGAAGGTAGTATGTTGTCGATATCTTTGTTACTCCAATGGATGGTATACTTGTCATTATGGAAGGTAGTCTGTTGTAGAGATTTTTGATACTCCAATGGATGGTAGCCTTGTCATTATTCAAGGTAGTGTGTTGTCGATATTTTTGTTATTCCAATAGATGGTAGCCTTGTCATTATAGAAGGTAGTCTGTTGTCGAGATTTTTGTTACTCCAATGGATGGTAGCCTTGTCACTATGGAAGGTAGTTTGTTGTCGAGATTTTTGTTACTACATTGGATGGTAGCCTTGTCATTATGGAAGGTAGTGTGTTGTCGATATTTTTCTTATTCCAATGGATGGAAGCCTTGCCATTATGGAAGGTAGTGTGTTGTCGATATTTTTCTTATTCCAATGGATGGAAGCCTTGTCATTATGGAAGGTAGTCTATTGTCGTGATTTTTGTTACTCCAATGGATGGTATCCTTGTCATTATGGAAGGTGGTATGTTATCGATATCTTTGTTACTCCAATGGATGGTAGCCTTGTCATTATGGAAGGTAGTCTGTTGTCGAGATTTTTGTTACTCCAATGGATGGTATCCTTGTCATTAGGGAAGGTAGTATGTTGTCGATATCTTTGTTACTCCAATGGATGGTAGCCTTGTCATTATGGAAGGTAGTCTATTGTCTAGATTTTTGTTACTATAAGGGATGGTGGCCTTGTCATTATGGAAAGTAGTTTGTTGACGAGATTTTTGTTATTCCAATGGATGGTAGCCTTGTCATTATTAAAGGTTGTCTATTGTCAATATTTTTGTTACTATAATAGATTGTAGCCTTGTCATTATGGAAGGTAGTCTGTTGTCGATATTTTTGTTACTCCAATGGATGGTAGCCTTGTCATTATAGAAGGTAGTATTTTGTCGAGATTTTTGTCACTACAATGGATTGTAGCCATGTCATTATGGAAGGTAGTATTTTGTCGAGATTTTTGTTACTACAATAGATTGTAGCCTTTTCGTTATGGAAGATAGTCTGTTGTCGAGATTTTTGTTACTATAATAGATTGTAGCCTTGTCATTATGGAAGGTAGTATGTTGTCGAGATTCTTGTTACTACAATGGATGGTAGCCTTGTCATTATGGAAGGTAGTCTATTGTCGAGATTTTTGTGACTACCATGGATGGTAGCCTTGTCATTATGGAAGGTGGTCTAATGTCGATATTTTTGAAACTACAACAGATTGTAGCCTTGTCGTTATGGCAGGTAGTCTGCTATCGATATCTTTGTTACTCCGAAGGATGGTAACCTAGTCATTATAGAAGGTAGTCTGTTTTCGAGATTTTTGTTACTCCAATGGATGGTATCCTTGTAATTATGGTAGGTAGTATGTTGTCGATATCTTTGTTACTCCAATGGATGGTAGCCTTGTCATTATGGAAGGTAGTCTGTTGTAGAGATTTTTGTTACTCCAATGGATGGTAGCCTTGTCATTATGCAAGGTAGTGTGTTGTCGATATTTTTGTTATTCCAATAGATGGTAGCCTTGTTATTATGGAAGGTAGTCTGTTGTCGAGATTTTTGTTACTCTAAGGGATGGTAGCCTTGTCATTATGGAAGGTAGTCTATTGTCGAGATTTTGGTTACTACAATGGATTGTAGCCTTGTCGTTATGGCAGGTAGTCTGCTATCCGTATCTTTGTTACTCCAAAGGATGGTAGCCTAGTCATTATAGAAGGTAGTCTGTTTTCGAGATTTTTGTTACTTCAATGGATAGTATCCTTGTGATTATGGAAGGTAGTATGTTGTCGATATCTTTGTTACTCCAATGGATGGTATCCTTGTCATTATGGAAGGTAGTCTGTTGTAGAGATTTTTGTTACTTCAATGGATGGTAGCCTTGTCATTATTCAAGGTAGTGTGTTGTCGATATTTTTGTTATTCCAATAGATGGTAGCCTTGTCATTATGGAAGGTAGTCTGTTGTCGAGATTTTTGTTACTCCAATGGATGGTAGCCTTGTCACTATGGAAGGTAGTTTGTTGTCGAGATTTTTGTTACTACATTGGATGGTAGCCTTGTCATTATGGAAGGTAGTGTGTTGTCGATATTTTTCTTATTCCAATGGATGGAAGCCTTGTCATTATGGAAGGTAGTGTGTTGTCGATATTTTTCATATTCCAATGGATGGAAGCCTTGTCATTATGGAAGGTAGTCTATTGTCGTGATTTTTGTTACTCCAATGGATGGTATCCTTGTCATTATGGAAGGTGGTATGTTGTCGATATCTTTGTTACTCCAATGGATGGTAGCCTTGTCATTATGGAAGGTAGTCTGTTGTCGAGATTTTTGTTACTCCAATGGATGGTATCCTTGTCATTAGGGAAGGTAGTATGTTGTCGATATCTTTGTTACTCCAATGGATGGTAGCCTTGTCATTATGGAAGGTAGTCTATTGTCTAGATTTTTGTTACTATAAGGGATGGTGGCCTTGTCATTATAGAAGGTAGTCTGTTTTCGTGATTTTTGTTACTCCAATGGATGGTATCCTTGTCATTATTAAAGGTAGTCTATTGTCAATATTTTTGTTACTATAATAGATTGTAGCCTTGTCATTATGGAAGGTAGTCTGTTGTAGAGATTTTTGTTACTCCAATGGATGGTAGCCTTGTCATTATGCAAGGTAGTGTGTTGTCGATATTTTTGTTATTCCAATAGATGGTAGCCTTGTTATTATGGAAGGTAGTCTGTTGTCGAGATTTTTGTTACTCTAAGGGATGGTAGCCTTGTCATTATGGAAGGTAGTCTATTGTCGAGATTTTGGTTACTACAATGGATTGTAGCCTTGTCGTTATGGCAGGTAGTCTGCTATCGACATCTTTGTTACTCCAAAGGATGGTAGCCTAGTCATTATAGAAGGTAGTGTGTTTTCGAGATTTTTGTTACTCCAATGGATGGTATCCTTGTGATTATGGAAGGTAGTATGTTGTCCATATCTTTGTTACTCCAATGGACGGTATCCTTGTCATTATGGAAGGTAGTCTATTGTAGAGATTTTTGTTACTCCAATGGATGGTAGCTTTGTCATTATGCAAGGTAGTGTGTTGTCGATATTTTTGTTATTCCAATAGATGGTAGCCTTGTCATTATGGAAGGTAGTCTGTTGTCGAGATTTTTGTTACTCCAATGGATGGTAGCCTTGTCACTATGGAAGGTAGTTTGTTGTCGAGATTTTTGTTACTACATTGGATGGTAGCCTTGTCATTATGGAAGGTAGTGTGTTGTCGATATTTTTCTTATTCCAATGGATGGAAGCCTTGTCATTATGGAAGGTAGTGTGTTGTCGATATTTTTCTTATTCAAATGGATGGAAGCCTTGTCATTATGGAAGGTAGTCTATTGTCGTGAATTTTGTTACTCCAATGGATGGTATCCTTGTCATTATGGAAGGTGGTATGTTGTCGATATCTTTGTTACTCCAATGGATGGTAGCCTTGTCATTATGGAAGGTAGTCTGTTGTCGAGATTTTTGTTACTCCAATGGATGGTAGGCTTGTCATTATGGAAGGTAGTCTATTGTCGAGATTTTTGTTACTACATTGGATGGTAGCCTTGTCATTATGGAAGGTAGTCTGTTGTCGAGATTTTTGTTACTACAATGGATTGTAGCCTTGTCGTTATGGAAGGTAGTCTGTTGTTGATATCTTTGATACTCCATTGGATGGTAGCCTAGTCATTATGGAAGGTAGTCTGTTGTCGAGATTTTTGTTAATCTAAGGGATGGTAGCCTTGTCATTATGGAAGTTAGTTTATTGTCGAGATTTTTGTTATTCCATTGGATGGTAGCCTTGTCATTATAGAAGGTAGTCTGTTGTCGAGATTTTTGTTACTACAATGGATTGTATCCTTGTCGTTATGGAAGGTAGTATGTTGTCGATATCTTTCTTACTCCAATTGATGGTAGCCTAGTCATTATGGAATGTAGTATGTTGTCGAGATTTTTGTTTTTCTGTTGGATGGTAGCCTTGTCATTATGGAAGGTAGTGTGTTATCGATATTTTTGTTATTCCAATGGATGGTAGCCTTGTCATTATGGAAGGTAGTCTGTGGTCGTGATTTTTTTACTCCAATGGATGGTATCCTTGTCATTATGGAAGGTAGTATGTTGTCGATATCTTTGTTACTCTAATGGATTGTAGCCTTGTCATTATGGAAGGTAGTCTATTGTCTAGATTTTTGTTAATATAAGGGATGGTGGCCTTCTCATTATGGAAAGTAGTTTGTTGTCGAGATTTTTGTTATTCCAATGGATGGTAGCCTTGTCATTATGAAAGGTAGTCTATTGTCAATATTTTTGTTACTATAGTAGATTGTAGCCTTGTCATTATGGAAGGTAGTCTGTTGTCGATATTTTTGTTACTCCAATGGATGGTAGCCTTGTAATTATAGAAGGTAGTCTTTTGTCGAGATTTTTGTCACTACAATGGATGGTAGCCATGTCATTATGGAAGGTAGTCTATTGTCGAGATTTTTGTTACTACAATAGATTATAGCCTTTTCGTTATGGAAGATAGTCTATTGTCGAGATTTTTGTTACTATAATAGATTGTAGCCTTGTCATTATAGAAGGTAGTATGTTGTCGAGATTCTGCTTACTACAATGGATGGTATCCTTGTCATTATGGAAGGTAGTCTATTGTCGAGATTTTTGTCACTACAATGGATGGTAGCCTTGACATTATGGAAGGTGGTCTAATGTCGAGATTTTTGTTACTACAATGGATTGTAGCCTTGTCGTTATGGCAGGTAGTCTGCTATCGATATCTTTGTTTCTCCAAAGGATGGTAGCCTAGTCATTATAGAAGGTAGTCTGTTTTCGTGATTTTTGTTACTCCAATGGATGGTATCCTTGTGATTATGGAAGGTAGTATGTTGTCGATATCTTTGTTACTCCAATGGATGGTAGCCTTGTCATTATGGAAGGTAGTCTGTTGTAGAGATTTTTGTTACTCCAATGGATGGTAGCCTTGTCATTACGCAAGGTAGTGTGTTGTCGATATTTTTGTTATTCCAATAGATGGTAGCCTTGTTATTATGGAAGGTAGTCTGTTGTCGAGATTTTTGTTACTCTAAGGGATGGTAGCCTTGTCATTATGGAAGGTAGTCTATTGTCGAGATTTTGGTTACTCCAATGGATTGTAGCCTTGTCGTTATGGCAGGTAGTCTGCTATCGACATCTTTGTTACTCCAAAGGATGGTAGCCTAGTCATTATAGAAGGTAGTGTGTTTTCGAGATTTTTGTTACTCCAATGGATGGTATCCTTGTGATTATGGAAGGTAGTATGTTGTCCATATCTTTGTTACTCCAATGGACGGTATCCTTGTCATTATGGAAGGTAGTCTATTGTAGAGATTTTTGTTACTCCAATGGATGGTAGCTTTGTCATTATGCAAGGTAGTGTGTTGTCGATATTTTTGTTATTCCAATAGATGGTAGCCTTGTCATTATGGAAGGTAGTCTGTTGTCGAGATTTTTGTTACTCCAATGGATGGTAGCCTTGTCACTATGGAAGGTAGTTTGTTGTCGAGATTTTTGTTACTACATTGGATGGTAGCCTTGTCATTATGGAAGGTAGTGTGTTGTCGATATTTTTCTTATTCCAATGGATGGAAGCCTTGTCATTATGGAAGGTAGTGTGTTGTCGATATTTTTCTTATTCAAATGGATGGAAGCCTTGTCATTATGGAAGGTAGTCTATTGTCGTGAATTTTGTTACTCCAATGGATGGTATCCTTGTCATTATGGAAGGTGGTATGTTGTCGATATCTTTGTTACTCCAATGGATGGTAGCCTTGTCATTATGGAAGGTAGTCTGTTGTCGAGATTTTTGTTACTCCAATGGATGGTAGGCTTGTCATTATGGAAGGTAGTCTATTGTCGAGATTTTTGTTACTACATTGGATGGTAGCCTTGTCATTGTGGAAGGTAGTCTGTTATCGAGATTTTTGTTACTACAATGGATTGTAGCCTTGTCGTTATGGAAGGTAGTCTGTTGTTGATATCTTTGATACTCCATTGGATGGTAGCCTAGTCATTATGGAAGGTAGTCTGTTGTCGAGATTTTTGTTAATCTAAGGGATGGTAGCCTTGTCATTATGGAAGTTAGTTTATTGTCGAGATTTTTGTTATTCCATTGGATGGTAGCCTTGTCATTATAGAAGGTAGTCTGTTGTCGAGATTTTTGTTACTACAATGGATTGTATCCTTGTCGTTATGGAAGGTAGTATGTTGTCGATATCTTTCTTACTCCAATTGATGGTAGCCTAGTCATTATGGAATGTAGTATGTTGTCGAGATTTTTGTTTCTCTGTTGGATGGTAGCCTTGTCATTATGGAAGGTAGTGTGTTATCGATATTTTTGTTATTCCAATGGATGGTAGCCTTGTCATTATGGAAGGTAGTCTGTTGTCGTGATTTTTTTACTCCAATGGATGGTATCCTTGTCATTATGGAAGGTAGTATGTTGTCGATATCTTTGTTACTCTAATGGATTGTAGCCTTGTCATTATGGAAGGTAGTCTATTGTCTAGATTTTTGTTAATATAAGGGATGGTGGCCTTCTCATTATGGAAAGTAGTTTGTTGTCGAGATTTTTGTTATTCCAATGGATGGTAGCCTTGTCATTATGAAAGGTAGTCTATTGTCAATATTTTTGTTACTATAGTAGATTGTAGCCTTGTCATTATGGAAGGTAGTCTATTGTCGATATTTTTGTTACTCCAATGGATGGTAGCCTTGTAATTATAGAAGGTAGTATTTTGTCGAGATTTTTGTCACTACAATGGATGGTAGCCATGTCATTATGGAAGGTAGTCTATTGTCGAGATTTTTGTTACTACAATAGATTATAGCCTTTTCGTTATGGAAGATAGTCTATTGTCGAGATTTTTGTTACTATAATAGATTGTAGCCTTGTCATTATAGAAGGTAGTATGTTGTCGAGATTCTGCTTACTACAATGGATGGTATCCTTGTCATTATGGAAGGTAGTCTATTGTCGAGATTTTTGTCACTACAATGGATGGTAGCCTTGACATTATGGAAGGTGGTCTAATGTCGAGATTTTTGTTACTACAATGGATTGTAGCCTTGTCGTTATGGCAGGTAGTCTGCTATCGATATCTTTGTTTCTCCAAAGGATGGTAGCCTAGTCATTATAGAAGGTAGTCTGTTTTCGTGATTTTTGTTACTCCAATGGATGGTATCCTTGTGATTATGGAAGGTAGTATGTTGTCGATATCTTTGTTACTCCAATGGATGGTAGCCTTGTCATTATGGAAGGTAGTCTGTTGTAGAGTTTTTTGTTACTCCAATGGATGGTAGACTTGTCATTACGCAAGGTAGTGTGTTGTCGATATTTTTGTTATTCCAATAGATGGTAGCCTTGTTATTATGGAAGGTAGTCTGTTGTCGAGATTTTTGTTACTCTAAGGGATGGTAGCCTTGTCATTATGGAAGGTAGTCTATTGTCGAGATTTTGGTTACTACAATGGATTGTAGCCTTGTCGTTATGGCAGGTAGTCTGCTATCGACATCTTTGTTACTCCAAAGGATGGTAGCCTAGTCATTATAGAAGGTAGTGTGTTTTCGAGATTTTTGTTACTCCAATGGATGGTATCCTTGTGATTATGGAAGGTAGTATGTTGTCCATATCTTTGTTACTCCAATGGACGGTAGCCTTGTCATTATGGAAGGTAGTCTATTGTAGTGATTTTTGTTACTCCAATGGATGGTAGCCTTGTCATTATGCAAGGTAGTGTGTTGTCGATATTTTTGTTATTCCAATAGATGGTAGCCTTGTCATTATGGAAGGTAGTCTGTTGTCGAGATTTTTGTTACTCCAATGGATGGTAGCCTTGTCACTATGGAAGGTAGTTTGTTGTCGAGATTTTTGTTACTACATTGGATGGTAGCCTTGTCATTATGGAAGGTAGTGTGTTGTCGATATTTTTCTTATTCCAATGGATGGAAGCCTTGTCATTATGGAAGGTAGTGTGTTGTCGATATTTTTCTTATTCAAATGGATTGAAGCCTTGTCATTATGGAAGGTAGTCTATTGTCGTGAATTTTGTTACTCCAATGGATGGTATCCTTGTCATTATGGAAGGTGGTATGTTGTCGATATCTTTGTTACTCCAATGGATGGTAGCCTTGTCATTATGGAAGGTAGTCTGTTGTCGAGATTTTTGTTACTCCAATGGATGGTAGGCTTGTCATTATGGAAGGTAGTCTATTGTCGAGATTTTTGTTACTACATTGGATGGTAGCCTTGTCATTATGGAAGGTAGTCTGTTGTCGAGATTTTTGTTACTACAATGGATTGTAGCCTTGTCGTTATGGAAGGTAGTCTGTTGTTAATATCTTTGATACTCCATTGGATGGTAGCCTAGTCATTATGGAAGGTAGTCTGTTGTCGAGATTTTTGTTAATCTAAGGGATGGTAGCCTTGTCATTATGGAAGTTAGTTTATTGTCGAGATTTTTGTTATTCCATTGGATGGTAGCCTTGTCATTATAGAAGGTAGTCTATTGTCGAGATTTTTGTTACTACAATGGATTGTATCCTTGTCGTTATGGAAGGTAGTATGTTGTCGATATCTTTCTTACTCCAATTGATGGTAGCCTAGTCATTATGGAATGTAGTCTGTTGTCGAGATTTTTGTTTCTCCGTTGGATGGTAGCCTTGTCATTATGGAAGGTAGTGTGTTATCGATATTATTGTTATTCCAATGGATGGTAGCCTTGTCATTATGGAAGGTAGTTTGTTGTCGTGATTTTTGTTACTACATTAGATTGTAGCCTTTTCGTTATGGAAGATAGTCTGTTGTCGAGATTTTTGTTACTATAATAGATTGTAGCCTTGTCCTTATGGAAGGTAGTATGTTGTCGAGATTCTTGTTACTACAATGGATGGTAGCCTTGTCATTATGGAAGGTAGTCTATTGTCGAGATTTTTGTCACTACCATGGATGGTAGCCTTGTAATTATGGAAGGTAGTATGTTGTCGATATCTTTGTTACTCCAATGGATGGTAGCCTTGTCATTATGGAAGGTAGTCTGTTGTAGAGTTTTTTGTTACTCCAATGGATGGTAGCCTTGTCATTATGCAAGGTAGTGTGTTGTCGATATTTTTGTTATTCCAATAGATGGTAGCCTTGTTATTATGGAAGGTAGTCTGTTGTCGAGATTTTTGTTACTCTAAGGGATGGTAGCCTTGTCATTATGGAAGGTAGTCTATTGTCGAGATTTTGGTTACTACAATGGATTGTAGCCTTGTCGTTATGGCAGGTAGTCTGCTATCGATATCTTTGTTACTCCAAAGGATGGTAGCGTAGTCATTATAGAAGGTAGTCTGTTTTCGAGATTTTTGTTACTTCAATGGATAGTATCCTTGTGATTATGGAAGGTAGTATGTTGTCGATATCTTTGTTACTCCAATGGATGGTATCCTTGTCATTATGGAAGGTAGTCTGTTGTAGAGATTTTTGTTACTCCAATGGATGGTAGCCTTGTCACTATGGAAGGTAGTTTGTTGTCGAGATTTTTGTTACTACATTGGATGGTAGCCTTGTCATTATGGAAGGTAGTGTGTTGTCGATATTTTTCGTATTCCAATGGATGGAAGCCTTGTCATTATGGTAGGTAGTCTATTGTCGTGATTTTTGTTACTCCAATGGATGGTATCCTTGTCATTATGGAAGGTGGTATGTTGTCGATATCTTTGTTACTCCAATGGATGGTAGCCTTGTCATTATGGAAGGTAGTCTGTTGTCGAGATTTTCGTTACTCCAATGGATGGTAGGCTTGTCATTATGGAAGGTAGTCTATTGTCGAGATTTTGTTTACTACATTGGATGGTAGCGTTGTCATTATGGAAGTTAGTCTGTTATCGAGATTTTTGTTACTACAATGGATTGTAGCCTTGTCGTTATGGAAGGTAGTCTGTTGTTGATATCTTTGATACTCCAATGGATGGTAGCCTAGTCATTATGGAAGGTAGTTTGTTGTCGAGATTTTTGTTAATCTAAGGGATGGTAGCCTTGTAATTATGGAAGTTAGTTTATTGTCGAGATTTTTGTTATACCATTGGATGGTAGCCTTGTCATTATAGAAGGTAGTCTGTTGTCGTGATTTTTGTTACTACAATGGATTGTATCCTTGTCGTTATGGAAGGTAGTATGTTGTCGATATCTTTCTTACTCCAATTGATGGTAGCCTAGTCATTATGGAATGTAGTATGTTGTCGAGATTTTTGTTTCTCCGTTGGATGGTAGCCTTGTCATTATGGAAGGTAGTGTGTTATCGATATTTTTGTTATTCCAATGGATGGTAGCCTTGTCATTATGGAAGGTAGTCTGTTCTCGTGATTTTTTTACTCCAATGGATGGTATCCTTGTCATTATGGAAGGTAGTATGATGTTGATATCTTTGTTACTCTAATGGATTGTAGCCTTGTCATTATGGAAGGTAGTCTATTGTCTAGATTTTTGTTAATATAAGGGATGGTGGCCTTCTCATTATGGAAAGTAGTTTGTTGTCAAGATTTTTGTTATTCCAATGGATGGTAGCCTTGTCATTATGAAAGGTAGTCTATTGTCAATATTTTTGTTACTATAGTAGATTGTAGCCTTGTCATTATGGAAGGTAGTTTGTTGTCGATATTTTTGTTACTCCAATGGATGGTAGCCTTGTAATTATAGAAGGTAGCATTTTGTCGAGATTTTTGTCACTACAATGGATGGTAGCCATGTCATTATGGAAGGTAGTCTATTGTCGAGATTTTTGTTACTACAATAGATTGTAGCCTTTTCGTTATGGAAGATAGTCTGTTGTTGAGATTTTTGTTACTATAATAGATTGTAGCCTTGTCATTATAGAAGGTAGTATGTTATCGAGATTCTGGTAACTATAATGGATGGTATCCTTGTCATTATGGAAGGTAGTCTATTGTCGAGATTTTTGTCACTACAATGGATGGTAGCCTTGACATTATGGAAGGTGGTCTAATGTCGAGATTTTTGTTACTACAATGGAATGTAGCCTTGTCGTTATGGCAGGTAGTCTGCTATCGATATCTTTGTTACTCCGAAGGATGGTAGCCTAGTCATTATAGAAGGTAGTCTGTTTTCGTGATTTTTGTTACTCCAATGGATGGTATCCTTGTGATTATGGAAGGTAGTATGTTGTCGATATCTTTGTTACTCCAATGAATGGTAGCCTTGTCATTATGGAAGGTAGTCTGTTGTAGAGATTTTCGTTACTCCAATGGATGGTAGCCTTGTCATTACGCAAGGTAGTGTGTTGTCGATATTTTTGTTATTCCAATAGATGGTAGCCTTGTTATTATGGAAGGTAGTCTGTTGTCGAGATTTTTGTTACTCTAAGGGATGGTAGCCTTGTCATTATGGAAGGTAGTCTATTGTCGAGATTTTGGTTACTACAATGGATTGTAGCCTTGTCGTTATGGCAGGTAGTCTGCTATCGATATCTTTGTTACTCCAAAGGATGGTAGCCTAGTCATTATAGAATGTAGTGTGTTTTCGAGATTTTTGTTACTCCAATGGATGGTATCCTTGTGATTATGGAAGGTAGTATGTTGTCCATATCTTTGTTACTCCAATGGACGGTATCCTTGTCATTATGGAAGGTAGTCTATTGTAGAGATTTTTGTTACTCCAATGGATGGTAGCCTTGTCATTATGCAAGGTAGTGTGTTGTCGATATTTTTGTTATTCCAATAGATGGTAGCCTTGTCATTTTGGAAGGTAGTCTGTTGTCGAGATTTTTGTTACTCCAATGGATGGTAGCCTTGTCACTATGGAAGGTAGTTTGTTGTCGAGATTTTTGTTACTACATTGGATGGTAGCCTTGTCATTATGGAAGGTAGTGTGTTGTCGATATTTTTCTTATTCCAATGGATGGAAGCCTTGTCATTATGGAAGGTAGTGTGTTGTCGATATTTTTCTTATTCAAATGGATGGAAGCCTTGTCATTATGGAAGGTAGTCTATTGTCGTGAATTTTGTTACTCCAATGGATGGTATCCTTGTCATTATGGAAGGTGGTATGTTGTCGATATCTTTGTTACTCCAATGGATGGTAGCCTTGTCATTATGGAAGGTAGTCTGTTGTCGAGATTTTTGTTACTCCAATGGATGGTAGGCTTGTCATTATGGAAGGTAGTCTATTGTCGAGATTTTTGTTACTACATTGGATGGTAGCCTTGTCATTATGGAAGGTAGTCTGTTGTCGAGATTTTTGTTACTACAATGGATTGTAGCCTTGTCGTTATGGAAGGTAGTCTGTTGTTAATATCTTTGATACTCCATTGGATGGTAGCCTAGTCATTATGGAAGGTAGTCTGTTGTCGAGATTTTTGTTAATCTAAGGGATGGTAGCCTTGTCATTATGGAAGTTAGTTTATTGTCGAGATTTTTGTTATTCCATTGGATGGTAGCCTTGTCATTATAGAAGGTAGTCTATTGTCGAGATTTTTGTTACTACAATGGATTGTATCCTTGTCGTTATGGAAGGTAGTATGTTGTCGATATCTTTCTTACTCCAATTGATGGTAGCCTAGTCATTATGGAATGTAGTCTGTTGTCGAGATTTTTGTTTCTCCGTTGGATGGTAGCCTTGTCATTATGGAAGGTAGTGTGTTATCGATATTATTGTTATTCCAATGGATGGTAGCCTTGTCATTATGGAAGGTAGTTTGTTGTCGTGATTTTTGTTACTACATTAGATTGTAGCCTTTTCGTTATGGAAGATAGTCTGTTGTTGAGATTTTTGTTACTATAATAGATTGTAGCCTTGTCATTATGGAAGGTAGTATGTTGTCGAGATTCTTGTTACTACAATGGATGGTAGCCTTGTCATTATGGAAGGTAGTCTATTGTCGAGATTTTTGTCACTACCATGGATGGTAGCCTTGTAATTATGGAAGGTAGTATGTTGTCGATATCTTTGTTACTCCAATGGATGGTAGCCTTGTCATTATGGAAGGTAGTCTGTTGTAGAGTTTTTTGTTACTCCAATGGATGGTAGCCTTGTCATTATGCAAGGTAGTGTGTTGTCGATATTTTTGTTATTCCAATAGATGGTAGCCTTGTTATTATGGAAGGTAGTCTGTTGTCGAGATTTTTGTTACTCTAAGGGATGGTAGCCTTGTCATTATGGAAGGTAGTCTATTGTCGAGATTTTGGTTACTACAATGGATTGTAGCCTTGTCGTTATGGCAGGTAGTCTGCTATCGATATCTTTGTTACTCCAAAGGATGGTAGCGTAGTCATTATAGAAGGTAGTCTGTTTTCGAGATTTTTGTTACTTCAATGGATAGTATCCTTGTGATTATGGAAGGTAGTATGTTGTCGATATCTTTGTTACTCCAATGGATGGTATCCTTGTCATTATGGAAGGTAGTCTGTTGTAGAGATTTTTGTTACTCCAATGGATGGTAGCCTTGTCATTATTCAAGGTAGTGTGTTGTCGATATTTTTGTTATTCCAATAGATGGTAGCCTTGTCATTATGGAAGGTAGTCTGTTGTCGAGATTTTTGTTACTCCAATGGATGGTAGCCTTGTCACTATGGAAGGTAGTTTGTTGTCGAGATTTTTGTTACTACATTGGATGGTAGCCTTGTCATTATGGAAGGTAGTGTGTTGTCGATATTTTTCGTATTCCAATGGATGGAAGCCTTGTCATTATGGTAGGTAGTCTATTGTCGTGATTTTTGTTACTCCAATGGATGGTATCCTTGTCATTATGGAAGGTGGTATGTTGTCGATATCTTTGTTACTCCAATGGATGGTATCCTTGTCATTATGGAAGGTAGTTTGTTGTCGAGATTTTTGTTACTCCAATGGATGGTAGGCTTGTCATTATGGAAGGTAGTCTATTGTCGAGATTTTTGTTAATACATTGGATGGTAGCCTTGTCATTATGGAAGGTAGTCTGTTGTCGAGATTTTTGTTACTACAATGGATTGTAGCCTTGTCGTTATGGAAGGTAGTCTGTTGTTGATATCTTTGATACTCCATTGGATGGTAGCCTAGTCATTAGGAAGGTAGTCTGTTGTCGAGATTTTTGTTAATCTAAGGGATGGTAGCCTTGTCATTATGGAAGTTAGTTTATTGTCGAGATTTTTGTTATTCCATTGGATGGTAGCCTTGTCATTATAGAAGGTAGTCTGTTGTCGAGATTTTTGTTACTACAATGGATTGTATCCTTGTCGTTATGGAAGGTAGTATGTTGTCGATATCTTTCTTACTCCAATTGATGGTAGCCTAGTCATTATGGAATGTATTCTGTTGTCGAGATTTTTGTTTCTCCGTTGGATGGTAGCCTTGTCATTATAGAAGGTAGTGTGTTATCGATATTTTTGTTATTCCAATGGATGGTAGCCTTGTCATTATGGAAGGTAGTCTGTTGTCGTGATTTTTAAACTCCAATGGATGGTATCCTTGTCATTATGGAAGGTAGTATGTTGTCGATATCTTTGTTACTCTAATGGATTGTAGCCTTGTCATTATGGATGGTAGTCTATTGTCTAGATTTTTGTTAATATAAGGGATGGTGGCCTTCTCATTATGGAAAGTAGTTTGTTGTCGAGATTTTTGTTATTCCAATGGATGGTAGCCTTGTCATTATGAAAGGTAGTCTATTGTCAATATTTTTGTTACTATAGTAGATTGTAGCCTTGTCATTATGGAAGGTAGTCTGTTGTCGATATTTTTGTTACTCCAATGGATGGTAGCCTTGTAATTATAGAAGGTATTATTTTGTCGAGATTTTTGTCACTACAATGGATGGTAGCCATGTCATTATAGAAGGTAGTCTGTTGTCGAGATTTTTGTTACTACAATAGATTGTAGCCTTTTCGTTATGGAAGATAGTCTGTTGTCGAGATTTTTGTTACTATAATAGATTGTAGCCTTGTCATTATAGAAGGTAGTATGTTGTCGAGATTCTGGTTACTACAATGGATGGTATCCTTGTCATTATGGAAGGTAGTCTATTGTCGAGATTTTTGTCACTACAATGGATGGTAGCCTTGACATTATGGAAGGTGGTCTAATGTCGAGATTTTTGTTACTACAATGGATTGTAGCCTTGTCGTTATGGCAGGTAGTCTGCTATCGATATCTTTGTTACTCCGAAGGATGGTAGCCTAGTCATTATAGAAGGTAGTCTGTTTTCGTGATTTTTGTTACTCCAATGGATGGTATCCTTGTGATTATGGAAGGTAGTATGTTGTCGATATCCTTGTTACTCCAATGGATGGTAGCCTTGTCATTATGCAAGGTAGTGTGTTGTCGATATTTTTGTTATTCAAATAGATGGTAGCCTTGTTATTATGGAAGGTAGTATGTTGTCGAGATTTTTGTTACTCTAAGGGATGGTAGCCTTGTCATTATGGAAGGTAGTCTATTGTCAAGATTTTGGTTACTACAATGGATTGTAGCCTTGTCGTTATGGCAGGTAGTCTGCTATCGATATCTTTGTTACTCTAAAGGATGGTAGCCTAGTCATTATAGAAGGTAGTGTGTTTTCGAGATTTTTGTTACTCCAATGGATGGTATCCTTGTGATTATGGAAGGTAGTATGTTGTCCATATCTTTGTAACTCCAATGGACGGTATCCTTGTCATTATGGAAGGTAGTCTATTGTAGAGATTTTTGTTACTCCAATGGATGGTAGCCTTGTCATTATGCAAGGTAGTGTGTTGTCGATATTTTTGTTATTCCAATAGATGGTAGCCTTGTCATTATGGAAGGTAGTCTGTTGTCGAAATTTTTGTTACTCCAATGGATGGTAGCCTTGTCACTATGGAAGGTAGTTTGTTGTCGAGATTTTTGTTACTACATTGGATGGTAGCCTTGTCATTATGGAAGGTAGTGTGTTGTCGATATTTTTCTTATTCCAATGGATGGAAGCCTTGTCATTATGGAAGGTAGTGTGTTGTCGATATTTTTCTTCTTCAAATGGATGGAAGCCTTGTCATTATGGAAGGTAGTCTATTGTCGTGAATTTTGTTACTCCAATGGATGGTATCCTTGTCATTATGGAAGGTGGTATGTTGTCGATATCTTTGTTACTCCAATGGATGGTAGCCTTGTCATTATGGAAGGTAGTCTGTTGTCGAGATTTTTGTTACTCCAATGGATGGTAAGCTTGTCATTATGGAAGGTAGTCTATTGTCGAGATTTTTGTTACTACATTGGATGGTAGCCTTGTCATTATGGAAGGTAGTCTGTTGTCGAGATTTTTGTTAATCTAAGGGATGGTATCCTTGTCTTTATGGAATTTAGTTTATGGTCGAGATTTTTGTTATTCCATTGGATGGTAGCCTTGTCATTATAGAAGGTAGTCTGTTCTCGAGATTTTTGTTACTACAATGGATTGTATCCTTGTCGTTATGGAAGGTAGTATGTTGTCGATATCTTTCTTACTCCAATTGATGGTAGCCTAGTCATTATGGAATGTAGTCTGTTGTCGAGATTTTTGTTTCTCCGTTGGATGGTAGCCTTGTCATTATGGAAGGTTGTGTGTTATCGATATTTTTGTTATTCCAATGGATGGTAGCCTTGTCATTATGGAAGGTAGTCTGTTGTCGTGATTTTTTTACTCCAATGGATGGTATCCTTGTCATTAGGGAAGGTAGTATGTTGTCGATATCTTTGTTACTCCAATGGATGGTAGCCTTGTAATTATGGAAGGTAATCTATTGTCTAGATTTATGTTACTATAAGGGATGGTGGCCTTGTCATTATGGAAAGTAGTTTGTTGTCGAGATTTTTGTTATTCCAATGGATGGTAGCCTTGTCATTATGAAAGGTAGTCTATTGTCAATATTTTTGTTACTACAATGGATGGTAGCCTTGTCATTATAGAAGGTAGTATTTTGTCGAGATTTTTGTAACTACAATGGATGGTAGCCATGTCATTATGGAAGGTAGTCTGTTGTCGAGATTTTTGTTACTACAATAGATTGTAGCCTTGTCATTATGGAAGGTAGTCTGTTGTCGATATTTTTGTTACTCCAATGGATGGTAGCCTTGTCATTATAGAAGGTAGTATTTTGTCGAGATTTTTGTAACTACAATGGATGGTAGCCATGTCATTATGGAAGGTAGTCTGTTGTCGAGATTTTTGTTACTACAATAGATTGTAGCCTTTTCGTTATGGAAGATAGTCTGTTGTCGAGATTTTTGTTACTATAATAGATTCTAGCCTTGTCATTATGGAAGGTAGTATGTTGTCGAGATTCTTGTTACTACAATGGATAGTAGCCTTGTCATTATGGAAGGTAGTCTATTGTCGAGATTTTTGTCACTACAATGGATGGTAGCCTTGTCATTATGGAAGGTGGTCTAGTGTCGAGATTTTTGCTACTACAATGGATTGTAGCCTTGTCGTTATGGCAGGTAGTCTGCTATCAATATCTTTGTTACTCCGAAGGATGGTAGCCTAGTCATTATAGAAGGTAGTCTATTTTCGAAATTTTTGTTACTCCAATGGATGGTATCCTTGTGATTATGGAAGGTAGTATGTTGTCGATATCTTTGTTACTCCAATGGATTGTAGCCTTGTCATTATGGAAGATAGTCTGTTGTAGAGATTTTTGTTACTCCAATGGATGGTAGCCTTGTCATTATGCAAGGTAGTGTGTTGTCGATATTTTTGTTACTACAATGGATTGTATCCTTGTCGTTATGGAAGGTAGTATGTTGTCGATATTTTTGTTACTCTAAGGGATGGTAGCCTTGTCATTATGGAAGGTAGTCTATTGTCGAGATTTTTGTTACTCCAATGGATGGTAGCCTTCTCACTATGGAAGGTAGTTTGTTGTTGATATTTTTGTTACTACATTGGATGGTAGCCTTGTCATTATGGAAGGTAGTCTGTTGTCTTGATATTTGTTACTACAATGGATTGTAGCCTTGTCTTTATGGAAGGTAGTCTGTTGTGGATATCTTTTATACTCCAATGGATGGTAGCCTAGTCATTATGGAAGGTAGTCTGTTATCGAGATTTTTGTTACTCTAAGGGATGGTAGCCTTTTAATTATGGAACATAGTCTATTGTCGAGATTTTTGTTACTACAATGGATTGTAGCCTTGTCGTTATGGCAGGTAGTCTGCTACGATATCTTTGTTACTCCAAAGGATGGTAGCCTAGTCATTATAGAAGGTAGTCTGTTTTCGAGATTTTTGTTACTCCAATGGATGGTATCCTTGTGATTATGGAAGGTAGTATGTTATCGATATCTTTGTTACTCCAATGGATGGTAGCCTTGTCATTATGTAAGGTAGTCTGTTGTCAAGATTTTTGTTACTACATTGGATGGTAGCCTTGTCATTATGGAAGGTAGTCTGTTGTCGTGATTTTTGTTAATACAATGGCTTATAGCCTTCTTTTTATGGAAGGTATTCTGTTGTCGATATCTTTGTTACTCCAATGGATGGTAGCCTAGTCACTATGGAAAGTAGTCTGTTGTCGAGATTTTTGTTACTACATTGGATTGTAGCCTTGTCATTATGGAAGGTAGTTTGTTGTCTTGATTTTTGTTAATACAATGGATTATAGCCTTGTCTTTATGGAAGGTAGTCTGTTATTGATATCTTTGTTACTCCAATGGATGGTAGCCTAGTCATTATGGAAGGTAGTCTGTTGTCGAGATTTTTGGTACTATAAGGGATGGTAGCCTTGTCATTATGGAAGGTAGTCTATTGTTAAGATTTTTATTACTACAATGGATTGTAGCCTTGTCGTTATGGCAGGTAGTCTACTATCGATATCTTTGTTACTCCAAAGGATGGTAGCCTAGTCATTATAGAAGGTAGTCTATTTTCGAGATTTTTGTTACTCCAATGGATGGTATCCTTGTGATTATGGAAGGTAGTATGTTGTCGATATCTTTGTTACTCCAATGGATGGTAGCCTTGTCATTATGTAAGGTAGTCTGTTGTCGAGATTTTTGTTACCACATTGGATGGTAGCCTTGTCATTATGGAAGGTAGTCTGTTGTCGTGATTTTTGTTAATACAATGGCTTATAGCCTTCTCTTTATGGAAGGTAGTCTGTTGTCGATATCTTTGTTACTCCAATGGATGGTAGCCTAGTCACTATGGAAGGTAGTATGTTGTCGAGATTTTTGTTACTACATTGGATTATAGCCTTGTCATTATGGAAGGTAGTTTGTTGTCGTGATTTTTGTTAATACAATGGATTATAGCCTTGTCTTTATGGAAGGTAGTCTGTTATTGATATCTTTGTTACTCCAATGGATGGGAGCCTAGTCATTATGGAAGGTAGTCTGTTGTCGAGATTTTTGCTACTATAAGGGATGGTAGCCTTGTCATTATGGAAGGTAGTCTATTGTCGAGATTTTTATTACTACAATGGATTGTAGCCTTGTCGTTATGGCAGGTAGTCTGCTATCGATATCGTTGTTACTCCAAAGGATGGTAGCCTAGTCATTATAGAAGGTAGTCTATTTTCGAGATTTTTGTTACTCCAATGGATGGTATCCTTGTGATTATGGAACGTAGTATGTTGTCGATATCTTTGTTACTCCAATGGATGGTAGCCTTGTCATTATGTAAGGTAGTTCGTTGTCGAAATTTTTGTTACTACATTGGATGGTAGCCTTGTCATTATGGAAGGTAGTTTGTTGTCATGATTTTTGTTAATACAATGGATTATAGCCTTGTCTTTATGGAAGGTAGTCTGTTGTCAATATCTTTGTTACTCCAATGGATGGTAGCATAGTCATTATGGAAGGTAGTATGTTGTTGAGTATTTTGTTATTCTAACGGATGATAGCCTTGTCATTATGGAAGGTAGTCTATTGTCGAGATTTTTATAACTACAATGGATTGTAGCCTTGTCGTTATGGCAGGTAGTCTGCTATCGATATCTTTGTTACTCCAAAGGATGGTAGCCTAGTCATTATAGAAGGTAGTCTGTTATCGAGATTTTTGTTACTCCAATGGATGGTATCCTTGTGATTATGGAAGGTAGTATGTTGTCGATATCTTTGTTACTCCAATGGATGGTAGCCTTGTCATTATGTAAGGTAGTCTGTTGTAGAGATTTTTGTTACTCCAATGGATGGTAGCCTTGTCATTATGCAAGGTAGTTTGTTGTCGTGATTTTTGTTACTACAATGGATTGTAGCCTTGTCTTTATGGAAGGTAGTCTGTTGTCAAGATTTTTTTATTCCATTTGATGGTAGCCTTGTCATTATAGAAGGTAGTCTGTTGTCGAGATTTTTGTTACTATAATGGATTGTATCCTTGTCGTTATGGAAGGTAGAATGTTGTAGATATCTTTGTTACTCCAATGGATGGTAGCCTTGTCATTATGGAAGGTAGTCTGTTATGGAGATTTTTGTTACTCCAATGGATGGTAGCCTTGTCATTATGCAAGGTAGTGTGTTGTCGAGATTTTTGTTACTATAAGGGATGGTAGCCTTGTCATTATGGAAGGTAGTCTATTGTCGAGATTTTTATTACTACAATGGATTGTAGCCTTGTCGTTATGGCAGGTAGTCTGCTATCGATATCGTTGTTACTCCAAAGGATGGTAGCCTAGTCATTATAGAAGGTAGTCTATTTTCGAGATTTTTGTTACTCCAATGGATGGTATCCTTGTGATTATGGAAGGTAGTATGTTGTCGATATCTTTGTTACTCCAATGGATGGTAGCCTTGTCATTATGTAAGGTAGTTTGTTGTCGAAATTTTTGTTACTACATTGGATGGTAGCCTTGTCATTATGGAAGGTAGTTTGTTGTCATGATTTTTGTTATTACAATGGATTATAGCCTTGTCTTTATGGAAGGTAGTCTGTTGTCGATATCTTTGTTACTCCAATGGATGGTAGCATAGTCATTATGGAAGGTAGTATGTTGTCGAGTTTTTTGTTATTCTAACGGATGATAGCCTTGTCATTATGGAAGGTAGTCTATTGTCCAGATTTTTATAACTACAATGGATTGTAGCCTTGTCGTTATGGCAGGTAGTCTGCTATCGATATCTTGGTTACTCCAAAGGATGGTAGCCTAGTCATTATAGAAGGTAGTCTGTTATCGAGATTTTTGTTACTCCAATGGATGGTATCCTAGTGATTATGGAAGGTAGTATGTTGTCGATATCTTTGTTACTCCAATGGATGGTAGCCTTGTCATTATGTAAGGTAGTCTGTTGTAGAGATTTTTGTTACTACATTGGATGGTAGTCTTGTCATTATGGAAGGTAGTGTGTTGTTGATATTTTTCTTATTCCAATGGATGGAAGCCTTTTCATTATGGAAGGTAGTGTGTTATCGATTTTTTTCTTATTCCAATGGATGGAAGCCTTGTCATTATGGAAGGTAGTCTATTGTCGTGATTTTTGTTACTCCAATGTATGGTATCCTTGTCATTATGGAAGGTGGTATGTTGTTGATATCTTTGTTACTCCAATGGATGGTAGTCTTGTCATTATTGAAGGTAGTCTGTTGTCGAGATTTTTGTTACTCCAATGGATGGTAGGCTGGTCGTTATGGAAGGTAGTCTGTTGTCGAGATTTTTGTTACTACATTGGATGGTAGCCTTGTCATTATGGAAGGTAGTCTATTGTCGAGATTTTTGTTACTACAATGGATTATAGCCTTATCGTTATGGAAGGTAGTCTGTTGTTGATATCTTTTGTTAATCCAATGGATGGTAGCCTAGTCATTATAGAAGGTAGTCTGTTGTCGAGATTTTTGTAAATCTTAGGGATGGTAGCCTTGTCATTATGGAACTTAGTTTATTGTCGAAATTTTTGTTATTCCATTGGATGGTAGCCTTGTCATTATAGAAGGTAGTCTGTTGTCGAGATTTTTGTTACTATAATGGATTGTATCCTTGTCGTTATGGAAGGTAGTATGTTGTCGATATCTTTCTTACTCCAATGGATGGTAGCCTAGTCATTATGGAATATAGTCTGTTGTCGAGATTTTTGTTTCTCCGTTGGATGGTAGCCTTGTCATTATGGAAGGTTGTCTGTTGTCGTGATTTTTTTACTCCAATGGATGGTATCCTTGTCATTATGAAAGGTAGTATGTTGTCGATATCTTTGTTACTCCAATGGATGGTAGCCTTGTCATTATGGAAGGTAGTCTATTGTCTAGATTTTTGTTACTATAAGGGATGGTGGCCTTGTCTTTATGGAAAGTAGTTTGTTGTCGAGATTTTTGTTATTCCAATGGATGGTAGCCTTGTCATTATGAAAGGTAGTCTATTGTCAATATTTTTGTTACTATAATAGATTGTAGCCTTGTCATTATGGAAGGTAGTCTATTGTCGATATTTTTGTTACTCCAATGGATAGTAGCCTTGTCATTATAGAAGGTAGTATTTTGTCGAGATTTTTGTCACTACAATGGATGGTAGCCATCTCATTATTGAAGGTAGTTTGTTGTCGAGATTTTTGTTATTACAATAGATTGTAGCCATTTCGTTATGGAAGATAGTCTGTTGTCGAGATTTTTGTTACTATAATAGATTGTAGCCTTGTCATTATGGAAGGTAGTATGTTGTCGAGATTCTTGTTACTACAATGGATGGTAGCCTTGTCAATATGGAAGGTAGTCTATTGTCCAGATTTTTGTCACTACAATGGATGGTAGCCTTGTCATTATGGAAGGTGGTCTAATGTCGAGATTTTTGTTACTACAATGGATTGTAGCCTTGTCGTTATGGCAGGTAGTCTGCTATCGATATCCTTGTTACTCCGAAGGATGGTAGCCTAGTCATTATAGAAGGTAGTCTGTTTTCGAGATTTTTGTTACTCCAATGGATGGTATCCTTGTGATTATGGAAGGTAGTATGTTGTCGATATCTTTGTTACTCCAATGGATGGTAGCCTTGTCATTAATGAAGGTGGTCTGTTGTAGAGATTTTTGTTACTCCAATGGATGGTAGCCTTGTCATTATGCAAGGTAGTGTGTTGTCGATATTTTTTTATTCCAATAGATGGTAGCCTTGTCATTATGGAAGGTAGTCTGTTGTCGAGATTTTTGTTACTCCAATGGATGGTAGCCTTGTCACTATGGAAGGTAGTCTGTTGTCGAGATTTTTGTTACTACATTGGATGGTAGCCTTTTCGTTATGGCAGGTAGTCTGCTATCGATATCTTTGTTACTCCAAAGGATGGAAGCCTTGTCATTATGGAAGGTAGTCTGTTGTCGAGATTTTTTTTACTCCAATGGATGGAAGCCTTGTCATTATGGAAGGTAGTCTGTTGTCGTGATTTTTGTTACTACAATGGATTGTAGCCTTGTCTTTATGGAAGGTAGTCTGTTGTCGAGATTTTTTTTATTACATTGGATGGTAGCCTTGTCATTATAGAAGGTAGTCTGTTTTCAAGATTTTTGTTACTCCAATGGATGGTATCCTTGTGATTATGGAAGGTAGTATGTTGTCGATATCTTTGTTACTCCAATGGATGGTATCCTTGTCATTATGGAAGGTAGTCTGTTGTAGAGATTTTTGTTACTCTAATGGATGGTAGCCTTGTCATTATGCAAGGTAGCGTGTTGTCGATATTTTTGTTATTCCAATAGATGGTAGCCTTGTCATTATTGAAGGTAGTCTGTTGTCGAGATTTTTGTTACTTCAATGGATGGTAGCCTTGTCACTATGGAAGGTAGTCTGTTGTCGAGATTTTTGTTACTACATTGGATGGTAGCCTTGTCATTATGGAAGGTAGTCTATTGTCTTTATTTTTGTTACTACAATGGATTGTAGCCTTGTCGTTATGGCAGGTAGTCTGCTATGATAACTTTGTTACTCCAAAGGATGGTAGCCTAGTCATTATAGAAGGTAGTCTATTTTCGAGATTTTTGTTACTCCAATGGATGGTATCCTTGTGATTATGGAAGGTAGTATGTAGTCGATATCTTTGTTACTCCAATGGATGGTAGCCTTGTCATTATGGAAGGTAGTCTGTTGTAGAGATTTTTGTTACTCCAATGGATGGTAGCCTTGTCATTATACAAGGTAGTGTGTTGTCGATATTTTTTTATTCCAATAGATTGTAGCCTTGTCATTTTGGAAGGTAGTCTGTGGTCGAGATTTTTGTTACTCCGATGGATGGTAGCCTTGTCACTATGGAAGGTAGTCTGTTGTCGAGATTTTTGTTACTCCAATGGATGGTAGCCTTGTCATTATGCAAGGTAGTGTGTTGTCGATATTTTTGTCATTCCAATAGATGGTAGCCTTATCATTATTGAAGGTAGTCTGTTGTCGAGATTTTTGTTACTCCAATGGATGGTAGCCTTGTCACTATGGAAGGTAGTCTGTTGTCGAAATTTTTGTTACTACATTGGATGGTAGCCTTGTCATTATGGAAGGAAGTTTGTTGTCTTGATTTTTGTTACTACAATGTATTCTAGCCTTGTCTTTATGGAAGGTAGTCTGTTGTGGATATGTTTGTTACTCCAATGGATCGTAGCCTAGTCATTATGGAAGGTAGTCTGTTGTCGAGATTTTTGTTACTCTAAGGGATGGTAGCCTTGTCATTATGGAAGGTAGTTTATTGTCGAGATTTTTGTTACTACAATGGATTGTAGCCTTGTCGTTATGGCAGGTAGTCTGCTACGATATCTTTGTTACTCCAAAGGATGGTAGCCTAGTCATTATAGAAGGTAGTCTGTTTTCGAGATTTTTGTTACTCCAATGGATGGTATCCTTGTGATTATGGAAGGTAGTATGTTGTCGATATCTTTGTTACTCCAATGGATGGTAGCCTTGTCATTATGGAAGGTAGTCTGTTGTAGAGATTTTTGTTACTCCAATGGATGGTAGCCTTGTCATTATACAAGGTAGTGTGTTTTCGATATTTTTTTATTCCAATAGATGGTAGCCTTGTCATTATGGAAGGTAGTCTGTTGTCGAGATTTTTGTTACTCCAATGGATGGTAGCCTTGTCACTATGGAAGGTAGTGTGTTGTCGATATTTTTCTTATTCCAATGGATGGAAGCCTTGTCATTATGGAAGGTAGTCTGTTGTCGAGATTTTTGTTACTACATTGGATGGTAGCCTTGTCGTTATGGAAGGTAGTGTGTTGTCGATATTTTTCTTATTCCAATGGATGGAAGCCTTGTCATTATGGAAGGTAGTCTGTTGTAGAGATTTTTGTTACTCCAATGGATGGTAGCCTTGTCATTATTCAAGGTAGTGTGTTGTCGATATTTTTTTATTCCAATACATGGTAGCCTAGTCATTATGGAAGGTAGTCTGTTGTCGAGATTTTTGTTAATCCAATGGATGGTAGCCTTGTCACTATGGAAGGTAGTCTATTGTCGAGATTTTTGTTACTACATTGGATGGTAGCCTTGTCATTATGGAAGGTAGTGTGTTATCGATATTTTTCTTATTCCAATGGATGGAAGCCTTGTCATTATGGAACGTAGTCTGTTGTCGAGATTTTTGTTACTCCAATGGATGGAAGCCTTGTCATTATGGAAGGTAGTTTGTTGTCGTGATTTTTGTTACTACAATGGATTCTAGCCTTGTCTTTATGGAAGGTAGTTTGTTGTGGATATGTTTGTTACTCCAATGGATAGTAGCCTAGTCATTATGGAAGGTAGTCTGTTGTCGAGATTTTTGTTACTCTAAGGGATGGTAGCCTTGTCATTATGGAAGGTAGTCTATTGTCGAGATTTTTGTTACTACAATGGATTGTAGCCTTGTAGTTGTGGCAGGTAGTCTGCTACGATATCTTTGTTACTCCAAAGGATGGTAGCCTAGTCATTATAGAAGGTAGTCTGTTTTCGAGATTTTTGTTACTCCAATGGATGGTATCCTAGTGATTATGGAAGGTAGTATGTTGTCGATATCTTTGTTACTCCAATGGATGGTAGCCTTGTCATTATGGAAGGTAGTCTGTTGTAGAGATTTTTGTTACTCCAATGGATGGTAGCCTTGTCATTATGCAAGGTAGTGTGTTTTCGATATTTTTTTATTCCAATAGATGGTAGCCTTGTCATTATGGAAGGTAGTCTGTTGTCGAGATTTTTGTTACTCCAATGGATGGTAGCCTTGTCACTATGGAAGGTAGTGTGTTGTCGATATTTTTCTTATTCCAATGGATGGAAGCCTTGTCATTATGGAAGGTAGTCTGTTGTCGAGATTTTTGTTACTACATTGGATGGTAGCCTTGTCGTTATGGAAGGTAGTGTGTTGTCGATATTTTTCTTATTCCAATGGATGGAAGCCTTGTCATTATGGAAGGTAGTCTGTTGTAGAGATTTTTGTTACTCCAATGGATGTTAGCCTTGTCATTATTCAAGGTAGTGTGTTGTCGATATTTTTTTATTCCAATACATGGTAGCCTAGTCATTATGGAAGGTAGTCTGTTGTCGAGATTTTTGTTAATCCAATGGATGGTAGCCTTGTCACTATGGAAGGTAGTCTATTGTCGAGATTTTTGTTACTACATTGGATGGTAGCCTTGTCATTATGGAAGGTAGTGTGTTATCGATATTTTTCTTATTCCAGTGGATGGAAGCCTTGTCATTATGGAACATGGTCTGTTGTCGAGATTTTTGTTACTCCAATGGATGGAAGCCTTGTCATTATGGAAGGTAGTTTGTTGTCGTGATTTTTGTTACTACAATGGATTCTAGCCTTGTCTTTATGGAAGGTAGTCTGTTGTGGATATGTTTGTTACTCCAATGGATAGTAGCCTAGTCATTATGGAAGGTAGTCTGTTGTCGAGATTTTTGTTACTCTAAGGGATGGTAGCCTTGTCATTATGGAAGGTAGTCTATTGTCGAGATTTTTGTTACTACAATGGATTGTAGCCTTGTCGTTGTGGCAGGTAGTCTGCTACGATATCTTTGTTACTCCAAAGGATGGTAGCCTAGTCATTATAGAAGGTAGTCTGTTTTCGAGATTTTTGTTACTCCAATGGATGGTATCCTAGTGATTATGGAAGGTAGTATGTTGTCGATATCTTTGTTACTCCAATGGATGGTAGCCTTGTCATTATGGAAGGTAGTCTGTTGTAGAGATTTTTGTTACTCCAATGGACGGTAGCCTTGTCATTATGCAAGGTAGTGTGTTTTCGATATTTTTTTATTCCAATAGATGGTAGCCTTGTCATTATGGAAGGTAGTCTGTTGTCGAGATTTTTGTTACTCCAATGGATGGTAGCCTTGTCACTATGGAAGGTAGTGTGTTGTTGATATTTTTCTTATTCCAATGGATGGAAGCCTTGTCATTATGGAAGGTAGTCTGTTGTCGAGATTTTTGTTACTACATTGGATGGTAGCCTTGTCATTATGGAAGGTAGTGTGTTGTCGATATTTTTCTTATTCCAATGGATGGAAGCCTTGTCATTATGGAAGGTAGTCTGTTGTAGAGATTTTTGTTACTCCAATGGATGGTAGCCTTGTCATTATTCAAGGTAGTGTGTTGTCAATATTTTTTTATTCCAATAGATGGTAGCCTAGTCATTATGGAAGGTAGTCTGTTGTCGAGATTTTTGTTAATCCAATGGATGGTAGCCTTGTCACTATGGAAGGTAGTCTATTGTCGAGATTTTTGTTACTACCTTGGATGGTAGCCTTGTCATTATGAAAGGTAGTGTGTTATCGATATTTTTCTTATTCCAATGGATGGAAGCCTTGTCATTATGGAAGGTAGTCTGTTGTCGAGATTTTTGTTACTCCAATGGATGGAAGCCTTGTCATTATGGAAGGTAGTTTGTTGTCGTGATTTTTGTTACTACAATGGATTGTAGCCTTGTCTTTAGGGAAGGTAGTCTGTTGTCAAGATTTTTTTATTCCATTGGATGGTAGCCTTGTCATTATAGAAGGTAGTCTGTTGTCGAGATTTTTGTTACTACAATGGATTGTATCCTTGTCGTTATGGAAGGTAGAATGTTGTCGATATCTTTGTTACTCCAATGGATGGTAGCCTTGTCATTATGGAAGGTAATCTGTTATAGAGATTTTTGTTACTCCAATGGATGGTAGCCTTGTGATTATGCAAGGTAGTGTGTTGTCGATATTTTTGTTATTCCAATAGATGGTAGCCTTGTTATTATGGAAGGTAGTCTGTTGTCGAGATATTTGTTACTCTAAGGGATGGTAGCCTTGTCATTATGGAAGGTAGTCTATTGTCGAGATTTTTGTTACTACAATGGATTGTAGCCTTGTCGTTATGGCAGGTAGTCTGCTATCGATATCTTTGTTACTCCAAAGGATGGTAGCCTAGTCATTATAGAAGGTAGTCTGTTTTCAAGATTTTTGTTACTCCAATGGATGGTATCCTTGTGATTATGGAAGGTAGTATGTTGTCGATATCTTTGTTACTCCAATGGATGGTATACTTGTCATTATGGAAGGTAGTCTGTTGTAGAGATTTTTGTTACTCCAATGGATGGTAGCCTTGTCATTATGCAAGGTAGTGTGTTGTCGATATTTTTGTTATTCCAATAGATGGTAGCCTTGCCATTATTGAAGGTAGTCTGTTGTTGAGATTTTTGTTACTCCAATGGATGGTAGCCTTGTCACTATGGAAGGTAGTCTGTTGTCGAGATTTTTATTACTGCATTGGATGGTAGCCTTGTCATTAAGGAAGGTAGTCTGTTGTCTTGGTTTTTGTTACTACAATGGATTATAGCCTTGTCTTTATGGAAGGTAGTCTGTTGTGGATATGTTTGTTACTCCAATGGATGGTAGCCTAGTCATTATGGAAGGTAGTCTGTTGTCAAGATTTTTGTTACTCTAAGGGATGGTAGCCTTGTCATTATGGAAGGTAGTCTATTGTCGAGATTTTTGTTACTACAATGGATTGTAGCCTTATCGTTATGGCAGGTAGTCTGCTACGATATCTTTGTTACTCCAAAGGATGGTAGCCTAGTCATTATAGAAGGTAGTCTGTTTTCGAGATTTTTGTTACTCCAATGTATGGTATCCTTGTGATTATGGAAGGTAGTATGTTGTCTATATCTTTGTTACTCCAATGGATGGTAGCCTTGTCATTATGGAAGGTAGTCTGTTGTAGAGATTTTTGTTACACCAATGGATGGTAGCCTTGTCACTATGGAAGGTAGTCTGTTGTCGAGATTTTTGTTACTACATTGGATGGTAGCCTTGTCATTATGGAAGGTAGTGTGTTGTCGATATTTTTCTTATTCCAATGGATGGAAGCCTTGTCATTATGGAAGGTAGTCTATTGTCGAGATTTTTGTTACTCCATTGGATGGAAGCCTTGTCATTATGGAAGGTAGTCTGTTGTCGTGATTTTTGTTACTACAATGGATTGTATCCTTGTCGTTATGGAAGGTAGTATGTTGTCGATATCTTTCTTACTCTAATGGATGGTAGCCTAGTCATTAAGGAAGGTAGTCTATTGTCGAGATTTTTGTTTCTCCATTGGATGGTAGCCTTGTCATTATGGAAGGTAGTGTGTTATTGATATTTTTGTTATTCCAATGGATGGTAGACTTGTCATTATGGAAGGTAGTCTATTGTCGTGATTTTTTTACTCCAATGGATGGTATCCTTGTCATTATGGAAGGTAGTATGTTGTCGATATCTTTGTTACTCCAATTGATGGTAGCCTTGTCATTATGGAAGGGAGTCTATTGTCGTGATTTTTTTACTCCAACGGATGGTATCCTTGTCATTATGGAAGGTAGTATGTTGTCGATATCTTTGTTACTCCAATTGATGGTAGCCTTGTCATTATGGAAGGTAGTCTGTTTTCTATATTTTTGTTACTATAAGGGATGGTGGCCTTGTCATTATGGAAAGTAGTTTGTTGTCGAGATTTTTGTTATTCCAATGGATGGTAGCCTTGTCATTATGAAAGGTAGTCTATTGTCGAGATTTTTGTTACTATAATAAATTTTAGCCCTGTCATTATGGAAGGTAGTCTTTTGTCGATATTTTTGTTACTCCAATGGATGGTAGCCTTGTCATTATAAAAGGTAGTATTTTGTCGAGATTTTTGTCACTACAGTGGATGGTAGCCATGTCATTATGGAAGGTAGTCTGTTGTCGAGAATTTTGTTACTACAATAGATTGTAGCCTTTTCGTTATGGAAGATAGTTTGTTGTCGAGATTTTTGTCACTACAGTGGATGGTAGCCATGTCATTATGGAAGGTAGTCTGTTGTCGAGAATTTTGTTACTACAATAGATGGTAGCCTTTTCGTTATGGAAGATAGTCTGTTGTCGAGATTTTTGTTACTATAATAGATTGTAGCCTTGTCATTATCGAAGGTAGTATGTTGTTGAGATTCTTGTTACTACAATGGATGGTAGCCTTGTCATTATGGCAGGTAGTCTATTGTCGAGATTTTTGTCACTACAATGGATGGTAGCCTTGTCATTATGGAAGGTAGTCTATTGTCGAGATTTTTGTTACTACAATGGATTGTAGCCTTGTCATTATGGCAGGTAGTCTGCTATCGATATCTTTGTTAATCCAAAGGATGGTAGCCTAGTCATTATAGAAGGTAGTCTGTTTTCGAGATTTTTGTTACTCCAATGGATGGTATCCTTGGGATTATGGAAGGTAGTATGTTGTCGATATCTTTGTCACTCCAATGGATGGTATCCTTGTCATTATGGAAGGTAGTCTGTTGTAGAGATTTTTGTTACTCCAATGGATGGTAGCCTTGTCATTATGCAAGGTAGTGTGTTGTCGATATTTTTGTTATTCCAATAGATGGTAGCCTTGTCATTATTGAAGGTAGTCTGTTGTTGAGATTTTTGTTACTCCAATGGATGGTAGCCTTGTCACTATGGAAGGTAGTTTGTTGTCGAGATTTTTATTACTACATTGGATGGTAGCCTTGTCATTAAGGAAGGTAGTCTGTTGTCTTGATTTTTGTTACTACAATGGATTGTAGCCTTGTCTTTATGGAAGGTAGTCTGTTGTGGATATGTTTGTTACTCCAATGGATGGTAGCCTAGTCATTATGGAAGGTAGTCTGTTGTCAAGATTTTTGTTACTCTAAGGGATGGTAGCCTTGTCATTATGGAAGGTAGTCTATTGTCGAGATTTTTGTTACTACAATGGATTGTAGCCTTGTCGTTATGGCAGGTAGTCTGCTATGATATCTTTGTTACTCCAAAGGATGGTAGCCTAGTCATTATAGAAGGTAGTCTGTTTTCGAGATTTTTGTTACTCCAATGTATGGTATCCTTTTGATTATGGAAGGTAGTATGTTGTCGATATCTTTGTTACTCCAATGGATGGTAACCTTGTCATTATGGAAGGTAGTCTGTTGTAGAGATTTTTGTTACACCAATGGATGGTAGCCTTGTCACTATGGAAGGTAGTCTGTTGTCGAGATTTTTGTTACTACATTGGATGGTAGCCTTGTCATTATGGAAGGTAGTGTATTGTCGATATTTTTCTTATTCCAATGGATGGAAGCCTTGTCATTATGGAAGGTAGTCTATTGTCGAGATTTTTGTTACTCCAATGGATGGAAGCCTTGTCATTATGGAAGGTAGTCTGTTGTAGTGATTTTTGTTACTACAATGGATTGTATCCTTCTCGTTATGGAAGGTAGTATGTTGTCAATATCTTTCTTACTCTAATGGATGGTAGCCTAGTCATTATGGAAGGTAGTCTGTTGTCGAGATTTTTGTTTCTCCATTGGATGGTAGCCTTGTCATTATGGAAGGTAGTGTGTTATCGATATTTTTGTTATTCCAATGGATGGTAGACTTGTCATTATGGAAGGTAGTCTATTGTCGTGATTTTTTTACTCCAATGGATGGTATCCTTGTCATTATTGAAGGTAGTATGTTGTCGATATATTTGTTACTCGAATGGATGGTAGCCTTGTCATTATGGAAGGTAGTCTGTTTTCTAGATTTTTGTTACTATAAGGGATGGTGGCCTTGTCATTATGGAAAGTAGTTTGTTGTCGAGATTTTTATTATTCCAATGGATGGTAGCCTTGTCATTATAGAAGGTAGTATTTTGTCGAGATTTTTGTCACTACAATGGATGGTAGCCATGTCATTATGGAAGGTAGTTTGTTGTCGAGATTTTTGTTACTACAATAGATTATAGCCTTTTCGTTATGGAAGATAGTCTATTGTCGAGATTTTTGTTACTATAATTGATTGTAGCCTTGTCATTATCGAAGGTAGTATGTTGTTGAGATTCTTGTTACTACAATGGATGGTAGCCTTGTCATTATGGAAGGTAGTCTATTGTCGAGATTTTTGTCACTACAATGGATGGTAGCCTTGTCATTATGGAAGGTAGTCTATTGTCGAGATTTTTGTTACTACAATGGATTGTAGCCTTGTCATTATGGCAGGTAGTCTGCTATCGATATCTTTGTTAATCCAAAGGATGGTAGCCTAGTCATTATAGCAGGTAGTCTGTTTTCGAGATTTTTGTTACTCCAATGGATGGTATCCTTGTGATTATGGAAGTTAGTATGTTGTCGATATCTTTGTTACTCCAAAGGATGGTAGCCTTGTCATTATGGAAGGTAGTCTATTGTAGAGAATTTTTTTACTCCAATGGATGGTATCCTTGTCATTATGCAAGGTAGTGTGTTGTCGATATTTTTGTTATTCCAATAGATGGTAGCCTTGTCATTATGGAAGGTAGTTTGTTGTCGAGATTTTTGTTACTCTAATGGATGTAGCCTTGTCACTATGGAAGGTAGTCTGTTGTCGAGATTTTTGTTACTACATTGGATGGTAGCCTTGTAATTATGGAAGGTAGTTTGTTGTCGTGATTTTTGTTACTATAATGGATTGTAGCCTTGTCTTTGTGGAAGGTAGTCTGTTGTCGTTATCTTTGTTACTCCAATGGATGGTAGCCTAGTCATTATGGAAGGTAGTCTGTTGTCGAGATTTTTGTTACTCTAAGGGATGGTAGCCTTGTCATTATTGAAGGTAGTCTAATGTCGAGATTTTTGTTACTACAATGGATTGTAGCCTTGTCATTATGGCAGGTAGTCTGCTATTGATAACTTTGTTACTCCAAAGGATGGTAGCCTAGTCATTATATAAGGTAGTCTGTTTTCGAGATTTTTGTTATTCCAATGGATGGTATCTTTGTGATTATGGAAGGTAGTATGTTGTCGATATGTTTGTTACTCCAATGGATGGTAGCCTTGTCATTATGGAAGGTAGTATGTTGTAGAGATTTTTGTTACTCCAATGGATGGAAGCCTTGTCATTATGCAAGGTAGTGTGTTGTCGATATTTTTGTTATTCCAATAGATGGTAGCCTTGTCATTATGGAAGGTAGTCTATTGTCGAGATTTTTGTTACTCCAATGGATGGTAGCCTTGTCACTATGGAAGGTAGTCTGTTGTCGAGATTTTTGTTACTACATTGGATGGTAGCCTTGTCATTATGGAAGGTAGTTTGTTGTCGTGATTTTTGTTACTACAATGGATTGTAGCCTTGTCTTTATGGAAGGTAATCTGTTGTCGATATCTTTGTTACTCCAATGGATGGTAGCCTAGTCGTTATGGAAGGTAGTCTGTTGTCGAGATTTTTGTTACTCTAAGGGATGGTAGCCTTTTCATTATGGAAGGTAGTCTATTGTCGAGATTTTTTTTACTACAATGGATTGTAGCTTTGTTGTTATGGCAGGTAGTCTACTATCGATATCTTTGTTACTCCAAAGGATGGTAGCCTAGTCATTATAGAAGGTAGTCTGTTTTCTAGATTTTTGTTACTCCAATGGATGGTAGCCTTGTCATTATGCAAGGTAGTGTGTTATCAATATTTTTGTTATTCCAATAGATGGTAGCCTTGTCATTATGGAAGGTAGTCTGTTGTCGAGATTTTTGTTACTCCAATGGATGGTAGCCTTGTCACTATGGAAGGTAGTCTGTTGTCGAGATTTTTGTTACTACATTGGATGGTAGCCTTGTCATTATGGAAGGAAGTTTGTTGTCGTGATTTTTGTTACTACAATGGATTGTCGCCTTTTCTTTATGGAAGGTAATCTGTTGTCGATATCTTTTTTACTCCAATGGATGGTAGCCTAGTCATTATGGAAGGTAGTCTGTTGTAGAGATTTTTGTTACTCTAAGGGATGGTAGCCATGTCATTATGGAAGGTAGTCTATTGTCGAGATTTTTGTTACTACAATAGATTGTAGCCTTTTCGTTATGGAAGATAGTCTGTTGTCGAGATTTTTGTTACTATAATAGATTGTAGATTGTCATTATGGAAGGTAGTATGTTGTCGAGATTCTTCTTACTACAATGGATGGTAGCCTTGTCATTATGGAAGGTAGTCTATTGTCGAGATTTTTGTCACTACAATGGATGGTAGCCTTGTCATTATGGAAGGTAGTCTATTGTCGAGATTTTTGTTACTTCAATGGATTGTAGCCTTGTCGTTATGGCAAGTAGTCTGCTATCGATATGTTTGTTACTCCAAAGGATGGTAGCCTAGTCATTAAAGAAGGTAGTCTGTTTTCGAGATTTTTGTTACTCCAATGGATGGTATCCTTGTGATTATGGAAGGTAGTATGTTGTCGATATATTTGTTACTCCAATGTATGGTAGCCTTGTCATTATGGAAGGTAGTCTGTTGTAGAGATTTTTGATACTCCAATGGATGGTAGCCTTGTCATTATGCAAGGTAGTGTGTTGTCGATATTTTTGTTATTCCAATAGATGGTAGCCTTGTCATTATGGAAGGTAGTCTGTTTTCGAGATTTTTGTTTCTCCAATGGATGGTAGCCTTGTCACTATGGAAGGTAGTTTGTTGTCGAGATTTTTGTTACTACATTGGATGGTAGCCTTGTCATTATGGAAGGTAGTCTGTTGTCGTGATTTTTGTTACTACAATGGATTGTAGCCTTGTCTTTATGGAAGGTAGTCTATTGTCGATATCATTGTTACTCTAATGGATGGTAGCCTACTCATTATGGAAGGTAGTCTGTTGTCGAGATTTTTGTTACTCTAAGGGATGGTAGCCTTGTCATTATGGAAGGTAGTCTATTGTCGAGATTTTTGTTACTACAATGGATTGTAGCCTTGTCGTTATGGCAGGTAGTCTACTATCGATATCTTTTTTACTCCAAAGGATGGTAGCCTAGTCATTATAGATGGTAGTCTGTATTCGAGATTTTTGTTATTCCAATGGATGGTATACTTTTGATTATGGAAGGTAGTATGTTGTCGATATCTTTGTTACTCCAATGGATGGTAGCCTTGTCATTATGGAAGGTAGTCTGTTGTAGAGATTTTTGTTACTCCAATGGATGGTAGCCTTGTAACTATGGAAGGTAGTCTGTTGTCGAGATTTTTGTTACTACATTGGATGGTAGCCTGGTCATTATGGAAGGTAGTCTGTTGTCGTGATTTTTGTTACTACAATGGATTGTAGCCTTGTCTTTATGGAAGGTAATATGTTGTCAATATCTTTGTTACTCCAATGGATGGTAGCCTAGTCATTATGGAAGGTAGTCAGTTGTTGAGATTTTTGTTACTCTAAATGATGGTAGCCTTGTTATTATGAAAGGTAGTCTATTGTCGAGATTTTTGTTACTATAGTAGATTGTAGCCTTGTCATTATGGAAGGTAGTCTGTTGTCGATATTTTTGTTACTCCAATGGATGGTAGCCTTGTCATTATAGAAGGTAGTATTTTGTCGAGATTTTTGTCACTACAATGGATGGTATCCATGTCATTATGGAAGGTAGTCTGTTGTCGAGATTTTTGTTACTACAATAGATTGTAGCCTTTTCGTTATGGAAGATAGTCTGTTGTCGAGATTTTTGTTAATATAATAGATTGTAGCCTTGTCATTATGGAAGGTAGTATGTTGTCGAGATTCTTATTACTACAATGGATGGTAGCCTTGTCATTATGGAAGGTAGTCCATTGTCGAGATTTTTGTCACTACAATGGATGGTAGCCTTGTCATTATGGAAGGTAGTCTATTGTCGAGATTTTTGTTACTACCATGGATTGTAGCCTTGTCGTTATGGCAGGTAGTCTGCTATCGATATCTTTGTTACTCCAAAGGATGGTAGCCTAGTCATTATAGAAGGTAGTCTGTTTTCGAGATTTTTGTTACTCCAATGGATGGTATCCTTGTGATTATGGAAGGTAGTATGTTGTCGATATATTTGTTACTCCAATGTATGGTAGCCTTGTCATTATGGAAGGTAGTCTGTTGTAGAGATTTTTGTTACTCCAATGGATGGTAGCCTTGTCATTATGCAAGGTAGTGTGTTGTCGATATTTTTGTTATTCCAATAGATGGTAGCCTTGTCATTATGGAAGGTAGTCTGTTTTCGAGATTTTTGTTTCTCCAATGGATGGTAGCCTTGTCACTATGGAAGGTAGTTTGTTGTCGAGATTTTTGTTACTACATTGGATGGTAGCCTTGTCATTATGGAAGGTAGTCTGTTGTCGTCATTTTTGTTACTACAATGGATTGTAGCCTTGTCTTTATGGAAGGTAGTCTATTGTCGATATCATTGTTACTCTAATGGATGGTAGCCTACTCATTATGGAAGGTAGTCTGTTGTCGAGATTTTTGTTACTCTAAGGGATGGTAGCCTTGTCATTATGGAAGGTAGTCTATTGTCGAGATTTTTGTTACTACAATGGATTGTAGCCTTGTCGTTATGGCAGGTAGTCTACTATCGATATCTTTTTTACTCCAAAGGATGGTAGCCTAGTCATTATAGATGGTAGTCTGTATTCGAGATTTTTGTTATTCCAATGGATGGTATCCTTTTGATTATGGAAGGTAGTATGTTGTCGATATCTTTGTTACTCCAATGGATGGTAGTATTGTCATTATGGAAGGTAGTCTGTTGTAGAGATTTTTGTTACTCCAATGGATGGTAGCCTTGTCACTATGGAAGGTAGTCTGTTGTCGAGATTTTTGTTACTACATTGGATGGTAGCCTGGTCATTATGGAAGGTAGTCTGTTGTCGTGATTTTTGTTACTACAATGGATTGTAGCCTTGTCTTTATGGAAGGTAATATGTTGTCAATATCTTTGTTACTCCAATGGATGGTAGCCTAGTCATTATGGAAGGTAGTCTGTTGTTGAGATTTTTGTTACTCTAAGGGATGGTAGCCTTGTTATTATGAAAGGTAGTCTATTGTCGAGATTTTTGTTACTATAGTAGATTGTAGCCTTGTCATTATGGAAGGTAGTCTGTTGTCGATATTTTTGTTACTCCAATGGATGGTAGCCTTGTCATTATAGAAGGTAGTATTTTGTCGAGATTTTTGTCACTACAATGGATGGTATCCATGTCATTATGGAAGGTAGTCTGTTGTCGAGATTTTTGTTACTACAATAGATTGTAGCCTTTTCGTTATGGAAGATAGTCTGTTGTCGAGATTTTTGTTAATATAATAGATTGTAGCCTTGTCATTATGGAAGGTAGTATGTTGTCGAGATTCTTATTACTACAATGGATGGTAGCCTTGTCATTATGGAAGGTAGTCCATTGTCGAGATTTTTGTCACTACAATGGATGGTAGCCTTGTCATTATGGAAGGTAGTCTATTGTCGAGATTTTTGTTACTACAATGGATTGTAGCCTTGTCGTTATGGCAGGTAGTCTGCTATCGATATCTTTGTTACTCCAAAGGATGGTAGCCTAGTCATTATAGAAGGTAGTCTGTTTTCGAGATTTTTGTTACTCCAATGGATGGTATCCTTGTGATTATGGAAGGTAGTATGTTGTCGATATCTTTGTTACTCCAATGGATGGTAGCCTTGTCATTATGGAAGGTAGTCTGTTGTAGAGATTTTTGTTACTCCAATGGATGGTAGCCTTGTCACTATGGAAGGTAGTCTGTTGTCGAGATTTTTGTTACTACATTGGATGGTAGCCTTGTCATTATGGAAGGTAGTCTGTTGTCGTGATTTTTGTTACTACAATAGATTGTAGCCTTGTCTTTATGGAAGGTAGTCTGTTGTCGATATCATTGTTACTTTAATGGATGGTAGCCTAGTCATTATGGAAGGTAGTCTGTTGTCGAGATTTTTGTTACTCTAAGGGATGGTAGCCTTGTCATTATGGAAGGTAGTCTATTGTCGAGATTTTTGTTACTACAATGGATTGTAGCCTTGTCGTAATGGCAGGTAGTCTACTATCGATGTCTTTTTTACTCCAAAGGATGGTAGCCCAGTCATTATAGATGGTAGTCTGTATTCGAGAATTTTGTTATTCCAATGGATGGTATCCTTGTGATTATGGAAGGTAGTATGTTGTCGATATCTTTGTTACTCCAATGGATGGTAGCCTTGTCATTATGGAAGGTAGTCTGTTGTAGATATTTTTGTTACTCCAATAGATGGTAGCCTTGTCACTATGGAAGGTAGTCTGTTGTCGAGATTTTGGTTACTACATTGGATGGTAGCCTTGTCATTATGGAAGGTAGTCTGTTGTCGTGATTTTTGTTACTACAATGGATTGTAGCCTTGTCTTTATGGAAGGTAGTCTGTTGTCGATATTTTTGTTACTCCAATGGATGGTAGCCTAGTCATTATAGAAGGTAGTCTGTTGTCGAGATTTTTGTTACTCTAAGGGATGGTAGCCTTGTCATTATGGAATTTAGTTTATTGTCGAGATTTTTTTATTCCAATGGATGGTAGCCTTGTCATTATGGAAGGTAATCTGTTGTCGATATTTTTGTTACTCCAATGGATGGTTTCCTTGTGATTATGGAAGGTAGTATGTTGTCGATATCTTTGTTACTCCAATGGATGGTGGCCTTGTCATTATGGAAGGTAGTCTGTTGTCGAGATTTTTGTTACTCCAATGGATGGTAGCCTTGTAACTATGGAAGGTAGTCTGTTGTCGAGATTTTTGTTACTACATTGGATGGTAGCCTTGTCATTATGGAAGGTAGTCTGTTGTCGTGATTTTTGTTACTACAATGGATTGTAGCCTTGTCTTTATGGAAGGTAGTCTGTTGTCGATATCTTTGTTACTCCAATGGATGGTAGTGTGTTGTCGATATATTTGTTATTCCAATGGATGGTAGCCTTGTCATTATGGAAGGTAGTCTGTTGTCGAGATTTTTGTTACTCCAATGGATGGTAGCCTTGTCACTATGGAAGGTAGTCTGTTATCGAGATTTTTGTTACTACATTGGATGGTAGCCTTGTCATTATCGAAGGTAGTCTGTTGTCGTTATTTTTGTTACTACAATGGAGTGTAGCCTTGTCTTTATGGAAGGTAGTCTGTTGTCGATATTTTTGTTACTCCAATGGATGGTAGCCTAGTCATTATGGAAGGTAGTCTGTTGTCGAGATTTTTGTTACTCTAAGGGATGGTAGCCTTGTCATTATGGAATTTAGTTTATTGTCGAGATTTTTTTATTCCAATGGATGGTAGCCTTGTCATTATGGAAGGTAATCTGTTGTCGATATTTTTGTTACTCCAATGGATGGTTTCCTTGTGATTATGGAAGGTAGTATGTTGTCGATATCTTTGTTACTCCAATGGATGGTGGCCTTGTCATTATGGAAGGTAGTCTGTTGTCGAGATTTTTGTTACTCCAATGGATGGTAGCCTTGTAACTATGGAAGGTAGTCTGTTGTCGAGATTTTTGTTACTACATTGGATGGTAGCCTTGTCATTATGGAAGGTAGTCTGTTGTCGTGATTTTTGTTACTACAATGGATTGTAGCCTTGTCTTTATGGAAGGTAGTCTGTTGTCGATATCTTTGTTACTCCAATGGATGGTGACCTAGTCATTAAGGAAGGTAGTCTGTTGTCGATATTTTTGTTACTCCAATCGATGGTATCCTTGTGATTATGAAAGGTAGTTTGTTGTCGATATCTTTGTTACTCCAATGGATCGTAGCCTTGTCATTATGGAAGGTAGTCTGTTGTCGAGATTTTTGTTACTCCAATGGATGGTAGTCTTGTCACTATAGAAGGTAGTCGGTTGTCTAGATTTTTGTTACTACATTGGATGGTAGCCTTGTCATTATGGAAGGTAGTCTGTTGTCGTGATTTTTGTTACTACAATGGATTGTAGCCTTGTCTTTATGGAAGGTAGTCTGTTGTCGATATCTTTGTTACTCCAATGGATGGTAGCCTAGTCATTATGGAAGGTAGTCTGTTGTAGAGATTTTTGTTACTCCAATGGATGGTAGCCTTGTCATTATGCAAGGTAGTGTGTTGTCGATATTTTTGTTATTCCAATAGATGGTAGCCTTGTCATTATGGAAGGTAGTCTGTTGTCGAGATTTTTGTTACTCCAATGGATGGTAGCCTTGTCACTATGGAAGGTAGTCTGTTGTCGAGATTTTTGTTACTACATTAGATGGTAGCCTTGTCATTATCGAAGGTAGTCTGTTGTCGTTATTTTTGTTACTACAATGGAGTGTAGCCTTGTCTTTATGGAAGGTAGTCTGTTGTCGATATTTTTGTTACTCCAATTGATGGTAGCCTAGTCATTATGGAAGGTAGTCTGTTGGCGAGATTTTTGTTACTCTAAGGGATGGTAGCCTTGTCATTATGGAATTTAGTTTATTGTCGAGATTTTTTTATTCCAATGGATGGTAGCCTTGTCATTATGGAAGGTAGTCTGTTGTCGATATTTTTGTTACTCCAATGGATGGTATCCTTGTGATTATGGAAGGTAGTATGTTGTCGATATCTTTGTTACTCCAATGGATGGTGGCCTTGTCATTATGGAAGGTAGTCTGTTGTCGAGATTTTTGTTACTCCAATGGATGGTAGCCTTGTCACTATGGAAGGTAGTCTGTTGTCGAGATTTTTGTTACTACATTAGATGGTAGCCTTGTCATTATGGAAGGTAGTCTGTTGTCGTGATTTTTGTTACTACAATGGATTGTAGCCTTGTCTTTATGGAAGGTAGTCTGTTGTCGATATCTTTGTTACTCCAATGGATGGTAACCTAGTCATTAAGGAAGGTAGTCTGTTGTCGATATTTTTGTTACTCCAATCGATGGTATCCTTGTGATTATGGAAGGTAGTTTGTTGTCGATATCTTTGTTACTCCAATGGATCGTAGCCTTGTCATTATGGAAGGTAGTCTGTTGTCGAGATTTTTGTTACTCCAATGGATGGTAGTCTTGTCACTATGGAAGGTAGTCTGTTGTCTAGATTTTTGTTACTACATTGGATGGTAGCCTTGTCATTATGGAAGGTAGTCTGTTGTCGTGATTTTTGTTACTACAATGGATTGTAGCCTTGTCTTTATGGAAGGTAGTCTGTTGTCGATATCTTTGTTACTCCAATGGATGGTAGCCTAGTCATTATGGAAGATAGTCTATTGTCGAGATTTTTGTTACTCTAAGTGATGGTAGCCTTGTCATTATGGAAGGTAGTCTATTGTCGAGATATTTGTTACTACAATGGATGGTAGCCTTGTCATTATAGAAGGTAGTATTTTGTCGAGATTTTTGTCACTACAATGGATGGTAGCCATGTCTTTATGGAATGTAGTCTGTTGTCGATATTTTGGTTATTCTAATGAATGGTAGCCTTGTCATTAAGGAAAGTAGTCTGTTGTCGAGATTTTTGTTACTCCAATGGATGTTAGCCTTGTCATCATGGAACGTAGTCTGTTGTCTATATTTTTGTAACTCCAATGAATGGTAGCCATTTCTTTATGGAAGGTAGTATTTTGTCGAGATTTTGGTTACTCCAATTTATGGTAGCCTTGTCATTATGGAAGGTAGTCTATTGTAGAGATTTTTGTTACTCCAATTGATGATAGCCTTTTCTTTATGGAAGGTAGTCTATTGTCGAGATTTATGTTACTCCAATGGATGGCAGCCTTGTCATTATGAAAGGTAGTCTGTTGTCGATATTTTTGTTATTCCGATGGATGGTAGCCTTGTCATTATGGAAGGTAATTTGTTGTCAAGATTTTTTTTACTCCAATGGATGGTAGCCTTCTCATTATGTAAGGTAGTCTGTTGTCGAGATTTTTGTTACTCCAATGGATGGTAGACTTGTCACTATGGAAGGTAGTCTGTTGTCGAGATTTTTTTTACTACATTGGATGGTAGCCTTGTCATTATCGAAGGTAGTCTGTTGTCGTTATTTTTGTTACTACAATGGAGTGTAGCCTTGTCTTTATGGAAGGTAGTCTGTTGTTGATATTTTTGTTACTCCAATGGATGGTAGCCATGTCATTATGGAAGGTAGTCTGTTGTCGAGATTTTTGTTACTCTAAGGGATGGTAGCCTTGTCATTATGGAATTTAGTTTATTGTCGAGATTTTTTTATTCCAATGGATGGAAGCCTTGTCATTATGGAAGGTAGTCTGTTGTGGAGATTTTTGTTACTCCAATGCATGGTATCCTTGTGATTATGGAAGGTAGTATGTTGTCGATATCTTTGTTACTCCAATGGATGGTAGCCTTGTCATTATGGAAGGTAGTCTGTTGTAGAGATTTTTGTTACTCCAATGGATGGTAGCCTTGTCACTATGGAAGGTAGTCTATTGTCGAGATTTTTGTTACTACATTGGATGGTAGCATGGTCATTATGGAAGGTAGTCTGTTGTCGTGATTTTTGTTACTACAATGGATTGTAGCCTTGTCTTTATGGAAGGTAATATGTTGTCAATATCTTTGTTACTCCAATGGATGGTAGCCTAGTCATTATGGAAGGTAGTCTGTTGTCGAGATTTTTGTTACTCTAAGGGATGGTAGCCTTGTTATTATGAAAGGTAGTCTATTGTCGAGATTTTTGTTACTATAATAGATTGTTGCCTTGTCATTATGGAAGGTAGTCTATTGTCGATATTTTTGTTACTCCAATGGATGGTAGCCTTGTCATTATAGAAGGTAGTATTTTGTCGAGATTTTTGTCACTACAATGGATGGTATCCATGTCATTATGGAAGGTAGTCTGTTGTCGAGATTTTTGTTACTACAATAGATTGTAGACTTTTCGTTATGGAAGATAGTCTGTTGTCGAGATTTTTGTTAATATAATAGATTGTAGCCTTGTCATTATGGAAGGTAGTATGTTGTCGAGATTCTTATTACTACAATGGATGGTAGCCTTGTCATTATGGAAGGTAGTCCATTGTCGAGATTTTTGTCACTACAATGGATGGTAGCCTTGTCATTATGGAAGGTAGTCTATTGTCGAGATTTTTGTTACTACAATGGATTGTAGCCTTGTCGTTATGGCAGGTAGTCTGCTATCGATGTCTTTGTTACTCCAAAGGATGGTAGCCTAGTCATTATAGAAGGTAGTCAGTTTTCGAGATTTTTGTTACTCCAATGGATGGTATCCTTGTGATTATGGAAGGTAGTATGTTGTCGATATCTTTGTTACTCCAATGGATGGTAGCCTTGTCATTATGGAAGGTAGTCTGTTGTAGAGATTTTTGTTACTCCAATGGATGGTAGCCTTGTCACTATGGAAGGTAGTCTGTTGTTGAGATTTTTGTTACTACATTGGATGGTAGCCTTGTCATTATGGAAGGTAGTCTGTTGTCGTGATTTTTGTTACTACAATGGATTGTAGCCTTGTCTTTATGGAAGGTAGTTTGTTGTCGATATCATTGTTACTCCAATGGATGGTAGCCTAATCATTATGGAAGGTAGTCTGTTGTCGAGATTTTTGTTACTCTAAGGGATGGTAGCCTTGTCATTATGGAAGGTAGTCTATTGTCGAGATTTTTGTTACTACAATGGATTGTAGCCTTGTCTTTATGGCAGGTAGTCTACTATCGATATCTTTTTTACTCCAAAGGATGGTAGCCTAGTCATTATAGATGGTAGTCTGTATTCGAGATTTTTGTTATTCCAATGGATGGTATCCTTGTGATTATGGAAGATAGTCTCTTGTCGATATTTTTGTTACTATAATAGATTGTAGCCTTGTAATTATGGAAGGTAGTATGTTGTCGAGATTCTTGTTACTACAATGGATGGTAGCCTTGTCATTATGGAAGGTAGTCTATTGTCGAGATTTTTGCCACTACAATGGATGGTAGCCTTGTCATTATGGAAGGTAGTCTAATGTCGAGATTTTTGTTACTACAATGGATTTTAGCCTTGTCGTTATGGCAGGTAGTCAGCTATCGATATCTTTGTTACTCCAAAGGATTGTAGCCTAGTCATTATAGAAGGTAGTATGTTTTCGAGATTTTTGCTACTCCAATGGATGGTATCCTTGTGATTATGGAAGGTAGTATGTTGTCGATATCTTTGTTACTCCAATGCATGGTAGCCTTGTCATTATGGAAGGTAGTCTGTTGTAGAGATTTTTGTTACTCCAAAGGATGATAGCCTTGTCATTATGCAAGGTAGTCTGTTGTCGATATTTTTGTTATTCCAATAGATGGTATCCTTGTGATTATGGAAGGTAGTATGTTGTCGATATTTTTGTTACTCCAATGGATGGTAGCCTTGTCACTATGGAAGGTAGTCTGTTGTCGAGATTTTTGTTACTCCAATGGATGGTAGCCTTGTCACTATTGAAGGTAGTCTGTTGTCGAGATTTTTGTTACTACATTGGATGGTAGCCTTGTCATTATGGAAGGTAGTCTGTTGTCGTGATTTTTGTTACTACAATGGATTGTAGCCTTGTCTTTATAGAAGGTAATCTGTTGTCCATATCTTTGTTACTCCAATGGATGGTAGCCTAGTCATTATGGAAGGTAGTCTGTTGTCGAGATTTTTGTTACTCTAAGGGATGGTAGCCTTGTAATTATGAAAGGTAGTCTATTGTCGAGATTTTTGTTACTATAACAGATTGTAGCCTTGTCGTTATGGAAGGTAGTCTGTTGTCGATATCTTTTTTACTCCAAAGGATGGTAGCCTAGTCATTATAGATGGTAGTCTGTATTCGAGATTTTTGTTATTCCAATGGATGGTATCCTTGTGATTATGGAAGGTAGTATGTTGTCGATATCTTTGTTACTCTAATGGATGGTAGCCTTGTCATTATGGAAGGTAGTCTGTTGTAGAGATTTTTGTTACTCCAATAGATGGTAGCCTTGTCACTATGGAAGGTAGTCTGTTGTCGAGATTTTTGTTACTACATTGGATGGTAGCCTTGTCATTATGGAAGGTAGTCTGTTGTCGTGATTTTTGTTACTACAATGGATTGTAGCCTTGTCTTTATGGAAGGTAATCTGTTGTCGATATCTTTGTTACTTTAATGGATGGTAGCCTAGTCATTATGGAAGGTAGTCTATTGTCGAGCTTTTTGTTACTCTAAGGGATGTTAGCCTTGTCATTATGGAAGTAGTCTATTGTCGAGATTTTTTTTACTACAATGCATTGTAGCTTTGCCGTTATGGCAGGTAGTCTGCTATCGATATCTTTGTTACTCCAAAGGATGGTAGCCTAGTCATTAGAGAAGGTAGTCTGTTTTCGAGATTTTTGTAACTCCAATGTATGGTAGCCTTGTCATTATGAAAAGTAGTGTGTTGTCGACATTTTTGTTATTCCAATGGATGGTAGCCTTGTCATTATGGAAGGTAGTCTGTTGTCGAGATTTTTGTTACTCCAATGGATGGTAGCCTTGTCACTATGGAAGGTAGTCTGTTGTCGAGATTTTTGTTACTACATTGGATGGTAGCCTTGTCATTATCGAAGGTAGTCTGTTGTCGTTATTTTTGTTTCTACAATGGAGTGTAGCCTTGTCTTTATGGAAGGTAGTCTGTTGTCGATATTTTTATTACTCCAATGGATGGTAGCCTAGTCATTATGGAAGGTAGTCTGTTGTCGAGATTTTTGTTACTCTAAGGGATGGTAGCCTTGTCATTATGGAATTTAGTTTATTGTCGAGATTTTTTTATTCCAATGGATGGTAGCCTTGTCATTATGGAAGGTAGTCTGTTGTCGATATTTTTGTTACTCCAATGGATGGTATCCTTGTGATTATGGAAGGTAGTATGTTGTCGATATCTTTGTTACTCCAATGGATGGTGGCCTTGTCATTATGGAAGGTAGTCTGTTGTCGAGATTTTTTTTACTACAATGGATGCTAGCCTTGTCACTATGGAAGGTAGTCTGTTGTCGAGATTTTTGTTACTACATTGGATGGTAGCCTTGTCATTATGGAAGGTAGTCTGTTGTCGTGATTTTTGTTACTACAATGGATTGTAGCCTTGTCTTTATGGAAGGTAGTTTGTTGTCGATATCTTTGCTACTCCAATGGATGGTAACCTAGTCATTAAGGAATGTAGTCTGTTGTCGATATTTTTGTTACTCCAATCGATGGTATCCTTGTGATTATGGAAGGTAGTATGTTGTCGATATCTTTGTTACTCCAATGGATGGTGGCCTTGTCACTATGGTAGGTAGTCTGTTGTCGAGATTTTTGTTACTCCAATGGATGGTAGCCTTGTCACTATGGAAGGTAGTCTATTGTCGAGATTTTTGTTACTACATTGGATGGTAGCCTTGTCATTATGGAAGGTAGTCTGTTGTCGTGATTTTTGTTACTACAATGGATTGTATCCTTGTCTTTATGGAAGGTAGTCTGTTGTCGATATCTTTGTTACTCCAATGGATGGTAGCCTAGTCATTAAGGAAGGTAGTCTGTTGTCGATATTTTTGTTACTCCAATGGATGGTATCCTTGTGATTATGGAATGTAGTTTGTTGTCGGTATCTTTGTTACTCCAATGGATCGTAGCCTTGTCATTATGGAAGGTAGTCTGTTGTCGAGATTTTTGTTACTCCAATGGATGGTAGCCTTGTCACTATGGAAGGTAGTCTATTGTCTAGATTTTTGTTACTACATTGGATGGTAGCCTTGTCATTATGGAAGGTAGTCTGTTGTCGTGATTTTTGTTACTACAATGGATTGTAGCCTTGTCTTTATGGAAGGTAGTCTGTTTTCGATATCTTTGTTACTCCAATGGATGGTAGCCTAGTCATTATGGAAGGTAGTCTGTTGTCAAGATTTTTGTTACTCTAAGGGATGGTAGCGTTGTCATTATGGAAGGTAGTCTATTGTCGAGATTTTTGTCACTACAATGGATGGTAGCCTTGTTATTATGGAAGGTAGTCTGTTTTCGAGATTTTTGTTACTACAATAGATTGTAGCCTTTTCGTAATGGAAGATATTCTCTTGTCGAGATTTTTGTTACTATAATAGATTGTAGCCTTGTCATTATGGAAGGTAGTATGTTGTCGAGATTCTTGTTACTACAATGGATGTTAGCCTTGTCATTATGGAAGGTAGTCTATGGTCGAGATTTTTGCCACTACAATGGATGCTAGCCTTGTCATTATGGAAGGTAGTCTAATGTCGAGATTTTTGTTGCTACAATGGATTTTAGCCTTGTCGTTATGGCAGGTAGTCAGCTATCGATATCTTTGTTACTCCAAAGGATTGTAGCCTAGTCATTATAGAAGGTAGTATGTTTTCGAGATTTTTGCTACTCCAATGGATGGTATCCTTGTGATTATGGAAGGTAGTATGTTGTCGATATCTTTGTTACTCCAATGCATGGTAGCCTTGTCATTATGGAAGGTAGTATGTTGTAGAGATTTTTGTTACTCCAAAGGATGGTAGCCTTGTCATTATGCAAGGTAGTCTGTTGTCGATATTTTTGTTATTCCAATAGATGGTATCCTTGTGATTATGGAAGGTAGTATGTTGTCGATATTTTTGTTACTCCAATGGATGGTAGCCTTGTCACTATGGAAGGTAGTCTGTTGTCGAGATTTTTGTTACTCCAATGGATGGTAGCCTTGTCACTATTGAAGGTCGTCTGTTGTCGAGATTTTTGTTACTACATTGGATGGTAGCCTTGTCATTATGGAAGGTAGTCTGTTGTCGTCATTTTTGTTACTACAATGGATTGTAGCCTTGTCTTTATAGAAGGTAATCTGTTGTCAATATCTTTGTTACTCCAATGGATGGTAGCCTAGTCATTATGGAAGGTAGTCTGTTGTCGAGATTTTTGTTACTCTAAGGGATGGTAGCCTTGTCATTATGAAAGGTAGTCTATTGTCGAGATTTTTGTTACTATAACAGATTGTAGCCTTGTCATTATGGAAGGTAGTTTGTTGTCGATATCTTTTTTACTCCAAAGGATGGTAGCCTAGTCATTATAGATGGTAGTCTGTATTTGAGATTTTTGTTATTCCAATGGATGGTATCCTTGTGATTATGGAAGGTAGTATGTTGTCGATATCTTTGTTACTCTAATGGATGGTAGCCTTGTCATTATGGAAGGTAGTCTGTTGTAGAGATTTTTGTTACTCCAATAGATGGTAGCCTTGTCACTATGGAAGGTAGTCTGTTGTCGAGATTTTTGTTACTACATTGGATGGTAGCCTTGTCATTATGGAAGGTAGTCTGTTGTCGTGATTTTTGTTACTACAATGGATTGTAGCCTTGTCTTTATGGAAGGTAATCTGTTGTCGATATCTTTGTTACTTTAATGGATGGTAGCCTAGTCATTATGGAAGCTAGTCTGTTGTCGAGCTTTTTGTTACTCTAAGGGATGGTAGCCTTGTCATTATGGAAGGTAGTCTATTGTCGAGATTTTTTTTACTACAATGGATTGTAGCTTTGCCGTTATGGCAGGTAGTCTGCTATCGATATCTTTGTTACTCCAAAGGATGGTAGCCTAGTCATTAGAGAAGGTAGTCTGTTTTCGAGATTTTTGTTACTCCAATGGATGGTAGCCTTGTCATTATGAAAAGTAGTGTGTTGTCGATATTTTTGTTATTCCAATGGATGGTAGCCTTGTCATTATGGAAGGTAGTCTGTTGTCGAGATTTTTGTTACTCCAATGGATGGTAGCCTTGTCACTATGGAAGGTAGTCTGTTGTCGAGATTTTTGTTACTACATTGGATGGTAGCCTTGTCATTATCGAAGGTAGTCTGTTGTCGTTATTTTTGTTTCTACAACGGAGTGTAGCCTTGTCTTTATGGAAGGTAGTCTGTTGTCGATATTTTTATTACTCCAATGGATGGTAGCCTAGTCATTATGGAAGGTAGTCTGTTGTCGAGATTTTTGTTACTCTAAGGGATGGTTGCCTTGTCATTATGGAATTTAGTTTATTGTCAAGATTTTTTTATTCCAATGGATGGTAGCCTTGTCATTATGGAAGGTAGTCTGTTGTCTATATTTTTGTTACTCCAATGGATGGTATCCTTGTGATTATGGAAGGTAGTATGTTGTCGATATCTTTGTTACTCCAATGGATGGTGGCCTTGTCATTATGGAAGGTAGTCTCTTGTCGAGATTTTTGTTACTACAATGGATGGTAGCCTTGTGACTATGGAAGGTAGTCTGTTGTCGAGATTTTTGTTACTACATTGGATGGTAGCCTTGTCATTATGGAAGGTAGTCTGTTGTCGTGATTTTTGTTACTACAATGGATTGTAGCCTTGTCTTTATGGAAGGTAGTCTGTTGTCGATATCTTTGCTACTCCAATGGATGGTAACCTAGTCATTAAGGAAGGTAGTCTGTTGTCGATATTTTTGTTACTCCAATCGATGGTATCCTTGTGATTATGGAAGGTAGTATGTTGTCGATATCTTTGTTACTCCAATGGATGGTGGCCTTGTCACTATGGAAGGTAGTCTGTTGTCGAGATTTTTGTTACTCCAATGGATGGTAGCCTTGTCACTATGGAAGGTAGTCTATTGTCGTGATTTTTGTTACTACATTGGATGGTAGCCTTGTCATTATGGAAGGTAGTCTGTTGTCGTGATTTTTGTTACTACAATGGATTGTATCCTTGTCTTTATGGAAGGTAGTCTGTTGTTGATATCTTTGTTACTCCAATGGATGGTAGCCTAGTCATTAAGGAAGGTAGTATGTTGTCGATATTTTTGTTACTCCAATGGATGGTATCCTTGTGATTATGGAAGGTAGTTTGTTGTCGGTATCTTTGTTACTCCAATGGATCGTAGCCTTGTCATTATGGAAGGTAGTCTGTTGTCGAGATTTTTGTTACTCCAATGGATGGTAGCCTTGTCACTATGGAAGGTAGTCTGTTGTCTAGATTGTTGTTACTACATTGGATGGTAGCCTTGTCATTATGGAAGGTAGTCTGTTGTCGTGATTTTTGTTACTACAATGGATTGTAGCCTTGTCTTTATGGAAGGTAGTCTGTTGTCGATATCTTTGTTACTCTAATGGATGGTAGCCTAGTCATTATGGAAGGTAGTCTGTTGTCGAGATTTTTGTTACTCTAAGGGATGGTAGCGTTGTCATTATGGAAGGTAGTCTATTGTCGAGATTTTTGTCACTACAATGGATGGTAGCCTTGTTATTATGGAAGGTAGTCTGTTGTCGAAATTTTTGTTACTACAATAGATTGTAGCCTTTTCGTAATGGAAGATATTCTCTTGTCGAGATTTTTGTTACTATAATAGATTGTAGCCTTGTCATTATGGAAGGTAGTATGTTGTCGAGATTCTTGTTACTACAATGGATGGTAGCCTTGTCATTATGGAAGGTAGTCTATTGTCGAGATTTTTGCCACTACAATGGATTTTAGCCTTGTCATTATGGAAGGTAGTCTAATGTCGAGATTTTTGTTACTACAATGGATTGTAGCCTAGTCATTATAGAAGGTGGTATGTTTTCGAGATTTTTGCTACTCCAATGGATGGTATCCTTGTGATTATGGAAGGTAGTATGTTGTCGATATCTTTGTTACTCCAATGCATGGTAGCCTTTTCATTATGGAAGGTAGTCTGTTGTAGAGATTTTTGTTACTCCAAAGGATGGTAGCCTTGTCATTATGCAAGGTAGTCTGTTGTCGATATTTTTGTTATTCCAATAGATGGTATCCTTGTGATTATGGAAGGTAGTATGTTGTCGATATTTTTGTTACTCCAATGGATGGTAGCCTTGTCACTATGAAAGGTAGTCTGTTGTCGAGATTTTTGTTACTCCAATGGATGGTAGCCTTGTCACTATTGAAGGTAGTCTGTTGTCGAGATTTTTGTTACTACATTGGATGGTAGCCTTGTCATTATGGAAGGTAGTCTGTTGTCGTGATTTTTGTTACTACAATGGATTGTAGCCTTGTCTTTATAGAAGGTAATCTGTTATCAATATCTTTGTTACTCCAATGGATGGTAGCCTAGTCATTATGGAAGGTAGTCTGTTGTCGATATTTTTGTTACTCTAAGGGATGGTAGCCTTGTCATTATGAAAGGTAGTCTATTGTCGAGATTTTTGTTACTATAACAGATTGTAGCCTTGTCATTATGGAAGGTAGTCTGTTGTCGATATTTTTGTTACTCCAATGGATGGTAGCCTTGTCATTATATAAGGTAGTATTTTGTCGAGATTTTTGTCACTAAAATGGATGGTAGCCATGTCATTATGGAAGGTAGTTTGTTGTCGAGATTTTTGTTACTATAATAGATTGTAGCCTTTTCGTTATGGAAGATAGTCTGTTGTCGAGATTTTTGTTACTATAATAGATTGTAGCCTTGTCATTGTTGAAGGTAGTATGTTGTCGAGATTCTTGTTACTACAATGGATGGTATCCTTGTCATTATGGAAGGTAGTCTATTCTCGAGATTTTTGTCACTACAATGGATGGTAGCCTTGTCATTATGGAAGGTAGTCTATTGTCGAGATTTTTGTTACTACAATGGATTGTAGCCTTGTCGTTATGGCAGGTAGTCTGCTATCGATATCTTTGTTACTCCAAAGGATGGTAGCCTAGTCATTAGAGAAGGTAGTCTGTTTTCGAGATTTTTGTTACTCCAATGGATGGTAGCCTTGTCATTATGAAAAGTAGTGTGTTGTCGATATTTTTGTTATTCCAATGGATGGTAGCCTTGTCATTATGGAAGGTAGTATGTTGTCGAGATTTTTGTTACTCCAATGGATGGTAGCCTTGTCACTATGGAAGGTAGTCTGTTGTCGAGATTTTTGTTACTACATTGGATGGTAGCCTTGTCATTATCGAAGGTAGTCTGTTGTCGTTATTTTTGTTTCTACAACGGAGTGTAGCCTTGTCTTTATGGAAGGTAGTCTGTTGTCGATATTTTTATTACTCCAATGGATGGTAGCCTAGTCATTATGGAAGGTAGTCTGTTGTCGAGATTTTTGTTACTCTAAGGGATGGTTGCCTTGTCATTATGGAATTTAGTTTATTGTCAAGATTTTTTTATTCCAATGGATGGTAGCCTTGTCATTATGGAAGGTAGTCTGTTGTCTATATTTTTGTTACTCCAATGGATGGTATCCTTGTGATTATGGAAGGTAGTATGTTGTCGATATCTTTGTTACTCCAATGGATGGTGGCCTTGTCATTATGGAAGGTAGTCTCTTGTCGAGATTTTTGTTACTACAATGGATGGTAGCCTTGTGACTATGGAAGGTAGTCTGTTGTCGAGATTTTTGTTACTACATTGGATGGTAGCCTTGTCATTATGGAAGGTAGTCTGTTGTCGTGATTTTTGTTACTACAATGGATTGTAGCCTTGTCTTTATGGAAGGTAGTCTGTTGTCGATATCTTTGCTACTCCAATGGATGGTAACCTAGTCATTAAGGAAGGTAGTCTGTTGTCGATATTTTTGTTACTCCAATCGATGGTATCCTTGTGATTATGGAAGGTAGTATGTTGTCGATATCTTTGTTACTCCAATGGATGGTGGCCTTGTCACTATGGAAGGTAGTCTGTTGTCGAGATTTTTGTTACTCCAATGGATGGTAGCCTTGTCACTATGGAAGGTAGTCTATTGTCGTGATTTTTGTTACTACATTGGATGGTAGCCTTGTCATTATGGAAGGTAGTCTGTTGTCGTGATTTTTGTTACTACAATGGATTGTATCCTTGTCTTTATGGAAGGTAGTCTGTTGTTGATATCTTTGTTACTCCAATGGATGGTAGCCTAGTCATTATGGAAGGTAGTCTGTTGTCGTGATTTTTGTTACTACAATGGATTGTAGCCTTGTCTTTATAGAAGGTAATCTGTTATCAATATCTTTGTTACTCCAATGGATGGTAGCCTAGTCATTATGGAAGGTAGTCTGTTGTCGAGATTTTTGTTACTCCAATGGATGGTAGCCTTGTCACTATGGAAGGTAGTCTGTTGTCTAGATTGTTGTTACTACATTGGATGGTAGCCTTGTCATTATGGAAGGTAGTCTGTTGTCGTGATTTTTGTTACTACAATGGATTGTAGCCTTGTCTTTATGGAAGGTAGTCTGTTGTCGATATCTTTGTTACTCTAATGGATGGTAGCCTAGTCATTATGGAAGGTAGTCTGTTGTCGAGATTTTTGTTACTCTAAGGGATGGTAGCGTTGTCATTATGGAAGGTAGTCTATTGTCGAGATTTTTGTCACTACAATGGATGGTAGCCTTGTTATTATGGAAGGTAGTCTGTTGTCGAAATTTTTGTTACTACAATAGATTGTAGCCTTTTCGTAATGGAAGATATTCTCTTGTCGAGATTTTTGTTACTATAATAGATTGTAGCCTTGTCATTATGGAAGGTAGTATGTTGTCGAGATTCTTGTTACTACAATGGATGGTAGCCTTGTCATTATGGAAGGTAGTCTATTGTCGAGATTTTTGCCACTACAATGGATTTTAGCCTTGTCATTATGGAAGGTAGTCTAATGTCGAGATTTTTGTTACTACAATGGATTGTAGCCTAGTCATTATAGAAGGTGGTATGTTTTCGAGATTTTTGCTACTCCAATGGATGGTATCCTTGTGATTATGGAAGGTAGTATGTTGTCGATATCTTTGTTACTCCAATGCATGGTAGCCTTTTCATTATGGAAGGTAGTCTGTTGTAGAGATTTTTGTTACTCCAAAGGATGGTAGCCTTGTCATTATGCAAGGTAGTCTGTTGTCGATATTTTTGTTATTCCAATAGATGGTATCCTTGTGATTATGGAAGGTAGTATGTTGTCGATATTTTTGTTACTCCAATGGATGGTAGCCTTGTCACTATGAAAGGTAGTCTGTTGTCGAGATTTTTGTTACTCCAATGGATGGTAGCCTTGTCACTATTGAAGGTAGTCTGTTGTCGAGATTTTTGTTACTACATTGGATGGTAGCCTTGTCATTATGGAAGGTAGTCTGTTGTCGTGATTTTTGTTACTACAATGGATTGTAGCCTTGTCTTTATAGAAGGTAATCTGTTATCAATATCTTTGTTACTCCAATGGATGGTAGCCTAGTCATTATGGAAGGTAGTCTGTTGTCGATATTTTTGTTACTCTAAGGGATGGTAGCCTTGTCATTATGAAAGGTAGTCTATTGTCGAGATTTTTGTTACTATAACAGATTGTAGCCTTGTCATTATGGAAGGTAGTCTGTTGTCGATATTTTTGTTACTCCAATGGATGGTAGCCTTGTCATTATATAAGGTAGTATTTTGTCGAGATTTTTGTCACTAAAATGGATGGTAGCCATGTCATTATGGAAGGTAGTTTGTTGTCGAGATTTTTGTTACTATAATAGATTGTAGCCTTTTCGTTATGGAAGATAGTCTGTTGTCGAGATTTTTGTTACTATAATAGATTGTAGCCTTGTCATTGTTGAAGGTAGTATGTTGTCGAGATTCTTGTTACTACAATGGATGGTATCCTTGTCATTATGGAAGGTAGTCTATTCTCGAGATTTTTGTCACTACAATGGATGGTAGCCTTGTCATTATGGAAGGTAGTCTATTGTCGAGATTTTTGTTACTACAATGGATTGTAGCCTTGTCGTTATGGCAGGTAGTCTGCTATCGATATCTTTGTTACTCCAAAGGATGGTAGCCTAGTCATTAGAGAAGGTAGTCTGTTTTCGAGATTTTTGTTACTCCAATGGATGGTAGCCTTGTCATTATGAAAAGTAGTGTGTTGTCGATATTTTTGTTATTCCAATGGATGGTAGCCTTGTCATTATGGAAGGTAGTATGTTGTCGAGATTTTTGTTACTCCAATGGATGGTAGCCTTGTCACTATGGAAGGTAGTCTGTTGTCGAGATTTTTGTTACTACATTGGATGGTAGCCTTGTCATTATCGAAGGTAGTCTGTTGTCGTTATTTTTGTTTCTACAACGGAGTGTAGCCTTGTCTTTATGGAAGGTAGTCTGTTGTCGATATTTTTATTACTCCAATGGATGGTAGCCTAGTCATTATGGAAGGTAGTCTGTTGTCGAGATTTTTGTTACTCTAAGGGATGGTTGCCTTGTCATTATGGAATTTAGTTTATTGTCAAGATTTTTTTATTCCAATGGATGGTAGCCTTGTCATTATGGAAGGTAGTCTGTTGTCTATATTTTTGTTACTCCAATGGATGGTATCCTTGTGATTATGGAAGGTAGTATGTTGTCGATATCTTTGTTACTCCAATGGATGGTGGCCTTGTCATTATGGAAGGTAGTCTCTTGTCGAGATTTTTGTTACTACAATGGATGGTAGCCTTGTGACTATGGAAGGTAGTCTGTTGTCGAGATTTTTGTTACTACATTGGATGGTAGCCTTGTCATTATGGAAGGTAGTCTGTTGTCGTGATTTTTGTTACTACAATGGATTGTAGCCTTGTCTTTATGGAAGGTAGTCTGTTGTCGATATCTTTGCTACTCCAATGGATGGTAACCTAGTCATTAAGGAAGGTAGTCTGTTGTCGATATTTTTGTTACTCCAATCGATGGTATCCTTGTGATTATGGAAGGTAGTATGTTGTCGATATCTTTGTTACTCCAATGGATGGTGGCCTTGTCACTATGGAAGGTAGTCTGTTGTCGAGATTTTTGTTACTCCAATGGATGGTAGCCTTGTCACTATGGAAGGTAGTCTATTGTCGTGATTTTTGTTACTACATTGGATGGTAGCCTTGTCATTATGGAAGGTAGTCTGTTGTCGTGATTTTTGTTACTACAATGGATTGTATCCTTGTCTTTATGGAAGGTAGTCTGTTGTTGATATCTTTGTTACTCCAATGGATGGTAGCCTAGTCATTAAGGAAGGTAGTATGTTGTCGATATTTTTGTTACTCCAATGGATGGTATCCTTGTGATTATGGAAGGTAGTTTGTTATCGGTATCTTTGTTACTCCAATGGATCGTAGCCTTGTCATTATGGAAGGTAGTCTGTTGTCGAGATTTTTGTTACTCCAATGGATGGTAGCCTTGTCACTATGGAAGGTAGTCTGTTGTCTAGATTGTTGTTACTACATTGGATGGTAGCCTTGTCATTATGGAAGGTAGTCTGTTGTCGTGATTTTTGTTACTACAATGGATTGTAGCCTTGTCTTTATGGAAGGTAGTCTGTTGTCGATATCTTTGTTACTCCAATGGATGGTAGCCTAGTCATTATGGAAGGTAGTCTGTTGTCGAGATTTTTGTTACTCTAAGGGATGGTAGCGTTGTCATTATGGAAGGTAGTCTATTGTCGAGATTTTTGTCACTACAATGGATGGTAGCCTTGTTATTATGGAAGGTAGTCTGTTGTCGAAATTTTTGTTACTACAATAGATTGTAGCCTTTTCGTAATGGAAGATATTCTCTTGTCGAGATTTTTGTTACTATAATAGATTGTAGCCTTGTCATTATGGAAGGTAGTATGTTGTCGAGATTCTTGTTACTACAATGGATGGTAGCCTTGTCATTATGGAAGGTAGTCTATTGTCGAGATTTTTGCCACTACAATGGATTTTAGCCTTGTCATTATGGAAGGTAGTCTAATGTCGAGATTTTTGTTACTACAATGGATTGTAGCCTAGTCATTATAGAAGGTGGTATGTTTTCGAGATTTTTGCTACTCCAATGGATGGTATCCTTGTGATTATGGAAGGTAGTATGTTGTCGATATCTTTGTTACTCCAATGCATGGTAGCCTTTTCATTATGGAAGGTAGTCTGTTGTAGAGATTTTTGTTACTCCAAAGGATGGTAGCCTTGTCATTATGCAAGGTAGTCTGTTGTCGATATTTTTGTTATTCCAATAGATGGTATCCTTGTGATTATGGAAGGTAGTATGTTGTCGATATTTTTGTTACTCCAATGGATGGTAGCCTTGTCACTATGAAAGGTAGTCTGTTGTCGAGATTTTTGTTACTCCAATGGATGGTAGCCTTGTCACTATTGAAGGTAGTCTGTTGTCGAGATTTTTGTTACTACATTGGATGGTAGCCTTGTCATTATGGAAGGTAGTCTGTTGTCGTGATTTTTGTTACTACAATGGATTGTAGCCTTGTCTTTATAGAAGGTAATCTGTTATCAATATCTTTGTTACTCCAATGGATGGTAGCCTAGTCATTATGGAAGGTCGTCTGTTGTCGATATTTTTGTTACTCTAAGGGATGGTAGCCTTGTCATTATGAAAGGTAGTCTATTGTCGAGATTTTTGTTACTATAACAGATTGTAGCCTTGTCATTATGGAAGGTAGTCTGTTGTCGATATTTTTGTTACTCCAATGGATGGTAGCCTTGTCATTATATAAGGTAGTATTTTGTCGAGATTTTTGTCACTAAAATGGATGGTAGCCATGTCATTATGGAAGGTAGTTTGTTGTCGAGATTTTTGTTACTATAATAGATTGTAGCCTTTTCGTTATGGAAGATAGTCTGTTGTCGAGATTTTTGTTACTATAATAGATTGTAGCCTTGTCATTGTTGAAGGTAGTATGTTGTCGAGATTCTTGTTACTACAATGGATGGTATCCTTGTCATTATGGAAGGTAGTCTATTCTCGAGATTTTTGTCACTACAATGGATGGTAGCCTTGTCATTATGGAAGGTAGTCTATTGTCGAGATTTTTGTTACTACAATGGATTGTAGCCTTGTCGTTATGGCAGGTAGTCTGCTATCGATATGTTTATTACTCTAAAGGATGGTAGCCTAGTCATTATAGAAGGTAGTCTGTTTTCGAGATTTTTGTTACTACAATGGATTATAGCCTTGTCGTTATGGAAGGTAGTCTGCTATCGATATCTTTGTTACTCCAAAGGATGGTAGCCTAGTCATTATGGATGGTAGTCTGTATTTGAGATTTTTGTTATTCCAATGGATTGTATCCTTGTGATTATGGAAGGTAGTCTGTTGTCGAGATTTTTGTTACTCCAATGGATGGTAGCCTTGTCATTATGGAAGGTAGTCTGTTGTAGAGATTTTTGTTACTCCAATGGATGGTAGCCTTGTCACTATGGAAGGTAGTCTTTTGTCGAGATTTTTGTTACTACAATGAATTGTAGCCTTGTCTTTATGGAAGGTAGTCTGTTGTCGATATCATTGTTACTCCAATGGATGGTAGCCTAGTCATTATGGAAGGTAGTCTGTTGTCAAGATTTTTGTTACTCTAAGGGATGGTAGCCTTGTCATTATGGAAGGTAGTCTATTGTCGAGATTTTTGTTACTACAATGGATTATAGCCTTGTCGTTATGGAAGGTAGTCTGCTATCGATATCTTTGTTTCTCCAAAGGATGGTAGCCTAGTCATTATAGATGGTAGTCTGTATTCGAGATTTTTGTTATTCCAATCGATTGTATCCTTGTGATTATGGAAGGTAGTATGTTTTCGATATCTTTGTTACTCCAATGGATGGTAGCCTTGTCATTATGGAAGGTAGTCTGTTGTAGAGATTTTTGTTACTCCAATGGATGGTAGCCTTGTCACTATGGAAGGTAGTCTTTTGTTGAGATTTTTGTTACTACATTGGATGGTAGCCTTGTCATTATGTAAGGTAGTCTGTTGTCTTGATTTTTGTTACTACAATGGATTGTAGCCTTGTCTTTATGGAAGGTAATCTGTTGTCGATATCTTTGTTACTCCAATGGATGGTAGCCTAGTCATTATGGAAGGTAATCTGTTGTCGAGATTTTTGTTACTCTAAGGGATGGTAGCCTTGTCATTATGGAAGGTAGTCTATTGTCGAGATTTTTTTTACTACAATGGATTGTAGCTTTGTCGTTATGGCAGGTAGTCTGCTATCGATATCTTTGTTACTCCAAAGGATGGTAGCCTAGTCATTATAGAAGGTAGTCTGTTTTCGAGATTTTTGTTACTCCAATGGATGGTAGCCTTGTCATTATGCAAGGTAGTGTGTTGTCGATATTTTTGTTATTCCAATAGATGGTAGCCTTGTCAATATGGAAGGCAGTCTGTTGTAGAGATTTGTGTTACTCCAATGGATGGTAGCCTTGTCATTATGCAAGGTAGTGAGTTGTTGATATTTTTGTTATTCCAATAGATGGTAGCCTTGTCACTATGGAAGGTAGTGTGTTGTCGAGATTTTTGTTACTCCAATGGATGGTAGCCTTGTCACTATGGAAGGTAGTCTGTTGTCGAGATTTTTGTTACTACATTGGATGGTAGCCTGGTCATTATGGAAAGTAGTCTATTGTCGTTATTTTTGTTACTACAATGGATTGTAGCCTTGTCTTTATGCAAGGTAGTTTGTTCTCGATATCTTTGTTACTCCAATGGATGGTAGCCTAGTGATTATGGAAGGTAGTCTGTTGTCGAGATTTTTGTTACTCTAAGGGATGGTAGCCTTGTCATTATGGAATTTAGTTTATTGTCGAGATTTTTTTTATTCCAATGGATGGTAGCCTTGTCATTATGGAAGGTAGTCTATTGTCGAAATTTTTGTTACTCTAAGGGATGGTAGCCTTGTCATTATGGAAGGTAGTCTATTGTCGAGATTTTTGTTACTACAATGGATTGTAGCCATGTCGTTATGGAAGGTAGTCTGCTATCGATATCTTTGTTACTCCAAAGGATGGTAGTCTGTATTCGAGATTTTTGTTATTCCAATGGATTGTATCCTTGTGATTATGGAAGGTAGTATGTTTTTGATATCTTTGTTACTCCAATGGATAGTAGCCTTGTCATTATGGAAGGTAGTCTGTTGTAGAGATTTTTGTTACTCCAATGGATGGTAGCCTTGTCACTATGGAAGGTAGTCTGTTGTCGAGATTTTTGTTACTACATTGGATGGTAGCCTTGTCATTATGGAAGGTAGTCTGTTGTCGTGATTTTTGTTACTACAATGGATTGTAGCCTTGTCTTTATGGAAGGTAGTATGTTGTCGATATCTTTGTTACTCCAATGGATTGTAGCCTAGTCATTAAGGAAGGTAGTTTGTTGTCGATATTTTTGTTACTCCAATGGATGGTATCCTTGTGATTATGGAAGGTAGTTTGTTGTCGATATCTTTGTTACTCCAATGGATCGTAGCCTTGTCATTATGGAAGGTAGTCTGTTGTCGAGATTTTTGTTACTCCAATGGATGGTAGCCTTGTCACTATGGAAGGTAGTCTGTTGTCTAGATTTTTGTTACTACATTGGATGGTAGCCTTGTCATTATGGAAGGTAGTCTGTTGTCGTGATTTTTGTTACTACATTGGATTGTAGCCTTGTCTTTATGGAAGGTAGTATGTTGTCGATATCTTTGTTACTCCAATGGATGGTAGCCTAGTCATTATGGAAGGTAGTCTGTTGTCGAGATTTTTGTTACTCTAAGGGATGGTAGCCTTGTCATTATGGAAGGTAGTCTATTGTCGAGATTTTTGTCACTACAATGGAAGGTAGCCTTGTCATTATGGAAGGTAGTCTGTAGTCGAGATTTTTGTTACTACAATAGATTGTAGCCTTTTCGTAATGGAAGATAGTCTATTGTAGATTGTAGCCTTGTCATTATGGAAGGTAGTATGATGTCGAGATTTTTGCCACTACAATGGATGGTAGCCTTGTCATTATGGAAGGTAGTCTAATGTCGAGATTTTTGTTACTACAATGGATTTTAGCCTTGTCGTTATGGCAGGTAGTCTGCTATCGATATCTTTATTACTCCAAAGGATGGTAGCCTAGTCATTATAGAAGGTAGTATGTTTTCGAGATTTTTGCTACTCCAATGGATGGTATCCTTGTGATTATGGAAGGTAGTATGTTGTCGATATCTTTGTTACTCCAATGTATGGTAGCCTTGTCATTATGGAAGTTAGTCTGTTGTAGAGATTTTTGTTACTCCAACGGATGGTAGCCTTGTCATTATGCAAGGTAGTGTGTTGTCGATATTTTTGTTATTCCAATAGATGGTATCCTTGTGATTTTGGAAGGTAGTATGTTGTCGATATTTTTGTTACTCCAATGGATGGTAGCCTTGTCACTATGAAAGGTAGTCTGTTGTCGAGATTTTTGTTACTCCAATGGATGGTAGCCTTGTCACTATTGAAGGTAGTCTATTGTCGAGATTTTTGTTACTACATTGGATGGTAGCCTTGTCATTATGGAAGGTAGTCTGTTGTCGTGATTTTTGTTACTACAATGGATTATAGCCTTGTCTTTATGGAAGGTAATCTGTTGTCAATATCTTTGTTACTCCAATGGATGGTAGCCTAGTCATTAAGGAAGGTAGTTTGTTGTCGATATTTTTGTTACTCCAATGGATGGTATCCTTGTGATTATGGAAGGTAGTTTGTTGTCGATATCTTTGTTACTCCAATGGATCGTAGCCTTGTCATTATGGAAGGTAGTCTGTTGTCGAGATTTTTGTTACTCCAATGGATGGTAGCCTTGTCACTATGGAAGGTAGTCTGTTGTCTAGATTTTTGTTACTACATTGGATGGTAGCCTTGTCATTATGGAAGGTAGTCTGTTGTCGTGATTTTTGTTACTACATTGGATTGTAGCCTTGTCTTTATGGAAGGTAGTATGTTGTCGATATCTTTGTTACTCCAATGGATGGTAGCCTAGTCATTATGGAAGGTAGTCTGTTGTCGAGATTTTTGTTACTCTAAGGGATGGTAGCCTTGTCATTATGGAAGGTAGTCTATTGTCGAGATTTTTGTCACTACAATGGAAGGTAGCCTTGTCATTATGGAAGGTAGTCTGTAGTCGAGATTTTTGTTACTTCAATAGATTGTAGCCTTTTCGTAATGGAAGATAGTCTCTTGTCGAGATTTTTGTTACTATAATAGATTGTAGCCTTGTCATTATGGAAGGTAGTATGATGTCGAGATTCTTGTTACTACAATGGATGGTAGCCTTGTCATTATGGAAGGTAGTCTATTGTCGAGATTTTTGCCACTACAATGGATGGTAGCCTTGTCATTATGGAAGGTAGTCTAATGTCGAGATATTTGTTACTACAATGGATTTTAGCCTTGTCGTTATGGCAGGTAGTCTGCTATCGATATCTTTATTACTCCAAAGGATGGTAGCCTAGTCATTATAGAAGGTAGTATGTTTTCGAGATTTTTGCTACTCCAATGGATGGTATCCTTGTGATTATGGAAGGTAGTATGTTGTCGATATCTTTGTTACTCCAATGGATGGTAGCCTTGTCATTATGGAAGTTAGTCTGTTGTAGAGATTTTTGTTACTCCAATGGATGGTAGCCTTGTCATTATGCAAGGTAGTGTGTTGTCGATATTTTTGTTATTCCAATAGATGGTATCCTTGTGATTTTGGAAGGTAGTATGTTGTCGATATTTTTGTTACTCCAATGGATGGTAGCCTTGTCACTATGAAAGGTAGTCTGTTGTCGAGATTTTTGTTACTCCAATGGATGGTAGCCTTGTCACTATTGAAGGTAGTCTATTGTCGAGATTTTTGTTACTACATTGGATGGTAGCCTTGTCATTATGGAAGGTAGTCTGTTGTCGTGATTTTTGTTACTACAATGGATTATAGCCTTGTCTTTATGGAAGGTAATCTGTTGTCAATATCTTTGTTACTCCAATGGATGGTAGCCTAGTCATTATGGAAGGTAGTCTATTGTCGAGATTTTTGTTACTCTAAGGGATGGTAGCCTTGTCATTATGAAAGGTAGTCTATTGTCGAGATTCTTGTTACTATAACAGATTGTAGCCTTGTCATTATGGAAGGTAGTCTGTTGTCGATATTTTTGTTACTCCAATGGATTGTAGCCTTGTCATTATAGAAGGTAGCATTTTGTCGAGATTTTTGTCACTACAATGGATGGTAGCCATGTCATTATGGAAGATAGTTTGTTGTCGAGATTTTTGTTACTATAATAGATTGTAGCCTTTTCGTTATGGAAGATAGTCTGTTGTCGAGATTTTTGTTACTATAATAGATTGTAGCCTTGTCATTATGGAAGGTAGTATGTTCTCGAGATTCTTGTTACTACAATGGATGGTAGCCTTGTCATTATGGAAGGTAGTCTATTCTCGAGATTTTTGTCACTACAATGGATGGTAGCCTTGTCATTATGGAAGGTAGTCTATTGTCGAGATTTTTGTTACTACAACGAATTGTAGCCTTGTCTTTATGGAAGGTAGTCTGTTTTCGAGATTTTTGTTACTCCAATGGAAGGTATCCTTGTGATTATGGAAGGTAGTATGTTGTCGATATCTTTGTTATTCCAATGGATGGTAGCCTTGTCATTATGGAAGGTAGTCTGTTGTAGAGATTTTTGTTACTCCAATGGATGGTAGCCTTGTAGTTTTGGAAGGTAGTCTGTTGTCGAGATTTTTGTTACTCCAATGGATGGTAGCCTTGTCACTATGGAAGGTAGTGTATTGTCGAGATTTTTGTTACTACATGGGATGGTAACCTTGTCATTATGGAAGGTAGTCTGTTGTCGTGACTTTTGTTACTACAATGAATTGTAGCCTTGTCTTTATCGAAGGTAGTCTGTTGTCGATTTCATTGTTACTCCAATGAATGGTAGCCCAATCATTATGGAAGGTAGTCTGTTGTCAAGATTTTTGTTACTCTAAGGGATGGTAGCCTTGTCATTATGGAAGGTAGTCTATTGTCGAGATTTTTGTTACTACAATGGATTATAGCCTTGTCGTTATGGAAGGTAGTCTGCTATCGATATCTTTGTTACTCCAAAGGATGGTAGCCTAGTCATTATAGATGGTAGTCTGTATTCGAGATTTTTGTTATTCCAATGGATTGTATCCTTGTGATTATGGAAGGTAGTATGTTGTCGATATCTTTGTTACTCCAATGGATGGTAGCCTTGTCATTATGGAAGTTAGTCTGTTGTAGAGATTTTTGTTACTCCAATGGATGGTAGCCTTGTCATTATGCAAGGTAGTGTGTTGTCGATATTTTTGTTATTCCAATAGATGGTATCCTTGTGATTTTGGAAGGTAGTATGTTGTCGATATTTTTGTTACTCCAATAGATGGTAGCCTTGTCACTATGAAAGGTAGTCTGTTGTCGAGATTTTTGTTACTCCAATGGATGGTAGCCTTGTCACTATTGAAGGTAGTCTATTGTCGAGATTTTTGTTACTACATTGGATGGTAGCCTTGTCATTATGGAAGGTAGTCTGTTGTCGTGATTTTTGTTACTACAATGGATTATAGCCTTGTCTTTATGGAAGGTAATCTGTTGTCAATATCTTTGTTACTCCAATGGATGGTAGCCTAGTCATTATGGAAGGTAGTCTATTGTCGAGATTTTTGTTACTCTAAGGGATGGTAGCCTTGTCATTATGAAAGGTAGTCTATTGTCGAGATTCTTGTTACTATAACAGATTGTAGCCTTGTCATTATGGAAGGTAGTCTGTTGTCGATATTTTTGTTACTCCAATGGATTGTAGCCTTGTCATTATAGAAGGTAGCATTTTGTCGAGATTTTTGTCACTACAATGGATGGTAGCCATGTCATTATGGAAGATAGTTTGTTGTCGAGATTTTTGTTACTATAATAGATTGTAGCCTTTTCGTTATGGAAGATAGTCTGTTGTCGAGATTTTTGTTACTATAATAGATTGTAGCCTTGTCATTATGGAAGGTAGTATGTTCTCGAGATTCTTGTTACTACAATGGATGGTAGCCTTGTCATTATGGAAGGTAGTCTATTCTCGAGATTTTTGTCACTACAATGGATGGTAGCCTTGTCATTATGGAAGGTAGTCTATTGTCGAGATTTTTGTTACTACAACGAATTGTAGCCTTGTCTTTATGGAAGGTAGTCTGTTTTCGAGATTTTTGTTACTCCAATGGAAGGTATCCTTGTGATTATGGAAGGTAGTATGTTGTCGATATCTTTGTTATTCCAATGGATGGTAGCCTTGTCATTATGGAAGGTAGTCTGTTGTAGAGATTTTTGTTACTCCAATGGATGGTAGCCTTGTAGTTTTGGAAGGTAGTCTGTTGTCGAGATTTTTGTTACTCCAATGGATGGTAGCCTTGTCACTATGGAAGGTAGTGTATTGTCGAGATTTTTGTTACTACATGGGATGGTAACCTTGTCATTATGGAAGGTAGTCTGTTGTCGTGACTTTTGTTACTACAATGAATTGTAGCCTTGTCTTTATCGAAGGTAGTCTGTTGTCGATTTCATTGTTACTCCAATGAATGGTAGCCCAATCATTATGGAAGGTAGTCTGTTGTCAAGATTTTTGTTACTCTAAGGGATGGTAGCCTTGTCATTATGGAAGGTAGTCTATTGTCGAGATTTTTGTTACTACAATGGATTATAGCCTTGTCGTTATGGAAGGTAGTCTGCTATCGATATCTTTGTTACTCCAAAGGATGGTAGCCTAGTCATTATAGATGGTAGTCTGTATTCGAGATTTTTGTTATTCCAATGGATTGTATCCTTGTGATTATGGAAGGTAGTATGTTGTCGATATCTTTGTTACTCCAATGGATGGTAGCCTTGTCATTATGGAAGGTAGTCTGTTGTAGAGATTTTTGTTACTCCAATGGATGGTAGCCTTGTCACTATGGAAGGTAGTCTTTTGTCGAGATTTTTGTTACTACATTGGATGGTAGCCTTGTCATTATGGAAGGTAGTCTGTTGTCTTGATTTTTGTTACTACAATGGATTGTAGCCTTGTCTTTATGGAAGGTAATCTGTTGTCGATATCTTTGTTACTCCAATGGATGGTAGCCTAGTCATTATGGAAGGTAATCTGTTGTCGAGATTTTTGTTACTCTAAGGGATGGTAGCCTTGTCATTATGGAAGGTAGTCTATTGTCGAGATTTTTTTTACTACATTGGATGGTAGCCTTGCCATTATGCAAGGTAGTCTGTTGTCGTGATTTTTGTTACTACAATGGATTGTAGCCTTGTCTTTATGGAAGGTAGTCTGTTGTGGATATCATTGTTACTCCAATGGATGGTAGCCTAGTCATTATGGAAGGTAGTCTGTTATCAAGATTTTTGTTACTCTAAGGGATGTTAGCCTTGTCATTATGGAAGGTAGTCTATTGTCGAGATTTTTGTTACTACAATGGATTGTAGCCTTGTCGTTATGGCAGGTAGTCTGCTATCGATATCTTTGTTACTCCAAAGGATGGTAGCCTAGTCATTATAGATGGTAGTCTGTATTCGAGATTTTTGTTATTCCAATGGATGATATCCTTGTGATTATGGAATGTTGTATGTTGTCGATATCTTTGTTACTCCAATGGATGGTAGCCTTGTCATTATGGAAGGTAGTCTGTTGTCGTGATTTTTGTTACTACAATGGATTGTTGCCTTGTCTTTATGGAAGGTAATATGTTGTCAATATCTTTGTTACTCCAATGGATGGTAGCCTAGTCATTATGGAAGGTAGTCTGTTGTCAAGATTTTTGTTACTCTAAGGGATTGTAGCCATGTCATTATGAAAGGTAGTCTATTGTCGAGATTTTTGTTACTATAATAGATTGTAGCCTTGTCATTGTGGAAGGTAGTCTGTTGTGGATATTTTTGTTACTCCAATGGATTGTAGCCTTCTCATTATAGAAGGTAGTATTTTGTCGAGATTTTTGTCACTACAATGGATGGTAGCCATGTCACTATGGAAGGTAGTCTGTTGTCGAGATTTTTGGTACTACATTGGATGGTAGCCTTGCCATTATGCAAGGTAGTCTGTTGTCGTGATTTTTGTTACTACAATGGATTGTAGCCTTGTCTTTATGGAAGGTAGTCTGTTGTGGATATCATTGTTACTCCAATGGATGGTAGCCTAGTCATTATGGAAGGTAGTCTGTTGTCAAGATTTTTGTTACTCTAAGGGATGGTAGCCTTGTCATTATGGAAGGTAGTCTATTGTCGAGATTTTTGTTACTACAATGGATTGTAGCCTTGTCGTTATGGCAGGTAGTCTGCTATCGATATCTTTGTTACTCCAAAGGATGGTAGCCTAGTCATTATAGATGGTAGTCTGTATTCGAGATTTTTGTTATTCCAATGGATGGTATCCTTGTGATTATGGAATGTTGTATGTTGTCGATATCTTTGTTACTCCAATGGATGGTAGCCTTGTCATTATGGAAGGTAGTCTGTTGTCGTGATTTTTGTTACTACAATGGATTGTTGCCTTGTCTTTATGGAAGGTAATCTGTTGTCAATATCTTTGTTACTCCAATGGATGGTAGCCTAGTCATTATGGAAGGTAGTCTGTTGTCAAGATTTTTGTTACTCTAAGGGATTGTAGCCTTGTCATTATGAAAGGTAGTCTGTTGTCGAGATTTTTGTTACTATAATAGATTGTAGCCTTGTCATTGTGGAAGGTAGTCTGTTGTGGATATTTTTGTTACTCCAATGGATTGTAGCCTTCTCATTATAGAAGGTAGTATTTTGTCGAGATTTTTGTCACTACAATGGATGGTAGCCATGTCATTATGGAAGGTAGTCTGTTGTCGAGATTTTTGTTACTACAATAGATTGTAGCCTTTTCGTTTTGGAAGATAGTCTGTTGTCGAGATTTTTGTTACTATAATAGATTGTAGCCTTGTCATTATGGAAGGTAGTATGTTGTCGAGATTCTTGTTACTATAATGGATGGAAGCCTTGTCATTATGGAAGGTAGTCTATTGTCGAGATGTTTGTCACTACAATAGATGGTAGCCTTGTCATTATGGAAGGTAGTATATTGTCGAGATTTTTGTTACTACAATGGATTGTAGCCTTGTCGTTATGGCAGGTAGTCTGCTATCGATATCTTTGTTACTCCAAAGGATGGTAGCCTAGTCATTATAGAAGGTAGTCTGCTTTCGAGATTTTTGTTACTCCAATGGATTGTTTCCTTGTGATTATGGAAGGTAGTCTGTTGTAGATATTTTTGTTACTCCAATGGATGGTAGCCTTTTCAATATGCAAGGTAGTGTGTTGTCGATATTTTTGTTACTCCAATGGATGGTAGCCTTCTCATTATGGAAGGTAGTTTGTTGTAGAGATTTTTGTTACTCCAATCGATGGTAGCCTTGTCATTATGCAAGTTAGTGTTTTGTCGATATTTTTGTTATTCCAATAGATGATAGCCTTGTAGTTATGGAAGGTAGTCTGTTGTGGAGATTTTTGTTACTCCAATGGATGGTAGCCTTGTCACTATGGAAGGTAGTCTGTTGTCGAGAATTTTGTTACTACATTGGATGGTAGCCTTGTCATTATGCAAGGTAGTCTGTTGTCGTGATTTTTGTTACTACAATGGATTGTAGCCTTGTCTTTATGGAATGTAGTCTGTTGTGGATATCATTGTTACTCCAATGGATGGTAGCCTAGTCATTATGGAAGGTAGTCTGTTGTCATGATTTTTGTTACTCTAAGGGATGGTAGCCTTGTCATTATGGAAGGTAGTCTATTGTCGAGATTTTTGTTACTACAATGGATTGTAGCCTTGTCGTTATGGCAGGTAGTCTGCTATCGATATCTTTGTTACTCAAAAGGATGGTAGCCTAGTCTTTATAGATGGTAGTCTGTATTCGAGATTTTTGTTATTCCAATGGATGGTATCCTTGTGATTATGGAATGTTGTATGTTGTCGATATCTTTGTTACTCCAATGGATGGTAGCCTTGTCATTATGGAAGGTAGTCTGTTGTCGAGATTTTTGTTACTCCAATGGATGGTAGCCTTGTCACTATGGAAGGTAGTCTGTTGTCGAGATTTTTGTTACTACATTGGATGGTAGCCTTGTCATTATGGAAGGTAGTCTGTTGTTATTATTTTTGTTACTCCAATGGATGGTAGCCTAGTCCTTATGGAAGGTAGTCTGTTGTCGAGATTTTTGTTACTCTAAGGGATGGTAGCCTTGTCATTATGGAATTTAGTTTATTGTCGAGATTTCTTTTATTCCAATGGATGGTAGCCTTGTCATTATGGAAGGTAGTCTGTTGTCGAGATTTTTGTTACTCCAATGGATGGTATCCTTGTGATTATAGAAGGTAGTATGTTGTCGATATCTTTGTTACTCCAATGGATGGTGGCCTTGTCATTATGGAAGGTAGTCTATTGTCAAGATTTTTGTTACTCCAATTGATGGTAGCCTTGTCACTATGGAAGGTAGTCTGTTGTCGAGATTTTTGTTACTACATTGGATTGTAGCCTTGTCTTTATGGAAGGTAGTCTGTTGTCGATATCTTTGTTACTCCAACGGATGGTAGCCAAATCATTAAGGAAGGTAGTCTGTTGTCGAGATTTTTGTTACTCTAAGGGATGGTAGCCTTGTCATTATGGAAGGTAGTCTATTGTTGAGATTTTTGTTACTACAATTGATGGTAGCCTTGTCATTATAGAAGGTAGTATTTTGTCGAGATTTTAGTCACTATAATGGATGGTAGCCATGTCATTATGGAAGGTAGTCTGTTGTCGAGATTTTTGTTACAACAATAGATTGTAGCCTTGTCATTATGGAAGGTAGTATGTTGTCGAGATTTTTGTTACTATAATAGATTGTAGCCTTGTCATTATGGAAGGTAGTATGTTGTCGAGATTCTTGTTACTACAATGGATGGTAGCGTTGTCATTATGGAAGGTAGTCTAATGTCGAGATTTTTGTTACTACAATGGATTTTAGCCTTGTCGTTATGGCAGGTAGTCTGCTATCGATATCTTTGTTACTCTAAAGGATGGTAGCCTAGTCATTATAGAAGGTAGTCTGTTTTCGAGATTTTTGTTACTCCAAAGGATGGTAGTATGTTGTTGATATCTTTGTTACTCCAATGGACGGTTGCCTTGTCATTATGGAAGGTAGTCTGTTGTAGAGATTTTTGTTACTCCAATGGATGGTAGCCTTGACATTATGCAAGGTAGTGTGTTGTGGATATTTTTGTTATTCCATTAGATGGTAGCCTTGTCATTATGGAAGTTAGTCTGTTGTCGAAATTTTTGTTACTCCAATAGATGGTAGCCTTGTCATTATGGAAGGTTGTCTATTGTCAAGATTTTTGTTACTACAATGGATGGTAGCCTTGTCATTATGGAAGGTTGTCTGTTGTCGAGTGTTTTTTTACTACAATGGATTGTAGCCTTGTCTTTATGGAAGGTAGTATGTTGTCGATATCTTTGTTACTCCAATGGATGATAGCCTTGTCATTATGAGAGGTAGTTTGTTGTTGATATTTTGTTACTCCAATGGATGGTAGCCTTGTCATTATGGAATGTGGTGTGTTGTCGATATTTTTGTTATTCCAATGGATGGTAGACTTGTCAATATGGAAGTTAGTTTGTTATCGAGATTTTTGTTACTCCAACAGATGGTAGCCTTGTCATTATAGAAGGTAGTCTGTTGTCGAGATTTTTGTTACTACATTAGATGGTAGCCTTGTCATTATGGAAGGTAGTCTGTTGTCGAGATTTTTGTTACTACAATGGATTGTAGCCTTATCGTTATGGAAGCTAGTCTATTGTCGATATCTTTTTTACTCCAATGGATGGTAGCCTATTCATTATGAAGGTAGTCTGTTGTCGAGATTTTTGTTTCTCTAAGGGATGGTAGCCTTGTCATTATGGAAGTTAGTTTATTGACTAGATTTTTGTTATTCCAATGCATGGAAGCCTTGTCATCATGGAAGGTAGTCTGTTGTCGAGATTTTTATTACTACAATGGATTGTATCCTTGTCATTATGGAAGGTAGTATGTTGTTGATATCTTTCTTACTCCAATGGATGGTAGCCTTATCATTATGGAAGGTAGTCTGTTGTCGAGATTTTTGTTACTCCATTGGATGGTAGGCTTGTCATTATTGAAGGTAGTGTGTTGTCGATATTTTTGTTACTCCAATGGATGGTATCCTTGTCATTATGGAAGGTAGTATGTTGTCGACATATTTGTTACTCCAATGGATGGTAGCCTTGTCATTATGGAAGGTAATTTGTTGTCTAGATTTTTGTTATTCCAATGGATGGTAGCCTTGTCATTATGGAAGGTAGTCTGTTGTTGTCATTTTTGTTACTCCAATGGATGGTATCCTTGTCATTATGGAAGGTAGCATGTTGTCGATATCTTTGTTACTCCAATGGATGACAGCCTTGTCATTATGGAAGGTAGTCGATTGTCGAGATTTTTGTTACTCCAATGGATGGTAGCCTTATCATTATCGAAGGTAGTCTGTTGTCGAGATTTTTGATACTACAATGGATTGTAGCCTTGTCGTTATGGAAGGTAGTCTGTTGTCGATATCTTTGTTACTCCAATGGATGGTAGCTTAGTCATTATGGAAGGTAGTTTGTTGTCGAGATTTTTGTTACTCTAAGGGATGGTAGCCTTGTCATTATGGAAGGTAGTTTGTTGTCGAGATTTTTGTTACTATAATAGATTGTATCCTTGTCGTTATTGAAGGTAGTATGTTGTCAATAACTTTCTGACTCCAATGGATTGTAGCCTAGTCATTATGGAAGGTAGTCTGCTGTCGAGATTTTTGTTACTCCATTGGATGGTAGCCTTGTCATTATGGAAGGTGGTGTGTTGTCGACATTTTTGTTATTCCACTGGATGGTAGACTTGTCATTATGGAAGTTAGTTTGTTATCAAGATTTTTGTTACTCCAACGGATGGTAGCCTTGTCATTATGGAAGGTAGTCTGTTGTCGAGATTTTTGTTACTTCAATGGATGGTAGCCTTCTCATTATGGAAGGTAGTCTGTTGTCGAGATTTTTGTTACTACAATGGATTGTAGCCTTGTCTTTATGGAAGGTAGTATGTTGTCGATATCTTTGTTACTCCAATGGATGATAGCCTTCTCTTTATGGGAGGTAGTTTGTTGTCGATATTTTTGTTACTCCAATGGATGGTAGCCTTGTTATTATTAAAGGTGGTGTGTTGTCGATATTTTTGTTATTCCAATGGATGGTAGACTTGTCATTATGGAAGTTAGTTTGTTATCGAGATTTTTGTTACTCCAACAGATGGTAGCCTTGTAATTATGGAAGGTAGTCTGTTGTCGAGATTTTTGTTACTACATTAGATGGTAGCCTTGTCATTATGGAAGGTAGTCTGTTGTCGAGATTTATGTTACTACAATTGATTGTAGCCTTATCATTATGGAAGCTAGTCTGTTGTTGATATCTTTTTTACTCCAATGGATGGTAGCCTAGTCATTATGAAGGTAGTCTGTTGTCGTTATTTTTGTTTCTCTAAGGGATGGTAGCCTTGTCATTATGGAAGTTAGTTTATTGACGAGATTTTTGTAATTCCAATGCATGGAAGCCTTGTCATTATGGAAGGTAGTCTGTTGTCGAGATTTTTATTACTACAATGTATTGTATCCTTGTCATTATGGAAGGTAGTATGTTTTTGATATCTTTCTTACTCCAATGGATGGTAGCCTTGTCATTATGGAAGGTAGTCTATTGTCGAGATTTTTGTTACTCCATTGGATGGTAGGCTTGTCATTATGGAAGGTAGTGTGTTGTCGATATTTTTTTTATTCCAATAGATGGTAGCCTTGTCATTGTGGAAGGTAGTCTATTGTCGTCATTTTTGTTACTCCAATGGATGGTATCCTTGTCATTATGGAAGGTAGTATGTTGTCGACATCTTTGTTACTCCAATGGATGGTAGCCTTGTCATTATGGAAGGTAATTTGTTGTCTAGATTTTTGTTATTCCAATGGATGGTAGCCTTGTCATTATGGAAGGTAGTCTGTTGTCGTCATTTTTGTTACTCCAATGGATGGTATCCTTGTCATTATGGAAGGTAGCATGTTGTCGATATATTTGTTACTCCAATGGATGACAACCTTGTCATTATGGAAGGTAGTCAATTGTCTAGATTTTTGTTACTCCAATGGATGGTAGCCTTGTCATTATCGAAGGTAGTCTGTTGTCGAGATTTTTGATACTATAATGGATTGTAGCCTTGTCGTTATGGAAGGTAGTCTGTTGTCCATATCTTTGTTACTCCAATGGATGGTAGCTTAGTCATTATGGAAGGTAGTTTGTTGTCGAGATTTTTGTTACTCTAAGGGATGGTAGCCTTGTCATTATGGAAGGTAGTTTGTTGTCGAGATTTTTGTTACTATAATGGATTGTATCCTTGTCGTTATTGAAGGTAGTATGTTGTCAATATCTTTCTGACTCCAATGGATTGTAGCCTAGTCATTATGGAAGGTAGTCTGCTGTCGAGATTTTTGTTACTCCATTGGATGGTAGCCTTGTCATTATGGAAGGTGGTGTGTTGTCGACATTTTTGTTATTCCAACGGATGGTAGACTTGTCATTATGGAAGTTAGTTTGTTATCGAGATTTTTGTTACTCCAACGGATGGTAGCCTTGTCATTATGGAAGGTAGTCTGTTGTCGAGATTTTTGTTACTCCAATGGATGGTAGCCTTCTCATTATGGAAGGTAGTCTGTTGTCGAGATTTTTGTTACTACAATGGATTATAGCCTTGTCTTTATGGAAGGTAGTATGTTGTCGATATCTTTGTTACTCCAATGGATGATAGCCTTCTCATTATGGGAGGTAGTTTGTTGTCGAAATTTTTGTTACTCCAATGGATGGTAGCCTTGTCATTATTAAAGGTGGTGTGTTGTCGATATTTTTGTTATTCCAATGGATGGTAGACTTGTCATTATGGAAGTTAGTTTGTTATCGAGATTTTTGTTACTCCAATAGATGGTAGCCTTGTCATTATGGAAGGTAGTCTGTTGTCGAGATTTTTGTTACTACATTAGATGGTAGCCTTGTCATTATGGAAGGTAGTCTGTTGTCGAGATTTTTGTTACTACAATTGATTGTAGCCTTATCGTTATGGAAGCTAGTCTGTTGTCGATATCTTTTTTACTCCAATGGATGGTAGCCTAGTCATTATGAAGGTAGTCTGTTGTCGAGATTTTTGTTTCTCTAAGGGATGGTAGCCTTGTCATTATGGAAGTTAGTTTATTGACGAGATTTTTGTAATTCTAATGCATGGAAGCCTTGTCATTATGGAAGGTAGTCTGTTGTCGAGATTTTTATTACTACAATGTATTGTATCCTTGTCATTATGGAAGGTAGTCTCTTGTCTAGATTTTTGTTACTAAAATGTATTGTAGCCTTATCATTATGGAACGTAGTCAGTTGTCGAGATTTTTGTTACTATAATTGATTGTAGCCTTGTCATTATGGAAGGTAATATGTTGTCTAGATTCTTGTTACTGCAATGGATGGTAGCCTTGTCATTATGGAAGGTAGTCTATTGTCGATATTTTTGTCACTACAATGGATGGTAGCCTTTTCATTTTAGAAGGTAGTCTATTGTCAATATTTTTTTTACTACAATGGATTGTAGCCTTGTCGTTATGGAAGGTAGTCTGTTATCGATATCTTTGTTACTCCAAAGGATGATAGCCTAGTCATTATAGAAGGTAGTCTGTCGTCGATATTTTTGTTACTCCAATGGATGGTATCCTTGTCATTATTTAAGGTAGTATGTTGTCGATATCTTTGTTACTTTAATGGATGGTAGCCTTGTCATTTTGGAAGGTAGTCTGTGGTCGAGATTTTTGTTACTCTAAGGGATGGTAGCCTTGTCATTATGGAAGGTAGTGTGTTGTCAATATTTTTGTTATTCCAATAGATGGTAGCCTTATCATTATGGAAGTTAGTCTGTTGTCGATATTTTTGTTACTCAAATGGATGGTAGCCTTGTCATAATGGAAGGTTGTCTATTGTCGAGATTTTTGTTACTACAATGGATGGTAGCCTTGTCATTATGGAAGGTTGCCTCTTGTTGATCTTTTTGTTACTACAATGGATTGTAGCTTTGTATTTATGGAAGGTAGTATGATGTCGATATCTTTGTTACTCCAATGGATGGTAGCCTTGTCATTATGAGAGGTAGTTTGTTGTCGATATTTTTGTTACTCCAATGGATGGTAGCCTTGTCATTATGGAAGCTAGTATGTTGTCGATATTTTTGTTATTCCAATGGATGGTAGACTTGTCATTATATAAGTTAGTCTGTTGTCCAGATTTTTGTTACTCCAATGGATGGTAGCCTTGTCATTATGGAAGGTAGTCTGTTTACGAGATTTTTGATACTACATTGGATGGTAGGCTTGTCATTATGGAAGGTATTCTGTTGTCAAAATTTTTGATACTACAATGGATTGTATCCTTGTCGTTATGGAAGGTAGTTTGTTGTCGATATCTTTGTTACTCCAATGGATGGTAGCCTAGTCATTATGGAAGGTAGTCTGTTGTCGAGATTTTTGTTTCCCTAAGGGATGGTAGCCTTGTCATTATGGAAGTTAGTTTATTGTCAAGATTTTTGTTATTCCAATGCATGGAAGCCTTGTCATTATGGAAGGTAGTCTGTTGTCGAGATTTTTGTTACTACAATGGATTGTATCGTTGTCGTTATGGAAGGTAGTTTGTTGTCGATATCTTTGTTACTTCAATGGATGGTAGCCTAGTCATTATGGAAGGTAGTCTGTTGTCGATATTTTTATTTCTCTAAGGGATGGTAACCTTGTCATTATGGAAGTTAGTTTATTGTCGAGATTTTTGTTATTCCAATGCATGGAAACCTTGTCATTATGGAAGGTAGTCTGTTGTCGAGATTTTTGTCACTACAATGGATTGTATCCTTGTCGTTATGGAAGGTAGTATGTTGTTGATATCTTTCTTTTTCCAATGGATGGTAGCCTAGTCATTATGGAAGGTAGTCTGTTGTCGAGATTTTTGTTACTACATTGGATGGTAGCCTTGTCATTATGGAAGGTAGTGTGTTGTCGATATTTTTTTATTCCAATTGATGATAGCCTTGTCATTATGGAAGGTAGTCTATTGTCGTCATTTTTGTTACTCCAATGGATGGTATCCTTGTCATTATGGAAGGTAGTATGTTGTCGATATCATTGTTACTCCAATGGATGGTAGCCTTGTCATTATGGAAGGTAGTTTGTTGTCTAGATTTTTGTTATTCCAATGGATGGTAGCCTTGTCATTATGGAAGGTAGTCAGTTGTCGTCATTTTTGTTACTCCAATGGATGGTATCCTTGTCATTATGGAAGGTAGTATGTTGTCGAGATTTTTGTTACTGCAATGGATGGTAGCCTTGTCATTATGGAAGGTAGTCTATTGTCGATATTTTTGTCACTACAATGGATGGTAGCCTTTTCAATATAGAAGGTAGTGTATTGTCGAGATTTTTGTTACTACAATGGATTGTAGCCTTGTCGTTATGGAAAGTAGTATGTTATCGATATCTTTGTTACTCCAAAGGATGGTAGCCTAGTCATTATAGAAGGTAGTTTGTCGTCGATATTTTTGTTACTCCAATGGATGGTATCCTTGTCATTATTTAAGGTAGTATGTTGTCGATATCTTTGTTACTTCAATGGATGGTAGCCTTGTCATTTTGGAAGGTAGTCTGTTGTCGAGATTTTTGTTACTCTAAGGGGTGGTAGCCTTGTCATTATGGAAGGTAGTTTGTTGTCAATATTTTTGTTATTCCAATAGATGGTAGCCTTATCATTATGGAAGTTAGTCTGTTGTCGATATTTTTGTTACTCCAATGGATGGTAGCCTTGTCATTATGGAAGGTAGTCTATTGTCGAGATTTTTGTAAATACAATGGATGGTAGCCTTGTCATTATGGAAGGTAGTCTGTTGTCTAGATTTTTGTTACTACAATGGATTGTAGCCTTGTCATTATGGAAGGTAGTCTGTTGTCAAGATTTTTGTTACTATAATTGATTGTAGCCTTGTCATTATGGAAGGTAGTATGTTGTCGAGATTCTTGTTACTGCAATGGATGGTAGCCATGTAATTATGGAAGGTAGTCTATTGTCGTTATTTTTGTCACTACAATGGATGGTAGCCTTTTCATTATAGAAGGTAGTCTATTGTCGAGATTTTTGTTACTACAATGGATTGTATCCTTGTCGTTATGGAAGGTAGTTTGTTGTCGATATCTTTATTACTCCAATGGATGGTAGCCTAGTCATTATGGAAGTTAGTCTGTTGTCGATATTTTTGTTTCTCTAAGGGATGGTAGCCTTGTCATTATGGAAGTTAGTTTATTGTCGAGATTTTTGTTATTCCAATGCATGGAAACCTTGTCATTGTGGAAGGTAGTCTGTTGTCAAGATTTTTGTTACTACAATGGATTGTATCCTTGTCGATATGGAAGGTAGTATGTTGGTGATATCTTTCTTACTCCAATGGATGGTAGCCTAGTCATTATGGAAGGTAGTCTGTTGTCGATATTTTTGTTACTCCATTGGATGGTAGCCTTGTCATTATGGAAGGTAGTGTGTTGTCGATATTTTTGTTATTTCAATAGTACGTAGCCTTGTCATTATGGAAGGTAGTCTATTGTCGTCATTTTTGTTACTCCAATGGATGGTATACTTGTCATTATGGAAGGTAGTATGTTGTCGATATCATTGTTATTCCAATGGATGGTAGCCTTGTCATTATGGAAGGTATTTTGTTTTCTAGATTTTTGTTGATCCAATGTATGGTAACCTTGTCATTATGGAAGGTAGTCTGTTGTCGTCATTTTTGTTACTCCAATGGATGGTATCCTTTTCATTATGGAAGGTAGTATGTTTTCGATATCTTTGTTACTCCAATGGATGGTAGCCTTGTCATTATGGAAGGTAGTCTGTTATCTAGATTTTTGTTACTCCAATGGATGGTAGCCTTGTCATTATGGAAGGTAGTCTGTTGTCGAGATTTTTTTTACTACATTGGATGGTAGCCTTGTCATTATCGAAGGTAGTCTGTTGTCGAGATTTTTGTTACAACAATGGATTGTTGCCTTGTCGTTATGGAAGGTAGTCTGTTGTCGATATCTTTGTTACTCTAATGGATGGTAGCCTAGTCATTATGGAAGGTAGTCTGTTGTCTAGATTTTTTTTACTCTAAGGGATGGTAGCCTTGTCATTATGGAAGTTAGTTTATTGACGAGATTTCTATTATTCCAATGGATGGTAGCCTTGTCATTATGGAAGGTAATCTGTTGTCGAGATTTTTGTTACTACAATGGATTGTATCCTAGTCATTATGGAAGGTAGTTTGTTGTCGATATCTTTCTGACTCTAATGGATTGTAGCCTAGTCATTATAGAAGGAGTCTATTGTCGAGATTTTTGTTACTCCATTGGATGGTAGCCTTGTCATTATGGAGGGTAGTGTGTTGTTGATATTTTTGTTATTACAATGGATGGTAGCTTTATCATTATGGAAGGTAGTTTGTCGTCGTAATTTTTGTTACTCCAATGGATGGTAGCCTTTTCATTATGGAAAGTAGTTTGTTGTCGAGATTTTTGTTTTTCCAATGGATGGTAGCCTTGTCATTATGAAATGTAGTCTATTGTCGAGATTTTTGTTACTATAATAGGTTGTAGCCTTGTCATTATGGAAGGTAGTTTGTTGTCGAGATTTTTGTTACTCCAATGGATGGTAGCCTTGTCATTATAGAAGGTAGTATATTATCGATATTTTTGTAAATACAATGGATGGTAGACTTTTCATTATGGAAGGTAGTTTGTTGTCTAGATTTTTGTTACTACAATAGATTGTAGCCTTGTCGTTATGGAAGGTAGTCTCTTGTCGAGATTTTTGTTACTATAATAGATTGTAGCCTTGTCATTATGGAAGGTAGTATGTTATCGAGATTCTTGTTACTCCAATGGATGGTAGCCTTGTCATTATGGAAGGTAGTCTATTGTCAATATTTTTGTCACTACAATGGATGGTAGAATTTTCATTATGGAAGGTAGTCTATTGTCGAGATTTTTGTTACTACAATGGCTTGTATCCTTGTCGTTATGGAAGGTAGTCTATTATTGATATCTTTGTTACTCCAAAGGATGGTAGCCTAGTCATTATGGAAGGTAGTCTGTCGTCGATATTTTTGTTACTCCAATGGATGGTATCCTTGTCATTATTTAAGGTAGTATGTTTTCGATATCTTTGTTACTTCAATGGATGGTAGCCTTGTCATTATGGAAGGTAGTCTATTTTCGAGATTTTTGTTACTCTAAGGGATGGTAGCCCTGTCATTATATAAGTTAGTCTGTTGTGGTTATTTTTGTTACTCCAATTGATGGTAGCCTTGCCATTATGGAAGGTAGTCTATTGTCGAGATTTTTGTTACTACAATGGATGGTAGCCATGTCATTATGGAAGGTTGTCTGTTGTTAAGATTTTTGTTACTACAATGGATTGTAGCCTTGTCCTAATGGAAGGTAGTATGTTTTCGATATCTTTGTTACTCCAATGGATGGTAGCCTTGTCATTATGGGAGGTAGTTTGTTGTCGAGATTTTTGTTACTCCAATGGATGGTAGCCTTGTCATTATGGAAGGTAGTGTGTTGTCGATATTATTGTTATTCCAATGGATGACAGCCTTGTCATTATGGAAGTTAGTCTGTTGTCGAGATTTTTGTAACTCCAATGGGTGGTAGCCTTATCATTATGGATTGTAGTCTGTTGTTGGGATTTTTGTTACTACATTGGATGGTTGCCTTGTCATTATGGAAGGTAATCTGTTGTCGAGATTTTTGTTACTACAATGCATTGTAGCCTTGTCGTTATTAAAGGTAGTCTGTTATCGATATCTTTGTTACTCCAATGGATGCTAGCCTAGTCTTTATGGAAGGTAGTCTGTTGTCGAGATTTTTGTTACTCTAAGGGATGGTAGCATTGTCTTTATGGAAGTTAGTTTATTTTCGAGATTTTTGTTATTCCAATGAATGGAAGCCTTGTCATTATGGAAGGTAATCTTTTGTCGAGATTTTTGTTACTACAATGGATTGTATCCTTGTCGTATTGAAGGTAGTATGTTGTCGATATCTTTATTACTCCAATGGATGGTAGCCTAGTCATTATGGAAGGTAGTCTGTTGTCGATATTTTTGTTACTCCATTGGATGGTAGCCTTGTCATTATGGAAGGTAGTGTGTTTACGATATTTTTGATACTACATTGGATGGTAGCCTTGTCATTATGGAAGGTAGTCTGTTGTCGAAATTTTTGTTACTACAATGGATTGTAGCCTTGTCGTTATGGAAGGTAGTTTGTTGTCGATATCTTTGTTACTCCAATGGATGGTAGCCTAGTCATTATGGAAGGTAGTCTGTTGTCGATATTTTTGTTTCCCTAAGGGATGGTAGCCTTATCATTATGGAAGTTAGTTTATTGTCAAGATTTTTGTTATTCCAATGCATGGAAGCCTTGTCATTATGGAAGGTAGTCTATTGTCGAGATTTTTGTTACTACAATGGATTGTATCCTTGTCGTTATGGAAGGTAGTTTGTTGTTGATATCTTTATTACTCCAATGGATGGTAGCCTAGTCATTATGGAAGTTAGTCTGTTGTCGATATTTTGTTTCTCTAAGGGATGGTAGCCTTGTCATTATGGAAGTTAGTTTATTGTCGAGATTTTTGTTATTCCAATGCATGGAAACCTTGTCATTGTGGAAGGTAGTCTGTTGTCAAGATTTTTGTTACTACAATGGATTGTATCCTTGTCGTTATGGAAGGTAGTATGTTGGTGATATCTTTCTTACTCCAATGGATGGTAGCCTAGTCATTATGGAAGGTAGTCTGTTGTCGAGATTTTTGTTACTCCATTGGATGGTAGCCTTGTCATTATGGAAGGTAGTGTGTTGTCGATATTTTTGTTAATTCAATAGTAGGTAGCCTTGTCATTATGGAAGGTAGTCTATTGTCGTCATTTTTGTTACTCCAATGGATGGTATACTTGTCATTATGGAAGGTAGTATGTTGTCGATATCATTGTTACTCCAATGGATGGTAGCCTTGTCACTATGGAGGTAGCTTGTTTTCTAGATTTTTGTTATTCCAATGGATGGTAGCCTTGTCATTATGGAAGGTAGTCTGTTGTTGTCATTTTTGTTACTCCAAAGGATGGTATCCTTTTCATTATGGAAGGTAGTATGTTGTCGATATCTTTGTTACTCCAATGGATGGTAGCCTTGTCATTATGGAAGGTAGTCTGTTGTCTAGATTTTTGTTACTCTAATGGATGGTAGCCTTGTCATTATGGAAGGTAGTCTGTTGTCGAGATTTTTTTTACTACATTGGATGGTAGCCTTGTCATTATCGAAGGTAGCCTGTTGTCGAGATTTTTGTTACAACAATGGATTGTTTCCTTGTCGTTATGGAAGGTAGTCTGTTGTCGATATCTTTGTTACTCTAATGGATGGTAGCTTAGTCATTATGGAAGGTAGTCTGTTGTCGAGATTTTTTTTACTCTAAGGGATGGTAGCCTTGTCATTATGGAAGTTAGTTTATTGTCGAGATTTCTATTATTCCAATGGATGGTAGCCTTGTCATTATTGAAGGTAGTCTATTGTCGAGATTTTTGTTACTACAATGGATTGTATCCTAGTCGTTATGGAAGGTAGTTTGTTGTCGATATCTTTCTGACTCCAATGGATTGTAGCCTAGTCATTATGGAAGGAGTCTGTTGTCGAGATTTTTGTTACTCCATTGGATGGTAGCCTTGTCATTATGGAGGGTAGTGTGTTGTTGATATTTTTGTTATTACAATGGATGGTAGCTTTATCATTATGGAAGGTAGTTTGTTGTCGTAATTTTTGTTACTCCAATGGATGGTAGCCTTGTCATTATGGAAAGTAGTTTGTTGTCGAGATTTTTGTTATTCCAATGGATGGTAGACTTGTCATTATGAAATGTAGTCTATTGTCGAGATTTTTGTTACTATAATAGGTTGTAGCCTTGTCATTATGGAAGGTAGTTTGTTGTTGAGATTTTTGTTACTCCAATGGATGGTAGCCTTGTCATTATAGAAGGTAGTATATTGTCGATATTTTTGTAAATACAATGGATGGTAGCCTTTTCATTATGGAAGGTAGTTTGTTGTCTAGAGTTTTGTTACTACAATAGATTGTAGCCTTGTCGTTATGGAAGGTAGTCTCTTGTCGAGATTTTTGTTACTATAATAGATTGTAGCCTTGTAATTATGGAAGGTAGTATGTTGTCGAGATTCTTGTTACTCCAATGGATGGTAGCCTTGTCATTATGGAAGGTAGTCTATTGTCAATATTTTTGTCACTACAATGGATGGTAGCATTTTCATTATGGAAGGCAGTCTATTGTCGAGATTTTTGTTACTACAATGGCTTGTATCCTTGTCGTTATGGAAGGTAGTCTATTATTGATATCTTTGTTACTCCAAAGGATGGTAGCCTAGTCATTATGGAAGGTAGTCTGTCGTCGATGTTTTTGTTACTCCAATGGATGGTATCCTTGTCATTATTTAAGGTAGTATGTTGTCGATATCTTTGTTACTTCAATGGATGGTAGCCTTGTCATTATGGAAGGTAGTCTGTTTTCGAGATTTTTGTTACTCTAAGGGATGGTAGCCCTGTCATTATATAAGTTAGTCTGTTGTGGATATTTTTGTTACTCCAATGGATGGTAGCCTTGCCATTATGGAAGGTAGTCTATTGTCGAGATTTTTGTTACTACAATGGATGGTAGCCATGTCATTATGGAAGGTTGTCTGTTGTTAAGATTTTTGTTACTACAATGGATTGTAGCCTTGTCCTAATGGAAGGTAGTATGTTTTCGATATCTTTGTTACTCCAATGGATGGTAGCCTTGTCATTATGGGAGGTAGTTTGTTGTCGAGATTTTTGTTACTCCAATGGATGGTAGCCTAGTCATTATGGAAGGTAGTGTGTTGTCAATATTATTGTTATTCCAATGGATGGCAGCCTTGTCATTATGGAAGTCAGTCTGTTGTCGAGATTTTTGTAACTCCAATGGATGGTAGCCTTATCATTATGGAATGTAGTCTGTTGTTGAGATTTTTGTTACTACATTGGATGGTAGCCTTGTCATTATGGAAGGTAATCTGTTGTAGAGATTTTTGTTACTACAATGCATTGTAGCCTTGTCGTTATTAAAGGTAGTCCTTTATCGATATCTTTGTTACTCCAATGGATGCTAGCCTAGTCATTATGGAAGGTAGTCTGTTGTCGAGATTTTTGTTACTCTAAGGGATGGTAGCGTTGTCTTTATGGAAGTTAGTTTATTTTCGAGATTTTTGTTATTCCAATGGATGGAAGCCTTGTCATTATGGAAGGTAATCTTTTGTCGAGATTTTTGTTACTACAATGGATTGTATCCTTGTCGTATTGAAGGTAGTATGTTGTCGATATCTTTCTTACTCCAATGGATGGTAGCCTAGTCATTATGGAAGGTAGTCTGTTGTCGATATTTTTGTTACTCCATTGGATGGTAGCCTTGTCATTATGGAAGGTAGTGTGTTGTCGATATTTTTGTTATTCCAATGGATGGTAGCCTTGTCATTATGGAAGGTAGTCTATTGTCGTCATTTTTGTTACTCCAATGGATGGTATCCTTGTAATTATGGAATGTAGTATGTTGTCGATATCTTTGTTACTCCAATGGATGGTAGCCTTGTCATTATGGAAGGTAGTCTGTTGTCTAGATTTTTGTTACTCTAAGGGATGGTAGCCTTGTCATTATGGAAAGAAGTTAGTGTCGAGATTTTTGTTATTCCAATGGATGGTAGCTTTGTCTTTATGAAAGGTAGTCTATTGTCGAGATTTTTGTTACTATAATAGATTGTAGCCTGTTCATTATGGAAGGTAGTATGTTGTCGATATTTTTGTTACTCCAATGGATGGTAGCCTTGTCATTATAGAAGGTAGTATATTGTCGAGATTTTTGTCACTACAATGGATGGTAGCCATGTCATTATGGAAGGTAGTCCGTTGTCGAGATTTTTGTTACTACAATAGAATGTAGCCTTGTCGTTAAGGAAAATAGTCTGTTGTCAGGATTTTTGTTACTATAATAGATGGTAGCCTTGTCATTATGGAAGGTAGTATGTTGTCGCGATTCTTGTTACTCCAATAGATGGTAGCCTTGTCATTATGGAAGGTAGTCTATTGTCGATATTTTTGTCACTACAATGGATGGTTGCCTTGTCATTATGGAAGGTAGTCCATTGTCGAGATTTTTGTTACTACAATTGATTGTAGCCAGGTCGTTATGGAAGGTAGTCTGTTATCGATATCTTTGTTACTCTAAAGGATGGTAGCCTAGTCATTACAGAAGGTAGTCTGTTGTCGAGATTATTGTTACTCCAATGGATGGTAGCCTTGTCATTATGGAAGGTAGTGTGTTGTCGATATTTTTGTTATTCCAATGGATGGTAGCCTTGTCATTATGGAAGGTAGTCTGTTGTCGAGATTTTTGTGACTCCAATGGATGGTAGCCTTTTCATTATGGAAGGTAGTCTGTGGTCGAGATTTTTGTTACTCCAATGGATGGTAGCCTTGTCATTATAGAAGGTAGTCTGTTGTCGAGATTTTTGTAAATACAATGAATGGTAGCTTTGTCATTATGGAAGGTAGTCAGTTGTCTAGATTTTTGTTACTACAATGGATTGTAGCCTTGTCGTTATGGAAGGTAGTCTGTTGTCGAGATTTTTGTTACTACAATAGTTTGTATCCTTGTCGTTATGGAAGGTAGTCTGTTATCGATATCTTTGTTACTCGAAAGGATGGTAGCCTAGTCATTATGGAAGGTAGTCTGTTGTCGAGATTTTTGCTACTCCAATGGATGGTATCCTTGTCAATATGGAAGGTAGTATGTTGTCGATATCTTTGTTACTCTAATGTATGGTAGCCTTGTCATTATGGAAGGTATTCTGTTGTCGAGATTTTTGTTACTCCAATGGATGGTAGCCTTGTCATTATGGACGGTTGTGTGTTGTTGATATTTTTGTTATTCGATTGGATGGTAGCTTTGTTATTATGGAAGGTAGTCTGTTGTCGTGATTTTTGTTACTACAATGGATGGAATCCTTGTCATTATGGAAGGTAGTATGTTGTCGATATCTTTGTTACTACAATGGATGGCAGCCTTGTCATTATGGAAGGTAGTTTTTTGTCGAGATTTTTTTTATTCTAAGGGATGGTAGCCTTGTCATTATGGAAAATAGTTTGTTGTCGATATTTTTGTTATTCAAATGAATGGTAGCCTTGTAATTATGAAAGGTAGTCTATTGTCGATATTTTTGTTACAATAATAGTTTGAAGCCTTGTCATTATGGAAGGTAGTCTGTTGTCGAGATTTTTGTTACTCCAATGGATGGTAGCCTTGTCATTATAGAAGGTAGTATATTGTCGAGATTTCTGTAAATACAATGGATGGTAGCTTTGCCACTATGGAAGGTAGTCTGTTGTCTAGATTTTTCTTACTACAATGGATTGTAGCCTTGTCGCTATGGAAGGTAGTCTGTTGTCGAGATTTTTGTTACTATAATAGATTGTAGCCTTGTCATTATGGAAGGTAGTATGTCGTCGAGATTCTTGTTACTCCAATGGATGGTAGCGTTGTCATTATGGAAGGTAGTCTATTGTCGATATTTTTGTCACTACAATGGATGGTAGACTTGTCATTATGGAAGGTAGTCTATTGTCGAGATTTTTGTTACTACAATGGATGGTAGCCTTGTCGTTTTTGAAGGTAGTTTGTTACCGATATCTTTATTACTCCAAAGGATGGTAGCCTAGTCATTATGGAAGGTAGTATGTCGTCGAGATTTTTGTTACTCCAATGGATGGTATCCTTGTCATTATTTAAGGTAGTATGTTGTCGATATCTTTGTTACTCCAATGGATGGTAGCCTTGTCATTATGGAAGGTAGTTTGTTGTCAAGATTGTTTTTACTCTATGGGATGGTAGCCTTGTCATTATGGAATGTAGTGTGTTGTCAATATTTTTGTTATTCCAATGGATGGTAGCCTTGTCATTATGGAAGTTAGTCTGTTGTCGAGATTCTTGTTACTCCAATTGATGGTATCCTTGTCATTATGGAAGGTAGTCTATTGTCGAGATCTTTGTCACTACAATGGATGGTAGACTTGTCATTATGGAAGGTAGTCTATTGTCGAGATTTTTGTTACTACAATGGATTATAGCCTTGTCGTTATGGAAGGTAGTCTGTTGTCGATATCTTTGTTACTCCAAAGGATAGTAGCCTAGTCATTATGGAAGGTAGTCTGTTGTCGATATTTTTGTTACTCCAATGGATGGTTTCCTTGTCATTATGGAAGGTAGTATGTTGTCGATATCTTTGTTACTCCAATGGATGGTAGCCTTGTCATTACGGAAGGTAGTTTGTTGTCGAGATTTTTGTTACTCCAATGGATGGTAGCCTTGTCATTATGGAAGGTAGTGTGTTGTCGATATTTTTGTTATTCCAATGGATGGTAGCCTTGTCCTTATGGAAGGTAGTCTATTGTCGAGATTTTTGTTACTTCAATGGATGGTAGACTTGTCGTTATGGAAGGTAGTCTGTTGTCCAGATTTTTGTTACTACAATGGGTTGTAGCCTTGTCGTTATGTAAGGTAGTCTTTTTTCGATATCTTTGTTACTCCAATGGATGGTAGCCTAGTCATTATGTAAGGTAGTATGTTGTCGAGATTTTTGTTACTACAATGGATTGTATCCTTGTCGTTATGGACGGGAGTATGTTGTCTATATCTTTCTTGCTCCCATGGATGGTAGCCTAGTCATTATGGATGTTAGTCTATTGTCGAGATTTTTGTTACTCCATTGGATGGTAGCCTTGTCATTATGGAAGGTATTGTGTTGTCGATATTTTTGTTATTCCAATGGATGGTAGCTTTGTCATTATGGAAGCTAGTTTGTTGTCGTGATTTTTGTTACTCCAATGGATGGTATCCTTGTCATTTTGAAAGGTAGTATGTTGTCGATATCTTTGTTACTCCAATGGATGGTAGCCTTGTCATTATGGAAGGTAGTCTGTTGTCGATACTTTTATTACTCTAAGGGATGGTAGCCTTGTCATTATGGAAAGTAGTTTGTTGTAGAGATTTTTGTTATTCCAATGGATGGTAGCCTTGTCATTATGAAAGTTATGGAAGGTAGTCTGTTGTCGAGATTTTTGTTACTCCAATGGATGGTAGCCTTGTCATTATAGAAGGTAGTATATTGTCGAGATTTTTGTAAATACAATGGATGGTAGCTTTGTCATTATGGAAGGTAGTTTGTTGTCTAGATTTTTGTTACTACAATGGATTGTAGCCTTGTCGCTATGGAAGGTAGTCTATTGTCGAGATTTTTGTTACTCCAATGGATGGTAGCCTTGTCATTATAGAAGGTAGTATATTGTCGAGATTTTTGTAAATACAATGGATGGTAGCTTTGTCATTATGGAAGGTAGTTTGTTGTCTAGATTTTTGTTACTACAATGGATTGTAGCCTTGTCGCTATGGAAGGTAGTCTATTGTCGAGATTTTTGTTACTATAATAGATTGTAGCCTTGTCATTATGGAAGGTAGTATGTCGTCGAGATTCTTGTTACTCCAATGGATGGTAGCCTTGTCATTATGGAAGGTAGTCTATTGTCGAGATTTTTGTTACTACAATGGATTGTAGCCTTGTCGTTATGGAAGGTAGTTTGTTATCGATATCTTTATTACTCCAAAGGATGGTAGCCTAGTCATTATTGAAGGTAGTATGTCGTCGAGATTTTTTGTTACTCCAATGGATGGTATCCTTGTCATTATTTAAGGTAGTATGTTGTCGATATCTTTGTTACTCCAGTGGATGGTAGCCTTGTCATTATGGAAGGTAGTCTGTTGTCAAGATTGTTTTTACTCTAAGGGATGGTAGCCTTGTCATTATGGAATGTAGTGTGTTGTCAATATTTTTGTTATTCCAATGGATGGTAGCCTTGTCATTATGGAAGTTAGTCTGTTGTCGAGATTTTTGTTACTCCAATGGATGGTATCCTTGTCATTATGGAAGGTAGTCTAATGTCGAGATCTTTGACACTACAATGGATGGTAGCCTTCTCATTATGGAAGGTAGTCTATTGTCGAGATTTTTGTTACTGCAATGGATTGTAGCCTTGTCGTTATGGAAGGTAGTCTGTTATCGATATCTTTGTTGCTCCAAAGGATGGTAGCCTAGTCATTATGGAAGGTAGTCTGTTGTCGAAATTTTTGTTACTCCAATGGATGGTATTTTTGTCATTATGGAAGGTAGTATGTTGTCGATATCTTTGTTACTCCAATGGATGGTAGCCTTGTCATTATGGAAGGTAGTCTGTTGTCGAGATTTTTGTTACTCCAATGGATGGTAGCCTTGTCATTATGGAAGGTAGTGTGTTATCGATATTTTTGTTATTCCAATGGATGGTAGCCTTGTCATTATGGAAGGTAGTCTGTTGTCGAGATTTTTGTTAATTCAACGGATGGTATCCTTGTCATTATGGAATGTAGTCTGTTGTCGAGATTTTCGTTACTACATTGGATGGTAGCCTTGTCATTATTGAAGGTAGTCTGTTGTCGAGATTTTTGTTACTACAATGGATTGTAGCCTTGTTAGTTATGGAAGGTAGTCTTTTGTCGAGATTTTGTATACTCCAATGGATTATAGCCTTTTCATTATGGAAGGTAGTCTATTGTGGATATTTTGGTTACACCAATGATGGTACCCTTGTCATTATGGAAGGTAGTCTATTGTTGAGATTTTTGTTACTCGAATGGATGGTAGACTTGTCATTATGGAAGGTAGTGTGTTGTCGTGATTTTTGTTACTCTAAGGGATGGTAGCCTTGTCATTATGGAAGCTAGTATGTTGTCGATATCTTTGTTACTACAATGGATGGTAGCCTTGTCATTATGGAAGGTAGTCTGTTGTTGAGATTTTTGTTACTCCAATGGATGGTAGCCTTGTCATTATGGAAGGTAGTGTGTTATCGATATTTTTGTTATTCCAATGGATGGTAGCTTTGTCATTATGGAAGGTAGTCTGTTGTCAAGGTTTTTGTTACTTCAACGGATGGTAGCCTTGTCATTATGGAATGTAGTCTGTTGTCGAGATTTTCGTTACTACATTGGATGGTAGCCTTGTCATTATTGAAGGTAGTCTGTTGTCGAGATTTTTGTTACTACAATGGATTGTAGCCTTGTTAGTTATGGAAGGTAGTCTTTTGTCGAGATTTTGTATACTCCAATGGATTATAGCCTTGTCATTATGGAAGGTAGTCTATTGTGGATATTTTGGTTACACCAATGATGGTACCCTTGTCATTATGGAAGGTAGTCTATTGTTGAGATTTTTGTTACTCGAATGGATGGTAGACTTGTCATTATGGAAGGTAGTGTGTTGTCGTGATTTTTGTTACTCTAAGGGATGGTAGCCTTGTCATTATGGAAGCTAGTATGTTGTCGATATCTTTGTTACTACAATGGATGGTAGCCTTGTCATTATGGAAGGTAGTCTGTTGTCGAGATTTTTGTTACTACAACAGATTGTAGCCTTGTCGTTATGGAAGGTAGTCTGTTGTCGATAGCTTTGTTACTCCAATTGAAGGTAGCCTAGTCATTATGGAAGGTAATCTGTTGTCAAGGTTTTTTTTAGTCTAAGGGATGGTAGCCCTGTCATTATGGAAGTTAGTGTGTTGTTGATATCTTTGTTATTCCAACGGATGGTAGCCTTGAAATTATGGAAGGTAGTATGTTGTCGGGATTTTTGTTACTCTAATGGGCGGTAGCCTTGTCATTATGGAAGGTAGTCTGTTGTCGAGATTTTTGTTACTCCATTGGATGGTAGCCTTGTCATTATGGAAGGTAGAATGTTGTCGATATTTTTGTTATTCGAATGGATGGTAGCCTAGACATTATGGAATATAGTGTGTTGTCGATATTTTTGTTATTCCAATGGATGGTAGCCTTGTCATTATGGAAGGTAGTCTATTGTTGAGATTTTTGTTACTCTAAGGGATGGTAGAATTGTCATTATCGAAGCTAGTATGTTGTCGATATATTTGTTACTATAATGGATGGTAGCCTTGTCATAATGGAAGGTAGTTTGTTGTCGATATTTTTGTTACTTTAATGGATGGTAGCCTTATCATTATGGAAGGTAGTCTGTTGTCGAGATTTTTGTTATTCCAATGGATGGTAGCCTTTTCATTATGCAACGTAGTCTATTGTCGTGATTTTTGTTACTCTAAGGGATTGTAGCCTTGCGATATGGAAGGTTGTTTGTTGTCGATATCTTTGTTACTCCAATGGATGGTAGCCTAGTCATTATGGAAGGTAGTCTATTGTCGAGATTTTTGTTACTCTAAGGGATGGTAACCTTGTCATTATGGAAGGTAGTGTGTTGTCGATATTTTTGTTATTCCAATGGATGGTAGCCTTGAAATTATGGAAGGTAGTATGTTGTCGAGATTTTTGTTACTCCAATGGGTGGTAGCCTTGTCATTATGGAAGGTAGTTTGTTGTCAAGATTTTGTATACTCCAATGGATTATAGCCTTGTCATTATGGAAGGTAGTCTATTATGGATATTTTGGTTACACCAATGATGGTACCCTTGTCATTATGGAAGGTAGTCTATTGTTGAGATTTTTGTTAACTGAATGGATGGCAGACTTGTCATTATGGAAGGTAGTGTGTTGTCGTGATTTTTGTTACTCTAAGGGAGGGTAGCCTTGTCATTATGGAAGGTAGTATGTTGTCGATATCTTTGTTATTCCAATGGATGGTAGCCTTGTCATTATGGAAGTTAGTCTGTTGTCGAGATTTTTGTTACTCCAATGGATGGTATCCTTGTCATTATGGAAGGTAGTCTAATGTCGAGATCTTTGACACTACAATGGATGGTAGCCTTCTCATTATGGAAGGTAGTCTATTGTCGAGATTTTTGTTACTACAATGGATTGTAGCCTAGTCATTATGGAAGGTAGTCTGTTGTCGAAATTTTTGTTACTCCAATGGATGGTATTTTTGTAATTATGGAAGGTAGTATGTTGTCGATATCTTTGTTACTCCAATGGATGGTAGCCTTGTCATTATGGAAGGTAGTCTGTTGTCGAGATTTTTGTTACTCCAATGGATGGTAGCCTTGTCATTATGGAAGGTAGTGTGTTATCGATATGTTTGTTATTCCAATGGATGGTAGCCTTGTCATTATGGAAGGTAGTCTGTTGTCGAGATTTTTGTTACTTCAACGGATGGTAGCCTTGTCATTATGGAATGTAGTCTGTTGTCGAGATTTTCGTTACTACATTGGATGGTAGCCTTGTCATTATTGAAGGTAGTCTGTTGTCGAGATTTTTGTTACTACAATGGATTGTAGCCTTGTTAGTTATGGAAGGTAGTCTTTTGTCGAGATTTTGTATACTCCAATGGATTATAGCCTTGTCATTATGGAAGGTAGTCTATTGTGGATATTTTGGTTACACCAATGATGGTACCCTTGTCATTATGGAAGGTAGTCTATTGTTTAGATTTTTGTTACTCGAATGGATGGTAGACTTGTCATTATGGAAGGTAGTGTGTTGTCGTGATTTCTGTTACTCTAAGGGATGGTAGCCTTGTCATTATGGAAGCTAGTATGTTGTCGATATCTTTGTTACTACAATGGATGGTAGCCTTATCATTATGGAAGGTAGTCTGTTGTCGAGATTTTTGTTACTACAACGGATTGTAGCCTTGTCGTTATGGAAGGTAGTCTATTGTCGATATCTTTGTTACTCCAATGGATGGTAGCCTAGTCATTATGGAAGGTAATCTGTTGTCATGGTTTTTTTTAGTCTAAGGGATGGTAGCCCTGTCATTATGGAAGTTAGTGTGTTGTCGATATCTTTGTTATTCCAATGGATGGTAGCCTTGAAATTATGGAAGGTAGTATGTTGTCGAGATTTTTGTTACTCCAATGGGTGGTAGCCTTGTCATTATGGAAGGTAGTCTGTTGTCGAGATTTTTGTTACTCCATTGGATGGTAGCCTTGTCATTATGGAAGGTAGAATGTTGTCGATATTTTTGTTATTCGAATGGATGGTAGCCTAGACATTATGGAATATAGTGTGTTGTCAATATTTTTGTTATTCCAATGGATGGTAGCCTTGTCATTATGGAAGGTAGTCTATTGTTGAGATTTTTGTTACTCTAAGGGATGGTAGAATTGTCATTATCGAAGCTAGTATGTTGTCGATATATTTGTTACTATAATGGATGGTAGCCTTGTCATAATGGAAGGTAGTTTGTTGTCGATATTTTTGTTACTTTAATGGATGGTAGCCTTATCATTATGGAAGGTAGTCTGTTGTCGAGATTTTTTTTATGCCAATGGATGGTAGCCTTTTCATTATGCAACGTAGTCTATTGTCGTGATTTTTGTTACTCTAAGGGATTGTAGCCTTGTCGATATGGAAGGTTGTTTGTTGTCGATATCTTTGTTACTCCAATGGATGGTAGCCTAGTCATTATGGAAGGTAGTCTATTGTCGAGATTTTTGTTACTCTAAGGGATGGTAACCTTGTCATTATGGAAGGTAGTGTGTTGTCGATATTTTTGTTATTCCAATGGATGGTAGCCTTGAAATTATGGAAGGTAGTATGTTTTCGAGATTTTTGTTACTCCAATGGGTGGTAGCCTTGTCATTATGGAAGGTAGTTTGTTGTCAAGATTTTGTATACTCCAATGGATTATAGCCTTGTCATTATGGAAGGTAGTCTATTATGGATATTTTGGTTACACCAATGATGGTACCCTTGTCATTATGGAAGGTAGTCTATTGTTGAGATTTTTGTTAACTGAATGGATGGCAGACTTGTCATTATGGAAGGTAGTGTGTTGTCGTGATTTTTGTTACTCTAAGGGAGGGTAGCCTTGTCATTATGGAAGGTAGTATGTTGTCGATATCTTTGTTATTCCAATGGATGGTAGCCTTGTCATTATGGAAGTTAGTCTGTTGTCGAGATTTTTGTTACTCCAATGGATGGTATCCTTGTCATTATGGAAGGTAGTCTAATGTCGAGATCTTTGACACTACAATGGATGGTAGCCTTCTCATTATGGAAGGTAGTCTATTGTCGAGATTTTTGTTACTACAATGGATTGTAGCCTAGTCATTATGGAAGGTAGTCTGTTGTCGAAATTTTTGTTACTCCAATGGATGGTATTTTTGTAATTATGGAAGGTAGTATGTTGTCGATATCTTTGTTACTCCAATGGATGGTAGCCTTGTCATTATGGAAGGTAGTCTGTTGTCGAGATTTTTGTTACTCCAATGGATGGTAGCCTTGTCATTATGGAAGGTAGTGTGTTATCGATATGTTTGTTATTCCAATGGATGGTAGCCTTGTCATTATGGAAGGTAGTCTGTTGTCGAGATTTTTGTTACTTCAACGGATGGTAGCCTTGTCATTATGGAATGTAGTCTGTTGTCGAGATTTTCGTTACTACATTGGATGGTAGCCTTTTTATTATTGAAGGTAGTCTGTTGTCGAGATTTTTGTTACTACAATGGATTGTAGCCTTGTTAGTTATGGAAGGTAGTCTTTTGTCGAGATTTTGTATACTCCAATGGATTATAGCCTTGTCATTATGGAAGGTAGTCTATTGTGGATATTTTGGTTACACCAATGATGGTACCCTTGTCATTATGGAAGGTAGTCTATTGTTGAGATTTTTGTTACTCGAATGGATGGTAGACTTGTCATTATGGAAGGTAGTGTGTTGTCGTGATTTCTGTTACTCTAAGGGATGGTAGCCTTGTCATTATGGAAGCTAGTATGTTGTCGATATCTTTGTTACTACAATGGATGGTAGCCTTATCATTATGGAAGGTAGTCTGTTGTCGAGATTTTTGTTACTACAACGGATTGTAGCCTTGTCGTTATGGAAGGTAGTCTATTGTCGATATCTTTGTTACTCCAATGGATGGTAGCCTAGTCATTATGGAAGGTAATCTGTTGTCAAGGTTTTTTTTAGTCTAAGGGATGGTAGCCCTGTCATTATTGAAGTTAGTGTGTTGTCGATATCTTTGTTATTCCAATGGATGGTAGCCTTGAAATTATGGAAGGTAGTATGTTGTCGAGATTTTTGTTACTCCAATGGGTGGTAGCCTTGTCATTATGGAAGGTAGTCTGTTGTCGAGATTTTTGTTACTCCATTGGATGGTAGCCTTGTCATTATGGAAGGTAGAATGTTGTCGATGTTTTTGTTATTCGAATGGATGGTAGCCTAGACATTATGGAATATAGTGTGTTGTCAATATTTTTGTTATTCCAATGGATGGTAGCCTTGTCATTATGGAAGGTAGTCTATTGTTGAGATTTTTGTTACTCTAAGGGATGGTAGAATTGTCATTATCGAAGCTAGTATGTTGTCGATATATTTGTTACTATAATGGATGGTAGCCTTGTCATAATGGAAGGTAGTTTGTTGTCGATATTTTTGTTACTTTAATGGATGGTAGCCTTATCATTATGGAAGGTAGTCTGTTGTCGAGATTTTTTTTATTCCAATGGATGGTAGCCTTTTCATTATGCAACGTAGTCTATTGTCGTGATTTTTGTTACTCTAAGGGATTGTAGCCTTGTCGATATGGAAGGTTGTTTGTTGTCGATATCTTTGTTACTCCAATGGATGGTAGCCTAGTCATTATGGAAGGTAGTCTATTGTCGAGATTTTTGTTACTCTAAGGGATGGTAACCTTGTCATTATGGAAGGTAGTGTGTTGTCGATATTTTTGTTATTCCAATGGATGGTAGCCTTGAAATTATGGAAGGTAGTATGTTTTCGAGATTTTTGTTACTCCAATGGGTGGTAGCCTTGTCATTATGGAAGGTAGTTTGTTGTCAAGATTTTGTATACTCCAATGGATTATAGCCTTGTCATTATGGAAGGTAGTCTATTATGGATATTTTGGTTACACCAATGATGGTACCCTTGTCATTATGGAAGGTAGTCTATTGTTGAGATTTTTGTTAACTGAATGGATGGCAGACTTGTCATTATGGAAGGTAGTGTGTTGTCGTGATTTTTGTTACTCTAAGGGAGGGTAGCCTTGTCATTATGGAAGGTAGTATGTTGTCGATATCTTTGTTATTCCAATGGATGGTAGCCTTGTCATTATGGAAGTTAGTCTGTTGTCGAGATTTTTGTTACTTCAATGGATGGTATCCTTGTCATTATGGAAGGTAGTCTAATGTCGAGATCTTTGACACTACAATGGATGGTAGCCTTCTCATTATGGAAGGTAGTCTATTGTCGAGATTTTTGTTACTACAATGGATTGTAGCCTAGTCATTATGGAAGGTAGTCTGTTGTCGAAATTTTTGTTACTCCAATGGATGGTATTTTTGTAATTATGGAAGGTAGTATGTTGTCGATATCTTTGTTACTCCAATGGATGGTAGCCTTGTCATTATGGAAGGTAGTCTGTTGTCGAGATTTTTGTTACTCCAATGGATGGTAGCCTTGTCATTATGGAAGGTAGTGTGTTATCGATATGTTTGTTATTCCAATGGATGGTAGCCTTGTCATTATGGAAGGTAGTCTGTTGTCGAGATTTTTGTTACTTCAACGGATGGTAGCCTTGTCATTATGGAATGTAGTCTGTTGTCGAGATTTTCGTTACTACATTGGATGGTAGCCTTGTCATTATTGAAGGTAGTCTGTTGTCGAGATTTTTGTTACTACAATGGATTGTAGCCTTGTTAGTTATGGAAGGTAGTCTTTTGTCGAGATTTTGTATACTCCAATGGATTATAGCCTTGTCATTATGGAAGGTAGTCTATTGTGGATATTTTGGTTACACAAATGATGGTACCCTTGTCATTATGGAAGGTAGTCTATTGTTGAGATTTTTGTTACTCGAATGGATGGTAGATTTGTCATTATGGAAGGTAGTGTGTTGTCGTGATTTCTGTTACTCTAAGGGATGGTAGCCTTGTCATTATGGAAGCTAGTATGTTGTCGATATCTTTGTTACTACAATGGATGGTAGCCTTGTCATTATGGAAGGTAGTCTGTTGTCGAGATTTTTGTTACTACAACGGATTGTAGCCTTGTCGTTATGGAAGGTAGTCTATTGTCGATATCTTTGTTACTCCAATGGATGGTAGCCTAGTCATTATGGAAGGTAATCTGTTGTCAAGGTTTTTTTTAGTCTAAGGGATGGTAGCCCTGTCATTATGGAAGTTAGTGTGTTGTCGATATCTTTGTTATTCCAATGGATGGTAGCCTTGAAATTATGGAAGGTAGTATGTTGTCGAGATTTTTGTTACTCCAATGGGTGGTAGCCTTGTCATTATGGAAGGTAGTCTGTTGTCGAGATTTTTGTTACTCCATTGGATGGTAGCCTTGTCATTATGGAAGGTAGAATGTTGTCGATATTTTTGTTATTCGAATGGATGGTTGCCTAGACATTATGGAATATAGTGTGTTGTCAATATTTTTGTTATTCCAATGGATGGTAGCCTTGTCATAATGGAAGGTAGTCTATTGTTGAGATTTTTGTTACTCTAAGGGATGGTAGAATTGTCATTATCGAAGCTAGTATGTTGTCGATATATTTGTTACTATAATGGATGGTAGCCTTGTCATAATGGAAGGTAGTTTGTTGTCGATATTTTTGTTACTTTAATGGATGGTAGCCTTATCATTATGGAAGGTAGTCTGTTGTCGAGATTTTTTTTATTCCAATGGATGGTAGCCTTTTCATTATGCAACGTAGTCTATTGTCGTGATTTTTGTTACTCTAAGGGATTGTAGCCTTGTCGATATGGAAGGTTGTTTGTTGTCGATATCTTTGTTACTCCAATGGATGGTAGCCTAGTCATTATGGAAGGTAGTCTATTGTCGAGATTTTTGTTACTCTAAGGGATGGTAACCTTGTCATTATGGAAGGTAGTGTGTTGTCGATATTTTTGTTATTCCAATGGATGGTAGCCTTGAAATTATGGAAGGTAGTATGTTGTCGAGATTTTTGTTACTCCAATGGGTGGTAGCCTTGTCATTATGGAAGGTAGTTTGTTGTCAAGATTTTGTATACTCTAATGGATTATAGCCTTGTCATTATGGAAGGTAGTCTATTGTGGATATTTTGGTTACACCAATGATGGTACCCTTGTCATTATGGAAGGTAGTCTATTGTTGAGATTTTTGTTACTCCAATGGATGGTATCCTTGTCATTATGGAAGGTAGTCTAATGTCGAGATCTTTGACACTACAATGGATGGTAGCCTTCTCATTATGGAAGGTAGTCTATTGTCGAGATTTTTGTTACTACAATGGATTGTAGCCTAGTCATTATGGAAGGTAGTCTGTTGTCGAAATTTTTGTTACTCCAATGGATGGTATTTTTGTCATTATGGAAGGTAGTATGTTGTCGATATCTTTGTTACTCCAATGGATGGTAGCCTTGTCATTATGGAAGGTAGTCTGTTGTCGAGATTTTTGTTACACCAATGATGGTACCCTTGTCATTATGGAAGTTAGTCTATTGTTGAGATTTTTGTTACTCGAATGAATGGTAGACTTGTCATTATGGAAGGTAGTGTGTTGTCGTGATTTTTGTTACTCTAATGGATAGTAGCCTTGTCATTATGGAAGCTAGTATGTTGTTGATATCTTTGTTACTACAATGGATGGTAGCCTTGTCATTATGGAAGGTAGTCTTTTGTCGAGATTTTTGTTACTACAATGGATTGTAGCCTTATCGTTATGGAAGGTAGTCTGTTGTTGATATCTTTGTTACTCCAATGGATGGTAGCCTAGTCATTATGGAAGGTAGTCTGTTGTCAAGGTTTTTTTTAGTCTAAGGGATGGTAGCCCTGTCATTATGGAAGTTAGTGTGTTGTCGATATCTTTGTTATTCCAATGGATGGTAGCCTTGAAATTATGGAAGGTAGTATGATGTCGAGATTTTTGTTACTCCAATGGGTGGTAGCCTTGTCATTATGGAAGGTAGTCTGTTGTCGAGATTTTTGTTACTCCATTGGATGGTAGCCTTGTCATTATGGAAGGTAGAAAGTTGTCGATATTTTTGTTATTCGAATGGATGGTAGCCTAGACATTATGGAATATAGTGTGTTGTCGATATTTTTGTTATTCCAATGGATGGTAGCCTTGTCATTATGGAAGGTAGTCTATTGTTGAGATTTTTGTTACTCTAAGGGATGGTAGAATTGTCATTATCGAAGCTAGTATGTTGTCGATATATTTGTTACTATAATGGATGGTAGCCTTGTCATAATGGAAGGTAGTTTGTTGTCGATATTTTTGTTACTTTAATGGATGGTAGCCTTATCATTATGGAAGGTAGTCTATTGTCGAGATTTTTGTTATTCCAATGGATGGTAGCCTTTTCATTATGCAACGTAGTCTATTGTCATGATTTTTGTTACTCTAAGGGATTGTAGCCTTGTCGATATGGAAGGTTGTTTGTTGTCGATATCTTTGTTACTCCAATGGATGGTAGCCTAGTCATTATAGAAGGTAGTCTATTGTCTAGATTTTTGTTACTCTAAGGGATGGTAACCTTGTCATTATGGAAGGTAGTGTGTTGTCGATATTTTTGTTATTCCAATGGATGGTAGCCTTGAAATTATGGAAGGTAGTATGTTGTCGAGATTTTTGTTACTCCAATGGGTGTTAGCCTTGTCATTATGGAAGGTAGTTTGTTGTCAAGATTTTGTATACTCCAATGGATTATAGCCTTGTCATTATGGAAGGTAGTCTATTATGGATATTTTGGTTACACCAATGATGGTACCCTTGTCATTATGGAAGGTAGTCTATTGTTGAGATTTTTGTTACCTGAATGGATGGCAGACTTATCATTATGGAAGGTAGTGTGTTGTCGTGATTTTTGTTACTCTAAGGGAGGGTAGCCTTGTCATTATGGAAGGTAGTATGTTGTCGATATCTTTGTTACTCCAATGGATGGTAGCCTTGTCATTATGGAAGGTAGTCTGTTGTCGAGATTTTAATTACTCCAATGGATGGTAGCCTTGTCATTATAGAAGGTAGTCTATTGTCGAGATTTTTGTTACTACAATGGATGGTAGTCTTGTCATTATGGAAGGTAGTCTGTTGTTGATATCTTTGTTACTCCAATGGATGGTAGCCTAGTCATTATAGAAGGTAGTCTATTGTCTAGATTTTTGTTACTCTAAGGGATGGTAACCTTGTCATTATGGAAGGTAGTGTGTTGTCGATATTTTTGTTATTCCAATGGATGGTAGCCTTGAAATTATGGAAGGTAGTATGTTGTCGAGATTTTTGTTACTCCAATGGGTGTTAGCCTTGTCATTATGGAAGGTAGTTTGTTGTCAAGATTTTGTATACTCCAATGGATTATAGCCTTGTCATTATGGAAGGTAGTCTATTATGGATATTTTGGTTACACCAATGATGGTACCCTTGTCATTATGGAAGGTAGTCTATTGTTGAGATTTTTGTTACCATAATGGATGGCAGACTTATCATTATGGAAGGTAGTGTGTTGTCGTGATTTTTGTTACTCTAAGGGAGGGTAGCCTTGTCATTATGGAAGGTAGTATGTTGTCGATATCTTTGTTACTGCAATGGATGGTAGCCTTGTCATTATGGAAGGTAGTCTGTTGTCGAGATTTTAATTACTCCAATGGATGGTAGCCTTGTCATTATAGAAGGTAGTCTATTGTCGAGATTTTTGTTACTACAATGGATGGTAGTCTTGTCATTATGGAAGGTAGTCTGTTGTTGATATCTTTGTTACTCAAATGGATGGTAGCCTAGTCATTATGGAAGGTAGTCTGTTGTCAAGGTTTTTTTTAGTCTAAGGTATGGTAGCCCTGTCATTATGGAAGTTAGTGTGTTGTCGATATCTTTGTTATTCCAATGGATGGTAGCCTTGAAATTATGGAAGGTAGTATGTTGTCGAGATTTTTGTTACTCCAATGGGTGGTAGCCTTGTCATTATGGAAGGTAGTCTGTTGTCGAGATTTTTGTTACTCCATTGGATGGTAGCCTTGTCATTATGGAAGGTAGAAAGTTGTCGATATTTTTGTTATTCGAATGGATGGTAGCCTAGACATTATGGAATATAGTGTGTTGTCGATATTTTTGTTATTCCAATGGATGGTAGCCTTGTCATTATGGAAGGTAGTCTATTGTTGAGATTTTTGTTACTCTAAGGGATGGTAGAATTGTCATTATTGAAGCTAGTATGTTGTCGATATATTTGTTACTATAATGGATGGTAGCCTTGTCATAATGGAAGGTAGTTTGTTGTCGATATTTTTGTTACTTTAATGGATGGTAGCCTTATCATTATGGAAGGTAGTCTGTTGTCGAGATTTTTGTTATTCCAATGGATGGTAGCCTTTTCATTATGCAACGTAGTCTATTGTCGTGATTTTTGTTACTCTAAGGGATTGTAGCCTTGTCGATATGGAAGGTTGTTTGTTGTCGATATCTTTGTTACTCCAATGGATGGTAGCCTAGTCATTATAGAAGGTAGTCTATTGTCTAGATTTTTTTTACTCTAAAGGATGGTAACCTTGTCATTATGGAAGGTAGTGTGTTGTCGATATTTTTGTTATTCCAATGGATGGTAGCCTTGAAATTATGGAAGGTAGTATGTAGTCGAGATTTTTGTTACTCCAATGGGTGTTAGCCTTGTCATTATGGAAGGTAGTTTGTTGTCAAGATTTTGTATACTCCAATGGATTATAGCCTTGTCATTATGGAAGGTAGTCTATTATGGATATTTTGGTTACACCAATGATGGTACCCTTGTCATTATGGAAGGTAGTCTATTGTTGAGATTTTTGTTACCTGAATGGATGGCAGACTTATCATTATGGAAGGTAGTGTGTTGTCGTGATTTTTGTTACTCTAAGGGAGGGTAGCCTTGTCATTATGGAAGGTAGTATGTTGTCGATATCTTTGTTACTCCAACGGATGGTAGCCTTGTCATTATGGAAGGTAGTCTGTTGTCGAGATTTTAATTACTCCAACGGATGGTAGCCTTGTCATTATAGAAGGTAGTCTATTGTCGAGATTTTAATTACTCCAATGGATGGTAGCCTTGTCATTATAGAAGGTAGTCTATTGTCGAGATTTTTGTTACTACAATGGATGGTAGTCTTGTCATTATTGAAGGTAGTCTGTTGTCGAGATTTTTGTAACTACAATGGATTGTAGCCTTGTCATTAAGGAAGGTAGTCTGTTGTCGATATCTTTGTTTCTCCAATGGATGGTAGCCTAGTCATTATGGAAGGTAGTTTGTTGTCGAGATTTTAGTTACTCCAATGGATGGTAGCCTTGTCATTATGGAAGGTAGTCTATTGTGGATATTTTGGTTACACCAATGATGGTACCCTTGTCATTATGGAAGGTAGTCTATTGTTGAGATTTTTGTTACTCGAATGGATGGTAGACTTGTCATTATGGAAGGTAGTGTGTTGTCGTGATTTTTGTTACTCTAATGGATGGTAGCCTTGTCATTATGGAAGCTAGTATGTTGTTGATATCTTTGTTACTATAATGGATGGTAGCCTTGTCATTATGGAAGGTAGTCTGTTGTCGAGATTTTTGTTACTACAATGGATTGTAGCCTTGTCGTTATGGAAGGTAGAATGTTGTCGATATTTTTGTTATTCGAATGGATGGTAGCCTAGACATTATGGAATATAGTGTGTTGTCGATATTTTTGTTATTCCAATGGATGGTAGCCTTGTCATTATGGAAGGTAGTCTATTGTTGAGATTTTTGTTACTCTAAGGGATGGTAGAATTGTCATTATCGAAGCTAGTATATTGTCGATATATTTGTTACTATAATGGATGGTAGCCTTGTCATAATGGAAGGTAGTTTGTTGTCGATATTTTTGTTACTTTAATGGATGGTAGCCTTATCATTATGGAAGGTAGTCTGTTGTCGAGATTTTTGTTATTCCAATGGATGGTAGCCTTTTCATTATGCAACGTAGTCTATTGTCGTGATTTTTGTTACTCTAAGGGATTGTAGCCTTGTCGATATGGCAGGTTGTTTGTTGTCGATATCTTTGTTACTCCAATGGATGGTAGCCTAGTCATTATAGAAGGTAGTCTATTGTCGAGATTTTTGTTACTCTAAGGGATGGTAACCTTGTCATTATGGAAGGTAGTGTGTTGTCGATATTTTTGTTATTCCAATGGATGGTAGCCTTGAAATTATGGAAGGTAGTATGTTGTCGAGATTTTTGTTAATCCAATGGGTGTTAGCCTTGTCATTATGGAAGGTAGTTTGTTGTCAAGATTTTATATACTCCAATGGATTATAGCCTTGTCATTATGGAAGGTAGTCTATTATGGATATTTTGGTTACACCAATGATGGTACCCTTGTCATTATGGAAGGTAGTCTATTGTTGAGAGTTTTGTTACCTGAATGGATGGCAGACTTATCATTATGGAAGGTAGTGTGTTGTCGTGATTTTTGTTACTCTAAGGGAGGGTAGCCTTGTCATTATGGAAGGTAGTATGTTGTCGATATCTTTGTTACTCCAACGGATGGTAGCCTTGTCATTATGGAAGGTAGTCTGTTGTCGAGATTTTAATTACTCCAATGGATGGTAGCCTTGTCATTATAGAAGGTAGTCTATTGTCGAGATTTTTGTTACTACAATGGATGGTAGTCTTGTCATTATTGAAGGTAGTCTGTTGTCGAGATTTTTGTAACTACAATGGATTGTAGCCTTGTCATTAAGGAAGGTAGTCTGTTGTCGATATCTATGTTTCTCCAATGGATGGTAGCCTAGTCATTATGGAAGGTAGTTTGTTGTCGAGATTTTAGTTACTCCAACGGATGGTAGCCTTGTCATTATGGAAGGTAGTCTATTGTGGATATTTTGGTTACACCAATGATGGTACCCTTGTCATTATGGAAGGTAGTCTATTGTTGAGATTTTTGTTACTCGAATGGATGGTAGACTTGTCATTATGGAAGGTAGTGTATTGTCGTGATTTTTGTTACTCTAATGGATGGTAGCCTTGTCATTATGGAAGCTAGTATGTTGTTGATATCTTTGTTACTATAATGGATGGTAGCCTTGTCATTATGGAAGGTAGTCTGTTGTCGAGATTTTTGTTACTACAATGGATTGTAGCCTTGTCGTTATGGAAGGTAGTCTGTTGTTGATATCTTTGTTACTCCAATGGATGGTAGCCTAGTCATTATGGAAGGTAGTCTATTGTCAAGGTTTTTTTTAGTCTAAGGGATGGTAGCCTTGTCATTATGGAAGTTAGTGTGTTGTCGATATCTTTGTTATTCTAATGGATGGTAGCCTTGAAATTATGGAAGGTAGTATGTTGTCGAGATTTTTGTTACTCCAATGGGTGGTAGCCTTGTCATTATGGAAGGTAGTCTGTTGTCGAGATTTTTGTTACTCCATTGGATGGTAGCCTTGTCATTATGGAAGGTAGAATGTTGTCGATATTTTTGTTATTCGAATGGATGGTAGCCTAGACATTATGGAATATAGTGTGTTGTCGATATTTTTGTTATTCCAATGGATGGTAGCCTTGTCATTATGGAAGGTAGTCTATTGTTGAGATTTTTGTTACTCTAAGGGATGGTAGAATTGTCATTATCGAAGCTAGTATGTTGTCGATATATTTGTTACTATAATGGATGGTAGCCTTGTCATAACGGAAGGTAGTTTGTTGTCGATATTTTTGTTACTTTAATGGATGGTAGCCTTATCATTATGGAAGGTAGTCTGTTGTCGAGATTTTTGTTATTCCAATGGATGGTAGCCGTTTCATTATGCAACGTAGTCTATTGTCGTGATTTTTGTTACTCTAAGGGATTGTAGCCTTGTCGATATGGAAGGTTGTTTGTTGTCGATATCTTTGTTACTCCAATGGATGGTAGCCTAGTCATTATAGAAGGTAGTCTATTGTCGAGATTTTTGTTACTCTAAGGGATGGTAACCTTGTCATTATGGAAGGTAATGTGTTGTCGATATTTTTGTTATTCCAATGGATGGTAGCCTTAAAATTATGGAAGGTAGTATGTTGTCGAGATTTTTGTTACTCCAATGGGTGTTAGCCTTGTCATTATGGAAGGTAGTTTGTTGTCAAGATTTTGTATACTCCAATGGATTATAGCCTTGTCATTATGGAAGGTAGTCTATTATGGATATTTTGGTTACACCAATGATGGTACCCTTGTCATTATGGAAGGTAGTCTATTGTTGAGAGTTTTGTTACCTGAATGGATGGCAGACTTATCATTATGGAAGGTAGTGTGTTGTCGTGATTTTTGTTACTCTAAGGGAGGGTAGCCTTGTCATTATGGAAGGTAGTATGTTGTCGATATCTTTGTTACTCCAACGGATGGTAGCCTTGTCATTATGGAAGGTAGTCTGTTGTCGAGATTTTAATTACTCCAATGGATGGTAGCCTTGTCATTATAGAAGGTAGTCTATTGTCGAGATTTTTGTTACTACAATGGATGGTAGTCTTGTCATTATTGAAGGTAGTCTGTTGTCGAGATTTTTGTAACTACAATGGATTGTAGCCTTGTCATTAAGGAAGGTAGTCTGTTGTCGATATCTATGTTTCTCCAATGGATGGTAGCCTAGTCATTATGGAAGGTAGTTTGTTGTCGAGATTTTAGTTACTCCAACGGATGGTAGCCTTGTCATTATGGAAGGTAGTCTATTGTGGATATTTTGGTTACACCAATGATGGTACCCTTGTCATTATGGAAGGTAGTCTATTGTTGAGATTTTTGTTACTCGAATGGATGGTAGACTTGTCATTATGGAAGGTAGTGTATTGTCGTGATTTTTGTTACTCTAATGGATGGTAGCCTTGTCATTATGGAAGCTAGTATGTTGTTGATATCTTTGTTACTATAATGGATGGTAGCCTTGTCATTATGGAAGGTAGTCTGTTGTCGAGATTTTTGTTACTACAATGGATTGTAGCCTTGTCGTTATGGAAGGTAGTCTGTTGTTGATATCTTTGTTACTCCAATGGATGGTAGCCTAGTCATTATGGAAGGTAGTCTATTGTCAAGGTTTTTTTTAGTCTAAGGGATGGTAGCCTTGTCATTATGGAAGTTAGTGTGTTGTCGATATCTTTGTTATTCTAATGGATGGTAGCCTTGAAATTATGGAAGGTAGTATGTTGTCGAGATTTTTGTTACTCCAATGGGTGGTAGCCTTGTCATTATGGAAGGTAGTCTGTTGTCGAGATTTTTGTTACTCCATTGGATGGTAGCCTTGTCATTATGGAAGGTAGAATGTTGTCGATATTTTTGTTATTCGAATGGATGGTAGCCTAGACATTATGGAATATAGTGTGTTGTCGATATTTTTGTTATTCCAATGGATGGTAGCCTTGTCATTATGGAAGGTAGTCTATTGTTGAGATTTTTGTTACTCTAAGGGATGGTAGAATTGTCATTATCGAAGCTAGTATGTTGTCGATATATTTGTTACTATAATGGATGGTAGCCTTGTCATAACGGAAGGTAGTTTGTTGTCGATATTTTTGTTACTTTAATGGATGGTAGCCTTATCATTATGGAAGGTAGTCTGTTGTCGAGATTTTTGTTATTCCAATGGATGGTAGCCTTTTCATTATGCAACGTAGTCTATTGTCGTGATTTTTGTTACTCTAAGGGATTGTAGCCTTGTCGATATGGAAGGTTGTTTGTTGTCGATATCTTTGTTACTCCAATGGATGGTAGCCTAGTCATTATAGAAGGTAGTCTATTGTCGAGATTTTTGTTACTCTAAGGGATGGTAACCTTGTCATTATGGAAGGTAATGTGTTGTCGATATTTTTGTTATTCCAATGGATGGTAGCCTTAAAATTATGGAAGGTAGTATGTTGTCGAGATTTTTGTTACTCCAATGGGTGTTAGCCTTGTCATTATGGAAGGTAGTTTGTTGTCAAGATTTTGTATACTCCAATGGATTATAGCCTTGTCATTATGGAAGGTAGTCTATTATGGATATTTTGGTTACACCAATGATGGTACCCTTGTCATTATGGAAGGTAGTCTATTGTTGAGAGTTTTGTTACCTGAATGGATGGCAGACTTATCATTATGGAAGGTAGTGTGTTGTCGTGATTTTTGTTACTCTAAGGGAGGGTAGCCTTGTCATTATGGAAGGTAGTATGTTGTCGATATCTTTGTTACTCCAACGGATGGTAGCCTTGTCATTATGGAAGGTAGTCTGTTGTCGAGATTTTAATTACTCCAATGGATGGTAGCCTTGTCATTATAGAAGGTAGTCTATTGTCGAGATTTTTGTTACTACAATGGATGGTAGTCTTGTCATTATTGAAGGTAGTCTGTTGTCGAGATTTTTGTAACTACAATGGATTGTAGCCTTGTCATTAAGGAAGGTAGTCTGTTGTCGATATCTATGTTTCTCCAATGGATGGTAGCCTAGTCATTATGGAAGGTAGTTTGTTGTCGAGATTTTAGTTACTCCAACGGATGGTAGCCTTGTCATTATGGAAGGTAGTCTATTGTGGATATTTTGGTTACACCAATGATGGTACCCTTGTCATTATGGAAGGTAGTCTATTGTTGAGATTTTTGTTACTCGAATGGATGGTAGACTTGTCATTATGGAAGGTAGTGTATTGTCGTGATTTTTGTTACTCTAATGGATGGTAGCCTTGTCATTATGGAAGCTAGTATGTTGTTGATATCTTTGTTACTATAATGGATGGTAGCCTTGTCATTATGGAAGGTAGTCTGTTGTCGAGATTTTTGTTACTACAATGGATTGTAGCCTTGTCGTTATGGAAGGTAGTCTGTTGTTGATATCTTTGTTACTCCAATGGATGGTAGCCTAGTCATTATGGAAGGTAGTCTATTGTCAAGGTTTTTTTTAGTCTAAGGGATGGTAGCCTTGTCATTATGGAAGTTAGTGTGTTGTCGATATCTTTGTTATTCTAATGGATGGTAGCCTTGAAATTATGGAAGGTAGTATGTTGTCGAGATTTTTGTTACTCCAATGGGTGGTAGCCTTGTCATTATGGAAGGTAGTCTGTTGTCGAGATTTTTGTTACTCCATTGGATGGTAGCCTTGTCATTATGGAAGGTAGAATGTTGTCGATATTTTTGTTATTCGAATGGATCGTAGCCTAGACATTATGGAATATAGTGTGTTGTCGATATTTTTGTTATTCCAATGGATGGTAGCCTTGTCATTATGGAAGGTAGTCTATTGTTGAGATTTTTGTTACTCTAAGGGATGGTAGAATTGTCATCATCGAAGCTAGTATGTTGTCGATATATTTGTTACTACAATGGATGGTAGCCTTGTCATAATGGAAGGTAGTCTGTTGTCGATATTTTTGTTACTGTAATGGATGGTAGCCTTATCATTATGGAAGGTAGTCTGTTGTCGAGATTTTTATTAATCCAATGGATGGTAGCCTTTACATTATGGAACGTAGTCTATTGTCGTGATTTTTGTTACTCTAAGGGATTGTAGCCTTGTCGATATGGAAGGTTGTTTGTTGTCGATATCTTTGTTACTCCAATGGATGGTAGCCTAGTCATTATGGAAGGTAGTCTATTGTCGAGATTTTTGTTACTCTAAGGGATGGTAACCTTGTCATTATGGAAGGTTGTGTGTTGTCGATATTTTTGTTATTCCAATGGATGGTAGCCTTGAAATTATGGAAGGTAGTATGTTGTCGAGATTTTTGTTACTCCAATGGGTGGTAGCCTTGTCGTTATGGAAGGTAGTCTATTGTCTAGATTTTTGTTACTACATTGGATGGTAGCCTTGTCATTATGGAAGGTATTCTGTAGTCGAGATTTTTGTTACTACAATGGATTGTAGCCTTGTCGTTATGGAAGGTAGTCTGTTTTCGATATCTTTGTTACTCCAATGGATGGTAGCCTAGTCATTATGGAAGGTAGTCTGTTGTCAAGGTTTTTTTTAGTCTAAGGGATGGTAGCCTTGTCATTATGGAAGTTAGTGTGTTGTCGATATCTTTGTTATTCCAATGGATAGTAGCCTTGAAATTATGGAAGGTAGTATGTTGTCGAGATTTTTGTTACTCCATTGGATGGTAGCCTTGTCATTATGGAAGGTAGAATGTTGTCGATATTTTTGTTATTCCAATGGATGGTAGCCTAGACATTATGGAAGATAGTGTGTTGTTGATATTTTTGTTATTCCAATGGATTGTAGCCTTGTTATTAGGGAAGGTAGTCTATTGTTGATATTTTTGTTACTCTAAGGGATGGTAGAATTGTCATTATCGAAGCTAGTATGTTATCGATATATTTGTTACTACAATGGATGGTAGCCTTGTCATAATGGAAGGTAGTCTGTTGTAGATATTTTTGTTACTGTAATGGATGGTAGCCTTGTCATTATGGAAGGTAGTCTGTTGTCGAGATTTTTGTTATTCCAATGGATGGTAGCCTTTTCATTATGGAAGGTAGTCTGTTTTCGTGATTTTTGTTACTCTAAGGGATTGTAGCGTTATCGATATGGAAGGTAGTTTGTTGTCAATATCTTTGTTACTCTAATGGATGGTAGCCTAGTCATTATGGAAGGTAGTCTATTGTCGACATTTTTGTTACTCAAAGGGATGGTAACCTTGTCATTATGGAAGGTAGTGTGTTGTCGATATTTTTGTTATTCCAATGGATGATAGCCTTGTCATTATGGAAGGTAGTCTATTGTCGAGATTTTTGTTACTACAATGGATTGTAGCCTTGTCCTTATGGAAGGTAGTTTGTTGTCGATATCTTTGTTTCTCCAATGGATGGTAGCCTAGTCATTATGGAAGGTAGTCTATTGTCGAGATTTTAGTTACTCCAACGGATGGTAGCCTTGTCATTATGGAAGGTAGTTTGTTGTCAAGATTTTGTATACTCCAATGGATTATAGCCTTGTCATTATGGAAGGTAGTCTATTTTGGATATTTTGGTTACACCAATGATGGTACCCTTGTCATTATGGAAGGTAGTCTATTGTTGAGATTTTTGTTACTCGAATGGATGGTAGACTTGTCATTATGGAAGGTAGTGTGTTGTCGTGATTTTTGTTACTCTAAGGGAGGGTAACCTTGTCATTATGGAAGGTAGTATGTTGTCGAGATTTTTGTTACTCCAATGGGTGGTAACCTTGTCATTATGGAAGGTAGTCTGTTGTCGAGATTTTTGTTACTCAATTGGATGGTAGCCTTGTCATTATGGAAGATAGTGTGTTGTCGATATTTTTGTTATTCCAATGGATGGTAGCCTTGTCATTATGGAAGGTAGTCTATTGTTGAGATTTTTGTTACTCTAAGGGATGGTAGAATTGTCATTATCGAAGCTAGTATGTTGTCGATATATTTGTTACTACAATGGATGGTAGCCTTGTCATAATGGAAGGTAGTCTGTTGTCGATATTTTTGTTACTGTAACGGATGGTAGCCTTATCATTATGGAAGGTAGTCTGTTGTCGAGATTTTTGTTATTCCAATGGATGGTAGCCTTTTCATTATGGAACGTAGTCTATTGTCGTGATTTTTGTTACTCTAAGGGATTGTAGCCTTGTCGATATGGAAGGTTGTTTGTTGTCGATATCTTTGTTACTCCAATGGATGGTAGCCTAGTCATTATGGAAGGTAGTTTATTGTCGAGATTTTTGTTACTCTAAGGGATGGTAACCTTGTCATTATGGAAGTTAGTGTGTTGTGGATATTTTTGTTATTCCAATGGATGGTAGCCTTCTCATTATGGAAGGTAGTCTGTTGTCGAGATTTTTTTTACTCCAATGGATCGTAGCCTTGTCATTATGGAAGGTAGTCTATATTCGAGATTTTTGTTATTATAATGGATTGTTGCCTTGTCGTTATGGAAGGTAGTTTGTTGTCGATATCTTTGTTTCTCCAATGGATGGTAGCCTAGTCATTATGGAAGGTAGTCTATTGTCGAGATTTTAGTTACTCCAACGGATGGTAGCCTTGTCATTATGGAAGGTAGTCTCTTGTCAAGATTTTGTATACTCCAATGGATTATAGCCTTGTCATTATGTAAGGTAGTCTATTATGGATATTTTGGTTACACCCATGATGGTACCCTTGTCATTATGGAAGGTAGTCTATTGTTGAGATTTTTGTTACTCGAATGGATGGTAGACTTGTCATTATGGAAGGTAGTGTGTTGTCATGATTTTTTTACTCTAAGGGAGGGTAGCCTTGTCATGATGGAAGGTAGTCTGTTCTCGAGATTTTTGTTATTACAATGGATGGTAGCCTTGTCATTATGGAACTTAGTCTGTTGTCGAGATTTTTGTTATTCCAATGGATGGTAGCCTTGTCATTATGGAAGGTAGTCTGTTGTCGAGATTTTTATTACTCCAATGGATGGTAGACTTGTCATTATGGAAGGTTGTCTATTGTCGATATCTTTGTTACTCTAATGGATGGTAGCCATGTCATTATGGAAGGTAGTCTGTTGTCGAGATTTTTTTTACTCTAAGGGATGGTAGCCTTGTTATTATGGAACGTAGTCTATTTTCGAGATTTTTGTTATTCCAATGAATGGTAACCTTGTCATTATGGAAGGTAGTGTGTTGTCGATATTTTTGTTATTCCAATGGATGGTAGCCTTGTCATTATGGAAGGTAGTCTGTTGTCGAGATTTTTGTTACTCCAATGGATGGTAGCCTTGTCATTATGGAAGGTAGTCTATTGTCGAGATTTTTGTTACTATAATGGATGGTAGTCTTGTCATTATTAAAGGTAGTCTGTTGTCGATATTTTTATAACTACAATGGATTGTAGCCTTGTCATTATGGAAGGTAGTTTGTTGTCGATATCTTTATTTCTCCAATGGATGGTAGCCTAGTCATTATGGAAGGTAGTTTGTTGTCGAGATTTTAGTTACTCCAACGGATGGTAGCCTTGTCATTATGGAAGGTAGTCTATTGTCGAGATTTTGTATACTCTAATGGAATATAGCCTTGTCATTATGGAAGGTAGTCTATTTTGGATATTTTGGTTACACCAATGATGGTACCCTTGCCATTATGGAAGGTAGTCTATTGTTGAGATTTTTGTTACTCGAATGGATGGTAGACTTGTCATTATGGAAGGTAGTGTGTTGTCGTGATTTTTGTTACTCTAAGGGATGGTAGCCTCGTCATTATGGAAGGTAGTATGTTGTCGATATCTTTGTTACTCCAATGGATGGTAGCCTTTTCATTGTGGAAGGTAGTCTGTTGTTGAGATTTTTGTTACTCTAAGGGATGGTAGCCTTGTCATTATGGAACGTAGTCTATTGTCGTGAGTTTTGTTACTCTAAGGGATGGTAGCCTTGTCATTATGGAAGGTAGTATGTTGTAGATATCTTTGTTACTCCAGTGGATGGTAGCCTTTTCATTATGGAAGGTAGTCTGTTGTCGATATTTTTGTTACTCTAAGGGATGGTAGCCTTGTCATTATGGAACGTGGTCTGTTGTCGAGATTTTTGTTACTACAATGGATGGTAGACTTGTCATTATGGAGGGTAGTATGTTGTCAAGATTTTTGTTACTACAATGGATTATAGCCTTGTCGTTATGGAAGGTAGTCTATTTTGGATATCTTTGTTACTCCAATGGATGGTAGCCTAGTCATTATGGAAGGTAGTCTGTTGTCGAGATTTTTTTTACTCTAAGGGATGGTAGCCTTGTCATTATGGAAGTTAGTGTCTTGACGATATTTTTGTTATTCCAATGGATGGTAGCCTTGTCATTATGGAAGGTAGTTTGTTGTCGAGATTTTTGTTACTCCAATGGATGGTAGCCTTGTCATTATGGAAGGTAGTTTGTTGTCGAGATTTTTGTTACTCTAAGGGATGGTATCCTTGTCGTTATGGAAGGTAGTCTGTTATCGATATCTTTGTTACTCTAATGGATGGTACTCTAGTCATTATTGAAGGTAGTCTGTTGTCGAGATTTTTGTTACTCCATTGGATGGTAGCCTTGTCATTATGGAAGGTAGTGTGTTGTCGATATTTTTGTAATTCCAATGGATGGTGGCCTAGACATTATGGAAGGTAGTGTGTTGTCGATATTTTTGTTATTCCATTGGATGGTAGACTTGTCATTATGGAAGGTAGTCTATTGTTTAGATTTTTGTTATTCCAATGGATGGTAGCCTTTTCGTTATGGAAGGTAGTCTGTTGTCGTGATTTTTGTTACTCTAAGGGATTGTAGCCTTGTCGATATGGAAGGTAGTTTGTTGTCGATATCTTTGTTACTCCGATGGATGGTAGCCTGGTCATTATGGAAGGTAGTGTGTTGTTCATATTTTTGTTATTCCAATGGATGGTAGCCTTGTCATTATGGAAGGTAGTCTGTTGTCGAGATTTTTATTACTCCAATGGACGGTAGACTTGTCATTATGGAAGGTAGTCTATTGTCGATATCTTTGTTACTCTAATGGATGGTAGCCTTTTCATTATGGAAGGTAGTCTGTTGTCGAGATTTTTGTTACTCTAAGGGATGGTAGCCTTGTCATTATGGAACGTAGTCTATTTTCGAGATTTTTGTTATTCCAATGGATGGTAACCTTGTCATTATGGAAGGTAGTGTGTTGTCGATATTTTTGTTATTCCAACGGATGGTAGCCTTGTCATTATGGAAGGTAATCTGTTGTCGGGTTTTTGTTACTCCAATGGATGGTAGCCTTGTCATTATGGAAGGTAGTCTATTGTGGATATTTTGGTTACACCAATGATGGTAACCTCGTGATTATGGAAGGTAGTCTATTGTTGAGATTTTTGTTACTCGAATGGATGGTAGACTTGTCATTAAGGAAGGTAGTGTGTTGTCGTGATTTTTGTTACTCTAACAGATGGGAAGCCTTGTCATTATGGAAGGTAGTATATTGTAGATATCTTAGTTACTCCAATGGATGGTAGCCTTTTCATTATGGAAGGTAGTCTGTTGTCGAGATTTTTGTTACTCTATGTGATGGTAGCCTTATCATTATGGAACGTAGTCTATTGTCGTGATTTTTGTTACTCTAAGGGATGGTAGCCTTGTCATTATGGAAGGTAGTATGTTGTCGATATCTTTGTTACTCCAATGGATGGTAGCCTTTTCATTATGGAAGGTAGTCTATTGTCGAGATTTTTGTTACTCTAAGGGATGGTAGCCTTGTCATTATTGAACGTAGTCTGTTATCGATATTTTTGTTACTACAATGGATTGTAGCCTTGTCGTTATGGAAGGTAGTCTGTTGTTGATATCTTTGTTTCTCCAATGGACGGTAGCCTAGTCATTATGGAATGTAGTCTGTTGTTGAGATTTTAGTTACTCTAACGGATGGTAGCCTTGTCATTATGGAAGGTAGTCTGTTGTCGAGATTTTGTATACTCCAATGGATTGTAGCCTTGTCATTATGGAAGGTAGTCTATTGTGGATATTTTGGATACACCAATGATGGTATCCATGTCACTATGGAAGGTAGTCTATTGTTGAGATTTTTGTTACTCGAATGGATGGTAGACTTGTCATTATGGAAGGTAGTGTGTTGTCGTGATTTTTGTTATTCTAAGGGATGGTAGACTTGTCTTTATAAACGGTAGTGTGTTGTCGTGATTTTTGTTACTCTAAGGGATGGTAGCCTTGCCATTATGGAAGGTAGTATGTTGTCGATATCTTTGTTACTCTAATGGATGGTAGCCTTTTCATTATGGAAGGTAGTCTGTTGTCGAGATTTTTGTTACTCTAAGGGATGGTAGCATTGTCATTATGGAACGTATTCTGTGGTCGAGATTTTTGGAATTCCAATGGATGGTAGCCTTGTCATTATGGAAGGTAGTCTGTTGTCGAGATTTTTGTTACTCCAATGGATGGTAGACTTGTCATTATGGAAGGTAGTCTATTGTCGATATCTTTGTTACTCTAATGGATGGTAGCCTTTTCATTATGGAAGGTAGTCTGTTGTCGAGATTTTAATTACTCTAAGGGATGGTAGCCTTGTCATTATGGAAGTTAGTGTCTTGACAATATTTTTGTTATTCCAATGGATGGTAGCCTTGTCATTATGGAAGGTAGTCTGTTGTCAAGATTTTTGTTACTCCAATGGATGGTAGCCTTGTCATTATGGAAGGTAGTCTATTTTCGAGATTTTTGTTACTACAATGGATGGTAGTCTTGTCAATTATGGAAGGTAGTCTGATGTCGATATTTTTGTTAATACAATGGATTGTAGCCTTGTCGTTATGGAAGGTAGTCTGTTGTCGATATCTTTGTTTCTCCAAATGATTGTAGCCTAGTCATTATGGAAGGTAGTCTGTTGTCGAGATTTTTTTTACTCTAAGGGATGGTAGCCTTATAATTATGGAAGGTAGTCTGTTGTCGAGATTTTGTATACTCCAATGGATTGTAGCCTTGTCATTATGGAAGGTAGTCTATTGTGGATATTTTGGTTAAACCAATGATGGTAACCATGTCACTATGGAAGGTAGTCTATTGTTGAGATTTTTGTTACTCGAATAGATGGTAGACTTGTCTTTATGGAAGGTAGTGTGTTTTCGTGATTTTTGTTACTGGAATGGATGGTAGCCTTGTCATTATGGAAGGTAGTCTGTTGTCGAGATTTTTAATACTCCAATGGATGGTAGACTTGTCATTATGGAAGGTAGTCTATTGTCGATATCTTTGTTACTCTAATGGATGGTAGCCTTTTCATTATGGAAGGTAGTCTGTTGTCGAGATTTTAATTACTCTAAGGGATGGTAGCCTTGTCATTATGGAAGTTAGTGTCTTGACAAGATTTTTGTTATTCCAATGGATGGTAGCCTTGTCATTATGGAAGGTAGTCTGTTGTCAAGATTTTTGTTACTCCAATGGATGGTAGCCTTGTCATTATGGAAGGTAGTCTATTTTCGAGATTTTTGTTACTACAATGGATGGTAGTCTTGTCAATTATGGAAGGTAGTCTGATGTCGATATTTTTGTTAATACAATGGATTGTAGCCTTGTCGTTATGGAAGGTAGTCTGTTGTCGATATCTTTGTTTCTCCAAATGATTGTAGCCTAGTCATTATGGAAGGTAGTCTGTTGTCGAGATTTTTTTTACTCTAAGGGATGGTAGCCTTGTCATTATGGAAGGTAGTCTATTGTGGATATTTTGGTTACACCAATGATGGTAACCATGTCACTATGGAAGGTAGTCTATTGTTGAGATTTTTGTTACTCCAATGGATGGTAGCCTTGTCATTATGGAAGGTAGTATGTTGTCGACATCTTTTTTACTCCAATGGATGGTAGCCTTTTCATTATGGAAGGTAGTCTGTTGTCGAGATTTTTGTTACTCTAAGGGATGGTAGCCTTGTCATTATGAAACATAGTCTGTTGTCGAGATTTTTGTTATTCCAATGGATGGTAGCCTTGTCATTACGGAAGGTAGTCTGTTGTCGAGACTTTTGTTACTCCAATGGATGGTAGCCTTGTCATTATGGAAGGTAGTATATTGTCGAGATTTTTGTTACTACAATGTATGGTAGCCTTGTCATTATGGAGGGTAGTATGTTGTCGATATTTTTGTTACTATAATGGATTGTAGCCTTATCATTATGGAAGTTAGTTTATTTTCGATATCTTTGTTACTCAGATTGATGGTAGCCTGGTCATTATGGAAGGTAGTCTGTTGTCGAGATTTTTTTTACTCTAAGGGATGGTAGCCTTGTCATTATGGAAGTTAGTGTCTTGACGATATTTTTGTTATTCCAATGGATTGTAGCCTTGTAATTATGGAAGATAATATGTTGTCGAGATTTTTGTTACTCCAATGGATGGTAGCCTTGTCATTATGGAAGGTAGTTTGTTGTCGAGATTTTTGTTACTCTAAGGGATGGTATCCTTGTCGTTATGGAAGGTAGTTTGTTGTCGATATCTTTGTTACTCTAATGGATGGTACCCTAGTCATTATGGAAGGTAGTCTTTTGTCGAGATTTTTGTTACTCAATTGGATGGTAGCCTTGTCATTATGGAAGGTAGTGTGTTGTCGGTATTTTTTTTATTCCAATGGATGGTGGCCTTAACATTATGGAAGGTAGTGTGTTGTCGATATTTTTGTTATTCCAATGGATGGTAGCCTTGTCATTATGGAAAGTATTCTATTGTTTAGATTTTTGTTATTCCAATGGATGGTAGCCTTTTCATTATGGAAGGTAGTCTGTTGTCGTGATTTTTGTTACTACAATGGATGGTAGTCTTGTCATTATGGAAATTAGTCTGTTGTCGAGATTTTTGTTACTACAATGGATGGTAGCCTTGTCATTATGGAAGGTAGTCTGTTGTCGAGATTTTGTATACTCCAATGAATTGTAGCCTTCTCATTATTGAAGGTAGTCTATTGTGGATATTTTGGTTACACCAATGATGGTAACCTTGTCATTATGGAAGGTAGTCTATTGTTGAGATTTTTGTTAGTCGAATGGATGGTAGACTTATCATTATGGAAGGTTGTGTGTTGTCGTGATTTTTGTTACTCTAAGGGATGGTAGCCTTGTTATTATGGAAGGCAATATGTTGTCGAAATTTCTGTTACTCCAATGGATGGTAGCCTTTTCCTTATGGAAGGTAGTCTGTTGTCGAGATTTTTGTTACTCTAAGGGATGGTAGCCTTGTCATTATGGAACGTAGTTTATTGTCTTGATTTTTGTTACTCTAAGGGATGGTAGCCTTGTCATTATGGAAGGTAGTATGTTGCCGATATCTTTGTTACTCCAATGGATGGTAGCCTTTTCATTATGGAAGGTAGTTTGATGTCGAGATTTTTGTTACTCTAAGGGATGGTAGCCTTGTCATTATGGAATGTAGTCTGTTGTCGAGATTTTTGTTACTACAATGGATTGTAGCCTTGTCGTTATGGAAGGTAGTCTGTTGTCGATATCTTTGTTTCACCAATGGATGGTAGCCTAGTCATTATTGAAGGTAGTCTTTTGTCGAGATTTTAGTTACTCCAACGAATGGTAGCCTTTTCATTATGGAAGGTAGTCTGTTGTCGAGATTTTGTATACTCCAATGGATTATAGCCTTGTCATTATGGAATGTAGTCTATTGTGGATATTTTGGTTACACCAATGATGGTACCCTTGTCATTATGGAAGGTAGTCTATTGTTGAGATTTTTGTTACTCGAATGGATGGTAGACCTGTCATAATGGAAGGTAGTGTGTTGTCGTGATTTTTGTTACTCCAAGGGATGGTAGCCTTGCCATTATGGAAGGTAGTATGTTGTCGATATCTTTGTTACTCTAATGGATGGTAGCCTTTTCATTATGGAAGGTAGTCTGTTGTTGAGATTTTTGTTACTCTAAGGGATGGTAGCCTTGTCATTATGGAACGTAGTCTGTTGTCGAGATTTTTGGTATTCCAATGGATGGTAGCCTTGTCTTTATGGAAGGTAGTCTATTGTCGAGATTTTTGTTACTCCAATGGATGGTAGCCTTGTCATTATGGAAGGTAGTCTATTGTCGATATTTTTGTTACTACAATGGATGGTAGCCTTGTCATTATGGAGGGTAGTCTGTTGTTGAGATATTTGTTACTGTAATGGATTGTAGCCTTGTCGTTATGGAAGGTAGTCTATTTTCGATATCTTTGTTACTCCAATTGATGGTAGCCTAGTCATTATGGAAGGTAGTCTGTTGTCGAGATTTTTTTTACTCTAAGGGATGGTAGCCTTGTCATTATGGAAGTTAGTGTCTTGACGATATTTTTGTTATTCCAATGGATTGTAGCCTTGTAATTATGGAAGATAGTATGTTGTCGAGATTTTTGTTACTCCAATGGATGGTAGCCTTGTCATTATGGAAGGTAGTTTGTTGTCGAGATTTTTGTTACTCTAAGGGATGGTAGCCTTGTCGTTATGGAAGGTAGTCTGTTGTCGATATCTTTGTTACTCTAATGGATGGTACCCTAGTCATTATCGAAGGTAGTCTTTTGTCGAGATTTTTGTTACTCCATTGGATGGTAGCCTTGTCATTATGGAAGGTAGTATGTTGTCGGTATTTTTTTTATTACAATGAATGGTGGCCTTGACATTATGGAAGGTAGTGTATTATCGATATTTTTGTTATTCCAATGGATGATAGCCTTGTCATTATGGAAAGTATTCTATTGTATAGATTTGTGTTATTCCAATGGATGGTAGCCTTTTCATTATGGAAGGTAGTCTATTGTCGTGATTTTTGTTACTACAATGGATGGTAGTCTTGTCATTATGGAAGTTAGTCTGTTGTCGAGATTTTTGTTACTACAATGGATTGTAGCCTTGTCGTTATGGAAGGTAGTGTGTTGTCGAATTCATTTTTTCTCCAATGGATGGTAGTCTGTTGTCGAGATTTTAGTTACTCCAATGGATGGTAGCCTTGTCATTATGGAAGGTAGTCTGTTGTCGAGATTTTGTATACCCCAATGGATTGTAGCCTTTTCATTATGGAAGGTAGTCTATTGTGGATATTTTGGGTACACCAATGATGGTAACCTTGTCATTATGGAAGGTAGTCTATTGTTGAGATTTTTGTTAGTCGAATGGATGGTAGACTTATCATTATGGAAGGTTGTGTGTTGTCGTGATTTTTGTTACTCTAAGGGATGGTAGCCTTGTTATTATGGAAGGCAGTACGTTGTCGAAATTTCTGTTACTCCAATGGATGGTAGCCTTTTCATTATGGAAGGTAGTCTGTTGTCGAGATTTTTGTTACTCTAGGGGATGGTAGCCTTGTCATTATGGAACGTAGTTTATTGTCTTGATTTTTGTTACTCTATGGTTTGGTAGCCTTTTTATTATGGAAGGTAGTATGTTGTCGATATCTTTGTTACTCCAATGGATGGTAGCCTTTTCATTATGGAAGGTAGTTTGTTGTCGACATTTTTGTTACTCTAGGGGATGGTAGCCTTGTCATTATGGAATGTAGTCTGTTGTCGAGATTTTTGTTACTACAATGGATTGTAGCCTTGTCGTTATGGAAGGTAGTCTGTTGTCGATATCTTTGTTTCACCAATGGACGGTAGCCTAGTCATTATTGGAGGTAGTCTATTGTCGAGATTTTAGTTACTCCAACGAATAGTAGCCTTGTCATTATGAAAGGTAGTCTGTCGTCGAGATTTTGTATACTCAAATGGATTATAGCCTTGTCATTATGGAAGGTAGTCTATTGTGGATATTTTGGTTACACCAATGATGGTACCCTTGTCATTATGGAAGGTAGTCTATTGTTGAGATTTTTGTTACTCGAATATATGGTAGACTTGTCATTATGGAAGGTAGTGTGTTGTCGTGATTTTTGTTACTCCAAGGGATAGTATCCTTGCCATTATGGAAGGTAGTATGTTGTCGATATCTTTGTTACTCTAATGGATGGTAGCCTTTTCATTATGGAAGGTAGTATGTTGTTGAGATTTTTGTTACTCTAAGGGATGGTAGCCTTGTCATTATGGAACGTAGTCTGTTGTCGAGATTTTTGGTATTCCAATGGATGGTAGCCTTGTCATTATGGAAGGTAGTCTATTGTCGAGATTTTTCTTACTCCAATGGATGGTAGCCTTGTCATTATGGAAGGTAGTCTATTGTCGAGATTTTTGTTACTACAATGGATGGTAGCCTTGTCATTATGGAGGGTAGTCTATTGTCGAGATTTTTGTTACTGTAATGGATTGTAGCCTTGTCGTTATGGAAGGTAGTCTGTTTTCGATATCTGTGTTACTCCAATGGATGGTAGCCTAGTCATTATGGAAGGTAGTCTGTTGTCGAGATTTTTTTTAATCTAAGGGATGGTAGCCTTGTCATTATGGAAGTTAGTGTCTTGACAATATTTTTGTTATTCCAATGGATTGTAGCCTTGTAATTATGTAAGATAGTATGTTGTCGAGATTTTTGTTACTCCAATGGATGGTAGCCTTGTCATTATGGAAGGTAGTTTGTTGTCGAGATTTATGTTACTCTAAGGGATGGTAGCCTTGTCGTTATGGAAGGTAGTCTGTTGTCGATATCTTTGTTACTCTAATGGATGGTACCCTAGTCATTATCGAAGGTAGTCTTTTGTCGAGATTTTTGTTACTCCATTGGATGGTAGCCTTGTCATTATGGTAGGTAGTGGGTTGTCGGTATTTTTTTTATTCCAATGGATCGTGGCCTTGACATTATGGAAGGTAGTGTGTTGTCGATGTTTTTGTTATTCCAATGGATGATAGCCTTGTCATTATGGAAAGTATTCTATTGTTTAGATTTTTGTTATTCCAATGGATGGTAGCCTTTTCATTATGGAAGGTAGTTTGTTGTCGTGATTTTTGTTACTAAAATGGATGGTAGTCTTGTCATTATGGAAGTTAGTCTGTTGTCGAGATTTTTGTTACTACAATGGATTGTTGCCTTGTCGTTATGGAAGGAAGTCTGTTGTCGAATTCATTTTTTCTCCAATGGATGGTAGTCTGTTGTCGAGATTTTGGTTACACCAATGATGGTAACCTTGTCATTATGGAAGGTAGTCTATTGTTGAGATTTTTGTTAGTCGAATGGATGGTAGCCTTGTCATTATGGAACGTAGTCTGTTGTCGAGATTTTTGGTATTCTAATGGATGGTAGCCTTGTCATTATGGAAGGTAGTCTATTGTCGAGATTTTTGTTACTCCAATGAATGGTAGCCTTGTCATTATGGAAGGTAGTCTATTGTCGAGATTTTTGTTACTACAATGGATGGTAGCCTTGTCATTATGGAGGGTAGTCTATTTTCGATATCTGTGTTACTCCAATGGATGGTTGCCTAGTCATTATGGAAGGTAGTCTATTGTCGAGATTTTTTTACTCTTTGGGATGGTAGCCTTGTCATTATGGAAGTTAGTGTCTTGACGATATTTTTGTTATTCCAATGGATTGTAGCCTTGTCATTATGGAAGGTAGTACGTTGTCGAGATTTTTGTTACTCCAATGGATGGTAGCCTTGTCATTATGGAAGGTAGTCTATTGTCGATATTTTTGTTACTACAATTGATGGTAGTCTTGTCATTATGGAAGGTAGTCTATTGTCGTGATTTTTGTTACTCCAATGGATGGTAGCCTTGTCATTATGGAAGGTAGTATGTTGTCAATATCTTTGTTACTCCAATGGATGGTAGCTTTGTCATTATGGAAGGTAGTCTAATGTCGAGATTTTTTTTACTCTAAGGGATGGTATCCTTGTCATTATAGAAGGTAGAATATTGTCAAGATTTTTGTTACTATAATAGATTGTAGCCTTGTCATTATGGAAGGTAGTCTATTATCGAGATTTTTGTTACTCTAATGGATGGTATCCTTGTCATTATAGAAGGTAGTATATTGTGGAGATTTTTGTCACTACAATGGATGGTAGCCTTGTCATTATGGAAGGTAATCTGTTGTCGAGATTTTTGTTACTACAATGGTTTTACCCTGTCGTTATGGAAGGTAGTCCGTTGTCGAGATTTTTGTTACTCTAATGGATGGTAGCCTAGTCATTATGGAAGGTAGTCTGTTGTCGAGATTTTTGTTACTCCATTGGATTTTAGCCTTGTCATTATGGAAGGTAGTGTGTTGTCGATATTATTGTTATTCCAATGGATTGTAGCCTTGTCATTATGAAAGGTAGTCTATTGTCGATAATTTTGTTAATATAATAGATTGTAGCTTTGTCATTATGGAAGGTAGTCTATTGTCGAGATTTTTGTTACTCCAATTGATGGTAGCCTAATCATTATGGAAGGTAGTCTGTTGTCGAGATTTTTGTTACTCCATTAGATGGTAGCCTTGTCATTATGAAAGGTAGTCTATTGTCGAGATTTTCGTTACTATAATAGATTATAGCCTTGTCATTATGGAAGGTAGTCTATTGTCGAGATTTTTGTTACTCCAATGGATGGTAGCCTTGTCATTATAGAAGGTAGTATTTTGTCGAGATTTTTGTCACTACGGTGGATGGTAGCCTTGTCATTATGGAAGGTAGTATGTTGTCGAGATTTTTGTTACCACAATGGATTTAGAATTGTCATTATGGAAGGTAGTCTCTTGTGGATATTTTGGTTACTCCAATGATGGTACCCTTGTCATTATGTAAGGTAGTTTGTTGTCAGGATTTTTGATACTCCAATGGATGGTAGACTTATCATTATCGAAGGTAGTCTATTGTCGAGATTTATGTTACTCTAATGGATGGTAGCCTTGTCATTATGGAAGGTAGTCTGTTGTCGAGATTTTTGTTACTACAATGGATGTTAGTCTTATCATTATGGAAGGTAGTCTGTTGTCGAGATTTTTGTTACAACAATGGATGGTAGCCTTGTCATTATGGAAGGTAGTCTGTTGTCGGGATTTTTGATACTCCAATGGATGGTAGACTTGTCATTATGGAAGGTAGTCTGTTTTCGTCATTTTTGTTACTCCAATGGATGGTAGCCTTGTCATTATGGAAGGTAGTATGTTGTCGATATCTTTGTTACTCCAATTGATGGTAGCTTGATCATTATGGAAGGTAGTCTGTTGTCGAGATTTTTGTTACTCTTAGGGATGGTAGCCTTGTCATTATGGAACGTAATTAGTTGTCGAGATTTTTGTATACTCCATTGGATGGTAGCCTTGTCATTATGGAAGGTAGTCTCTTGTGGATATTTTTGTTATTCCTAAGGATGGTAGCCTTGCCATTATGGAAGGTAGTCTGTTGTCGTGATTTTTTTTACTCCAATGGATGGTAGCCTTGTCATTATGGAAGGTAGTATGTTGTCGATATCTTTGTTACTCCAATGGATGGTAGCTTTGTCATTATGGAAGGTAGTCTAATGTCGAGATTTTTTTTACTCTAAGGGATGGTATCCTTGTCATTATAGAAGGTAGAATATTGTCAAGATTTTCGTTACTATAATAGATTGTAGCCTTGTCATTATGGAAGGTAGTCTATTGTCGAGATTTTTGTTACTCTAATGGATGGTATCCTTGTCATTATAGAAGGTAGTATATTGTGGAGATTTTTGTCACTACAATGGATGGTAGCCTTGTCATTATGGAAGGTAGTCTGTTGTCGAGATTTTTGTTACTACAATGGTTTTACCCTGTCGTTATGGAAGGTAGTCCGTTGTCGAGATTTTTGTTACTCTAATGGATGGTAGCCTAGTCATTATGGAAGGTAGTATGTTGTCGAGATTTTTGTTACTCCATTGGATTTTAGCCTTGTCATTATGGAAGGTAGTGTGTTGTCGATATTATTGTTATTCCAATGGATTGTAGCCTTGTCATTATGAAAGGTAGTCTATTGTCGATAATTTTGTTAATATAATAGATTGTAGCTTTGTCATTATGGAAGGTAGTCTATTGTCGAGATTTTTGTTACTCCAATTGATGGTAGCCTAATCATTATGGAAGGTAGTCTGTTGTCGAGATTTTTGTTACTCCATTGGATGGTAGACTTGTCATTATGAAAGGTAGTCTATTGTCGAGATTTTCGTTACTATAATAGATTATAGCCTTGTCATTATGGAAGGTAGTCTATTGTCGAGATTATTGTTACTCCAATGGATGGTAGCCTTGTCATTATAGAAGGTAGTATATTGTCGAGATTTTTGTCACTACGGTGGATGGTAGCCTTGTCATTATGGAAGGTAGTATGTTGTCTAGATTTTTGTTACCACAATGGATTTAGAATTGTCATTATGGAAGGTAGTCTCTTGTGGATATTTTGGTTACTCCAATGATCGTACCCTTGTCATTATGTAAGGTAGTTTGTTGTCAGGATTTTTGATACTCCAATGGATGGTAGACTTATCATTATCGAAGGTAGTCTATTGTCGAGATTTATGTTACTCTAATGGATGGTAGCCTTGTCATTATGGAAGGTAGTCTGTTGTCGAGATTTTTGTTACTACAATGGATGTTAGTCTTGTCATTATGGAAGGTAGTCTGTTGTCGAGATTTTTGTTACAACAATGGATGGTAGCCTTGTCATTTTTGAAGGTAGTCTCTCATGGATATTTTGGTTACTCCAATGATGGTACCCTTGTCATTATGGAAGGTAGTCTGTTGTCAGGATTTTTGATACTCCAATGGATGGTAGACTTGTCATTAACGAAGGTAGTCTGTTGTCGAGATTTCTGTTACTCCAATGGATGTTAGCCTTGTCATTATGGAAGGTAGTCTGTTGTTGAGATTTTTGTTACTACAATGGATATTAGTCTTGTCATTATGGAAGGTAGTCTATTGTCGATATTTTTGTTACATCAATGGATGGTAGCCTTGTCATTATGGAAGGTAGTTTGTTGTTTATATCTTGGTTACTCCAATGGATGGTAGCCTAGTCATTATGTAAGGTAGTCTATTGTTGAGATTTTTGTTACTCGAATGGATGGTAGCCTTGTCATTATGGAAGTTAGTCTGTTGTTGGGATTTTTGTTACTCTAAGGGATGGTAGCCTTGTCATTATGGAAGGTAGTTTGTTGTTATGAAAGGTAGTCTGTTGTCGAGATTTTTGTTACTGCAATGGATGGTAGCCTTGTCATTATGGAAGGTAGTCTGTCTTTGTGATTTTTTTCACTACAGTGGATGGTAGCCTTGTCATTATGGATGGTAGTGTGTTGCCGATATTTTTGTTATTCCAATGGATGGTAGCCTTGTAATTATGGAAGGTAATCTGTTGTCGTGATTTTTGTTACTCCAATGGATGGTAGCCTTGTCATTATGGATGGTAGTGTGTTGCCGATATTTTTGTTATTCCAATGGATGGTAGCCTTGTCATTATGGAACGTAGTTTGTTATAGAGATTTTTCTTATTGCAATGGATGGTAGCCTTGTCATTATGAAAGGTAGTCTATTGTCAAGATTTTCGTTACTCTAATAGATTGTAGCCTTGTCATTATGGAAGGTAGTCTATTGTCGAGATTTTTGTTACTCCAATGGATGGTAGCCTTGTCATTATAGAAGGTAGTATATTGTCGAGATTTTTGTCACTATAATGGATGGTAGCCTTGCCATTAGGGAAGGTAGTCTGTTGTCGAGATTTTAGTTACTCTAATGGATGGTAGCCTCATCGTTATGGAAGGTAGTCTATTGTCGTGATTTTTCGTACTCCAATGGATTATAGCCTTGTTATTATGGAAGGTAGTCCTATGTGGATATTTTGGTTACTCCAATGATGGTACCCTTGTCATTATGGAAGGTAGTCTGTTGTCGGGATTTTTGATACTCTAATGGATGGTAGACTTGTCATTATCGAAGGTAGTCTATTGCCGGGATTTTTGTTACTCTAATGGATGGTAGCCTTGTCATTATGGAAGGTTGTCTGTTGTCCAGATTTTCGTTACAACAATGGATGGTAGCCTTGTCATTATGGAAGGTAGTCTATTGTCATGATTTTTGTTACTTCAATGGATGGTAGCCTTGTCATTATGGAAGTTAGTCTGTCTTTGTGATTTCTATTACTCCAAAGGATGGTAGCCTTGTCATTAAGGACGGTAGTCTGTTGTTCATATTTTTGTTACTCCAATGGATGGTAGACATGTCATTATGGAAGGTAGTCTATTGTCGAGATTTTTGTTATTCCAATGAATAGTAGCCTTGTCATTATGGAAGGTAGTCTATTGTCGTGATTCTTTTTACTCTAAGGGATCGTAGCCTTGTCATTATGGAAGGTAGTATGTTGTCGAGATTTTTGTTACTCCAATGGATGGTATCCTTGTCATTATGGAAGGTAGATTGTTGTCGATATCTTTGTTACTCCAATGGATGGTAGCCTAGTCATTATAGAAGGTTGTCTGTTGTCGAGATTTTTGTTACTCCAATGGATCGTAGCCCTGTCATTATGGAAGGTAGTCTGTTGTCGAGATTTTTGTTGCTCTAAGGGATGGTAGCCTTGTCATTATGGAAAGTAGTATGTTGTCGATATTTTTGTTATTCCAATGGATGGTAGCCTTGTCATTATGGAAGTTAGTCTGTTGTCGAGATTTTTGTTACTCCAATGGATGGTAGCCTTGCAATTATGGAAGGTAGTCTATTGTCGAGATTTTTTTTTCTACAATGGATGGTAGCCTTATCATTATGGAAGGTAGTTTATTGTCGAAATTTTTGTTACTACAATGGATTATAGCCTTGTCTTTATGGAAGGTAGTATGTTGTCGAGATTTTTGTTAGTCTAACTGATGGTAACCTTGTCATTATGGAAGGTAGTGTGTTGTCGATATTTTTGTTATTCCAATTGATGGTAGCCTAGTCATTATGGAAGGTATTCTGTTGTCGTGATTTTTGTTACTCCAATGGATTATAACCTCGTCATTATGGAAGGTAGTCTATTGTTGATATTTTTGTTACTTCAATAGATGGTAGACTTGTCATTATAGAAGGTAGTGTGTTGTCTTGATTTTTATTACTCTAAGGGATGGTAGCCTTGTCTTTATGGAAGGTAGTTTGTTGTCGAGATTTTTGTTACTCCAATGGATGGTAGCCTTGTCATTATGGAAGGTAGTCTATTGTCGAGAATTTTGTTACTACAATGGATGGTATCCTTGTCATTATGGAAGGTAGTCTGTTGTCGAGATTTTTGTTACTCCAATGGATGGTAGAATTGTCATTATAGAAGGTAGTGTGTTGTCCTTATTTTTATTACTCTAAGGGATGGTAGCCTTGTCTTTATGGAAGGTAGTCTGTTGTCAAGATTTTTGTTACTCCAATGGATGGTAGCCTTGTCATTATGGAAGGTAGTCTATTGTCAAGATTTTTGTTACTACAATGGATGGTATCCTTGTCATTATGGAAGGTAGTCTGTTGTCGAGATTTTTGTTACTCCAATGGATTGTAGCCTTGTCGTTACGGAAGGTAGTCTGTTGTCGATATCTTTGTTACTCCAAATGATGGTAGCCTAGTAATTATGAAAGGTAGTCTATTGTCGAGATTTTTGTTACTCCATTGGATGGTAGCTTTGTCATTATGGAAGGTAGTGTCTTATCGATATTTTTGTTATTCTAATGGATGGCAGCCTAGTCATTTTGGAAGGTAGTCTGTTGTCGTGATTTTTGTTACTCCAATGGATGGTAGCCTTGTCATTATGGAAGGTAGTCTATTGTTGAGATTTTTGTTACTCCAATGGATGGTAGACTTGTCATTATAGAAGGTAGTGTGTTATCGTAATTTTTATTACTCTAAGGGATGGTAGCCTTGTCATTGTGGAAGGTAGGATGTTGTCGATATCTTTGTTACTCCAATGGATGGTAGCCTTTTCATGATGGAAGGTTGTCTTTTGTCGTGATTCTTGTTACTCTAAGGGATTGTAGCCTTGTCGTTATTGAAGGTAGTCTGTTGTCGATATCTTTGTTACTCCAATGGATGGTAGCCTAGTATATATGGAAGGTAGTCTGTTGTCGAGATTTTTGTTTCTCTAAGGGATGGTAGCCTTGTCATTAAGGACGGTAGTCTGTTGTTCATATTTTTGTTATTCTAATGGATGGTAGACACGTCATTATGGAAGGTAGTCTATTGTCGATATTTTTGTTACTCTATTAGATGGTAGCCTTGTCATTATGGAAGGTAGTTTGTTGTCAATATTTTCGTTATTCCAATGGATAGTAGCCTTGTCATTATGGAAGGTAGTCTGTTGTCGTGATTCTTGTTACTCTAAGAGATCGTAGCCTTGTCATTATGGAAGGTAGTATGTTGTCAAGATTTTTGTTACTCCAATGGATGGTAGCATTGTCTTTATGGAAGGTAGTTTATTGTCGATATCTTTGTTACTCCAATGGATGGTAGCCTAGTCATTATGGAAGGTAGTTTGTTGTCGAGATTTTTGTTACTCCAATGGATCGAAGCCTTGTCATTATGGAAATTAGTCTGCTTGCAGGATTTTTGTTACTACAATGAATTGTAGCCTTGTCGTTATTAAAGGTAGTCTATTATCGATATCTTTGTTAATCCAATGGATGGTAGCCTAGTCATTATAGAAGGTACTCTGTTGTCGATATTTTTGTTACTCTAAGGGATTATATCCTTTTCATTATGGAAAGTAGTGTGTTGTCGATATTTTTGTTATTCCAATGGATTGTAGCCTTGTCATTATGGAAGTTAGTTTGTTGTCGACCTTTTTGTTACTCCACTGGATGGTAGCCTTGTCATTATGGAAGGTAGTCTATTGTCGAGATTTTTGTTACTAAAATGGATGGTAGCCTTGTCATTATGGAAGGTAGTCTGTAGTCAAGATTTTTGTTACTACAATGGATTGTAGCCTTGTCGTTATGAAAGGTGGTCTGTTGTCGATATCTTTGTTACTCCAATGGATGGTAGCCTTGTCATTATGGAAGGTAGTTTGTTGTCGAGATTTTTGTTAGTCTAATGGATGGTAGCCTTGTCATTATGGAAGGTAGTTTATTGTCGATACTTTTGTTCTTCCAATGGATTGTAGCCTAGTCATTATGGAAGGTAGTCTATTTTCGTGATTTTTGTTACTCCAATGGATTGTAGCCTTATTTTTATGGAAGGGAGTCTATTGTTGAGATTTTTGTTACTCCAATGGATGGAAGACTTATCATTATAGAAGGTATTGTGTTGTCGTGATTTTTATTACTCTAAGGGATGGTAGCCTTATCTTTAAGGAAGGTAGTCTTTTGTCGAGATTTTTGTTACTTCAATGGATGGTAGCCTAGTCATTATGGAAGGTAGTCTGTTATCGTGATTTTTGTTACTCGAATGGATGGTAGCCTTATCATTATGGAAGGTAGTTTATTGTCGAGATTTTTGTTACTACAATGGATTGTAGCCTTGTCGTTATGGAAGGTAGTCTATTGTCGATATCTTTGTGACTCCAATGGATGGTAGCCTAGTAATTATAGAAGGTAGTATGTTGTCGAGATTTTTGTTAGTCTAACTGATGGTACCCTTGTCATTATGGAAGGTAGTGTGTTGTCGATATTTTTGTTATTCCAATGGATGGTAGCCTAGTCAATATAGAAGGTATTCTGTTGTCGTTATTTTTGTTACTCCAATGGATTATAGCCTCGTCATTATGGAAGGTAGTCTATTGTTGAGATTTTTGTTACTTCAATGGATGGTAGACTTGTCATTATAGAAGGTAGTGTGTTGTTCTGATTTTTATTACTCTAAGGGATGGTAGCCTTGTCTTTATGGAAGGTAGTCTGTTGTCGAGATTTTTGTTACTCCAATGGATGGTAGCCTTGTCATTATGGAAGGTAGTCTATTGTCGAGATATTTGTTACTACAATGGATGGTATCCTTGTCATTATGGAAGGTAGTCTGTTTTCGAGATTTTTGTTACTACAATGGATTGTAGCCTTGTCGTTACGGAAGGTAGTCTATTGTCGAGAATTTTGTTACTACAATGGATGGTATCCTTGTCATTATGGAAGGTAGTCTGTTGTCGATATTTTTGTTACTCCAATGGATGGTAGACTTGTCATTATAGAAGGTAGTGTGTTGTCCTTATTTTTATTACTCTAAGGGATGGTAGCCTTGTCTTTATGGAAGGTAGTCTGTTGTCGAGATTTTTGTTACTCCAATGGATGGTAGCCTTGTCATTATGGAAGGTAGTCTATTGTCAAGATTTTTGTTACTACAATGGATGGTATCCTTGTCATTATGGAAGGTAGTCTGTTGTCGAGATTTTTGTTACTCCAATGGATTGTAGCCTTGTCGTTAAGGAAGGTAGTCTGTTGTCGATATCTTTGTTACTCCAAATGATGGTAGCCTAGTAATTATGAAAGGTAGTCTATTGTCGAGATTTTTGTTACTCCATTGGATGGTAGCCTTGTCATTATGGAAGGTAGTGTCTTATCGATATTTTTGTTATTCTAATGGATGGCAGCCTAGTCATTTTGGAAGGTAGTCTGTTGTCGTGATTTTTGTTACTCCAATGGATGGTAGCCTTGTCATTATGGAAGGTAGTCTATTGTTGAGATTTTTGTTACTCCAATGGATGGTAGACTTGTCATTATAGAAGGTAGTGTGTTATCGTAATTTTTATTACTCTAAGGGATGGTAGCCTTGTCATTGTGGAAGGTAGTATGTTGTTGATATCTTTGTTACTCCAATGGATGGTAGCCTTTTCATGATGGAAGGTTGTCTTTTGTCGTGATTCTTGTTACTCTAAGGGATTGTAGCCTTGTCGTTATTGAAGGTAGTCTGTTGTCGATATCTTTGTTACTCCAATGGATGGTAGCCTAGTATATATGGAAGGTAGTCTGTTGTCGAGATTTTTGTTTCTCTAAGGGATGGTAGCCTTGTCATTAAGGACGGTAGTCTGTTGTTCATATTTTTGTTATTCTAATGGATGGTAGACACGTCATTATGGAAGGTAGTCTATTGTCGATATTTTTGTTACTCTATTAGATGGTAGCCTTGTCATTATGGAAGGTAGTTTGTTGTCAATATTTTTGTTATTCCAATGGATAGTAGCCTTGTCATTATGGAAGGTAGTCTGTTGTCGTGATTCTTGTTACTCTAAGAGATCGTGGCCTTGTCATTATGGAAGGTAGTATGTTGTCAAGATTTTTGTTACTCCAATGGATGGTAGCATTGTCTTTATGGAAGGTAGTTTATTGTCGATATCTTTGTTACTCCAATGGATGGTAGCCTAGTCATTATGGAAGGTAGTTTGTTGTCGAGATTTTTGTTACTCCAATGGATCGAAGCCTTGTCATTATGGAAATTAGTCTGCTTGCAGGATTTTTGTTACTACAATGAATTGTAGCCTTGTCGTTATTAAAGGTAGTCTATTATCGATATCTTTGTTAATCCAATGGATGGTAGCCTAGTCATTATAGAAGGTACTCTGTTGTCGAGATTTTTGTTACTCTAAGGGATTATATCCTTTTCATTATGGAAAGTAGTGTGTTGTCGATATTTTTGTTATTCCAATGGATTGTAGCCTTGTCATTATGGAAGTTAGTTTGTTGTCGACCTTTTTGTTACTCCACTGGATGGTAGCCTTGTCATTATGGAAGGTAGTCTATTGTCGAGATTTTTGTTACTAAAATGGATGGTAGCCTTGTCATTATGGAAGGTAGTCTGTAGTCAAGATTTTTGTTACTACAATGGATTGTAGCCTTGTCGTTATGAAAGGTGGTCTGTTGTCGATATCTTTGTTACTCCAATGGATGGTAGCCTTGTCATTATGGAAGGTAGTTTGTTTTCGAGATTTTTGTTAGTCTAATGGATGGTAGCCTTGTCATTATGGAAGGTAGTTTGTTGTCGATACTTTTGTTGTTCCAATGGATTGTAGCCTAGTCATTATGGAAGGTAGTCTATTTTCGTGATTTTTGTTACTCCAATGGATTGTAGTCTTATTATTACGGAAGGTAGTCTATTGTTGAGATTTTTGTTACTCCAATGGATGGAAGACTTATCATTATAGAAGGTATTGTGTTGTCGTGATTTTTATTACTCTAAGGGATGGTAGCCTTATCTTTAAGGAAGGTAGTCTTTTGTCGAGATTTTTGTTACTTCAATGGATGGTAGCCTAGTCATTATGGAAGGTAGTCTGTTATCGTGATTTTTGTTACTCGAATGGATGGTAGCCTTATCATTATGGAAGGTAGTTTATTGTCGAGATTTTTGTTACTACAATGGATTGTAGCCTTGTCGTTATGGAAGGTAGTCTATTGTCGATATCTTTGTGACTCCAATGGATGGTAGCCTAGTAATTATAGAAGGTAGTATGTTGTCGAGATTTTTGTTAATCTAACTGATGGTACCCTTGTCATTATGGAAGGTAGTGTGTTGTCGATATTTTTGTTATTCCAATGGATGGTAGCCTAGTCATTATAGAAGGTATTCTGTTGTCGTTATTTTTGTTACTCCAATGGATTATAGCCTCGTCATTATGGAAGGTAGTCTATTGTTGAGATTTTTGTTACTTCAATGGATGGTAGACTTGTCATTATAGAAGGTAGTGTGTTGTCCTGATTTTTATTACTCTAAGGGATGGTAGCCTTGTCTTTATGGAAGGTAGTCTGTTGTCGAGATTTTTGTTACTCCAATGGATGGTAGCCTTGTCATTATGGAAGGTAGTCTATTGTCGAGATATTTGTTACTACAATGGATGGTATCCTTGTCATTATGGAAGGTAGTCTGTTTTCGAGATTTTTGTTACTACAATGGATTGTAGCCTTGTCGTTACGGAAGGTAGTCTGTTGTCGATATCTTTGTTACTCCAAATGATGGTAGCCTAGTAATTATGGAAGGTAGTCTATTGTCGAGATTTTTGTTACTCCATTGGATGGTAGCCTTGTCATTATGGAAGGTAGTGTCTTAACGATATTTTTGTTATTCCAATGGATGGCAGCCTAGTCATTATAGAAGGTAGTCTGTTGTCGTGATTTTTGTTACTCCAATAGATGGTAGCCTTGTCATTATGGAAGGTAGTCTATTGTTGAGATTTTTGTTACTCCAATTGATGGTAGACTTGTCATTATAGAAGGTAGTGTGTTATCGTAATTTTTATTACTCTAAGGGATGGTAGCCTTGTCATTATGGAAGGTAGTATGTTGTCGATATCTTTGTTACTCCAATGGATGGTAGCCTTTTCATTATGGAAGGTTATCTTTTGTCATGATTCTTGTTACTCTAAGGGGTTGTAGCCTTGTCATATATGGAAGGTAGTCTGTTGTCGAGATTTTTGTTTCTCTAAGGGATGGTAGCCTTGTCATTAAGGACGGTAGTCTGTTGTTCATATTTTTGTTATTCTAATGGATGGTAGACACGTCATTATGGAAGGTAGTCTATTGTCGATATTTTTGTTACTCTATTAGATGGTAGCCTTATCATTATGGAAGGTAGTTTGTTGTCAATATTTTTGTGATTCCAAAGGATTGTAGCCTTGTCATTATGGAAGTTAGTCTGTTGTCGACCTTTTTGTTACTCCACTAGATGGTAGCCTTGTCATTATGGAAGGTAGTCTATTGTCGATATTTTTGTTACTAAAATGGATGGTAGCCTTGTCATTATGGAAGGTAGTCTGTAGTCGATATTTTTGTTACTACAATGGATTGTAGCCTTGTCGTTATGAAAGGTGGTCTGTTGTCGATATCTTTGTTAATCCAATGGATGGTAGCCTTGTCATTATGGAAGGTAGTTTATTGTCGAGATTTTTGTTAGTCTAATGGATGGTAGCCTTGTCATTATGGAAGGTAGTTTGTTGTCGATATTTTTGTTGTTCCAATGGATGGTAGCCTAGTCATTATGGAAGGTAGTCTATTTTCGTGATTTTTGTTACTCTAATGGATTGTAGCCTTGTCATTATGGAAGGTAGTCTATTGTTGAGATTTTTGTTACTCCAATGGATGGTAGACTTGTCATTATAGAAGGTAGTGTGTTGTCGTGATTTTTATTACTCTAAGGGATGGTAGCCTTATCTTTAAGGAAGGTAGCCTTTTGTCGAGATTTTTGTTACTTCAATGGATGATAGCCTAGTCATTATGGAAGGTAGTCTGTTATCGTGATTTTTGTTACTCGAATGGATTGTAGCCTTGTCATTATGGAAGGTAGTCTATTGTTGAGATTTTTGTTACTTCAATGGATGGTAGACTTGTCATTATAGAAGGTAGTGTGTTGTCGTGATTTTTATTACTCTAAGGGATGGTATCCTTATCATTATGGAATGTAGTATGTTTTCAATATCTTTGTTACTCCAATGGATGGTAGCCTAGTATATATGGAAGTTAGTCTGTTGTTGAGATTTTTGTTTCTCTAAGGGATGGTAGCCTTGTAATTATGGAAGGTAGTGTGTTGTCGATATTTTTGTTATTCCAATGGATGGTAGCCTTGTCATTATGGAAGGTAGTCTGTTTTCGAGATTTTTGTTACTCCAATGGATGGTAGCCTTGTCATTATGGAAGGTAGTCTATTGTCTAGATTTTTATTACTACAATGGATAGTAGTCTTGTCATTATGGAAGGTAGTCTGTTGTCGAGACTTTTGTTACTACAATGGATTGTAGCCTTGTCTTTATGGAAGGTAGTCTGTTGTCGATATCTTTGTAACTCTAATGGATGGTAGCCTTGTCATTATGGAAGGTAGTTTGTTGTCGATATTTTTGTTATTCCAATGGATGGTAGCCTTGTCATTATGGAAGGTAGTCTGTTGTCGAGATTTTTGTTACTCCAATGGATGGTAGCCTTGTCATTATGGAAGGTAGTCTATTATCGAGATTTTTGTTACTACAATGGATGGTAGTCTTGTCATTATGGAAGGTAGTCTATTGTCAGGATTTTTGTTCCTACAATAGATTGGAGCCTTGTCGTTATAGAAGGTAGTCTGTTGTCGATATCTTTGTTACTCCAATGGATGGTAGCCTAGTCATTATGGATATAGTCTGTTGTCGAGATTTTAGTTAATCCAATGGATGGTAGCCTTGTCATTATGGAAGGTAGTGTATTGTCGAGATTTTGTATACTACAATGGATTGTAGCCTTGTCATTATGGAAGGTAGTATCTTGTGGTTATTTGGGTTACTCCAATGATGGTACCCTTGTCATTATGGAAGATAGTCTATTGTTGAGATTTTTGTTACTCCAATGGATGGTAGACTTGTCATTATGCAAGGTAGTGTGTTGTTGTGATTTTTGTTACTCTAAGGGATGGTAGCCATGTCATTATGGAAAGTATTATTTTGTCAATATCTTTGTTACTCCAATGGATGGTAGCCTTTTCATTATGGAAGGTAGTCTATTGTCAAGATTTTTGTTACTTTAAGGGATGGTAGCCTTGTCATTATGGAACGTAGTCTGTTATCGAGATTTTTGTTATTCTAAGGAATGGTAGGCTTGTCATTATGAAAGGTAGTCTATTGTCGATATTTTTGTATCTATAATAGATTGTAGCCTTGTCATTATAGAAGGTAGTCTATTGTCGAGATTTTTGTTACTCCAATGGATGGTAGCCTAGTCATTATGGAAGGTAGTCTATTGTCGAGATTTTTGTTACTCCATTGGATGGTAGCCATGTCATTATGGAAGGTAGTGTGTTGTCGTGATTTTTATTACTCTAGGGGATGGTAGCCTTATCTTTAAGGAAGGTAGTCTTTTGTCGAGATTTTTGTTACTCCAAATGATGGTAGCCTAGTAATTATGGAAGGTAGTCTATTGTCGAGATTTTTGTTACTCCATTGGATGGTAGCCTTGTCATTATGGAAGGTAGTGTCTTAACGATATTTTTGTTATTCCAATGGATGGCAGCCTAGTCATTATAGAAGGTAGTCTGTTGTCGTGATTTTTGTTACTCCAATAGATGGTAGCCTTGTCATTATGGAAGGTAGTCTATTGTTGAGATTTTTGTTACTCCAATTGATGGTAGACTTGTCATTATAGAAGGTAGTGTGTTATCGTAATTTTTATTACTCTAAGGGATGGTAGCCTTGTCATTATGGAAGGTAGTATGTTGTCGATATCTTTGTTACTCCAATGGATGGTAGCCTTTTCATTATGGAAGGTTATCTTTTGTCATGATTCTTGTTACTCTAAGGGGTTGTAGCCTTGTCGTTATTGAAGGTAGTCTGTTGTTGATATCTTTGTTACTCCAATGGAAGGTAGCCTAGTATATATGGAAGGTAGTCTGTTGTCGAGATTTTTGTTTCTCTAAGGGATGGTAGCCTTGTCATTAAGGACGGTAGTCTGTTGTTCATATTTTTGTTATTCTAATGGATGGTAGACACGTCATTATGGAAGGTAGTCTATTGTCGATATTTTTGTTACTCTATTAGATGGTAGCCTTATCATTATGGAAGGTAGTTTGTTGTCAATATTTTTGTGATTCCAAAGGATTGTAGCCTTGTCATTATGGAAGTTAGTCTGTTGTCGACCTTTTTGTTACTCCACTAGATGGTAGCCTTGTCATTATGGAAGGTAGTCTATTGTCGATATTTTTGTTACTAAAATGGATGGTAGCCTTGTCATTATGGAAGGTAGTCTGTAGTCGATATTTTTGTTACTACAATGGATTGTAGCCTTGTCGTTATGAAAGGTGGTCTGTTGTCGATATCTTTGTTAATCCAATGGATGGTAGCCTTGTCATTATGGAAGGTAGTTTATTGTCGAGATTTTTGTTAGTCTAATGGATGGTAGCCTTGTCATTATGGAAGGTAGTTTGTTGTCGATATTTTTGTTGTTCCAATGGATGGTAGCCTAGTCATTATGGAAGGTAGTCTATTTTCGTGATTTTTGTTACTCTAATGGATTGTAGCCTTGTCATTATGGAAGGTAGTCTATTGTTGAGATTTTTGTTACTCCAATGGATGGTAGACTTGTCATTATAGAAGGTAGTGTGTTGTCGTGATTTTTATTACTCTAAGGGATGGTAGCCTTATCTTTAAGGAAGGTAGCCTTTTGTCGAGATTTTTGTTACTTCAATGGATGATAGCCTAGTCATTATGGAAGGTAGTCTGTTATCGTGATTTTTGTTACTCGAATGGATTGTAGCCTTGTCATTATGGAAGGTAGTCTATTGTTGAGATTTTTGTTACTTCAATGGATGGTAGACTTGTCATTATAGAAGGTAGTGTGTTGTCGTGATTTTTATTACTCTAAGGGATGGTATCCTTATCATTATGGAAGGTAGTATGTTTTCAATATCTTTGTTACTCCAATGGATGGTAGCCTAGTATATATGGAAGTTAGTCTGTTGTTGAGATTTTTGTTTCTCTAAGGGATGGTAGCCTTGTAATTATGGAAGGTAGTGTGTTGTCGATATTTTTGTTATTCCAATGGATGGTAGCCTTGTCATTATGGAAGGTAGTCTGTTTTCGAGATTTTTGTTACTCCAATGGATGGTAGCCTTGTCATTATGGAAGGTAGTCTATTGTCTAGATTTTTATTACTACAATGGATAGTAGTCTTGTCATTATGGAAAGTAGTCTGTTGTCGAGACTTTTGTTACTACAATGGATTGTAGCCTTGTCTTTATGGAAGGTAGTCTGTTGTCGATATCTTTGTAACTCTAATGGATGGTAGCCTTGTCATTATGGAAGGTAGTTTGTTGTCGATATTTTTGTTATTCCAATGGATGGTAGCCTTGTCATTATGGAAGGTAGTCTGTTGTCGAGATTTTTGTTACTCCAATGGATGGTAGCCTTGTCATTATGGAAGGTAGTCTATTATCGAGATTTTTGTTACTACAATGGATGGTAGTCTTGTCATTATGGAAGGTAGTCTATTGTCAGGATTTTTGTTCCTACAATAGATTGGAGCCTTGTCGTTATAGAAGGTAGTCTGTTGTCGATATCTTTGTTACTCCAATGGATGGTAGCCTAGTCATTATGGATATAGTCTGTTGTCGAGATTTTAGTTAATCCAATGGATGGTAGCCTTGTCATTATGGAAGGTAGTGTATTGTCGAGATTTTGTATACTACAATGGATTGTAGCCTTGTCATTATGGAAGGTAGTATCTTGTGGTTATTTGGGTTACTCCAATGATGGTACCCTTGTCATTATGGAAGATAGTCTATTGTTGAGATTTTTGTTACTCCAATGGATGGTAGACTTGTCATTATGCAAGGTAGTGTGTTGTTGTGATTTTTGTTACTCTAAGGGATGGTAGCCATGTCATTATGGAAAGTATTATTTTGTCAATATCTTTGTTACTCCAATGGATGGTAGCCTTTTCATTATGGAAGGTAGTCTATTGTCAAGATTTTTGTTACTTTAAGGGATGGTAGCCTTGTCATTATGGAACGTAGTCTGTTATCGAGATTTTTGTTATTCTAAGGAATGGTAGGCTTGTCATTATGAAAGGTAGTCTATTGTCGATATTTTTGTATCTATAATAGATTGTAGCCTTGTCATTATAGAAGGTAGTCTATTGTCGAGATTTTTGTTACTCCAATGGATGGTAGCCTAGTCATTATGGAAGGTAGTCTATTGTCGAGATTTTTGTTACTCCATTGGATGGTAGCCATGTCATTATGGAAGGTAGTGTGTTGTCGTGATTTTTATTACTCTAAGGGATGGTAGCCTTATCTTTAAGGAAGGTAGTCTTTTGTCGAGATTTTTGTTACTTCAATGGATGGTAGCCTAGTCTTTATGGAAGGTAGTCTGTTGTCGTGAATTTTGTTACTCGAATGAATTGTAGCCTTGTCATTATGGAAGGTAGTCTATTGTTGAGATTTTTGTTACTCCAATGGATGGTAGACTCGTCATTATAGAAGGTAGTGTGTTGTCGTGATTTTTATTACTCTAAGGGATGGTATCCTTATCATTATGGAAGGTAGTATGTTTTCGATATCTTTGTTACTCCAATGGATGGTAGCCTAGTATATATGGAAGGTAGTCTGTTGTCGAGATTTTTGTTTCTCTAAGGGATGGTAGCCTTGTAATTATGGAACGTAGTGTGTTGTCGATATTTTTGTTATTCCAATGGATGGTAGCCTTGTCATTATGGAAGGTAGTCTGTTGTCGAGATTTTTGTTACTCCAATGGATGGTAGCCTTGTAATAATGGAAGGTAGTCTATTGTCTATATTTTTGTTACTATAATGGATAGTAGTCTTGTCATTATGGAAGGTAGTCTGTTGTCGAGATTTTTGTTACTACAATGGATTGTAGCCTTGTCGTTATGGAAGGTAGTCTGTTGTCGATATCCTAGTTACTCTAATGGATGGTAGCCTTGTCATTATGGAAGGTAGTTTGTTGTCGATACTTTTGTTGTTCCAATGGATTGTAGCCTAGTCATTATGGAAGGTAGTCTATTTTCGTGATTTTTGTTACTCCAATGGATTGTAGCCTTGTTATTATGGAAGGTAGTCTATTGTTAAGATTTTTGTTACTCCAATGGATGGAAGACTTGTCATTATAGAAGGTAGTGTGTTGTCGTGATTTTTATTACTCTAAGGGATGGTAGCCTTATCTTTAAGGAAGGTAGTCTTTTGTCGAGATTTTTGTTACTTCAATGGATGGTAGCCTAGTCATTATGGAAGGTAGTCTGTTATCGTGATTTTTGTTACTCGAATGGATGGTAGCCTTATCATTATGGAAGGTAGTTTATTGTCGAGATTTTTGTTACTACAACGGATTATAGCCTTGTCGTTATGGAAGGTAGTCTATTGTCGATATCTTTGTGACTCCAATGGATGGTAGCCTAGTAATTATAGAAGGTAGTATGTTGTCGAGATTTTTGTTAGTCTAACTGATGGTACCCTTGTCATTATGGAAGGTAGTGTGTTGTCGATATTTTTGTTATTCCAATGGATGGTAGCCTAGTCATTATAGAAGGTATTCTGTTGTCGTGATTTTTGTTACTCCAATGGATTATAGCCTCGTCATTATGGAAGGTAGTCTATTGTTGAGATTTTTGTTACTTCAATGGATGGTAGACTTGTCATTATAGAAGGTAGTGTGTTGTCCTGATTTTTATTACTCTAAGGGATGGTAGCCTTGTCTTTATGGAAGGTAGTCTGTTGTCGAGATTTTTGTTACTCCAATGGATGGTAGCCTTGTCATTATGGAAGGTAGTCTATTGTCGAGATTTTTGTTACTACAATGGATGGTATCCTTGTCATTATGGAAGGTAGTCTGTTTTCTAGATTTTTGTTACTACAATGGATTGTAGCCTTGTCGTTACGGAAGGTAGTCTGTTATCGATATCTTTGTTACTCCAAATGATGGTAGCCTAGTAATTAAGGAAGGTAGTCTATTGTCGAGATTTTTGTTACTCCATTGGATGGTAGCCTTGTCATTATGGAAGGTAGTGTCTTAACGATATTTTTGTTACTCTAATGGATGGCAGCCTAGTCATTATAGAAGGTAGTCTGTTGTCGTGATTTTTGTTACTCCAATGGATGGTAGCCTTGTCATTATGGAAGGTAGTCTATTGTTGAGATTTTTGTTACTCCAATGGATGGTAGACTTGTCATTATAGAAGGTAGTGTGTTATCGTAATTTTTATTACTCTAAGGGATGGTAGCCTCGTCATTATGGAAGGTAGTATGTTGTCGATATCTTTGTTACTCCAATGGATGGTAGCCTTTTCATTATGGAAGGTTATCTTTTGTCGTGATTCTTGTTACTCTAAGGGGTTGTAGCCTTGTCGTTATTGAAGGTAGTCTGTTGTTGATATCTTTGTTACTCCAATGGAAGGTAGCCTAGTATATATGGAAGGTAGTCTGTTGTCGAGATTTTTGTTTCTCTAAGGGATGGTAGCCTTGTCATTAAGGACGGTAGTCTGTTGTTCATATTTTTGTTATTCTAATGGATGGTAGACACGTCATTATGGAAGGTAGTCTATTGTCGATATTTTTGTTACTCTATTAGATGGTAGCCTTATCATTATGGAAGATAGTTTGTTGTCAATATTTTTGTTATTCCAAAGGATTGTAGCCTTGTCATTATGGAAGTTAGTCTGTTGTCGACCTTTTTGTTACTCCACTAGATGGTAGCCTTGTCATTATGGAAGGTAGTCTATTGTCGAGATTTTTGTTACTAAAATGGATGGTAGCCTTGTCATTATGGAAGGTAGTCTGTAGTCGAGATTTTTGTTACTACAATGGATTGTAGCCTTGTCGTTATGAAAGGTGGTCTGTTGTCGATATCTTTGTTAATCCAATGGATGGTAGCCTTGTCATTATGGAAGGTAGTTTATTGTCGAGATTTTTGTTAGTCTAATGGATGGTAGCCTTGTCATTATGGAAGGTAGTTTGTTGTCGATATTTTTGTTGTTCCAATGGATGGTAGCCTAGTCATTATGGAAGGTAGTCTATTTTCGTGATTTTTGTTACTCTAATGGATTGTAGCCTTGTCATTATGGAAGGTAGTCTATTGTTGAGATTTTTGTTACTCCAATGGATGGTAGACTTGTCATTATAGAAGGTAGTGTGTTGTCGTGATTTTTATTACTCTAAGGGATGGTAGCCTTATCTTTAAGGAAGGTAGTCTTTTGTCGAGATTTTTGTTACTTCAATGGATGATAGCCTAGTCATTATGGAAGGTAGTCTGTTATCGTGATTTTTGTTACTCGAATGGATTGTAGCCTTGTCATTATGGAAGGTAGTCTACTGTTGAGATTTTTGTTACTCTAAAGGATGGTAGACTTGTCATTATAGAAGGTAGTGTGTTGTCGTGATTTTTATTACTCTAAGGGATGCTATCCTTATCATTATGGAAGGTAGTATGTTTTCAATATCTTTGTTACTCCAATTGATGGTAGCCTAGTATATATGGAAGTTAGTCTGTTGTTGAGATTTTTGTTTCTCTAAGGGATGGTAGCCTTGTAATTATGGAAAGTAGTGTGTTGTCGATATTTTTGTTATTCCAATGGATGGTAGCCTTGTCATTATGGAAGGTAGTCTGTTGTCGAGATTTTTGTTACTCCAATGGATGGTAGCCTTGTCATTATGGAAGGTAGTCTATTGTCTAGATTTTTGTTACTACAATGGATAGTAGTCTTGTCATTATGGGAGGTAGTCTGTTGTCGAGACTTTTGTTACTACAATGGATTATAGCCTTGTCGTTATGGAAGGTAGTCTGTTGTCGATATCTTTGTAACTCTAATGGATGGTAGCCTTGTCATTATGGAAGGTAGTTTGTTGTCGATATTTTTGTTATTCCAATGGATGGTAGCCTTGTCATTATGGAAGGTAGTCTGTTGTCGAGATTTTTGTTACTCCAATGGATGGTAGCCTTGTCATTATGGAAGGTAGTCTATTATCGAGATTTATGTTACTACAATGGATGGTAGTCTTGTCATTATGGAAGGTAGTCTATTGTCGGGATTTTTGTTCCTACAATAGATTGGAGCCTTGTCGTTATAGAAGGTAGTCTGTTGTCGATATCTTTGTTACTCCAATGGATGGTAGCCTAGTCATTATGGAATATAGTCTGTTGTCGAGATTTTAGTTAATCCAATGGATGGTAGCCTTGTCATTATGGAAGGTAGTGTATTGTCGAGATTTTGTATACTACAATGGATTGTAGCCTTGTCATTATGGAAGGTAGTATCTTGTGGTTATTTGGGTTACTCCAATGATGGTACCCTTGTCATTATGGAAGATAGTCTATTGTTGAGATTTTTGTTACTCCAATGGATGGTAGACTTGTCATTATGCAAGGTAGTGTGTTGTCGTGATTTTTGTTACTCTAAGGGATGGTAGCCATGTCATTATGGAAAGTAGTATTTTGTCAATATCTTTGTTACTCCAATGGATGGTAGCCTTTTCATTATGGAAGGTAGTCTATTGTCAAGATTTTTGTTACTTTAAGGGATGGTAGCCTTGTCATTATGGAACGTAGTCTGTTGTCGAGATTTTTGTTATTCTAAGGAATGGTAGGCTTGTCATTATGAAAGGTAGTCTATTGTCGATATTTTTGTATCTATAATAGATTGTAGCCTTGTCATTATAGAAGGTAGTCTATTGTCGAGATTTTTGTTACTCCAATGGATGGTAGCCTAGTCATTATGGAAGGTAGTCTATTGTCGAGATTTTTGTTACTCCATTGGATGGTAGCCATGTCATTATGGAAGTTAGTGTGTTGTCGTGATTTTTATTACTCTAACGGATGGTAGCCTTATCTTTAAGGAAGGTAGTCTTTTGTCGAGATTTTTGTTACTTCAATGGATGGTAGCCTAGTCTTTATGGAAGGTAGTCTGTTGTCGTGAATTTTGTTACTCGAATGAATTGTAGCCTTGTCATTATGGAAGGTAGTCTATTGTTGAGATTTTTGTTACTCCAATGGATGGTAGACTCGTCATTATAGAAGGTAGTGTGTTGTCGTGATTTTTATTACTCTAAGGGATGGTATCCTTATCATTATGGAAGGTAGTATGTTTTCGATATCTTTGTTACTCCAATGGATGGTAGCCTAGTATATATGGAAGGTAGTTTGTTGTCGAGATTTTTGTTTCTATAAGGGATGGTAGCCTTGTAATTATGGAAGGTAGTGTGTTGTCGATATTTTTGTTATTCCAATGGATGGTAGCCTTGTCATTATGGAAGGTAGTCTGTTGTCGAGATTTTTGTTACTCCAATGGATGGTAGCCTTATAATTATGGAAGGTAGTCTATTGTCTATATTTTTGTTACTATAATGGATAGTAGTCTTGTCATTATGGAAGGTAGTCTGTTGTCGATATTTTTGTTACTACAATGGATTGTAGCCTTGTCGTTATGGAAGGTAGTCTGTTGTCGATATCCTAGTTACTCTAATGGATGGTAGCCTTGTCATTATGGAAGGTAGTCTGTTGTCGAGATTTTTGTTACTACAATGGATTGTAGCCTTGTCGTTATGGAAGGTAGTCTGTTGTCGATATCCTAGTTACTCTAATGGATGGTAGCCTTGTCATTATGGAAGGTAGTTTGTTGTCGATATTTGTGTTATTCCAATGGATGGTAGCCTTGTCATTATGGAAGGTAATCTGTTGTCGAGATTTTTGTTACTCCAATGGATGGTAGCCTTGTCATTATGGAAGGTAGTCTATTGTCGAGATTTTTGTTACTATAATGGATGGTAGTCTTGTCATTATGGAAGGTAGTCTATTGTCGGGATTTTTGTTCCTACAATAGATTGGAGCCTTGCCATTATAGAAGGTAGTCTGTTGTCGATATCTTTGTTACTCCAATGGATGGTATCCTAGTCATTATGGAAGATAGTCTGTTGTCGAGATTTTAGTTAATCCAATGGATGGTAGCCTTGTCATTATGGAAGGTAGTGTATTGTCGAGATTTTGTATACTACAATGGATTATAGCCTTGTCATTATGGAAGGTAGTCTCTTGTGGTTATTTGGGTTACTCCAATGATGGTACCCTAGTCATTATGGAAGGTAGTCTATTATCGAGATTTTTGTTACTCCATTGGATGGTAGCCTTGTCATTATGGAAGGTAGTGTGTTGTCGATATTTATGTTATTCCAATGGATGGTAGCCTTGTCATTATGGAAGGTATTCTATTGTCGTGATTCTTGTTACTCCAATGGATGGTAGCATTGTCATTATGGAAGGTAGTATGTTGTCGAGATTTTTTTACTCCAACAGATGGTAGCCTAGTCATTATGGAAGGTAGTCTGTTGTCGAGATTTTTGATACTCCATTGAATGGTAGCCTTGTCATTATGGAAGGTAGTGTGTTGTCAATATTTTTGTTATTCCAATGGATGGTAGCCTCGTCATTATGGAAGGTAGTCTATTGTCGAGATTTTCCTTACTCCAATGGATGGTAGCCTTGTCATTATAGAAGGTAGTATATTGTCGAGATTTTTGTCACTACAATGGATGGTAGCCATGTAATTATGGAAGGTAGTCTGTTGTCGAGATTTTTGTTACAATAATGGATTTAGCCTTGTCGTTATGGAAGGTAGTCTATTTTTGATATCTTTTTTACTCCAATGGATGGTAGCCTAGTCATTATGAAGGTAGTATGTTGTCGAGATTTTAGTTACTCCGATAGATGGTAGCCTTGTCATTATAGAAGGTAGTCTGTTGTCGAGATTTTTTATACTCTAATGGATTATAGACTTGTCATTATGGAAGGTAGTCTCTTGTGTATATTTTGGTTACTCCAATGATGGTACCCTTGTCATTATGGAAGGTAGTTTGTTGTCGAGATTTTTTCTACTCCAATGGATGGTAGACTTGTCATTATCGAAGTTAGTCTGTTGTCGAGTTTTCTGTTACTCCAATGGATAGTAGCCTTGTCATTATGGAAGGTAATCTGTGTCGAAAATTTTGTTACTACAATGGATGTTAGTCTTGGCATTATGGAAGGTAGTATGTTGTCGATATCTTTGTTACTCCAATGGATTGTAGCCTTTTCATTATGGAAGCTATTCTTTTGTCGTGATTTTTGTTACTCTAAGGTATTGTAGCCTTGTCGTTATTGAAGGTAGTCTATTGTCGATATTTTTGTTACTCTAAGGGATGGTAGCCTTGTCATTATGGAAGGTAGTGCTTTGTCGATATATTTGTTATTCCAATGGATGGTAGCCTTGTCATTATGGAAGGTAGTCTTTTGTCGTGATTTTTATTACTCCAATGGATGGTAGCCTTGTCATTATGGAAGGTAGTCTATTGTCGAGATTTTTGTTACTACAATGGATAGTAGTCTTGTCATTATGGAAGGTAGTCTGTTGTCGAGATTTTTGTTACTATAATGGATTGTAGGCTTGTCGTTATGGAAGGTAGTCTGTTGTCGATATCTTTGTTACTCCAATGGATGATAGCCTAGTCATTATGGAAGGTAGTCTGTTGTCGTGATTTTAGTTACTATAATCGATGGTAGCCTTGTCATTATGGAAGGTAATCTGTTGTCGAGGTTTTGTATACTACAATGGATTGTAGCCTTGTCATTATGGAAAGTAGTCTCTTGTGGATATTTGGGTTAGTCCAATGATGGTACCCTTGTCATTATGGAAGATAATCTATTATTGAGATTTTTGTTGCTCCAATGGATGGTAGCCTTGTCATTATGGAAAGTAGTATGTTGTCGATATCTATGTTACTCTAATGGATGGTAGCCTTTTCATTATGGAAGGTAGTCTATTGTCAAGATTTTGTTACCCTAAGGGATAGTAGCCTTGTCATTATGAAAGATAGTCTATTGTCGATATTTTTGTATCTATAATAGATTGTAGCCTTGTCATTATGGAAGGTAGTCTGTTGTCGAGATTTTTGTTACTCTAATGGATGGTAGCGTAGTAATTAGGAAGGTAGTCTATTCTCGAGATTTTTGTTATTCCAATGGATGGTAGCCTTGTCATTATGGAAGGTAGTCTGTTGTCGAAATTTTTGTTACTCTAAGGGATGGTAGCCTTGTCATTTTGGAACATAGTTTGTTGTCGAGATTTTTGTTATTCCAATGGATGGTAACCTTTTCATTATGAAAGGTAGTCTATCGTCGAGATTTTGGTTACTATAATAGATTGTAGCCTTGTCATTATGGAAGGTAGTCTATTGTCAGGATTTTTGTTACTCCAATAGATGGTAGCCTTGTCATTATAGAAGGTAGTATATTGTCGAGATTTTTGTCACTAAAATGGATGGTAGCCATGTCATTATGGAAGGTAGTCTGTTGTCGAGATTTTTGTTACTACAATTGATTTAGCCTTGTCATTATGGAAGGTAGTTTGTTGTTGATATCTTTGTTACTCCAATGGATGGTAGCCTAGTCATTATGGAAGGTAGTCTGTTATCGAGATTTTAGTTACTCCAATGGATGGTAGCCTTATCATTATGGAAGGTAGTCTGTTGCCGAGATTTTTTATACTCTAATGGATTATAGCCTTGTCATTATAAAAGGTAGTCTCCTGTGGATATTTGGGTTACTCCAATGGATGGTAGCCTTGTCATTATAGAAGGTAGTATATTGTCGAGATTTTTGTCACTACAATGGATGGTAGCCATGTCATTATGGAAGGTAGCCTATTGTCGAGATTTTTGTTACTACAATGGATTTAGCCTTGTCGTTAAGGAAGGTAGTTTGTTGTTGATATCTTTGTTACTCCAATGGATGGTAGCCTAGTCATTATGGAAGGTATTCTGTTGTCGAGATTTTAGTTACTACAATTGATTGTAGCCTTGTCATTATGGAAGGTAGTCTGTTGCCGAGATGTTTTATACTCTAATGGATTATAGCATTGTCATTATAAAAGGCAGTCTCTTGTGTATATTTTGGTTACTCCAAAGATGGTACCCTTGTCATTATGGAAGGTAGTCTGTTGTCGAGATTTTTTATACTCCAATGGATGGTAGACTTGTCATTATCGAAGGTAGTCTGTTGTCGAGATTTCTGTTACTCCAATGGATGGTAGCCTTGTCATTATGGAAGGTAGTTTGTTGTCGATATTTTTGTTACTACAATGGATTGTAGCCTTGTCGTTATGGAAGGTAGTCTGTTGTCGAGATTTTAGTTACTCCAATTGATGGTAGCCTTGTCATTATTGAAGGTAGTCTGTTGTCGAGGTTTTGTATAGTACAATTGATTGTAGCCTTGTCATTATGGAAGGTAGTCTCTTTTAGATATTTGGGTTAGTCCAATGATGGTACCCTTGTCATTATGGAAGATAGTCTATTGTTGAGATTTTTGTTGCTCCAATGGATGGTAGACTTGTGATTATGCAAGGTAGTGTGTTGTCGTGATTTTTGTTACTCTAAGGGATGGTAGCCTTGTCATTATGGAAAGTAGTATGTTGTCGATATCTTTGTTACTCCAATGGAGGGTAGCCTTTTCATTATGGAAGGTAGTCTATTGTCGAGATTTTTGTTACCCTAAGGGATGGTAGCCTTGTCATTATGAAAGATAGTCTATTGTCGATATTTTTGTATCTATAATAGATTCTAGCCTTGTCATTATGGAAGGTAGTCTGTTGTCGAGATTTTTGTTACTCTAATGGATGGTAGCCTAGTAATTATGGAAGGTAGTCTATTGTCGAGATTTTTGTTACTCCATTGGATGGTAGCCTTGTTATTATGGAAGGTAGTGTCTTGTCGATATTTTTGTTATTCCAATGGATGGTAGCCTTGTCATTATGGAAGGTAGTGTGTTGTCGTGATTTTTGTTACTCCAATGGATGGTAGCCTTGTCATTGTGGAAGGTAGTATGTTGCTGATATCTTTGTTACTCAAATGGATGTTAGCTTTGTCATTATGGAAGGTAGTCTGTTGTCGAGATTTTTGTTACTCTAAGTGATGGTAGCCTTGTCATTTTGGAACATAGTTTGTTGTCGAGATTTTTGTTATTCCAATGGATGGTAACCTTTTTATTATGAAAGGTAGTCTATCGTCGAGATTTTCGTTATTATAATAGATTGTAGCCTTGTCATTGTGGAAGGTAGTCTATTGTCAAGATTTTTGTTACTCCAATGGATGGTAGCCTTGTCATTATATAAGGTAGTATATTGTCGAGATTTTTGTCACTACAATGGATGGTAGCCATGTCATTATGGAAGGTAGTCTGTTGTCGAGATTTTTGTTACTACAATTGATTTAGCCTTGTCATTATGGAAGGTAGTTTGTTGTTGATATCTTTGTTACTCCAATGGATGGCAGCCTAGTCATTATGGAAGGTAGTCTGTTATCGAGATTTTAGTTACTCCAATGGATGGTAGCCTTGTCATTATGGAAGGTAGTCTGTTGCCGAGATTTTTTATACTCTAATGGATTATAGCCTTGTCATTATAAAAGGTAGTCTCTTGTGGATATTTGGGTTACTCCAATGATGGTACCCTTGTCATTTTGGAAGATAGTCTATTGTTGAGATTTTTGTTACTCCAATGGATGGTAGACTTGTCATTATCGAAGGTAGTCTGTTGTCGAGATTTCTGTTACTCCAATGGATGGTAGCCTTGTCATTCTGGAAGGTAGTCTGTTGTCGAGATTTTTGTTACTACAATGGATGTTAGTCTTGTCATTATGGAAAGTAGTATGTTGTCGAGATTTTTGTTACCCTAAGGGATGCTAGCCTTGTCATTATGAAAGATAGTCTATTGTCGATATTTTTGTATCTATAATAGATTGTAGACTTGTCATTATGGAAGGTAGTCTGTTGTCGAGATTTTTGTTACTCTAATGGATGGTAGCGTAGTCATTATGGAAGGTAGTCTGTTTTCGAGATTTTTGATACTCCATTGGATGGTAGCCTTTTTTTATGGAAGGTAGTGTGTTGTCGATATTTTTGTTATTCCAATGGATGGTAACCTTGTCATTATGGAAGGTAGTATGTTGCCGATATCTTTGTTACTCCAATGGATGGTAGCTTTGTCATTATGGAAGGTAGTCTATTGTCGATATTTTTGTTACTCTAAGGGATGGTAGCCTTGTCATTATAGAACATAGTTTGTTGTCGAGATTTTTGTTATTCCAATGGATGGTAGCCTTGTAATTATGAAAGGTAGTCTATCGTCGAGATTTTCGTTACTATAATTGATTGTAGCCTTGTCATTATGGAAGGTAGTTTATTGTCAGGATTTTTGTTACTCCAATTGATGGTAGCCTTGTCATTATAGAAGGTAGTATATTGTCGAGAGTTTTGTCACTGCAATGGATGGTAGCCATGTCATTATGGAAGGTAGTCTATTGTCAAGATTTTTGTTACTACTATGGATTTAGCCTTGTCGTTATGGAAGGTAGTTTGTTGTTGATATCTTTGTTACTCCAATGGATGGTAGCCTAATCATTATGGAAGGTATTATGTTCTCGAGATTTTAGTTACTCCAATGGATGGTAGCCTTGTCATTATGGAAGGTAGTCTGTTGCCGAGATTTTTTATACTCTAATGGATTATAGCCTTGTCATTATAAAAGGTAGTCTCTTGTGTATATTTTGGTTACTCCAATGATGGTACCCTTGTCATAATGGAAGGTAGTCTTTTGTCGAGATTTTTTATACTCCAATGGATGGTAGACTTGTCATTATCGAAGGTAGTCTGTTGTCGAGATTTCTGTTACTCCAATGGATGGTAGCCTTGTCATTATGGAAGGTAGTCTGTTGTCGATATTTTTGTTACTACAATGGATGTTAGTCTTGTCATTATGGAAAGTAGTCTGTTGTCGAGATTTTTGTTACAACAATGGATGGTAGCCTTTTCATTATGGAAGGTAGCCCGTTGTTTATATCTTTGTTACTCCAATGGATGGTATCCTAGTCATTATGTAAGGTAGTTTGTTGTCGATATTTCTGTTACCCCAATGGATGGTAGCCTTATCATTATGGAAGGTAGTCTGTTTTCAGGATTTTTGTTACTCTAATGGATAGTAGCCTTGTCATTATGGAAGGTAGTCTGTTGTCGAGATTTTTGTTACTACAATGGATAGTATCCTTGTCATTATGGATGGTCGTCTGTTGTCGAGATGTTTGTTACTACAATGGATTATAGCCTTGTCGTTATGGAAGGTAGTCTGTTGTCGATATCTTTGTTACTCCAATGGATGGTAGCCTAGTCATTATGGAAGGTAGTTTGTTGTCGAGATTTTTGTTACTCCATTGGATGGTAACCTTTTCATTATGGAAGGTAGTGTGTTTTCGTTATTTTTGTTATTCCAATGGATGGTAGCCTAGTAATTATGGAAGGTAGTCTATTGTCGTGATTTTTGTTACTCCAATGGATGGTAGCCTTGTCATTATGGAAGGTAGTATGTTGTAGATATCTTTGTTACTCCAATGGATGGGAGCCTTGTTATTATGGAAGGTAGTCTGCTGTCGAGATTTTTGTTACTCTAAGGGATGGTAGCCTTGTCATTATGGAAGGTAGTCTGTTGTCGAGATTTTTTTTATTCCAATGGATGGTAGCCTTTTCATTATGAAAGGTAGTCTATTGTCAAGGTTTTTGTTACTATAATAGATTTTAGCCTTGTCATTATGGAAGGTAGTCTGGTGTCGAGATTTTTGTTACTCCAATGGATGGTAGCCTTGTCATTATAGAAAGTAGTATATTGTCGAGATTGTTGTCACTACAATTGATGGTAGCCTTGTCATTATGGAAGGTAGTTTGTTGTTGAGATTTTTGTTACTACAAAGGATTGTAGCGTTGTTGTTATGGAAGGTAGTCTGTTGTTGATATCATTGTTACTCCAATCGATGGTATCCTAGTCATTATGGAAGCTAGTCTGTTGTCGAGATTTTTGTTACTCTAAGGGATGATAGCCTTGTCATTTTAGAAGGTAGTATATTGTCGAGATTTTTTATACTCTAATGGATTATAGCCTTGTCATTATAAAAGGTAGTCTCTTGTGTATATTTTGGTTACTCCAATGACGGTACCCTTGTCATTATGGAAGGTAGTCTGTTGTCGAGATTTTTTATACTCCAATGGATGGTAGACTTGTCATTATCGAAGGTAGTTTGTTTTCGATATTTCTGTTACTCCAATGGATGGTAGCCTTGTCATTATGGAAGGTAGTCTATTGTCGATATTTTTGTTACTACAATGGATGTAAATCTTGTCATTATGGAAAGTAGTCTGTTGAAGAGATTTTTGTTACAACAATGGATGGTAGCCTTGTCATTATGGAAGGTAGTTTGTTGTTTATATCTTTGTTACTCCAATGAATGGTAGCCTAGTCATTATGTAAGGTAGTTTGTTGTCGAGATTTCTTTTACCCCAATGGATGGTAGCCTTGTCATTATGGAAGGTAGTCTGATTTCGGGATTTTTGTTACTCTAATGGATAGTAGCCTTGTCATTATGGAAGGTAGTCTGTTGTCGAGATTTTTGTTACTACAATGGATAGTATCCTTGTCATTATGGATGGTCGTCTGTTGTCGAGGTGTTTGTTACTACAATGGATTATAGCCTTGTCGTTATGGAAGGTAGTCTGTTGTCGATATCTTTGTTACTCCAATGGATGGTAGCCTAGTCATTATGGAAGGTAGTTTGTTGTCAGGATTTTTGTTACTCCATTGGATGGTAACCTTTTCATTATGGAAGGTAGTATGTTTTCGTTATTTTTGTTATTCCAATGGATGATAGCCTCGTAATTATGGAAGGTAGTCTATTGTCGTGATTTTTGTTACTCCAATGGATGGTAGCCTTGTCATTATGGAAGGTAGTATGTTGTAGATATCTTTGTTACTCCAATGGATGGGAGCCTTGTTATTATGGAAGGTAGTCTGCTGTCGAGATTTTTGTTACTCTAAAAGATGGTAGCCTTGTCATTATGGAAGGTAGTTTGTTGTCGAGATTTTTTTTATTCCAATGGATGGTAGCCTTTTCATTATGAAAGGTAGTCTATTGTCGAGGTTTTTGTTACTATAATAGATTTTAGCCTTGTCATTATGGAAGGTAGTCTGGTGTCGAGATTTTTGTTACTCCAATGGATGGTAGCCTTGTCATTATAGAAAGTAGTATATTGTCGAGATTGTTGTCACTACAATGGATGGTAGCCTTGTCATTATGGAAAGTAGTTTGTTGTCGAGATTTTTGTTACTACAAAGGATTGTAGCGTTGTTGTTATGGAAGGTAGTCTGTTGTTGATATCATTGTTACTCCAATCGATGGTAGCCTAGTCATTATGGAAGGTAGTCTGTTGTCGAGATTTTTGTTACTCTAAGGGATGATAGCCTTTACATTTTAGAAGGTAGTATATTGTCGAGATTTTTTATACTCTAATGGATTATAGCCTTGTCATTATAAAAGGTAGTCTCTTGTGTATATTTTGGTTACTCCAATGACGGTACCCTTGTCATTATGGAAGGTAGTCTGTTGTCGAGATTTTTTATACTCCAATGGATGGTAGACTTGTCATTATCGAAGGTAGTTTGTTTTCGATATTTCTGTTACTCCAATGGATGGTAGCCTTGTAATTATGGAAGGTAGTCTGTTGTCGATATTTTTGTTACTACAATGGATGTAAGTCTTGTCATTATGGAAAGTAGTCTGTTGAAGAGATTTTTGTTACAACAATGGATGGTAGCCTTGTCATTATGGAAGGTAGTCTGTTGTTTATATCTATGTTACTCCAATGAATGGTAGCCTAGTCATTATGTAAGGTAGTTTGTTGTCGAGATTTCTGTTACCCCAATGGATGGTAGCCTTGTCATTATGGAAGGTTGTCTGTTTTCGGGAATTTTGTTACTCTAATGGATAGTAGCCTTGTCATTATGGAAGGTAGTCTGTTGTCGAGATTTTTGTTACTACAATGGATAGTATCCTTGTCATTATGGATGGTCGTCTGTTGTCGAGGTGTTTGTTACTACAATGGATTATAGCCTTGTCGTTATGGAAGGTAGTTTGTTGTCGATATCTTTGTTACTCCAATGGATGGTAGCCTAGTCATTATGGAAGGTAGTTTGTTGTCGAGATTTTTGTTACTCCATTGGATGGTAACCTTGTCAATATGGAAGGTAGTATGTTGTCGTTATTTTTGTTATTCCAATGGATGGTAGCCTAGTAATTATGGAAGGTAGTCTATTGTCGTGATTTTTGTTACTCCAATGGATGGTAGCCTTGTCATTATGGAAGGTAGTATGTTGTTGATATCTTTGTTACTCCAATGGATGGGAGCCTTGTTATTATGGAAGGTAGTCTGCTGTCGAGATTTTTGTTACTCTAAGGGATGGTAGCCTTGTCATTATGGAAGGTAGTCTGTTGTCGAGATTTTTTTTATTCCAATGGATGGTAGCCTTTTCATTATGAAAGGTAGTCTATTGTCAAGGTTTTTGTTACTATAATAGATTTTAGCCTTGTCATTATGGAAGGTAGTCTGGTGTCGAAATTTTTGTTACTCCAATGGATGGTAGCCTTGTCATTATAGAAAGTAGTATATTGTCGAGATTGTTGTCACTACAATGGATGGTAGCCTTGTCATTATGGAAGGTAGTTTGTTGTCGAGATTTTTGTTACTACAAAGGATTGTAGCGTTGTTGTTATGGAAGGTAGTCTGTTGTTGATATCATTGTTACTCCAATCGATGGTAGCCTAGTCATTATGGAAGCTAGTCTGTTGTCGAGATTTTTGTTACTCTAAGGGATGATAGCCTTGTCATTTTAGAAGGTAGTATATTGTCGAGATTTTTTATACTCTAATGGATTATAGCCTTGTCATTATAAAAGGTAGTCTCTTGTGTATATTTTGGTTACTCCAATGACGGTACCCTTGTCATTATGGAAGGTAGTCTGTTGTCGAGATTTTTTATACTCCAATGGATGGTAGACTTGTCATTATCGAAGGTAGTTTGTTTTCGATATTTCTGTTACTCCAATGGATGGTAGCCTTGTCATTATGGAAGGTAGTCTGTTGTCGATATTTTTGTTACTACAATGGATGTAAGTCTTGTCATTATGGAAAGTAGTCTGTTGAAGAGATTTTTGTTACAACAATGGATGGTAGCCTTGTCATTATGGAAGGTAGTCTGTTGTTTATATCTTTGTTACTCCAATGAATGGTAGCCTAGTCATTATGTAAGGTAGTTTGTTGTCGAGATTTCTGTTACCCCAATGGATGGTAGCCTTGTCATTATGGAAGGTAGTCTGATTTCGGGATTTTTGTTACTCTAATGGATAGTAGCCTTGTCATTATGGAAGGTAGTCTGTTGTCGAGATTTTTGTTACTACAATGGATAGTACCCTTGTCATTATGGATGGTCGTCTGTTGTCGAGGTGTTTGTTACTACAATGGATTATAGCCTTGTCGTTATGGAAGGTAGTCTGTTGTCGATATCTTTGTTACTCTAATGGATGGTAGCCTAGTCATTATGGAAGGTAGTTTGTTGTCGAGATTTTTGTTACTCCATTGGATGGTAACCTTTTCATTATGGAAGGTAGTGTGTTTTCGTTATTTTTGTTATTCCAATGGATGATAGCCTAGTAATTATGGAAGGTAGTCTATTGTCGTGATTTTTGTTACTCCAATGGATGGTAGCCTTGTCATTATGGAAGGTAGTATGTTGTAGATATCTTTGTTACTCCAATGGATGGGAGCCTTGTTATTATGGAAGGTAGTCTGCTGTCGAGATTTTTGTTACTCTAAGGGATGGTAGCCTTGTCATTATGGAAGGTAGTTTGTTGTCGAGATTTTTTTTATTCCAATGGATGGTAGCCTTTTCATTATGAAAGGTAGTCTATTGTCGAGGTTTTTGTTACTATAATAGATTTTAGCCTTGTCATTATGGAAGGTAGTCTGGTGTCGATATTTTTGTTACTCCAATGGATGGTAGCCTTGTCATTATAGAAAGTAGTATATTGTCGAGATTGTTGTCACTACAATGGATGGTAGCCTTGTCATTATGGAAGGTAGTTTGTTGTCGAGATTTTTGTTACTACAAAGGATTGTAGCGTTTTTGTTATGGAAGGTAGTCTGTTGTTGATATCATTGTTACTCCAATCGATGGTAGCCTAGTCATTATGGAAGGTAGTCTGTTGTCGAGATTTTTGTTACTCTAAGGGATGATAGCCTTGTCATTTTAGAAGGTAGTATATTGTCGAGATTTTTTATACTCTAATGGATTATAGCCTTGTCATTATAAAAGGTAGTCTCTTGTGTATATTTTGGTTACTCCAATGACGGTACCCTTGTCATTATGGAAGGTAGTCTGTTGTCGAGATTTTTTATACTCCAATGGATGGTAGACTTGTCATTATCGAAGGTAGTTTGTTTTCGAGATTTCTGTTACTCCAATGGATGGTAGCCTTGTCATTATGGAAGGTAGTCTGTTGTCGATATTTTTGTTACTATAGTGGATGTAAGTCTTGTCATTATGGAAAGTAGTCTGTTGAAGAGATTTTTGTTACAACAATGGATGGTAGCCTTGTCATTATGGAAGGTAGTCTGTTGTTTATATCTTTGTTACTCCAATGAATGGTAGCCTAGTCATTATGTAAGGTAGTTTGTTGTCGAGATTTCTGTTACCCCAATGGATGGTAGCCTTGTCATTATGGAAGGTAGTCTGTTTTCGGGATTTTTGTTACTCTAATGGATAGTAGCCTTGTCATTATGGAAGGTAGTCTGTTGTCGAGATTTTTGTTACTACAATGGATAGTATCCTTGTCATTATGGATGGTCGTCTGTTGTCGAGGTGTTTGTTACTACAATGGATTATAGCCTTGTCGTTATGGAAGGTAGTCTGTTGACGATATCTTTGTTACTCCAATGGATGGTAGCCTAGTCATTATGGAAGGTAGTTTGTTGTCGAGATTTTTGTTACTCCATTGGATGGTAACCTTGTCAATATGGAAGGTAGTATGTTGTCGTTATTTTTGTTATTCCAATGGATGGTAGCCTAGTAATTATGGAAGGTAGTCTATTGTCGTGATTTTTGTTACTCCAATGGATGGTAACCTTGTCATTATGGAAGGTAGTATGTTGTAGATATCTTTGTTACTCCAATGGATGGGAGCCTTGTTATTATGGAAGGTAGTCTGCTGTCAAGATTTTTGTTACTCTAAGGGATGGTAGCCTTGTCATTATGGATAGTAGTGTGTTGTCGAGATTTTTTTTATTCCAATGGATGGTAGCCTTTTAATTATGAAAGTTAGTCTATTGTCGAGGTTTTTGTTACTATAATAGATTTTAGCCTTGTCATTATGGAAGGTAGTCTGTTGTCGAGATTTTTGTTACTCCAATGGATGGTAGCCTTGTCATTATAGAAAGTAGTATATTGTCAAGATTGTTGTCACTACAATGGATGGTAGCCTTGTCACTATGGAAGGTAGTTTGTTGTCGAGATTTTTGTTACTACAAAGGATTGTAGCGTTGTTGTTATGGAAGGTAGTCTGTTGTTGATATCATTGTTACTCCAATGGATGGTAGCCTAATCATTATGGAAGGTAGTCTGTTGTCGAGATTTTTGTTACTCTAAGGGATGATAGCCTTGTCATTTTAGAAGGTAGTATATTGTCGAGATTTTTGTCACTACAATGGATGGTAGCCTTCTCATTATGGAAGGTAGTCTATTGTCTAGATTTTTGTTACTACAATGGATTGTAACCTTATCGTTATGGAAGTTAGTCCGTTGTCGATATCTTTGTTACTCCATTGGATGGTAGCCTAGTCATTATGTAAGGTAGTTTGTGTAAGAGATTTTAGTTACTCCAATGGATGGCAGCCTTGTCATTATGGAACATAGTCTGTTGTCGTGATTTTTGTTACTCTAAGGGATGGTAGCCTTGTCATTATGGAAGGTAGTATGTTGTCGATATCTTTGTTACTCCAATGGATGGTAGCCTTGTCATTATGGAAGGTAGTCTGTTGTAGAGATTTTTTTTACTCCAATGGATATCAGCCTTGTCTTTATGGAAGGTAGTCTGTTGTCAAGATTTTTGTTACTCCAATGGATGGTAGCCTTGTCATTATGGAAGGTAGTCTGTTGTCAAAATTTTTGTTACTACAATGGATGTTAGTCTTGTCATTATGGAAAGTAGTCTGTTGTCGAGATTTTTGTTACAACAATGGATGGTAGCCTTGTCATTATGGAAGGTAGTCCGTTGTTTATATCTTTGTTACTCTAATTGATGGTATCCTAGTCATTATGTAAGGTAGTTTGTTGTCGAGATTTCTGTTACCCCAATGGATGGTAGCCTTATCATTATGGAAGGTAGTCTGTTTTCGGGATTTTTGTTACTCTAATGGATAGTAGCCTTGGCATTATGGAAGGTAGTCTGTTGTCGAGATTTTTGTTACTACAATGGATAGTATCCTTGTCATTATGGATGGTCATCTGTTGTCGAGATGTTTGTTACTACAATGGATTATAGCCTTGTCGTTATGGAAGGTAGTTTGTTGTCGAGATTTTGGTTACTCCATTGGATGGTAACCTTTTCATTATGGAAGGTAGTGTGTTGTCGTTATTTTTGTTATTCCAATGGATGGTAGCCTAGTAATTATGGAAGGTAGTCTATTGTCGTGATTTTTGTTACTCCAATGGATGGTAGCCTTGTCATTATGGAAGGTAGTATGTTGTAGATATCTTTGTTACTCCAATCGATGGTAGCCTTGTCATTATGGAAGGTAGTCTGTTGTCGAGATTTTTTTTATTCCAATGGATGGTAGCCTTTTCATTATGAAAGGTAGTCTATTGTCGAGGTTTTTGTTACTATAATAGATTTTAGCCTTGTCATTATGGAAGGTAGTCTGGTGTCGAGATTTTTGTTACTCCAATGGATGGTAGCCTTGTCATTATAGAAAGTAGTATATTGTCGAGATTGTTGTCACTACAATGGATGGTAGCTTTGTCATTATGGAAGGTAGTTTGTTGTCGAGATTTTTGTTACTACAAAGGATTGTAGCCTTATTGTTATGTAAGGTAGTCTGTTGTTGATATCATTGTTACTCCAATGGATGGTAGCCTAGTCATTATGGAAGGTATTCTGTTGTCGAGATTTTTGTTAATCTAAGGGATGATAGACTTGTCATTTTAGAAGGTTGTATATTGTCGAGATTTTTTATACTCTAATGGATTATAGCCTTGTCATTATAAAAGGTAGTCTCTTGTGTATATTTTGGTTACTCCAATGACGGTACCCTTCTCCTTATGGAAGGTAGTTTGTTGTCGAGATTTTTTATACTCCAATGGATGGTAGCCTTGTCATCATGGAAGGTAGTCTGTTGTCGATATTTTTGTTACTAAAATGGATGTTAGTCTTGTCATTATGGAAAGTAGTCTGTTGTCGATATTTTTGTTACAATAATGGATGGTAGCCTTGTCATTATGGAAGGTAGTCCGTTGTTTATATCTTTGTTACTCCAATGAATGGTGGCCTAGTCATTATGTAAGGTAGTTTGTTGTCGAGATTTCTGTTACCCCAATGGATGGTAGCCTTGTCATTATGGAAGGTAGTCTATTTTCGGGTTTTTTGTTACTCTAATGGATAGTAGCCTTGTCATTATGGAAGGTAGTCTATTGTCGAGATTTTTGTTACTACAATGGATAGTATCCTTGTCATTATGGATGGTCATATGTTGTCGAGATGTTTGTTACTACAATGGATTATAGCCTTGACGTTATGGAAGGTAGTCTGTTGTCGATATCTTTGTTACTCCAATGGATGGTAGCCTAGTCATTATGGAAGGTAGTTTTTTGTCGAGATTTTTGTTACTCCATTGGATGGTAACCTTGTCATTATGGAAGGTAGTGTGTTGTCGTTATTTTTGTTATTCCAATGGATGGTAGCCTAGTAATTATGAAAGGTAGTCTATTATTGTGGAAGGTAGTATGGAAAGTAGTATGTTGTAGATATCTTTGTTACTAAAATGGATGGGAACCTTGTTATTATGGAAGGTAGTCTGCTGTCGAGATTTTTGTTACTCTAAGGGATTGTAGCCTTGTCATTATGGAAGGTAGTCTTTTGTCGATATTTTTTTTATTCCAATGGATGGTAGCCTTTTCATTATGAAAGGTAGTCTATTGTCGAGGTTTTTGTTACTATAACAGATTTTAGCCTTGTCATTATGGAAGGTAGTCTGTTGTCGAGATTTTTGTTACTCCAATGGATGGTAGCCTTGTCATTATAGAAAGTAGTATATTGTCAAGATTGTTGTCACTACAATGGATGGTAGCCTTGTCATTATGGAAGGTAGTCTGTTGTCGAGATTTTTGTTACTACAAAGGATTGTAGCCTTGTTGTTATGGAAGGTAGTCTGTTGTTGATATCATTGTTACTCCAATGAATGGTACCCTAGTCATTATGGAAGGTAGTCTGTTGTCGAGATTTTTGTTACTCTAAGGGATGATAGCCTTGTCATTTTAGAAGGTAGTATATTGTCGAGATTTTTGTCACTACAATGGATGGTAGCCTTGTCATTATGGAAGGTAGTCTGTTGTCGAGATTTTTGTTACTACAATGGATTTTAGCCTTATCGTTATGGAAGTTAGTCCGTTGTCGATATCTTTGTTACTCCAATGGATGGTAGCCTAGTCATTATGGAAGGTAGTTTGTGTACGAGATTTTAATTACTCCAATGGATGGCAGCCTTGTCATTATGGAACGTAGTCTGTTGTCGTGATTTTTGTTACTCTAAGGGATGGTAGCCTTGTCATTATGGAAGGTAGTATGTTGTCGATATCTTTGTTACTCCAATGGATGGTAGCCTTGTCATTATGGAAGGTAGTCTATTGTCGAGATTTTTGTTACTAGAATGGATGGTAGCCTTGTCATTATGGAAGGTAGGCTCTTGTCGAGATTTTTGTTACTACAATGGATTGTAGCCTTGTCGTTATGGAAGGTAGTCTGTTGTCGATATTTTTGTTACTCCAATGGATGGTTGCCTAGTCATTATGGAAGGTAGTATGTTGTCAATATTTTTGTTACTCTAAGGGATGGTAGCCTTGTCATTATGAAAGGTAGTCTATTGTCGAGATTTTTGTTACTAAAATGGATTGCAGCCTTGTCGTTATGGAAAATAGTATGTTGCCGATATCTTTGTTACTCCAATGGATGGTAGCCTAGTCATTATAGAAGGTAGTGTATTGTCGATATTTTAGTTACTCCAATGGATGGTAGCCTTGTCATTATGGAAGGTAGTCTGATGCCGAGATTTTTTAGACACCAATGGATTATATCCTTGTCATTATGGAAGGTAGCCTCTTGTTGATATTTTTGTTACTCCAATGATGGCACCCTTGTCATTACGGAAGGTAGTCCGTTGTCGAGATTTTTGATACTACAATGGATGGTAGACTTGTCATTATCGAAGGTAGTCTGTTGTCGAGATTTTTGTTACTCCGATGGATGGTAGCCTTGTCATTATGGAAGGTAGTTTGTTGTCGAGATTTTTGTTATTCTAATGGATGGTAGCCTTGTCCTTATGGACGGTAATCTGTTGTCGAGATTTTTGTTACTCCAATTGATGTTAGCCTTGTCATTATGGAAGGTAGTCTATTGTCGAGATTTTTGTTACTACAATGGATGGAAGTCTATTGTCGAGATTTTTGTTACTACAATGGATTGTAGCCTTGTCGTTATGGAAGGTAGTCTATTGTCGATATCTTTGTTACTTCAATGGATGGTTGCCTAGTCATTATGGAATGTAGTCTGTTGTTGAGATTTTTGTTACTCTAAGCGGTGGTAGCCTTGTCATTATGGAACGTAGTATGTTGTCAAGATTTTTGTTATTCTAATGGATGGTAGCCTTGTCATTATGAAAGGTAGTCTATTGTCGAGATTTTTGTTACTATAATAGATTGAAGCCTTGTCATTATGGAAGGTAGTCTATTGTTGAGATTTTGGATACTCCAATGGATGGTAGCCTTGTCAGTATGGAAGGTAGTCTGTTGTCGATATTTTTGTTACTACAATGGATTGTATCCTTGTCGTTATGGAAAGTAGTATGTTGTCGATATCTTTGTTACTCCAATGGATGGTAGCCTAGTCATTATAGAAGGTAGTTCATTGTCGAGATTTTAGATACTGCAATGGATGGTAGCCTTGTCATTATGGAAGGTAGTCTGTTGCCGAGATTTTTTATACTCCAATGGATTATATCCTTGTCATTATGGAAGGTAGTCTCTTGTGGATATTTTGGTTACTCCAATAATGGCACCCTTGTCATTATGGAAGGTAGTCTGTTGTCGAGATTTTTGATACTACAATGAATGGTAGACTTGTCATTATCGAAGGTAGTCTGTTGTCAAGATTTCTGTTACTCCGATGGATGATTTCCTTGTCATTATGGAAGGTAGTTTATTGTCTAGATTTTTGTTATTCTAATGGATGGTAGCCTTGTCATTATGGAAGGTAATTTGTTGTCGAGATTTTTGTTACTCCAATTGATGGTACCTTGTCATTATGGAAGGTAGTCTATTGTCGAGATTTTTGTTACTAGAATGGATGGAAGCCTTGTCATTATGGAAGGTAGTCTATTGTCGAGATTTTTGTTACTACAATGGATTATAGCCTTGTCGTTATGGAAGGTAGTCTGTTGTCGATATCTTTGTTACTTCAATGGATGGTTACCTAGTCATTATGGAATGTAGTCTGTTGTTGAGATTTTTGATACTCTAAGGGGTGGTAGCCTTGTCATTATGGAACGTAGTTTGTTGTCAAGATTTTTGTTATTCTAATGAATGGTAGCCTTGTCATTATGAAAGGTAGTCTATTATCGAGATTTTTGTTACTATAATAGATTGAAGCCTTGTCATTATGTAAGGTAGTTTATTGTTGAGATTTTGGATACTCCAATGGATTGTAGCCTTGTCATTATGGAAGATAGTCTGTTGTCGAGATTTTTGTTACTACAATGGATTGTAGCCTTGTAGTTATGGAAAGTAGTATGTTATCGATATCTTTGTTACTCCAATGGATGGTAGCGTAGACATTATAGAAGGTAGTCCATTGTCGAGATTTTAGTTACTCCAATGGATGGTAGCCTTGTCATTATGGAAGGTAGTCTTTTGCCGAGATTTCTTATACTCCAGAGGATTATATCCTTGTCATTACGGAAGGTAGTTTCTTGTGGATATTTTGGTTACTCCAATGATGGCACCCTTGTCATTATGGAAGGTAGTCTGTTGTCGAGATTTTTGATACTACAATGGATGGTAGATTTGTCATTATCGAAGGTAGTCTGTTGTTGAGATTTCTGTTACTCCAATGGATGGTAGTGTTAGAACAAAGTTTGAATCTACTACCCTAAGTTAAAGTTTTGATGATTACAAAATGCAAGATTAAATAAATCGTATAATTCATATGAGACATATATGCTACCTAAAAATTATATTGTGCATTTACAGAAACTCTGATGGATATCATCACAAGAATGTCAACATCAGCATCAGAAGATGAAATATCATATATCAGCATCAGAAGATCAAAGCATGTGCTTACGCTGAAGCTTGATGAACAGATCTGCGTGTAACATACTCTAAACTCTGATCAAGACCAAAACAATATCATCAACACTTAGAAGCGTCAGAATAAGCCAAAGCCAATAACACGCTGAATTGACAACGAAACTGTGCATTCAAGACATTTTATTACCAACGACTTTATTCCAAGAAAAAGATCTTCTCAATATGGAAAGAACGTAATGGGCATTGAAATGGAATAATTGACTACAACGTATCTTTTCCAAGGCTATATAAACAAGTCAGTGAGAAATGAATTGGCTAATGCTATACAACTCTTCATCCTTACTCATACAGCTTGCTATTTCTCTCAAATTGCTTACTCTATAGTTATAGCATCCTAGTTTCACATAAGCTTAATTTGTGTATTATCACAGTTGTGATATAAAGTTTTTGTAGAAAACATTCAACACACATAGTATTCATTTATCTGTAAGAAAGAATTTCCTTGAGAAACCAGTCTGTGGTTTAGACTCAAGAAGGCTTTAGCAGTTGTTAAAGCAGTTATAATATTCAGTTGAATATAATGGATTAAGACCTCGTTGGAGAGAGGCGAAATCACCTTGACAGGTGGACTGGAGTAGTTTGAGATCAAACAAACCAGGCTAAAAATAACGTGTTGTCTGCATTTGTTTTCAAGTTTTACAATTAAACCCCACTTCTTGTGTTTTTCACTTCTTCAATTGGCGTCAGAGTGCCTGGTTCTGAGCTAAAACACTTAATCGTGTTAGTACAAGATCCAGCGTCAGAAAAACACAATGGCAGGAACATATCAACACAGCAAAAATGACAACAATGAAGATAGAGACAGATTCAGCGGCAAACCTCTAGTCTTTGATGGAGAGAATTTTGATTACTGGAAAGACAGAATAGAAAGCTTCTTTCTGGCACATGATGCTGATCTGTGGGACATGGTGATAGATGGATACACGCACCCAGTGAATGCAAGTGGTCAGAAGATTGACAGGAAGGCAATGTCTGATCAACAAAAGCGTGACTTCAAAAATCACCACAAGGACAGAACTATTCTTCTCAGCGCCATCTCTTACACGGAATGACGCATGAAGGCAATATTCAGGTCAAAGAAACTAAAGCTCTTGCGCTCATTCAGAAGTATGAGGCATTCAAAATGGAAGAAAGTGAATCAATTGAAACGATGTTCTCAAGATTTCAAATTATGGTGGCTTGTCTCAAAGTTCTGGAAAAAGGGTATTCTACTGCTGATCATGTCAAGAAGATCATCAGAAGCTTGCCAAAACAGTGGAGGCCAATGGTTACAGCGCTGAAGCTAGCTAAAGATCTCAACAAAATCTCTCTGGAAGAACTTATCAGCCCCCTCAGAAGTCACGAGATAGAGCTAGAAGCTGATGAACCTCAGAAGCAAGGTAATCCTTTAGCTTTAAAATCTAACAGAAAATCTGACTCCAAAGTTTTGCAGGCTGTTGAAGAAACCTCTGATGGGTCCTCATTATAAGAAGATGAACTTTCCCTCCTCTCCAGAAGAGTGAACCAACTCTGGAAGCAGAAGCAAAGAAAGGTCAGGAATACCAGAAGATCCGATCAGAATGAGTCCTCCTCCAGATACAGAAGGTCAGACTCCTCCTTTGGATACAGAAGATCTGAAGGCTCTTCAGGAAGCAGAAAGCCAAACGCCAAGGACATCATCTGTTATGAATGCAACGAGCAAGGACACTACAAGAGTGACTGTCCAAAGCTTCAAAGGGAAAAGCCCAAAAAGAAGTTTGGAAGGGAAAAGAAGAAGAGTCTCATGGCTACATGGGATGTCTCTGACTCGTCTGAAGCTGACTCAGAATCAGATGATGAGAGATCAAACATAGCTCTCATGGCTAACATATCAGAAGACAGCGAAGCTTCTGAATCAGACTCTGAATCAGACACCGAAGAGGTATTCCCTGACTTTGCAATTAATTTTACTAAAACTGAACTTGCTGAAAGCCTTAACGAAATTCTGGAAAGATATCAGCAGATCAGAGTTAAATTCAGAAACCTGAAAAGGAATCTTGAGTCTGACTCTGATAAAACTAAGAGTCTCAAATTGGAAAATTATGAGTTGAAAAATATAATTTCAAAATTAGAAAATCTTTTACAAAACTCTCAGAAGGAAACAATTTCTGAAACTCCCAGCAGCGCTAATGAGATCATCAAGGAGTATGATCACAGCTTTCGGAAGTTCCTTGCTAAAAGCATAGATAGAAGCAAAATGGCTTCAATGATCTATGGGGTTAGCAGAAATGGAAGAAAGGGAATAGAATACCAAGCTAAGGTACCTACACCAAATAATGCCATGGATCTAGTTATTAAACGCACTCCTCTGAATTCTCACTTTGTGTATGGTCACACACATGACATTAAATATACTAGTAGTAATTATTTTGTGAAACCAAAATTCAACCAGAGTTTTGGTAAAGCTAACAAATCAGGACCCAAGAAAATATGGGTACCTAAGGATAAAATAATACATGTTGCAGATATCTTTAGCAGCAAATCAGAAACACCAGTCATGGTACCTGGACTCTGGCTGCTCACGACACATGACGGGAAGAAGGCATATGTTCCAAAGCCTGGAACTTAAGCCTGGAGGCCACGTAGGCTTTGGAGGCAATTAGAGGGGAAAGATCATTGGATCTGGAACAGTAGATAATGGAAATCTTCCCTCTATAAATAATGTTCTATTAGTAGATGGATTAATGCATAATCTGTTATCCATAAGTCAATTAAGTGATAACAGTTATGATATAATCTTTAATCAAAAATCATGTAAAGCTGTTAGTCAGAAAGATGGGACTATCCTATTTAATGGAAAGAGGAAAAACAACATTTATAAAATCAAAATTTTTGAACTGAAAAGTCAGAATGTAAAGTGTCTTCTGTCTATTAACAATGTGCAATGGATCTGGCACAGAAGATTGGGGCATGTTAGTATGAGAAGAATATCCTAGATTAACAAACTCAATCTGGTCAGAGGACTTCCTAATTTGAAGTTCAATTCAGATGCTCTGTGTGAAGCATGTCAGAAAGGAAAGTTTGCAAAACCTGCTTTCAAATCTAAAAACGTTGTTTCCACCTCTAAGCCATTAGAACTTCTGCACATTGACTTATTTGGACCAGTTAAAACTACTTCAGTCAGTGGCAAGAAGTACGGGTTAGTAATCGTAGATGACAATAGCAGATGGACATGGGTAAAGTTCTTAAGACACAAGGACGAGTCACACTCTGTGTTTGTCACCTTCTGTAACCAAGTTCAGAATGAAAAGGATCTTAGAATCGTTAAAGTCAGAAGTGATCATGGTGGAGAATTTGAAAACAAATATTTTGAGTCATTCTTTAATGACAGAGGCATTCTGCATGATTTCTCTTGTCCTAGAACTCCCCAGCAAAATGAAGTTGTAGAACGAAAGAACAGAACATTGCAAGATATGGCCAGAACCATGATCAATGAGACAAACGTTGCCAAGATCTTCTGGGCAGAGGCAATAAAGACAGCGTGCTACATTCAGAATAGAATCTCCATAAGACCTATTCTGGAAAAGACTCCATATGAATTGTGGAAGAACAGAAAGCCCAACATTTCATATTTTCATCCATTTGGATGTACTTGTTTTATGTTAAACACAAAAAATTATTTGAACAAGTTTGACTCTAAAGCACAGAAGTGTATTATGTTAGGATACTCTGAACGCTCAAGAGGGTACAGAGTATACAATACAGAAACACAGATTGTGGAAGAATCAATCAGTGTTTGTTTTGATGATAAGCTTGACTCTGAAAAGTCAAAGCAGAATGAAGTATTTGCAGGTATGGAAGTTGAATTCACAGGTTCTGAAGACAAGTCATCATAAGCCCTCAACAAAGACACTCCTTCAACATCAGAAAGAGGCACTGCAAGCAATCCAGCAACATTTATTGATCAACCTCGGAAAAGACTATCCAGAAGCAGCATGGATCACCTAGAAGAAACAATATTAGGAAGAAAGGAAGATCCAATCAGAACAAGAGCCAGCTTCAGAAACTCTGAAGAATCCCTCATGGGACTTGTTTCTCTTATTGAACCTTCTTCAATTGATGAAGCACTTCTAGACAACGACTGGATTCTAGCAATGCAAGAAGAGCTGAATCAATTCACCATAAATGACATGTGGGATCTAGTTCCTAGACCAAAAGGATTCAACGTCATTGGAACAAAATGGGTGTTCAGAAACAAACTGAACGAACAAGGTGAAGTCATCATAAACAAGGAACGACTGGTAGCACAAGGTTATAGTCAGCAAGAGGGGATAGACTATATAGAAACCTTTTCTCCAGTCGCCAGGTTAGAATCTATCAGACTTTTAATTTCTTTTGCTGTTAATAAAGGCATCACTCTATATCAGATGGATGTCAAGAGTGCATTCTTAAATGGATATATAGAAGAAGAGGTTTATGTGCACCAACCCCCTGGCTTTGAAAGTACAAAAAATCCACAGTATGTTTTCAAACTAAAGAAGTCACTGTATGGTCTGAAACAAGCTCGCAAAGCTTGGTATGAAAGACTAAGTAACTTTCTGTTAGAAGAGGAATTCACCAGAGGGAAAGTGGACATAACCTTATTCTGTAAGACAGTTAAGAATGACATCTTAGTGTGTCAGATTTATGTTGACGATATTATATTTGGATCTACTAATCCTTCTGTTGGAAGAAAATTTGCTAAGTGTATGCAGGCAGAATTTGAGATGAGCCTCATGGGGGAACTGAAATTCTTTCTAGGAATTCAGATCAATCAAACTCCAGAGGGAACTTACATTCATCACAGCAAATATGTCAGAGAACTTCTGAAGAAATTTGATCTCTCAGAATGTAAGTCATCAAGGATTCCAATGCATCCCACGTGCATTCTGGAAAGAGAAGAGGTAAGCAAAAAGGTAGAACAGAAGGTCTACAGAGGTATGATTGGTTCTCTTCTTTATCTGACGGCTTCAAGGCCTGATATTTTATTCAGTGTATGAATTTGTGCAAGATTCCAATCAGATCCTAGAGAATCTCACTTAACAGCTGTTAAGCGAATTTTCAAGTATCTGAAAGGTACTACTAATCTGGGTTTATTTTATAGAAAATCTAGTGAGTACAGCTTAGTAGGTTACTGTGATGCTGACTTTACTGGAGACAGAGTAGAGCGTAAAAGTACTTTTGGAAGCTTGCAGTTTATAGGAGAAAATCTGATCTCTTGGTCCAGCAAAAGGCAATCCACAATTGCGCTATCAACAGCAGAAGCTGAATACATAGCAGCAGCAGGATGCAGCACACAAATGCTATGGATGAAAAGTCAGCTTGAAGACTTCCAGATATTTGAGAGTTACATTCCTATACTCTGTGACAACACTTCTGCCATTTTCTTAAGTAAAAATCCAATTTTGCATTCTAGGGCTAAGCATATAGAAATAAAACATCATTTCATTAGGGACTATATTCAGAAAGGCATTTTAAACTTAAAATTTATTGATACAGACCATCATGGGCTGATATTTTCACAAAACCACTTTCTGAAGATAGAACTTCATTCAGAAACATCTCAGCATGAAGCTCTGCCCAGAGTGAAATGTTTTTATTTTATATATTAACCTTCGGAATTTGTTTTATTTTACTGTGAACTTCTGATCAATCTTCTTTCAGAAATTTAGACATGCAGATTGTAACAGATTCTATCCATAAAGATCTGAGCATTTCATTTCAAGGATAGATATGCTGTTCACTAAATCAAACAAGTGTCATCCATTCATCAGCTAATTCCTGAGGCAGAACACGCGTGCACACGTTTGAGAAGGCAAAGCGCTGATTGGATGCATTGAGACAGATGTCATGGGTAACCGTTCCAAATATCTTTCTAAATCCCCTAAAATTAGCCAACATTAAATGCGAGTAATCATGATTTAATTTTTTGAAACATTTATGTTTATGTTTTCAAAATTTTTTTAAACCTATTTAAACGCCTTAAACATAATTCTTAGCTCTGACCAGATTAAGAACATGCTAGAAGCTCTGTTCACACGCCTTCCTCCCCAACCTTAGATTTTGTTTCTTGATGTTTTCATTGTTTTCTTTACATGTTATCTGTAATATTTTCTGAGCTCTAAACTGAATACAATCGTTTTTCTGCACTGGTTGTTTTTAACTTCAATAATTTTCACTTTTTGATTGCTGACAAAAAGGGGGAGAAAGAATAATATTTTTCAATAACGGATTACTGAGACAAAAGTCTCAAACATTCTAACACTCTGATATACTTGAATGTTTCTTTGTTCTGCATAAACTTACAGGTACAAGAATCTGATGAACTCCAATACACTGAAGCTCTGCTCTGGAAAAGGAAAGATCTGATGCTCAAAGAAAGTTCAATAAAGATCTGATGCTAAAGAACTCATGGAATTAAAGGGAAGTAATAAACTCAGGGGGAGTTTTTCTGATCATAACTTTGATAATTTTTTTTAATCTTATTAACTCTGATACCTTTTTATTCCCTATTTTCTTATCCTTGATACCTTTCTGTTTATCTATAATACAATTCATTATTTGGTTATCTCTGATAATTTTTTTTAAAATTTCAATTGAAAAAATCCTGTTTTTGTCATCATCAAAAAGGGGGAGATTGTTAGAACAAAGTTTGAATCTATCACCCTAAGTTAAGGTTTTGATTATAACAAAATGCAAGATTAAATAAATTGTATAATTCAAATGAGACATATATGCTACCTAAAAATTATATTGTGCATTTACAGAAACTCTGATGGATATAAGCACAAGAATGTCAACATCAGCATCAGAAGATGAAATATCATATACCAGCATCAGAAGATCAAAGCATATGCTTACGCTGAAGCTTGATGAACAGATATGCGCGTAACATACTCTAAACTCTGATCAAGACCAAAACAATATCATCAGCACTTAGAAGCGTCAGAATAAGCCAAAGCCAATAACACGCTGAATTGACAATGGAACTGTGCATTCAAGACATTTTATTACCAACGACTTTATTCCAAGACAAAGATCTTCTCAATATGGAAAGAACGTAATGGGCATTGAAATGGAATAATTGACTACAACGTATCTTTTCCAAGGCTATATAAACAAGTCAGTGAGAAATGAATTGGCTAACGCTCTACAACTCTTTACACGCCTAAAGCTAATCATCTTCATCCTCACTCATACAACTTGTTATTTCTCTCAAATTGCTTACTCTATAGTTATAGCATCCTAGTTTCACATAAGCTTAATTTGTGTATTATCATAGTTGTGATATAAAGTTTTTGTAGAAAACATTCAACACTCATAGTATTCATTTATTTGTAAGAAAGAATTTCCTTGATAAACCGGTCTGTGGTTTAGACTCAAGAAGGCTTTAGCAGTTGTTAAAGTAGTTGTAATATTCAGTTGAATATAGTGGATTAAGACCTCGTTGGAGAGAGGCAAAATCACCTTGATGAGTGGACTGGAGTAGTTTGAAATCAAATGAACCAGGATAAAAATAACGTGTTGTCTGCATTTGTTTTCAAGTTTTACAATTCAAACCCCCTTCTTGTGTTTTTCACTTCTTCAGTAGCCTTGTCATTATGGAAGGTAGTTTATTATCGACATTTTTTTACTACAATGGATGGTATCCTTTTCGTTATGGAAGGTAGTCTATTGTCGAGATTTTTTTTACTCCAATTGATGGTAACCTTGTCATTTTGGAAGGTAGTCTATTGTCGATATTTTTGTTACAACAATGGATGGTAGCCTTGTCATTATGGAAGGTAATCTGTTGTTGATATCTTTGTTACTCCAATGGATGGTAGCCTAGTCATTATATAAGGTTGTCTGTTGTCGAGATTTATGTTACTCCAATGGATGGTATCCTTGTCATTATGGAAGGTAGTCTGTTGTCCAGATTTTTGTTACAATAATGGATGGTAGCCTTGTGATTATGGAAGGTAGTCTGTTGTCGAGATTATTGTTACTACAATGGATGGTAGCCTTGTCATTATTTAAGGTAGTCTAATGTCGAGATTTTTGTTACTACAATGGATGGTAGCCTTATCATTATGGAAGGTACTCTGTTTTCGAGATTTTTGTTACTACAATGGATTGTAGCCTTGTCATTATGGAAGGTAGTTTGTTGTCGATATCATTGTTACTCCAATGGATGGTAGCCTAGTCATTATGGAAGGTAATCTGTTGTTGAGATTTTTGTTACTCCAATGGATGGTAGCCTTGTAATTATGGAGGGTAGTCTGTTGTCGAGATTTTTGTTACTCCAATGGATGGTATCCTTGTCATTATGGAAGGTAGTCTTTTGTCGAGATTTTAGTTATTCCAATGGATGGTATTCTTGTCATTATGAAAGATAGTTCGTTGTCGATATCTTTGTTACTCCAATGGATGGTATCCTAGTCATTATGGAAGGTAGTTTGTTGTCGAGATTTTTGTTATTCCAATGGATGGTAGCCTTGTCATTATGGAAGGTAGTCAGTTGTCGTGATTTTTATTACTCCAACGGATGGTAGCCTTATCATTATGGAAGGTAGTCTGTTGTTGATATCTTTGTTACTCCAATGGATGGTAGCCTAGTCATTATGTAAGGTAGTCTGTTGTCGAGATTTCTGTTATTCCAATGGATGGTAGCCTTCTCATTATGGAAGGTAGTCTGTTGTCGAGATTTTTGCATCTCCAATGAATGGTAGCCTTGTCATTATGGAAGGTAGTCTGTTGTCCAGATTTTTGTTACAATAATGGATGGCAACCTTGTGATTATGGAAGGTAGTCTGTTGTCGAGATTATTGTTACTGCAATGGATGGTAGCCTTGTCATTATGGAAGGTACTCTGTTTTCGAGATTTTTGTTACTACAATGGATTGTAGCCTTGTCATTATGGAAGGTAGTTTGTTGTCGATATCATTGTTACTCCAATGGATGGTAGCCTAGTCATTATGGAAGGTAGTCTGTTGTTGAGATTTTTGTTACTCCAATGGATGGTAGCCTTGTCATTATGGAAGGTAGTCTGTTGTCGAGATTTTTGTTACTCCAATGGATGGAATCCTCGTCATTATGGAAGGTAGTCTCTTGTCGAGATTTTTGTTATTCTAGTGGATGGTATCCTTGTCATTATTAAAGATAGTCCGTTGTCGATATCTTTCTTACTCCAATGGATGGTAGCCTAGTCATTATGGAAGGTATTCTGTTGTCAAGATTTTTGTTATTCCAATGGATGGTAGCCTTGTCATTATGGGAGGTAGTCAGTTGTCGTGATTTTTATTACTCCAACGGATGGTAGCCTTGTCATTATGGAGGGTAGTATGTTGTCGATATCTTTGTTACTCCCATGGATGGTAGCCCTGTCATTATGGAAGGTATTCTGTTGTCGAGATTTTTGTTACTCTAAGGGATGGTAGCCTTGTCATTATGGAAGGTAGTGTGGTGTCGATATTTTTGTTATTCCAATGTATGGTAGCCTTGTAATTATAGAAGGTAGTCTGTTGTCGAGATTTTTGTTACTCCAATGGATGGTAGCCTTGTCATTATGGAAGGTACTATGTTGTCGATACCTTTGTTACTCCAATGGATGGTAGCCTTGTCATTATGAAAGGTAGTCTATTGTCGAGATTTTTGTTACTATAATAGATTGAAGCCTTGTCATTATGGAAGGTAGTCTATTGTCGAGATTTTTGTAACTCCAATGGATGGTAGCCTTGTCATTATGGAAGGTAGTCTGTTGTCGAGATTTTTGTTACTAAAATGGATTGTAGCCTTGTCGTTATGGAAAATGGTATGTTATCGATATCTTTGTTACTCCAATGGATGGTAGCCTAGTCATTATAGAAGGTAGTGTATTGTCGATATTTTAGTTACTCCAATTGATAGTAGCCTTGTCATTATGGAAGGTAGTCTGTTGCCGATAATTTTTAGAAACCAATGGATTATATCCTTGTCATTATGGAAGGTAGTCTCTTGTGGATATTTTGGTTACTCCAATGATGGCACCCTAGTCATTATGGAAGGTAGTCTAATGTCGAGATTTTTGTTACTCCAATGGATGGTAGTTTTGTCATTATGGAAGGTACTCTGTTTTCGGGATTTTTGTTACTCCAATGGATTGTAGCCTTGTCATTATGGAATGTAGTTTGTTGTCGATATCATTGTTACTCCAATGGATGGTAGCCTAGTCATTATGGAAGGTAGTCTGTTGTTGAGATTTTTGTTACTCCAATGGAAGTTAGCCTTGTCATTTTGGAAGGTAGTCTGTTGTTCAGATTTTTGTTACTCCAATGGATGGTATCCTTCTCATTATGGAAGGTAGTCTTTTGTCGAGATTTTGGTTATTCCAATGGATGGTATTCTTTTCATTATGAAAGATAGTCCGTTGTCGATATCTTTGTTACTCCAATGGATGGTATCCTAGTCATTATGGAAGGTAGTCTGTTGTCGAGATTTTTTTTATTCCAATGGATGGTAGCCTTGTCATTATGGAAGGTAGTGAGTTATCGTGATTTTTATTACTCCAACGGATGGTAGCCTTGTCATTATGGAGGGTAGTATAATGTCGATATCTTTGTTACTCCAATGGATGGTAGCCCTGTCATTATGGAAGGTATTTTGTTGTCGAGATTTTTGTTAATCTAAGGGATGGTAGCCTTTTCATTATGGAAGGTAGTATGGTGTCGATATTTTTTTTAGTCCAATGGATGGTAGCCTTGTTATTATGGAAGGTAGTTTGTTGTCATGATTTTTGTTACTCCAATGGATGGTAGCCTTGCCATTATGGAAGGTAGTCTATTGTCGAGATTTTTGTTACTACAATGGATGGTAGCCTTGTCATTATGGAAGGTACTCTGTTTTCGAGATTTTTGTTACTACAATGGATTGTAGCCTTGTCATTATGGAAGGTAGTTTGTTGTCGATAGCATTGTTAATCCAATGGATGGTAGCCTAGTCATTATGGAAGGTAGTCTATTATTGAGATTTTTGTTACTCCAATGGATGGTAGCCTTGTCATTATGGAAGGTAGTCTGTTGTCGAGATTTTTGTTACTCCAATGGATGGAATCCTTGTCATTATGGAAGGTAGTCTCTTGTCGAGATTTTTGTTATTCCAATGGATGGTATCCCTGTCATTATGAAAGATAGTCCGTTGTCGATATCTTTGTTACTCCAATGGATGGTAGCCTAGTCATTAATGAAGGTATTTTGTTGTCAAGATTTTTGTTATTCCAATGGACGGTAGCCTTGTCATTATGGAGGGTAGTCAGTTGTCGTGATTTTTATTACTCCAACAGATGGTAGCCTTGTCATTATTGATGGTAGTATGTTGTCGATATCTTTGTTACTCCCATGGATGGTAGCCCTGTCATTATGGAAGGTATTCTGTTGTCGAGATTTTTGTTACTCTAAGGGATGGTAGCCTTGTCATTATGGAAGGTAGTGTGGTGTCGATATTTTTGTTATTCCAATGTATGGTAGCCTCGTAATTATAGAAAGTAGTCTGTTGTCGTGATTTTTGTTACTCCAATGGATGGTAGCCTTGCCATTATGGAAGGTAGTCTATTGTTGAGATTTTTGTTACTCCAATGGATGGTAGCCTTGTCATTATGGAAGGTAGTCTATTGTCGAGACTTTTGTTACTACAATGGATGGTAGCCTTGTCATTATGGAAGGTAGTCTGTTGTCGAGATTTTTGTTACTACAATGGATTATAGCCGTGTCGTTATGGAAGGTAGTCTGTTGTCGATATTTTTTTTACTTCAATGGATGGTTTCCTAGTCATTATGGAAGGTAGTCTGTTGTCGAGATTTTTGTTACTCTAAGGGATGGTAGCCTTGTCATTATGGAACGTAGTTTGATGTCAAAATTTTTGTTATTCCAATGGATGGTATCCTTGTCATTATGGAAGGTAGTCTATTGTCGTGATTTTTGTAACTCCAATGGATGGTAGCATTGTCATTATGGAAGGTAGTCTGTTGTCGATATCTTTGTTACTCCAATGGATGGTAGCCTAGTCATTATAGAAGGTAGTGTATTGTCGATATTTTATTTACTCCAATTAATGGTAGCCTTGTCATTATGGAAGGTAGTCTGTTTCCGAGATTTTTAAGACATCAATGGATTATATCCTTGTCATTATGGAAGGTAGTCTCTTGTGGATATTTAGGTTACTCCAATGATGGCACCCTAGTCATTATGGAAGGTAGTCTGTTGTTGAATTTTTTGTTATTCCAATGGATGGTAGCCTTGTCATTATGGAAGGTAGTCTGTTGTCGAGATTTTTGTTACTCCAATGGATGGTATCCTCGTCATTATGGAAGGTAGTCTCTTGTCGAGATTTTTGTTATTCCAATGGATGGTTTCCTTGTCATTATGAAAGATAGTCCGTTGTCGACATCTTTGTTACTCCAATGGACGGTAGCCTAGTCATTATGGAAGGTAGTCTGTTGTCGAGATTTTTGTTATTCCAATGGATGGTAGCCTTGTCATTATGGAAGGTAGTTAGTTATCGTGATTTTTATTACTCCAACGGATGGTAGCCTTGTCACTATGGAGGGTAGTATGTTGTCAATATCTTTGTTACTCCAATGGATGGTAGCCTTGTCACTATGGAGGGTAGTATGTTGTCAATATCTTTGTTACTCCAACGGATGGTAGCCTTTTCACTATGGAGGGTAGTATGTTGTCAATATCTTTGTTTTTCCAATGGATTGTAGCCCTTTCATTATGGAAGGTATTCTTGTCATTATGGAAGGTAGTGTGGTGTCGATATTTTTGTTATTCCAATGGATGGAAGCCTTGTAATTATGGAAGGTAGTTTATTGTCCTGATTTTTGTTACTCCAATGGATGGTATCCTTGCCATTATGGAAGGTAGTCTATTGTCGAGATTTTTGTTACTACAATGGATGGTAGTTTTGTCATTATGGAAGATAGTCTGTTGTCGGGATTTTGGTTACTCCAATGGATTGTAGCCTTGTCATTATGGAAGGTTGTTTGTTGTCGATATCATTGTTACTCCAATGGATGGTAGCCTAGTCATTATGGAAGGTAGTCTGTTGTTGAGATTTTTGTTACTCCAATGGATGGTAGCCTTGTCATTATGGAAGGTAGTCTTTTGTCCAGATTTTTGTTACAATAATGGATGGTAGCCTTGTTATTATGGAGGGTAGTCTGTTGTCGAGATTTTTGTTACTCCAATGGATGGTATCCTTGTCATTATGGAAGGTAGTCTTTTGTCGAGATTTTGGTTATTCCAATGGATGGTATTCTTGTCATTATGAAAGATAGTCTGTTGTTGATATCTTTGTTACTCCAATGGATGGTATCCTAGTCATTATGGAAGGTAGTCTGTTGTCGAGATTTTTGTTATTCCAATGGATGGTGGCCTTGTCATTATGGAAGGTAGTCAGTTGTCGTGATTTTTATTACTCCAACGGATGGTAGCCTTGTCATTATGGAGGGTAGTATGTTGTCGATATCTTTTTTACTCCAATGGATGGTAGCCCTGTCATTATGGAAGGTATTCTGTTGTCGAGATTTTTGTTAATCCAAGGGATGGTAGCCTTGTCATCATGGAAGGTAGTATGGTGTTGATATTTTTGTTATTCCAATGGATGGTAGCCTTGTAATTATGGAAGGTAGTCTGTTGTTGTGATTTTTGTTACTCCAATGGATGGTAGCCTTGCCATTATGGAAGGTAGTCTATTGTCGAGATTTTTGTTACTACAATGGATGATAGCCTTGTCATTATGGAACGTACTCTGTTTTCCAGATTTTTGTTACTACAATGGATTGTAGCCTTGTCATTATGGAAGGTAGTTTGTTGTCGATATCATTGTTACTCCAATGGATTGTAGCCTAGTCATTATGGAAGGTAGTCTGTTGTTGAGATTTTTGTTACTCCAATGGATGGTAGACTTATTATTATGGAAGGTAGTCTGTTGTCGAGATTTTTGTTACTCCAATGGATGGAATCCTTGTCATTATGGAAGGTAGTCTCTTGTCGAGATTTTTGTTATTCCAATGGTTGGTATCCTTGTCATTTTGAAAGATAGTCCGTTGTCGATATCTTTGTTACTCCAATGGATGGTAGCCTAGTCATTATGGAAAGTATTCTGTTGTCAAGATTTTTGTTATTCCAATGGATGGTAGCCTTGTCATTATGGAAGGTAGTCAGTTGTCGTGATTTTTATTACTCCAACGGATGGTAGCCTTGTCATTATGGAGGGTAGTATGTTGTCGATATCTTTGTTACTCCCATCGATGGTAGCCCTGTCATTATGGAAGGTATTCTATTGTCGAGATTTTTGTTACTCTAAGGGATGGTAGCCTTATCATTATGGAAGGTAGTGTGGTGTCGATATTTTTGTTATTCCAATGTATGATAGCCTTGTAATTATAGAAGGTAGTCTGTTGTCGTGATTTTTGTTACTCCAATGAATGGTAACCTTGCCATTATGGAAGGTAGTCTATTGTCGAGATTTTTGTTACTACAATGGATGGTAGCCTTGTCATTATGGAAGGTACTATGTTTTCGAGATTTTTGTTACTACAATGGATTGTAGGCTTGTCATTATGGAAGGTAGTTTGATGTCGATATCATTTTTACTCCAACGGATGGTAGCCTAGTCATTATGGAAGGTAGTCTGTTGTTGAGATTTTTGTTACTCCAATGGATGGTAGCCTTGTCATTTTGGAACGTAGTTTGATGTCAAGATTTTTGTTATTCCAATCGATGGTATCCTTGTCATTATGAAAGGTAGTCTATTGTCGAGATTTTTGTTACTATAATAGATTGAAGCCTTGTAATTATGGAAGGTAGTCTATTGTCGAGATTTTTGTAACTCCAATGGATGGTAGCCTTGTCATTATGGAAGGTAGTCTGTTGTCGAGATTTTTGTTACTAAAATGGATTGTAGCCTTGTCGTTATGGAAAATAGTATGTTGTCGATATCTTTGTTACTCCAATAGATGGTAGCCTAGTCATTATAGAAGGTAGTGTATTTTCGATATTTTATTTACTCCAATTGATGGTAGCCTTGTCATTATGGAAGGTAGTCTGTTGCCGAGATTTTTTAGACACCAATGGATTATATCCTTGTCATTATGGAAGGTAGTCTCTTGTGGATATTTTGGTTACTCCAATGATGGCACCCTAGTCATTATGGAAGGTAGTCTGTTGTTGAATTTTTTGTTATTCCAATGGATGATAGCCTTGTCATTATGGAAGGTAGCCTGTTGTCGAGATTTTTGTTACTCCAATGGATGGTATTCTTGTCATTATGGAAGGTAGTCTCTTGTCGAGATTTTTGTTATTCCAATGGATGGTATCCTTGTCATTATGAAAGATAGTCCGTTGTCGACATCTTTGTTACTCCAATGGATGGTATCCTAGTCATTATGGAAGGTAGTCTGTTGTTGAGATTTTTGTTATTCCAATGGATGATAGCCTTGTCATTATGGAAGGTAGTCAGTTGTCGTGATTTTTATTACTCTAACGGATGGTAGCCTTGTCATTATGGAGGGTAGTATGTTGTCGATATCTTTGTTACTCCAATGGATGGTAGCCCTGTCATTATGGAAGGTATTCTGTTGTCGAGATTTTTGTTACTCTAAGGGATGGTAGCCTTGTCATTATGGAAGGTAGTGTGGTGTCGATATTTTTGTTACTCCAATGTATGGTAGCCTTATAATTATAGAAGGTAGTCTGTTGTCGTGATTTTTTTAACTCCAATGAATGGTAGCCTTGCCATTATGGAAGGTAGTCTATTGTCGAGATTTTTGTTACTACAATGGATGGTAGCCTTGTCATTATGGAAGGTACTATGTTTTCGAGATTTTTGTTACTACAATGGATTGTAGCCTTGTCATTATGGAAGGTAGTTTGATGTCGATATCATTTTTACTCAAACGGATGGTAGCCTAGTCATTATGGAAGGTAGTCTGTTGTTGAGATTTTTGTTACTCCAATGGATGGTAGCCTTATCATTATGGAAGGTAGTCTGTTGTCGAGATTTTTGTTACTCCAATGGATGGAATCCTTGTCATTATGGAAGGTAGTCTCTTGTCGAGATTTTTGTTATTCCAATGGATGGTATGCTTGTCATTATGAAAGATAGTCCGTTGTCGATATCTTTGTTACTCCAATGGATGGTAGCCTAGTCATTATGGAAGGTATTCTGTTGTCAAGATTTTTGTTATTCTAATGGATGGTAGCCTTGTCATTATGGAAGGTAGTCAGTTGTCGTGATTTTTATTACTCCAACGGATGGTAGCCTTGTCATTATGGAGGGTAGTATGTTGTCGATATCTTTGTTACTCCCATCGATGGTAGCCCTGTCATTATGGAAGGTATTCTGTTGTCGAGATTTTTGTTACTCTAAGGGATGGTAGCCTTGTCATTATGGAAGGTAGTGTGGTGTCGATATTTTTGTTACTCCAATGTATGGTAGCCTTGTAATTATAGAAGGTAGTCTGTTGTCGTGATTTTTGTTACTCCAATGAATGGTAGCCTTGCCATTATGGAAGGTAGTCTATTGTCGAGATTTTTGTTACTACAATGGATGGTAGACTTGTCATTATGGAAGGTACTATGTTTTCGAGATTTTTGTTACTACAATGGATTGTAGCCTTGTCATTATGGAAGGTAGTTTGATGTCGATATCATTTTTACTCAAATGGATGGTAGCCTAGTCATTATGGAAGGTAGTCTGTTGTTGAGATTTTTGTTACTCCAATGGATGGTAGCCTTGTCATTATGGAAGGTAGTCTGTTGTCGAGATTTTAGTTATTGCAATGGATGGTAGCCTTGTCACTATTGAAGGTAGTCTATTTTCGAGATTTTTGTTACTACAATGGATTGTAGCCTTGTCATTATGGAAGGTAGTTTTTTGTCGATATCATTGTTACTCCAATGGATGGTATCCTTGTCATCATGGAAGGTAGTCTCTTGTCGAGATTTTTGTTATTCCAATGGAAGGTATCCTTGTCATTATGAAAGATAGTCTGTTGACGATATCTTTGTTATTCCAATGGATGGTAGCCTAGTCATTATGGAAGGTAGTCTGTTGTCGAGATTTTTGTTATTCCAATGGATGGTGGCCTAGTCATTATGGAAGGTAGTCAGTTGTCGTGATTTTTATTACTCCAATGGATGGTAGCCCTGTCATTATGGAGGGTAGTATGTTGTCGATATCTTTATTACTCCAATGGATGGTAGCCCTGTCATTATGGAAGGTATTTTGTTGTCGAGATTTTTGTTAATCCAAGGGATGGTAGCCTTGTCATTATGGAAGGTAGTATGGTGTCGATATTTTTGTTATTCCAATGGATGGTAGCCTTGTAATTATGGAAGTTAGTCTGTTGTTGTGATTTTTGTTACTCCAATGGATGGTATCCTTGCCATTATGGAAGGTAGTCTATTGTCGAGATTTTTGTTACTACAATGGATGATAGCCTTGTCATTATGGAAGGTAGTCTGTTGTTGAGATTTTTGTTACTCCAATGGATGGTAGCCTTGTCATTATGGAACGTAGTTTGATGTCAAGATTTTTGTTATTCCAATGGATGGTATCCTTGTCATTATAAAAGGTAGTCTATTGTCGAGATTTTTGTTACTATAATAGATTGAAGCCTTGTCATTATGGAAGGTAGTCTATTGTCGAGATTTTTGTAACTCCAATGGATGGTAGCCTTGTCATTATGGAAGGTAGTCTGTTGTCGAGATTTTTGTTACTAAAATGGATTGTAGCCTTGTCGTTATGGAAAATAGTATGTTGTCGATATCTTTGTTACTCCAATGGATGGTAGCCTAGACATTATAGAAGGTAGTGTATTATCGATATTTTATTTACTCCAATTGATGGTAGCCTTGTCATTATGAAAGGTAGTCTGTTGCCGAGATTTTTTAGACACCAATGGATTATATCCTTGTCATTATGGAAGGTAGTCTCTTGTGGATATTTTGGTTACCTCAATGATGGCAACCTAGTCATTATGGAAGGTAGTCCGTTGTTGAATTTTTTGTTATTCCAATGGATGGTAGCCTTGTCATTATGGAAGGTAGTCTGTTGTCGAGATTTTTGTTACTCCAATGGATGGTATCCTTGTCATTATGGAAGGTAGTCTCTTGTCGAGATTTTTGTTATTCCAATGGATGGTATCCTTGTCATTATGAAAGATAGTCCGTTGTCGACATCTTTGTTACTCCAATGGATGGTAGCCTAGTCATTATGGAAGGTAGTATGTTGTCGAGATTTTTGTTATTCCAATGGATTGTAGCCTTGTCATTATGGAAGGTAGTTAGTTGTCGTGATTTTTATTACTCCAACGGATGGTAGCCTTGTCACTATGGAGGGTAGTACGTTGTCAATATCTTTGTTACTCCAATGGATGGTAGCCCTGTCATTATGGAAGGTATTCTTTTGTCGAGATTTTTGTTACTCTAAGGGATGGTTGCCTTGTCATTATGGAAGGTAGTGTGGTGTCGATATTTTTAACATTCCAATGGATGGAAGCCTTGTAATTATGGAAGGTAGTCTGTTGTCGTGATTTTTGTTACTCCAATGGATGGTATCCTTGCCATTATGGAAGGTAGTCTATTGTCGAGATTTTTGTTACTACAATGGATGGTAGTTTTGTCATTATGGAAGATAGTCTGTTGTCGGGATTTTGGTTATACCAATGGATTGTAGCCTTGTCATTATGGAAGGTAGTCTGTTGTCGATATCATTGTTACTCCAATGGATGGTAGCCTAGTCATTATGGAAGGTAGTCTGTTGTTGAGATTTTTGTTATTCTAATGGATGGTGGCCTTGTCATTATGGAAGATAGTCAGTTGTCGTGATTTTTATTACTCCAAAGGATGGTAGCCTTGTCATTATGGAGGGTAGTATGTTGTCGATATCTTTGTTACTCCAATGGATGGTAGCCCTGTCATTATGGAAAGTATTCTGTTGTCGAGATTTTTGTTAATCCAAGGGATGGTAGCCTTGTCATTATGGAAGGTAGTATGGTGTCGATATTTTTGTTATTCCAATGGATGGTAGCCTTGTAATTATGGAAGCTAGTCTGTTGTTGTGATTTTTGTTACTCTAATGGATGGTATCCTTGCCATTATGGAAGGTAGTCTATTGTCGAGATTTTTGTTACTACAATGGATGATAGCCTTGTCATTATGGTAGGTACTCTGTTTTCCAGATTTTTGTTACTACAATGGATTGTAGCCTTGTCATTATGGAATGTAGTTTGTTGTCGATATCATTGTTACTCCAATGGATGGTAGCCTAGTCATTACGGAAGGTAGTCTGTTGTTGAGATTTTTGTTACTCCAATGGATGGTATCCTTGCCATTATGGAAGGTAGTCTATTGTCGAGATTTTTGTTACTACAATGGATGATAGCCTTGTCATTATGGAAGGTGCTCTGTTTTCTAGATTTTTGTTACTACAATGGATTGTAGCCTTGTCATTATGGAAGGTAGTTTGTTGTCGATATCATTGTTACTCCAATGGATGGTAGCCTAGTCATTATGGAAGGTAGTCTGTTGTTGAGATTTTTGTTACTCCAATGGATGGTAGCCTTATCATTATGGAAGGTAGTCTGTTGTCGAGATTTTTGTTACTCCAATGGATGGAATCCTTGTCATTATGGAAGGTAGTCTCTTGTCGAGATTTTTGTTATTCTAATGGATGGTATCCTTGTCATTATGAAAGATAGTCCGTTGTCGATATCTTTGTTACTCCAATGGATGGTAGCCTAGTCATTATGGAAGGTATTCTGTTGTCAAGATTTTTGTTATTCTAATGGATGGTAGCCTTGTCATTATGGAAGGTAGTCAGTTGTCGTGATTTTTATTACTCCAACGGATGGTAGCCTTGTCATTATGGAAGGTAGTTTGATGTCGATATCATTTTTACTCCAACGGATGGTAGCCTAGTCATTATGGAAGGTAGTCTGTTGTTGAGATTTTTGTTACTCCAATGGATGGTAGCCTTGTCATTATGGAAGGTAGTCTGTTGTCGAGATTTTAGATATTCTAATGGATGGTAGCCTTGTCATTATTGAAGGTAGTCTATTGTCGAGATTTTTGTTACTACAATGGATGGTAGCTTAGTCATATGGAAGGTACTCTATTTTCGAGATTTTTGTTACTACAATGGATTGTAACCTTGTCATTATGGAAGGTAGTTTTTTGTCGATATCATTGTTACTCCAATGGATGGTATCCTTGTCATCATGGAAGGTAGTCTCTTGTCGAGATTTTTGTTATTCCAATGGAAGGTATCCTTGTCATTATGAAAGATAGTTCGTTGACGATATCTTTGTTATTCCATTGGATGGTAGCCTAGTCATTATGGAAGGTAGTCTGTTGTCGAGATTTTTGTTATTCCAATGGATGGTGGCCTAGTCATTATGGAAGGTAGTCAGTTGTCGTGATTTTTATTACTCCAACGGATGGTAGCCTTGTCATTATGGAGGGTAGTATGTTGTCGATATCTTTGTTACCCCAATGGATGGTAGCCCTGTCATTATGGAAGGTATTCTGTTGTCGAGATTTTTGTTAATCCAAGGGATGGTAGCCTTGTCATTATGGAAGGTAGTATGGTGTCGATATTTTTGTTATTCCAATGGATGGTAGCCTTGTAATTATGGAAGGTAGTCTGTTGTTGTGATTTTTGTTACTCCAATGGTTGGTATCCTTGCCATTATGGAAGGTAGTCTATTGTCGAGATTTTTGTTACTACAATGGATGATAGCCTTGTCATTATGGAAGGTACTCTGTTTTCCAGATATTTGTTACTGCAATGGATTGTAGCCTTGTCATTATGGAAGGTAGTTTGTTGTCGATATCATTGTTACTCCAATGGATGGTAGCCTAGTCATTACGGAAGGTAGTCTGTTGTTGAGATTTTTGTTACTCCAATGGATGGTAGCCTTATCATTATGTAAGGTAGTCTGTTGTCGAGATTTTTGTTACTCCAATGGATGGAATCCTTATCATTATGGAAGGTAGTCTCTTGTCGAGATTTTTGTTATTCCAATGGATGGTATCCTTGTCATTATGAAAGATAGTCCGTTGTCGATATCTTTGTTACTCCAATGGATGGTAGCCTAGTCATTATGGAAGGTATTCTGTTGTCAAGATTTTTGTTATTCTAATGGATGGTAGCCTTGTCATTATTGAAGGTAGTCAGTTGTCGTGATTTTTATTACTCAAACGGATGGTAGCCTTGTCATTATGGAGGGTAGTATGTTATCGATATCTTTGTTACTCCCATCGATGGTAGCCCTGTCATTATGGAAGGTATTCTGTTGTCGAGATTTTTGTTACTCTAAGGGATGGTAGCCTTGTCATTATGGAAGGTTTTGTGGTTTCGATATTTTTGTTATTCCAATGTATCATAGCCTTGTAATTATAGAACGTAGTCTGTTGTCATGATTTTTGTTACTCCAATGAATAGTAGCCTTGCCATGATGGAAGGTAGTCTATTGTCGAGATTTTTGTTACTACAATGGATGGTAGCCTTGTCATTATGGAAGGTACTATGTTTTCGAGATTTTTGTTACTACAATTGATTGTAGCCTTGTCATTATGGAAGGTAGTTTGATGTCGATATCATTTTTACTCCAACGGATGGTAGCCTAGTCATTATGGAAGGTAGTCTGTTGTTGAGATTTTTGTTAATCCAATGGATGGTAGCCTTGTCATTATGGAAGGTAGTCTGTTGAAGAGATTTTAGTTATTGCAATGGATGGTAGCCTTGTCATTATTGAAGGTAGTCTATTGTCGAGATTTTTGTTACTACAATGGATGGTAGCCTTGTCATATGGAAGGTACTCTATTTTCGAGATTTTTGTTACTACAATGGATTGTAGCCTTGTCATTATGGAAGGTAGTTTTTTGTCGATATCATTGTTACTCCAATGGATGGTATCCTTGTCATCATGGAAGGTAGTCTCTTGTCGAGATTTTTGTTATTCCAATGGAAGGTATCCTTGTCATTATGAAAGATAGTCCGTTGACGATATCTTTGTTATTCCAATGGATGGTATCCTAGTCATTATGGAAGGTAGTCTGTTGTCGAGATTTTTGTTATTCCAATGGATGGTGGCCTTGTCATTATGGAAGGTAGTTAGTTGTCATGATTTTTATTACTCCAACGGATGGTAGCCTTGTCATTATGGAGGGTAGTATGTTGTCGATATCTTTGTTACTCCAATGGATGGTAGCCCTGTCATTATGGAAGGTATTCTGTTGTCGAGATTTTTGTTAATCCAAGGGATGGTAGCCTTGTCATTATGGAAGGTAGTATGGTGTCGATATTTTTGTTATTCCAATGGATGGTAGCCTTGTAATTATGGAAGGTAGTTTGTTGTCGTTATTTTTGTTACTCCAATGGATGGTAGCCTTGCCATTATGGAAGGTAGTCTATTGTCGAGATTTTTGTTACTACAATGGATGATAGCCTTGTCATTATGGAAGGTACTCTGTTTTCCAGATTTTTGTTACTACAATGGATTGTAGCCTTGTCATTATGGAAGGTAGTTTCTTGTCGATATCATTGTTACTCCAATGGATGGTAGCCTAGTCATTATGGAAGGTAGTCTGTTGTTGAGATTTTTGTTACTCCAATGGATGGTAGCCTTATCATTATGGAAGGTAGTCTGTTGTCGAGATTTTTGTTACTCCAATGGATGGAATCCTTGTCATTATGGAAGGTAGTCTCTTGTCGAGATTTTTGTTATTCCAATGGATGGTATCCTTGTCATTATGAAAGATAGTCCGTTGTCGATATCTTTGTTACTCCAATGGATGGTAGCCTAGTCATTATGGAAGGTATTCTGTTGTCAAGATTTTTGTTATTCCAATGGATGGTAGCCTTGTCATTATGGAAGGTAGTCAGTTGTCGTGATTTTTATTACTCCAACGGATGGTAGCCTTGTCATTATGGAGGGTAGTATGTTGTCGATATCTTTGTTACTCCCATCGATGGTAGCCCTGTCATTATGGAAGGTATTCTGTTGTCGAGATTTTTGTTACTCTAAGGGATGGTAGCCTTGTCATTATGGAAGGTAGTGTGGTGTCGATATTTTTGTAATTCCAATGTATGGTAGCCTTGTAATTATAGAAGGTAGTCTGTTGTCGTGATTTTTGTTACTCCAATGGATGGTAGCCTTGCCATTATGGAAGGTAGTCTATTGTCGAGATTTTTGTTACTAAAATGGATGGTAGCCTTGTCATTATGGAAGGTACTATGTTTTCGAGATTTTTGTTACTACAATGGATTGTAGCCTTGTCATTATGGAAGGTAGTTTGATGTCGATATCATTTTTACTCCAACGGATGGTAGCCTAGTCATTATGGAAGGTAGTCTGTTGTTGAGATTTTTGTTACTCCAATGGATGGTAGCCTTGTCATTATGGAAGGTAGTCTGTTGTCGAGATTTTAGTTATTGCAATGGATGGTAGCCTTGTCATTATTGAAGGTATTCTATTGTCGAGATTTTTGTTACTACAATGGATGGTAGCCTTGTCATATGGAAGGTACTCTATTTTCGAGATTTTTGTTACTACAATGGATTGTAGCCTTGTCATTATGGAAGGTAGTTTTTTGTCGATATCATTGTTACTCCAATGGATGGTATCCTTGTCATCATGGAAGGTAGTCTCTTGTCGAGATTTTTGTTATTCCAATGGAAGGTATCCTTGTCATTATGAAAGATAATCCGTTGACGATATCTTTGTTATTCCAATGGATGGTAGCCTAGTCATTATGGAAGGTAGTCTGTTGTCGAGATTTTTGTTATTCCAATGGATGGTGGCCTTGTCATTATGGAAGGTAGTCAGTTGTCATGATTTTTGTTACTCCAACGGATGGTAGCCTTGTCATTATGGAGGGTAGTATGTTGTCGATATCTTTGTTTCTCCAATGGATGGTAGCCCTGTCATTATGGAAGGTATTATGTTCTCGAGATTTTTGTTACTCTAAGGGATGGTAGCCTTGTCATTATGGAAGGTTCTATGTTTTCGAGATTTTTGTAACTACAATGGATTGTAGCCTTGTCATTATGGAAGGTAGTTTGTTGTCGATATCATTTTTACTCCAACGGATGGTAGCCTATTTATTATGGAAGGTAGTCTGCTATTGAGATTTTTGTTACTCCAATGGATGGTAGCCTTGTCATTATGGAAGGTAGTCTGTTGTCAAGATTTTTGTTATTGCAATGGATGGTAGCCTTTTCATTATTGAAGGTAGTCTATTGTCGAGATTTTTGTTACTACAATGGATGGTAGCCTTGTCATTATGGAAGGTACTCTGTTTTCGAAATTTTTGTTACTACAATGGATTGTAGCCTTGTCATTATGGAAGGTAGTTTTTTGTTGATATCATTGTTACTCCAATGGATGGTAGCCTAGTCATTATGGAAGGTAGTCTGTTGTTGAGATTTTTGTTACTCCAATGGATGGTAGCCTTGTCATTATGGAAGGTAGTCTCTTGTCGAGATTTTTGTTATTCCAATGGATGGTATCCTTGTCATTATGAAAGATAGTCCGTTGTTGATATATTTGTAACTCTAATGGATGGTAGCCTAGTCACTATGGAAGGTAGTTTGTTGTCGAGATTTTTGTTATTTCAATGGATGGTAGCCTTGTCATTATGGAAGATAGTCCGTTGTCGTGATTTTTATTACTCCAACGGATGGTAGCCTTGTCATTATGGAGGGTAGTATGTTATCGATATCTTTGTTACTCCAATGGATGGTAGCCCTGTCATTATGGAAGGTATTCTGTTGTCGATATTTTTGTTACTCTAAGGGATGGTAGCCTTGTCATTATGGAAGGTAGTGTGGTGTCAATATTTTTGTTATTCCAATGGATGGTAGCCTTGTAATTATGGAAGGTAGTTTGTTGTCGTGATTCTTTGTTACTACAATGGACGGTAGCCTTGTCATTATGGAAGGTGCTCTGTTTTCCAGATTTTTGTTACTACAATGGATTGTAGCCTTGTCATTATGGAAGGTAGTTTGTTGTCGATATCATTGTTACTCCAATGGATGGTAGCCTAGTCATTATGGAAGGTAGTCTGTTGTTGAGATTTTTGTTACTCCAATGGATGGTAGCCTTATCATTATGGAAGGTAGTCTGTTGTCGAGATTTTTGTTACTCCAATGGATGGAATCCTTGTCATTATGGAAGGTAGTCTCTTGTCGAGATTTTTGTTATTCTAATGGATGGTATCCTTGTCATTATGAAAGATAGTCCGTTGTCGATATCTTTGTTACTCCAATGGATGGTAGCCTAGTCATTATGGAAGGTATTCTGTTGTCAAGATTTTTGTTATTCTAATGGATGGTAGCCTTGTCATTATGGAAGGTAGTCAGTTGTCGTGATTTTTATTACTCCAACGGTGGTAGCCTTGTCATTATGGAGGGTAGTATGTTGTTGATATCTTTGTTACTCCCATCGATGGTAGCCCTGTCATTATGGAAGGTATTCTGTTGTCGAGATTTTTGTTACTCTAAGGGATGGTAGCCTTGTCATTATGGAAGGTTTTGTGGTTTCGATATTTTTGTTATTCCAATGTATCATAGCCTTGTAATTATAGAACGTAGTCTGTTGTCATGATTTTTGTTACTCCAATGGATGGTAGCCTAGTCATTATGGAAGGTAGTGTGTTGTCGATATTTTTGTTATTACAATGGATGGTAGCCTTGTCATTATGGAAGGTAGTATGTTGTCGAGATTTTTGTTACTACAATGGATTGTAGCCTTGTCGTTTTGGAAGGTAGTCTGTTGTCGATATCTTTGTTACTCCAATGGATGGTATCCCAGTCATTATGGAAGGTGGTCTGTGAGATTTTAGTTACTCCAATGGATGGTAGCCTTGTCATTATGGAAGGTAGTCTGTTGTCGAGATTTTGTAGACTCCAATGGATTGTAGCCTTGTCATTATGGAAGGTAGTCTCTTGTGAATATTTGGGTTACTCCAATTATGGTACCCTTGTCATTATGGAAGATAGTCTATTGTTGAGATTTTTGTTACTCCAATGGATGGTAGACATTTAATTATGGAAGGTATTGTGTTGTCGTGATTTTTGTTACTCTAAGGGATAGTAGACTTGTCATTATGGAAGGTAGTTTGTTGTTGATATCTTTGTTACTCCAATGGATGGTAGCCTTTTCATTATGGAAGGTAGTTTGTTGTCGAGATTTTTCTTACTCTAAGGGATGGTAGCCTTGTCATTATGGAATGTCGTCTGTTGTCGAGATTTTTGTTATTCCAATGGATGACAGCCTTGTCATTATGAAGGTAGTCTATTGTCGATATTTTTGTTACTATAATAGATTGTACCCTTGTCATTATGGAAGGTAGTCTGTTGTCGAGATTTTTGTTATTCCAATGGATGGTAGCCTAGTCATTATGGAAGGTAGTATTTTGTCTGTATTTTTCTTACTCCAATGGATGGTAGCCTTGACATTATGGAAGGTAGTCTATTGTTGAGATTTTTGTTACTCCAATGGAAGGTAGACTTGTCATTATGGAAGGTAGTGTGTTTTTGTGATTATTATTACTCTAAGGGATGGTAGCCTTGTCGTCATGGAAGGCAGTCTGTTGTCGATATCTTTGTTGCTCCAATGGATGGTATCCTAGTCATTATGGAAGGTAGTCTGTTGTTGAGATTTTTGTTACTCCAATGGATGGTAGCCTTGTCGTTATGGAAGGTAGTTTGTTGTCGATATTTTTGTTACTCCAATGGATGGTAGCCTTATCATTATGGAAGGTAGTCTATTGTCGAGATTTTTGTTTCTACAATGGATTGTAGCCTTGTCGTTATGGAAGGTAGTCTGTTGTCGATATCTTTGTTACTCTAATGGATGGAAGCCTTGTCATTATGGAAGGTAGTCTGTTGTTGAGATTTTAGTTATTCCAATGGATGGTAGCCTTGTCATTATGGAAGGTAGTCTATTGTCGAGATTTTTTATACTCCAAAGGTTTGTAGCCTTATCATTATGGAAGGTAGTCTATTGTCGAGATTTTTGTTACTACAATAGATTGTAGCCTTGTCGTTATGGAAGGTAGTCTATTGTCGATATCTTTGTTACTCCAATGGATGGTAGCCTAATCATTATGGAAGGTAGTTTCTTGTCTAGATTTTTGTTATTCCAATGGATGGTAGCCTTGTCATTATGGAAGGTAGTCTGTTGTCGATATTTTTGTTATTCCAATGGATGGTAGCCTTGTCATTATGGAAGGTAGTTTGTTGTCGAGATTTTTGTTACTCCAATGGATGGTAGCCTTGTCATCATGGAAGGTAGTCTATTGTCGAGATTTTTGTTACTACAATGGATTGTAGGCTTGTCGTTATGGAAGGTAGTCTATTATCGATATCTTTGTTACTCCAATGGATGGTAGCCTAGTCATTATGGAAGGTAGTCTATTGTCGATATCTTTGTCACTCCAATGGATGGTAGCCTAGTCATTCTGGAAGGAAGTCTGTTGTCGAGATATTTGTTATTCCAATGGATGGTAGGCTTGTCATTATGGAAGGTAGTCTGTTGTCGAAATTTTTGTTACACCAATGGATGGTAGCCTTGTCATCATGGAAGGTAGTTTATTCTCCTGATTTTTGTTACTACAACGGATGGTAGTCGTATCATTATGGAAGGTAGTCTGTTGTCGATATCTTTGTTACTCCAATGGATGGTATCCTAGTCATTATGGAAGGTAGTCTGTTGTCGAGATTTTAGTTTCTCCAATGGATGGTAGCCTTGTCATTATGGAAGGTAGTCTGTTGTCGAGATTTTGTAGACTCCAATGGATTGTAGCCTTGTCATTATGGAAGGTAGTCTCTTGTGGATATTTGGGTTACTCCAATGATGGTACACTTGTCATTATGGAAGATAGTCTATTGTTGAGATTTTTGTTACTCCAATGGATGGTAGACATTTAATTATGGAAGGTATTGTGTTGTCGTGATTTTTGTTACTCTAAGGGATAATAGCCTTGTCATTATGGAAGGTAGTATGTTGTTGATATCTTTGTTACTCCAATGGATGGTAGCCTTTTCATTATGGAAGGTAGTTTGTTGTCGAGATTTTTCTTACTCTAAGGGATGGTAGCCTTGTCATTATGGAATGTCGTCTGTTGTCGAGATTTTTGTTATTCCAATGGATGACAGCCTTGTCATTATGAAGGTAGTCTATTGTCGATATTTTTGTTACTATAATAGATTGTAGCCTTGTCAGTATGGAAGGTAGTCTGTTGTCGAGATTTTTGTTACTCCATTGGATGGTAGCCTTGTCATTATGGAAGGTAGTGTGTTGTCGATAATTTTGTTATTCCAATGGATGGTAGCCTAGTCATTATGGAAGGTAGTATTTTGTCTGTATTTTTCTTACTCCAATGGATGGTAGCCTTGACATTATGGAAGGTAGTCTATTGTTGAGATTTTTGTTACTCCAATGGAAGGTAGACTTGTCATTATGGAAGGTAGTGTGTTTTTGTGATTATTATTACTCTAAGGGATGGTAGCCTTGTCGTCATGGAAGGCAGTCTGTTGTCGATATCTTTGTTGCTCCAATGGATGGTATCCTAGTCATTATGGAAGGTAGTCTGTTGTTGAGATTTTTGTTACTCCAATGGATGGTAGCCTTGTCGTTATGGAAGGTAGTTTGTTGTCGATATTTTTGTTACTCCAATGGATGGTAGCCTTGTCATTATGGAAGGTAGTCTGTTGTCGATATCTTTGTTACTCCAATGGATGGAAGCCTAGTCATTATGGAAGGTAGTCTGTTGTTGAGATTTTAGTTACTCCAATGGATGGTAGCCTTGTCATTATGGAAGGTAGTCTATTGTCGAGATTTTTTATACTCCAAAGGTTTGTAGCCTTGTCATTATGGAAGGTAGTCTATTGTCGAGATTTTTGTTACTACAATGGATTGTAGCCTTGTCGTTATGGAAGGTAGTATATTGTCGATATCTTTGTTACTCCAATGGATGGTAGCCTAATCATTATGGAAGGTAGTTTCTTGTCGAGATTTTTGTTATTCCAATGGATGGTAGCCTTGTCATTATAGAAGGTAGTCTGTTGTCGATATTTTTGTTATTCCAATGGATGGTAGCCTTGTCATTATGGAAGGTAGTCTGTTGTCGAGATTTTTGTTACTCCAATGGATGGTAGCCTTGTCATCATGGAAGGTAGTCTATTGTCGAGATTTTTGTTACTACAATGGATTGTAGGCTTGTTGTTATGGAAGGTAGTCTATTGTCGATATCTTTGTTACTCCAATGGATGGTAGCCTAGTCATTATGGAAGGTAGTCTATTGTCGATATCTTTGTTACTCCAATGGATGGTAGCCTAGTCATTCTGGAAGGTAGTCTATTGTCGAGATTTTTGTTATTCCAATGGATGGTAGGCTTGTCATTATGGAAGGTAGTCTGTTGTCGAGATTTTTGTTACACCAATGGATGGTAGCCTTGTCATCATGGAAGGTAGTTTATTCTCAAGATTTTTGTTACTACAACGGATGGTAGTCGTATCATTATGGAAGGTAGTCTGTTGTCGATATCTTTGTTACTCCAATGGATGGTATCCTAGTCATTATGGAAGGTAGTATGTTGTCGAGATTTTAGTTTCTCCAATGGATGGTAGCCTTGTCTTTATGGAAGGTAGTCTGTTGTCGAGATTTTGTAGACTCCAATGGATTGTAGCCTTGTCATTATGGAAGGTAGTCTCTTGTGGATATTTGGGTTACTCCAATGATGGTACCCTTGTCATTATGGAAGATAGTCTATTGTTGAGATTTTTGTTACTCCAATGGATGGTAGACTTTTAATTATGGAAGGTAGTGTGTTGTCGTGATTTTTGTTACTTTAAGGGATGGTAGCCTTGTCATTATGGAAGGTAATATGTTGTTGATATCTTTGTTACTCCAATGGATGGTAGCCTTTTCATTATGGAAGGTAGTTTGTTGTCGAGATTTTTCTTACTCTAAGGGATGGTAGCCTTGTCATTATGGAACATCATCTGTTGTCAAGATTTTGGTTACTCTAATGGATGGTATCCTAGTCATTATGGAAGGTAGTCTGTTGTCGAGATTTTTGTTACTCCATTGGATGGTAGCCTTGTCACTATGGAAGGTAGTGTGTTGTCGATATTTTTCTAATTCCAATGGATGGTAGCCTAGTCATTATGGAAGGTAGTATTTTGTCTGTATTCTTTTTACTCCAATGGATGGTAGCCTTGTCATTATGGAAGGTAGTCTATTGTTGAGATTTTAGTTACTCCAATGGATGGTAGCCTTGTCATTATGGAAGGTAGTCTATTGTCGAGATTTTTTATACTCCAAAGGTTTGTAGCCTTGTCATTATGGAAGGTAGTCTATTGTCGAGATTGTTGTTACTACAATGGATTGTAGCCTTGTCGTTATGGAAGGTAGTCTATTGTCGATATCTTTGTTACTCCAATGGATGGTAGCCTAATCATTATGGAAGGTAGTTTGTTGTCAAGATTTTTGTTATTCCAATGGATGGTAGCCTTGTCATTATGGAAGGTAGTCTGTTGTCGATATTTTTGTTATTCCAATGGATGGTAGCCTTGTCATCATGGAAGGTAGTCTATTGTCGAGATTTTTGTTACTACAATGGATTGTAGGCTTGTCGTTATGGAAGGTAGTCTATTGTCGATATCTTTGTTACTCAAATGGATGGTAGCCTAATCATTATGGAAGGTAGTCTATTGTCGATATCTTTGTTACTCCAATGGATGGTAGCCTAGTCATTCTGGAAGGTAGTCTGTTGTCGAGATTTTTGTTATTCCAATGGATGGTAGGCTTGTCATTATGGAAGGTAGTCTGTTGTCGAGATTTTTGTTACACCAATGCATGGTAGCCTTGTCATCATGGAAGGTAGTTTATTCTCAAGATTTTTGTTACTACAACAGATGGTAGCCGTATCATTATGGAAGGTAGTCTGTTATCGATATCTTTCTTACTCCAATGGATGGTATCCTAGTCATTATGGAAGGTAGTCTGTTGTCGAGATTTTAGTTTCTCCAATGGATGGTAGCCTTGTCATTATGGAAGGTAGTCTGTTGTCGAGATTTTGTAGACTCCAATGGATTGTAGCCTTGTCATTATGGAAGGTAGTCTCTTGTGGATATTTGGGTTACTCCAATGATGGTACCCTTGTCATTATGGAAGATAGTTTATTGTTGAGATTTTTGTTACTCCAATGGATGGTAGACTTTTAATTATGGAAGGTAGTGTGTTGTCGTGATTTTTGTTACTTTAAGGGATGGTAGCCTTGTCATTATGGAAGGTAATATGTTGTTGATATCTTTGTTACTCCAATGGATGGTAGCCTTTTCATTATGGAAGGTAGTTTGTTGTCGAGATTTTTCTTACTCTAAGGGATGGTAGCCTTGTCATTATGGAACATCATCTGTTGTCAAGATTTTTGTTACTCTAATGGATGGTATCCTAGTCATTATGGAAGGTAGTCTGTTGTCGAGATTTTTGTTACTCCATTGGATGGTAGCCTTGTCACTATGGAAGGTAGTGTGTTTTCGATATTTTTCTAATTCCAATGCATGGTAGCCTAGTCATTATGGAAGGTAGTATTTTGTCTGTATTCTTTTTACTCCAATGGATGGTAGCCTTGTCATTATGGAAGGTAGTCTATTGTTGAGATTTTAGTTACTCCAATGGATGGTAGCCTTGTCATTATGGAAGGTAGTCTATTGTCGAGATTTTTTATACTCCAAAGGTTTGTAGCCTTGTCATTATGGAAGGTAGTCTATTGTCGAGATTGTTGTTACTACAATGGATTGTAGCCTTGTCGTTATGGAAGGTAGTCTATTGTCGATATCTTTGTTACTCCAATGGATGGTAGCCTAATCATTATGGAAGGTAGTTTGTTGTCAAGATTTTTGTTATTCCAATGGATGGTAGCCTTGTCATTATGGAAGGTAGTCTGTTGTCGATATTTTTGTTATTCCAATGGATGGTAGCCTTGTCATCATGGAAGGTAGTCTATTGTCGAGATTTTTGTTACTACAATGGATTGTAGGCTTGTCGTTATGGAAGGTAGTCTATTGTCGATATCTTTGTTACTCAAATGGATGGTAGCCTAATCATTATGGAAGGTAGTCTATTGTCTATATCTTTGTTACTCCAATGGATGGTAGCCTAGTCATTCTGGAAGGTAGTCTGTTGTCGAGATTTTTGTTATTCCAATGGATGGTAGGCTTGTCATTATGGAAGGTAGTCTGTTGTCGAGATTTTTGTTACACCAATGCATGGTAGCCTTGTCATCATGGAAGGTAGTTTATTCTCAAGATTTTTGTTACTACAACGGATGGTAGCCGTATCATTATGGAAGGTAGTCTGTTATCGATATCTTTCTTACTCCAATGGATGGTATCCTAGTCATTATGGAAGGTAGTCTGTTGTCGAGATTTTAGTTTCTCCAATGGATGGTAGCCTTGCCATTATGGAAGGTAGTCTGTTGTCGAGATTTTGTAGACTCCAATGGATTGTAGCCTTGTCATTATGGAAGGTAGTCTCTTGTGGATATTTGGGTTACTCCAATGATGGTACCCTTGTCATTATGGAAGATAGTTTATTGTTGAGATTTTTGTTACTCCAATGGATGGTAGACTTTTAATTATGGAAGGTAGTGTGTTGTCGTGATTTTTGTTACTTTAAGGGATGGTAGCCTTGTCATTATGGAAGGTAATATGTTGTTGATATCTTTGTTACTCCAATGGATGGTAGCCTTTTCATTATGGAAGGTAGTTTGTTGTCGAGATTTTTCTTACTCTAAGGGATGGTAGCCTTGTCATTATGGAACATCATCTGTTGTCAAGATTTTTGTTACTCTAATGGATGGTATCCTAGTCATTATGGAAGGTAGTCTGTTGTCGAGATTTTTGTTACTCCATTGGATGGTAGCCTTGTCACTATGGAAGGTAGTGTGTTTTCGATATTTTTCTAATTCCAATGGATGGTAGCCTAGTCATTATGGAAGGTAGTATTTTGTCTGTATTCTTTTTACTCCAATGGATGGTAGCCTTGTCATTATGGAAGGTAGTCTATTGTTGAGATTTTAGTTACTCCAATGGATGGTAGCCTTGTCATTATGGAAGGTAGTCTATTGTCGAGATTTTTTATACTCCAAAGGTTTGTAGCCTTGTCATTATGGAAGGTAGTCTATTGTCGAGATTGTTGTTACTACAATGGATTGTAGCCTTGTCGTTATGGAAGGTAGTCTATTGTCGATATCTTTGTTACTCCAATGGATGGTAGCCTAATCATTATGGAAGGTAGTTTGTTGTCAAGATTTTTGTTATTCCAATGGATGGTAGCCTTGTCATTATGGAAGGTAGTCTGTTGTCGATATTTTTGTTATTCCAATGGATGGTAGCCTTGCCATCATGGAAGGTAGTCTATTGTCGAGATTTTTGTTACTACAATGGATTGTAGGCTTGTCGTTATGGAAGGTAGTCTATTGTCGATATCTTTGTTACTCAAATGGATGGTAGCCTAATCATTATGGAAGGTAGTCTATTGTCGATATCTTTGTTACTCCAATGGATGGTAGCCTAGTCATTCTGGAAGGTAGTCTGTTGTCGAGATTTTTGTTATTCCAATGGATGGTAGGCTTGTCATTATGGAAGGTAGTCTGTTGTCGAGATTTTTGTTACACCAATGCATGGTAGCCTTGTAATCATGGAAGGTAGTTTATTCTCAAGATTTTTGTTACTACAACGGATGGTAGCCGTATCATTATGGAAGGTAGTCTGTTATCGATATCTTTCTTACTCCAATGGATGGTATCCTAGTCATTATGGAAGGTAGTCTGTTGTCGAGATTTTAGTTTCTCCAATGGATGGTAGCCTTGTCATTATGGAAGGTAGTCTGTTGTCGAGATTTTGTAGACTCCAATGGATTGTAGCCTTGTCATTATGGAAGGTAGTCTCTTGTGGATATTTGGGTTACTCCAATGATGGTACCCTTGTCATTATGGAAGATAGTCTATTGTTGAGATTTTTGTTACTCTAATGGATGGTAGACTTTTAATTATGGAAGGTAGTGTGTTGTCGTGATTTTTGTTACTCTAAGGGATGGTAGCCTTGTCATTATGGAAGGTAGTATGTTGTTGATATCTTTGTTACTCCAATGGATGGTAGCCTTTTCATTATGGAAGGTAGTTTGTTGTCGAGATTTTTCTTACTCTAAGGGATGGTATCCTTATCATTATGGAACATCATCTGTTGTCAAGATTTTTGTTACTCCAATGGATGGTATCCTAGTCATTATGGAAGGTAGTCTGTTGTCGAGATTTTTGTTACTCCATTGGATGGTAGCCTTGTCACTATGGAAGGTAGTGTGTTGTCGATATTTTTCTAATTCCAATGGATGGTAGCCTAGTCATTATGGAAGGTAGTATTTCGTTTGTATTCTTTTTACTCCAATGGATGGTAGCCTTGTCATTATGGAAGGTAGTCTATTGTCGAGATTTTTGTTACTACAATGGATTGTAGCCTTGTCGTTATGGAAGGTAGTCTATTGTCGATATCTTTGTTACTCCAATGGATGGTAGCCTAGTCATTATGGAAGGTAGTTTGTTGTCGAGATTTTTGTTATTCCAATGGATGGTAGCCTAATCATTATGGAAGGTAGTTTGTTGTCAAGATTTTTGTTATTCCAATGGATGGTAGCCTTGTCATTATGGAAGGTAGTCTGTTGTCGATATTTTTGTTATTCCAATGGATGGTAGCCTTGTCATTATGGAAGGTAGTCTGTTGTCGAGATTTTTGTTACTCCAATGGATGGTAGCCTTGTAATCATGGAAGGTAGTCTATTGTCGAGATTTTTGTTACTACAATGGATTGTAGGTTTGTCGTTATGGATGGTAGTCTATTGTCGATATCTTTGTTACTCCAATGGATGGTATCCTAGTCATTATGGAAGGTAGTCTATTGTCGATATCTTTGTTACTCCAATGGATGGTAGCCTAGTCATTATGGAAGGTAGTTTGTTGTCGAGATTTTTGTTATTCCAATGGATGGTAGCCTAATCATTATGGAAGGTAGTGTGTTGTCAAGATTTTTGTTATTCCAATGGATGGTAGCCTTGTCATTATGGAAGGTAGTCTGTTGTCGAGATTTTTGTTACTCCAATGGTTGGTAGCCTTGTCATTATGGAAGGTAGTCTATTGTTGAGATTTTTGTTACTACAATGGATGGTAGCCTTGTCATTATGGAAGGTAGTCTGTTGTCAAGATTTTTGTTACTACAATGGATTGTATCCTTGTCATTATGGAAGGTAGTCTATTATCGATATCTTTGTTACTCCAATGGATGGTATCCTAGTCATTATGGAAGGTAGTCTATTGTCGAGATTTTAGTTACTCAATGGATGGTAGCCTTGTCATTATGGAAGGTAGTCTGTTGTCGAGATTTTGTAGACTCCAATGGATTGTAGCCTTGTCATTATGGAAGGTAGTCTCTTGTGGATATTTGGGTTACTCCAATGATGGTACCCTTGTCATTATGGAAGATAGTCTATTGTTGAGATTTTTGTTACTCCAATGGATGGTAGACATTTAATTATGGAAGGTAGTGTGTTGTCGTGATTTTTGTTACTCTAAGGGATGGTAGCCTATTGTCGAGATTTTTGTTACTCTAAGGGATGGTAGCCTTGTCATAATGGAACGTAATCTGTTGTCGATATTTTTGTTATTCCATTGGATGGTAGCCTTGTCATTATGAAAGGTAGTCTATTGTCGAGATTTTTGTTACTATAATAGATTGTAGCCTTGTCATTATGGAAGGTAGTCTGTTGACGAGATTTTTGTTACTCGAAAGGATGGTAGCCTTCTCATTATAGAAGGTAGTATATTGTTGAGATTTTTGTAACTACAATGAATGGTAGCCTTGTCATTTTGGAAGGTAGTCTGTTGTCGAGATTTTTGTTACTACAATGAATTGTAGCCTTGTCATTATGGAAGGTAGTCTGTTGTCGAGATTTTTGTTACTACAATGGATTGTAGCCTTGTCGTTATGGAAGGTAGTTTGTTGTCGATATCTTTATTACTATAATAAATGGTAGCCTAGTCATTATGGAAGGTAGTCTGTTGTCGAGTTTTTTGTTACTCCAATGGATGGTAGCCTTGTCATTATGGAAGGTAGTCTGTTGTCGAGATTTTTGTTACTACAATGGATTGTACCCTTGTCGTTATGGAAGATAGTCTGTTGTCGGGATTTTTGTTACTCCAATGGATGGTTGCCTTATCATTATAGAAGGTAGTATATTGTTGAGATTTTTCTCACTACAATGAATGGTAGCCTTGTCATTATTGAAGGTAGTCTGTTGTCGAGATTTTTGTTACTACAACGGATTGTAGCCTTGTCATTATGGAAGGTAGTCTATTGTCGATATCTTTGTTACTCTATGGGATGGTAGCCTTGTCATTATGGAAAATAGTCTGTTGTTGAGATTTTTTCATTTCCAATGGATGGTAGGGCTGTCCTTATAAAAGGTAGTATATTATCGAGATATTTGTCACTACAATGGATGGTAGCCTTGTCATTATGGAAGGTAGTCTGTTGTCGATATCTTTGTTACTCCAATGGATGGTAGCCTAGTCATTATGGAAGTTAGTTTGTGTACGAGATTTTAGTTACTCCAATGGATGGTAGCCTTGTAATCATGGAAGGTAGTCTGTTATCGAGATTTTTTATTACTCCAATGGATGGTAGCATTGTCATTATGGAAGGTAGTCTGTTGTCGAGATTTTTGTTACTATAATGGATTGTAGCCTTGTCATTATGGAAGGTAGTCTATTGCCTAGAGTTTTTTTACTCCATTGCATGGTAGCCTTGTCATTATGGAAGGTAGTGTGTTGTCGATATTTTTGTTATTCCAATGGATGGTAGCCTTGTCATTATGAAAGGTAGTCTATTGTCGTTATTTTTGTTACTCCAATGGATGGTTGCCTTATCATTATGGAAGGTAATATGTTGTCGATATCTTTGTTACTCCAATATTTGGTAGCCTTGTCATTATGGAAGGTGGTCTGGTCTTGAGATATTTGTTACTGTAAGGGATAGTAGCCTTGTCATTATGGAACATTGTCTGTTGTCGAAATTTTTTTTATTCCAATGGATGGTAGCGTTGTCATTATAGAAGGTAGTATATTATCGAGATTTTTTTCACTACAATGGATGGTAGCCTTGTGATTATGGAAGGTAGTCTGTTGTCGAGATTTTTGTTACTACAATGTATTGTAGCCTTGTCGTTATGGAAGATAGTATGTAGTCGATATCTTTGTTACTCCAATGGATGGTATCCTAGTCATTATAGAAGTTAATATATTGTCGTGATTTTTGTCACAATAATGGATGGTAGCCTTGTCATTATGGAAGGTAGTCTGTTGTCGTGATTTTTGTTACTACAATGGATTATAGCCTTGTCATTGTGGAAGGTAATCTGTTGTCGATATCTTTGTTACTCCAATGGATGGTAGCCTAGTCATTATGGAAGGTAGTTTTCTATGAGATTTTAGTTACTCCAATGGATGGTAGCCTTGTCATTATGGAAGGTAGTTTGTTGTCGAGATTTTTTATACTCCAATGGATTGTAGCCTTGTCATTATGGAAGGTAGTATGTTGTCGAGATTTTTGTTACTCTAGGGGATGGTAGCCTTGTCATTATGGAACATATTCTGTTGTCAAGATTTTTGTTATTCTAATGGATGGTAGCCTTTTCATTATGAAAGGTAGTCTATTGTCGAGATTTTTGTTACTATAATAGATTGTAGCCTTGTCATTATGGAAGGTAGTATGTTGTCGAGATTTTTGTTACTCCATTGGATGGTAGCCTTGTCATTATAGAAGGTAGTATATTGTTGATATTGTTGTCACTATAATGGATTGTATCCTTGTCATTATGGAAGGTAGCCTATTGTCGAGATTTTTGTTACTACAATGGATTGTAGCCTTGTCGTTATGGAAGGTACTCTGTTGTCGAAATCTTTGTTACTCCAATGGATGGTAGCCTAGTCATTATGGAAGGTAGTCTGTGTTAGAACATAGTTTGATTCTACAACCCTTAATTAGAGTTTTGATGATAACAAAATACAAAGAATAAAATAAATTCAAAGATATATTTATATAGAACAAATATGCTGCTTAAAATTATGCTTTTTGAATATAGGTATACAGAAGTACTGATGGAATCAACATCAGAAGATCAGCAACATATCAGCATCAGAAGATCAATAATATATGCTACACGCTGAACCTACTAGATCATACGCTGAAGCCTGATTACCAGAATCTGCGCATAAAACAATCTGACTCTGATCAAGATCTTTACTAAGTCATCAGCATTCAGAAGCGTCAGCATCAATTAAAGCAGAGAACACCATGAATCGTCACTAAGCATTCAAGACAGATTAATTACCAAAGGCTTTATTCAAGACAAGATCTTCTCAAAAAGGAAAGAACGTTATTATCATTGAAAGTGAATTATGGACAACAACGTCGCTTTGCCTTGGCTATAAAAACAAGTCTGTATGAGAAAAGAAAAGGCTAATAATCTTCGCGCACGCACTCATACAATTTGCTTGCTTTCCTACCACGCTTACTCAAATGCTCTAGCAAATCCAGTTTCATTCTAAGCTTAAATTTGTGTATTATCACAGTGGTGGTATACTGTTTTATTAGAAAACATCAAACACATTATTGTTCAATTATTTTTAAAGAGAATTCATTGAGATAAACCGGATTGTGGTTATACTCAAGAAGGCTTTAACAGTTGTTAAAGTAGTTGTGTAATCCTTTGAATATAGTGGATTAAGACCCCGTTGGAGAGAGGCGAAATCACCTTGACGGGTGGACTGGAGTAGTTTGAGATCAAACGAACTAGGATAAAAATACAGTGTTGTCTAGCATTTGATTTAAAGTTTTACAATTCAACCCCCCTTCTTGTGTTTTTCACATCTTCAATTGGCATCAGAGCGCCTGGTTCTGGGCTTATAACACTTAACCGTGTCAATACAAGATCCAGCGTCAGAAAAACACAATGGTAGGAACACATCAAAACATCAGCAATGACAACGATGAAGAAAGAGACAGATTCAGCGGCAAACCTCCAGTCTTTGATGGAGAGAACTTTGACTACTGGAAAGACAGAATTGAAAGTTTCTTTCTGGACCATGATGCTGATTTGTGGGACATGGTGACTGATTGATACACGCACCCTGTGAATGGAAGTGGTCAGAAGATTGACGGGAAAACAATGACTGATCAGCAAAAGCATGAGTTCAGAAATCATCACAAGGCCAGAACAATTCTTTTCAGTGCCATCTCTTATTCAGAGTATGAGAAGATATCAAACAGAGACACTGCAAAGAATATGTTTGACTCTCTGAGAATGACGCATGAAGGCAACATTCAAGTCAAAGAAACCAAATCCCTTGCACTCATTCAGAATTATGAGGCATTCAAGATGGAAGAAAGTGAATCAATAGAAACTATGTTTTCAAGATTTTAGATTCTGGTTGCTGGTCTAGAAGTCCTTGACAAAGGGTATTCTACTGCTGATCATGTTAAGAAGATCATCAGAAGCTTGCCAAAATAATGGAGGCCAATGGTCACAACGCTAAAACTAGTCAAGGATCTCAACAAAATCTCTCTGGAAGAACTTGTCAGCTCCCTCAGAAGTCACGAGATAGAGCTAGAAGCAGATGAACCTCAAAAGCAAGGTAAGCCATTAGCTTTAAAATCTAACAGAAAATCTGACTCCAAAGTTTTGCAGGCTGTGGAAGAAACCTCTGATGGGTCCTCATCAGGAGAAGATGAACTGTCCCTCCTCTCCAGAAGGGTGAACCAATTATGGAAGCAGAGGCAAAGGAAGTTCAGGAATCCCAGAAGATCATATAATCAGAATGAATCCTTCTCCAGATACAGAAAATCTGAATCCTCCTCTGGACACAAAAGATCTGAAGGTTCCTCAGGAAACAAAAAGCCAAACAACAAAGACATCATCTGATATGAATGTAACGAACAAGGGCACTACAAAAGTGATTGCCCAAAGTTTCAGAAGGAAAAGCCCAAAAAGAAGTTTGGCAAGGAAAAGAAGAAAAGTCTCATGGATACATGGGATGACTCTGACACATCTGAAGCTGACTCAGAATCAGATGATGAAAGAGCTAACATAGCTCTCATGGCAAATATAATAGAAGACAGTGAAGCTTCTGAGTCAGAATCTGAATCAGATATAGAAGAGGTATTCCCTGACTTTACTATAAACTTTACTAGTTGAACTAGCTGAAAGCTTCAATGGAATTCTGGAAAGATATCAGCAGATAAGAGTCAAATTCAGAAACCTGAAAAGGAATCTTGCTTCTGACTCTGATAAGTATAAGAGTCTCAAATTGGAGAATTTTGAGTTAAAAGATAAAATTTCAAAATTAGAAAATCTATTGCAAAACTCTCAGAAGGAAATAATCCCTGAAACTCCCAGCAATGCTGATGAGATGATCAAGGAGTATGATCACAACTTTCAGAAGTTTCTAGCTAAAAACATAAATAGAAGCAAAATGGATTCAATGATCTATGGAGTTAGCAGAAATGGTAGAAAAGGGATAGGATATCAAGGTAAGGTACCTACACCAAAAAATGCCATGGATTTAGTTATAAAACGTACTCCACTTGATTCACACTTTGTATATGGGCACACACATGACATAAAATACACAAGTAGTAATTATTCTGTCAAACCAAAATTCAACCAGAGTTTTGGAGAAACTAACAAATCAGGACCCAAGAAAATATAGGTACCTAAGGATAAAATAATACATGTGGCATATATCTTTACCAGCAAAGCAAAAACACCACTCATGGTACCTGGACTCTGGCTGCTCACGACATATGACGGGAAGAAGGCATATGTTCCAAAGCCTGGAACTTAAGCCTGGAGGCCACGTAGGTTTTGGAGGAAATCAAAGAGGAAAGATCATTGGCTCTGGAACAGTAGGTAATGGAAATCTTCCCTCTATAAGTAATGTTTTATTAGTAGATGGATTAATGCATAACCTGTTATCCATAAGTCAATTAAGTGATAACGGTTATGATATAATCTTCAATCAAAATTCATGCAAAGCTGTTAGTCAGAAAGATGGGACTATCTTATTTAATGGAAAGAGGAGAAACAACATTTATAAAATAAAACTTTCTGAACTAAAAAGTCAGAATGTAAAGTGTCTTCTGTCTGTTAACAACGAGCAATGGATCTGGCACAGAAGATTGGGACATCTTAGTATGAGAAGAATATCTCAGATTAACAAACTCAATCTGGTCAGAGGACTTCCTAACCTGAAGTTAAATTTAGATGCTCTGTGTGAAGCATGTCAGAAAAGAAGGTTTGCAAAACCAGCTTTCAAATCTAAAAACGTTGTTTCCACCTCTAAGCCATTAGAACTTCTACACATTGACTTATTTGGACCAGTTAAAACTGCTTCAGTCAGTGGCAAGAAGTATGGGTTAGTAATCATAGATGACTATAGCAGATGGACATGGGTAAAGTTATTAAGACACAAGGACGAGTCACACTCTGTGTTTGTCACCTTCTGCAACCAAGTTCAGAATGAAAAGGATCTTAGAATCGTCAAAGTCAGAAGTGATCATGGTGGAGCGTTTGAAAACAAAGATTTTGAGTCATTCTTTAATGACAAAGGCATTCTACATGATTTCTCTTGTCCTAGAACTCCCCAGCAAAATGGAGTTGTAGAACGAAAGAACATAACATTGCAAGAAATGGCCAGAACCATGATCAACAAGACTAACGTTGCTAAGATCTTCTGGGCAGAGGAAATAAACACAGTGTGCTACATTCAGAATAGAATCTCCATAAGACCTATTCTGGAAAAGACTCCATATGAATTGTGGAAGAACAGAAAGCCCAACATTTCCTATTTTCATCTATTTGGATGTATTTGTTTTATTTTGAATACAAAAAATTATTTGAACAAGTTTAACTCTAAAGCACAAAAGTGTATTATGTTAGGATACTCTGAATGCTCAAGAGGGTACAAAGTATACAATACAGAAACACAGATTGTGGAAGAATCAATCAGTGTTCGTTTTTATGATAAGCTTGACTCTCAAAAGTCATAGAAGAATGAATTCCTTGCAGGTATGGAAGTTGAATTCACAGGTACTGAAGACAAGTCATCAGAATCTCTTAACAAATACACTTCCTCAACATCAGAAAGAGTAACTGCAAGCAATCCAGCACCCTCTGTTGATCAACTCCAGAAAATACTATCCAGAAGCAGCATGGATCACCCAGAAGAAACAATCTTAGGAAGAAAGGAAGATCCAATTCAGAACAAGATCTAGCTTCAGAAACTCTGAAGAATCCATCATGGGACTTGTTTCTCTAATTGAACCATCATCAATTGATGAAGCACTTTTGGACAATGACTGGATTCTAGCAATGCAAGAGGAGCTAAATCAATTCACAAGAAATGACGTATGGGATCTAGTTCCTAAACCAAAAGGATTCAACGTCATTGGAACAAAAAGGGTGTTCAGAAACAAACTGAATGAACAAGGTGAAGTCATCAGAAACAAAGCACGATTAGTAGTACAAGGTTATAGTCAGCAAGAGGGGATAGACTATACAGAAACCTTTGCTCCAGTCGCCAGGTTAGAATCTATCAGACTCTTAATCTCATTTGCTGTTAATAAAGGCATCACTCTGTATCAGATGGATGTTAAAAGTGCATTCTTAAATGGCTATATAGAAGAAGAGGTATATGTACACCAACTCCCTGGTTTTGAAAGTTCCAAAAATCTAGAATATGTTTTCAAACTAAAGAAGTCACTTTATGGTCTGAAACAAGCTCCCAGAGCTTGGTATGAAAGACTAAGTAACTTCCTGTTAGAAAAGGAATTCACCAGAGGGAAAGTGGACACAACTTTATTCTATAAGACAGTTAAGAATGACATTTTAGTATGTCAGATTTATGTGGATGACATCATATTTGGATCTACTAAACCCTCTATGGGAAGAAAGTTTGCTAAATGTATGCAGGCAGAATTTAAGATGAGCATAATGGGGGAACTGAAATTCTTTCTAGGCATTCAGATCATTCAAACCCCAGAAGGAACTTACATTCATCAGATCAAATATGTCAGAGAACTTCTGAAGAAATTTGATCTCTCATAGTGTAAGCCATCAAAGATTCCAATGCATCCCACGTGCATTCTGGAAAGATAAGAGGTAAGTAAAAAGGTAGAACAAAACGTCTACATAGGTATGATTGGTTCCCTTCTATATTTGACTACTTCAAGGCCTGATATTTTATTCAGTGTTTGCATTTGTGCTAGATTCCAATCAGATCCTAGAGAATCTCATTTAACAGCAGTTAAGCGAATTTTCAAGTATCTGAAAGGTACTACTAATATGGGTTTGTTTTATAGAAAATCAAGTGATTACAGCTTAGTAGGATACTGTGATGTTGATTTTGCTGGAGACAAAGTAGAACAAAAAAGCACTTCTGGAAGCTGCCAGTTTCTAGGAGAAAATCTGATCTCTTGGTCCAGCAAAAGAAAATCCACAATTGCTCTATCAACAACAGAAGCTGAATACATAGCAGCAGGTAGATGCAGCACACAAATGCTCTGGATGAAAAGTCAACTCGAGGACTTCCAGATATTTGAGAGTAACATTCCTATCCTCTGTGACAATACTTTTGCTATCTGTCTTAGTAAGAATCCTATTTTGCATTCTAGGGCTAAGCATATAGAAATAAAACATCATTTTATTAGGGACTATATTCAGAAAGGGATTTAAAATTTAAAATTTATTAACACAGACCATTAATGGGATGATATTTTTACAAAACTTCTTTCTGAAGATAGGTTCAACTTCATTCTGAAACATCTCAGCATGAAGCTCTGCCCAAAATGAAATTGTTTTGATTCCACATCTTAACCTTCAGAACTTTGTTTATTTTACTGTGAACTACTGATCAATCTTTCTTCAGAACTTTAGAAGTGCAGATTGTATCAGAATCTATCCATGAAGATCTGAGCGCTTCATTTCAAGGATAGAAATGTGCTGTTCACTCAAGCAAACAAGTGTCATCCAGTCATCAGCTATTTTCTGAGGCTGAACACGCGTTCACGTTTTTGAAAAGGCAAAAGCGCTGATTGGATGCATTGAGACACATGTCATGGGTAACCGTTCCAAATATCTTTCTGAATCCCCTAAAATCAGCTATCATTAAATGCTAATAATCATTATTAATTTCTCTCTCTTTACGTTTATGTTTCAAAAAACTTTTTAGAAATCTATTTAAACACACTTCACACCGTTTACACTCCTTTACATTCACTATCAGTTTCTGTACAAACTTGTTGTTTTCAGCTTGCATTCTCAAAACCCTTTCAAATCTTTTTTTTCATAAAACCTTCGTGTGAACAATGGCTTCCTCCAGCATTCCTACTTCAGGCTCTCAGAAATCAGTTTCATCTGAACAATACGAAGAACCCTACAAAACGCTTCTCACTCCAATAAAAAATCTAGAGGTTCTGTCAGAATTGATCGTGGATTTCAACAGTCTTCAAGAGAATGGGTTTGATCTCTCTGAAGAAGTTAAAGCTCAAGGCTGGGAAAGATACTTTGACAGACTGGTGGGTCCAACATTTTGTATTCTGGTAAAGGAATTTTGGATTCACACTTCTTCTTCAAACCATCAAGTCACTTCTTACATCATGGGGAAGAAGATTGTTATCACTGAAGACCTCATTGCATGTTTAATAGGGTACAATGGTGGTGGTGTTCGTTTCATTGATATGGCAGAAAGGTGTGCAGATGCTGCCCTAATTGCAAGGGAAATCTTCACTCTGGGGCTTCCATCCAGCAACATAAGGGATTTAAAGGACAAACACAGAATTTGGGCCAAGATCATTATGGGGTGCTTCAACCACAGAAAGCCTACCAGCTCTCCTGATTACATTAATATTGATCAGCAGTTTCTTATCTATTTCATCTCTTAGAAGGTCAAGATAAATCTGGCTCATCTTCTGTTTAACCATATCAGAACAAGTGTTAAGGAAACAAGAGAAGAGGAACGAACAAAAAGAGATTGGATATCCTTAGGAAGACTGATATCAAATATTCTAACAGAGAATAAGCTGATTGACCATCTGACAGAGGCTCAAGAAATCAGCACTCTGGAAGCTACTGTAGGCAAACAACTGAATGCCAAAAATCTGAAGAAGATGAAGTTAATTGAGAACATTAAGAAGGAACCAGCGTCACTCCTTTTGCTGCAATCTCCCGCAGATGAATTCCTCTGGATGACTTTCCAATGTTCTCATAGATTGACTCTAAACCAAAAATAATTGTCAGATATCTGGATGCTTGCAAGGCTGATGGTACAACACCAAACTTGAACATTCAAGATCTTTAGCAGAAGGCTCCAGAGTTTGTTCTGAAGAAGACAAAGAAAAGAAAAGCTGTAGCAGAAGGATCATCTCAGCAGACTCCTAAGAAGAGAGGTAATCTTTCTTCTGTAACTGTTTTAGATTCAACTGCTGTATCAACATTTATACCAATTCCTACTCCATCTGAAAACCCAACACCTCAAACTTTTGATGATTTTGACCTTGACTTTGACCCTTCTAAGTCATTAACTCTCAGAAGATCTCGCTCCCAACCATAAAATCCAAATACTGAAGCCATACGAGAACAAGAACTTGCAAAAGTTCTTTCTAATATAGACCAACATACTTCTACTGCCACTCCTGAAAATCCAAACACAGAAGAACAACCAGAAATCCCTCTCTCACCACAACCAGAAATTCCCCTTTCTCCAATACCAAAAATACCTCTCTCACCTCAACCAGAAATTAATCCACCCTCTCCACAACATGAAATCTTCCAACAAGAAGTTCAAACTTTTGAGGCTCAACCCTCTGAATCCCCTGAACCAGTACCTCTGGCCATTCGTTTGCCCCTTGGTACACTTATGAATATTCCCCAACTTCCCTCATCACCAGAATTAACACCACCAAATTCCCCATCAAGTCCAATCATAATTCCTGACTCTCCCACTCCTTCCCCAAAAGACAATTCAGAAGACCACAGCAAGACTGTCATTGATTTAACAGTCTTTGAATGCTTTGCTGCAATAACTAACAAAACTGCAATCCCTAAACCAAAACATCCAGATGTTGGTTCCAGCATATTGAACTTTGAAACAGAAGTACAAAAGTGGATCACTTCTCTAAAACAAGCAAGTTTGGAACTGGTTGATCCTGCTGCATCAGACTACCTATGGACAAAGTTCAGAAGATGGGTATGCTCTGAAACCTTTAAGTTGCAAGAACAGAGCTACAGAAAAGCTCAACAGAACTTCAGCAATCTGCTGAAGGAAATTGAAGGTCCAGTTCTGAGCAAGCGGCTTAAGGAAGAAGTTCTCACTCTGGACATTGCTCCCTGGTCTGAACATCGTCCAGCTTCCAAAGTTCAACCTGATGCTGAAGAGCAAATGATTCATGTTGAAGACCCAGGTCAGAAAGAAGATACTGCAGAAAGCTCTGAGAAGCATCCTGTCAATGAAGATTTTCAAGCTTCCTTGGATAGGCAGACTCTAGATGATCTGAAAAGAAATGATATTCTGATGAAGGAAAGAATGGACAAGCAGGATAGCAAAATTGATGCAATAGCCAGTATGGTATCTTAGCAAAAGGAAACCAACGATCAGATCAAGGGCATGCTGGAAGCTCTGTTCACACGTCTTCCTCCTCCTCCTTATAATTTTTTCATATTCTTTAAACATGATCATCTGTAATATTTTTACAATGTTCTGAACTTATCATTGCTTCTGTTTTTAAAATAAACGCATTTTAGCTTTGATCATTTTAGCTCTAATTGTTTGTGCTTTTTGATAACTGACAAAAAGGGGGAGAAAGAATGATATTTTTCAATAACGGATTACTGAGACATAAACATAAGTCTCAAACATTCTGATCTATTTAAATTTCTCTCTTCTGAAAAGCTTATAGGTACAAAACTCTGATGAATTTGATGAACTCTGATACAGTAAAGTTCTGATGCTCAAGGTCTCATGGAATTAAAGGGAAGTAATCAACTCAGGGGGAGTTTTCTCTTCTTAGCTCTGATACCTTTTATTCTTTACTTTTAATCTATGATACCTTTTATTATTTATTCTTAATTGAAAAAAATCTGGTTTTGTCATCATCAAGAAGGGGGATATTGTTAGAACATAGTTTGACTCTACAACCCTTAATTAGAGTTTTGATGATAACAAAATAAAAAGAATAAAATAAATTCAAAGATATATTTATATAGAACAAATATGCTGCTTAAAATTATGCTTTGTGAATAGAGGTATACAGAAGTTCTGATGGAATCATCATCAGAAGATCAGCAACATATCAGCATCAGAAGATCAATAATATATGCTACACGCTGAACCTACCAGATCATACGCTGAAGCCTGATGACCAGAATCTGCACATAAAACACTCTGACTCTGATCAAGATCTTTACCAAGTCATTAGCATTCAGAAGCGTCAGCATCAGTTAAAGCAGATAACACTCTGAAGCGTTACTAAGCGTTCAAGACAGATTAATTACCAACGGCTTTATTCAAGATAAGATCTTCTCAAAAAGGAAAGAACGTTATTATCATTGAAAGTGAATTATGGACAACAACGTCTCTTTGCCTTGGCTATAAAAACAAGTCTGTGTGAGAAAAGAAAAGGCTAATAATCTTCACGCACGCACTCATACAATTTGCTAAGCTTTCCATCCACGCTTACTCAAACGCTCTAGCAAATCCAGTTTCATTCTAAGCTTAAATTTGTGTATTATCACAGTTGTGGTATACTGTTTTATTAGAAAACTTCAAACACATTATTGTTCAATTATTTGTAAAGAGAATTCCTTGAGATAAACCGGATTGTGGTTATACTCAAGAAGGCTTTAACAGTTGTTAAAGTAGTTTTGTAATCCTTTGAATATAGTGGATTAAGACCTCGTTGGAGAGAGGCGAAATCACCTTGACGGGTGGACTGGAGTAGTTTGAGATCAAACGAACCAGGATAAAAATACAGTGTTGTCTAGCATTTGATTTAAAGATTTATAATTCAACCCCCCTTCTTGTATTTTTCACATCTTGAGTCTGTTGTCGAGTTTTTTGTTACTCCAATGGATGGTAGCCTTATCATTATGGAAGGTAGTCTATTGTCGAGATTTTTTATACTGCAATGGATTGTAGCCTTGTCATTATGGAAGGTAGTCTCTTGTGGATATTTTGGTTACTCCAATGATGGTACCCTTGTCATTATGGAAGGTAATCTATTGCCTAGATTTTTAGTACTCCATTGCATGGTAGCCTTGTCAATGTGGAAGGTAGTGTGTTATCGATATTTTTGTTATTCCAATTGATGGTAGCCTTGTCATTATGGAAGGTAGTTTATTGTCGTGATTTTTGTTACTCCAATGGATGGTAGCCTTGTCATTATGGAAGGTAGTATGTTGTCGATATCTTTGTTACTCCAATGGATGGTAGCCTTGTCATTATGGAAGGTGGTCTATTGTTGAGATATTTGTTACTCTAAGGGATGGTAGCCTTGTCATTATGGAACGTAGTCTGTTGTTGAGATTTTTGTAATTCCAATGGATGGTAGCATTGTCATTATATAAGGTAGTATATTATCTAGATTTTTGTAACTACAATGAATGGTAGCCTTGTCATTATGGAAGGTAGTCTGTTGTCGAGATTTTTGTTACTACAATGGATTTTAGCCTTATTGTTATGTAAAATAGTCTATGGTCGATATCTTAGTTACTCCAATGGATGGTAGCCTTGTCATTATGGAAGGTAGTCTGTTATCAAAATTTTTGTTACTCTAATGGATGGTAGCCTTGTAATTATAGAAGGAAATATATTGTCGAGATTTTTGTCACTAAAATGGATGGTAGCCTTGTCATTATGGAAGGTAGTCTGTTGTCGAGATTTTTGTTACTACAATAGATTGTAGCCTTGTCGTTGTGGAAGGTAGTCTGTTATCGATATTTTTGTTACTCCAATGGATGGTAGCCTAGTCATTATGGAATGTATTTTGTGTATGAGATTTTAGTTACTCCAATGGATGGTAGCCTTGTCATTATGGAAGGTAGTCTGTTGTCGAGATTTTTTATACTCCAATGGATTGTAGCCTTGTCATTATGGAAGGTAGTCTGTTGTCAAGATTTTTGTTACTCTAAGGGATGGTAGCCTTGTCATTATGAAATGTAGTTTGTTGTGAAGATTTTTTTTATTCCAATGGATGGTAGCCTTGTCATTATGAAAGGTAGTCTATTGTCGATATTTTTGTTACTATAATAGATTGTAGCCTTGTCATTATGGAAGGTAGTATGTTGTCAAGATTTTTGTTACTCCAATGGATGGTAGCCTTGTCATTATAGAAGGTATTATATTATCGAGATTTTTGTCACTACAATGGATGGTAGCCTTGTCATTATGGAAGGTAGTCTGTTGTCGAGATTTTTGTTACTCCAATGATGGTACCCTTGTCATTATGGAAGGTAGTCTGTTGTCGAGATTTTTGTTACTCCAATGGATGGTAGACTTGTCATTATGGAAGGTAGTCTGTTGTCCAGATTTTTGTTTCACCAATGGATGGTAGCCTTTTCATTATGGAAGGTACTATGTTGTCGATATTTTTGTTACTCCATTGTATGGTAGCCTTGTCATTGTGGAAGGTAGTCTATTGTCGTGATTTTTGTTATTCCAATGGATGGTAGCCTTGTCATTATGGAAGGTAGTATGTTGTCGATATCTTTGTTACTCCAATGGATGGTAGCCTTGTCATTGTGGAAGGTGGTCTATTGTTGAGATATTTGTTACTCTAAGGGATGGTAGCCTTGTCATTATGGAACGTAGTCTGTTGTTGAGATTTTTGTTATTCCAATAGATGGTAGCGTTGTCATTATATAAGGTAGTATATTATCTAGAGTTTTGTAACTACAATGAATGGTAGCCTTGTCATTATGGAAGGTAGTCTGTTGTCGAGATTTTTGTTACTACAATGGATTTTAGCCTTGTTGTTATGTAAAATAGTCTATGGTCGATATCTTAGTTACTCCAATGGATGGTAGCCTTGTCATTATGGAAGGTAGTCTGTTATCAAAATTTTTGTTACTCCAATGGATGGTAGACTTGTCATTATGGAAGGTAGTCTGTTGTCCAGATTTTTGTTACACCAATGGATGGTAGCCTTTTCATTATGGAAGGTACTCTGTTGTCGATATTTTTGTTACTCCATTGTATGGTAGCCTTGTCATTATGGAAGGTAGTGTGTTGTCGATATTTTTGTTATTCCAATGGATGGTAGCCTAGTCATTATGGAAGGTAGTCTGTTGTCATGATTTTTGTTATTCCAATGAATGGTAGCATTGTCATTATGGAAGGTAGTATGTTGTAGATATCTTTGTTACTCCAATGGATGGTAGCCTTGTCATTATGGAAGGTAGTCTGTTGTCGAGATTTTTGTTACTCTAAGGGATGGTAGCCTTGTCCATATAGAAGGTAGTCTGTTGTCGAGATTTTTGTTATTCTAATGGATGGTAGCGTTGTCATTATATAAGGTAGTATATTGTCGAGATTTTTGTCACTACAATGGATGGTAGCCTTGTCATTATGGAAGGAAGTCTGTTGTCGAGATTTTTGTTACTACAATGGATTGTAGCCTTGTCGTTATGGAAGGTAGTCTGTTGTCGATATCTTTGTTACTCCAATGGATGGTAGCCTAGTCATTATGGAAGGTAGTTTGTGTATGATATTTTTGTTATTCCAATGGGTGGTAGCCTTGTCATTATGAAAGGTAGTCTGTTGTCGTGATTTTTATTACTCTAAGGGATGGTAGCCTTGTCATTATGGAAGGTAGTATGTTGTCGATATCTTTGTTACTCCAATGGATGGTAGCCTGGTAATTATGGAAGGTAGTCTATTGTCCAGATTTTAGTTACTCTAAGTGATGGTAGCCTTGTCATTATGGAACATAGTCTGTTGTCAAGATTTTTGTTATTTCAAGGGATGGTAGCGTTGTCATTATAGAAGGTAGTATATTATCTAGATTTTTGTCACTATAATGGATGGTAGCCTTTTCATTATGGAAGGTAGTCTGTTGTCGAGATTTTTGTTACTACAATGGATTGTAGCCTTGTCATTATGGAAGGTAGTCTGTTGTCGATATCTTTGTTACTCCAATGGATGGAAGCCTAGTCATTATGGAAGGTAGTTTGTGTATGATATATTTGTTATTCGAATGGGTGGTAGCCTTGTCATTATTAAAGGTAGTCTGTTGTCGTGATTTTTGTTACTCTAAGGGAAGGTAGCCTTGTCATTATGGAATGTAGTATGTTGTCGATATTTTTGTTATTCTAATGGATGGTAGCGTTGTCATTATAGAAGGTAGTATATTATCGAGATTTTTGTCACTATAATGGATGGTAGCCTTTTCAATATGGAAGGTAGTCTAATGTCAAGATTTTTGTTACTACAATGGATTGTAGCCTTGTCGTTATGGAAGGTAGTTTCTTGTCGATATCTTTGTTAGTCCAATGGATGGTAGCCTAGTCATTATGGAAGGTAGTTTGTGTAAGAGATTTTAGTTATTCCAATGGATGGTAGCCTTGTCATTATGAAAGGTTGTTTGTTGTCGTGATTTTTATTACTCTAAGGGATGGTAGCCTTGTCATTATGGAAGGTAGTATGTTGTCGATATCTTTGTTACTCCAATGGATGGTAGCCTTGTTTTTATGGAAGGTAGTCTGTTGTCGATATCTTTGTTACTCCAATGGATGGTAGCCTAGTCATTATGGAAGGTAGTTTGTGCACGATATTTTTGTTATTCCAATGGATGGTAGCCTTGTCATTATGAAAGGTATTATGTTGTCGTGATTTTTGTTACTCTAAGGGATGGTAGCCTTGTCATTATGGAAGGTAATATATTGTCGAGATTTTTGTCACTATAATGGATGGTAGCCTTGCCATTATGGAAGGTAGTCTATTGTCGAGATTTTTGTTACTATAATGGATTGTAGCCTTTTCGTTGTGGAAGGTAGTCTCTTGTGGATATTTTGGTTACTCCAATGATGGTACCCTTGTCATTATGGAAGGTAATCTATTGCCTAGATTTTTGGTATTCCATTGCATGGTAGCCTTGTCATTATGGAAGGTAGTGTGTTATCGATATTTTTGTTATTCCAATTGATGGTAGCCTTGTCATTGTGTAAGGTAGTCTATTGTCGTGATTTTTGTTACTCCAATGGATGGTAGCCTTGTCATTATGGAAGGTAGTATGTTGTCGATATCTTTGTTACTCCAATGGATGGTAGCCTTGTCATTATGGAAGGTGGTCTATTGTTGAGATATTTGTTACTCTAAAGGATGGTAGCCTTGTCATTATGGAACGTAGTATGTTGTTGAGATTTTTGTTATTCCAATGGATGGTAGCGTTGTCATTATATAAGGTAGTATATTATCTAGATTTTTGTAACTACAATGAATGGTAGCCTTGTCATTATGGAAGGTAGTCTGTTGTCGAGATTTTTTTTACTACAATAGATTTTAGCCTTGTTGTTATGTAAAATAGTCTATGGTCGATATCTTAGTTACTCCAATGGATGGTAGCCTTGTCATTATGGAAGGTAGTCTGTTATCAAAATTTTTGTTACTCTAATGGATGCTAGCCTTGTAATTATAGAAGGAAATATATTGTCGAGATTTTTGTCACTAAAATGGATGGTAGCCTTGTCATTAAGGAAGGTAGTCTGTTGTCGAGATTTTTGTTACTACAATAGATTGTAGCCTTGTCATTTGGGAAGGTAGTCTGTTGTCGATATTTTTGTTACTCCAATGGATGGTAGCCTAGTCATTATGGAATGTATTTTGTGTATGAGATTTTAGTTACTCCAATGGATGGTAGCCTTGTCATTATGGAAGGTAGTCTGTTGTCGAGATTTTTTATACTCCAATGGATTGTAGCCTTGTCATTATGGAAGGTAGTATGTTGTCAAGATTTTTGTTACTCTAAGGGATGGTAGCCTTGTCATTATGAAATGTAGTTCGTTGTCAAGATTTTTTTTATTCCAATGGATGGTAGCCTTGTCATTATGAAAGGTAGTCTATTGTCGATATTTTTGTTTCTATAATAGATTGTAGCCTTGTCATTATGGAAGGTAGTATGTTGTCAAGATTTTTGTTACTTCAATGGATGGTAGCCTTGTCATTATAGAAGGTATTATATTTTCGATATTTTTGTCACTATAATGGATGGTAGCCTTGTCATTACGGAAGGAAGACTATTGTCGAGATTTTTGTTACTCTAATGGTTTGTAGCCTTGTCGTTATGCAAGGTAGTCTGTTGTCGAGTTTTTTGTTACTCTAATGGATGTTAGCCTTGTCATTATGGAAGGTAGTATATTATCGAGATTTTTGTCACTACAATGGATGGTAGCCTTGTCATTATGGAAGGTAGTCTGTTGTCGAGATTTTTGTTACTCCAATGATGGTACCCTTGTCATTATGGAAGGTAGTCTATTGTCGAGATTTTTGTTACTCCAATGGATGGTAGACTTGTCATTATGGAAGGTAGTCTGTTGTCCAGATTTTTGTTACACCATTGGATGGTAGCCTTTTCATTATGGAAGGTACTCTGTTGTCGATATTTTTGTTACTCCATTGTATGGTAGCCTTGTCATTATGGAAGGTAGTGTGTTGTCGATATTTTTGTTATTCCAATGGATGGTAGCCTAGTCATTATGGAAGGTAGTCTGTTGTCGTGATTTTTGTTATTCCAATGAATGGTAGCATTGTCATTATGGAAGGTAGTATGTTGTAGATATCTTTGTTACTCCAATGGATGGTAGCCTTGTCATTATGGAAGGTAGTCTGTTGTCGAGATTTTTGTTACTCTAAGGGATGGTAGCCTTGTCCATATAGAAGGTAGTTTGTTGTCGTGATTTTTGTTATTCCAATGAATGGTAGCGTTGTCATTATAGAAGGTAGTATATTGTCGAGATTTTTGTCAGTACAATGGATGGTAGCCTTGTCATTATGGAAGGAAGTCTGTTGTCGAGATTTTTGTTACTACAATGGATTGTAGCCTTGTCGTTATGGAAGGTAGTCTGTTGTCGATATCTTTGTTACTCCGATGGATGGTAGCCTAGTCATTATGGAAGGTAGTTTGTGTATGATATTTTTGTTATTCCAATGGGTGGTAGCCTTGTCATTATGAAAGGTAGTCTGTTGTCGTGATTTTTATTACTCTAAGGGATGGTAGCCTTGTCATTATGGAAGGTAGTATGTTGTCGATATCTTTGTTACTCCAATGGATGGTAGCCTGGTAATTATGGAAGGTAGTCTGTTGTCCAGATTTTATTTACTCTAAGTGATGGTAGCCTTGTCATTATGGAACATAGTCTGTTGTCAAGATTTTTGTTATTTCAAGGGATGGTAGTGTTGTCATTATAGAAGGTAGTATATTATCGAGATTTTTGTCACTACAATGGATGGTAGCCTTTTCATTATGGAAGGTAGTCTGTTGTCGAGATTTTTGTTACTACAATGGATTGTAGCCTTGTCGTTATGGAAGGTAGTCTGTTGTCGATATCTTTGTTACTCCAATGGATGGAAGCCTAGTCATTATGGAAGGTAGTTTGTGTACGATATTTTTGTTATTCGAATGGGTGGTAGCCTTGTCATTATGAAAGGTAGTCTGTTGTCGTGATTTTTGTTACTCTAAGGGATGGTAGCCTTGTCATTATGGAATGTAGTATGTTGTCGATATCTTTGTTACTCCAATGGATGTTAGCCTAGTGATTATGGAAGGTAGTTTGTGCACGATATTTTTGTTATTCCAATGGATGGTAGCCTTGTCATTATGAAAGGTATTATGTTGTCGTGATTTTTGTTACTCTAAGGGATGGTAGCCTTGTCATTATGGAAGGTAATATATTGTCGAGATTTTTGTCACTATAATGGATAGTAGCCTTGCCATTATGGAAGGTAGTCTATTGTCGAGATTTTTGTTACTATAATGGATTGTAGCCTTTTCGTTGTGGCAGGTAGTCTATTGTCGATATTTTTTTGGTACTCTAATGGATGGTAGTCTAGTCATTATGGAAGTTAGTTTGTGTATGACATTTTAGTTACTCCAATGGATGGTAGCCTTGTCATTATGGAAGGTAGTCTGTTGTCGAGATTTTTTATACTCCAAAGGATTGTAGCCTTGTCATTATGGAAGGTAGTCTGTTGTGTAGATTTTTGTTACTCTAAGGGATGGTAGCCTTGTCATTATGGAATGTAGTCTGTTGTCGAGATTTTTGTTATTCCAATGGATGGTAGCCTTGTCATTATGAAAGGTAGTCTATTGTCGATATTTTTGTTACTATAATAAATTGTAGCCTTGTCATTATGAATGGTAGTCTGTTGTCGAGATTTTCGTTACTCCAATTGATGGTAGCCTTGTAATTATAGAAGTTAGTATATTGTTGAGATTTTTGTCACTACAATGAATGGTAGCCTTGTCATTATGGAAGGTAATCTATTGTCGAGATTTTTGTTACTACAATGGATTGTAACCTTGTCATTATGGAAGGTAGTTTGTTATTGATATCTTTGTTACTCATATGGATGGTTGACTAGTCATTATTGAAGGTAGTTTGTGTACGATATTTTTGTTATTCCAATGGATGGTAGCCTTGTCATTATGAAAGGTAGTTTGTTGTCGTGATTTTTGTAACTCTAAGGGATGGTATCCTTGTCATTATGGAAGGTAGTATGTTATCGATATCTTTGTTACTCCAATGGATGGTAGCCTTGTTTTTATGGAAGGTAGTCTGTTGTCGATATCTTTGTTACTCCAATGGATGGTAGCCTAGTCATTATGGAAGGTAGTTTGTCTACGATATTTTTGTTATTCCAATGGATGGCAACCTTGTCATTATGAAAGGTAGTCTGTTGTCGTCATTTTTGTTACTCTAAGGGATGGTAGCCTTGTCATTATGGAAGGTAGTATGTTGTCGATATCTTTGTTACTCCAATGGATGGTAGCCTTTTCATTATGGAAGGTAGTCTGTTGTCGAGATTTTTGTAACTCTAAGGGATGATAGCCTTGTCCATATGGAAGGTAGTTTGTTGTCGAGATTTTTGTTATTCCAATGGATGGTAGGGTTGTCATTATAGAAGGTAGTATATTGTCAAGATTTTTGTCACTACAATGGATGGTAGCCTTGTCATTATGTAAGGTAGTCTGTTGTCGAGATTTTTGTTACTAGAATAGATTGTAGCCTTGTGGTTATGGAAGGTATTCTGTTGTCGATATCTTTGTTACTCCAATGGATGGTAGCCTAGTCATTATGGAAGATAGTTTGTCTACGATATTTTTGTTATTCTAATGGATGGTAGCCTTTACATTATGGAAGGTAGTCTGTTGTCGAGATTTTCGTTACTCCAATTGATGGTAGCCTTGTAATTATAGAAGTTAGTATATTGTTGAGATTTTTGTCACTATAATGAATGGTAGCCTGGTCATTATGGAAGGTAGTCTGTTGTCGAGATATTTGTTACTACAATGGATTGTAGCCTTGTCGTTATGGAAGAAAGTCTGTTGTCGATATCTTTGTTACTCCAATGGATGGTAGCCTAGTAATTATGGAAGGTAGTTTGTGTACGAGATTTTAGTTACTCCAATGGATGGTAGCCTTGTCATTATGGAAGGTAGTATGTTGTCGAGATTTTTGTTACTCCAATGGATTTTAGCCTTGTCATTATAGAAGGTAATACATTGTCGAGATTTTTGTCACTATAATGGATGGTAGCCTTGTCATTATGGAAGGTAGTCTGTTGTCGAGACTTTTGTTACTATAATGGATTGTATCCTTGTCATTGTGGAAGGTAGTTTGTTGTCGATATCTTTCTTACTCTAATGGATGGTAGCCTAGTCATTATGGAAGGTAGTTTGTGTATGAGATTTTAGTTACTCCATTGGATGGTAGCCTTGTCATTATGGAAGGTAGTTTGTTGTCGAGATTTTTTATACTCCAATGGATTGTAGCCTTGTCATTATGGAAGGTATTATGTTGTCGAGATTTTTGTTACTCTAAGGGATGGTAGCCTTGTCATTATGGAATGTAGTCTGTTGTCGAGATTTTTGTTATTCCAATGGATGGTAGCCTTGTAATTATGAAAGGTAGTCTATTGTCGATATTTTTGTTACTATAATAGATTGTAGCCTTGTCATTATGAATGGTAGTCTGTTGTCGAGATTTTCGTTACTCCAATTGATGGTAGCCTTGTAATTAATGAAGTTAGTATATTGTTGAGATTTTTGTCACTACAATGAATGGTGGCCTTGTCATTATGGAAGGTAATCTATTGTCGAGATTTTTTTTACTACAATGGATTGTAACCTTGTCATTATGGAAGGTAGTTTGTTGTTGATATCTTTGTTACTCATATGGATGGTTGACTAGTCATTATTGAAGGTAGTTTGTGTACGATATTTTTGTTATTCCAATGGATGGTAGCCTTGTCATTATGAAAGGTAGTTTGTTGTCGTGATTTTTGTTACTCTAAGGGATGGTATCCTTGTCATTATGGAAGGTAGTATGTTGTCGATATCTTTGTTACTCCAATTGATGGTAGCCTTTTTTTTATGGAAGGTAGTCTGTTGTCGATATCTTTGTTACTCCAATGGATGGTAGCCTAGTCATTATGGAAGGTAGTTTGTCTACGATATTTTTGTTATTCCAATGGATGGCAGCCTTGTCATTATGAAAGGTAGTTTGTTGTCGTCATTTTTGTTACTCTAAGGGATGGTAGCCTTGTCATTATGGAAGGTAGTATGTTGTCGATATCTTTGTTACTCCAATGGATGGTAGCCTTTTCATTATGGAAGGTAGTCTGTTGTCGAGATTTTTGTAACTCTAAGGGATGATAGCCTTGTCCATATGGAAGGTAGTTTGTTGTCGAGATTTTTGTTATTCCAATGGATGGTAGGGTTGTCATTATAGAAGGTAGTATATTGTCAAGATTTTTGTCACAACAATGGATGGTAGCCTTGTCATTATGTAAGGTAGTCTGTTGTCGAGATTTTTGTTACTAGAATAGATTGTAGCCTTGTGGTTATGGAAGGTATTCTGTTGTCGATATCTTTGTTACTCCAATGGATGGTAGCCTAGTCATTATGGAAGATAGTTTGTCTACGATATTTTTGTTATTCTAATGGATGGTAGCCTTGTCATTATGGAAGGTAGTCTGTTGTCGAGATTTTCGTTACTACAATTGATGGTAGCCTTGTAATTATAGAAGTTAGTATATTGTTGAGATTTTTGTCACTATAATGAATGGTAGCCTGGTCATTATGGAAGGTAGTCTGTTGTCGAGATATTTGTTACTACAATGGATTGTAGCCTTGTCGTTATGGAAGAAAGTCTGATGTCGATATCTTTGTTACTCTAATGGAGGGTAGCCTAGTCATTATGGAAGGTAGTTTGTGAACGAGATTTTAGTTACTCCAATGGATGGTAGCCTTGTCATTATGGAAGGTAGTATGTTGTCGAGATTTTTGTTACTCCAATGGATTTTAGCCTTGTCATTATAGAAGGTAATACATTGTCGAGATTTTTGTCACTATAATGGATGGTAGCCTTGTCATTATGGAAGGTAGTCTGTTGTCGAGACTTTTGTTACTATAATGGATTGTATCCTTGTCATTGTGGAAGGTAGTTTGTTGTCGATATCTTTCTTACTCTAATGGATGGTAGCCTAGTCATTATGGAAGGTAGTTTGTGTATGAGATTTTAGTTACTCCATTGGATGGTAGCCTTGTCATTATGGAAGGTAGTTTGTTGTCGAGATTTTTTATACTCCAATGGATTGTAGCCTTGTCATTATGGAAGGTATTATGTTGTCGAGATTTTTGTTACTCTAAGGGATGGTAGCCTTGTCATTATGGAATGTAGTCTGTTGTCGAGATTTTTGTTATTCCAATGGATGGTAGCCTTGTAATTATGAAAGGTAGTCTATTGTCGATATTTTTGTTACTATAATAGATTGTAGCCTTGTCATTATGGAAGATAGTCCGTTGTCGAGATTTTTGTTACTCCAATTGATGGTAGCCTTGTAATTATAGAAGGTAGTATATTGTTGAGATTTTTGTCACTACAATGAATGGTAGCCTTGTCATTATGGAAGGTAATCTGTTGTCGAGATTTTTGTTACTACAATGGATTGTAGCCTTGTCATTATGGAAGGTTGTCTGTTGTCGATATCTTTGTTACTCATATGGATGGTAGAATAGTCATTATTGAAAGTAGTTTGTGTACGATATTTTTGTTATTCCAATGGATGGTAGCCTTGTCATTATGAAAGGTAGTTTGTTGTCTTGATTTTTGTTACTCTAGGGGATGGTAGCCTTGTCATTATGGAAGGTAGTATGTTGTCGATATCTTTGTTACTCCAATGGATGATAGCCTTGTCGTTATGGAATGTAGTCTGTTGTCGATATCTTTGTTACTCCAATGGATGGTAGCCTAGTCATTATGGAAGGTAGTTTGTGCACGATATTTTTGTTATTCCAATGGATGGTAGCCTTGTCATTATGAAAGGTAGTCTGTTGTCGTGATTTTTATTACTCTAAGGGATGGTAGCCTTGTCATTATGGAAGGTAATATATTGTCGAGATTTTTGTCACTATAATGGATGGTAGCCTTGCCATTATGGAAGGTAGTCTATTGTCGAGATTTTTGTTACTATAATGGATTGTAGCCTTTTCGTTGTGGAAGGTAGTCTCTAGTGGATATTTTGGTTACTCCAATGATGGTACCCTTGTCATTATGGAAGGTAATCTATTGCCTAGATTTTTGGTACTCCATTGCATGGTAGCCTTGTCATTATGGAAGGTAGTGTGTTATCGATATTTTTGTTATTCCAATTGATGGTAGCCTTGTCATTATGGAAGGTAGTCTATTGTCGTGATTTTTGTTACTCCAATGGATAGTAGTCTTGTCATTATGGAAGGTAGTATGTTGTCGATATCTTTGTTACTCCAATGGATGGTAGCCTTGTCATTATGGAAGGTGGTCTATTTTTGAGATTTTTGTTATTCCAATGGGTGGTAGCGTTGTCATTATATAAGGTAGTATATTATCTAGATTTTTGTAACTACAATGAATGGTAGCCTTGTGATTATGGAAGGTAGTCTGTTGTCGAGATTTTTGTTACTACAATGGATTTTAGCCTTGTTGTTATGTAAAATAGTCTATGGTCGATATCTTAGTTACTCCAATGGATGGTAGCCTTGTCATTATGGAAGGTAGTCTGTTATCAAAAATTTTGTTACTCTAATTTATGGTAGCCTTGTAATTATAGAAGGAAATATATTTTCGATATTTTTGTCACTAAAATGGATGGTAGCCTTGTCATTATGGAAGGTAGTCTGTTGTCCAGATTTTTGTTACTACAATAGATTGTAGCCTTGTCGTTGTGGAAGGTAGTCTGTTGTCGATATTTTTGTTACTCCAATGGATGGTAGCCTAGTCATTATGAAATGTATTTTGTGTATGAGATTTTAGTTACTCCAATGGATGGTAGCCTTGTCATTATGGAAGGTAGTCTGTTGTCGAGATTTTTTATACTCCAATGGATTGTAGCCTTGTCATTATGGAAGGTAGTCGGTTGTCAAGATTTTTGTTACTCTAAGGGATGGTAGCCTTGTCATTATGAAATGTAGTTTGTTGTCAAGATTTTTTTTATTCCAATGTATGGTAGCCTTGTCGTTATGAAAGGTAGTCTATTGTCGATATTTTTGTTACTATAATAGATTGTAGCCTTGTCATTATGGAAGGTAGTATGTTGTCAAGATTTTTGTTACTCCAATGGATGGTAGCCTTGTCATTATAGAAGGTATTATATTTTCGATATTTTTGTCACTATAATGGATGGTAGCCTTGTCATTACGGAAGGAAGTCTATTGTCGAGATTTTTGTTACTCTAATGGATTGTAGCATTGTCGTTATGCAAGGTAGTCTGTTGTCGAGTTTTTTGTTATTCTAATGGATGGTAGCCTTGTCATTATGGAAGGTAGTATATTATCAAGATTTTTGTCACTACAATGGACGGTAGCCTTGTCATTATGGAAGGTAGTCTGTTGTCGAGATTTTTGTTACTCCAATGATGGTACCCTTGTCATTATGGAAGGTAGTCTGTTGTCGAGATTTTTGTTACTCCAATAGATGGTAGACTTGTCATTATGGAAGGTAGTCTGTTGTCCAGATTTTTGTTACACCAATGGATGGTAGCCTTTTCATTATGGAAGGTACTCTGTTGTCGATATTTTTGTTACTCCATTGTATGGTAGCCTTGTCATTATGGAAGGTAGTGTGTTGTCGATATTTTTGTTATTCCAATGGATGGTAGCCTAGTCATTATGGAAGGTAGTCTGTTGTCGTGATTTTTGTTATTCCAATGAATGGTAGCATTGTCATTATGGAAGGTAGTATGTTGTAGATATCTTTGTTACTCCAATGGATGGTAGCCTTGTCATTATGGAAGGTAGTCTGTTGTCGAGATTTTTGTTACTCTAAGGGATGGTAGCCTTGTCCATATAGAAGGTAGTCTGTTGTCGAGATTTTTGTTATTCTAATGGATGGTAGCATTGTCATTATAGAAGGTAGTATATTGTCGAGATTTTTGTCACTACAATGGATGGTAGCCTTGTCATTATGGAAGGAAGTCTGTTGTCGAGATCTTTGTTACTCCAATGGATGGTAGCCTAGTCATTATGGAAGGTAGTTTGTGTATGATATTTTTGTTATTCCAATGGGTGGTAGCCTTGTCATTATGAAAGGTAGTCTGTTGTTGTGATTTTTATTACTCTAAGGGATGGTAGCCTTGTCATTATGGAAGGTAGTATGTTGTCGATATCTTTGTTACTCCAATGGATGGTAGCCTGGTAATTATGGAAGGTAGTCTATTATCCAGATTTTAGTTACTCAAAGTGATGGTAGCCTTGTCATTATGGAACATAGTCTGTTGTCAAGATTTTTGTTACTCTAAGGGATGGTAGCCTTGTCCATATAGAATGTAGTCTGTTGTCGAGATTTTTGTTATTTCAAGGGATGGTAGCGTTGTCATTATAGAAGGTAGTATATTATCGAGATTTTTGTCACTACAATGGATGGTAGCCTTTTCATTATGGAAGGTAGTCTGTTATCAAAAATTTTGTTACTCTAATTTATGGTAGCCTTGTAATTATAGAAGGAAATATATTTTCGATATTTTTGTCACTAAAATGGATGGTAGCCTTGTCATTATGGATGGTAGTCTGTTGTCCAGATTTTTGTTACTACAATAGATTGTAGCCTTGTCGTTATGGAAGGTAGTCTGTTGTCGATATATTTGTTACTCCAATGGATGGAAACCTAGTCATTATGGAAGGTAGTTTGTGTACGATATTTTTGTTATTCGAATGGGTGGTAGCCTTGTCATTATGAAAGGTAGTCTGTTGTCGTGATTTTTGTTACTCTAAGGGATGGTAGCCTTGTCATTATGGAATGTAGTATGTTGTCAATATTTTTGTTATTCCAATGGATGGTAGCGTTGTCATTATAGAAGGTAGTATATTATCGAGATTTTTGTCACTACAATGGATAGTAGCCTTTTCAATATGGAAGGTAGTCTAATGTCAAGATTTTTCTTACTACAATGGATTGTAGCCTTGTCGTTATGGAAGGTAGTTTCTTGTCGATATCTTTGTTAATCCAATGGATGGTAGCCTAGTCATTATGGAAGGTAGTTTGTGTACGAGATTTTAGTTATTCCAATGGATGGTAGCCTTGTCATTATGAAAGGTTGTTTGTTGTCGTGATTTTTATTACTCTAAGGGATGGTAGCCTTGTCAATATGGAAGGTAGTATGTTGTCGATATCTTTGTTACTCCAATGGATGGTAGCCTTGTTTTTATGGAAGGTAGTCTGTTGTCGATATCTTTGTTACTCCAATGGATGGTAGCCTAGTCATTATGGAAGGTAGTTTGTGCACGATATTTTTGTTATTCCAATGGAGGGTAGCCTTGTCATTATGAAAGGTATTATGTTGTCGTGATTTTTGTTACTCTAAGGGATGGTAGCCTTGTCATTATGGAAGGTAATAAATTGTCGAGATTTTTGTCACTATAATGGATAGTAGCCTTGCCATTATGGAAGGTAGTCTATTGTCGAGATTTTTGTTACTATAATGGATTGTAGCCTTTTCGTTGTGGAAGGTAGTCTGTTGTCGATATCGTTGTTACTCTAATGGATGGTAGCCTAGTCATTATGGAAGTTCGTTTGTGTATGACATTTTAGTTACTCCAATGGATGGTAGCCTTGTCATTATGGAAGGTAGTCTGTTGTCGAGATTTTTTATACTCCAAAGGATTGTAGCCTTGTCATTATGGAAGGTAGTCTGTTGTGTAGATTTTTGTTACTCTAAGGGATGGTAGCCTTGTCATTATGGAATGTAGTCTGTTGTCGAGATTTTTGTTATTCCAATGGATGGTAGACTTGTCATTATGAAAGGTAGTCTATTGTCGATATTTTTGTTACTATAATAGATTGTAGCCTTGTCATTATGAATGGTAGTCTGTTGTCGAGATTTTCGTTACTCCAATTGATGGTAGCCTTGTAATTATAGAAGTTAGTATATTGTTGAGATTTTTGTCACTACAATGAATGGTAGCCTTGTCATTATGGAAGGTAATCTGTTGTCGAGATTTTTGTTACTACAATGGATTGTAACCTTGTAATTATGGAAGGTAGTTTGTTGTTGATATCTTTGTTACTCATATGGATGGTTGACTAGTCATTATTGAAGGTAGTTTGTGTACGATATTTTTGTTATTCCAATGGATGGTAGCCTTGTCATTATGAAAGGTAGTTTGTTGTCGTGATTTTTGTTACTCTAAGGGATGGTATCCTTGTCATTATGGAAGGTAGTATGTTGTCGATATCTTTGTTACTCCAATGGATTGTAGCCTTGTTTTTATGGAAGGTAGTCTGTTGTCGATATCGTTGTTACTCTAATGGATGGTAGCCTAGTCATTATGGAAGTTAGTTTGTGTATGACATTTTAGTTACTCCAATGGATGGTAGCCTTGTCATTATGGAAGGTAGTCTGTTGTCGAGATTTTTTATACTCCAAAGGATTTGAGCCTTGTCATTATGGAAGGTAGTCTGTTGTGTAGATTTTTGTTACTCTAAGGGATGGTAGCCTTGTCATTATGGAATGTAGTCTGTTGTCGAGATTTTTGTTATTCCAATGGATGGTAGCCTTGTCATTATGAAAGGTAGTCTATTGTCGATATTTTTGTTACTATAATAGATTGTAGCCTTGTCATTATGAATGGTAGTCTGTTGTCGAGATTTTCGTTACTCAAATTGATGGTAGCCTTGTAATTATAGAAGTTAGTATATTGTTGAGATTTTTGTCACTACAATGGATTGTAACCTTGTCATTATGGAAGGTAGTTTGTTGTTGATATCTTTGTTACTCATATGGATCGTTGACTAGTCATTATTGAAGGTAGTTTGTGTACGATATTTTTTTTATTCCAATGGATGGTAGCCTTGTCATTATGAAAGGTAGTTTGTTGTCGTGATTTTTGTTATTCTAAGGGATGGTAGCCTTGTTTTTATGGAAGGTAGTTTGTTGTCGATATCTTTGTTACTCCAATGGATGGTAGCCTAGTCATTATGGAAGGTAGTTTGTCTACGATATTTTTGTTATTCCAATGGATGGCAGCCTTGTCATTATGAAAGGTAGTCTATTGTCGTGATTTTTGTTACTCTAAGGGATGGTAGCCTTGTCATTATGGAAGGTAGTATGTTGTCGATATCTTTGTTACTCCAATGGATGGTAGCCTTTTCATTATGGAAGGTAGTCTGTTGTCGAGATTTTTCTAACTCTAAGGGATGATAGCCTTGTCCATATGGAAGGTAGTTTGTTGTCGAGATTTTTGTTATTCCAATGGATGGTAGGGTTGTCATTATAGAAGCTAGTATATTGTCAAGATTTTTGTCACTACAATGGATGGTAGCCTTGTCATTATGTAAGGTAGTCTGTTGTCGAGATTTTTGTTACTAGAATAGATTGTAGCCTTGTCGTTATGGAAGGTATTCTGTTGTCGATATCTTTGTTACTCCAATGGATGGTAGCCTAGTCATTATGGAAGATAGTTTGTGTACGATATTTTTGTTATTCTAATGGATGGTAGCCTTGTCATTATGGAAGGTAGTCTGTTGTCGAGATTTTCGTTACTCCAATTGATGGTAGCCTTGTAATTATAGAAGTTAGTATATTGTTGAGATTTTTGTCACTATAATGAATGGTAGCCAGGTCATTATGGAAGGTAGTCTGTTGTCGAGATATTTGTTACTACAATGGATTGTAGCCTTGTCGTTATGGAAGAAAGTCTGTTGTCGATATCTTTGTTACTCCAATGGATGGTAGCCTAGTCATTATGGAAGGTAGTTTGTGTACGAGATTTTAGTTACTCCAATGGATGGTAGCCTTGTCATTATGGAAGGTAGTCTATTGTCGAGATTTTTGTTACTCCAATGGATTTTAGCCTTGTCATTATAGAAGGTAATACATTGTCGAGATTTTTGTCACTATAATGGATGGTAGCCTTGTCATTATGGAAGGTAGTCTGTTGTCGAGATTTTTGTTACTATAATGGATTGTATCCTTGTCATTGTGGAAGGTAGTTTGTTGTCGATATCTTTCTTACTCTAATGGATGGTAGCCTAGTCATTATGGAAGGTAGTTTGTGTATGAGATTTTAGTTACTCCATTGGATGGTAGCCTTGTCATTATGGAAGGTAGTTTGTTGTCGAGATTTTTTATACTCCAATGGATTGTAGCCTTGTCATTATGGAAGGTATTATGTTGTCGACATTTTTGTTACTCTAAGGGATGGTAGCCTTGTCATTATGGAATGTAGTCTGTTGTCGAGATTTTTGTTATTCCAATGGATGGTAGCCTTGTAATTATGAAAGGTAGTCTATTGTCGATATTTTTGTTACTATAATAGATTGTAGCCTTGTCATTATAGAAGATAGTCTGTTGTCGAGATTTTTGTTACTCCAATTGATGGTAGCCTTGTAATTATAGAAGGTAGTATATTGTTGAGATTTTTGTCACTACAATGAATGGTAGCCTTGTCATTATGGAAGGTAATATGTTGTCGAGATTTTTGTTACTACAATGGATTGTAGCCTTGTCATTATGGAAGGTAGTCTGTTGTCGATATCTTTGTTACTCATATGGATGGTAGACTAGTCATTATTGAAGGTAGTTTGTGTACGATATTTTTGTTATTCCAATGGATGGTAGCCTTGTCATTATGAATGGTAGTTTGTTGTCTTGATTTTTGTTACTCTAGGGGATGGTAGCCTTGTCATTATGGAAGGTAGTATGTTGTCGATATCTTTGTTACTCCAATGGATGATAGCCTTGTCGTTATGGAAGGTAGTCTGTTGTCGATATCTTTGTTACTCTAATGGATGGTAGCCTAGTCATTATGGAAGGTAGTTTGTGCACCATATTTTTGTTATTCCAATGGGTGGTAGCCTTGTCATTATGAAAGGTAGTCTGTTGTCGTGATTTTTATTACTCTAAGGGATGGTAGCCTTGTCATTATGGAAGATAGTATGTTGTCGATATCTTTGTTACTCCAATGGATGGTAGCCTGGTAATTATGGAAGGTAGTCTATTGTCGAGATTTTTGTTACTATAATGGATTGTAGCCTTTTCGTTGTGGAAGGTAGTCTCTTGTGGATATTTTGGTTACTCCAATGATGGTACCCTTGTCATTATGGAAGGTAGTTTGTGTATGAGATTTTAGTTAGTCCAATGGATGGTAGCCTTGTCATTATGGAAGGTAGTCTGTTGTCAAGATTTTTTATACTCCAAAGGCTTGTAGCATTTCATTATGGAAGATAGTCTATTGTGTAGATTTTTGTTACTCTAAGGGATGGTAGCCTTGTCATTATGGAATGTAGTCTGTTGTCGAGATTTTGGTTATTCCAATGGATGGTAGCCTTCTCATTATGAAAGGTAGTCTATTGTTGATATTTTTGTTACTATAATAGATTGTAGCATTGTCATTATGAAAGGTAGTCTGTTGTCGAGGTTTTCGTTACTCCAATTGATGGTAGCCTTGTAATTATAGAAGTTAGTATATTGTTGAGATTTTTGTCACTACAATGAATGGTAGCCTTGTCATTATGGAAGGTAATCTGTTGTCGAGATTTTTGTTACTACAATGGATTGTAGCCTTGACATTATGGAAGGTAGTCTGTTATCGATATCTTTGTTACTCATATGGATGGTTGACTAGTCATTATTGAAGGTAGTTTGTGTACGATATTTTTGTTATTCCAATGGATGGTAGCCTTGTCATTATGAAAGGTAGTTTGTTGTCGTGATTATTGTTACTCTAAGGGATGGTATCCTTGTCATTATGGAAGGTACTATGTTGTCGATATCTTTGTTACTCCAATGGATGGTAGTCTTGTCGATATGGAAGGTAGTCTGTTGTCGATATTTTTGTTACTCTAAGGGATGGTAGCCTTGTCCATATGGAAGGTAGTCTGTTTTCGAGATTTTTGTTATTCCAATGGATGGTAGCATTGTCATTATAGAAGGTAGTATATTGTCAATATTTTTGTCACTACAATGGATGGTAGCCTTGTCATTATGTAAGGTAGTCTGTTGTCGAGATTTTTGTTACTAGAATGGATTGTAGCCTTATCGTTATGGAAGGTATTCTATTGTCGATATCTTTGTTACTCCAATGGATGGTAGCCTAGTCTCTATGGAAGATAGTTTGTGTACGATATTTTTGTTATTCTAATGGATGGTAGCCTTGTCATTATAAAAGGTAGTCTATTGTCGTGATTTTTGTTACTCTAAGGGATGGTAGCCTTGTCATTATGGATGGTAGTATGTTGTCAATATCTTTGTTACTCCAATGGATGGTAGCCTTGTCATTATGGAAGGTGGTCTATTGTCGAGATATTTGTTACTCTAATGGATGGTAGCCTTGTCATTATGAAACATAGTCTGTTGTCAATATTTTTGTTATTCCAATGGATGGTAGCGTTGTCATTATAGAAGGTAGTATATTATCGAGATTTTTGTCACTACAATGGATGCTAGCCTTGTCATTATGGAAGGTAGTCTATTGTCGAGATATTTGTTACTACAATGGATTGTAGCCTTGTCGTTATAGAAGATAGTCTGTTGTCGATATCTTTGTTACTCCAATGGATGGTAGCCTAGTCATTATGGAAGGTAGTTTGTGTACGATATTTTTGTTATTCCAACGGATGGTAGCCTTGTCATTATGAAAGGTAGTCTGTTGTCGTGATTTTTGTTACTCTAAGGGATGGTAGCCTTATCATTATGGAAGGTAATATGTTGTCGATATCTTGGCTACTCCAATGAATGGTAGCCTTGTCATTATAGAAGGTAGTCTGTTGTCTATATTTTTGTTACTCTTATGGATGGTAGCCTTGTCATTATGGAACGTAGTTTGTTGTCGAGATTTTTGTTATTCCAATGGATGGAAGCGTTGTCATTATAGAAGGTAGTATATTATCGAGATTTTTGTCACTAAAATGGATGGTAGCCTTGTCATTATGGAATGTAGTCTGTTGTCGAGATTTTTGTTATTCCAATGGATGGTAGCCTTGTCATTATGAAAGGTAGTCTATTGTCGAGATTTTTGTTACTATAATAGATTGTAGCCTTGTCATTATAGAAAGTAGTCTGTTGTCGAGATTTTGGTTACTCCAATGGATGGTAGCCTTGTAATTATAGAAGGTAGTATATTGTTGAGATTTTTGTCACTACAATGAATGGTAGCCTTGTCATTATGGAAGGTAATCTGTTGTCGAGATTTTTGTTACTACAATGGATTATAGCGTTGTCATTATGGAAGGTAATATTTTGTCGATATCTTTGTTACTCCAATGGATGGTAGACTAGTCATTATTGAAGGTAGTTTGTTTACAATATTTTTGTTATTCCAATGGATGGTAGCCTTGTCATTATGAAAGGTAGTTTGTTGTCGTGATTTTTGTTACTCTAAGGGATGGTAGCCTTGTCATTATGGAAGGTAGTATGTTGTCGATATCTTTATTACTCCATTGGATGGTAGCCTTGTCGTTATGGAAGGTAGTCTGTTGTCGATATCTTTGTTACTCCAATGGATGGTCGCCTAGTCATTATGGAAGGTAGTTTGTGTACGAGATATTAGTTACTTTAATGGATGGTAGCCTTGTCATTATGGAAGGTAGTCTATTGTCGAGATTTTTTATACTCAAATGGATTGTAGCCTTGTAATTATGGAAGGTAGTCTCTTGTTGATATTTTGCTTACTCCAATGATGGTAGCCTTGTCATTATGGAAGGTAGTGTGTTGTAGATATTTTTGTTATTCCAATGGATGGTAGCCTTGTAATTATGGAAGGTAGTCTATTGTCGTGATTTTTGTTACTCCAATGGATGGTAGCCTTGTCATTATGGAAGGGACTATGTTGTCTATATTTTTCATACTCCAATGGATGGTAGCCTTGTCATTATGGAAGGTAGTCTATTGTCGAGATTTTTGTTACTCTAAGGGATGGTAGCCTTGTCCATATGGAAGGTAGTCTGTTGTCGAGATTTTTGTTATTCCAATGGATGGTAGTGTTGTCATTATAAAAGGTAGTATATTGTCGAGATTTTTGTCACTACAATGGATGGTAGCCTTGTTATTATGTAAGGTAGTCTGTTGTCGAGATTTTTGTTACTAGAATGGATTGTAGCCCTGTCGTTATGGAAGGTAGTCTATTGTCGATATCTTTGTTACTCCAATGGATGGTAGCCTAGTCATTATGGAAGGTAGTTTGTGTACGATATTTTTGTTGTTCCAATGGATGGTAGCCTTGTCATTATGAAAGGTAGTCTATTGTCGTGATTTTTGTTACTCTAAGGGATGGTAGCCTTGTCATTATGAAAGGTAGTATGTTGTCGATATCTTTGTTACTCCAATGGATGGTAGCCTTGTCATTATGGAAGGTGGTTTGTTGTCGAGATATTTGTTACTCTAAGGGATGATAGCTTGTCCTTATGGAACATAGTCTGTTGTCGAGATTTTTGTTATTCCAATGGATGGTAGCTTTGTCATTATAGAAGGTAGTATATTATTGAGATTTTTGTCACTACAATGAATGGTAGCCTTGTCATTATGGAATGTAGTCTGTTGTCGAGATTTTTGTTATTCCAATGGATGGTAGCCTTGTCATTATGAAAGGTAGTCTATTGTCGAGATTTTTGTTACTATAATAGATTATAGCCTTGTCATTATGGAAGGTAGTCTGTTGACGAGATTTTGGTTACTCCAATGGCTGGTAGCCTTGTAATTATAGAAGGTTGTATATTGTTGAGATTTTTGTCACTACAATGAATGGTAGCCTTGTCATTATGGAAGGTAATCTGTTGTCGAGATTTTTGTTACTACAATGGATTATAGCGTTGTCATTATGGAAGGTAGTATGTTGTCGATATCTTTGTTACTCCAATGGATGGTAGACTAGTCATTATTGAAGGTAGTTCGTGTACAATATTTTTGTTATTCCAATGGATGGTAGCCTTGTCATTATGAAAGGTAGTTTGTTGTCGTGATTTTTGTTACTTGAATGCATTGTAGCCCTGTCGTTATGGAAGGTAGTATGTTGTCGATATCTTTATTACTCTAATGGATGGTAGTCTTGTCGTTATGGAAGGTAGTCTGTTGTCGATTTCTTTGTTACTCCAATGGATGGTAGCCTAGTCATTATGGAAGGTAGTTTGTGTATGATATTTTTGTTATTCCAACGGATGGTAGCCTTGTCATTATGAAAGGTAGTTTGTTGTCGTGATTTTTGTTCTTCTAAGGGATGGTAGCCTTGTCATTATGAAAGGTAATATGTTGTCGATATCTTGGTTACTGAAATGGATGTTAGCCTTGTCATTATGGAAAGTAGTCTGTTGTCTATATTTTTGTTACTCTTAGGGATGGTAGCCTTGTCATTATGGAACGTAGTTTGTTGTCTAGATTTTTGTTATTCCAATGGATGGTAGCGTTGTCATTATAGAAGGTAGTATATTATCGAGATTTTTGTCACTACAATGGATGGAAGCCTTGTAATTATGGAAGGTAGTCTGTTGTTAAGATTTTTGTTACTATAATCGATTGTAGCCTTGTCGTTATGGAAGGTAGTTTGTTGTTGATATCTTTGTTAGTCCAATGGATGATAGCCTAGTCATTATGGCAGGTAGTTTGTGTACGAGATTTTTGTTACTTTAATGGGTGGTAGCCTTGTCATTATGGAAGGTGGTCTGTTGTCGAGATTTTTTATACTCTAATGGATTGTAGCCTTGTAATTATGGAAGGTAGTCTCTTGTTGATATTTTGCTTACTCCAATGATGGTACCCTTGTCATTATGGAAGGTAATCTATTGCCGATATTTTTGTTACTCCATTGCATGGTAGCCTTGTCATTATGGAAGGTAGTGTGTTGTAGATATTTTTGTTATTCCAATGGATAGTAGCCTTATCATTATGGAAGGTAGTCTATTGTCGTGATTTTTGTTACTCCAATGGATGGTAGCCTTGTCAATATGGAAGGTACTATGTTGTCGATATCTTTGTTACTCCGATGGATGGTAGCCTTGTCATTATGGAAGGTAGTCTATTGTCGAGATTTTTGTTACTCTAAGGGATCGTAGCCTTGTCCATATGGAAGGTAGTCTGTTGTTGAGATTTTTGTTATTCCAATGGATGGTAGCATTGTCATTATAGAAGGTAGTATATTGTCGAGATTTTTGTCACTACAATGGATGGTAGCCTTGTTATTATTCAAGGTAGTCTGTTGTCGAGATTTTTATTACTAGAATGCATTGTAGCCCTGTCGTTATGGAAGGTAGTCTATTGTCGATATCTTTGTTACTCCAATGGATGGTAGCCTAGTCATTATGGAAGGTAGTTTGTGTATGATATTTTTGTTATTCCAATGGATGGTAGCCTTGTCATTATGAAAGGTAGTCTATTGTCGTGATTTTTGTTACTTTAATGGATGGTATCCTTGTCATTATGGAAGGTAGTCTGTTGTCGAGATTTTTTATACTCTAATGGATTGTAGCCTTGTAATTATGGAAGGTAGTCTCTTGTTGATATTTTGCTTACTCCAATGATGGTACCCTTGTCATTATGGAAGGTAATCTATTGCCAATATTTTTGTTACTCCATTGCATGGTAGCCTTGTCATTATGGAAGGTAGTGTGTTGTAGATATTTTTGTTATTCCAATGGATAGTAGCCTTATCATTATGGAAGGTAGTCTATTGTCGTGATTTTTGTTACTCTAAGGGATGGTTGCCTTGTCCATATGGAAGGTAGTCTGTTTTCGAGATTTTTGTTATTCCAATGGATGGTATCCTTGTCATTATGGAAGGTAGTATGTTTTCGTGATTTTTGTTACTCCAATGGATAGTAGCCTTGTCATTATGGAAGGTAGTCTGTTGTCGAGATTTTTTTTACTACAATGGATCGTAGCCTTGTCGTTATGGAAGATAATTTGTTGTCGATATCTTTATTACTCCAATGGATGGTAGCCTAGTCATTATGGAAGGTAGTTTGTGTATGAGATTTTAGTTACTCTAATGGATGGTAGCCTTGTCATTATGGAAGGTAGTCTGTTGTCGACATTTTTGTTACTCCAATGGATGGTAGCCTTGTCATTATAGAAGGTAATATATTGTCACTATATTGGATGGTAGCCTTGTCATTATGGAACGTAGTCTGTTGTCGAGATTTTTGTTATTCCATTGGATGGTAGCGCTGTCATTATAGAAGGTAGTATATTATCGAGATTTTTGTCACTACAATGGATGGTAGCCTTGTCATTATGGAAGGTTGTCTGTTGTCAAGATTTTTGTTACTACAATAGATTGTAGCCTTGTCATTATGGAAGGTGGTATGTTATCGATATCTTTGTTACTCCAATGGATGGTAGCCTTGTCTTTATAGAAGGTAGTCTATTGTCGAGATTTTTGTTACTCTAAGGGATGGTAGCCTTTTCCATATGGAAGGTAGTCTGTTGTCGAGATTTTTGTTATTCCAATGGATGATATTTGTCAAGATATTTGTCACTACAATGGATGATAGCCTTGTCATTAGGTAAGGTAGTCTGTTGTCGAGATTTTTATTACTAGAATGGATTGTAGCCTTGTCGTTATAGAAGGTAGTCTGTTGTCGATATCTTTGTTAATCCAATGGATGGTAGCCTAGTCATTATGAAAGGTAGTTTGTGTACGATATTTTTGTTATTCCAATGGATGATAGCCTTGTCATTATGAAAGGTAGTCTATTATCGTGATTTTTATTACTCTAAGGGATGGTAGCCTTGTCATTATGGAAGGTAGTATGTTATCGATATCTTTGTTACTCCAATGGATGGTAGCCTTGTCATTATGGAAGGTAGTTTGTTGTCGAGATTTTTTTTACTCTAAGGGATGGTAGCCCTTTCATTATGGAAAGTAGTCTATTGCCAAGATTTTTGTTACTCCATTGCATGGTAGCCTTGTCATTATGGAAGGTAATGTGTTATCGATATCTTTGTTATTCCAATGGATGGTAGCCTTGTCATTATGGAAGGTAGTCTATTGTCGTGATTTTTGTTACTCCATTGCATGGTAGCCTTGTCATTATGGAAGGTAATGTGTTGTCGATATTTTTGTTATTCCAATGGATGGTAGCCTTGTCATTATGGAAGGTGGTCTATTATCGAGATATTTGTTACTCTAAGGGATGGTAGCCTTGCCATTATGGAACATAGTCTATTGTCGAGATTTTTGTTATTCCAATGGATGGTAGTGTTGTCATTATAGAAGGTAGTATATTATCGATATTTTTGTCACTACAATGGATGGTAGCCTTGTCATTATGGAAGGTAGTATGTTGTCCAGATTTTTGTTACTCTTAGGGATGGTAGCCTTGTCATTATGGAACGTAGTCTGTTGTCGAGATTTTTGTTATACCAATGGAAGTTAGCCTAGTCATTATGGAAGGTAGTCTGTTGTTAAGATTTTTGTTACTATAATGGATTGTAGCCTTGTCGTTATGGAAGGTAGTTTGTTGTCGATATCTTTGTTAGTCCAATGGATGGTAGCCTAGTCATTATGGAAGGTAGTTTGTGTACGAGATTTAAGTTAATTTAATGGATGGTAGCCTTGTCATTATGGAAGGTAGTCTGTTGTCGAGATTTTTTATACTCCAATGGATTGTAGCCTTGTAATTATGGAAGGTAGTCTCTTGTTGATATTTTGGTTACTCCAATTATGGTTCCCTTGTCATTATGGAAGGTAGTCTATTGCCGAGATTTTTGTTACTCCATTGCATGGTAGCCTTGTCATTGTGGAAGGTAGTGTGTTGTATATATTTTTGTTATTCCAATGGATGGTAGCCTTGTCATTATGGAAGGTAGTCTGTTGTCGTGATTTTTGTTACTCCAATGGATGGTAGCCTTGTCATTATGGAAGGTACTATGTTGTCGATATCTTTGTTACTCCAATGTATGGTAGCTTTGTCATTATGGAAGGTAGTCTATTGTCGAGATTTTTGTTACTCTAAGGGATGGTTGCCTTGTCCATATGGAAGGTAGTCTGTTGTCGAGATTTTTGTTATTCCAATGGATGGTATCCTTGTCATTATGGAAGGTAGTATGTTTTCGTGATTTTTGTTACTCCAATGGATAGTAGCCTTGTCATTATGGAAGGTGGTCTGTTGTCGAGATTTTTGTTACTACAATGGATCGTAGCCTTGTCGTTATGGAAGATAGTTTGTTGTCGATATCTTTATTACTCCAATGGATGGTAGCCTAGTCATTATGGAAGGTAGTTTGTGTATGAGATTTTAGTTACTCTAATGGATGGTAGCCTTGTCATTATGGAAGGTAGTCTGTTGTCGACATTTTTGTTACTCCAATGGATGGTAGCCTTGTCATTATAGAAGGTAATATATTGTCACTATATTGGATGGTAGCCTTGTCATTATGGAACGTAGTCTGTTGTCGAGATTTTTGTTATTCCATTGGATGGTAGCGCTGTCATTATAGAAGGTAGTATATTATCGAGATTTTTGTCACTACAATGGATGGTAGCCTTGTCATTATGGAAGGTTGTCTGTTGTCAAGATTTTTGTTACTACAATAGATTGTAGCCTTGTCATTATGGAAGGTGGTATGTTATCGATATCTTTGTTACTCCAATGGATGGTAGCCTTGTCTTTATAGAAGGTAGTCTATTGTCGAGATTTTTGTTACTCTAAGGGATGGTAGCCTTTTCCATATGGAAGGTAGTCTGTTGTCGAGATTTTTGTTATTCCAATGGATGATATTTGTCAAGATATTTGTCACTACAATGGATGATAGCCTTGTCATTAGGTAAGGTAGTCTGTTGTCGAGATTTTTATTACTAGAATGGATTGTAGCCTTGTCGTTATAGAAGGTAGTCTGTTGTCGATATCTTTGTTAATCCAATGGATGGTAGCCTAGTCATTATGAAAGGTAGTTTGTGTACGATATTTTTGTTATTCCAATGGATGATAGCCTTGTCATTATGAAAGGTAGTCTATTATCGTGATTTTTATTACTCTAAGGGATGGTAGCCTTGTCATTATGGAAGGTAGTATGTTATCGATATCTTTGTTACTCCAATGGATGGTAGCCTTGTCATTATGGAAGGTAGTCTGTTGTCGAGATTTTTTTTACTCTAAGGGATGGTAGCCCTTTCATTATGGAAAGTAGTCTATTGCCAAGATTTTTGTTACTCCATTGCATGGTAGCCTTGTCATTATGGAAGGTAATGTGTTATCGATATCTTTGTTATTCCAATGGATGGTAGCCTTGTCATTATGGAAGGTAGTCTATTGTCGTGATTTTTGTTACTCCATTGCATGGTAGCCTTGTCATTATGGAAGGTAATGTGTTGTCGATATTTTTGTTATTCCAATGGATGGTAGCCTTGTCATTATGGAAGGTGGTCTATTATCGAGATATTTGTTACTCTAAGGGATGGTAGCCTTGCCATTATGGAACATAGTCTATTGTCGAGATTTTTGTTATTCCAATGGATGGTAGTGTTGTCATTATAGAAGGTAGTATATTATCGATATTTTTGTCACTACAATGGATGGTAGCCTTGTCATTATGGAAGGTAGTATGTTGTCCAGATTTTTGTTACTCTTAGGGATGGTAGCCTTGTCATTATGGAACGTAGTCTGTTGTCGAGATTTTTGTTATACCAATGGAAGTTAGCCTAGTCATTATGGAAGGTAGTCTGTTGTTAAGATTTTTGTTACTATAATGGATTGTAGCCTTGTCGTTATGGAAGGTAGTTTGTTGTCGATATCTTTGTTAGTCCAATGGATGGTAGCCTAGTCATTATGGAAGGTAGTTTGTGTACGAGATTTAAGTTAATTTAATGGATGGTAGCCTTGTCATTATGGAAGGTAGTCTGTTGTCGAGATTTTTTATACTCCAATGGATTGTAGCCTTGTAATTATGGAAGGTAGTCTCTTGTTGATATTTTGGTTACTCCAATTATGGTTCCCTTGTCATTATGGAAGGTAGTCTATTGCCGAGATTTTTGTTACTCCATTGCATGGTAGCCTTGTCATTGTGGAAGGTAGTGTGTTGTATATATTTTTGTTATTCCAATGGATGGTAGCCTTGTCATTATGGAAGGTAGTCTGTTGTCGTGATTTTTGTTACTCCAATGGATGGTAGCCTTGTCATTATGGAAGGTACTATGTTGTCGATATCTTTGTTACTCCAATGTATGGTAGCTTTGTCATTATGGAAGGTAGTCTATTGTCGAGATTTTTGTTACTCTAAGGGATGGTTGCCTTGTCCATATGGAAGGTAGTCTGTTGTCGAGATTTTTGTTATTCCAATTGATGGTATCCTTGTCATTATGGAAGGTAGTATGTTTTCGTGATTTTTGTTACTCCAATGGATAGTAGCCTTGTCATTATGGAAGGTGGTCTGTTGTCGAGATTTTTGTTACTACAATGGATCGTAGCCTTGTCGTTATGGAAGATAGTTTGTTGTCGATATCTTTATTACTCCAATGGATGGTAGCCTAGTCATTATGGAAGGTAGTTTGTGTATGAGATTTTAGTTACTCTAATGGATGGTAGCCTTGTCATTATGGAAGGTAGTCTGTTGTCGACATTTTTGTTACTCCAATGGATGGTAGCCTTGTCATTATAGAAGGTAATATATTGTCACTATATTGGATGGTAGCCTTGTCATTATGGAACGTAGTCTGTTGTCGAGATTTTTGTTATTCCATTGGATGGTAGCGCTGTCATTATAGAAGGTAGTATATTATCGAGATTTTTGTCACTACAATGGATGGTAGCCTTGTCATTATGGAAGGTTGTCTGTTGTCAAGATTTTTGTTACTACAATAGATTGTAGCCTTGTCATTATGGAAGGTGGTATGTTATCGATATCTTTGTTACTCCAATGGATGGTAGCCTTGTCTTTATAGAAGGTAGTCTATTGTCGAGATTTTTGTTACTCTAAGGGATGGTAGCCTTTTCCATATGGAAGGTAGTCTGTTGTCGAGATTTTTGTTATTCCAATGGATGATATTTGTCAAGATATTTGTCACTACAATGGATGATAGCCTTGTCATTAGGTAAGGTAGTCTGTTGTCGAGATTTTTATTACTATAATGGATTGTAGCCTTGTCGTTATAGAAGGTAGTCTGTTGTCGATATCTTTGTTAATCCAATGGATGGTAGCCTAGTCATTATGAAAGGTAGTTTGTGTACGATATTTTTGTTATTCCAATGGATGATAGCCTTGTCATTATGAAAGGTAGTCTATTATCGTGATTTTTATTACTCTAAGGGATGGTAGCCTTGTCATTATGGAAGGTAGTATGTTATCGATATCTTTGTTACTCCAATGGATGGTAGCCTTGTCATTATGGAAGGTAGTCTGTTGTCGAGATTTTTTTTACTCTAAGGGATGGTAGCCCTTTCATTATGGAAAGTAGTCTATTGCCGAGATTTTTGTTACTCCATTGCATGGTAGCCTTGTCATTATGGAAGGTAATGTGTTATCGATATCTTTGTTATTCCAATGGATGGTAGCCTTGTCATTATGGAAGGTAGTCTATTGTCGTGATTTTTGTTACTCCATTGCATGGTAGCCTTGTCATTATGGAAGGTAATGTGTTGTCGATATTTTTGTTATTCCAATGGATGGTAGCCTTGTCATTATGGAAGGTGGTCTATTATCGAGATATTTGTTACTCTAAGGGATGGTAGCCTTGCCATTATGGAACATAGTCTATTGTCGAGATTTTTGTTATTCCAATGGATGGTAGTGTTGTCATTATAGAAGGTAGTATATTATCGATATTTTTGTCACTACAATGGATGGTAGCCTTGTCATTATGGAAGGTAGTATGTTGTCCAGATTTTTGTTACTCTTAGGGATGGTAGCCTTGTCATTATGGAACGTAGTCTGTTGTCGAGATTTTTGTTATACCAATGGAAGTTAGCCTAGTCATTATGGAAGGTAGTTTGTTGTTAAGATTTTTGTTACTATAATGGATTGTAGCCTTGTCGTTATGGAAGGTAGTTTGTTGTCGATATCTTTGTTAGTCCAATGGATGGTAGCCTAGTCATTATGGAAGGTAGTTTGTGTACGAGATTTAAGTTAATTTAATGGATGGTAGCCTTGTCATTATGGAAGGTAGTCTGTTGTCGAGATTTTTTATACTCCAATGGATTGTAGCCTTGTAATTATGGAAGGTAGTCTCTTGTTGATATTTTGGTTACTCCAATTATGGTTCCCTTGTCATTATGGAAGGTAGTCTATTGCCGAGATTTTTGTTACTCCATTGCATGGTAGCCTTGTCATTGTGGAAGGTAGTGTGTTGTATATATTTTTGTTATTCCAATGGATGGTAGCCTTGTCATTATGGAAGGTAGTCTGTTGTCGTGATTTTTGTTACTCCAATGGATGGTAGCCTTGTCATTATGGAAGGTACTATGTTGTCGATATCTTTGTTACTCCAATGTATGGTAGCTTTGTCATTATGGAAGGTAGTCTATTGTCGAGATTTTTGTTACTCTAAGGGATGGTTGCCTTGTCCATATGGAAGGTAGTCTGTTGTCGAGATTTTTGTTACTCCAATGGATGGTATCCTTGTCATTATGGAAGGTAGTATGTTTTCGTGATTTTTGTTACTCCAATGGATAGTAGCCTTGTCATTATGGAAGGTGGTCTGTTGTCGAGATTTTTGTTACTACAATGGATCGTAGCCTTGTCGTTATGGAAGATAGTTTGTTGTCGATATCTTTATTACTCCAATGGATGGTAGCCTAGTCATTATGGAAGGTAGTTTGTGTATGAGATTTTAGTTACTCTAATGGATGGTAGCCTTGTCATTATGGAAGGTAGTCTGTTGTCGACATTTTTGTTACTCCAATGGATGGTAGCCTTGTCATTATAGAAGGTAATATATTGTCACTATATTGGATGGTAGCCTTGTCATTATGGAACGTAGTCTGTTGTCGAGATTTTTGTTATTCCATTGGATGGTAGCGCTGTCATTATAGAAGGTAGTATATTATCGAGATTTTTGTCACTACAATGGATGGTAGCCTTGTCATTATGGAAGGTTGTCTGTTGTCAAGATTTTTGTTACTACAATAGATTGTAGCCTTGTCGTTATGGAAGGTAGTTTGTTGTCGATATCTTTGTTAGTCCAATGGATGGTAGCCTAGTCATTATGGAGGGTAGTTTGTGTACGAGATTTTAGTTACTTTAATGGATGGTAGCCTTGTCATTATGAAAGGTAGTCTGTTGTCGAGATTTTTTATACTCCTATGGATTGTAGCCTTGTAATTATGGAAGGTAGTCTCTTGTTGATATTTTGGTTACTCCAATGATGGTACCCTTGTCATTATGGAAGGTAGTTTGTGTATGAGATTTTTGTTATCCAATAGATGGTAGCCTTGTCATTATGGAAGGTAGTCTGTTGTCATGATTTTTGTTACTCCAATGGATGGTAGCCTTGCCATTATGGAAGGTGGTATGTTATCGATATCTTTGTTACTCCAATGGATGGTAGCCTTGTCTTTATAGAAGGTAGTCTATTGTCGAGATTTTTGTTACCCTAAGGGATGGTAGCCTTTTCCATATGGAAGGTAGTCTGTTGTCGAGATTTTTGTTATTCCAATGGATGATATTTGTCAAGATATTTGTCACTACAATGGATGATAGCCTTGTAATTAGGTAAGGTAGTCTGTTGTCGAGATTTTTATTACTAGAATGGATTGTAGCCTTGTCGTTATAGAAGGTAGTCTGTTGTCGATATCTTTGTTAATCCAAGGGATGGTAGCCTAGTCATTATGAAAGGTAGTTTGTGTACGATATTTTTGTTATTCCAATGGATGATAGCCTTGTCATTATGAAAGGTAGTCTATTGTCGTGATTTTTATTACTCTAAGGGATGGTAGCCTTGTCATTATGGAAGGTAGTATGTTATCGATATCTTTGTTACTCCAATGGATGGTAGCCTTGTCATTATGGAAGGTAGTCTGTTGTCGAGATTTTTTTTACTCTAAGGGATGGAAGCCCTGTCATTATGGAAAGTAGTCTATTGCCGAGATTTTTGTTACTCCATTGCATGGTAGCCTTGTCATTATGGAAGGTAATGTGTTGTCGATATTTTTGTTATTCCAATGGATGGTAGCCTTGTCATTATGGAAGGTAGTCTATTGTCGTGATTTTTGTTACTCCATTGCATGGTAGCCTTGTCATTATGGAAGGTAATGTGTTGTCGATATTTTTGTTATTCCAATGGATGGTAGCCTTGTCATTATGGAAGGTAGTCTATTGTCGTGATTTTTGTTACTCCAATGGATGGTAGCCTTGTCATTATGGAAGGTGGTCTATTATCGAGATATTTGTTAGTCTAACGGATGGTAGCCTTTCCGTTATGGAACGTAGTCTGTTATCGAGATTTTTGTTATTCCAATGGATGGTAGCATTGTCATTATAGAAGGTAGTATATTATCGATAATTTTGTCACTACAATGGATGGTAGCCTTGTCATTATTGAAGGTAGTCTGTTGTCGAGATTTTTGTTACTACAATGGAATATAGCCTTGTCGTTATGGAAGATAGTCTATTGTCGATATCTTTGTTACTCTAATGGATGGTAGCCTAGACATTATGGATGGTAGTTTGTGTAGGAGATTTTATTTACTCCAATGGATGGTAGCCTTGTCCATATGGAAGGTAGTCTATTGTCGAGATTTTTGTTATTCCAATGGATGGTAGCATTGTCACTATAGAAGGTAGTATATTGTCGAGATTTTTGTCACTATAATGGATGGTAGCCTTGTCATTATGGAACGTAGTCTGTTGTCGAGATTTTTGTTATTCCATTAGATGGTAGCGTTGTCATTATAGAAGGTAGTCTGTTGTCAAGATTTTTATTACTACAATGGATTGTGGCCTTGTCGTTATGGAAGGTAGTTTGTTGTCGATATCTTTGTTAGTCCAATAGATGGTAGCCTAGTCATTATGGAAGGTAGTCTGTTGTCGAGATTTTTTATACTCCAATGGGTTGTACCCTTGTAATTATGGAAGGTCGTCTCTTGTTGATATTTTGGTTACTCCAATGATGGTACGCTTGTCATTATGGAAGGTAGTCTATTGCAAAGATTTTTGTTACTCCATTGCATGGTAGCCTTGTCATTATGGAAGGTAGTGTGTTATCGTTATATTTGTTATTCCAATGGATGGTAGTTTGTCATTATGGAAGGTGGTCTGTTGTCGAGATATTTGTTACTCTAAGGGATGGTAGCCTTGCCATTATGGAACATAGTCTATTGTCGAGATTTTTGTTATTCCAATGGATGGTAGTGTTGTCATTATAGAAGGTAGTATATTATCGATATTTTTGTCACTACAATGGATGGTAGCCTTGTCATTAGGGAAGGTAGTATGTTATCCAGATTTTTGTTACTACAATGAATTGTAGCCTTGTCGTTATGGAAGATAGTTTTTTGTCGATATCTTTGTTACTCCAATGGGTGGTAGCCTAGTCATTATGGAAGGTAGTTTGTGTACGGGATTTTATTTACTCCAATGGATGGTAGCCTTGTCATTATGGAAGGTAGTCTGTTGTAAAGATTTTTGTTACTACAATGGATTATAGTCTTGTCGTTATGGAAGGTAGTCTATTGCCGAGATTTTTGTTACTCCATTGCATGGTAGCCTTGTCATTATGGAAGGTAGTGTGTTATCGATATTTTTGTTAATCCAATGGATGGTAGCCTTGTCATTATGGAAGGTAGTCTGTTTTCGTGATTTTTGTTACTCTAATGGATAGTAGCCTTGTCATTATGGAAGGTAGTCTATTGTCGAGATTTTTGTTACTCTAAGGGATGGTATCCTTGTCCATATGGAAGGTAGTTTGTTGTCGAGATTTTTGTTATTCCAATGGATGGTAGCGTTGTCATTAAAGAAGGTAGTATATTGTTGAGATTTTTGTCACTACAATGGATGGTAGCCTTGTCATTCTGTAAGGTAGTCTGTTGTCGAGATTTTTGTTACTATAATGAATTGTAGCCTTGTCGTTATGGAAGATAGTTTTTTGTCGATATCTTTGTTACTCCAATGGATGGTAGCCTAGTCATTATGAAAGGTAGTTTGTGTACGAGATTTTATTTACTCCAATGGATGGTAGCCTTGTCATTATGGAAGGTAGTCTGTTGTCGAGATTTTTGTTACTAGAATGGATTGTAGCCTTGTCATTATGGAAGGTAGTCTGTTGTCTATATCTTTGTTACTCAAATGGATGGTAGCCTAGTCATTATGGAAGGATGTTTGTGTACGAGATTTTAGTTACTTTAATGGATGGTAGCCTTGTCATTATGGAAGGTAGTCTGTTGTCGTGATTTTTTATACTCCAATAAATTGTAGCTTTGTCATTATGGAAGGTAGTCTCTTGTTGATATTTTTGTTACTCTAATGATGGTACCCTTGTCATTTTGGAAGGTAGTCTATTGCCGAGATTTTTGTTACTCCGTTGCATGGTAGCCTTGTCATTATGGAAGGTAGTGTGTTGTCGATATTTTTGTTATTCCAATGGATGGTAGCCTTGTCATTATGGAAGGTAGTCTGTTTTCGTGATTTTTGTTACTCCAATGGATGGTAGCCTTGTCATTATGGAAGGTAGTCTATTGTCAATATCTTTGTTACTCCAATGGATGGTAGCCTTGTCATTATGGAAGGTAGTCTATTGTCAATATTTTTGTTACTCTAAGGGATGGTAGCCCTGTCCATATGGAGGGTAGTCTGTTGTCAAGATTTTTGTTATTCCAATGGATGGTAGCGTTGTCATTATAGAAGGTAGTATATTGTCGAGATTTTTGTCACTACAATGGATGGTAGCCTTGTCATTATGTAAGGTAGTCTATTGTCGAGATTTTTGTTACTAGAATGGATTGTAGCCTTGTCGTTATGGAAGGTAGTCTGTTGTCGATATCTTATTTACTCCAATGGATGGTAGCCTAGTCATTATGGAAGGTAGTCTGTTGTCGAGATTTTTTATACTCCAATAAATTGTAGCCTTGTAATTATGGAAGGTAGTCTCTTGTTGATATTTTGGTTAATCCAATGATGGTGCCCTTGTCATTATGGAAGGTAGTCTATTGCCGAGATTTTTGTTACTCCGTTGCATGGTAGCCTTGTCATTATGGAAGGTAGTGTGTTGTCGATATTTTTGTTATTCCAATGGATGGTAGCCTTGTAATTATGGAAGGTAGTCTATTTTCGTGATTTTTGTTACTCCAATGGATGGTAGCCTTGTCATTATAGAAGGTAGTATGTTGTCGATATCTTTGTTACTCCAATGGATGGTAGCCTTGTCATTATGGAAGGTAGTCTATTATCGATATTTTTGTTACTCTAAGGGATGGTAGCCCTGTCCATATGGAAGGTAGTCTGTTGTCGAGATTTTTGTTACTCTAAGGGATGGTAGCCCTGTCCATATGGAAGGTAGTCTTTTGTCGAGATTTTTGTTATTCCAATGGATGGTAGCATTGTCACTATAGAAGGTAGTATATTGTCGAGATTTTTGTCACTATAATGGATGGTAGCCTTGTCATTATGTAAGGTAGTCTATTGTCGAGATTTTTGTAACTAGAATGGATTGTAGCCTTGTCATTATGGAAGGTAGTTTGTTGTCTATATCTTTGTTACTCCAATGGATGGTAGCCTAGTCATTATGGAAGGTAGTTTGTGTACGATATTTTTGTTATTCCAATGGATGGTAGCCTTGTCATTATGAAAGGAAGTCTATTGTCATGATTTTTGTTACTCTAAGGGATGGTAGCCTTGTCATTATGGAAGGTATTATGTTGTCGATATCTTTGTTACTCCAATGGATGGTAGCCTTGTCATTATGGAAGGTAGTATGTTGTCCAAGTTTTTGTTACTCTAAGGGATGGTAGCCTTGTCATTATGGAACATAGTCTGTTGTAGTATATTACCGAGATTTTTGTCACTATAATGGATGGTAGCCTTGTCATTATGGAAGGTAGTCTGTTGTCAAGATTTTTGTTACTACAATGGATTATAGCCTTGTCGTTATGGAAGGTAGTTTGTTGTCGATATCTTTGTTAGTCCAATTGATGGTAGCCTAGTCATTATGGAAGGTAGTTTGTGTACGAGATTTTAGTTACTTTAATGGATGGTAGCCTTGTCATTATGGAAGGTAGTCTGTTGTCGAGATTTTTTATACTCCAATAAATTGTAGCCTTGTAATTATGGAAGGTAGTCTCTTGTTGATATTTTGGTTACTCCAATGATGGTACCCTTGTCATTATGGAAGGTAGTCTATTGCCGAGATTTTTGTTACTCCATTGCATGGTAGCCTTGTCATTATGGAAGGTAGTGTGTTGTCGATATTTTTGTTATTCCAATGGATGGTAGCCTTGTCATTATGAAAGGAAGTCTATTGTCCTCATTTTTTTTACTCTAAGGGATGGTAGCCTTATCATTATGGAAGGTAGTATGTTGTCGATATCTTTGTTACTCTAATGGATGGTAGCCTTGTCATTATGGAAGGTAGTATGTTGTCCAGATTTTTGTTACTCTAAGGGATGGTAGCTTTGTCATTATAGAAGGTAGTATATTATCGAGATTTTTGTCACTACAATGGATGGTAGCCTTGTCATTATGGAAGGTAGTCTGTTGTCAATATTTTTGTTACTATAATGGATTGTAGCCTTGTCGTTATGGAAGGTAGTTTGTTGTCGATATCTTTGTTAGTCCAAGGGATGGTAGCCTAGTCATTATGGAAGGTAGATTGTGTACGAGATTTTAGTTACTTTAATGGATGGTAGCCTTGTCATTATGGAAGGTAGTCTATTGTCGAGATTTTTTATACTCCAATAAATTGTAGCCTTGTAATTATGGAAGGTAGTCTCTTGTTGATATTTTGGTTACTCCAATGATGGTACCCTTGTTATTATGGAAGGTAATATATTGCCAAGATTTTTGTTACTCCATTGGATGGTAGCCTTGTCATTATGGAAGGTAGTGTGTTGTCGATATTTTTGTTATTCCAATGGATGGTAGCCTTGTCATTATGGAAGGTAGTCTATTTTCGTGATTTTTGTTACTCCAATGGATGGTAGCCTTGTCATTATGGAAGGTAGTATGTCATAAATATCTTTGTTACTCCAATGGATGGTAGCCTCGTCATTATGGAAGGTAGTCTATTGTCGATATTTTTGTTACTCTAAGGGATGGTAGCCTTATCCATATGGAAGGTAGTCTGTTATCGAGATTTTTGTTATTCCAATGGATGGTAGCGTTGTCATTATATAAGGCAGTATATTGTCAAGATTTTTATCACTACAATGGATGGTAGCCTTGTCATTATGTAAGGTAGTCTATTGTCGAGATTTTTGTTACTAGAATGGGTTGTAGCCTTGTCGTTATGGAAGGTAGTATGTTGTCTATATCTTTGTTACTCCAATGGATGGTAGCCTAGTCATTATGGAAGGTAGTTTGTGTACGAGATTTTAGTTACTTTAATGGATGGTAGCCTTGTCATTGTGGAAGGTAGTCTGTTGTCGAGATTTTTTATGCTCCAATAAAAAGTAGCCTTGTAATTATGGAAGGTAGTCTCTTGTTGATATTTTGGTTACTCCAATGATGGTACCCTTGTCATTATGGAAGGTAGTCTATTGCCGAGATTTTTGTTACTCCGTTGCATGGTAGCCTTTCCATTATGGAAGGTAGTGTGTTGTCGATATTGTTGTTTTTCCAATGGATGGTAGCCTTGTCATTATGGAAGGTAGTCTATTTTCGTGATATTTGTTACTCCAATGGATGGTAGCCTTGTCATTATGGAAGGTAGTATGTTGTCAATATCTTTGTTACTCCAATGGATGGTAGCCTTGTCATTATGGAAGGTAGTTTATTGTCGATATTTTTGTTACTCTAAGGGATGGTAGCCCTATCCATATGGAAGGTAGTCTGTTGTCGAGATTTTTGTTATTCCAATGGATGATAGCGTTGTCATTATAGAAGGTAGTATATTGTCGAGATTTTTGTCACTACAATGTATGGTAGCCTTGTCATTATGTAAGGTAGTCTATTGTCGAGATTTTTGTTACTAGAATGGATTGTAGCCTTGTCGTTATGGAAGGTAGTCTGTTGTATATATCTTTGTTACTCCAATGGATGGTAGCCTAGACATTATGGAAGGTAGTCTGTTGTCGAGATTTTTTATACTCCAATAAATTATAGCCTTGTAATTATGGAAGGTAGTCTCTTGTTGATATTTTGGTTACTCCAATGATGGTACCCTTGTCATTATGGAAGGTAGTCTATTGCCGAGATTTTTGTTACTCCATTCCATGGTAGCCTTGTCATTATGTAAGGTAGTGTGTTATCGATATTTTTGTTATTCCATTGGATGGTAGCCTTGTCATTATGGAAGGTAGTCTGTTGTCGAGATTTTTTATGCTCCAATAAATTATAGCCTTGTAATTATGGAAGGTAGTCTCTTGTTGATATTTTGGTTACTCCAATGATGGTACCCTTGTCATTATGGAAGGTAGTCTATTGCCGAGATTTTTGTTACTCCGTTGCATGGTAGCCTTGTCATTATGGAAGGTAGTGTGTTGTCGATATTTTTGTTATTCCAATGGATGGTAGCCTTGTTATTATGGAAGGTAGTCTGTTTTCGTAATTTTTGTTACTCCAATGGATGGTAGCCTTGTCATTATGGAAGGTAGTATGTTGTCAATATCTTTGTTACTCCAATGGATGGTAGCCTTGTCATTATGGAAGGTAGTCTATTGTCGATATTTTTGTTACTCTAAGGGATGGTAGCCCTGTCCATATGGAAGGTAGTCTGTTGTCAATATTTTTATTATTCCAATGGATGGTAGCGTTGTCATTATAGAAGGTTGTATATTGTCGAGATTATTGTCACTACAATGGATGGTAGCCTTGTCATTATGTAAGGTAGTCTATTGTCGAGATTTTTGTTATTAGAATAGATTGTAGCCTTGTTGTTATGGAAGATATTCTGTTGTCTATATCTTTGTTACTCCAATGGATGGTAGCCTAGTCATTATGGAAGGTAGTCTGTTGTCGAGATTTTTTATACTCCAATAAATTGTAGCCTTGTAATTATGTAAGGTAGTCTCTTGTTGAAATTTTGGTTACTCCAATGATGGTACCCTTGTCATTATGGAAGGTAGTCTATTGCCGAGATTTTTGGTACTCCATTGCATGGTAGCCTTGTCATTATGGAAGGTAGTGTGTTGTCGATATTTTTCTTATTCCAATGGATGGTAGCCTTGTCATTATGGAAGGTAGTCTATTTTCGTGATTTTTGTTACTCCAATGGATGGTAGCCTTGTCATTATGGAAGGTAGTATGTTGTCGATATCTTTGTTACTCTAATGGATGGTAGCCTTGTCATTATGGAAGGTAGTCTATTGTCGATATTTTTGTTACTCTAAGGGATGGTAGCCCTGTCCATATGGAAGGTAGTCTGTTGTCGAGATTTTTGTTATTCCAATGGATGGTAGCATTTTCACTATAGAAGGTAGTATATTGTCGAGATTTTTGTCACTATAATGGATGGTAGCCTTGTCATTATGTAAGGTAGTCTATTGTCGAGAGTTTTGAAACTAGAATGGATTGTAGCCTTGTCATTATGGAAGGTAGTTTTTTGTCTATATCTTTGTTACTCCAATGGATGGTAGCCTAGTCATTATGGAAGGTAGTTTGTGTACGATATTTTTGTTATTCCAATGGATGGTAGCCTTGTCATTATGAAAGGAAGTCTATTGTCATGATTTTTGTTACTCTAAGGGATGGTAGCCTTGTCATTATGGAAGGTAGTATGTTGTCGATATCTTTGTTACTCCAATGGATGGTAGCCTTGTCATTATGGAAGGTAGTATGTTGTCCAAATGTTTGTTACTCTAAGGGATGGTAGCCTTGTCATTATGGAACATAGTCTGTTGTCGAGATTTTTGTTATTCCAATTGATGGTAGCATTGTCATTATAGAAGGTAGTATATTACCGAGATTTTTGTCACTACAATGGATGGTAGCCTTGCCATTATGGAAGGTAGTCTGTTGTCAAGATTTTTGTTACTACAATGGATTATAGCCTTGTCGTTATGGAAGGTAGTTTGTTGTCGATATCTTTGTTAGTCCAATTGATTGTAGCCTAGTCATTATGGAAGGTAGTTTGTGTACGAGATTTTAGTTACTTTAATGGATGGTAGCCTTGTCATTATGGAAGGTAGTCTATTGTCGAGATTTTTTATACTCCAATAAATTGTAGCCTTGTAATTATGGAAGGTAGTCTCTTGTTGATATTTTGGTCACTCCAATGATGGTACCCTTGTCATTATGGAAGGTAGTCTATTGCCGAGATTTTTGTTACTCCATTGCATGGTAGCCTTGTCATTATGGAAGGTAGTGTGTTGTCGATATTTTTGTTATTCCAATGGATGGTAGCCTTGTCATTATGAAAGGAAGTCTAGTGTCCTCATTTTTTTTACTCTAAGGGATGGTAGCCTTATCATTATGGAAGGTAGTATGTTGTCGATATCTTTGTTACTCTAATGGATGGTAGCCTTGTCATTATGGAAGGTAGTCTGTTGTCCAGATTTTTGTTACTCTAAGGGATGGTAGCGTTATCATTATATAAGGTAGTATATTGTCGAGATTTTTATCACTACAATGGATGGTAGCCTTGTCATTATGTAAGGTAGTCTATTGTCGAGATTTTTGTTACTAGAATGGGTTGTAGCCTTGTCGTTATGGAAGGTAGTATGTTGTCTATATCTTTGTTACTCCAATGGATGGTAGCCTACTCATTATGGAAGGTAGTTTGTGTACGAGATTTTAGTTACTTTAATGGATGGTAGCCTTGTCATTGTGGAAGGTAGTCTGTTGTCGAGATTTTTATGCTCCAATAAAAAGTAGCCTTGTAATTATGGAAGGTAGTCTCTTGTTGATATTTTGGTTACTCCAGTGATGGTACCCTTGTCATTATGGAAGGTAGTCTATTGCCGAGATTTTTGTTACTCCGTTGCATGGTAGCCTTGCCATTATGGAAGGTAGTGTGTTGTCGATATTGTTGTTATTCCAATGGATGGTAGCCTTGTCATTATGGAAGGTAGTCTGTTTTCGTGATATTTGTTACTCCAATGGATGGTAGCCTTGTCATTATGGAAGGTAGTATGTTGTCAATATCTTTATTACTCCAATGGATGGTAGCCTTGTCATTATGGAAGGTAGTCTATTGTCGATATTTTTGTTACTCTAAGGGATGGTAGCCCTATCCATATGGAAGGTAGTCTGTTGTCGAGATTTTTGTTATTCCATTGGATGGTAGCGTTGTCATTATAGAAGGTAGTATATTGTCGAAATTTTTGTCACTACAATGTATGGTAGCCTTGTCATTATGTAAGGTAGTCTATTGCCGAGATTTTTGTTACTAGAATGGATTGTAGCCTTATCGTTATGGAAGGTAGTCTATTGTCTATATCTTTGTTACTCCAATGGATGGTAGCCTAGACATTATGGAAGGTAGTATGTTGTCGAGATTTTTTATACTCCAATAAATTGTAGCCTTGTTATTATGGAAGGTAGTCTCTTGTTGATATTTTGGTTACTCCAATGATGGTACCCTTGTCATTATGGAAGGTAGTCTATTGCCGAGATTTTTGTTACTCCATTCCATGGTAGCCTTGTCATTATGTAAGGTAGTGTGTTATCGATATTTTTGTTATTCCAATGGATGGTAGCCTTGTCATTATGGAAGGTAGTCTGTTGTCAAGATTTTTTATGCTCCAATAAATTATAGCCTTGTAATTATGAAAGGTAGTCTCTTGTTGATATTTTGGTTACTCCAATAATGGTACCCTTGTCATTATGGAACGTAGTCTATTGCCAAGACTTTTGTTACTCCGTTGCATGGTAGCCTTGTCATTATGGAAGGTAGTGTGTTGTCGATATTTTTGTTATTCCAATGGATGGTAGCCTTGTCATTATGGAAGGTAGTCTGTTTTCGTGATTTTTGTTACTCCAATGGATGGTAGACTTGTCATTATGGAAGGTAGTATGTTGTCAATATCTTTGTTACTCCAATGGATGGTAGCCTTGTCATTATGGAAGGTAGTCTATTGTCGATATTTTTGTTACTCTAAGGGATGGTAGCCCTATCCATATGGAAGGTAGTCTGTTGTCGAGATTTTTTGTTATTCCAATGTATGGTAGCGTTGTCATTATAGAAGGTAGTATATTGTCGAGATTTTTGTCACTACAATTGATGGTAGCCTTGTCATTATGTAAGGTAGTCTATTGTCGAGATTTTTGTTACTAGAATGAATTGTAGCCTTGTCGTTATGGAAGGTAGTCTTTTGTCTATATCTTTGTTACTCAAATGGATGGTAGCCTAGTCATTATGGAAGGTAGTCTGTTGTCGAGATTTTTTATACTCCAATAAATTGTAGCCTTGTAATTATGGAAGGTAGTCTCTTGTTGATATTTTGGTTACTCCAATGATGGTACCCTTGTCAATATGGAAGGTAGTCTATTGCCGAGATTTTTGTTACTCCATTGCATGGTAGCCTTGTCATTATGGAAGGTAGTGTGTTGTCGATATTTTTGTTATTCCAATGGATAGTAGCCTTGTCATTACGAAAGGAAGTCTATTGTCCTGATTTTTGTTACTCTAAGGGATGGTAGCCTTGTCATTATGGAAGGTAGTATGTCGTCGATATCTTTGTTACTCCAATGGATGGTAGCCTTGTCATTATGGAAGGTAGTCTGTTGTCCAGATTTTTGTTACTCTAAGGGATGGTAGCTTTGTCATTATAGAAGGTAGTATATTATCGAGATTTTTGTCACTACAATGGATGGTGGCCTTGTCATTATGGAAGGTAGTCTGTTGTCAAGATTTTTGTTACTACAATGGATTGTAGCCTTGTCGTTATAGAAGGTAGTTTGTTGTCGATATCTTTGTTAGTCCAAGGGATGGTAGCCTAGTCATTATGGAAGGTAGATTGTGTACCAGATTTTAGTTACTTTAATGGATGGTAGCCTTGTCATTATGGAAGGTAGTCTGTTGTCGAGATTTTTTATACTCCAATAAATTGTAGCCTTGTAATTATGGAAGGTAGTCTCTTGTTGATATTTTGGTTACTCCAATGATGGTACCCTTGTTATTATGGAAGGTAGTCTATTGCCAAGATTTTTGTTACTCAATTTCATGGTAGCCTTGTCATTATGGAAGGTAGTGTGTTGTCGATATTTTTGTTATTCCAATGGATGGTAGCCTTGTCATTATGGAAGGTAGTCTGTTTTCGTGATTTTTGTTACTCCAATGGATGGTAGCCTTGTCATTATGGAAGGAAATATGTTGTCAATATCTTTGTTACTCCAATGGATGGTAGCCTTGTCATTATGGAAGGTAGTCTATTGTCGATATTTTAGTTACTCTAAGGGATGGTAGCCCTATCCAAATGGAAGGTAGTTTGTTGTCGAGATTTTTGTTATTCCAATGGATGGTAGCGTTATCATTATAGAAGGTAGTATATTGTCGAGATTTTTGTCACTACAATGGATGGTAGCCTTATCATTATGTAAGGTAGTCTATTGTCGAGATTTTTGTTACTAGAATGGATTGTAGCCTTGTCGTTATGGAAGGTAGTCTGTTGTCTATATCTTTGTTACTCAAATGGATGGTAGCCTAGTCATTATGGAAGGTAGTCTTTTGTCGAGATTTTTTATACTCCAATAAACTGTAGCCTTGTAATTATGGAAGGTAGTCTCTTGTTGATATTTTGGTTACTCCAATAATGGTACCCTTGTCATTATGGAAGGTAGTCTATTGCCAAGATTTTTGTTACTCAATTTCATGGTAGCCTTGTCATTATGGAAGGTAGTGTGTTGTCGATATTTTTGTTATTCCAATGGATGGTAGCCTTGTCATTATGGAAGGTAGTCTATTTTTGTGATTTTTGTTACTCCAATGGATGGTAGCCTTGTCATTATGGAAGGAAGTATGTTATCAATATCTTTGTTACTCCAATGGATGGTAGCCTTGTCATTATGGAAGGTAGTCTATTGTCGATATTTTTGTTACTCTAAGGGATGGTAGCCCTATCCATATGGAAGGTAGTTTGTTGTCGAGATTTTTGTTATTCCAATGGATGGTAGCGTTATCATTATAGAAGGTAGTATATTGTCGAGATTTTTGCCACTACAATGGATGGTAGCCTTGTCATTATGTAAGGTAGTCTATTGTCGAGATTTTTGTTACTAGAATGGATTGTAGCCTTGTCGTTATGGAAGGTAGTCTGTTGTCTATATCTTTGTTACTCAAATGGATGGTAGCCTAGTCATTATGGAAGGTAGTCTGTTGTCGATATTTTTAATACTCCAATAAATTGTAGCCTTGTAATTATGGAAGGTAGTCTCTTGTTGATATTTTGGTTACTCCAATGATGGTACCCTTGTCATTATGGAAGGTAGTCTATTGCCGAGATTTTTGTTACTCCATTGCATGGTAGCCTTGTCATTATGGAAGGTAGTGTGTTATCGATATTTTTGTTATTCCAATGGATGGTAGCCTTGTCATTATGAAAAGAAGTCTATTGTCCTGATTTTTGTGACTCTAAGGGATGGTAGCCTTGTCATTATGGAAGTTAGTATGTTGTCGATATCTTCGTTACTCCAATGGATGGTAGCCTTGTCATTATGGAAGGTAGTCTGTTGGCCAGATTTTTGTTACTCTAAGGGATGGTAGCTTTGTCATTATAGAAGGTAGTATATTATCGAGATTCTTGTCACTACAATGGATGGTAGCCTTGTCATTATGGAAGGTAGTCTGTTGTCAACATTTTTATTACTACAATGGATTGTAGCCTTGTCGTTATGGAAGGTAGTGTGTTGTCGATATCTTTGTTAGTCCAAGGGATGGTAGCCTAGTCATTATGGAAGGTAGATTGTGTACCAGACTTTAGTTACTTTAATGGATGGTAGCCTTGTCATTATAGAAGGTAGTTTGTTGTCGAGATTTTTTATACTCCAATAAATTGTAGCCTTGTAATTATGGAAGGTAGTCTCTTGTTGATATTTTGGTTACTCCAATGATGGTACCCTTGTTATTATGGAAGGTAGTCTATTGCCAAGATTTTTGTTACTCAATTGCATGGTAGCCTTGTCATTATGGAAGGTAGTGTCTTGTCGATATTTTTGTTATTCCAATGGATGGTAGCCTTGTCATTATGGAAGGTAGTCTGTTTTTGTGATTTTTGTTTCTCCAATGGATGGTAGCCTTGTAATTATGGAAGGTAGTATGTTGTCGATATCATTGTTACTCCAATTGATGGTAGCCTTGTCATTATGGAAGGTAGTCTATTGTCGATATTTTTGTTACTCTAAGGGATGGTAGCCCTGTCCATATGGAAGGTAGTCTGTTGTCGAGATTTTTGTTATTCCAATGGATGGTAGCGTTGTCATTATAGAAGGTAGTACATTGTCAAGATTTTTGTCATTACAATGGATGGTAGACTTGTCATTATGTAAGGTAGTCTATTGTCGAGATTTTTGTTACTAGAATGGATTGTAGCCTAGTCGTTATGGAAGGTAGTATGTTGTCTATATCTTTGTTACTCCAATGTATGGTAGCCTAGTCATTATGGAAGGTAGTTTGTGTACGAGATTTTAGTTACTTTAATGGATGGTAGCCTTCTCATTATGGAAGGTAGTCTGTTGTCGAGATTTTTTATACTCCAATAAATTGTATCCTTGTAATTATGGAAGGTAGTCTCTTGTTGATATTTTGGTTACTCCAATGATGGTACCCTTGTCATTATGGAAGGTAGTCTATTGCCGAGATTTTTGTTACTCCATTGCATGGTAGCCTTGTCATTATGGAAGGTAGTGTGTTGTCGATATTTTTGTTATTCCAATGGATGGTAGCCTTGTCATTATGAAAGGAATTATATTGTCCTAATTTTTGTTACTCTAAGGGATGGTAGCCTTGTCATTATGGAAGGTAGTATGTTGTCGATATCTTTGTTACTCCAACGGATGGTAGCCTTGTCGTTATGGAAGGTAATTTGTTGTCCAAATTTTTGTTACTCTAAGGGATGGTAGCTTTGTCATTATAAAAGGTAGTATATTATCGAGATTTTTGTCACTACAATGGATGGTAGCCTTGTCATTATGGAAGGTAGTCTGTTGTCGAGATTTTTTATACTCCAATAAATTGTAGCCTTGTAATTATGGAAGGTAGTCTCTTGTTTATATTTTGGTTACTCCAATGATGGTACCCTTATCATTATGGAAGGTAGTCTATTGCCGAGATTTTTGTTACTCCGTTACATGGTAGCCTTGTCATTATGGAAGGTAGTGTGTTGTCGATATTTTTGTTATTCCAATGGATGGTAGCCTTGTCATTATGAAAGGAAGTCTATTGTCCTGATTTTTGTTACACTAAGGGATGGTAGCCTTGTCATTATGGAAGGTAGTATGTTGTCGATATCTTTGTTACTCAAATGGATGGTAGCCTTGTCATTATGGAAGGTAGTCTGTTGTCCAGATTTTTGTTACTCTAAGGGATGGTAGCTTTGTCATTATAGAAGGTAGTATATTATCGAGATTTTTGTCACTCCAATGGATGGTTGCATTGTCATTATGGAAGGTAGTCTGTTGTCGAGATTTTTTATACTCCAATAAATTGTAGCCTTGTAATTATGGAAGGTAGTCTCTTGTTGATATTTTGGTTACTCCAATGATGGTACCCTTGCCATTATGGAAGGTAGTCTATTGCCGAGATTTTTGTTACTCCGTTGCATGGTAGCCTTGTCATTATGGAAGGTAGTGTGTTGTCAATATTTTTGTTATTCCAATTGATGGTAGCCTTGTCATTATGGAAGGTAGTCTGTTTTCATGATTTTTGTTACTCCAATGGGTGGTAGCCTTGTCATTATGGAAGGTAGTATGTTGTCAATATCTTTGTTACTCCAATGGATGGTACCCTTGTCATTATGGAAGGTAGTCTATTGCCGAGATTTTTGTTACTCCGTTGCATGGTAGCCTTGTCATTATAGAAGGTAGTGTGTTGTCGATATTTTTGTTATTCCAATGGATGGTAGCCTTGTCATTATGGAAGGTAGTCTATTTTCGTGATTTTTGTTACTCCAATGGATGGTAGCCTTGTCATTATGGAAGGTAGTATGTTGTCAATATCTTTTTTACTCCAATGGATGGTAGCCTTGTCATTATGGAAGGTAGTCTATTGTCGATATTTTTGTTACTCTAAGGGATGGTAGCCCTGTCCATATGGAAGGTAGTCTGTTGTCGAGATTTTTGTTATTCCAATGGATGGTAGCGTTGTCATTATAGAAGGTAGTATATTGTCGAGATTTTTGTCACTAAAATGGATGGTAGCCTTGTCATTATGTAAGGTAGTCTATTTTCGAGATTTTTGTTACTAGAATGGATTATAGCCTTGTCGTTATGGAAGGCAGTCTGTTGTCTATATCTTTGTAACTCCAATGGATGGTAGCCTAGTCATTATGGAAGGTAGTCTATTGTCGAGATTTTTTATACTCCAATAAATTTTAGCCTTGTAATTATGGAAGGTAGTCTCTTGTTGATATTTTGGTTACTCCAATGATGGTACCCTTGTAATTATGGAAGGTAGTCTATTGCCGAGATTTTTGTTACTCCATTGCATGGTAGCCTTGTCATTATGGAAGGTAGTGCGTTGTCGATATTTTTGTTATTCCAATGGATGGTAGCCTTGTCATTATGAAAGGAAGTCTATTGTCCTGATTGTTGTTACTCTAAGGGATGGTAGCCTTGTCATTATGGAAGGTAGTATGTTGTCGATATCTTTGTTACTCCAATGGATGGTTACCTTGTCATTATGGAAGGTAGTCTGTAGTCCAGATTTTTGTTACTCTAAGGGATGGTAGCTTTGTCATTATAGAAGGTAGTATATTATCGAGATTTTTGTCACTCCAATGGATGGTAGCATTGTCATTATGGAAGGTAGTTTGTTGTCAAGATTTTTTATACTCCAATAAATTGTAGCCTTGCAATTATGGAAGGTAGTCTCTTGTTGATATTTTGGTTACTCCAATGATGGTACCCTTGTCATTATGGAAGGTAGTTTATTGCCGAGAATTTTGTTACTCCCTTGCATTGTAGCCTTGTCATTATGGAAGGTAGTGATTTGTCGATATTTTTGTTATTCCAATGGATGGTAGCCTTGTCATTATGGAAGGTAGTCTGTTTTCGTGATTTGTATACTCCAATGGATGGTAGCCTTGTCATTATGGAAGGTAGTATGTTGTCAATATCTTTGTTACTCCAATGGATGGTAGCCTTGTCATTATGGAAGGTAGACTATTGTCGATATTTTTGTTACTCTAAGGGATGGTAGCCCTGTCCATATGGAAGGTAGTCTGTTGTCGAGATTTTTGTTATTCCAATGGATGGTAGCGTTGTCATTATAGAAGGTAGTATATTGTGGAGATTTTTGTCACTACAATGGATGGTAGCCTTGTCATTATGTAAGGTAGTCTATTGTCGAGATTTTTGTTACTAGAATGGATTGTAGCCTTGTCGTTATGGAAGGTAGTCTGTTGTCTATATCTTTGTTACTCCAATGGATGGTAGCCTAGTCATTATGGAAGGTAGTCTATTGTCGAGATTTTTTATAGTCCAATAAATTGTAGCCTTGTAATTATTGAAGGTAGTCTCTTGTTGATATTTTGGTTACTCCAATGATGGTACCATTGTCATTATGGAAGGTAGTCTATTTCCGAGATTTTTGTTACTCCATTGCATGGTAGCCTTGTCAATCGTAGAAATTTTTGTTGTTCTAATGGATGGTAGCCTTTTCATTATGAAAGGTAGTCTATTTTCGATATTTTTGTTACTCCAATGGATGGTAGCCTTGTCATTATGGAAGGTAGTCTGTCGTAGAAATTTTTGTTGTTCTAATGGATGGTAGCCTTGTCATTTTGAAAGGTAGTCTATTGTCGATATTTTTGTTACTCCAATGGATTGTAGCCTTGTCATTATGGAAGGTTGTCTGTTGTCGATATCTTTGTTACACCATTGGATGGTAGCCTATTCATTATGGAATGTAGTCTATTGTCGAGATTTTGGTTATTCCAATGGATGGTAGCCTAGTCATTATGGAAGGTAGTCTATTTTCGAGATTTTCTTTACTCTAATGGATGGTAGCCTTGTAATTATAGAAGGTAGTCTGTTGTCGGGATTTTTGTTACTCCAATGGATGGTAGCCTTGTAATTATGGAAGGTAGCCTGTCGTTGATATTTTTGTTATTCCAATTGATGGTAGCCTTGTCAATATGAAATGTAGTCTATTGTCTAGATTTTTGTTACTCCAATGGAATGTATCCGTGTCATTATGGAAGGTAGTCTGTCATTATGGAAGGTAGTCTGTTGTTGAGATTTTTGTTACTCCAATGGATGGTAGCTTTCTTACTATTGAAGGTAGAGTCTTGTCGAGATTTTTGTTACTACAATGGATGGTAGCCTTATCATTATGGAAGTTAGTCTGTTGTCGAGATTTTTGTTACTCCAATGGATTGTAGCCTTATCATTATGGAAGGTAGTCTGTTGTCGATATCTTTGTTACTACAATGTATGTTAGCCTTGTCATTATGGAAGGAAGTCTGGTGTCGAGATTTTTGTTATCCCATTGGATAGTAGCCTAGTCATTATGGAAGGTAGTCTGTTGTTGAGATTTTTGTTATTCCAACTGATGGTAGCCTATTCATTATGGAAGGTAGTATGTTTTCGAGATTTTTCTTACTCCAATGGACGGTAGCCTTGTCATTATGGAAGGTAGTCTGTTGTTGGGATTTTTGTTACTCCAATGGATGGTAGCCTTGTCATTATGGAAGGTAGTTTGTCGTTGATATTTTTGTTATTCCATTTGATGGTAGCCTTGTCAATATGAAATGTAGTCTATTGTCCAGATTTTTGTTACACCAATGGAATGTATCCTTGTCATTATGGAAGGTAGTCAGTTATCGAGATTTTTCTTACTACAATGGATGGTAGACTTGTCATTATGGAAGGAAGTCTGTTGTTGAGATTTTTGTTACTCCAATGGATGGTAGCCTTCTTACTATCGAAGGTAGTCTGTTGTCGAGATTTTTGTTACTACAATGGATGGTAGCCTTGTCATTATGGAAGGTAGTTTGTTAGCGAGATTTTTGTTATTCCAATGGATTGTAGCCTTGTCATTATGGAAGGTAGTCTGTTGTCGATATCTTTGTTACTATAATGTATGTTAGCCTTGTCATTATAGAAGGTAGTCTGTTGTCGTGATTTTTGTTACTACAATGGATGGTAGCCTTGTCATTATGGAAGGTAGTCTGTTGTCTTGATTTTTGTTACTACAATAGATTGTAGCCTTGTCATTATGGAAGGTAGTCTATTGTCGAGATTTTTGTTACTCCAATGGATGGTAGCATTGTCATTATGGAAGGTAGTTCGTGGTCGAGATTTTTGTTACTCCAATAGATGGTAGCCTTTTCATTATGGAAGGTAGTCTGTCATTGAGTTTTTTGTTATTCCAATGGATGGTAGCCTAGTCATTATGGAAGGTAGCCTATTTTCGAGATTTTTATTAACCCAATGGATGGTAGCCTTGTCATTATAGAAGGTAGTCTATTGTCAATATTTTTGTTACTCCATTGGATAGTAGCCTAGTCATTATGGAAGGTAGTCTGTTGTTTAGATTTTTGTTATTCCAATGGATTGTAGCCTTGTCATTATAAAAGGTAGTCTGTTGTCGATATCTTTGTTACTATAATGTATGTTAGCCTTGTCATTATGGAAGGTAATCTGTTGTCGTGATTTTTGTTACTACAATGGATGGTAGCCTTGTCATTATGGAAGGTAGTCTGTTGTCTTGATTTTTATTACTACAATAGATTGTAGCCTTGACATTATGGAAGGTAGTCTATTGTCGAGATTTTTGTTACTCCAATGGATGGTAGCATTGTCATTATGGAAGGTAGTTCGTGGTCGAGATTTTTGTTACTCCAATAGATGGTAGCCTTTTCATTATGGAAGGTAGTCTGTCATTGAGATTTTTGTTATTCCAACGGATGGTAGCCTAGTCATTATGAAAGGTAGCCTATTTTCGAGATTTTTATTACTCCAATGGATGGTAGCCTTGTCATTATGGAAGGTAGTCTATTGTCAATATTTTTGTTACTCCATTGGATAGTAGCCTAGTCATTATGGAAGGTAGTCTGTTGTTGAGATTTTGGTTATTCCAATGGATGGTAGCCTAGTCATTATGGAAGGTAGTCTATTTTCGAGATTTTTGTTACTCCAATGGATGGTAGCCTTGTCATTATGGAAGGTAGTCTGTTGTCGGGATTTTTGTTACTCCAATGGATGTTAGCCTTGTCATTATGGAAGGTAGTCTGTCGTTGATATTTTTGTTATTCCAATTGATGGTAGCCTTGTCAATATGAAATGTAGTCTATTGTCCATATTTTTGTCACTCCAATGGAATGTGTCCGTGTTATTATGAAAGGTAGTAAGTTATCGAGATTTTTCTTACTACAATGGATGGTAGACTTGTCATTATGGAAGGTAGTCTGTTGTTGAGATTTTTGTTACTCCAATGGATGGTAGCCTTCTTACTATCGAAGGTAGTCTGTTGTCGAGATTTTTGTTACTACAATGGATGGTAGCCTTGTCATTATGGAAGGTAGTTTGTTGTCGAGATTTTTGTTATTCCAATGGATGGTAGCCTTGTCATTATGGAAGGTAGTCTGTTGTCGATATCTTTGTTACCATAATGTATGTTAGCCTTGTCATTATGGAAGGTAGTTCGTTGTCGTGATTTTTGTTACTACAATGGATGGTAGCCTTGTCATTATGGAAGGTAGTCTATTGTCTTGATTTTTGTTACTACAATAGATTGTAGCCTTGTCATTATGGAAGGTATTCTATTGTCGAGATTTTTGTTACTCCAATGGATGGTAGCATTGTCATTATGGAAGGTAGTTCATGGTCGAGATTTTTGTTACTCCAATAGATGGTAGCCTTTTCATTATGGAAGGTAGTCTGTCATTGAGATTTTTGTTATTCCATTGGATGGTAGATTAGTCATTATGGAAGGTAGCCTATTTTCGAGATTTTTATTACTCCAATGGATGGTAGCCTTGTCATTATGGAAGGTAGTCTATTGTCAATATTTTTGTTACTCCATTGGATAGTAGCCTAGTCATTATGGAAGGTAGTCTGTTGTTGAGATTTTTGTTATTCCAATGGATTGTAGCCTTGTCATTATGGAAGGTAGTCTGTTGTCGATATCTTTGTTACTATAATGTATGTTAGCCTTGTCATTATGGAAGATAGTCTTTTGTCATGATTTTTGTTACTACAATGGATGGTAGCCATGTCATTATGGAAGGTAGTCTGTTGTCTTGATTTTTATTACTACAATAGATTGTAGCCTTGTCATTATGGAAGGTAGTCTATTGTCGAGATTTTTGTTACTCCAATGGATGGTAGCATTGTCATTACGGAAGGTAGTTCGTGGTCGAGATTTTTGTTACTCCAATAGATGATAGCCTTTTCATTATGGAAGGTAGTCTGTCATTGAGATTTTTGTTATTCCAACGGATGGTAGCCTAGTCATTATGAAAGGTAGCCTATTTTCGAGATTTTTATTACTCCAATGGATGGTAGCCTTGTCATTATGGAAGGTAGTCTATTGTCAATATTTTTGTTACTCCATTGGATAGTAGCCTAGTCATTATGGAAGGTAGTCTGTTGTTGAGATTTTGGTTATTCCAATGGATGGTAGCCTAGTCATTATGGAAGGTAGTCTGTTTTTGACATTTTTGTTACTCCAATGGATGATAGCCTTGTCATTATGGAAGGTAGTCTGTTGTCGGGATTTTTGTTACTCCAATGGATGTTAGCCTTGTCATTATGGAAGGTAGTCTGTCGTTGATATTTTTGTTATTCCAATTGATGGTAGCCTTGTCAATATGAAATGTAGTCTCTTGTCCTTATTTTTGTCACTCCAATGGAATGTATCCGTGTTATTATGGAAGGTAGTCAGCTATCGAGATTTTTGTTACTACAATGGATGGTAGCCTTGTCATTATGGAAGGTAGTCTATTGTCGAGATTTTTGTTACTCCAATGGAATGTATCCTTGTCATTATGGAAGGTAGTCTGTTGTCGATATCTTTGTTACTACAATGTATGTTAGCCTTGTCATTATGGAAGGAAGTCTGGTGTCGAGATTTTTGTTATCCCATTGGATAGTAGCCTATTAATTATGGAAGGTAGTCTGTTTTCGAGATTTTTCTTACTCCAATGGATGGTAGCCTTGTCATTATGGAAGGTAGTCTATTGTTGGGATTTTTGTTACTCCAATGGATTGTAGCCTTGTCATTATGGAAGGTAGTCTGTCGTTGATATTTTTGTTATTCCAATTGATGGTAGCCTTGTCAATATGAAATGTAGTCTATTGTCCAGATTTTTGTTACTCCAATGGAATGTATCCTTGTCATTATGGAAGGTAGTCAGTTATTGAGATTTTTCTTACTACAATGGATGGTAGACTTGTCAATATGGAAGGAAGTCTGTTGTTGAGATTTTTGTTACTCCAATGGATGGTAGCCTTCTTACTATCGAAGGTAGTCTGTTGTCGAGATTTTTGTTACTACAATGGATGGTAGCCTTGTCATTATGGAAGGTATTTTTTTGTTGATATTTAGGTTATTCCAATGGATGGTAGCCTAGTCATTATGGAAGGTAGTCTGTTTTCGAGATTTTTGTTACTCCAATGGATGGTAGCCTTGTCATTATGGAAGGTAGTCTGTTGTCGGGATTTTTGTTACACCAATGGATGGTAGCCTTGTCATTATGGAAGGTAGCCTATCGTTGATATTTTTGTTATTCCAATTGATGGTAGCCTTGTCAATATGAAATGTAGTCTATTGTCCAGATTTTTGTTACTCCAATGGAATGTATCCGTGTCATTATGGAAGGTAGTCAGCTATCGAGATTTTTCTTACTACAATGGATGGTAGCCTTGTCATTATGGAAGGTAGTCTGTTGTTGAGATTTTTGTTACTCCAATGGATGGTAGCCTTCTTACTATCGAAGGTAGTCTGTTGTCGAGATTTTTGTTACTACAATGGATGGTAGCCTTGTCATTATGGAAGGTAGTCTGTTGTCGAGATTTTTGTTACTCCAATGGATTGTATCCTTGTCATTATGGAAGGTAGTCTGTTGTCGATATCTTTGTTACTACAATGTATGTTAGCCTTGTCATTATGGAAGGAAGTCTGGTGTCGAGATTTTTGTTATCCCATTGGATAGTAGCCTAGTAATTTAGAAGGTAGTCTGTTGTTGAGATTTCTTTTATTCCAACTGATGGTAGCCTATTCATTATGGAAGGTAGTCTGTTTTCGAGATTTTTCTTACTCCAATGGATGGTAGCCTTGTCATTATGGAAGGTAGTCTATTGTTGGGATTTTTGTTACTCCAATGGATTGTAGCCTTGTCATTATGGAAGGTAGTCTGTCGTTGATATTTTTGTTATTACAATTGATGGTAGCCTTGTCAATATGAAATGTAGTCTATTGTCCATATTTTTGTTACTCCAATGGAATGTATCCTTGTCATTATGGAAGGTAGTTTGTTATCGACATTTTTCTTACTACAATGGATGGTAGACTTGTCAATATGGAAGGAAGTCTGTTGTTGAGATTTTTGTTACTCCAATGGATGGTAGCCTTCTTACTATCGAAGGTAGTCTGTTGTCGAGATTTTTGTTACTACAATGGATGGTAGCCTTGTCATTATGGAAGGTATTTTGTTGTTGATATTTAGGTTATTCCAATGGATGGTAGCCTAGTCATTATGGAAGGTAGTCTGTTTTCGAGATTTTTGTTACTCCAATGGATGGTAGCCTTGTCATTATGGAAGGTAGTCTGTTGTCGGGATTTTTGTTACACCAATGGATGGTAGCCTTGTCATTATGGAAGGTAGTCTATCGTTGATATTGTTGTTATTCCAATTGATGGTAGCCTTGTCAATATGAAATGTAGTCTATTGTCCATATTTTTGTTACTCCAATGGAATGTATCCGTGTCATTATGGAAGGTAGTCAGCTATCGAGATTTTTCTTACTACAATGGATGGTAGCCTTGTCATTATGGAAGGTAGTCTGTTGTTGAGATTTTTGTTACTCCAATGGATGGTAGCCTTCTTACTATCGAAGGTAGTCTGTTGTCGAGATTTTTGTTACTACAATGGATGGTAGCCTTGTCATTATGGAAGGTAGTCTGTTGCCGAGATTTTTGTTACTCCAATGGATTGTAGCCTTGTCATTATGGAAGGTAATCTATTGTCGATATCTTTGTTACTACAATGTATGTTAGCCTTGTCATTATGGAAGGAAGTCTGGTGTTGAGATTTTTGTTACTCCAATGGATGGTAGCCTTGTCATTATGGAAGGTAGTCTGTTGCCGAGATTTTTGTTACTCCAATGGATTGTAGCCTTGTCATTATGGAAGGTAATCTGTTGTCGATATCTTTGTTACTACAATGTATGTAGCCTAGTAATTATGGAAGGTAGTCTGTTGTTGAGATTTTTGTTATTCCAATGGATGGTAGCCTATTCATTATGGAAGGTAGTCTATTTTCGATATTTTTCTTACTCCAATGGATGGTAGCCTTGTAATTATGGATGGTAGTCTGTTGTTGGGATTTTTGTTACTCCAATGGATTGTAGCCTTGTAATTATGGAAGGTAGTCTGTCGTTGATATTTTTGTTATTCCAATTGATGGTAGCCTTGTCAATATGAAACGTAGTCTATTGTCCAGATTTTTGTTACTCCAATGGAATGTATCCTTGTCATTATGGAAGGTAGTTAGTTATCGAGATTTTTCCTACTACAATGGATGGTAGACTTCTCATTATGGAAGGAAGTTTGTTGTTGAGATTTTTTTTACTCCAATGGATGGTAGCCTTCTTACTATCGAAGGTAGTCTGTTGTCGAGATTTTTGTTACTACAATGGATGGTAGCCTTGTCATTATGGAAGGTAGTTTGTTGTCGAGATTTTTGTTATTCCAATGGATTGTAGCCTTGTCATTATGGAAGGTAGTTTGTTGTCGATATCTTTGTTACCATAATGTATGTTAGCCTTGTCATTATGGAAGGTAGTCCGTTGTCGTGATTTTTGTTACTACAATGGATGATAGCCTTGTCATTATGGAAGGTAGTCTGTTGTCTTGATTTTTGTTACTACAATAGATTGTAGCCTTGTCATTATGGAAGCTAGTCTATTGTCGAGATTTTTGTTACTCCAATGGATGGTAGCATTATCATTATGGAAGGTAGTTCATGGTCGAGATTTTTGTTACTCCAATAGATGGTAGCCTTTTCATTATGGAAGGTAGTCTGTCATTGAGATTTTTGTATTCCAATGGATGGTAGCCTAGTCATTATGGAAGGTAGCCTATTTTCAAGATTTTTATTACTCCAATGGATGGTAGCCTTGTCATTATGGAAGGTAGTCTATTGTCAATATTTTTGTTACTCCATTGGATAGTAGCCTAGTCATTATGGAAGGTAGTCTGTTGTCGATATCTTTGTTACTACAATGTATGTTAGCCTTGTCATTATGGAAGGAAGTCTGGTGTCGAGATTTTTTTATCCCATTGGATAGTAGCCTAGTAATTATGGAAGGTAGTCTGTTGTTGAGATTTTTGTTATTCCAGTGGATGGTAGCCTATTCATTATGGAAGGTAGTCTATTTTCGAGATTTTTCTTACTCCAATGGATGGTAGTCTTATCATTATGGAAGGTAGTCTGTTGTTGGGATTTTTGTTACTCCAATGGATTGTAGCCTTGTCATTATGGAGGGTAGTCTGTCGTTGATATTTTTGTTATTCGAATTGATGGTAGCCTTGTCAATATGAAATGTAGTCTATTGTCTAGATTTTTGTTACTCCAATGGAATGTATGCTTGTCATTATGGAAGGTAGTCAGTTATCGAGATTTTTCCTACTACAATGGATGGTAGACTTCTCATTATGGAAGGTAGTCTGTTGTCTTGATTTTTGTTACTACAATAGATTGTAGCCTTGTCATTATGGAAGGTAGTCTATTGTCGAGATTTTTGTTACTCCAATGGATGGTAGCATTATCATTATGGAAGGTAGTTCATGGTCGAGATTTTTGTTACTCCAATAGATGGTAGCCTTTTCATTATGGAAGGTAGTCTGTCATTGAGATTTTTGTATTCCAATGGATGGTAGCCTAGTCATTATGGAAGGTAGCCTATTTTCAAGATTTTTATTACTCCAATGGATGGTAGCCTTGTCATTATGGAAGGTAGTCTATTGTCAATATTTTTGTTACTCCATTGGATAGTAGCCTAGTCATTATGGAAGGTATTTTGTTGTTGATATTTTGGTTATTCCAATGGATGGTAGCCTAGTCATTATGGAAGGTAGTCTGTTTTCGATATTTTTGTTACTCCAATGGATGGTAGCCTTGTCATTGTGGAAGGTAGTCTGTTGTCGGGATTTTTGTTACACCAATGGATGGTAGCCTTATCATTATGGAAGGTAGTCTATCGTTGATATTTTTGTTATTCCAATTGATGGTAGCCTTGTCAATATGTAATGTAGTCTATTGTCCAGATTTTTGTTACTCCAATGGAATGTATCCGTGTCATTATGGAAGGTAGTCAGCTATCAAGACTTTTCTTTCTACAATGGATGTTAGCCTTGTCATTATGGAAGGTAGTCTGTTGTTGAGATTTTTGTTACTCCAATGGATGGTAGCCTTCTTACTATCGAAGGTAGTCTGTTGTCGAGATTTTTGTTAATAAAATGGATGGTAGCCTTGTCATTATGGAAGGTAGTCTGTTGCCGAGATTTTTGTTACTCCAATGGATTGTAGCCTTGTCATTATGGAAGGTAGTCTGTTGTCGATATCTTTGTTACTACAATGTATGTTAGCCTTGTCATTATGGAAGGAAGTCTGGTGTCGAGATTTTTGTTATCCCATTGGATAGTAGCCTAGTAATTAAGGAAGGTAGTCTGTTGTTGAGATTTTTGTTATTCCAGTGGATGGTAGCCTATTCATTATGGAAGGTAGTCTATTTTCGAGATTGTTTCTTACTCCAATGGATGGTAGCCTTATCATTATGGAAGGTAGTCTGTTGTTGGGATTTTTGTTACTCCAATGGATTGTAGCCTTGTCATTATGGAGGGTAGTCTGTCGTTGATATTTTTGTTATTCCAATTGATGGTAGCCTTGTCAATATGAAATGTAGTCTATTGTCCAGATTTTTGTTACTCCAATGGAATGTATGCTTGTCATTATGGAAGGTAGTCAGTTATCGAGATTTTTCCTACTACAATGGATGGTAGACTTCTCATTATGGAAGGAAGTCTGTTGTTAAGATTTTTTTTACTCCAATGGATGGTAGCCTTCTTACTATTGAAGGTATTCTGTTGTCGAGATTTTTGTTACTACAATGGATGGTAGCCTTGTCATTATGGAAGGTAGTTTGTTGTCGAGATTTTTGTTATTCCAATGGAATGTAGCCTTGTCATTATGGAAGGTAGTTTGTTGTCGATATCTTTGTTACCATAATGTATGTTAGCCTTGTCATTATGGAAGGTAGTCCGTTGTCGTGATTTTTGTTACTACAATGGATGATAGCCTTGTCATTATGGAAGGTAGTCTGTTGTCTTAATTTTTGTTACTACAATAGATTGTAGCCTTGTCATTATGGAAGGTAGTCTATTGTCGAGATTTTTGTTACTCCAATGGATGGTAGCATTATCATTATGGAAGGTAGTTCATGGTCGAGATTTTTGTTACTCCAATAGATGGTAGCCTTTTCATTATGGAAGGTAGTTTGTCATTGAGATTTTTGTTATTCCAATGGATGGTAGCCTAGTCATTATGGAAGGTAGCCTATTTTCAAGATTTTTATTACTCCAATGGATGGTAGCCTTGTCATTATGGAAGGTATTCTATTGTCAATATTTTTGTTACTCCATTGGATAGTAGCCTAGTCATTATGGAAGGTATTCTGTTGTTGATATTTTGGTTATTCCAATGGATGGTAGCCTAGTCATTATGGAAGGTAGTCTATTTTCGATATTTTTGTTACTCCAATGGATGGTAGCCTTGTCATTATGGAAGGTAGTCTGTTGTCGGGATTTTTGTTACACCAATGGATGTTAGCCTTATCATTATGGAAGGTAGTCTATCGTTGATATTTTTGTTATTCCAATTGATGGTAGCCTTGTCAATATGTAATGTAGTCTATTGTCCAGATTTTTGTTACTCCAATGGAATGTATCCGTGTCATTATGGAAGGTAGTCAGCTATCGAGACTTTTCTTTCTACAATGGATGGTAGCCTTGTCATTATGGAAGGTAGTCTGTTGTTGAGATTTTTGTTACTCCAATGGATGGTAGCCTTCTTACTATCGAAGGTAGTCTGTTGTCGAGATTTTTGTTACTACAATGGATGGTAGCCTTGTCATTATGGAAGGTAGTCTGTTGTCGATATCTTTGTTACTACAATGTATGTTAGCCTTGTCATTATGGAAGGAAGTCTGGTGTCGAGATTTTTGTTATCCCATTGGATAGTAGCCTAGTAATTATGGAAGGTAGTCTGTTGTTGAGATTTTTGTTATTCCAGTGGATGGTAGCCTATTCATTATGGAAGGTAGTCTATTTTCGAGATTTTTCTTACTCCAATGGATGGTAGCCTTATCATTATGGAAGGTAGTCTGTTGTTGGGATTTTTGTTACTCCAATGGATTGTAGCCTTGTCATTATGGAGGGTAGTCTGTCGTTGATATTTTTGTTATTCCAATTGATGGTAACCTTGTCAATATGAAATGTAGTCTATTGTCTAGATTTTTGTTACTCCAATGGAATGTATGCTTGCCATTATGGAAGGTAGTCAGTTATCGAGATTTTTCCTACTACAATGGATGGTAGACTTCTCATTATGGAAGGAAGTCTGTTGTTGAGATTTTTTTTACTTCAATGGATGGTAGCCTTCTTACTATTGAAGGTAGTCTGTTGTCGAGATTTTTGTTACTACAATGGATGGTAGCCTTGTCATTATGGAAGGTAGTTTGTTGTCGAGATTTTTGTTATTCCAATGGATTGTAGCCTTGTCATTATGGAAGGTAGTTTGTTGTCGATATCTTTGTTACCATAATGTATGTTAGCCTTGTCATTATGGAAGGTAGTCCGTTTTCGTGATTTTTGTTACTACAATGGATGATAGCCTTGTCATTATGGAAGGTAGTCTGTTGTCTTAATTTTTGTTACTACAATAGATTGTAGCCTTGTCATTATGGAAGGTAGTCTATTGTCGAGATTTTTGTTACTCCAATGGATGGTAGCATTATCATTATGGAAGGTAGTTCATGGTCGAGATTTTTGTTACTCCAATAGATGGTAGCCTTTTCATTATGGAAGGTAGTCTGTCATTGAGATTTTTGTTATTCCAATGGATGGTAGCCTAGTCATTATGGAAGGTAGCCTATTTTCAAGATTTTTATTACTCCAATGGATGGTAGCCTTGTCATTATGGAAGGTAGTCTATTGTCAATATTTTTGTTACTCCATTGGATAGTAGCCTAGTCATTATGGAAGGTATTCTGTTGTTGATATTTTGGTTATTCCAATGGATGGTAGCCTAGTCATTATGGAAGGTAGTCTATTTTCGATATTTTTGTTACTCCAATGGATGGTAGCCTTGTCATTATGGAAGGTAGTCTGTTGTCGGGATTTTTGTTACACCAATGGATGGTAGCCTTATCATTATGGAAGGTAGTCTATCGTTGATATTTTTGTTATTCCAATTGATGGTAGCCTTGTCAATATGTAATGTAGTCTATTGTCCAGATTTTTGTTACTCCAATGGAATGTATCCGTGTCATTATGGAAGGTAGTCAGCTATCGAGACTTTTCTTTCTACAATGGATGGTAGCCTTGTCATTATGGAAGGTAGTCTGTTGTTGAGATTTTTGTTACTCCAATGGATGGTAGCCTTCTTACAATCGAAGGTAGTCTGTTGTCGAGATTTTTGTTACTACAATGGATGGTAGCCATGTCATTATGGAAGGTAGTCTGTTGCCGAGATTTTTGTTACTCCAATGGATTGTAGCCTTGTCATTATGGAAGGTAGTCTGTTGTCGATATCTTTGTTACTACAATGTATGTTAGCCTTGTCATTATGGAAGGAAGTCTGGTGTCGAGATTTTTGTTATCCCATTGGATAGTAGCCTAGTAATTATGGAAGGTAGTCTGTTGTTGAGATTTTTGTTATTCCAGTGGATGGTAGCCTATTCATTATGGAAGGTAGTCTATTTTCGAGATTTTTCTTACTCCAATGGATGGTAGCCTTATCATTATGGAAGGTAGTCTGTTGTTGGGATTTTTGTTACTCCAATGGATTGTAGCCTTGTCATTATGGAGGGTAGTCTGTCGTTGATATTTTTGTTATTCCAATTGATGGTAGCCTTGTCAATATGAAATGTAGTCTATTGTCTAGATTTTTGTTACTCCAATGGAATGTATGCTTGCCATTATGGAAGGTAGTCAGTTATCGAGATTTTTCCTACTACAATGGATGGTAGACTTCTCATTATGGAAGGAAGTCTGTTGTTGAGATTTTTTTTACTCCAATGGATGGTAGCCTTCTTACTATTGAAGGTAGTCTGTTGTCGAGATTTTTGTTACTACAATGGATGGTAGCCTTGTCATTATGGAAGGTAGTTTGTTGTCGAGATTTTTGTTATTCCAATGGATTGTAGCCTTGTCATTATGGAAGGTAGTTTGTTGTCGATATCTTTGTTACCATAATGTATGATAGCCTTGTCATTATGGAAGGTAGTCCGTTGTCGTGATTTTTGTTACTACAATGGATGATAGCCTTGTCATTATGGAAGGTAGTCTGTTGTCTTAATTTTTGTTACTACAATAGATTGTAGCCTTGTCATTATGGAAGGTAGTCTATTGTCGAGATTTTTGTTACTCCAATGGATGGTAGCATTATCATTATGGAAGGTAGTTCATGGTCGAGATTTTTGTTACTCCAATAGATGGTAGCCTTTTCATTATGGAAGGTAGTTTGTCATTGAGATTTTTGTTATTCCAATGGATGGTAGCCTAGTCATTATGGAAGGTAGCCTATTTTCAAGATTTTTATTACTCCAATGGATGGTAGCCTTGTCATTATGGAAGGTATTCTATTGTCAATATTTTTGTTACTCCATTGGATAGTAGCCTAGTCATTATGGAAGGTATTCTGTTGTTGATATTTTGGTTATTCCAATGGATGGTAGCCTAGTCATTATGGAAGGTAGTCTATTTTCGATATTTTTGTTACTCCAATGGATGGTAGCCTTGTCATTATGGAAGGTAGTCTGTTGTCGGGATTTTTGTTACACCAATGGATGGTAGCCTTATCATTATGGAAGGTAGTCTATCGTTGATATTTTTGTTATTCCAATTGATGGTAGCCTTGTCAATATGTAATGTAGTCTATTGTCCAGATTTTTGTTACTCCAATGGAATGTATCCGTGTCATTATGGAAGGTAGTCAGCTATCGAGACTTTTCTTTCTACAATGGATGGTAGCCTTGTCATTATGGAAGGTAGTCTGTTGTTGAGATTTTTGTTACTCCAATGGATGGTAGCCTTCTTACAATCGAAGGTAGTCTGTTGTCGAGATTTTTGTTACTACAATGGATGGTAGCCTTGTCATTATGGAAGGTAGTCTGTTGCCGAGATTTTTGTTACTCCAATGGATTGTAGCCTTGTCATTATGGAAGGTAGTCTGTTGTCGATATCTTTGTTACTACAATGTATGTTAGCCTTGTCATTATGGAAGGAAGTCTGGTGTCGAGATTTTTGTTATCCCATTGGATAGTAGCCTAGTAATTATGGAAGGTAGTCTGTTGTTGAGATTTTTGTTATTCCAGTGGATGGTAGCCTATTCATTATGGAAGGTAGTCTATTTTCGAGATTTTTCTTACTCCAATGGATGGTAGCCTTATCATTATGGAAGGTAGTCTGTTGTTGGGATTTTTGTTACTCCAATGGATTGTAGCCTTGTCATTATGGAGGGTAGTCTGTCGTTGATATTTTTGTTATTCCAATTGATGGTAGCCTTGTCAATATGAAATGTAGTCTATTGTCTAGATTTTTGTTACTCCAATGGAATGTATGCTTGCCATTATGGAAGGTAGTCAGTTATCGAGATTTTTCCTACTACAATGGATGGTAGACTTCTCATTATGGAAGGAAGTCTGTTGTTGAGATTTTTTTTACTCCAATGGATGGTAGCCTTCTTACTATTGAAGGTAGTCTGTTGTCGAGATTTTTGTTACTACAATGGATGGTAGCCTTGTCATTATGGAAGGTAGTTTGTTGTCGAGATTTTTGTTATTCCAATGGATTGTAGCCTTGTCATTATGGAAGGTAGTTTGTTGTCGATATCTTTGTTACCATAATGTATGTTAGCCTTGTCATTATGGAAGGTAGTCCGTTGTCGTGATTTTTGTTACTACAATGGATGATAGCCTTGTCATTATGGAAGGTAGTCTGTTGTCTTAATTTTTGTTACTACAATAGATTGTAGCCTTGTCATTATGGAAGGTAGTCTATTGTCGAGATTTTTGTTACTCCAATGGATGGTAGCATTATCATTATGGAAGGTAGTTCATGGTCGAGATTTTTGTTACTCCAATAGATGGTAGCCTTTTCATTATGGAAGGTAGTTTATCATTGAGATTTTTGTTATTCCAATGGATGGTAGCCTAGTCATTATGGAAGGTAGCCTATTTTCAAGATTTTTATTACTCCAATGGATGGTAGCCTTGTCATTATGGAAGGTATTCTATTGTCAATATTTTTGTTACTCCATTGGATAGTAGCCTAGTCATTATGGAAGGTATTCTGTTGTTGATATTTTGGTTATTCCAATGGATGGTAGCCTAGTCATTATGGAAGGTAGTCTATTTTCGATATTTTTGTTACTCCAATGGATGGTAGCCTTGTCATTATGGAAGGTAGTCTGTTGTCGGGATTTTTGTTACACCAATGGATGTTAGCCTTATCATTATGGAAGGTAGTCTATCGTTGATATTTTTGTTATTCCAATTGATGGAAGCCTTGTCAATATGTAATGTAGTCTATTGTCCAGATTTTTGTTACTCCAATGGAATGTATCCGTGTCATTATGGAAGGTAGTCAGCTATCGAGACTTTTCTTTCTACAATGGATGGTAGCCTTGTCATTATGGAAGGTAGTCTGTTGTTGAGATTTTTGTTACTCCAATGGATGGTAGCCTTCTTACTATCGAAGGTAGTCTGTTGTCGAGATTTTTGTTACTACAATGGATGGTAGCCTTGTCATTATGGAAGGTAGTCTGTTGCCGAGATTTTTGTTACTCCAATGGATTGTAGCCTTGTCATTATGGAAGGTAGTCTGTTGTCGATATCTTTGTTACTACAATGTATGTTAGCCTTGTCATTATAGAAGGAAGTCTGGTGTCGAGATTTTTGTTATCCCATTGGATAGTAGCCTAGTAATTATGGAAGGTAGTCTGTTGTTGAGATTTTTGTTATTCCAGTGGATGGTAGCCTATTCATTATGGAAGGTAGTCTATTTTCGAGATTTTTCTTACTCCAATGGATGGTAGCCTTATCATTATGGAAGGTAGTCTGTTGTTGGGATTTTTGTTACTCCAATGGATTGTAGCCTTGTCATTATGGAGGGTAGTCTGTCGTTGATATTTTTGTTATTCCAATTGATGGTAGCCTTGTCAATATGAAATGTAGTCTATTGTCCAGATTTTTGTTACTCCAATGGAATGTATGCTTGTCATTATGGAAGGTAGTCAGTTATCGAGATTTTTCCTACTACAATGGATGGTAGACTTCTCATTATGGAAGGAAGTCTGTTGTTGAGATTTTTTTTACTCCAATGGATGGTAGCCTTCTTACTATTGAAGGTAGTCTGTTGTCGAGATTTTTGTTACTACAATGGATGGTAGCCTTGTCATTATGGAAGGTAGTTTGTTGTCGAGATTTTTGTTATTCCAATGGATTGTAGCCTTGTCATTATGGAAGGTAGTTTGTTGTCGATATCTTTGTTACCATAATGTATGTTAGCCTTGTCATTATGGAAGGTAGTCCGTTGTCGTGATTTTTGTTACTACAATGGATGATAGCCTTGTCATTATGGAAGGTAGTCTGTTGTCTTAATTTTTGTTACTACAATAGATTGTAGCCTTGTCATTATGGAAGGTAGTCTATTGTCGAGATTTTTGTTACTCCAATAGAAGGTAGCATTATCATTATGGAAGGTAGTTCATGGTCGAGATTTTTGTTACTCCAATAGATGGTAGCCTTTTCATTATGGAAGGTAGTCTGTCATTGAGATTTTTGTTATTCCAATGGATGGTAGCCTAGTCATTATGGAAGGTAGCCTATTTTCAAGATTTTTATTACTCCAATGGATGGTAGCCTTGTCATTATGGAAGGTAGTCTATTGTCAATATTTTTGTTACTCCATTGGATAGTAGCCTAGTCATTATGGAAGGTATTCTGTTGTTGATATTTTGGTTATTCCAATGGATGGTAGCCTAGTCATTATGGAAGGTAGTCTATTTTCGATATTTTTGTTACTCCAATGGATGGTAGCCTTGTCATTATGGAAGGTAGTCTGTTGTCGGGATTTTTGTTACACCAATGAATGGTAGCCTTATCATTATGGAAGGTAGTCTATCATTGATATTTTTGTTATTCCAATTGATGGTAGCCTTGTCAATATGTAATGTAGTCTATTGTCCAGATTTTTGTTACTCCAATGGAATGTATCCGTGTCATTATGGAAGGTAGTCAGCTATCGAGACTTTTCTTTCTACAATGGATGGTAGCCTTGTCATTATGAAAGGTAGTCTGTTGTTGAGATTTTTGTTACTCCAATGGATGGTAGCCTTCTTACTATCGAAGGTAGTCTGTTGTCGAGATTTTTGTTACTACAATGGATGGTAGCCTTGTCATTATGGAAGGTAGTCTGTTGCCGAGATTTTTGTTACTCCAATGGATTATAGCCTTGTCATTATGAAAGGTAGTCTGTTGTCGATATCTTTGTTACTACAATGTATGTTAGCCTTGTCATTATGGAAGGAAGTCTGGTGTCGAGATTTTTGTTATCCCATTGGATAGTAGCCTAGTAATTATGAAAGGTAGTCTGTTGTTGAGATTTTTGTTATTCCAGTGGATGGTAGCCTATTCATTATGGAAGGTAGTCTATTTTCGAGATTTTTCTTACTCCAATGGATGGTAGCCTTATCATTATGGAAGGTAGTCTGTTGTTGGGATTTTTGTTACTCCAATGGATTGTAGCCTTGTCATTATGGAGGGTAGTCTGTCGTTGATATTTTTGTTATTCCAATTGATGGTAGCCTTGTCAATATGAAATGTAGTCTATTGTCCAGATTTTTGTTACTCCAATGGAATGTATGCTTGTCATTATGGAAGGTAGTCAGTTATCGAGATTTTTCCTACTACAATGGATGGTAGACTTCTCATTATGGAAGGAAGTCTGTTGTTGAGATTTTTTTTTACTCCAATGGATGGTAGCCTTCTTACTATCGAAGGTAGTCTGTTGTCGAGATTTTTGTTACTACAATGGATGGTAGCCTTGTCATTATGGAAGGTAGTTTGTTGTCGAGATTTTTGTTATTCCAATGGATTGTAGCCTTGTCATTATGGAAGGTAGTTTGTTGTCGATATCTTTGTTACCATAATGTATGTTAGCCTTGTCATTATGGAAGGTAGTCTGTTGTCGTGATTTTTGTTACTACAATGGATGATAGCCTTGTCATTATGGAAGGTAGTCTGTTGTCTTGATTTTTGTTACTACAATAGATTCTAGCCTTGTCATTATGGAAGGTAGTCTATTGTCGAGATTTTTGTTACTCCAATGGATGGTAGCATTATCATTATGGAAGGTAGTTCATGGTCGAGATTTTTGTTACTCCAATAGATGGTAGCCTTTTCATTATGGAAGGTAGTCTGTCATTGAGATTTTTGTTATTCCAATGGATGGTAGCCTAGTCATTATGGAAGGTAGCCTATTTTCAAGATTTTTATTACTCCAATGGATGGTAGCCTTGTCATTATGGAAGGTAGTCTATTTGTCAATATTTTTGTTACTCCATTGGATAGTAGCCTAGTCATTATGGAAGGTATTCTGTTGTTGATATTTTGGTTATTCCAATGAATGGTAGCCTAGTCATTATGGAAGGTAGTCTATTGTCGATATTTTTGTTACTCCAATGGATGGTAGCCTTGTCATTATGGAAGGTAGTCTGTTGTCGAGATTTTTGTTACACCAATGGATGGTAGCCTTATCATTATGGAAGGTAGTTTGTTGTCGAGATTTTTGTTATTCCAATGGATTGTAGCCTTGTCATTATGGAAGGTAGTTTGTTGTCGATATCTTTGTTACCATAATGTATGTTAGCCTTGTCATTATGGAAGGTAGTCTGTTGTCTTAATTTTTGTTACTACAATAGATTGTAGCCTTGTCATTATGGAAGGTAGTCTATTGTCGAGATTTTTGTTGTCGAGATTTTTGTTACTACAATGGATGGTAGCCTTGTTATTATGAAAGGTATTATGTTTTCGAGATTTTTGTTACTACAATGGATGGTAGCCTTGTCATTATGGAAGGTAGTCTGTTGTCGATATTTTTGTTACTCTAATGGATGGTATCCTTGTCATTATGGAAGGTTGTCTGTTGTCGAGAATTTTATTACTCTAATTGATGGTAGCCTTGACATTATGGAAGGTAGTACGTTGTCGAGATTTTTGTTACTCCAATGGATGGTAGCCTTGTCATTATGGAAGGTAGTCTGTTGTCGAGATTTTTGTTACTACAATGGATGGTAGCCTTGTCATTATGGAAGGTAGTCTGTTGTCGATATTTTTGTTACACTGATGGATGGTATCCTTGTCATTATGGAAGGTTGTCTGTTGTCGAGATTTTTATTACTCTAATGGATGGTAGCCTTGTCATTATGGAAGGTAGTATGTTGTCGAGATTTTTGTAACTACAATGGATGGTAGCCTTGTCATTATGGAACTTAGTCTGTTGTCGAGATTTTTGTTACTCCAATGGATTGTAGCCTTATCATTATGGAAGGTAATCTGTTGTCGAGATATTTGTTACTCCAATGGATGGTAGCCTTTTCATTATGGAAGGTAATCTGTTGTCGAGATTTTTATTACTCCAATGGATGGTAGCCTTTTCATTATGTAAGGTAGTTTGTTGTCGAGATTTTTGTTACTGCAATGGATGGTAGCCTTTTCATTATGGAAGATAGTATGTTGTCGACATTTTTGTTACTCCAATGGATGGTAGCCTTTCCATTATGGAAGGTAGTCTCTTGTTGATATTTTTGTTACTACAATGGATGGTAGCCTTGTCATTTTGGAAGGTAGTCTGTTGTCGAGGTTTTTGTTACTATAACGGATGGTAGCCTTGTCATTATGGAAGGTAGTCTGCTGTCGATATTTTTTTTACTCCAATGGATGGTAGCCTTGTCATTATGGAAGGTAGTCTGTTGTCGAGAATTTTGTTACTACAATGGATGGTAGCCTTGTCATTATGGAAGGTAGTATGTTTTCGAGATTTTTGTTACTACAATGGATGGTAGCCTTGTCATTATGGAAGGTAGTCTGTTGTCGAGATTTTTATTACTACAATGGATGGTAGCCTTGTCATTATGGATCTTAGTCTTTTGTCGAGATTTTTGTTACTCCAATGGATTTTAGCCTTGTCATTATGGAAGGTAGTCTATTGTCGAGATTTTTGTTACTGCAATGGATGGTAGACTTGTCATTATGTAGGGTAGTTTGTTGTCGAGATTTTTGTTACTGCATTGGATGGTAGCCTTTTCATTATGGAAGATAGTATGTTGTCGATATCTTTGTTAATCCAATGGATGGTAGCCTTGTCATTACGGAAGGTAGTCTGTTGTCAAGATTTTTGTTACTCCAATGGATTGTTGCCTTGTCATTATGGAAGGTAGTCTTTTGTCGACATTTTTGTTACTCGAATGGACGGTAGCCTTGTCATTATGGAAGGTAGTCTCTTGTTGATATTTTGGTTACTACAATGGATGGTAGCCTTGTCATTTTGGAGGTACTCTGCTGTCGAGATGATTGTTACTTTAATGTATGTTAGCCTTGTCATTATGGAAGGTAGTCTGTTGTCGAGATTATTGTTACTTTAATGTATGTTAGCCTTGTCATTATGGAAGGTAGTCTGTTGTCGAGATTTTTTTTACTACAATGGATGGAAGCCTTGTCATTATGGAAGGTAGTATGTTGTCGAGATTTTTGTTACTACAATGGATGGTAGCCTTGTCATTATGGAACTTAGTCTGTTGTCGAGATTTTTGTTACTCCAATGGATGGTAGCCTTTTCATTATGGAACTTAGTCTGTTGTCGAGATTTTTGTTACTGCAATGGATGGTAGACTTGTCATTATGTAAGGTAGTTTGTTGTCGAGATTTTTGTTACTATAATGGATGGTAGCCTTTTCATTATGGAAGATAGTATGTTTTCGATATCTTTGTTACTCCAATGGATTGTAGCCTTGTCATTATGGAAGGTAGTCTTTTGTTGACATTTTTGTTACTCCAATGGATGGTAGCCTTGTCATTATGGAAGGTAGTCTCTTGTTGATATTTTTGTTACTACAATGGATGGTAGCCTTGTCATTTTGGAAGGTAGTCTGCTGTCGAGATTATTGTTACTTTAATGTATGTTAGCCTTGTCATTATGGAAGGTAGTCTACTGTCGAGATTATTGTGACTTTAATGTATGTTAGCCTTATAATTATGGAAGGTAGTCTGTTATCGAGATTTTTGTTACTACAATGGATGGTAGCCTTGTCATTACGGATCTTAGTCTTTTGTCGAGATTTTTGTTACTCCAATGGATTGTACCCTTGTCATTATGGAAGGTAGTCTATTGTCGAGATTTTTGTTACTGCAATGGATGGTAGACTTGTCATTATGTAGGGTAGTTTGTTGTCGAGATTTTTGTTACTGCAATGGATGGTAGCCTTTTCATTATGGAAGATAGTATGTTGTTGATATCTTTGTTAATCCAATGGATGGTAGCCTTGTCATTACGGAAGGTAGTCTGTTGTCAAGATTTTTGTTACTCCAATGGATTGTAGCCTTGTCATTATGGAAGGTAATCTGTTGTCGAGATTTTTGTTACTCCAATGGATGGAAGCCTTTTCATTATGTAAGGTAGTTTGTTGTCGAGATTTTTGTTACTGCAATGGATGGTAGCCTTTTCATTATCGAAAATAGTATGTTGTCGACATTTTTGTAACTCCAATGGATGGTAGCCTTTCCATTATGGAAGCTAGTCTCTTGTTGATATTTTTGTTACTACAATGGATGGTAGCCTTGTCATTTTGGAAGGTAGTCTGTTGTCGAGGTTTTTGTTACTATAATGGATGGTAGCCTTGTCATTACGGAAGGTAGTCTGTTGTTGATATTTTTTTACTCCAATGGATGGTAGCCTTGTCATTATGGAAGGTAGTCTGTTGTCGAGATTTTTGTTACTACAATGGATGGTAGCCTTGTCATTATGGAAGGTAGTATGTTTTCGAGATTTTTGTTAATACAATGTATGGTAGCCTTGTCATTATGGAAGGTAGTCTTTTGTCGACATTTTTGTTACTCCAATGGATGGTAGCCTTGTCATTTGGGAAGGTAGTCTCTTGTTGATATTTTTGTTACTATAATGGATGGTAGCCTTGTCATTTTGGAAGGTAGTCTGTTGTCGGGGTTTTTATTACTATAACGGATGGTAGGCTTGTCATTATGGAAGGTAGTCTGCTGTCGAGATTTTTTTTACTCCAATGGATGGTAGCCTTGTCATTTTGGAAGGTAGTCTGTTGTCGAGGTTTTTGTTACTATAACGGATGGTAGGCTTGTCATTATGGAAGGTAGTTTGTTGTCGAGATTTTTGTTACTCCAATGGATGGTAGCCTTGTCATTATGGAAGGTAGTTTGTTGTCGAGATTTTTGTTACTACAATGGATGGTAGCCTTGTTATTATGGAAGGTATTATGTTTTCGAGATTTTTGTTCCTACAATGGATGGTAGCCTTGTCATTAAGGAAGGTAGTCTGTTGTCAATATTTTTGTTACTCTAATGGATGGTATCCTTGTCATTATGGAAGGTTGTCTGTTGACGAGAATTTTATTACTCTAATTGATGGTAGCCTTGTCATTATGGAAGGTAGTACGTTGTCGAGATTTTTGTTACTCCAATGGATGGTAGCCTTGTCATTATGGAAGGTAGTATGTTGTCGAGATTTTTGTTACTACAATGGATGGTAGCCTTGTCATTATGGAAGGTAGTCTGTTGTCGATATTTTTGTTACACTGATGGATGGTATCCTTGTCATTATGGAAGGTTGTCTGTTGTCGAGATTTTTATTACTCTAATGGATGGTAGCCTTGTCATTATGGAAGGTAGTATGTTGTCGAGATTTTTGTTACTACAATGGATGGTAGCCTTGTCATTATGGAACTTAGTCTGTTGTCGAGATTTTTGTTACTCCAATTGATTGTAGCCTTGTCATTATGGAAGGTAATTTGTTGTCGAGATTTTTATTACTCCAATGGATGGTAGCCTTTTCATTATGTAAGGTAGTTTGTTGTCGAGATTTTTGTTACTGCAATGGATGGTAGCCTTTTCATTATGGAAGATAGTATGTTGTCGACATTTTTGTTACTCCAATGGATGGTAGTCTTTCCATTATGGAAGGTAGTCTCTTGTTGATATTTTTGTTACTACAATGGATGGTAGCCTTGTCATTTTGGAAGGTAGTCTATTGTCGAGGTTTTTGTTACTATAACGGATGGTAGCCTTGTCATTATGGAAGGTAGTCTGCTGTCGATATTTTTTTTACTCCAATGGATGGTAGCCTTGTCATTATGGAAGGTAGTCTGTTGTCGAGAATTTTGTTACTACAATGGATGGTACCCTTGTCATTATGGAAGGTAGTATGTTTTCGAGATTTTTGTTACTACAATGGATGGTAGCCTTGTCATTATGGAAGGTAGTCTGTTGTCGAGATTTTTATTACTACAATGGATGGTAGCCTTGTCATTATGGATCTTAGTCTTTTGTCGAGATTTTTGTTACTCCAATGGATTGTAGCCTTGTCATTATGGAAGGTAGTCTATTGTCGAGATTTTTGTTACTGCAATGGATGGTAGACTTGTCATTATGTAGGGTAGTTTGTTGTCGAGATTTTTGTTACTGCAATGGATGGTAGCCTTTTCATTTTGGAAGATAGTATGTTGTCGATATCTTTGTTAATCCAATGGATGGTAGCCTTGTCATTACGGAAGATAGTCTGTTGTCAAGATTTTTGTTACTCCAATGGATTGTTGCCTTGTCATTATGGAAGGTAGTCTTTTGTCGCCATTTTTGTTACTCGAATGGATGGTAGCCTTGTCATTATGGAAGGTAGTCTCTTGTTGATATTTTTGTTACTACAATGGATGGTAGCCTTGTCATTTTGGAAAGTAGTCTGCTGTCGAGATTATTGTTACTTTAATGTATATTAGCCTTGTCATTATGGAAGGTAGTCTGTTGTCGAGATTATTGTTACTTTAATGCATGTTAGCCTTGTCATTATGGAAGGTAGTCTGTTGTCGAGATTTTTTTTACTACAATGGATGGTAGCCTTGTCATTATAGAAGGTAGTATGTTGTCGAGATTTTTGTTACTACAATGGATGGTAGCCTTGTCATTATGGAACTTAGTCTGTTGTCGAGATTTTTGTTACTCCAATGGATGGTAGCCTTTTCATTATGGAACTTAGTCTGTTGTCGAGATTTTTGTTACTGCAATGGATGGTAGACTTGTCATTATGTAAGGTAGTTTGTTGTCGAGATTTTTGTTACTATAATGGATGGTAGCCTTTTCATTATGGAAGATAGTATGTTGTCGATATCTTTGTTACTCCAATGGATTGTAGCCTTGTCATTATGGAAGGTAGTCTTTTGTTAAAATTTTTGTTACTCCAATGGATGGTAGCCTTGTCATTATGGAAGGTAGTCTCTTGTTGATATTTTTGTTACTACAATGGATGGTAGCCTTGTCATTTTGGAAGGTAGTCTGTTGTCGAGGTTTTTGTTACTATAACGGATGGTAGGCTTGTCATTATGGAAGGTAGTCTGCTGTCGAGATTTTTGTTACTCCAATGGATGGTAGCCTTGTCATTATGGAAGGTAGTCTGTGTCGAAATTTTTGTTACTACAATGGATGGTTGCCTTGTCATTATGGAAGGTAGTATGTTTTCGAGATTTTTGTTACTACAATGGATGGTAGCCTTGTCATTATGGAAGGTAGTCTGTTGTCGATATTTTTGTTACTCTAATGGATGGTATCCTTGTCATTATGGAAGGTTGTCTGTTGTCGAGAATTTTATTACTCTAATGGATGGTAGCCTTGTCATTAGGGAAGGTAGTATGTTGTCGAGATTTTTGTTACTCCAATGGATGGTAGCCTTGTCATTATGGAAGGTAGTCTGTTGTCGAGATTTTTGTTACTACAATGGATGGTAGCCTTGTCACTATGGAAGGTAGTATGTTTCCGAGATTTTTGTTACTACAATGGATGGTAGCCTTGTCATTATGGAAGGTAGTCTTTTGTCGACATTTTTGTTACTCCAATGGATGGAAGCCTTTTCATTATGTAAGGTAGTTTGTTGTCGAGATTTTTGTTACTGCAATGGATGGTAGCCTTTTCATTATCGAAAATAGTATGTTGTCGACATTTTTGTAACTCCAATGGATGGTAGCCTTTCCATTATGGAAGCTAGTCTCTTGTTGATATTTTTGTTACTACAATGGATGGTAGCCTTGTCATTTTGGAAGCTAGTCTGTTGTCGAGATTTTTGTTACTACAATGGATGGTAGCCTTGTCATTATGGAAGGTAGTCTGTTGCCGAGATTTTTGTTACTCCAATGGATTGTAGCCTTGTCATTATGGAAGGTAGTCTGTTGTCGATATCTTTGTTACTACAATGTATGTTAGCCTTGTCATTATGGAAGGAAGTCTGGTGTCGAGATTTTTGTTATCCCATTGGATAGTGGCCTAGTAATTATGGAAGGTAGTCTGTTGTTGAGATTTTTGTTATTCCAGTGGATGGTAGCCTATTCATTATGGAAGGTAGTCTATTTTCGAGATTTTTCTTACTCCAATGGATGGTAGCCTTATCATTATGGAAGGTAGTCTGTTGTTGGGATTTTTGTTACTCCAATGGATTGTAGCCTTGTCATTATGGAGGGTAGTCTGTCGTTGATATTTTTGTTATTCCAATTGATGGTAGCCTTGTCAATATGAAATGTAGTCTATTGTCTAGATTTTTGTTACTCCAATGGAATGTATGCTTGCCATTATGGAAGGTAGTCAGTTATCGAGATTTTTCCTACTACAATGGATGGTAGACTTCTCATTATGGAAGGAAGTCTGTTGTTGAGATTTTTTTTACTCCAATGGATGGTAGCCTTCTTACTATTGAAGGTAGTCTGTTGTCGAGATTTTTGTTACTACAATGGATGGTAGCCTTGTCATTATGGAAGGTAGTTTGTTGTCGAGATTTTTGTTATTCCAATGGATTGTAGCCTTGTCATTATGGAAGGTAGTTTGTTGTCGATATCTTTGTTACCATAATGTATGTTAGCCTTGTCATTATGGAAGGTAGTCCGTTGTCGTGATTTTTGTTACTACAATGGATGATAGCCTTGTCATTATGGAAGGTAGTCTGTTGTCTTAATTTTTGTTACTACAATAGATTGTAGCCTTGTCATTATGGAAGGTAGTCTATTGTCGAGATTTTTGTTACTCCAATGGATGGTAGCATTATCATTATGGAAGGTAGTTCATGGTCGAGATTTTTGTTACTCCAATAGATGGTAGCCTTTTCATTATGGAAGGTAGTTTGTCATTGAGATTTTTGTTATTCCAATGGATGGTAGCCTAGTCATTATGGAAGGTAGCCTATTTTCAAGATTTTTATTACTCCAATGGATGGTAGCCTTGTCATTATGGAAGGTATTCTATTGTCAATATTTTTGTTACTCCATTGGATAGTAGCCTAGTCATTATGGAAGGTATTCTGTTGTTGATATTTTGGTTATTCCAATGGATGGTAGCCTAGTCATTATGGAAGGTAGTCTATTTTCGATATTTTTGTTACTCCAATGGATGGTAGCCTTGTCATTATGGAAGGTAGTCTGTTGTCGGGATTTTTGTTACACCAATGGATGTTAGCCTTATCATTATGGAAGGTAGTCTATCGTTGATATTTTTGTTATTCCAATTGATGGTAGCCTTGTCAATATGTAATGTAGTCTATTGTCCAGATTTTTGTTACTCCAATGGAATGTATCCGTGTCATTATGGAAGGTAGTCAGCTATCGAGACTTTTCTTTCTACAATGGATGGTAGCCTTGTCATTATGGAAGGTAGTCTGTTGTTGAGATTTTTGTTACTCCAATGGATGGTAGCCTTCTTACTATCGAAGGTAGTCTGTTGTCGAGATTTTTGTTACTACAATGGATGGTAGCCTTGTCATTATGGAAGGTAGTCTGTTGCCGAGATTTTTGTTACTCCAATGGATTGTAGCCTTGTCATTATGGAAGGTAGTCTGTTGTCGATATCTTTGTTACTACAATGTATGTTAGCCTTGTCATTATAGAAGGAAGTCTGGTGTCGAGATTTTTGTTATCCCATTGGATAGTAGCCTAGTAATTATGGAAGGTAGTCTGTTGTTGAGATTTTTGTTATTCCAGTGGATGGTAGCCTATTCATTATGGAAGGTAGTCTATTTTCGAGATTTTTCTTACTCCAATGGATGGTAGCCTTATCATTATGGAAGGTAGTCTGTTGTTGGGATTTTTGTTACTCCAATGGATTGTAGCCTTGTCATTATGGAGGGTAGTCTGTCGTTGATATTTTTGTTATTCCAATTGATGGTAGCCTTGTCAATATGAAATGTAGTCTATTGTCCAGATTTTTGTTACTCCAATGGAATGTATGCTTGTCATTATGGAAGGTAGTCAGTTATCGAGATTTTTCCTACTACAATGGATGGTAGACTTCTCATTATGGAAGGAAGTCTGTTGTTGAGATTTTTTTTACTCCAATGGATGGTAGCCTTCTTACTATTGAAGGTAGTCTGTTGTCGAGATTTTTGTTACTACAATGGATGGTAGCCTTGTCATTATGGAAGGTAGTTTGTTGTCGAGATTTTTGTTATTCCAATGGATTGTAGCCTTGTCATTATGGAAGGTAGTTTGTTGCCGATATCTTTGTTACCATAATGTATGTTAGCCTTGTCATTATGGAAGGTAGTCCGTTGTCGTGATTTTTGTTACTACAATGGATGATAGCCTTGTCATTATGGAAGGTAGTCTGTTGTCTTAATTTTTGTTACTACAATAGATTGTAGCCTTGTCATTATGGAAGGTAGTCTATTGTCGAGATTTTTGTTACTCCAATAGAAGGTAGCATTATCATTATGGAAGGTAGTTCATGGTCGAGATTTTTGTTACTCCAATAGATGGTAGCCTTTTCGTTATGGAAGGTAGTCTGTCATTGAGATTTTTGTTATTCCAATGGATGGTAGCCTAGTCATTATGGAAGGTAGCCTATTTTCAAGATTTTTATTACTCCAGTAGCCTTGTCATTATGGAAGGTAGTCTATTGTCAATATTTTTGTTACTCCATTGGATAGTAGCCTAGTCATTATGGAAGGTATTATGTTGTTGATATTTTGGTTATTCCAATGGATGGTAGCCTAGTCATTATGGAAGGTAGTCTATTTTCGATATTTTTGTTACTCCAATGGATGGTAGCCTTGTCATTATGGAAGGTAGTCTGTTGTCGGGATTTTTGTTACACCAATGGATGGTAGCCTTATCATTATGGAAGGTAGTCAATCATTGATATTTTTGTTATTCCAATTGATGGTAGCCTTGTCAATATGTAATGTAGTCTATTGTCCAGATTTTTGTTACTCCAATGGAATGTATCCGTGTCATTATGGAAGGTAGTCAGCTATCGAGACTTTTCTTTCTACAATGGATGGTAGCCTTGTCATTATGAAAGGTAGTCTGTTGTTGAGATTTTTGTTACTCCAATGGATGGTAGCCTTCTTACTATCGAAGGTAGTCTGTTGTCGAGATTTTTGTTACTACAATGGATGGTAGCCTTGTTATTATGGAAGGTAGTCTGTTGCCGAGATTTTTGTTACTCCAATGGATTATAGCCTTGTCATTATGAAAGGTAGTCTGTTGTCGATATCTTTGTTACTACAATGTATGTTAGCCTTGTCATTATGGAAGGAAGTCTGGTGTCGAGATTTTTGTTATCCCATTGGATAGTAGCCTAGTAATTATGAAAGGTAGTCTGTTGTTGAGATTTTTGTTATTCCAGTGGATGGTAGCCTATTCATTATGGAAGGTAGTCTATTTTCGAGATTTTTCTTACTCCAATGGATGGTAGCCTTATCATTATGGAAGGTAGTCTGTTGTTGGGATTTTTGTTACTCCAATGGATTGTAGCCTTGTCATTATGGAGGGTAGTCTGTCGTTGATATTTTTGTTATTCCAATTGATGGTAGCCTTGTCAATATGAAATGTAGTCTATTGTCCAGATTTTTGTTACTCCAATGGAATGTATGCTTGTCATTATGGAAGGTAGTCAGTTATCGAGATTTTTCCTACTACAATGGATGGTAGACTTCTCATTATGGAAGGAAGTCTGTTGTTGAGATTTTTTTTTACTCCAATGGATGGTAGCCTTCTTACTATCGAAGGTAGTCTGTTGTCGAGATTTTTGTTACTACAATGGATGGTAGCCTTGTCATTATGGAAGGTAGTTTGTTGTCGAGATTTTTGTTATTCCAATGGATTATAGCCTTGTCATTATGGAAGGTAGTTTGTTGTCGATATCTTTGTTACCATAATGTATGTTAGCCTTGTCATTATGGAAGGTAGTCTGTTGTCGTGATTTTTGTTACTACAACGGATGATAGCCTTGTCATTATGGAAGGTAGTCTGTTGTCTTGATTTTTGTTACTACAATAGATTGTAGCCTTGTCATTATGGAAGGTAGTCTATTGTCGAGATTTTTGTTACTCCAATGGATGGTAGCATTATCATTATGGAAGGTAGTTCATGGTCGAGATTTTTGTTACTCCAATAGATGGTAGCCTTTTCATTATGGAAGGTAGTCTGTCATTGAGATTTTTGTTATTCCAATGGATGGTAGCCTAGTCATTATGGAAGGTAGCCTATTTTCAAGATTTTTATTACTCCAATGGATGGTAGCCTTGTCATTATGGAAGGTAGTCTATTTGTCAATATTTTTGTTACTCCATTGGATAGTAGCCTAGTCATTATGGAAGGTATTCTGTTGTTGATATTTTGGTTATTCCAATGAATGGTAGCCTAGTCATTATGGAAGGTAGTCTGTTTTCGATATTTTTGTTACTCCAATGGATGGTAGCCTTGTCATTATGGAAGGTAGTCTGTTGTCGAGATTTTTGTTACACCAATGGATGGTAGCCTTATCATTATGGAAGGAAGTCTATCGTTGATATTTTTGTTATTCCAATTGATGGTAGCCTTGTCAATATGTAATGTAGTCTATTGTCCAGATTTTTGTTACTCCAATGGAATGTATCCGTGTCATTATGGAAGGTAGTCAGCTATCGAGACTTTTCTTTCTACAATGGATGGTAGCCTTGTCATTATGGAAGGTAGTCTGTTGTTGAGATTTTTGTTAGTCCAATGGATGGTTGCCTTCTTACTATCGAAGGTAGTCTGTTGTCGAGATTTTTGTTACTACAATGGATGGTAGCCTTGTCATTATGGAAGGTAGTTTGTTGTCGAGATTTTTGTTATTCCAATGGATTGTAGCCTTGTCATTATGTAAGGTAGTTTTTTGTCGATATCTTTGTTACCATAATGTATGTTAGCCTTGTCATTATGGAAGGTAGTCCGTTGTCGTGATTTTTGTTACTACAATGGATGATAGCCTTCTCATTATGGAAGGTAGTCTGTTGTCTTGATTTTTGTTACTACAATAGATTGTAGCCTTGTCATTATGGAAGGTAGTCTATTGTCGAGATTTTTGTTACTCCAATGGATGGTAGCATTATCATTATGGAAGGTAGTTCATGGTCGAGATTTTTGTTACTCCAATAGATGGTAGCCTTTTCATTATGGAAGGTAGTCTGTCATTGAGATTTTTGTTATTCCAATGGATGGTAGCCTAGTCATTATGGAAGGTAGCCTATTTTCAAGATTTTTATTACTCCAATGGATGGTAGCCTTGTCATTATGGAAGGTAGTCTATTTGTCAATATTTTTGTTACTCCATTGGATAGTAGCCTAGTCATTATGGAAGGTATTCTGTTGTTGATATTTTGGTTATTCCAATGGATGGTAGCCTAGTCATTATGGAAGGTAGTCTGTTTTCGATATTTTTGTTACTCCAATGGATGGTAGCCTTGTCATTATGGAAGGTAGTCTGTTGTCGGGATTTTTGTTACACCAATGGATGGTAGCCTTATCATTATGGAAGGTAGTCTATCGTTGATATTTTTGTTATTCCAATTGATGGTAGCCTTGTCAATATGTAATGTAGTCTATTGTCCAGATTTTTGTTACTCCAATGGAATGTATCCGTGTCATTATGGAAGGTAGTCAGCTATCGAGACTTTTCTTTCTACAATGGATGGTAGCCTTGTCATTATGGAAGGTAGTCTGTTGTTGAGATTTTTGTTAGTCCAATGGATGGTTTCCTTCTTACTATCGAAGGTAGTCTATTGTCGAGATTTTTGTTACTACAATGGATGGTAGCCTTGTCATTATGGAAGTTAGTCTGTTGCCGAGATTTTTGTTACTCCAATGGAATGTAGCCTTGTCATTATGGAAGGTAGTCTGTTGTCGGTATCTTTGTTACTACAATGTATGTTAGCCTTGTCATTATGGAAGGAAGTCTGGTGTCGAGATTTTTGTTATCCCATTGGATAGTAGCCTAGTAATTATGGAAGGTAGTCTGTTGTTGAGATTTTTGTTATTCCAGTGGATGGTAGCCTATTCATTATGGAAGGTAGTCTATTTTCGAGATTTTTCTTACTCCAATGGATCGTAGCCTTATCATTATGGAAGGTAGTCTGTTGTTGGGATTTTTGTTACTCCAATGGATTGTAGCCTTGTCATTATGGAGGGTAGTCTGTCGTTGATATTTTTGTTATTCCAATTGATGGTAGCCTTGTCAATATGAAATGTAGTCTATTGTCCAGATTTTTGTTACTCCAATGGAATGTATGCTTGTCATTATGGAAGGTAGTCAGTTATCGAGATTTTTCCTACTACAATGGATGGTAGACTTCTCATTATGGAAGGAAGTCTGTTGTTGAGATTTTTTTTACTCCAATGTATGGTAGCCTTCTTACTATCGAAGGTAGTCTGTTGTCGAGATTTTTGTTACTACAATGGATGGTAGCCTTGTCATTATGGAAGGTAGTTTGTTGTCGAGATTTTTTTTATTCCAATGGATTGTAGCCTTGTCATTATGGAAGGTAGGTTGTTGTCGATATCTTTGTTACCATAATGTATGTTAGCCTTGTCATTATGGAAGGTAGTCCGTTGTCGTGATTTTTGTTACTACAATGGATGATAGCCTTGTCATTATGGAAGGTAGTCTGCTGTCTTGATTTTTGTTACTACAATAGATTGTAGCCTTGTCATTATGGAAGGTAGTCTATTGTCGAGATTTTTGTTACTCCAATGGATGGTAGCATTATCATTATGGAAGGTAGTTCATGGTCGAGATTTTTGTTACTCCAATAGATGGTAGCCTTTTCATTATGGAAGGTAGTCTGTCATTGAGATTTTTGTTATTCCAATGGATGGTAGCCTAGTCATTATGGAAGGTAGCGTATTTTCAAGATTTTTATTACTCCAATGGATGGTAGCCTTGTCATTATGGAAGCTAGTCTATTGTCAATATTTTTGTTACTCCATTGGATAGTAGCCTAGTCATTATGGAAGGTATTCTGTTGTTGATATTTTGGTTATTCCAATGGATGGTAGCCTAGTCATTATGGAAGGTAGTCTGTTTTCGATATTTTTGTTACTCCAATGGATGGTAGCCTTGTCATTATGGAAGGTAGTCTGTTGTCGGGATTTTTGTTACACCAATGGATGGTAGCCTTGTCATTATGGAAGGTAGTCTATCGTTGATATTTTTGTTATTCCAATTGATGGTAGCCTTGTCAATATGTAATGTAGTCTATTGTCCAGATTTTTGTTACTCCAATGGAATGTATCCGTGTCATTATGGAAGGTAGTCAGCTATCGAGACTTTTCTTTCTACAATGGATGGTAGCCTTGTCATTATGGAAGGTAGTCTGTTGTTGAGATTTTTGTTACTCCAATGGATGGTTGCCTTCTTACTATCGAAGGTAGTCTGTTGTCGAGATTTTTGTTACTACAATGGATGGTAGCCTTGTCATTATGGAAGGTAGTCTGTTGCCGAGATTTTTGTTACTCCAATGGATTGTAGCCTTGTCATTATGGAAGGTCGTCTGTTGTCGGTATCTTTGTTACTACAATGTATGTTAGCCTTGTCATTATGGAAGGAAGTCTGGTGTCGAGATTTTTGTTATCCCATTGGATAGTAGCCTAGTAATTATGGAAGGTAGTATGTTGTTGAGATTTTTGTTATTCCAGTTGATGGTAGCCTATTCATTATGGAAGGTAGTCTATTTTCGAGATTTTTCTTACTCCAATGGATGGTAGCCTTGTCATTATGGAAGGTAGTCTGTTGTTGGGAATTTTGTTACTCCAATGGATTGTTGCCTTGTCATTATGGAGGGTAGTCTGTCGGTTATATTTTTGTTATTCCAATTGATGGTAGCCTTGTCAATATGAAATGTAGTCTATTGTCCAGATTTTTGTTACTCCAATGGAATGTATTCTTGTCATTATGGAAGGTAGTCAGCTATCGAGATTTTTCTTACTACAATGGATGGTAGCCTTGTCATTATGGAAGGTAGTCTGTTGTTGAGATTTTTGTTACTCCAATGGATGGTAGCCTTCTTACTATCGAAGGTAGTCTGTTGTCGAGATTTTTGTTACTACAATGGATGGTAGCCTTGTCATTATGGAAGGTAGTCTGTTGCCGAGATTTTTGTTACTCCAACGGATTGTAGCCTTGTCAATATGGAAGGTAGTCTGTTGTCGATATCTTTGTTACTATAATGTATGTTAGCCTTGACATTATGGAAGGAAGTTTGGTGTCGAGATTTTTGTTATCCCATTGGATGGTAGCCTAGTCATTCTGGAAGGTAGTCTGCTGTTGAGATTTTTGTTATTCCAATGGATGGTAGCCTATTCATTATGGAAGGTAGTCTATTTTCAAGATTTTTCTTACTCCAATGGATGGTAGCCTTGTCATTATGGAAGGTTGTTTGTTGTCGGGATTTTTGTTACTCCAATGGATAGTAGCCTTGTCATTATGGAAGGTAGTCTGTCGTTGTTATTTTTGTTATTCCAATTAATGGTAGCCTTGTCAATATGAAATGTAGTCTGTTGTCCAGATTTTTGTTACTCCAATGGATGGTAGCCTTGTCATTATGGAAGGTAGTCTGTTGTCGGTTTTTTTTTACTCCAATGGATGGTAGCCTTGTATTTATGGAAGGTAGTCTGTCGTTGATATCTTGTTATTCCAATTGATGGTAGCCTTGTCAATATGAAATGAAGTCTATTGTCCATATTTTTATTACTCCAAAGGAATGTATCCTTGTCATTATGGAAGGTAGTCTGTTATCGAGATTTTTCTTACTATAATGGATGGTAGGCTTGTCATTATGGAAGGTAGTCTGTTGTCATGATTTTTGTTACTACAATGGATGGTAGCCTTGTCATTATGGAAGGTAGTATGTTTTTCATATTTTTGTTACTATAATGCATGTTAGCCTTGTCATTATGGAAGGTAGTCTGTTGTCGATATTTTTGTTACTCCATTGGATAGTAGCCTTGTCATTATGGAAGGTAGTCTGTTGTTGAGATTATTGTTATTCCAATGGATGGTAGCCTAGTCATTATGGAAGTTAGTCTATTTTCGAGAATTTTGTTACTCCAATGGATGGTAGCCTTGTCATTATGGAAGGTAGTCTGTTGTCGAGATTTTTGTTACTCCAATGGATGGTAGCCTTGTCATTATGGAAGGTAGTCTATTATCGAGATTTTTTTTACTCCAAGGGATGGTAGCCTTTTCATTTTGGAAGGTAGTCTATCGTCGAAATTTTTTTTGTTCTAGTGGATGGTAGCCTTGTCATTATGAAAGGTAGTCTATTATCGAGATTTTTGTTACTCCAATGGATTGTAGCCTTGTCATTATAGAAGGTAGTCTGTTGTTGAGATTTTTGTTACTCCAATGGATGGTAGCCTTCTTACTATGGAAGGTAGTCTGTTGTCGAGATTTTTGTTACTCCAATGGATTGTAGCCTTGTCATTATGGAAGGTAGTTTGTTCTCGATATCTTTGTTACTACAATGTATGTTAGCCTTGTCATTATGGAAGGTAGTCTGGTGTCGAGATTTTTGTTACTCCATTGGATAATAGCCTAGTCATATTGGAAGGTAATCTGTTTTCGAGATTTTTGTTACTCTAAGGGATCGTAGCTTTGTCATTATGGAAGGTAGTCAGTTATCGAGATTTTTCCTACTACAATGGATGGGAGATTTCTCATTATGGAAGGAAGTCTGTTGTTGAGATTTTTTTTACTCCAATGGATGGTAGCCTTCTTACTATCGAAGGTAGTCTGCTGTCGAGATTTTTGTTACTACAATGGATGGTAGCCTTGTCATTATGGAAGGTAGTTTGTTGTCGAGATTTTTGTTATTCCAATGGATTGTAGCCTTGTCATTATGGAAGGTAGTTTGTTGTCGATATCTTTGTTACCATAATGTATGTTAGCCTTGTCATTATGGAAGGTAGTCCGTTATCGTGATTTTTCTTACTACAATGGATGGTAGCCTTGTCAATATGGAAGGTAGTCCGTTGTCTTGATTTTTATTACTACAATAGATTGTAGCCTTGTCATTATGGAAGGTAGTCTATTGTCAAGATTTTTGTTACTCCAATGGATGGTAGCATTGTCATTATGTAAGGTAGTTTGTTGTCGAGGTTTTTGTTACTCCAATAGATGGTAGCCTTTTCATTATGGAAGGTAGTCTGTCATTGAGATTTTTGTTATTCCAATGGATGGTAGCCTAGTCATTATGGAAGGTAGCCTATTTTCAAGATTTTTATTACTCCAATGGATGGTAGCCTTGTCATTTTGGAAGGTAGTCTATTGTCAATATATTTGTTACTCCATTGGATAGTAGCCTAGTCATTATGGAAGGTATTCTGTTGTTGATATTTTGGTTATTCCAATGGATGGTAGCCTAGTCATTATGGAAGGTAGTCTATTTTCGATATTTTTTTTACTCCAATGGATGGTAGCCTTGTCATTATGGAAGGTAGTCTGTTGTCGGGATTTTTGTTACACCAATGGATGGTAGCCTTGTCATTATGGAAGGTAGTCTATCGTTGATATTTTTGTTATTCCAATTGATGGTAGCCTTGTCAATATGAAATGTAGTCTATTGTCCAGATTTTTGTTACTCCAATGGAATGTATCCGTGTCATTATGGAAGGTAGTCAGCTATCGAGATTTTTCTTACTACAATGGATGGTAGCCTTGTCATTATGGAAGGTAGTCTGTTGTTGAGATTTTTGTTACTCCAATGGATGGTAGCCTTCTTACTATCGAAGGTAGTCAGTGGTCGAGATTTTTGTTACTACAATGGATGGTAGCCTTGTCATTCTGGAAGGTAGTCTGTTGTCATGATTTTTGTTACTACAATGGATGGTAGCCTTGTCATTATGGAAGATAGTTTGTTGTCTTGATTTTTGTTACTACAATAGATGTTAGCCTTATCATTATGGAAGGTAGTCTATTGCCGAGATTTTTGTTACTCCAATGGATGGAAGCATTGTCATTATGGAAGGTAGTTTATTGTCGAGATTTTTGTTACTCCAATAGATGGTAGCCTTGTCATTATGGAAGGTAGTCTGTTTTTCATATTTTTGTTACTATAATGCATGTTAGCGTTGTCATTATGGAAGGTAGTCTGTTGTCGAGATTTTTGTTATTCCAATGGATGGTAGCCTAGTCATTATGGAAGTTAGTCTATTTTCGAGAATTTTGTTACTCCAATGGATGGTAGCCTTGTCATTATGGAAGGTAGTCTGTTGTCGAGATTTTTGTTACTCCAATGGATGGTAGCCTTGTCATTATGGAAGGTAGTCTATTATCGAGATTTTTTTTACTCCAATGGATGGTAGCCTTTTCATTTTGGAAGGTAGTCTGTCGTCGAAATTTTTTTTTTCCAGTGGATGGTAGCCTTGTCATTATGAAAGGTAGTCTATTGTCGAGATTTTTGTTACTCCAATGGATTGTAGCCTTGTCATTATGGAAGGTAGTCTGTTGTTGAGATTTTTGTTACTCCAATAGATGGTAGCCTTCTTACTATTGAAGGTAGTCTGTTGTCGAGATTTTTTTTACTCCAATGGATTGTAGCCTTGTCATTATGGAAGGTAGTTTTTTCTCGATATCTTTGTTACTACAATGTATGTTAGCCTTGTCATTATGGAAGGTAGTCTGGTGTCGAGATTTTTGTTACTCCATTGGATAATAGCTTAGTCATATTGGAAGGTAATCTGTTTTCGAGATTTTTGTTACTCTAAGGGATCGTAGCTTTGTCATTATGGAAGGTAGTCTATTGTCGAGATTTTTGTTACTCCACTAGATGGTAGCCTTGTCATTTTGGAAGGTAGTATGTCGTTGATATTTTTGTTATTCCAATGGATGGTAGCTTTATCAATATGAAAGGTAGTCTATTGTCTAGATTTTTGTTACTCCAATGGAAAGTATCCTTGTCATTATGGAATGTAGTCTGTTGTCGAGATTTTTCTTACTCTAATTGATGGTAGCCTTGTCATTATGGAAGGTAGTCTGTTGTCGAGATTTTTTTTACTAGAATGGATGGTAGCCTTGTCATTATGGAAGGTAGTCTATTGTCTTGATTTTTGTTACTACAATAGATTGTAGCCTTGTCATTATGGAATGTAGTCAATTGTCGAGATTTTTGTTACTCAAATGGATGGTAGCATTGTCATTATGGAAGGTAGTTTGTTGTCGAGATTTTTGTTACTCCAATAGATGGTAACCTTGTCACTATGTAAGGTAGTCTGTCGTTGTGATTTTTGCTACTCCAATGAATGGTAGCCTTGTAATTCTGGAAGGTAGTCTGTTGTTCATATTTTTGTTACAACAATGCATGTTAGCCTTGTCATTATGGAAGGTAGTCTGTTGTCGATATTTTTGTTACTCCATTGGATAGTAGCCTTGTCATTATGGAAGGTAGTCTGTTGTTGAGATTTTTGTTATTCCAATGGATGGTAGCCTAGTCATTATGGAAGTTAGTCTATTTTCGAGATTTTTGTTACTCTGATGGATGGTAGCCTTGTCATTATGGAAGGTAGTCTATTGTCGAAATTTTTGTTACTCCAATGGATGGCAGCCTTGTCATTATGGAAGGTAGTCTATTATCGAGATTTTTGTTACTCCAATGGATGGTAGCCTTTTCATTATAAAAAGGTAGTTTGTCGTCGAAATTTTTGTTGTTCCAATGGATGGTAGCCTTGTCATTATAAAAGGTAGTCTATTGTCGAGATTTTTGTTACTCCAATGGATTATAGCCTTGTCATTATGGAAGGTAGTCTATTGTTGAGATTTTTGTTACTCCAATGGATGGTAGCCTTCTTACAATGGAAGGTAGTCTGTTGTCGAGATTTTTGTTACTACAATGGATGGTAGCTTTGTCATTATGGAAGGTAGTCTCTTGTCGACATTTTTGTTACTCCAATGGATTGTAGCCTTGTTATTATGGAAGGTAGTCTGTTATCGATATCTTTGTTACTACAATGTATGTTAGCCTTGTCATTATGGAAGGTAGTCTGGTGTCGAGATTTTTGTTACTCCATTGGATAGTAGCCTTGTAATTATGGAAGGTAGTGTGTTGTTGAGATTTTTGTTATTCCAATGGATGGTAGCCTAGTCATTATGGAAGGTAGTCTGTTTTCGAGATTTTTGTTACTCCAATGGATGGTAGCCTTGTCATTATGGAAGGTAGTCTTTTGTCGAGACTTTTATTACTCCAAAGGATGGTAGCCTTGTCATTATGGAAGGTAGTATGTCATTGATATTTTTGTTATTCCAATGGATGGTAGCCTTGTCAATATAAACGGTAGTCTATTGACCAGATTTTTGTTACTGCAATGGAATGTATCCTTGTCATTATGGAAGATAGTCTATTGTCGTGATTTTTCTTACTACAATGGATGGTAGCCTTGTCATTATGGAAGGTAGTCTGTTGTCTTGATTTTTGTTACTACAATAGATTTTATCCTTGTCATTATTGAAGGTAGTCTATTGTCGAGATTTTTGTTACTCCAATGGATGGTAGCATTGTTATTATGGAAGGTAGTTTGTTGTCGAGATTTTTGTTACTCCAATAGATGGTAGCCTTTTCATTATGAAAGGTAGTCTGTCATTGAGATTTTTGTTATTCCAATGGATGGTAGCCTAGTCATTATGGAAGGTAGCCTATTTTCGAGATTTTTATTACTCCTATGGATGGTAGCCTTGTCATTATGGAAGGTAGTCTATTTTCGAGATTTTGATTACTCCATTGGATAGTAGCTTTGTGATTGTGGAAGGTACTCTGTTGTTGAGATTTTTTTTATTCCAATGGATGGTAGCCTAGTCAATATGGAAGGTAGTCTGTTTTCGAGATTTCTGTTACTCCAATGGATGGTAGCCTTTTCATTATGGAAGGTAGTCTATTATCGAGATTTTTGGTACTCCAATGGATGGTAGCCTTTTCATTATGGAAGGTAGTCTGTCGTCGAAATTTTTGTTGTTCCAATGGATGGTAGCCTTGTCATTATGAAAGGTAGTTTATTGTCGAGATTTTTGTTACTCCGATGGATTGTAGCTTTTTCATTATGGAAGGTTGTTTGTTGTCGATATTTTTCTTACTACAATGGATGGTAGCCTTGTCATTATGGAAGGTAGTCTGTTGTCGAGATTTTTGTTACTACAATGGATGGTAGCCTTGTCATTATAGAAGGTAGGCTGTTGTCTTGATTTTTGTTACTACAATAGATTGTATCCTTGTCATTATGGAAGGTAGTCTATTGTCAAGATTTTTTTTACTCCAATGGATGGTAGCATTATCATTATGGAAGGTAGTTTGTTGTCGAGGTTTTTGTTACTCCAATAGATGGTAGCCCTGTCATTATGGAAGGTAGACTATCGTTGTGATTTTTGTTACTCCAATGAATGGTAGCCTTGTCATTATGGAAGGTAGTCTGTTGTCTTGATTTTTGTTACTACAATAGATTGTAGCCTTGTCATTATGGAAGGTAGTCTGTTGATGAGATTTTTGTTATTCCAATGGATGGTAGCCTAGTCATTATGGAAGTTTGTCTATTTTCGAGATTTTTCTTACTACAATGGATGGTAGCCTTATCATTATGGAAGGTAGTTTGTTGTCGAGATTTTTGTTACTCTAATGGATTGTAGACTTGTCATTATGGAAGGTAGTCTATTGTCGATATCTTTGTTACTACAATGTATGTTAGCCTTCTCATTATGGAAGATAGTCTGGTGTCGATATTTTTGTTACTCCATTGGATAGTAGCCTAGTAATTATGGAAGGTAGTCTGTTGTTGAGATTTTTTCTTATTCCAATGGATGGTAGCCTAGTCATTATGGAAGGTAGTCTGTTTTTGAGATTTTTGTTACTCCAATGGATGGTAGCCTTGTCATTATGGAAGCTAGTCTTTTGTCGGGATTTTCGTTACTCCAATGGATGATAGCCTTGTCATTATGGAATGTAGTCTATTATCGAGATTTTTGTTAATTCAATGGATGGTAGCCTTTTCATTATAGAAGGTAGTCTGTCGCCAAAATTTTTGTTGTTCTAATGGATGGTAGCCTTGTCATTATGAAAGGTAGTCTATTGTCGAGATTTTTGTTACTCCAATGGATTATAGCCTTGTCATTATGGAAGGTAGTCTGTTGTCGATATCTTTGTTACTATAATGTATGTTAGCCTTGTCATTATGGAAGGTAGTCTGGTGTCCAGATTTTTTTTACACCATTGGATAGTAGCGTAGTCATTATGGAAGGTAGTATGTTGTTGATATCTTTGTTACTCCAATGGATGGTAGCCTACTCTTTATGGAAGGTACTCTGTCATCGAGATTTTTTTTTCCAATGTATGGTAGCCTTGTCATTATGAAAGGTAGTCTATTGTCGAGATTTTTGTTACTCCAATGGATTGTATCCTTGTCGTTATGGAAGGTAGTCTGTTGTTGAGATTTTTTTTACTCCAATGGATAGTACCTTTCTTACTATCGAAGGTAGTCTGTTGTCGAGATTTTTGTTACTACAATGGATGGTAGCCTTGTCATTATGGAAGGTAGTCTGTTGTCTTGATTTTTGTTACTACAATAGATTGTAGCCTTGTCATTATGGAAGGTAGTCTATTGTCGATATTTTTGTTACTCCATTGGATAGTAGCTTTGTCATTTTGGAAGGTACTCTGTTGTTGAGATTTTTTTATTCCAATGGATGGTAGCCTAGTCAATATGGAAGGTAATCTGTTTTCGAGATTTTTGTTACTCCAATGGATGGTAGCCTTTTCATTATGGAAGGTAGTCTATTATCGAGATTTTTGTTACTCCAATGGATGGTAGCCTTTTTATTATGGAAGGAAGTCTGTCGTTGAAATTTTTGTTGTTCAAATGGATGGTAGCCTTGTCATTATGAAAGGTAGTCTATTGTCGAGATTTTTGGTACTCCAATGGATTGTAGCCTTGTCATTATGGAAGGTAGTTTGTTGTCGAGATTTTTGTTACTACAATGGATTGCAGCCTTGTCATTATGGAAGGTAGTCTATTGTCGTGATTTTTGTTACTCCAATGGACGGTAGCCTTGTCATAATGGAAGGTAGTCTGTTGTCTTGATTTTTGTTACTATAATAGATTGTAGCCTTGTCATTATGGAAGGTAGTCTACTGTCGAGATTTTTGTTACTCCAATGGATGGTAGCATTGTCATTATGGAAAGTTGTTTGTTGTCGTGATTTTTGTTACTCCAATAGATGGTAGCCTTGTCAATATGTAAGGTAGTCTGTCGTTGTGATTTTTGTTACTCTAATGAATGGTAGCCTTGTCATTATGGAAGGTAGTTTGTTGTTCATATTTTTGTTACTATAATGCATGTTAGCCTTGTCATTATGGAAGGTAGTCTGTTGTCGATATTTTTGTTACTCCATTGGATAGTAGCCTTGTCATTATGGAAGGTAGTCTATTATTGAGATTTTTGTTACTCCAATGGATGGTAGACTTTTCATTATGGAAGGTAGTCTATCGTCGAAATTTTTGTTGTTCCAATGGATGGTAGCCTTGTCATTATGAAAGGTAGTTTATTGTCGAGATTTTTGTTAGTCCAATGGATTGTAGTCTTGTCATTATGGAAGGTAGTCTATTGTTGAGATTTTTGTTATTCTAATGGATGGTAGCCTTCTTACAATGGAAGGTAGTCTGTTGTCGAGATTTTTGTTACTACAATGGATGGTAGCGTTGTCATTATGGAAGGTAGTCTGTTGTCGAGATTTTTGTTACTCCAATGGATTGTAGCACTGTCATTATGGAAGGTAGTCTGTTGTCGATATCTTTGTTACTACAATGCATGTTAGCCTTGTCATTATGGAAGGTATTCTGGTGTCGAGATTTTTGTTAGTCCATTGGATAGTAGCCTAGTCATTATGAAAGGTAATGTGTTATTGAGTTTTTTGTTATTCCAATGGATGGTAGCCTAGTCATTATGGAAGGTAGTCTGTTTTCGAGATTTTTGTTACTCCAATGGATGGTAGCCTTGTCATTATGGAAGGTAGTCTGTTGTCGAGATTTTTATTACTCCAATGGATGGTAGCCTTGTCATTATGGAAGGTAGTATGTCGTTGATATTTTTGTTATTCCAATGGATCGTAGCCTTGCCAATATAAAAGGTAGTCTATTTACCAGATTTTTGTTACTCCAATGGAATGTATCCTTGTCATTATGGAAGGTAGTCTGTTGTCATGATTTTTCATACTACAATGGATGGTAGCCTTGTCATTATGGAAGGTATTTTGTTGTCTTGATTTTTGTTACTACAATAGATTGTAGCCTTGTCATTATGGAATGTAGTCTATTGTCAAGATTTTTGTTACTCCAATGGATGGTAGCATTGTCATTATGGAAGGTAGTTTGTTGTCGAGATTTTTGTTACTCCAATGGATGGTAGCCTTGTCATTATGGAAGGTAGTCTATTATCGATATTTTTGATACTCCATTGGATAGTTGCTTTGTCATTATTGAAGGTATTCTGTTGTGGAGATTTTTTTTATTCCAATGGATGGTAGCCTAGTCAATATGGAAGGTAATCTATTTTCGAGATTTTTGTTACTCCAATGGATGGTAGCCTTTTCATTATGGAAGGTAGTCTGTCGTCGAAATTTTTTTTGTTCCAGTGGATGGTAGCCTTGTCATTATAAAAGGTAGTCTATTGTCGAGATTTTTGTTACTCCTATGGATTATAGCCTTGTCATTATGGAAGGTAGTCTGTTCTCGATATCTTTGTTACTACAATGTATGTTAGCCTTGTCATTATGGAAGGTAGTCTGGTGTCGAGATTTTTGTTACTCCGTTGGATAGTTGCCTAGTCATATTGGAAGGTCGTGCGTTGTTGAGATTTTTCTTATTCCAATGGATGGTAGCCTAGTCATTATGGAAGGTAGTCTGTTTTCGAGATTTTTGTTACTCCAAGGGATTATAGCCTTGTCATTATGGAAGCTAGTCTGTTGTAGAGATTTTTGTTACTCCAATGGATGGTAGCCTTGTTATTTTGGAAGGTAGTATGTCATTGATATTTTTGTTATTCAAATGGATTGTAGCCTTGTCATTATGAAAGGTAGTCTATTGTCGAGATTTTTGGTACTCCAATGGATTGTAGCCTTGTCATTATGGAAGGTAGTTTGTTGTCGAGATTTTTGTTACTACAATGGATTGCAGCCTTGTCATTATGGAAGGTAGTCTATTGTCGTGATTTTTGTTACTCCAATGGACGGTAGCCTTGTCATAATGGAAGGTAGTCTGTTGTCTTGATTTTTGTTACTATAATAGATTGTAGCCTTGTCATTATGGAAGGTAGTCTACTGTCGAGATTTTTGTTACTCCAATGGATGGTAGCATTGTCATTATGGAAAGTTGTTTGTTGTCGTGATTTTTGTTACTCCAATAGATGGTAGCCTTGTCAATATGTAAGGTAGTCTGTCGTTGTGATTTTTGTTACTCTAATGAATGGTAGCCTTGTCATTATGGAAGGTAGTTTGTTGTTCATATTTTTGTTACTATAATGCATGTTAGCCTTGTCATTATGGAAGGTAGTTTGTTGTCGATATTTTTGTTACTCCATTGGATAGTAGCCTTGTCATTATGGAAGGTAGTCTATTATTGAGATTTTTGTTACTCCAATGGATGGTAGACTTTTCATTATGGAAGGTAGTCTATCGTCGAAATTTTTGTTGTTCCAATGGATGGTAGCCTTGTCATTATGAAAGGTAGTCTATTGTCGAGATTTTTGTTACTCCAATTGATTGTAGTCTTGTCATTATGGAAGGTAGTCTATTGTTGAGATTTTTGTTATTCTAATGGATGGTAGCCTTCTTACAATGGAAGGTAGTCTGTTGTCGAGATTTTTGTTACTACAATGGATGGTAGCGTTGTCATTATTGAAGGTAGTCTGTTGTCGAGATTTTTTTTACTCCAATGGATTGTAGTACTGTCATTATGGAAGGTAGTCTGTTGTCGATATCTTTGTTACTACAATGCATGTTAGCCTTGTCATTATGGAAGGTATTCTGGTGTCGAGATTTTTGTTAGTCCATTGGATAGTAGCCTAGTCATTATGAAAGGTAATGTGTTATTGAGTTTTTTGTTATTCCAATGGATGGTAGCCTAGTCATTATGGAAGGTAGTCTGTTTTCGAGATTTTTGTTACTCCAATGGATGGTAGCCTTGTCATTATGGAAGGTAGTCTGTTGTCGAGATTTTTATTACTCCAATGGATGGTAGCCTTGTCATTATGGAAGGTAGTATGTCGTTGATATTTTATTTATTCCAATGGATCGTAGCCTTGCCAATATAAAAGGTAGTCTATTTACCAGATTTTTGTTACTCCAATGGAATGTATCCTTGTCATTATGGAAGGTAGTCTGTTGTCATGATTTTTCATACTACAATGGATGGTAGCCTTGTCATTATGGAAGGTATTTTGTTGTCTTGATTTTTGTTACTACAATAGATTATAGCCTTGTCATTATGGAATGTAGTCTATTGTCAAGATTTTTGTTACTCCAATGGATGGTAGCATTGTCATTATGGAAGGTAGTTTGTTGTCGAGATTTTTGTTACTCCAATGGATGGTAGCCTTGTCATTATGGAAGGTAGTCTATTATCGATATTTTTGATACTCCATTGGATAATTGCTTTGTCATTATTGAAGGTACTCTGTTGTGGAGATTTTTTTTATTCCAATGGATGGTAGCCTAGTCAATATGGAAGGTAATCTATTTTCGAGATTTTTGTTACTCCAATGGATGGTAGCCTTTTCATTATGGAAGGTAGTCTGTCGTCGAAATTTTTTTTGTTCCAGTGGATGGTGGCCTTGTCATTATGAAAGGTAGTCTATTGTCGAGATTTTTGTTACTCCTATGGATTATAGCCTTGTCATTATGGAAGGTAGTCTGTTCTCGATATCTTTGTTACTACAATGTATGTTAGCCTTGTCATTATGGAAGGTAGTCTGGTGTCGAGATTTTTGTTACTCCGTTGGATAGTTGCCTAGTCATATTGGAAGGTCGTGCGTTGTTGAGATTTTTCTTATTCCAATGGATGGTAGCCTAGTCATTATGGAAGGTAGTCTGTTTTCGAGATTTTTGTTACTTCAAGGGATCATACCCTTGTCATTATGGAAGCTAGTCTGTTGTCGAGATTTTTGTTACTCCAATGGATGGTAGCCTTGTTATTTTGGAAGGTAGTATGTCATTGATATTTTTGTTATTCCAATGGATGGTAGCCTTGTCAATATGACAGGTAGTCTACTGTCCAGATTTTTTTTACTCCAATGGAAAGCATCCTTGTCATTATGGAAGTTAGTCTGTTGTCGAGATTTTTCTTACTACAATGGATGGTAGCCTTGTCATTATGGAAAGTAGTCTGTTGTCGAGATTTTTGTTATTACAATGGACGGCAGCCTTGTCATAATGGAAGGTAGTCTATTGTCTTGATTTTTGTTACTATAATAGATTGTAGCCTTGTCATTATGGAAGGTAGTCTACTGTCGAGATTTTTGTTACTCCAATGGATGGTAGCATTGTCATTATGGAAAGTAGTTTGTTATCGAGATTTTTGTTACTCCAATAGATGTTAGCCTTGTCAATATGTAAGGTAGTCTGTCGTTGTGATTTTTGTTACTCTAATGAATGGTAGCCTTGTCATTATGGAAGGTAGTTTGTTGGTCATATTTTTGTTACTATAATGCATGTTAGCCTTGTCATTATGGAAGGTAGTCTGTTGTCGATATTTTTGTTACTCCATTGGATAGTAGCCTTGTCATTATGGAAGGTAGTCTGTTGTTGAGATTTTTGTTATTCCAATGGATGGTAGCCTAGTCATTATGTAAGTTAGTCTATTTTCGGGATTTTTGTTACTCCAATGGATGGTAGCCTTGTCATTATGGAAGGTAGTCTATTGTCTAAATTTTTGTTACTCCAATGGATGGTAGCCTTGTCATTATGGAAGGTAGTCTATTATTGAGATTTTTGTTACTCCAATGGATGGTAGACTTTTCATTATGGAAGGTAGTCTATCGTTGAAATTTTTCTTGTTCCAATGGATGGTAGCCTTGTCATTATGAAAGGTAGTCTATTGTCGAGATTTTTGTTACTACAATGGATTGCAGCCTTGTCATTATGGAAGGTAGTCTATTGTCGTGATTTTTGTTACTCCAATGGACGGTAGCCTTGTCATAATGGAAGGTAGTCTGTTGTCTTGATTTTTGTTACTATAATAGATTGTAGCGTTGTCATTATGGAAGGTAGTCTACTGTCGAGATTTTTGTTACTCCAATGGATGGTAGCATTGTCATTATGGAAAGTTGTTTGTTGTCGAGATTTTTGTTACTCCAATAGATGGTAGCCTGGTCAATATGTAAGGTAGTCTGTCGTTGTGATTTTTGTTACTCTAATGAATGGTAGCCTTGTCATTATGGAAGGTAGTTTTTTGTTCATATTTTTGTTACTATAATGCATGTTAGCCTTGTCATTATGGAAGGTAGTCTGTTGTCGATATTTTTGTTATTCCATTGTATAGTAGCCTTGTCATTATGGAAGGTAGTCTATTATTGAGATTTTTGTTACTCCAATGGATGGTAGACTTTTCATTATGGAAGGTAGTCTATCGTCGAAATTTTTGTTGTTCCAATGGATGGTAGCCTTGTCATTATGAAAGGTAGTCTATTGTCGAGATTTTTGTTACTCCAATGGATTGTAGTCTTGTCATTATGGAAGGTAGTCTATTGTTGAGATTTTTGTTATTCTAATGGATGGTAGCCTTCTTACAATGGAAGGTAGTCTGTTGTCGAGATTTTTGTTACTACAATGGATGGTAGCGTTGTCATTATGGAAGGTAGTCTGTTGTCAAGATTTTTGTTACTCCAATGGATTGTAGCACTGTCATTATGGAAGGTAGTCTGTTGTCGATATCTTTGTTACTACAATGCATGTTAGCCTTGTCATTATGGAAGGTATTCTGGTGTCGAGATTTTTGTTAGTCCATTGGATAGTAGCCTAGTCATTATGAAAGTTAATGTGTTATTGAGTTTTTTGTTATTCCAATGGATGGTAGCCTAGTCATTATGGAAGGTAGTCTGTTTTCGAGATTTTTGTTACTCCAATGGATGGTAGCCTTGTCATTATGGAAGGTAGTCTGTTGTCGAGATTTTTATTACTCCAATGGATGGTAGCCTTGTCATTATGGAAGGTAGTATGTCGTTGATATTTTTGTTATTCCAATGGATCATAGCCTTGCCAATATAAAAGGTAGTCTATTTACCAGATTTTTGTTACTCCAATGGAATGTATCCTTGTCATTATGGAAGGTAGTCTGTTGTCATGATTTTTCATACTACAATGGATGGTAGCCTTGTCATTATGGAAGGTATTTTGTTGTCTTGATTTTTGTTACTACAATAGATTGTAGCCTTGTCATTATGGAATGTAGTCTATTGTCAAGATTTTTTTTACTCCAATGGATGGTAGCATTGTCATTATGGAAGGTAGTTTGTTGTCGAGATTTTTGTTACTCCAATGGATGGTAGCCTTGTCATTATGGAAGGTAGTCTATTATCGATATTTTTGATACTCCATTGGATAGTTGCTTTGTCATTATTGAAGGTACTCTGTTGTGGAGATTTTTTTTATTCCAATGGATGGTAGCCTAGTCAATATGGAAGGTAATCTATTTTCGAGATTTTTGTTACTCCAATGGATGGTAGCCTTTTCATTATGGAAGGTAGTTTGTCGTCGAAATTTTTTTTGTTCCAGTGGATGGTAGCCTTGTCATTATGAAAGGTAGTCTATTTTCGAGATTTTTGTTACTCCTATGGATTATAGCCTTTTCATTATGGAAGGTAGTCTGTTCTCGATATCTTTGTTACTACAATGTATGTTAGCCTTGTCATTATGGAAGGTAGTTTGGTGTCGAGATTTTTGTTACTCCGTTGGATAGTTGCCTAGTCATATTGGAAGGTCGTGTGTTGTTGAGATTTTTCTTATTCCAATGGATGGTAGCCTAGTCATTATGGAAGGTAGTCTGTTTTCGAGATTTTTGTTACTCCAAGGGATCATAGCCTTGTCATTATGGAAGCTAGTCTGTTGTCGAGATTTTTGTTACTCCAATGGATGGTAGCCTTGTTATTTTGGAAGGTAGTATGTCGTTGATATTTTTGTTATTCCAATGGATGGTAGCCTTGTCAATATGACAGGTAGTCTACTGTCCAGATTTTTGTTACTCCAATGGAAAGCATCCTTGTCATTATGGAAGTTAGTCTGTTGTCGAGATATTTCTTACTACAATGGATGGTAGCGTTGTCATTATGGAAGGTAGTCTGTTGTCGAGATTTTTGTTATTACAATGGACGGTAGCCTTGTCATAATGGAAGGTAGTCTATTGTCTTGATTTTTGTTACTATAATAGATTGTAGCCTTGTCATTATGGAAGGTAGTCTACTGTCGAGATTTTTGTTACCTCAATGGATGGTAGCATTGTCATTATGGAAAGTAGTTTGTTATCGAGATTTTTGTTACTCCAATAGATGTTAGCCTTGTCAATATGTAAGGTAGTTTGTCGTTGTGATTTTTGTTACTCTAATGAATGGTAGCCTTGTCATTATGGAAGGTAGTTTGTTGTTCATATTTTTGTTACTATAATGCATGTTAGCCTTGTCATTATGGAAGGTAGTCTGTTGTCGATATTTTTGTTACTCCATTGGATAGTAGCCTTGTCATTATGGAAAGTAGTCTGTTGTTGAGATTTTTGTTATTCCAATGGATGGTAGCCTAGTCATTATGTAAGTTAGTCTATTTTCGAGATTTTTGTTACTCCAATGGATGGTAGCCTTGTCATTATGGAAGGTAGTCTATTGTCTAAATTTTTGTTACTCCAATGGATGGTAGCCTTGTCATTATGGAAGGTAGTCTATTATTGAGATTTTTGTTACTCCAATGGATGGTAGACTTTTCATTATGGAAGGTAGTCTATCGTTGAAATTTTTCTTGTTCCAATGGATGGTAGCCTTGTCATTATGAAAGGTAGTCTATTGTCGAGATTTTTCTTACTCCAATGGATTGTAATCTTGTCATTATGGAAGGTAGTCTATTGTTGAGATTTTTGTTATTCTAATTGATGGTAGCCTTCTTACAATGGAAGGTACTCTGTTGTCGAGATTTTTGTTACTACAATGGATGGTAGCCTTGTCATTATGGAAGGTAGTCTGTTGTCGATATTTTTTTTACTCCAATGGATTGTAGCCCTGTCATTATGGAAGGTAGTCTGTTTTCGATATCTTTGTTACTACAATGTATGTTAGCCTTGTCATTATGGAAGGTATTCTGGTGTCGAGATTTTTGTTAGTCCATTGGATAGTAGCCTAGTCATTATGGGAGGTAGTGTGTTATTGAGTTTTTTGTTATTCCAATGGATGATAGCCTAGTCATTATGGAAGGTAATCTGTTTTCGAGATTTTTGTTACTCCAATGGATGGTAGCCTTGTCATTATTGAAGGTAGTCTGTTGTCGAGATTTTTCTTACTCCAATGGATGGTAGCCTTGTCATTATGGAAGGTAGTATGTCGTTGATATTTTTGTTATTCCAATGGATCGTAGCCTTGTCAATATAAAAGGGAGTCTATTTACCAGATTTTTGTTACTCCAATGGAATGTATCCTTGTCATTATGGAAGGTAGTCTGTTGTCGTGATTTTTCTTACTACAATGGATGGTAGCCTTGTCATTATGGAAGGTATTTTGTTGTCTTGATTTTTGTTACTACAATAGATTTTAATCTTGTCATTATGGAAGATAGTCTATTGTCATTATGGAAGGTAGTTTGTTGTCGAGATTTTTGTTACTCCAATAGATGGTAGCCTTTTCATTATGGAAGGTAGTCTGTCATTGAGATTTTTGTTATTCCAATGGATTGTAGCCTAGTCATTATGGAAGGTAGCCTATTTTCGAGATTTTTATTACTCCAATGGATGGTAGCCTTGTCATTATGGAAGGTAGTCTATTGTCGATATTTTTGTTACTCCAATGGATAGTTGCTTTATCATTATGGAAGGTACTCTGTTGTTGAGATTTTTTTTATTCCAATGGATGGTAGCCTACTCAATATGGAAGGTAATCTATTTTCGAGATTTTTGTTACTCCAATGGATGGTAGCCTTGTCATTATGGAAGGTAGTCTATTATCGAGATTTTTGTTACTCCAATGGATGGTAGCCTTTTCATTATGGAAGGTAGTCTGTCGTCAAAATTTTTGTTGTTCCAATGGATGGTAGCCTTGTTATTATGAAAGGTAGTCTATTGTCGTGATTTTTGTTACACTAATGGATTGTAGCCTTGTCATTATGGAAGGTAGTCTGTTGTCGAGATTTTTGTTACTAGAATGGATTGTAGCCTTGATATTATGGAAGGTAGTCTGTTGTCGAGATTTTTCTTACTACAATGGATGGTAGCCTTGTCATTATGGAAGGTAGTCTGTTGTCGAGATTTTTGTTACTACAATTGATGGTAGCCTTGTCATTATGGAAGGTAGTCTGTTGTCTTGATTTTTGTTACTATAATAGATTCTAGCCTTGTCATTATGGAAGGTAGTCTATTGTCAAGATTTTTGTTACTCCAATGGATTGTAGCATTGTCATTATGGAAGGTAGTTTGTTGTCGAGGTTTTTGTTACTCCAATAGATGTAGCCTTGTCATTATGGAAGGTACTTTGTCGTTGTGATTTTTGTTACTCCAATGAATGGTAGCCTTGTCATTATGGAAGGTAGTCCGTTGTTCATATTTTTGTTACTACAGTGCATGTTAGCCTTGTCATTATGGAAGGTAGTCTGTTGTCGATATTTTAGTTACTCCATTGGATAGTAGCCTTGTCATTATAGAAGGTAGACTGTTGGTGTGATTTTTGTTATTCTAATGGATCGTAGCCTAGTCATTATGGAAGTTTGTCTATTTTCGAGATTTTTGTTACTCCAATGGATGGTAGCCTTATCATTATGGAAGGTAGTCTATTGTCGAGATTTTTGTTACTCTAATGGATGGTAGCCTTGTCATTATGGAAGGTAGTCTATTATCGAGATTTTTGTTACTCCAATGGATGGTAGCCTTTTCATTATGGAAAGTAGTCTGTTGTTGAGATTTTTGTTACTCCAATGGATGGTAGCCTTCTTACTATGGAAGGTAGTCTGTTGTCGACATTTTTCTTACTACAATGGATGGTAGCCTTGTCATTATGGAAAGTAGTCTGTTGTCGAGATTTTTGTTAGTCCAATGGATTATAGCCTTGTCATTATGGAAGATAGTCTGTTGTCGATATCTTTGTTACTACAATGTATGTTAGCCTTGTCATTATGGAAGGTAGTCTGGTGTCGAGATTTTATTTACTCCATTGGATAATAGCCTAGTCATTATGGAAGGTAGTCTGTTGTTGAGATTTTTGTTATTCCAATGGATGGTAGCCTAGTCATTATTGAAGGTAGTCTATTTTCGAGATTTTTGTTACTCCAATGGATGGTAGCCTTGTCATTATGGCAGTTAGTCTGTTGTCAGGATTTTTGTTACTCCAATGGATGCTAGCCTTGTCATTATGGAATGTAGTCTATTATGAATATTTTTGTTACTCCAATTGATGGTAGCCTTTTCATTATGGAAGGTAGTCTGTCTTCGAAATTTATTTTGTTCCAGTGGATGGTAGCCTTGTCATTATGAAAGGTAGTCTATTGTCGAGATTTTTGTTACTCCAATGGATTGTAGCCTTGTCATTATGCAAGGTAGTCTGTTGTTGAGATTTTTGTTACTCCAATGAATGGTAGCCTTCTTACTATGGAAGGTAGTCTGTTGTCGAGATTTTTGTTACTCCAATGGATTGTAGCCTTGTCATTATGGAAGGTAGTCTGTTCTCGATATCTTTGTTACTACAATGTATGTTAGCCTTGTCATTATGGAAGGTAGTCTGGTGTCGAGATTTTTGTTACTCCGTTGGATATTTGCCTAGTCATATTGGAAGGTAGTCTGTTGTTGAGATTTTTCTTATTCCAATGCATGGTAGCCTAGTCATTATGGAAGGTAGTCTGTTTTCGAGATTTTTGTTACTCCAAGGGATCGTAGCCTTGTCATTATGGAAGCTAGTCTGTTGTCGAGATTTTTGTTACTCCAATGGATGGTAGCCTTGTCATTTTTGAAGGTAGTATGTTGTTGATATTTTTGTTATTCCAATGGATTGTAGCCTTGTCAATGTGAAAGGTAGTCTATTGTCCAGATTTTTGTTACTCCAATGGAAAGTATCCTTGTCATTATGGAAGTTAGTCTGTTGTCGACATTTTTCTTACTACAATGGATGGTAGCCTTGTCATTAAGGAAGGTAGTCTGTTGTCGAGATTTTTGTTATTACAATGGATGGTAGCCTTGTCATAATGGAAGGTAGTCTGTTGTCTTGATTTTTGTTACTATAATAGATTGTACCCTTGTCATTATGGAAGGTAGTCTACTGTCGAGATTTTTGTTACTCCAATGGATGGTAGCATTGTCATTATGGAAAGTAGTTTGTTGTCGAGATTTTTGTTACTCTAATAGATGGTAGCCTTGTCAATATGTAAGGTAGTCTGTCGTTATGATTTTTGTTACTCTAATGAATGGTAGCCTTGTCATTATGGAAGGTAGTTTGTTGTTCATATTTTTGTAACTATAATGCATGTTAGCCTTGTCATTATGGAAGGTAGTCTGTTGTCGATATTTTTGTTACTCCATTAGATAGTAGCCTTGTCATTATGGAAGGTAGTCTGTTGTTGAGATTTTTGTTATTCCAATGGATGGTAGCCTAGTCATTATGGAAGTTAGTCTATTTTCGAGATTTTTGTTACTCCAATGGATGGTAGCCTTGTCATTATGGAAGGTAGTCTATTGTCTAAATTTTTGTTACTCCAATGGATGGTAGCCTTGTCATTATTGAGATTTTTGTTACTCCAATGGACGGTAGACTTTTCATTATGGAAGGTAGTCTATCGTCGAAATTTTTGTTGTTCCAATGGATGGTAGCCTTGTCATTATGAAAGGTAGTCTATTGTAGAGATTTTTGTTACTCCAATGGATTGTAGTCTTGTCATTATGGAAGGTAGTCTATTGGTTAGATTTTTGTTATTCTAATTGATGGTAGCCTTCTTACAATGGAAGGTAATTTGTTGTCGAGATTTTTGTTACTACAATGGATGGTAGCCTTGTCATTATGGAAGGTAGTCTGTTGTCGAGATTTTTGTTACTCCAATGGATTGTAGCCTTGTCATTATGGAAGGTAGTCTGTTGTCGATATCTATGTTACTAAATTGTATGTTAGCCTTGTCATTATGGAAGGTATTCTGGTGTCGAGATTTTTGTTAGTCCATTGGATAGTAGCCTAGTCATTATGGGAGGTAGTGTGTTATTGAGTTTTTTGTTATTCCAATGGATGGTAGCCTAGTCATTATGGAAGGTAATCTGTTTTCGAGATTTTTGTTACTCCAATGGATGGTAGCCTTGTCATTATGGAAGGTAGTATGTCGTTGATATTTTTGTTATTCCAATGGATCGTAGCCTTGTCAATATAAAAGGTAGTCTATTTACCAGATTTTTGTTACTCCAATGGAATGTATCCTTGTCATTATGGAAGGTAGTCTCTTGTCGTGATTTTTCTTACTACAATGGATGGTAGCCTTGTCATTATGGAAGGTATTTTGTTGTCTTGATTTTTGTTACTACAATAGATTATAGCCTTGTCATTATTGAAGGTAGTCTATTGTCAAGATTTTTGTTACTCCAATGGATGGTGGCATTGTCATTATGGAAGGTAGTTTGTTGTCGAGATTTTTGTTACTCCAATAGATGGTAGCCTTTTCATTATGGAAGGTAGTCCGTCATTGAGATTTTTGTTATTCCAATGGATGGTAGCCTAGTCAATATGGAAGGTAATCTATTTTCGATATTTTTGTTACTCCAATGGATGGTAGTCTTGTCATTATGGAAGGTAGTCTATTATCGAGATTTTTGTTACTCCAATGGATGGTAGCCTTTTCATTATGGAAGGTAGTCTGTCGTTGAAATTTTTGTTGTTCCAATGGATGGTTGCCTTGTCATTATGAAAGGTAGTCTATTGTCGTGATTTTTGTTACACCAGTGGATTGTAGCCTTGTCATTATGGAAGGTAGTCTGTTGTCGAGATTTTTCTTACTACAATTGATGGTAGCCTTGTCATTATGGAAGGTAGTCTGTTGTCGAGACTTTTGTTACTACAATTGATGGTAGCCTTGTCATTATGGAAGGTAGTCTGTTGTCTTGATTTTTGTTACTACAATAGATTGTAGCCTTGTCTTTATGGAAGGTTGTCTATTGACAAGATTTTTGTTACTCCAATGGATGGTAGCATTGTCATTATGTAAAATAGTTTGTTGTCGAGGTTTTTGTTACTCCAATAGATGGTAGCCTTGTCATTATGGAAGGTAGTCTGTCGTTGTGATTTTTGTTACTCCAATGAATGGTAGCCTTGTCATTATGGAAGGTAGTCTGTTGTTCATATTTTTGTTACTACAATGCATGTTACCTTTGTCATTATGGAAGGTAGGCTATTGTCGATATTTTTGTTACTCCATTGGATAGTAGCCTTGTCATTATGGAAGGTATTCTGTTGGTGAGATTTTTGTTATTCCAATGGATGGTAGCCTAGTCATTATGGAAGTTTGTCAATTTTCGAGATTTTTATTACTCCAATGGATGGTAGCCTTATCATTATGGAAGGTAGTCTATTGACGAGATTTTTGTTACTCTAATGGATTGTAGCCTTGTCATTATGGAAGGTAGTCTATTATTTAGATTTTTGTTACACCAATGGATGGTAGCCTTTTCATTATGGAAGGTAGTCTGTCGTCGAAATTTTTGTTGTTCCAATGGATGGTAGCCTTGTCATTATGAAAGGTACTCTATTGTGGAGATTTTTGTTACTCCAATGGATTGTAGCCTTGTCATTATGGAAGGTAGTTTGTTGTCTTGATTTTTCTTACTACAATGGATGGTAGCATTGTCATTATGGAAGGTACTTTGTTGTCGAGATTTTTGTTACTCCAATAGATGGTAGCCTTTTCATTATGGAAGGTAGCCTGTCATTGAGATTCTTGTTATTCCAATGGATGGTAGCCTAGTCATTATGGAAGGTAGCCTATTTTCGAGATTTTTATTACTCCAATGGATGGTAGCCTTGTCATTATGGAAGGTAGTCTATTATCGATATTTTTGTTACTCCATTGGATAATAGCTTTGTCAATATGGAAGTTACTGTGTTGTTGAGATTTTTTTTATTCCAATGGATGGTAGCCTAGTCAATATGGAAGGTAGTTTGTTTTCGAGATTTTTGTTACTCCAATGGATGGTAGCCTTGTCATTATGGAAGGTAGTCTATTATACAGATTTTTGTTACTCCAATGGATGGTAGCCTTTTCATTATGGAAGGTAGTCTGTCGTCGAAATTTTTGTTGTTCCAATGGATGGTAGCCTTGTCATTATGAAAGGTAGTCTATTGTCGTGATTTTTGTTACTCCAATGGATTTTAGCCTTGTCATTATGGAAGGTAGTATGTTGTCGAGATTTTTGTTACTACAATGGATTGTAGCCTTGTCATTATGGAAGGTAGTCTGTTTGCCGAGATTTTTCTTACTACAATGGATGGTAGCCTTGTCATTATGGAAGGTAGTCTATTGTCGAGATTTTTGTTACTACAATTGATGGTAGCCTTGTCATTATGGAAAGTAGTCTGTTGTCTTGATTTTTGTTACTACAATAGATTGTAGCCTTGTCATTATGGAAGGTAGTCTATTGTCAATATTTTTGTTACTCCAATGGATGGTAGCATTGTCATTATGTAAGGTAGTTTGTTGTCGAGGTTTTTGTTACTCCAATAGATGGTAGCGTTGTCATTATGGAAGGTAGTCTGTCGTTGTGATTTTTGTAACTCCAATGAATGGTAGCCTTGTCATTATGGAAGGTAGTCTGTTGTTCATATTTTTGTTACTACAATGCATGTTAGCCTTGTCATTATGGAAGGTAGTCTGTTGTCGATATTTTTGTTACTCCATTGGATAGTAGCCTTATCATTATGGAAGGTAGTCTGTTGGTGAGATTTTTGTTATTCCAATGGATGGTAGCCTAGTCATTATGGAAGTTTATCTATTTTCGAGATTTTTGTTACTCCAATGGATGGTTGCCTTATCATTATGTAAGGTAGTCTATTGTCGAGATTTTTGTTACTCTAATGGATGGTAGCCTTGTCATTATGGAAGGTAGTCTATTATCGAGATTTTTGTTACTCCAATGGATGGTAGCCTTTTCATTATGGAAGGTAGTCTGTCGTCGAAATTTTTGTTGTTCCAATGGATGGTAGCCTTGTCATTATGAAAGGTAGTCTATTGTGGAGATTTTTGTTACTCCAATGGATTGTAGCCTTGTCATTATGGAAGGTAGTCTGTTGTCGTGATTTTTCTTACTACAATGGATGGTAGCATTGTCATTATGGAAGGTAGTTTGTTATTGAGATTTTTGTTACTCCAATAGATGGTAGCCTTTTCATTATGGAAGGTAGCCTGTCATTGAGATTTTTGTTATTCCAATGGATGGTAGCCTAGTCATTATGGAAGGTAGCCTATTTTCGAGATTTTTATTACTCCAATGGATGGTAGCCTTGTCATTATGGAAGGTAGTCTATTGTCGATATTTTTGTTACTCCATTGGGTAGTAGCTTTGTCAATATGGAAGTTACTGTGTTGTTGAGATTTTTTTTATTCCAATGGATGGTAGCCTAGTCAATATGGAAGGTAGTTTGTTTTCGTTATTTTTGTTACTCCAATGGATGGTAGCCTTGTCATTATGGAAGGTAGTCTATTATCAAGATTTTTGTTACTCCAATGGATGGTAGCCTTTTCATTATGGAAGGTAGTCTGTCGTCGAAATTTTTGTTGTTCCAATGGATGGTAGCCTTGTCATTATGAAAGGTAGTCTATTGTCGTGATTTTTGTTACTCCAATGGATTTTAGCCTTGTCATTATGAAAGGTAGTATGTTGTCGAGATTTTTGTTACTACAATGGATTGTAGCCTTGTCATTATGGAAGGTAGTCTGTTTGTCGAGATTTTTCTTACTACAATGGATGGTAGCCTTGTCATTATGGAAGGTAGTCTGTTGTCGAGATTTTTGTTACTATAATTGATGGTAGCCTTGTCATTATGGAAGGTAGTCTGTTGTCTTGATTTTTGTTACTACAACAGATTGTAGCCTTGTCATTATGGAAGGTAGTCTATTGTCAATATTTTTGTTACTCCAATGGATGGTAGCATTGTCATTATGTAAGGTAGTTTGTTGTCGAGGTTTTTGTTACTCCAATAGATGGTAGCGTTGTCATTATGGAAGGTAGTCTGTCGTTGTGATTTTTGTAACTCCAATGAATGGTAGCCTTGTCATTAGGGAAGGTAGTCTGTTGTTCATATTTTTGTTACTACAATGCATGTTACCCTTGTCATTATGGAAGGTAGTCTGTTGTCGATATTTTTGTTACTCCATTGGATGGTAGCCTTGTCATTATGGAAGGTAGTCTGTTGGTGAGATTTTTGTTATTCCAATGGAATATAGCTTAGTCATTATGGAAGAATATCTATTTTCGAGATTTTTATTACGCCAATGGATGGTTGCCTTATCATTATGTAAGGTAGTCTATTGTCGAGATTTTTGTTACTCTAATGGATGGTAGCCTTGTCATTATGGAAGGTAGTCTATTATCGAGATTTTTGTTACTCCAATGGATGGTAGCCTTTTCATTATGGAAGGTAGTCTGTCGTCGAAATTTTTGTTGTTCCAATGGATGGTAGCCTTGTCATTATGAAAGGTAGTCTATTGTGGAGATTTTTGTTACTCCAATGGATTGTAGCCTTGTCATTATGGAAGGTAGTCTGTTACCGTGATTTTTCTTACTACAATGGATGGTAGCATTGTCATTATGGAAGGTAGTTTGTTATTGAGATTTTTGTTACTCCAATAGATGGTAGCCTTTTCATTATGGAAGGTAGCCTGTCATTGAGATTTTTGTTATTCCAATGGATGGTAGCCTAGTCATTATGGAAGGTAGCCTATTTTCGAGATGTTTATTACTCCAATGGATGGTAGCCTTGTCATTATGGAAGGTAGTCTATTGTCGATATTTTTGTTACTCCATTGGGTAGTAGCTTTGTCAATATGGAAGGTACTCTGTTGTTGATATTTTTTTATTCCAATGGATGGTAGCCTAGTCAATATGGAAGGTAGTCTGTTTTCGAGATTTTTGTTACTCCAATGGATGGTAGCCTTGTCATTATGGAAGGCAGTCTATTATCAAGATTTTTGTTACTCCAATGGATGGTAGCCTTTTCATTATGGAAGGTAGTCTGTCGTCGAAATTTTTGTTGTTCCAATGGATGGTAGCCTTGTCATTATGAAAGGTAGTCTATTGTCATGATTTTTGTTACTTCAATGGATTGTAGCCTTGTCATTATCGAAGGTAGTCTGTTGTCGAGATTTTTGTTACTACAATGGATTGTAGCCTGGTCATTATGGAAGGTAATCTGTTGTCGAGATTTTTCTTACTACAATGGATGGTAGCCTTGTCATTATGGAAGGTAGTCTGTTGTCGAGATTTTTGTTACTACAATGGATGGTAGCCTTGTCATTATGGAAGGTAGTCTGTTGTCTTGATTTTTGTTACTACAATAGATTTTAGCCTTGTCATTATGGAAGGTAGTCTATTGTCAAGATTTTTGTTACTCAAATGGATGGTAGCATTGTCATTATGTAAGGTAGTTTGTTGTCGAGGTTTTTGTTACTCCAATAGATGGTAGCGTTGTCATTATGGAAGGTAGTCTGTCATTTTTATTTTTGTTACTCCAATGAATGGGAGCCTTGTCATTATGGAAGGTAGTCTGTTGTTCATATTTTTGTTACTACAATGCATGTTAGCCTTGTCATTATGGAAGGTAATCTGTTGTCGATATTTTTGTTACTCCATTGGATGGTAGCCTTGTCATTATGGAAGGTAGTCTGTTGGTGAGATTTTTGTTAATCCAATGGATGGTAGCCTAGTCATTATTGAAGTTAATCTATTTTCGAGATTTTTGTTACTACAATGGATGGTAGCCTTATCATTATGGAAGGTAGTGTATTGTCGAGATTTTTGTTACTCTAATGGATGGTAGCCTTGTCATTATGGAAGGTAGTCTATTATCGAGATTTTTGTTACTCCAATGGATGGTAGCCTTTTCATTATGGAAGGTAGTCTGTCGTCGAAATTTTTGTTGTTCCAACGGATGGTAGCCTTGTCATTATGAAAGGTAGTCTATTGTGGAGATTTTTGTTACTCCAATGGATTGTAGCCTTGTCATTATGGAAGGTAGTCTGTTGTCGTGATTTTTCTTACTACAATGGATGGTAGCATTGTCATTATGGAAGGTATTTTGTTGTCGAGATTTTTGTTACTCCAACAGATGGTAGCCTTTTCATTATGGAAGGTAGCCTGTCATTGAGATTTTTGTTATTCCAATGGATGGTAGCCTAGTCATTATGGAAGGTAGCCTATTTTCGAGATTTTTATTACTCTAATGGATGGTAGCCTTGTCATTATGGAAGGTAGTCTATTGTCGATATTTTTGTTACTCCATTAGATAGTAGCTTTGTCAAAATTGAAGGTACTCTGTTGTTGAGATTTTTTTTATTCCAATGGATGGTAGCCTAGTCAATATGAAAGGTAGTCTGTTTTCGAGATTTTTGTTACTCCAATGCATGGTAGCCTTGTCATTATGAAAGGTAGTCTATTGTCATGATTTTTGTTACTTAAATGGATTGTAGCCTTGTCATTATGGAAGGTAGTGTGTTGTTGAGATTTTTGTTATTCCAATGGATGGTAGCCTTGTCATTATGGAAGTTAATCTGTTGTCGAGATTTTTCTTACTACAATGGATGGTAGCCTTGTAATTATGGAAGGTAGTCTGTTATCTAGATTTTTGTTACTACAATGGATGGTAGCCTTGTCATTATGGAAGGTAGTCTGTTGTCTTGATTTTTGTTACTACAATAGATTGTAGCCTTGTCATTATGGAAGGTAGTCTATTGTCAAGATTTTTCATACTCCAATGGATGGTAGCATTGTCATTATGTAAGGTAGTTTGTTGTCGAGGTTTTTGTTACTCCAATAGATGATAGCGTTGTCATTATGGAAGGTAGTATGTCGTTGTGATTTTTGTTACTCCAATGAATGGGAGCCTTGTCATTATGGAAGGTAGTCTGTTGTTCATATTTTTGTTACTACAATGCATGTTAGCCTTGTCATTATGGAAGGTAGTCTAATGTCGATATTTTTGTTACTCCATTGGATAGTAGCCTTGTCATTATGGAAGTTAGTCTGTTGGTGAGATTTTTGTTATTCCAATGGATGGTAGCCTAGTCATTATGAAAGTTTATCTATTTTCGAGATTTTTGTTACTCCAATGGATGGTAGCCTTATCATTATGGAAGGTAGTCTATTATCGAGATATTTGTTACTCTAATGGATGGTAGTCTATTATCGAGATTTTTGTTACTCCAATGGATGGTAGCCTTTTCATTATGGAAGGTAGTCTATCATCGAAATTTTTGTTGTTCCAATGGATGGTAGCCTTGTCATTATGGAAGGTAGTCTAATGTGGATATTTTTGTTACTCCAATGGATTGTAGCCTTGTCATTATGGAAGGTAGTCTGTTGTTGAGATTTTTGTTACTCCAATGGATGGTAGCCTTCTTACTATGGAAGATAGTCTGTTGTCGTGATTTTTCTTACTACAATGGATGGTAGCATTGTCATTATGGTAGGTAGTTTGTTGTCGAGATTTTTGTTACTCCAATGGATTGTAGCCTTGTCATTATGGAAGGTAGTCTATTGTCGATATCTTTGTTACTACAATGTATGCTGGCCTTGTAAATATGGAAGGTAGTCTGGTGTCGAGATTTTTGTTACTTCATTGGATAGTAGCCTAGTCATTATGGAAGGTAGTCTGTTGTTGAGATTTTTGTTATTCCAATGGATGGTAGCCTAGTCATTATGAAAGGTAGTCTATTGTCCAGATTTTTGTTAGTCCAATGGAATGTATTCTTGTCATTATGGAAGGTATTCTGTTGTCATGATTTTTCTTACTACAATGGATGGTAGCCTTGTCATTATGGAAGGTAGTCTATTGTCGATATTTTTGTTACTACAATGGATGGTAGCCTTGTCATTATGGAAGGTAGTATGTTGTCTTGATTTTTGTTACTACAATAGATTGTAGCCTTGTCATTATGGAAGGTAATCTATTGTCGAGATTTTTGTTACTCCAATGGATGGTAGCATTGTCATTATGGAAGGTAGTTTGTTGTCGAGATTTTTGTTACTCCAATGGATGGTAGCATTGTCATTAAGGAAGGTAGTTTGTTTTCGAGATTTTTGTTACTCCAATAGATGGTAGCCTTGTCATTATGGAAGGTAGTCTGTTGTCTTGATTTTTGTTACTACAATAGATTGTAGCCTTGTCATTATGGAAGGTAGTCTATTGTCAAGATTTTTGTTACTCCAATGGATGGTAGCATTATCATTAGGTAAGGTAGTTTGTTGTCGAGGTTTTTGTTACTCCAATAGATGGTAGCCTTGTCATTATGGAAGTTAGTATGTCGTTGTGATTTTTGTTACTCCAATGAATGGTAGCCTTGTCATTATGGAAGGTAGTCTGTTGTTCATATTTTTGTTACTACAATGCATGTTAGCCTTGTCATTATGGAAGGTAGTCTGTTGTCGATATTTTTGTTACTCCATTGGATAGTAGCCTTGTCATTATGGAAGGTAGTCTGTTGGTGAGATTTTTGTTATTCCAATGGATGATAGCCTAGTCATTATGGAAGTTTATCTATTTTCGATATTTTTGTTACTCCAATGGATGGTAGCCTTATCATTATGGAAGGTAGTCTATTATCGAGATTTGTGTTACTCTAATGGATGGTAGCCTTGTCATTATGGAAGGTAGTCTATTATCGAGATTTTTGTTACTCCAATGGATGGTAGCCTTTTCATTATGGAAGGTAGTCTGTCGTCGAAATTTTTGTTGTTCCAATGGATGGTAGCCTTGTCATTATGAAAGGTAGTCTGTTGTCGAGATTTTTGTTACTCCAATGGATTGTAGCCTTGTCATTATGGAAGGTAGTTTGTTGTCGATATCTTTGTTACTACAATGTATGCTAGCCTTGTCATTATGGAAGGTAGTCTGGTATCGAGATTTTTGTTACTCCATTGGATAGTAGCCTAGTCATTATGGAAGGTGGTCTGTTGTTGAGATTTTTGTTATTCCAATGGATGGTAGCCTAGTCATTATGGATGGTAGTCTGTCTTCGAAATTTTTGTTGTTCCAATGGATGGTAGCCTTGTCATTATGAAAGGTAGTCTATTGTCGAGATTTTTTTTACTCCAATGGATTGTAGCCTTGTCATTATGGAAGGTAGTCTGTTGTTGAGAATTTTGTTATTCCAATGGATGGTAGCCTTGTCAATATAAAAGGTAGTCTATTGACAAGATTTTTGTTACTACAATGGATGGTAGCCTTGTCATTATGGAAGGTAGTTTGTTGTCGAGATTTTTGTTACTACAATGGATGGTAGCCTTGTCATTATGGAAGGTACTCTGTTGTCTTGATTTTTGTTACTACAATAGATTGTAGCCTTGTCATTATGGAAGGTAGTCTATTGTCATGATTTTTGTTACTCCAATGGATGGTAGCATTGTCATTATGTAAGGTAGTTTGTTGTCGAGGTTTTTGTTACTCCAATAGATGGAAGCCTTGTCATTATGGAAGCTAGTCTGTCGTTGTGATTTTTGTTACTCCAATGAATGGTAGCCTTGTCATTATGGAAGGTAGTCTGTTGTTCATATTTTTGTTACTACAATGCATGTTAGCCTTGTCATTAGGGAAGGTAGTTTGTTGTCGATATTTTTGTTACTCCATTGGATAGTAGACTTGTCATTATGGAAGGTAGTCCGTTGGTGAGATTTTTGTTATTCCAATGGAAGGTAGCCTAGTCATTATGGAAGTTTATCTATTTTCGAGATTTTTTTTACTCCAATGGATGGTAGCCTTATCATTATGGAAGGTAGTCTATTATCGAGAATTTTGTTACTCTAATGGATGGTAGCCTTGTCATTATGGAAGGTAGTCTATTATCGAGATTTTTGTTACTCCAATGGATGGTAGCCTTTTCATTATGGAAGGTAGTCTGTCGTTGAAATTTTTGTGGTTCCAATGGATGGTAGCCTTGTCATTATGAAAGGTAGTCTATTGTGGAGATTTTTGTTACTCCAATGGATTGTAGCCTTGTCATTATGGAAGGTAGTCTGTTGTTGAGATTTTTGTTACTCCAATGGATGGTAGCCTTCTTACTATGGAAGGTAGTCTGTTGTCGTGATTTTTCTTACTACAATGGATGGTAGCCTTGTCATTATGGAAGGTAGTATGTTGTCGACATTTTTGTTACTCCAATGGATTGTAGCCTTGTCATTATGGAAGGTAGTCTGTTGTCGATATCTTTGTTACAACAATGTATGCTAGCCTTGTCATTATGGAAGGTAGTCTGGTGTCGAGATTTTAGTTACTCCATTGGATAGTAGCCTAGTCATTATGGAAGGTAGTCTGTTGTTGATATTTTTGTTATTCCAATGGATGGTAGCCTAGTCATTATGGAAGGTAGTCTGTCTTCGAAATTTTTGTTGTTCCAATGGATGATAGCCTTGTCATTATGAAAGGTAGTCCATTGTCGAGATTTTTGTTACTACAATGGATGGTAGCCTTGTCATTATGGAAGGTAGTCTGTTGTCGAGATTTTTGTTACTACAATGGATGGTAGCCTTGTCATTATGGAAGGTAGTCTGTTGTCTTGATTTTTGTTACTACAATAGATTGTAGCCTTGTCATTATGGAAGGTAGTCTATTGTCAAGATTTTTGTTACTCCAATGGATGGTAGCATTGTCAATATGTAAGGTAGTTTGTTGTCGAGGTTTTTGTTACTCCAATAGATGGTAGCCATGTCATTATGGAAGCTAGTATGTCGTTGTGATTTTTGTTACTCCAATGAATGCTAGCCTTGTCATTATGGAAGGTAGTCTGTTGTTCATATTTTTGTTACTATAATGCATGTTAGCCTTGTTATTATGGAAGGTAGTCTATTGTCGATATTTTTGTTACTCCATTGGATAGTAGCCTTGTCATTATGGAAGGTAGTCTGTTGGTGAGATTTTTGTTATTCCAATGTATGGTAGCCTAGTCATTATGGAAGTTTATCTATTTTCGAGATTTTTGTTACTCCAATTGATGGTGTCCTTATCATTATGGAAGGTAGTCTATTATCGAGATTTTTGTTAATCTAATGGATGGTAGCCTTGTCATTATGGAAGGTAGTCTATTATCGAGATTTTTGTTACTCCAATGGATGGTAGCCTTTTCATTATGGAAGGTAGTCTGTCGTTGAAATTTTAGTTGTTCCAATGGATGGTAGCCTTGTCATAATGAAAGGTAGTCTATTGTGGAGATTTTTGTTACTCCAATGGATTGTAGCCTTGTCATTATGGAAGGTAGTCTGTTGTTGAGATTTTTGTTACTCCAATGGATGGTAGCCTTCTTACTATGGAAGATAGTCTATTGTCGTGATTTTTCTTACTACAATGGATGGTAGCCTTGTCATTATGGAAGGTAGTCTGTTGTCGAGATTTTTGTTACTCCAATGGATTGTAGCCTTGTCATTATGGAAGGTAGTCTATTGTCGATATCTTTGTTACTACAATGTATGCTAGCCTTGTCAATATGGAAGGTAGTCTGGTGTCGAGATTTTTGTTACTCCATTGGATAGTAGCCTTGTCATTATGGAAGGTAGTCTGTTGGTGAGATTTTTGTTATTCCAATGGATGATAGCCTAGTCATTATGGAAGTTTATCTATTTTCGATATTTTTATTACTCCAATGGATGGTAGCCTTATCATTATGGAAGGTAGTCTATTATCGAGATTTGTGTTACTCTAATGGATGGTAGCCTTGTCATTATGGAAGGTAGTCTATTATCGAGATTTTTGTTACTCCAATGGATGGTAGCCTTTTCATTATGGAAGGTAGTCTGTCGTCGAAATTTTTGTTGTTCCAATGGATGGTAGCCTTGTCATTATGAAAGGTAGTCTGTTGTCGAGATTTTTGTTACTCCAATGGATTGTAGCCTTGTCATTATGGAAGGTAGTTTGTTGTCGATATCTTTGTTACTACAATGTATGCTAGCCTTGTCATTATGGAAGGTAGTCTGGTATCGAGATTTTTGTTACTCCATTGGATAGTAGCCTAGTCATTATGGAAGGTGGTCTGTTGTTGAGATTTTTGTTATTCCAATGGATGGTAGCCTAGTCATTATGGATGGTAGTCTGTCTTCGAAATTTTTGTTGTTCCAATGGATGGTAGCCTTGTCATTATGAAAGGTAGTCTATTGTCGAGATTTTTTTTACTCCAATGGATTGTAGCCTTGTCATTATGGAAGGTAGTCTGTTGTTGAGAATTTTGTTATTCCAATGGATGGTAGCCTTGTCAATATAAAAGGTAGTCTATTGACAAGATTTTTGTTACTACAATGGATGGTAGCCTTGTCATTATGGAAGGTAGTTTGTTGTCGAGATTTTTGTTACTACAATGGATGGTAGCCTTGTCATTATGGAAGGTACTCTGTTGTCTTGATTTTTGTTACTACAATAGATTGTAGCCTTGTCATTATGGAAGGTAGTCTATTGTCATGATTTTTGTTACTCCAATGGATGGTAGCATTGTCATTATGTAAGGTAGTTTGTTGTCGAGGTTTTTGTTACTCCAATAGATGGAAGCCTTGTCATTATGGAAGCTAGTCTGTCATTGTGATTTTTGTTACTCCAATGAATGGTAGCCTTGTCATTATGGAAGGTAGTCTGTTGTTCATATTTTTGTTACTACAATGCATGTTAGCCTTGTCATTAGGGAAGGTAGTTTGTTGTCGATATTTTTGTTACTCCATTGGATAGTAGACTTGTCATTATGGAAGGTAGTCTGTTGGTGAGATTTTTGTTATTCCAATGGAAGGTAGCCTAGTCATTATGGAAGTTTATCTATTTTCGAGATTTTTTTTACTCCAATGGATGGTAGCCTTATCATTATGGAAGGTAGTCTATTATCGAGAATTTTGTTACTCTAATGGATGGTAGCCTTGTCATTATGGAAGGTAGTCTATTATCGAGATTTTTGTTACTCCAATGGATGGTAGCCTTTTCATTATGGAAGGTAGTCTGTCGTTGAAATTTTTGTGGTTCCAATGGATGGTAGCCTTGTCATTATGAAAGGTAGTCTATTGTGGAGATTTTTGTTACTCCAATGGATTGTAGCCTTGTCATTATGGAAGGTAGTCTGTTGTTGAGATTTTTGTTACTCCAATGGATGGTAGCCTTCTTACTATGGAAGGTAGTCTGTTGTCGTGATTTTTCTTACTACAATGGATGGTAGCCTTGTCATTATGGAAGGTAGTATGTTGTCGACATTTTTGTTACTCCAATGGATTGTAGCCTTGTCATTATGGAAGGTAGTCTGTTGTCGATATCTTTGTTACAACAATGTATGCTAGCCTTGTCATTATGGAAGGTAGTCTGGTGTCGAGATTTTAGTTACTCCATTGGATAGTAGCCTAGTCATTATGGAAGGTAGTCTGTTGTTGATATTTTTGTTATTCCAATGGATGGTAGCCTAGTCATTATGGAAGGTAGTCTGTCTTCGAAATTTTTGTTGTTCCAATGGATGATAGCCTTGTCATTATGAAAGGTAGTCTATTGTCGAGATTTTTGTTACTACAATGGATGGTAGCCTTGTCATTATGGAAGGTAGTCTGTTGTCGAGATTTTTGTTACTACAATGGATGGTAGCCTTGTCATTATGGAAGGTAGTCTGTTGTCTTGATTTTTGTTACTACAATAGATTGTAGCCTTGTCATTATGGAAGGTAGTCTATTGTCAAGATTTTTGTTACTCCAATGGATGGTAGCATTGTCATTATGTAAGGTAGTTTGTTGTCGAGGTTTTTGTTACTCCAATAGATGGTAGCCATGTCATTATGGAAGCTAGTATGTCGTTGTGATTTTTGTTACTCCAATGAATGCTAGCCTTGTCATTATGGAAGGTAGTCTGTTGTTCATATTTTTGTTACTATAATGCATGTTAGCCTTGTTATTATGGAAGGTAGTCTATTGTCGATATTTTTGTTACTCCATTGGATAGTAGCCTTGTCATTATGGAACGTAGTCTGTTGGTGAGATTTTTGTTATTCCAATGTATGGTAGCCTAGTCATTATGGAAGTTTATCTATTTTCGAGATTTTTGTTACTCCAATTGATGGTATCCTTATCATTATGGAAGGTAGTCTATTATCGAGATTTTTGTTAATCTAATGGATGGTAGCCTTGTCATTATGGAAGGTAGTCTATTATCGAGATTTTTGTTACTCCAATGGATGGTAGCCTTTTCATTATGGAAGGTAGTCTGTCGTTGAAATTTTAGTTGTTCCAATGGATGGTAGCCTTGTCATAATGAAAGGTAGTCTATTGTGGAGATTTTTGTTACTCCAATGGATTGTAGCCTTGTCATTATGGAAGGTAGTCTGTTGTTGAGATTTTTGTTACTCCAATGGATGGTAGCCTTCTTACTATGCAAGATAGTCTATTGTCGTGATTTTTCTTACTACAATGGATGGTAGCCTTGTCATTATGGAAGGTAGTCTGTTGTCGAGATTTTTGTTACTCCAATGGATTGTAGCCTTGTCATTATGGAAGGTAGTCTATTGTCGATATCTTTGTTACTACAATGTATGCTAGCCTTGTCAATATGGAAGGTAGTCTGGTGTCGAGATTTTTGTTACTCCATTGGATAGTAGCCTAGTCATTATGGAAGGTAGTCTGTTGTTGAGATTTTTGTTATTCCAATGGATGGTAGCCTAGTCATTATGAAAGGTAGTCTATTGTCCAGATTTTTGTTAGTCCAATGGAATGTATTCTTGTCATTATGGAAGGTAGTCTGTTGTTGAGATTTTTCTTACTACAATGGATGGTAGGCTTGTCATTATGGAAGGTAGTCTATTGTCGATATTTTTGTTACTATAATGGATGGTAGCCTTGTCATTATGGAAGGTAGTATGTTGTCTTGATTTTTGTTACTACAATAGATTGTAGCCTTGTCATTATGGAAGGTAGTCTATTGTCAAGATTTTTGTTACTCCAATGGATGGTAGCATTGTCATTATGTAAGGTAGTTTGTTTCGAGGTTTTTGTTACTCCAATAGATGGTAGCATTGTCATTATGGAAGGTAGTTTGTTTTCGAGATTTTTGTTACTCCAATAGATGGTAGCCTTGTCATTATGGAAGGTAGTCTGTTGTCTTGATTTTTGTTACTACAATAGAGTGTATCCTTGTCATTATGGAAGGTAGTTTATTGTTAAGATTTTTGTTACTCCAATGGATGGTAGCATTGTCATTATGTAAGGTAGTTTGTTGTCGAGGTTTTTGTTACTCCAATAGATGGTTGCTTGTCATTATGGAAGCTAGTATGTCGTTGTGATTTTTGTTACTCCAATGAATGGTAGCCTTGTCATTATGGAAGGTAGTCTATTGTTCATATTTTTGTTAGTACAATGCATGTTAGCCTTGTCATTATGGAAGGTAGTCTGTTGTCGATATTTTTGTTACTCCATTGGATAGTGGCCTTGTCATTATGGAAGGTAGTTTGTTGGTGAGATTTTTGTTATTCCAATGGATGGTAGCCTAGTCATTATGGATGTTTATCGATTTTTGAGATTTTTGTTACTCCAATGTATTGTAGCCTTATCATTATGGAAGGTAGTCTATTTTCGAGATTTTTGTTACTCTACTGGATGGTAGCCTTGTCATTATGGAAGGTAGTCTATTATCGAGATTTTTGTTACTCCAATGGATGGTAGCCTTTTCATTATGGAAGGTAGTTTGTCGTCGAAATTTTTGTTGTTCCAATGGATGGTAGCCTTGTCATTTTGAAAGGTAGTCTATTGTGGAGATTTTTGTTACTCCAATGGATTGTAGCCTTGTCATTATGGAAGGTAGTCTGTTGTCGAGATTTTTGTTACTCCAATGGATGGTAGCCTTCTTACTATGGAAGGTAGTCTGTTGTCGTGATTTTTCTTACTACAATGGATGGTAGCCTTGTCATTATGGAAGGTAGTCTGTTGTCGAGATTTGTGTTACTCCAATGGATTGTAGCCTTGTCATTATGGAAGGTAGTCTGTTATCGATATCTTTGTTACTACAATGTATGCTAGCCTTGTCATTATGGAAGGTAGTCTGGTGTTGAGATTTTTGTTACTCCATTGGATAGTAGCCTAGTCATTATGGAAGGTAGTCTGTTGTTGAGATTTTTGTTATTCCAATGGATGGTAGCCTAGTCATTATGGAAGGTAGTCTGTCTTCGAAAATTTTGTTGTTCCAATGGATGGTAGCCTTGTCATTATGAAAGGTAGTCTATTGCCGAGAATTTTGTTACTCCAATGGATTGTAGCCTTGTCATTATGGAAAGTAGTCTGTTTTTGAGATTTTTGTTATTCCAATGGATGGTAGCCTTGTCAATATGAAAGATAGTCTATCGACAAGATTTTTGTTACTACAATGGATGGTAGCCGTGTCATTATGGAAGGTAGTCTGTTGTCGAGATTTTTGTTACTACAATGGATGGTAGCCTTGTCATTATGGAAGGTAGTCTGTTGTCTTGATTTTTGTTACTACAATAGATTGTATCCTTGTCATTATGGAAGGTAGTCTATTGTCAAGATTTTTGTTACTCCAATGGATGGTAGCATTGTCATTATGTAAGGAATTTTGTTGTCGAGGTTTTTGTTACTCCAATAGATGGTAGCCTTGTCATTATGGAAGCTAGTCTGTCGTTGTTATTTTTGTTACTCCAATGAATGGTAGCCTTGTCATTATGGAAGGTAGTCTGTTGTTCATATTTTTGTTACTACAATGCATGTTAGCCTTGTCATTATGGAAGGTAGTCTGTTGTCGATATTTTTGTTAATCCATTGGATAGTGGCCTTGTCATTATGGAAGGTAGTCTGTTGGTGAGATTTTTGTTATTCCAATGGATGGTAGCCTAGTCATTATGGATGTTTATCGATTTTTGAGATTTTTGTTACTCCAATGTATTGTAGCCTTATCATTATGGAAGGTAGTCTATTTTCGAGATTTTTGTTACTCTACTGGATGGTAGCCTTGTCATTATGGAAGGTAGTCTATTATCGAGATTTTTGTTACTCCAATGGATGGTAGCCTTTTCATTATGGAAGGTAGTTTGTCGTCGAAATTTTTGTTGTTCCAATGGATGGTAGCCTTGTCATTTTGAAAGGTAGTCTATTGTGGAGATTTTTGTTACTCCAATGGATTGTAGCCTTGTCATTATGGAAGGTAGTCTGTTGTCGAGATTTTTGTTACTCCAACGGATGGTAGCCTTCTTACTATGGAAGGTAGTCTGTTGTCGTGATTTTTCTTACTACAATGGATGGTAGCTTTGTCATTATGGAAGGTAGTCTGTTGTCGAGATTTGTGTTAATCCAATGGATTGTAGCCTTGTCATTATGGAAGGTAGTCTGTTATCGATATCTTTGTTACTACAATGTATGCTAGCCTTGTCATTATGGAAGGTAGTCTGGTGTTGAGATTTTTGTTACTCCATTGGATAGTAGCCTAGTCATTATGGAAGGTAGTCTGTTGTTGAGATTTTTGTTATTCCAATGGATGGTAGCCTAGTCATTATGGAAGGTAGTCTGTCTTCGAAAATTTTGTTGTTCCAATGGATGGTAGCCTTGTCATTATGAAAGGTAGTCTATTGCCAAGAATTTTGTTACTCCAATGGATTGTAGCCTTGTCATTATGGAAAGTAGTCTGCTTTTGAGATTTTTGTTATTCCAATGGATGGTAGCCTTGTCAATATAAAAGATAGTCTATTGACAAGATTTTTGTTACTACAATGGATGGTAGCCTTGTCATTATGGAAGGTAGTCTGTTGTCGAGATTTTTGTTACTACAATGGATGGTAGCCTTGTCATTATGGAAGGTAGTCTGTTGTCTTGATTTTTGTTACTACAATAGATTGTATCCTTGTCGTTATGGAAGGTAGTCTATTGTCAAGATTTTTGTTACTCCAATGGATGGTAGCATTGTCATTATGTAAGGAATTTTGTTGTCGAGGTTTTTGTTACTCCAATAGATGGTAGCCTTGTCATTATGGAAGCTAGTTTGTCGTTGTTATTTTTGTTACTCTAATGAATGGTAGCCTTGTCATTATGGAAGGTAGTCTGTTGTTCATATTTTTGTTACTACAATGCATGTTAGCCTTGTCATTATGGAAGGTAGTCTGTTGTCGATATTTTTGTTAATCCATTGGATAGTGGCCTTGTCATTATGGAAGGTAGTCTGTTGGTGAGATTTTTGTTATTCCAATGGATGGTAGCCTAGTCATTATGGAAGTTTATCTATTTTCGAGATTTTTGTTACTCCAATGGATGGTAGCCTTATCATTATGGAAGGTAGTCTATTATCGAGATTTTTTGTTACTCTAATGGATGGTAGCCTTGTCATTATAGAAGGTAGTCTATTATCGAGATTTTTGTTACTCCAATGGATGGTAGCCTTTTCATTATGGAAGGTAGTCTGTCGTCGAAATTTTTGTTGTTCCAATGGATGCTAGCCTTGTCATTATGAAAGGTAGTCTATTGTGGAGATTTTTGTTACTCCAATGGATTGTAGCCTTGTCATTATGGAAGGTAGTCTGTTGTTGATATTTTTGTTACTCCAATGGATGGTAGCCTTCTTACAATGGAAGATAGTCTGTTGTCGTGATTTTTCTTACTACAATGGATGGTAGCCTTGTCATTATGGAAGGTAGTCTTTTGTCGATATTTTTGTTAATCCAATGGATTGTAGCCTTGTCATTATGGAAGGTAGTCTATTGTCGATATCTTTGTTACTACAATGTATGCTAGCCTTGTCAATATGGAAGGTAGTCTGGTGTTGAGATTTTTGTTTTTCCAATGGATGGTAGCCTAGTCATTATGAAAGGTAGTCTATTGTCCAGATTTTTGTTAGTCCAATGGAATGTATTCTTGTCATTATGGAAGGTAGTCTGTTGTTGAGATTTTTGTTACTACAATGGATGGTAGCCTTGTCATTATGGAAGGTAGTATGTTGTCTTGATTTTTGTTACTACAATAGATTGTAGCCTTGTCATTATGGAAGGTAGTCTATTGTCAAGATTTTTGTTACTACAATAGATTGTAGCCTTGTCATTATGGAAGGTAGTTTGTTGTCGAGGTTTTTGTTACTCCAATAGATGGTAGCCTTGTCATTATGGAAGCTAGTCTGTCATTGTGATTTTTGTTACTCCAATGAATGGTAGCCTTGTCATTATGGAAGGTAGTCTTTTGTTCATATTTTTGTTACTACAATGCATGTTAGCCTTGTCATTATGGAAGGTAGTCTGTTGTTGATATTTTTGTTAATCCATTGGATAGTAGCCTTGTCATTATGGAAGGTAGTCTGTTGGTGAGATTTTTGTTATTCCAATGGATGGTAGCCTAGTCATTATGGAAGTTTATCTATTTTCAAAATTTTTGTTACTCCAATGGATGGTAGCCTTATCATTATGGAAGGTAGTCTATTATCGAGATTTCTGTTACTCTAATTGATGGTAGCCTTGTCATTATAGAAGGTAGTCTATTATCGAGATTTTTGTTACTCCAATGGATGGTAGCCTTTTCATTATGGAAGGTAGTCTGTCGTCGAAATTTTTGTTGTTCCAATGGATGCTAGCCTTGTCATTATGAAAGGTAGTCTATTGTGGAGATTTTTGTTACTCCAATGGATTGTAGCCTTGTCATTATGGAAGGTAGTCTGTTGTTGAGATTTTTGTTACTCCAATGGATGGTAGCCTTCTTACTATGGAAGATAGTCTGTTGTCGTGATTTTTCTTACTACAATGGATGGTAGCCTTGTCATTATGGAAGGTAGTCTATTGTCGATATCTTTGTTACTACAATGTATGCTAGCCTTGTCAATATGGAAGGTAGTCTGGTGTCGAGATTTTTGTTACTCCATTGGATAGTACCCTAGTCATTATGGAAGGTAGTCTGCTGTTGAGATTTTTGTTATTCCAATGGATGGTAGCCTAGTCATTATGAAAGGTAGTCTATTGTCCAGATTTTTGTTAGTCCAATGGAATGTATTCTTGTCATTATGGAAGGTAGTCTATTGTCGAGATTTTTCTTACTACAATGGATGGTAGCCTTGTCATTATGGAAGGTAGTCTATTGTTGATATTTTTGTTACTACAATGGATGGTAGCCTTGTCATTATGGAAGATAGTATGTTGTCTTGATTTTTGTTACTACAATAGATTGTAGCCTTGTCATTATGGAAGGTAATCTATTGTCGAGATTTTTGTTACTCCAATGGATGGTAGCATTGTCATTATGGAAGGTAGTTTGTTGTCGTGATTTCTGTTACTCCAATGGATGGTAGCATTGTCATTATGAAAGGTAGTTTGTTTTCGAGATTTTTGTTATTCCAATAGATGGTAGCCTTGTCATTATGGAAGGAAGTCTGTCGTTGTGATTTTTGTTATTCCTATGAATGGTAGCCTTGTCATTATGGAAGGTAGTCTGTTGTTCATATTTTTGTTACTACAATGCATGTTAGCCTTGTCATTATGGAAGGTAGTCTGTTTTCGATATTTTTGTTACTCCATTGGATAGTAGCCTTGTCATTATGGAAGGTAGTCTGTTGGTGATATTTTTGTTATTCTAATGGATGGTAGCCTAGTCATTATGGAAGTTTGTCTATTTTCGAGATTTTTGTTACTCCAATAGATGGTAGCCTTATCATTATGGAAGGTACTCTGTTGTTGAGATTTTTTTTATTCCAGTGGACAGTATCCTAGTCAATATGGAAGGTAGTTTGTTTTCGAGATTTTTGTTACTCCAATGGATGGTAGCCTTGTCATTAAGGAAGGTAATCTATTATCGAGATTTTTGTTACTCCAATGGATCGTAGGCTCTTCAGTATGGAACGTAGTCTGTCGTCGAAATTTTTGTTGTTCCAATGGATGGTAGCCTTGTCATTATGAAAGGTAGTCTATTGTCGAGATTTTTTTTACTCCAATGGATTGTAGCCTTGTCATTATGGACGGTAGTCTGTTGTTGAGACTTTTGTTACTCCAATGGATTGTAGCCTTGTCATTATGGAAGGTAGTCTATTGTCAAGATTTTTGTTACTACAATGGATGGTAGCCTTGTCATTATGGCAGGTAGTCTCTTGTCTTAATTTTTGTTACTACAATAGATTGTAGCCTTGTCATTACGGAAGGTAGTCTATTGTCAAGATTTTTGTTACTCCAATGGATGGTAGCATTGTCATTATGGAAAGTAGTTTGTTGTCGAGATTTTTGTTACTCCAATAGATGGTAGCCTTCTCATTATGGAAGGTAGTCTGTCGTTGTGATTTTTGTTACTCCAATGAATGGTAGCCTTGTCATTATGGAAGGTAGTATGTTGTTCATATTTTTGTTACTACAATGCATGTTAGCCTTGTCATTATGGAAGGTAGTCTGTTGTCGATATTTTTGTTACTCCATTGGATAGTAGCCTTGTCATTATGGAAGGTAGTCTATTGGTTGGATTTTTGTTATTCCAATGGTTGGTAGCCTAGTCATTATGGAAGTTTGTCTATTTTCAAGATTTTTGTTACTCTAATGGATGGTAGCCTTATCATTATTGAAGGTAGTATATGGTCGATATTTTTGTTACTCCAATGGATGGTAGCCTTGTCATTATTGAAGGTAGTCTATTATGGAGATTTTTGTTACTCCAATGGATGTTAGCCTTTTCATTATGGAAGGTAGTCTGTCGTCGGAATTTTTGTTGTTCCAACGGATGGTAGCCTTGTCATTATGAAAGGTAGTCTATTGTCGAGATTTTTGTTACTACAATGGATGGTAGCCTTGTCATTATGGAAGGTAGTCTGTTGTCGAGATTTTTGTTACTCCAATTGATTGTAGCCTAGTTATTATGGAAGGTAGTCTATTGTCGATATCTTTGTTACTACAATGTATGTTAGCGTTGTCATTATGGAAGGTAGTCTGGTGTCGAGATTTTTGTTACTCCATCAGATAGTAGCCTAGTCATTATCGAAGGTAGTCTGTTGTTAAGATTTTTGTTATTCCAATGGATGGTAGCCTATACATTATGGAAAGTAGTTTTTTGTCGAGATTTTTGTTACTCCAATGGATGGTAGCCTTGTCATTAGTGAAGGTAGTCTGTTGTCGAGATTTTTGTTACTATAATAGATTGTAGCCTTCTCATTATGGAAGGTAGTCTGTTGTCAAGATTTTTCTTACTCCAATGGATGGTAGCCTTGTCATTATAGAAGGTAGTATATTGTTGAGATTTTTGTCACTACAATGGATGATAGCCATGTCATTATGGAAGGTAGTCTGTTGTCAAGATTTTTGTCACTACAATAGATTGTAGCCTTTTCGTTATGGAAGATAGTCTGTTGTCGAGATTGTAGCCTTGTCATTATGAAAGTTAGTATGTTGTCGAGATTCTTATTACTATAATTGATGGTAGCCTTGTCATTATGGAAGGTAGTGTGTTGTCGAAATTTTTGTTATTCCAATGGATGGTAGCCTTGTCATTATGGAAGGTAGTCTGTTGTCGTGATTTTTGTTACTCTAATGGATGGTATCCTTGTCATTATGGAAGGTAGTATGTTGTCGATATCTTTGTTACTCTAATGGATGGTAGCCTTGACATTTTGGAAGGTAGTATGTTGTCTAGATTTTTGTTACTCTAAGGGATGGTAGCCTTGTCATTATGGAAGGTAGTCTGTTGTCGAGATTTTCTTTACTCCATTGGATGGTAGCCTTGTCATTATGGAAGGTAGTGTGTTGTCGAAATTTTTGTTATTCCAATGGATGGTAGCCTTGTCATTATGGAAGGTAGTCTGTTGTCGTGATTTTTGTTACTCTAATGGATGGTATCCTTGTCATTATGGAAGGTAGTATGCTGTCGATATCTTTGTTACTCCAATGGATGGTAGCCTTGACATTTTGGAAGGTAGTATGTTGTCTAGATTTTTGTTACTCTAAGGGATGGTAGACTTGTCATTATGGAAGGTAGTCTGTTGTCGAGATTTTTGTTACTACAATGGATTGTAGCCTTGTCATTATGGAAGATAGTCTGTTGTCGAGATTTTTGTTACTATAATAGATTGTAGCCTTGTCATTATGGAAGGTTGTCTATTGTCGAGATTTTTGTTACTACAATGGATTGTAGCCTTGTCGTTATGGAAGGTAATTTATTATTGATATCTTTGTTACTCCAAAGGATGGTAGCCTAGTCATTATGGAAGGTAGTCTGTTGTCAAGATTTTTGTTACTGCAATGGATGGTATACTTGTGATTATGGAAGGTAGTATGTTGTCGATATGTTTGTTACTCCAATGGATGGTAGCCTTGTCATTATAGAAGGTAGTCTGTTGTCGAGATTTTTGTTACTCCAATGGATGGTAGCCTTGTCATTATGGAAGGTAATGTGTTGTCGACATCTTTGTTACTCCTATGGATGGTAGCCTTGACATTTTGGAAGGTAGTATGTTGTCTAGATTTTTGTTACTCTAAGGGATGGTAGCCTTGTCATTATGGAAGGTAGTCTGTTGTCGAGATTTTTGTTACTACAATGGATTGTAGCCTTGTCATTATGGAAGATAGTCTGTTGTCGAGATTTTTGTTACTATAATAGATTGTAGCCTTGTCATTATGGAAGGTAGTCTATTGTCGAAATTTTTGTTACTACAATGGATTGTAGCCTTGTCATTATGGAAGGTAGTCTATTATTGATATCTTTGTTACTCCAAAGGATGGTAGCCTAGTCATTAGGGAAGGTAGTTTGTTGTCGAGATTTTTGTTACTCCAATGGATGGTATACTTGTGATTATGGAAGGTAGTATGTTGTCGATATCTTTGTCACTCCAATGGATGGTAGCCTTGTCATTATAGAAGGTAGTCTGTTGTCGAGATTTTTGTTACTCCAATGGATGGTAGCCTTGTCATTATGGAAGGTAATGTGTTGTCGATATTTTTGATATTCCAATAGATAGTAGCCTTGTCATTATGGAAGGTAGTCTGTTGTCGAGATTTTTGTTACTCCAATGGATTGTAGCCTTGTCATTATGAAAGGTAGTCTGTTGTCGAGATTTTTGTTACTATAATGGATTGTAGCCTTGTCGTTATGGAAGGTAGTCTGTTGTCGATATCTTTCTTACTATAATGGATGGTAGCCTAGTCATTATGGAAGGTAGTCTGTTGTTGAGATTTTTGTTACTCCATTGGATGGTAGCCTTATCATTATGGAAGGTAGTGTGTTGTCGATATTTTTGTTATTCCAATGGATGGTAGCCTTGTCATTATGGAAGGTAGTCTGTTGTCGTGATTTTTGTTACTCTAATGGATGGTATCCTTGTCATTATGGAAGGTAGTATGTTGTCGATATCTTTGTTACTCCAATGGATGGTAGCCTTGTCATTATGGAAGGTAGTATGTTGTCTAGATTTTTGTTACTCTAAGGGATGGTAGCCTTGTCATTATGGAAGGTAGTCTGTTGTCGAGATTTTTGTTACTACAATGGATTGTAGCCTTGTCATTATGGAAGATAGTCTGTTGTCGAGATTTTTGTTACTCCAATGGATGGTATACATGTGATTATGGAAGGTAGTATGTTGTCGATATCTTTGTTACTCCAATGGATGGTAGCCTTGTCATTATAGAAGGTAGTCTGTTGTCGAGATTTTTGTTACTGCAATGGATGATATACTTGTGATTATGGAAGGTAATGTGTTGTCGATATCTTTGTTACTCCAATGGATGGTAGCCTTGTCATTATAAAAGGTAGTCTGTTGTCGAGATTTTTGTTACTCCAATGGATGGTAGCCTTGTCATTATGGAAGGTAATGTGTTGTCGATATTTTTGTTCTTCCAATATATGGTAGCCTTGTCATTATGGAAGGTAGTCTGTTGTCGAGATTTTTGTTACTCCAATGGATTGTAGCCTTGTCATTATAAAAGGTAAGCTGTTGTCGAGATTTTTGTTACTCCAATGGATGGTAGCCTTGTCGTTATGGAAGGTAGTCTGTTGTCGATATCTTTTTTACTATAATGGACGGTAGCCTAGTCATTACGGAAGGTAGTCTGTTGTCGAGATTTTTGTTACTCCATTGGATGGTAGCCTTATCATTATGGAAGGTAGTGTGTTGTCGATATTTTTGTTATTCCAACGGATGGAAGCCTTGTCATTATGGAAGGTAGTCTGTTCTCGTGATTTTTGTTACTCTAATGGATGGTATCCTTGTCATTATGGAAGGTAGTATGTTGTCGAGATCTTTGTTACTCCAATGGATGGTAGCCTTGACATTTTGGAAGGTAGTATGTTGTCTAGATTTTTGTTACTCTAAGGGATGGTAGCCTTGTCATTATGGAAGGTAGTCTGTTGTCGAGATTTTTGTTACTACAATGGATTGTAGCCTTATTGTTATGGAAGGTAGTCTATTATTGATATCTTTGTTACTCCAAAGGATGGTAGCCTAGTCATTATGGAAGGTAGTCTGTTGTCGAGATTTTTGTTACTCCAATGGATGGTATACATGTGATTATGGAAGGTAGTATGTTGTCGATATCTTTGTTACTCCAATGGATGGTAGCGTTGTCATTATAGAAGGTAGTCTGTTGTCGAGATTTTTGTTACTCCAATGGATGGTAGCCTTGTCATAATGAAAGGTAGTCTGTTGTCGAGATTTTTGTTACTATAATGGATTGTAGCCTTGTCGTTATGGAAGGTAGTCTGTTGTCGAAATTTTTGTTACTACAATGGATTGTAGCCTTGTCATTATGGAAGGTAGTCTATTGGTTGGATTTTTGTTATTCCAATGGATGGTAGCCTAGTCATTATGGAAGGTAGTGTGTTGTCGATATTTTTGTTATTCCAACGGATGGAAGCCTTGTCATTATGGAAGGTAGTCTGTTCTCGTGATTTTTGTTACTCCAATGGATGGTATCCTTGTCATTATGGAAGGTAGTATGTTGTCGATATCTTTCTTACACCAATGGATGGTAGCCTTGTCATTATGGAAGGTAGTATGTTGTCGAGATTTTTGTTAATCCAATGGATGGTAGCCTTGTCATTATGGAAGGTAGTCTGTTGTCGAGATTTTTGTTACTCCAATGGATTGTAGCCTTGTCATTATGAAAGGTAGTCTGTTGTCGAGATTTTTGTTACTATAATGGATTGTAGCCTTGTCGTTATGGAAGGTAGTTTGTTGTCGATATCTTTCTTACTATAATGGATGGTAGCCTAGTCATTACGGAAGGTAGTCTGTTGTCGAGATTTTTGTTACTCCATTGGATGGTTGCCTTGTCATTATGGAAGGTAGTGTGTTGTCGAAATTTTTGTTATTCCAACGGATGGAAGCCTTGTCATTATGGAAGGTAGTCTGTTGTCGTGATTTTTGTTACTCCAATGGATGGTATCCTTGTCATTATGGAAGGTAGTATGTTGTCGATATCTTTCTTACACCAATGGATGGTAGCCTTGTCATTATGGAAGGTAGTCTGTTGTCTACATTTTTGTTACTCTAAGGGATGGTAGCCTTGTCATTATGGAAAGTAGTTTTTTGTCGAGATTTTTGTTACTACAATGGATGGTAGCCTTGTCATTATGGAAGGTAGTCTGTTGTCGATATTTTTGTTACTACAATAGATTGTAGCCTTGTCATTACGGAAGGTAGTCTATTGTCAAGATTTTTGTTACTCCAATGGATGGTAGCATTGTCATTATGGAAAGTAGTTTGTTGTCGAGATTTTTGTTACTCCAATAGATGGTAGCCTTCTCATTATGGAAGGTAGTCTGTTGTCGAGATTTTTGTTACTCCGATAGATGGTAGCCTTCTCATTATGGAAGGTAATCTGTAGTTGTGATTTTTGTTACTCCGATGAATGGGAGCCTTGTCATTATGGAAGGTAGTCTGTTGTTCATATTTTTGTTACTACAATGCATGTTAGCCTTGTCATTATGGAAGGTAGTCTGTTGTCGATATTTTTGTTACTCCATTGGATAGTATCCTTGTCATTTTGGAAGGTAGTCTATTGGTTGGATTTTTGTTATTCCAATGGATGGTAGCCTAGTCATTATGGAAGTTTGTCTATTTTCGAGATTTTTGTTACTCCAATGGATGGTAGGCTTATCATTATTGAAGGTAGATTATTGTCGAGATTTTTGTTACTCCAATGGATGGTATCCTTGTCGTTATTGAAGGTAGTCTATTATCGATATTTTTGTTACTCCAATGGATGTTAGCCTTTTCATTATGGAAGGTAGTCTGTCGTCGAAATTTTTGTTGTTCGATTGGATGGTAGCCTTGTCATTACGAAAGGTAGTCTGTTGTCGAGATTTTTGTTACTACAATGGATGGTAGCCTTGTCATTATGGAAGGTAGTCTGTTGTCGAGATTTTTGTTACTCCAATGGATTGTAGCCTAGTTATTATGGAAGGTAGTCTATTGTCGATATCTTTGTTACTACAATGTATGTTAGCCTTGTCATTATGGAAGGTAGTCTGGTGTCGAGATTTTTGTTACTCCATCGGATAGTAGCCTAGTCATTATCGAAGGTAGTCTGTTGTTAAGATTTTTGTTATTCCAATGGATGGTAGCCTAGACATTATGGAAGGTAGTCTGTTTTCGAGATTTTTGTTACTCCAATGGATGGTAGCCTTGTCATTAGTGAAGGTAGTCTGTTGTCGAGATTTTTGTTACTCCAATAGATGGTAGCCTTCTCATTATGGAAGGTAGTCTGTCGTAGTGATTTTTGTTACTCCGATGAATGGGAGCCTTGTCATTATGGAAGGTAGTCTGTTGTTCATATTTTTGTTACTACAATGCATGTTAGCCTTGTCATTATGGAAGGTAGTATGTTGTCGATATTTTTGTTACTCCATTGGATAGTATCCTTGTCATTATGGAAGGTAGTCTATTGGTTGGATTTTTGTTATTACAATGGATGGTAGCCTAGTCATTATGGAAGTTTGTCTATTTTCGAGATTTTTGTTACTCCAATGGATGGTAGCCTTATCATTATTGAAGGTAGTCTATTGTCGAGATTTTTGTTACTCCAATGGATGGTAGCCTTGACGTTATTGAAGGTAGTCTATTATCGATATTTTTGTTACTCCAATGGATGATAGCCTTTTCATTATGGAAGGTAGTCTGTCGTCGAAATTTTTGTTGTTCGATTGGATGGTAGCCTTGTCATTACGAAAGGTAGTCTGTTGTCGTGATTTTTGTTACTATAATGGATGGTAGCCTTGTCATTATGGAAGGTAGTCTGTTGTCGAGATTTTTGTTACTCCAATGGATTGTAGCCTAGTTATTATGGAAGGTAGTCTATTGTCGATATCTTTGTTACTACAATGTATGTTAGCCTTGTCATTATGGAAGGTAGTCTGGTGTCGAGATTTTTGTTACTCCATCGGATAGTAGCCTAGTCATTATCGAAGGTAGTCTGTTGTTAAGATTTTTGTTATTCCAATGGATGGTAGCCTAGACATTATGGAAGGTAGTCTGTTTTCGAGATTTTTGTTACTCCAATGGATGGTAGCCTTGTCATTAGTGAAGGTAGTCTGTTGTCGAGATTTTTGTTACTCCAATGGATGGTAGCCTTGTCATTATGGAAGGTAGTATGTCGATGATATTTTTGTTATTCCAATGGATGGTAGCCTTGTCAATATGAAAGGTAGTCTATTGTCCAGATTTTTGTTACTCCAATGGAATGTATCCTTGTAATTATGGAAGGTAGTCTGTTGTCGAGATTTTTCTTACTACAATGGATGGTAGCCTTGTCATTATGGAAGCTAGTCTGTTGTCTTGATTTTTGTTACTATAATGGATTGTAGCCTTGTCGTTATGGAAGGTAGTCTGTTGTCGATATTTTTCTTACTATAATGGATGGTAGCCTAGTCATTACGGAAGGTAGTCTGTTGTCGAGATTTTTGTTACTCCATTGGATGGTAGCCTTATCATTATGGAAGGTAGTGTGTTGTCGATATTTTTGTTATTCCAACGGATGGAAGCCTTCTCATTATGGAAGGTAGTCTGTTGTCGATATCTTTCTTACACCAATGGATGGTAGCCTTGTCATTATGGAAGGTAGTCTTTTGTCGAGATTTTTGTTAATCCAATGGATGGTAGCCTTGTCATTATGGAAGGTAGTCTGTTGTCTACATTTTTGTTACTCTAAGGGATGGTAGCCTTGTCATTATGGAAAGTAGTTTTTTGTCGAGATTTTTGTTATTCCAATGGATGGTAGCCTTATCATTCTGAAAGGTAGTCTATTGTCGAGATTTTTGTTACTATAATAGGTTGTATCCTTGTCATTATGGAAGGTTGTCTGTTGTCGAGATTTTTCTTACTCCAATGGATGGTAGCCTTGTCATTATAGAAGGTAGTATATTGTTGAGATTTTTGTCACTACAATGGATGATAGCCATGTCATTATGGAAGGTAGTTTGTTGTCAAGATTTTTGTCACTACAATAGATTGTAGCCTTTTCGTTATGGAAGATAGTCTGTTGTCGAGATTGTAGCCTTGTCATTATGGAAGGTAGTGTGTTGTCGAAATTTTTGTTATTACAATGGATGGTAGCCTTGTCATTATGGAAGGTAGTCTGTTGTCGTGATTTTTGTTACTCTAATGGATGGTATCCTTGTCATTATGGAAGGTAGTATGTTGTCGATATCTTTGTTACTCCAATGGATGGTAGCCTTGACATTTTGGAAAGTAGTATGTTGTCTAGATTTTTGTTACTCTAAGGGATGGTAGCCTTGTCATTATGGAAGGTAGTCTGTTGTCGAGATTTTTGTTACTACAATGGATTGTAGCCTTGTCATTATGGAAGATAGTCTGTTGTCGAGATTTTGGTTACTATAATAGATTGTAGCCTTGTCATTATGGAAGGTAGTCTATTGTCGAGATTTTTGTTACTACAATGGATTGTAGCCTTGTCGTTATGGAAGGTAGTATATTATTGATATCTTTGTTACTCCAAAGGATGGTAGCCTAGTAATTATGGAAGGTAGTCTGTTGTCGAGATTTTTGTTACTGCAATGGATGATATACTTGTGATTATGGAAGGTAATGTGTTGTCGATATCTTTGTTACTCCAATGGATGGTAGCCTTGTCATTATAAAAGGTAGTCTGTTGTCGAGATTTTTGTTACTCCAATGGATGGTAGCCTTGTCATTATGGAAGGTAATGTGTTGTCGATATTTTTGTTCTTCCAATATATGGTAGCCTTGTCATTATGGAAGGTAGTCTGTTGTCGAGATTTTTGTTACTCCAATGGATTGTAGCCTTGTCATTATAAAAGGTAAGCTGTTGTCGAGATTTTTGTTACTCCAATGGATGGTAGCCTTGTCGTTATGGAAGGTAGTCTGTTGTCGATATCTTTTTTACTATAATGGACGGTAGCCTAGTCATTACGGAAGGTAGTCTGTTGTCGAGATTTTTGTTACTCCATTGGATGGTAGCCTTATCATTATGGAAGGTAGTGTGTTGTCGATATTTTTGTTATTCCAACGGATGGAAGCCTTGTCATTATGGAAGGTAGTCTGTTCTCGTGATTTTTGTTACTCTAATGGATGGTATCCTTGTCATTATGGAAGGTAGTATGTTGTCGAGATCTTTGTTACTCCAATGGATGGTAGCCTTGACATTTTGGAAGGTAGTATGTTGTCTAGATTTTTGTTACTCTAAGGGATGGTAGCCTTGTCATTATGGAAGGTAGTCTGTTGTCGAGATTTTTGTTACTACAATGGATTGTAGCCTTATTGTTATGGAAGGTAGTCTGTTGTCGAGATTTTTGTTACTATAATGGATTGTAGCCTTGTCGTTATGGAAGGTAGTTTGTTGTCGATATCTTTCTTACTATAATGGATGGTAGCCTAGTCATTACGGAAGGTAGTCTGTTGTCGTGATTTTTGTTACTCCATTGGATGGTTGCCTTGTCATTATGGAAGGTAGTGTGTTGTCGAAATTTTTGTTATTCCAATGGATGGAAGCCTTGTCATTATGGAAGGTAGTCTGTTGTCGTGATTTTTGTTACTCCAATGGATGGTATCCTTGTCATTATGGAAGGTAGTATGTTGTCGATATCTTTCTTACACCAATGGATGGTAGCCTTGTCATTATGGAAGGTAGTCTGTTGTCGAGATTTTTGTTAATCCAATGGATGGTAGCCTTGTCATTATGGAAGGTAGTCTGTTGTCTACATTTTTGTTACTCTAAGGGATGGTAGCCTTGTCATTATGGAAAGTAGTTTTTTGTCGAGATTTTTGTTATTCCAATGGATGGTAGCCTTATCATTCTGAAAGGTAGTCTATTGTCGAGATTTTTGTTACTATAATAGATTGTAGCCTTGTCATTATGGAAGGTAGTCTGTTGTCGAGATTTTTCTTACTCCAATGGATGGTAGCCTTGTCATTATAGAAGGTAGTATATTGTTGAGATTTTTGTCACTACAATGGATGATAGCCATGTCATTATGGAAGGTAGTCTATTGTCAAGATTTTTGTCACCACAATAGATTGTAGCCTTTTCGTTATGGAAGATAGTCTGTTGTCGAGATTGTTGTTACAATAATAGATTGTAGCCTTGTCATTATGGATGTTAGTATGTTGTCGAGATTCTTATTACTACAATTGATGGTAGCCTTGTCATTATGGAAGGTAGTGTGTTGTCGAAATTTTTGTTATTCCAATGGATGGTAGCCTTGTCATTATGGAAGGTAGTCTGTTGTCGTGATTTTTGTTACTCTAATGGATGGTATCCTTGTCATTATGGAAGGTAGTATGTTGTCGATATCTTTGTTACTCCAATGGATGGTAGCCTTGACATTTTGGATGGTAGTATGTTGTCTAGATTTTTGTTACTCTAAGGGATGGTAGCCTTGTCATTATGGAAGGTAGACTGTTGTCGAGATTTTTGTTACTACAAAGGATTGTAGCCTTGTCATTATGGAAGATAGTCTGTTGTCGAGATTTTTGTTACTATAATAGATTGTATCCTTGTCATTATGGAAGGTAGTCTATTGTCGAGATTTTTGTTACTACAATGTATTGTAGCCTTGTCGTTATGGAAGGTAGTCTATTATTGATATATTTGTTACTCCAAAGGATGGTAACCTAGTCATTATGGAAGGTAGTATGTTGTCGAGATTTTTGTTACTCCAATGGATTGTATACTTGTGATTATGGAAGGTAGTATGTTGTCGATATCTTTGTTACTCCAATGGATGGTAGCCTTGTCATTATAGAAGGTAGTCTGTTGTCGAGATTTTTGTTACTCCAATGGATGGTATCCTTGTCATTATGGAAGGTAATGTGTTGTCGATATTTTTGTTATTCCAATAGATGGTAGCCTTGTCATTATGGAAGGTAGTCTGCTGTCGAGATTTTTGTTACTCCAATGGATTGTAGCCTTGTCATAATGAAAGGTAGTCTGTTGTCGAGATTTTTGTTACTATAATGGATTGTAGCCTTGTCGTTATGGAAGGTAGTCTGTTGTCGAAATTTTTGTTACTACAATGGATTGTAGCCTTGTCATTATGGAAGGTAGTCTATTGGTTGGATTTTTGTTATTCCAATGGATGGTAGCCTAGTCATTATGGAAGGTAGTGTGTTGTCGATATTTTTGTTATTCCAACGGATGGAAGCCTTGTCATTATGGAAGGTAGTCTGTTCTCGTGATTTTTGTTACTCCAATGGATGGTATCCTTGTCATTATGGAAGGTAGTATGTTGTCGATATCTTTCTTACACCAATGGATGGTAGCCTTGTCATTATGGAAGGTAGTATGTTGTCGAGATTTTTGTTAATCCAATGGATGGTAGCCTTGTCATTATGGAAGGTAGTCTGTTGTCGAGATTTTTGTTACTCCAATGGATTGTAGCCTTGTCATTATGAAAGGTAGTCTGTTGTCGAGATTTTTGTTACTATAATGGATTGTAGCCTTGTCGTTATGGAAGGTAGTTTGTTGTCGATATCTTTCTTACTATAATGGATGGTAGCCTAGTCATTACGGAAGGTAGTCTGTTGTCGAGATTTTTGTTACTCCATTGGATGGTTGCCTTGTCATTATGGAAGGTAGTGTGTTGTCGAAATTTTTGTTATTCCAATGGATGGAAGCCTTGTCATTATGGAAGGTAGTCTGTTGTCGTGATTTTTGTTACTCCAATGGATGGTATCCTTGTCATTATGGAAGGTAGTATGTTGTCGATATCTTTCTTACACCAATGGATGGTAGCCTTGTCATTATGGAAGGTAGTCTGTTGTCGAGATTTTTGTTAATCCAATGGATGGTAGCCTTGTCATTATGGAAGGTAGTCTGTTGTCTACATTTTTGTTACTCTAAGGGATGGTAGCCTTGTCATTATGGAAAGTAGTTTTTTGTCGATATTTTTGTTATTCCAATGGATGGTAGCCTTATCATTCTGAAAGGTAGTCTATTGTCGAGATTTTTGTTACTATAATAGATTGTAGCCTTGTCATTATGGAAGGTAGTCTGTTGTCGAGATTTTTCTTACTCCAATGGATGGTAGCCTTGTCATTATAGAAGGTAGTATATTGTTGAGATTTTTGTCACTACAATGGATGATAGCCATGTCATTATGGAAGGTAGTCTATTGTCAAGATTTTTGTCACCACAATAGATTGTAGCCTTTTCGTTATGGAAGATAGTCTGTTGTCGAGATTGTTGTTACAATAATAGATTGTAGCCTTGTCATTATGGATGTTAGTATGTTGTCGAGATTCTTATTACTACAATTGATGGTAGCCTTGTCATTATGGAAGGTAGTGTGTTGTCGAAATTTTTGTTATTCCAATGGATGGTAGCCTTGTCATTATGGAAGGTAGTCTGTTGTCGTGATTTTTGTTACTCTAATGGATGGTATCCTTGTCATTATGGAAGGTAGTATGTTGTCGATATCTTTGTTACTCCAATGGATGGTAGCCTTGACATTTTGGATGGTAGTATGTTGTCTAGATTTTTGTTACTCTAAGGGATGGTAGCCTTGTCATTATGGAAGGTAGACTGTTGTCGAGATTTTTGTTACTACAAAGGATTGTAGCCTTGTCGTTATGGAAGATAGTCTGTTGTCGAGATTTTTGTTACTATAATAGATTGTAGCCTTGTCATTATGGAAGGTAGTCTATTGTCGAGATTTTTGTTACTACAATGTATTGTAGCCTTGTCGTTATGGAAGGTAGTCTATTATTGATATATTTGTTACTCCAAAGGATGGTAACCTAGTCATTATGGAAGGTAGTATGTTGTCGAGATTTTTGTTACTCCAATGGATTGTATACTTGTGATTATGGAAGGTAGTATGTTGTCGATATCTTTGTTACTCCAATGGATGGTAGCCTTGTCATTATAGAAGGTAGTCTGTTGTCGAGATTTTTGTTACTCCAATGGATGGTATCCTTGTCATTATGGAAGGTAATGTGTTGTCGATATTTTTGTTATTCCAATAGATGGTAGCCTTGTCATTATGGAAGGTAGTCTGTTGTCGAGATTTTTGTTACTCCAATGGATTGTAGCCTTGTCATAATGAAAGGTAGTCTGTTGTCGAGATTTTTGTTACTATAATGGATTGTAGCCTTGTCGTTATGGAAGGTAGTCTGTTGTCGAAATTTTTGTTACTACAATGGATTGTAGCCTTGTCATTATGGAAGGTAGTCTATTGGTTGGATTTTTGTTATTCCAATGGATGGTAGCCTAGTCATTATGGAAGTTTGTCTATTTTCGAGATTTTTGTTACTCCAATGGATGGTAGCCTTATCATTATTGAAGGTAGTCTATTATCGAGATTTTTGTTACTCCAATGGATGGTAGCCTTGACGTTATTGAAGGTAGTCTATTATCGATATTTTTGTTACTCCAATGGATGATAGCCTTTTCATTATGGAAGGTAGTCTGTCGTCGAAATTTTTGTTGTTCGATTGGATGGTAGCCTTGTCATTACGAAAGGTAGTCTTTTGTCGAGATTTTTGTTACTACAATGGATGGTAGCCTTGTCATTATGGAAGGTAGTCTGTTGTCGAGATTTTTGTTACTCCAATGGATTGTAGCCTAGTTATTATGGAAGGTAGTCTATTGTCGATATCTTTGTTACTACAATGTATGTTAGCCTTGTCATTATGGAAGGTAGTCTGGTGTCGATATTTTTGTTACTCCATCGGATAGTAGCCTAGTCATTATCGAAGGTAGTCTGTTGTTAAGATTTTTGTTATTCCAATGGATGGTAGCCTAGACATTATGGAAGGTAGTCTGTTTTCGAGATTTTTGTTACTCCAATGGATGGTAGCCTTGTCATTAGTGAAGGTAGTCTGTTGTCGAGATTTTTGTTACTCCAATGGATGGTAGCCTTGTCATTATGGAAGGTAGTATGTCGATGATATTTTTGTTATTCCAATGGATGGTAGCCTTGTCAATATGAAAGGTAGTCTATTGTCCAGATTTTTGTTACTCCAATGGAATGTATCCTTGTAATTATGGAAGGTAGTCTGTTGTCGAGATTTTTCTTACTACAATGGATGGTAGCCTTGTCATTATGGAAGCTAGTCTGTTGTCTTGATTTTTGTTACTATAATGGATTGTAGCCTTGTCGTTATGGAAGGTAGTCTGTTGTCGATATTTTTCTTACTATAATGGATGGTAGCCTAGTCATTACGGAAGGTAGTCTGTTGTCGAGATTTTTGTTACTCCATTGGATGGTAGCCTTATCATTATGGAAGGTAGTGTGTTGTCGATATTTTTGTTATTCCAACGGATGGAAGCCTTCTCATTATGGAAGGTAGTCTGTTGTCGATATCTTTCTTACACCAATGGATGGTCGCCTTGTCATTATGGAAGGTAGTCTTTTGTCGAGATTTTTGTTAATCCAATGGATGGTAGCCTTGTCATTATGGAAGGTAGTCTGTTGTCTACATTTTTGTTACTCTAAGGGATGGTAGCCTTGTCATTATGGAAAGTAGTTTTTTGTCGAGATTTTTGTTATTCCAATGGATGGTAGCCTTATCATTCTGAAAGGTAGTCTATTGTCGAGATTTTTGTTACTATAATAGGTTGTAGCCTTGTCATTATGGAAGGTTGTCTGTTGTCGAGATTTTTCTTACTCCAATGGATGGTAGCCTTGTCATTATAGAAGGTAGTATATTGTTGAGATTTTTGTTACTACAATGGATGATAGCCATGTCATTATGGAAGGTAGTTTGTTGTCAAGATTTTTGTCACTACAATAGATTGTAGCCTTTTCGTTATGGAAGATAGTCTGTTGTCGAGATTGTAGCCTTGTCATTATGGAAGGTAGTGTGTTGTCGAAATTTTTGTTATTACAATGGATGGTAGCCTTGTCATTATGGAAGGTAGTCTGTTGTCGTGATTTTTGTTACTCTAATGGATGGTATCCTTGTCATTATGGAAGGTAGTATGTTGTCGATATCTTTGTTACTCCAATGGATGGTAGCCTTGACATTTTGGAAAGTAGTATGTTGTCTAGATTTTTGTTACTCTAAGGGATGGTAGCCTTGTCATTATGGAAGGTAGTCTGTTGTCGAGATTTTTGTTACTACAATGGATTGTAGCCTTGTCATTATGGAAGATAGTCTGTTGTCGAGATTTTTGTTACTATAATAGATTGTAGCCTTGTCATTATGGAAGGTAGTCTATTGTCGAGATTTTTGTTACTACAATGGATTGTAGCCTTGTCGTTATGGAAGGTAGTATATTATTGATATCTTTGTTACTCCAAAGGATGGTAGCCTAGTAATTATGGAAGGTAGTCTGTTGTCGAGATTTTTGTTACTGCAATGGATGGTATACTTGTGATTATGGAAGGTAGTATGTTGTCGATATCTTTGTCACTCCAATGGATGGTAGCCTTTTCATTATAAAAGGTAGTCTGTTGTCGAGATTTTTGTTACTCCAATGGATGGTAGCCTTGTCATTATGGAAGGTAATGTGTTGTCGATATTTTTGTTCTTCCAATATATGGTAGCCTTGTCATTATGGAAGGTAGTCTGTTGTCGAGATTTTTGTTACTCCAATGGATTGTAGCCTTGTCATTATGAAAGGTAGTCTGTTGTCGAGATTTTTGTTACTATAATGGATTGTAGCCTTGTCGTTATAGAAGGTAGTCTGTTGTCGATATCTTTCTTACTATAATGGATGGTAGCCTAGTCATTATGGAAGGTAGTCTGTTGTCGAGATTTTTGTTACTCCATTGGATGGTAGCCTTATCATTATGGAAGGTAGTGTGTTGTCGATATTTTTGTTATTCCAACGGATGGAAGCCTTGTCATTATGGAAGGTAGTCTGTTCTCGTGATTTTTGTTACTCCAATGGATGGTATCCTTGTCATTATGGAAGGTAGTATGTTGTCGATATCTTTCTTACACCAATGGATGGTAGCCTTGTCATTATGGAAGGTAGTCTGTTGTCGAGATTTTTGTTACTCCAATGGATTGTAGCCTTGTCATTATGAAAGGTAGTCTGTTGTCGAGATTTTTGTTACTATAATGGATTGTAGCCTTGTCGTTATGGAAGGTAGTTTGTTGTCGATATCTTTCTTACTATAATGGATGGTAGCCTAGTCATTACGGAAGGTAGTCTGTTGTCGAGATTTTTGTTACTCCATTGGATGGTTGCCTTGTCATTATGGAAGGTAGTGTGTTGTCGAAATTTTTGTTATTCCAATGGATGGAAGCCTTGTCATTATGGAAGGTAGTCTGTTGTCGTGATTTTTGTTACTCCAATGGATGGTATCCTTGTCATTATGGAAGGTAGTATGTTGTCGATATCTTTCTTACACCAATGGATGGTAGCCTTGTCATTATGGAAGGTAGTCTGTTGTCGAGATTTTTGTTAATCCAATGGATGGTAGCCTTGTCATTATGGAAGGTAGTCTGTTGTCTACATTTTTGTTACTCTAAGGGATGGTAGCCTTGTCATTATGGAAAGTAGTTTTTTGTCGAGATTTTTGTTATTCCAATGGATGGTAGCCTTATCATTCTGAAAGGTAGTCTATTGTCGAGATTTTTGTTACTATAATAGATTGTAGCCTTGTCATTATGGAAGGTAGTCTGTTGTCGAGATTTTTCTTACTCCAATGGATGGTAGCCTTGTCATTATAGAAGGTAGTATATTGTTGAGATTTTTGTCACTACAATGGATGATAGCCATGTCATTATGGAAGGTAGTCTATTGTCAAGATTTTTGTCACCACAATAGATTGTAGCCTTTTCGTTATGGAAGATAGTCTGTTGTCGAGATTGTTGTTACAATAATAGATTGTAGCCTTGTCATTATGGATGTTAGTATGTTGTCTAGATTCTTATTACTACAATTGATGGTAGCCTTGTCATTATGGAAGGTAGTGTGTTGTCGAAATTTTTGTTATTCCAATGGATGGTAGCCTTGTCATTATGGAAGGTAGTCTGTTGTCGTGATTTTTGTTACTCTAATGGATGGTATCCTTGTCATTATGGAAGGTAGTATGTTGTCGATATCTTTGTTACTCCAATGGATGGTAGCCTTGACATTTTGGATGGTAGTATGTTGTCTAGATTTTTGTTACTCTAAGGGATGGTAGCCTTGTCATTATGGAAGGTAGACTGTTGTCGAGATTTTTGTTACTACAAAGGATTGTAGCCTTGTCGTTATGGAAGATAGTCTGTTGTCGAGATTTTTGTTACTATAATAGATTGTAGCCTTGTCATTATGGAAGGTAGTCTATTGTCGAGATTTTTGTTACTACAATGTATTGTAGCCTTGTCGTTATGGAAGGTAGTCTATTATTGATATATTTGTTACTCCAAAGGATGGTAGCCTAGTCATTACGGAAGGTAGCATGTTGTCGAGATTTTTGTTACTCCATTGGATGGTAGCCTTATCATTATGGAAGGTAGTGTGTTGTCGATATTTTTGTTATTCCAACGGATGGAAGCCTTCTCATTATGGAAGGTAGTCTGTTGTCGATATCTTTCTTACACCAATGGATGGTAGCCTTGTCATTATGGAAGGTAGTCTTTTGTCGAGATTTTTGTTAATCCAATGGATGGTAGCCTTGTCATTATGGAAGGTAGTCTGTTGTCTACATTTTTGTTACTCTAAGGGATGGTAGCCTTGTCATTATGGAAAGTAGTTTTTTGTCGAGATTTTTGTTATTCCAATGGATGGTAGCCTTATCATTCTGAAAGGTAGTCTATTGTCGAGATTTTTGTTACTATAATAGGTTGTAGCCTTGTCATTATGGAAGGTTGTCTGTTGTCGAGATTTTTCTTACTCCAATGGATGGTAGCCTTGTCATTATAGAAGGTAGTATATTGTTGAGATTTTTGTCACTACAATGGATGATAGCCATGTCATTATGGAAGGTAGTTTGTTGTCAAGATTTTTGTCACTACAATAGATTGTAGCCTTTTCGTTATGGAAGATAGTCTGTTGTCGAGATTGTAGCCTTGTCATTATGGAAGGTAGTGTGTTGTCGAAATTTTTGTTATTACAATGGATGGTAGCCTTGTCATTATGGAAGGTAGTCTGTTGTCGTGATTTTTGTTACTCTAATGGATGGTATCCTTGTCATTATGGAAGGTAGTATGTTGTCGATATCTTTGTTACTCCAATGGATGGTAGCCTTGACATTTTGGAAAGTAGTATGTTGTCTAGATTTTTGTTACTCTAAGGGATGGTAGCCTTGTCATTATGGAAGGTAGTCTGTTGTCGAGATTTTTGTTACTACAATGGATTGTAGCCTTGTCATTATGGAAGATAGTCTGTTGTCGAGATTTTTGTTACTATAATAGATTGTAGCCTTGTCATTATGGAAGGTAGTCTATTGTCGAGATTTTTGTTACTACAATGGATTGTAGCCTTGTCGTTATGGAAGGTAGTATATTATTGATATCTTTGTTACTCCAAAGGATGGTAGCCTAGTAATTATGGAAGGTAGTCTGTTGTCGAGATTTTTGTTACTGCAATGGATGGTATACTTGTGATTATGGAAGGTAGTATGTTGTCGATATCTTTGTCACTCCAATGGATGGTAGCCTTGTCATTATAAAAGGTAGTCTGTTGTCGAGATTTTTGTTACTCCAATGGATGGTAGCCTTGTCATTATGGAAGGTAATGTGTTGTCGATATTTTTGTTCTTCCAATATATGGTAGCCTTGTCATTATGGAAGGTAGTCTGTTGTCGAGATTTTTGTTACTCCAATGGATTGTAGCCTTGTCATTATGAAAGGTAGTCTGTTGTCGAGATTTTTGTTACTATAATGGATTGTAGCCTTGTCGTTATAGAAGGTAGTCTGTTGTCGATATCTTTCTTACTATAATGGATGGTAGCCTAGTCATTATGGAAGGTAGTCTGTTGTCGAGATTTTTGTTACTCCATTGGATGGTAGCCTTATCATTATGGAAGGTAGTGTGTTGTCGATATTTTTGTTATTCCAACGGATGGAAGCCTTGTCATTATGGAAGGTAGTCTGTTCTCGTGATTTTTGTTACTCCAATGGATGGTATCCTTGTCATTATGGAAGGTAGTATGTTGTCGATATCTTTCTTACACCAATGGATGGTAGCCTTGTCATTATGGAAGGTAGTATGTTGTCGAGATTTTTGTTAATCCAATGGATGGTAGCCTTGTCATTATGGAAGGTAGTCTGTTGTCGAGATTTTTGTTACTCCAATGGATTGTAGCCTTGTCATTATGAAAGGTAGTCTGTTGTCGAGATTTTTGTTACTATAATGGATTGTAGCCTTGTCGTTATGGAAGGTAGTTTGTTGTCGATATCTTTCTTACTATAATGGATGGTAGCCTAGTCATTACGGAAGGTAGTCTGTTGTCGAGATTTTTGTTACTCCATTGGATGGTTGCCTTGTCATTATGGAAGGTAGTGTGTTGTCGAAATTTTTGTTATTCCAATGGATGGAAGCCTTGTCATTATGGAAGGTAGTCTGTTGTCGTGATTTTTGTTACTCCAATGGATGGTATCCTTGTCATTATGGAAGGTAGTATGTTGTCGATATCTTTCTTACACCAATGGATGGTAGCCTTGTCATTATGGAAGGTAGTCTGTTGTCGAGATTTTTGTTAATCCAATGGATGGTAGCCTTGTCATTATGGAAGGTAGTCTGTTGTCTACATTTTTGTTACTCTAAGGGATGGTAGCCTTGTCATTATGGAAAGTAGTTTTTTGTCGATATTTTTGTTATTCCAATGGATGGTAGCCTTATCATTCTGAAAGGTAGTCTATTGTCGAGATTTTTGTTACTATAATAGATTGTAGCCTTGTCATTATGGAAGGTAGTCTGTTGTCGAGATTTTTCTTACTCCAATGGATGGTAGCCTTGTCATTATAGAAGGTAGTATATTGTTGAGATTTTTGTCACTACAATGGATGATAGCCATGTCATTATGGAAGGTAGTCTATTGTCAAGATTTTTGTCACCACAATAGATTGTAGCCTTTTCGTTATGGAAGATAGTCTGTTGTCGAGATTGTTGTTACAATAATAGATTGTAGCCTTGTCATTATGGATGTTAGTATGTTGTCGAGATTCTTATTACTACAATTGATGGTAGCCTTGTCATTATGGAAGGTAGTGTGTTGTCGAAATTTTTGTTATTCCAATGGATGGTAGCCTTGTCATTATGGAAGGTAGTCTGTTGTCGTGATTTTTGTTACTCTAATGGATGGTATCCTTGTCATTATGGAAGGTAGTATGTTGTCGATATCTTTGTTACTCCAATGGATGGTAGCCTTGACATTTTGGATGGTAGTATGTTGTCTAGATTTTTGTTACTCTAAGGGATGGTAGCCTTGTCATTATGGAAGGTAGACTGTTGTCGAGATTTTTGTTACTACAAAGGATTGTAGCCTTGTCGTTATGGAAGATAGTCTGTTGTCGAGATTTTTGTTACTATAATAGATTGTAGCCTTGTCATTATGGAAGGTAGTCTATTGTCGAGATTTTTGTTACTACAATGTATTGTAGCCTTGTCGTTATGGAAGGTAGTCTATTATTGATATATTTGTTACTCCAAAGGATGGTAACCTAGTCATTATGGAAGGTAGTATGTTGTCGAGATTTTTGTTACTCCAATGGATTGTATACTTGTGATTATGGAAGGTAGTATGTTGTCGATATCTTTGTTACTCCAATGGATGGTAGCCTTGTCATTATAGAAGGTAGTCTGTTGTCGAGATTTTTGTTACTCCAATGGATGGTATCCTTGTCATTATGGAAGGTAATGTGTTGTCGATATTTTTGTTATTCCAATAGATGGTAGCCTTGTCATTATGGAAGGTAGTCTGTTGTCGAGATTTTTGTTACTCCAATGGATTGTAGCCTTGTCATAATGAAAGGTAGTCTGTTGTCGAGATTTTTGTTACTATAATGGATTGTAGCCTTGTCGTTATGGAAGGTAGTCTGTTGTCGATATCTTTCTTACTATAATGGATTGTAGCCTAGTCATTACGGAAGGTAGTCTGTTGTCGATATTTTTGTTACTCCATTGGATGGTAGCCTTATCATTATGGAAGGTAGTGTGTTGTCGATATTTTTGTTATTCCAACGGATGGAAGCCTTGTCATTATGGAAGGTAGTCTGTTCTCGTGATTTTTGTTACTCCAATGGATGGTATCCTTGTCATTATGGAAGGTAGTATGTTGTCGATATCTTTCTTACACCAATGGATGGTAGCCTTGTCATTATGGAAGGTAGTATGTTGTCGAGATTTTTGTTAATGCAATGGATGGTAGCCTTGTCATTATGGAAGGTAGTCTGTTGTCGAGATTTTTGTTACTCCAATGGATTGTAGCCTTGTCATTATGAAAGGTAGTCTGTTGTCGAGATTTTTGTTACTATAATGGATTATAGCCTTGTCGTTATGGATGGTAGTTTGTTGTCGATATCTTTCTTACTATAATGGATGGTAGCCTAGTCATTACGGAAGGTAGTCTGTTGTCGAGATTTTTGTTACTCCATTGGATGGTTGCCTTGTCATTATGGAAGGTAGTGTGTTGTCGAAATTTTTGTTATTCCAATGGATGGAAGCCTTGTCATTATGGAAGGTAGTCTGTTGTCGTGATTTTTGTTACTCCAATGGATGGTATCCTTGTCATTATGGAAGGTAGTATGTTGTCGATATCTTTCTTACACCAATGGATGGTAGCCTTGTCATTATGGAAGGTAGTCTGTTGTCGAGATTTTTGTTAATCCAATGGATGGTAGCCTTGTCATTATGGAAGGTAGTTTGCTGTCTACATTTTTGTTACTCTAAGGGATGGTAGCCTTGTCATTATGGAAAGTAGTTTTTTGTCGAGATTTTTGTTATTCCAATGGATGGTAGCCTTATCATTCTGAAAGGTAGTCTATTGTCGAGATTTTTGTTACTATAATAGATTGTAGCCTTGTCATTATGGAAGGTAGTCTGTTGTCGAGATTTTTCTTACTCCAATGGATGGTAGCCTTGTCATTATAGAAGGTAGTATATTGTTGAGATTTTTGTCACTACAATGGATGATAGCCATGTCATTATGGAAGGTAGTCTATTGTCAAGATTTTTGTCACCACAATAGATTGTAGCCTTTTCGTTATGGAAGATAGTCTGTTGTCGAGATTGTTGTTACAATAATAGATTGTAGCCTTGTTATTATGGATGTTAGTATGTTGTCGAGATTCTTATTACTACAATTGATGGTAGCCTTGTCATTATGGAAGGTAGTGTGTTGTCGAAATTTTTGTTATTCCAATGGATGGTAGCCTTGTCATTATGGAAGGTAGTCTGTTGTCGTGATTTTTGTTACTCTAATGGATGGTATCCTTGTCATTATGGAAGGTAGTATGTTGTCGATATCTTTGTTACTCCAATGGATGGTAGCCTTGACATTTTGGATGGTAGTATGTTGTCTAGATTTTTGTTACTCTAAGGGATGGTAGCCTTGTCATTATGGAAGGTAGACTGTTGTCGAGATTTTTGTTACTACAAAGGATTGTAGCCTTGTCGTTATGGAAGATAGTCTGTTGTCGAGATTTTTGTTACTATAATAGATTGTAGCCTTGTCATTATGGAAGGTAGTCTATTGTCGAGATTTTTGTTACTACAATGTACTGTAGCCTTGTCGTTATGGAAGGTAGTCTATTATTGATATATTTGTTACTCCAAAGGATGGTAGCCTAGTCATTATGGAAGGTAGTATGTTGTCGAGATTTTTGTTACTCCAATGGATTGTATACTTGTGATTATGGAAGGTAGTATGTTGTCGATATCTTTGTTACTCCAATGGATGGTAGCCTTGTCATTATAGAAGGTAGTCTGTGTCGAGATTTTTGTTACTCCAATGGATGGTATCCTTGTCATTATGGAAGGTAATGTGTTGTCGATATTTTTGTTATTCCAATAGATGGTAGCCTTGTCATTATGGAAGGTAGTCTGTTGTCGAGATTTTTGTTACTCCAATGGATTGTAGCCTTGTCATAATGAAAGGTAGTCTGTTGTCGAGATTTTTGTTACTATAATGGATTGTAGCCTTGTCGTTATAGAAGGTAGTCTGTTGTCGATATCTTTCTTACTATAATGGATTGTAGCCTAGTCATTACGGAAGGTAGTCTGTTGTCGAGATTTTTGTTACTCCATTGGATGGTAGCCTTATCATTATGGAAGGTAGTGTGTTGTCGATATTTTTGTTATTCCAACGGATGGAAGCCTTGTCATTATGGAAGGTAGTATGTTGTCGTGATTTTTGTTTCTCCAATGGATGGTATCCTTGTCATTATGGAAGGTAGTATGTTGTCGATATCTTTCTTACACCAATGGATGGTAGCCTTGTCATTATGGAAGGTAGTCTGTTGTCGAGATTTTTTTTAATCCAATGGATGGTAGCCTTGTCATTATGGAAGGTAGTGTGTTGTCGATATTTTTGTTATTCCAATAGATGGTAGCCTTGTCATTATGGAAGGTAGTCTGTTGTCTACATTTTTGTTACTCTAAGGGATGGTAGCCTTGTCATTATGGAAAGTAGTTTTTTGTCGAGATTTTTGTTATTCCAATGGATGGTAGCATTATCATTCTGAAAGGTAGTCTATTGTCGAGATTTTTGTTACTATAATAGATTGTAGCCTTGTCATTATGGAAGGTAGTCTGTTGTCGAGATTTTTCTTACTCCAATGGATGGTAGCCTTGTCATTATAGAAGGTAGTATATTGTTGAGAATTTTGTCACTACAATGGATGATAGCCATGTCATTATGGAAGGTAGTATGTTGTCAAGATTTTGGTCACTACAATAGATTGTAGCCTTTTCGTTATGGAAGATAGTCTGTTGTCGAGATTGTTGTTACTATAATAGATTGTAGCCTTGTCATTATGGAAGTTAGTATGTTGTCGAGATTCTTATTACTACAATTGATGGTAGCCTTGTCATTATGGAAGGTAGTCTATTGTCGAGATTTTTGTCACTGCAATGGAATGTAGGCTTGTCATTATGGAAGGTAGTCTATTGACGAGATTAATGTTACTACAATGGATTGTAGCCTTGTCATTATGGCAGGTAGTCTGCTATTGATATCTTTGTTACTCCAAAGGATGGTAGCCTAGTCATTATGGAAGGTAGTTTGTTGTCGAGATTTTTGTTACTCCAATGGATGGTATCCTTGTGATTATGGAAGGTAGTATGTTGTCGATATCTTTGTTACTCCAATGGATGGTAGCCTTGTCATTATGGAAGGTAGTCTGGTATCAAGATTTTTGTTACTCCAATGGATGGTAGCCTTATCATTATGGAAGGTAGTGTGTTGTCGATATTTTTGTTATTCCAATAGATGGTAGCCTTGTCATTATGGAAGGTAGTCTGTTGTCGAGATTTTTTTTAATCCAATGGATGGTAGCCTTGTCATTATGAAAGGCAGTTTGTTGTCGAGATTTTTGTTACTACATTGGATGGTAGCCTTGTCATTATGGAAGGTAGTTTGTTGTCGTGATTTTTGTTACTCCAATGGATGGTATCCTTGTCATTATGGAAGGTAGTATGTTGTCGATATCTTTCTTACACTAATGGATGGTAGCCTTGTCATTATGGAAGGTAGTCTGTTGTCGAGATTTTTGTTAGTCCAATGGATGCTAGCCTTGTCATTATGGAAGGTAGTGTGTTATCGATATTTTTGTTATTCCAATGGATGGTAGCCTTGTCATTATGGAAGGTAGTGTGTTGTCGAAATTTTTGTTATTCCAATGGATGGTAGCCTTGTCATTATGGAAGGTAGTCTGTTGTCGTGATTTTTGTTACTCTAATGGATGGTATCCTTGTCATTATGGAAGGTAGTATGTTGTCGATATCTTTGTTACTCCAATGGATGGTAGCCTTGACATTTTGGATGGTAGTATGTTGTCTAGATTTTTGTTACTCTAAGGGATGGTAGCCTTGTCATTATGGAAGGTAGACTGTTGTCGAGATTTTTGTTACTACAAAGGATTGTAGCCTTGTCGTTATGGAAGATAGTCTGTTGTCGAGATTTTTGTTACTATAATAGATTGTAGCCTTGTCATTATGGAAGGTAGTCTATTGTCGAGATTTTTGTTACTACAATGTATTGTAGCCTTGTCGTTATGGAAGGTAGTCTATTATTGATATATTTGTTACTCCAAAGGATGGTAACCTAGTCATTATGGAAGGTAGTATGTTGTCGAGATTTTTGTTACTCCAATGGATTGTATACTTGTGATTATGGAAGGTAGTATGTTGTCGATATCTTTGTTACTCCAATGGATGGTAGCCTTGTCATTATAGAAGGTAGTCTGTTGTCGAGATTTTTGTTACTCCAATGGATGGTATCCTTGTCATTATGGAAGGTAATGTGTTGTCGATATTTTTGTTATTCCAATAGATGGTAGCCTTGTCATTATGGAAGGTAGTCTGTTGTCGAGATTTTTGTTACTCCAATGGATTGTAGCCTTGTCATAATGAAAGGTAGTCTGTTGTCGAGATTTTTGTTACTATAATGGATTGTAGCCTTGTCGTTATGGAAGGTAGTCTGTTGTCGATATCTTTCTTACTATAATGGATTGTAGCCTAGTCATTACGGAAGGTAGTCTGTTGTCGATATTTTTGTTACTCCATTGGATGGTAGCCTTATCATTATGGAAGGTAGTGTGTTGTCGATATTTTTGTTATTCCAACGGATGGAAGCCTTGTCATTATGGAAGGTAGTCTGTTCTCGTGATTTTTGTTACTCCAATGGATGGTATCCTTGTCATTATGGAAGGTAGTATGTTGTCGATATCTTTCTTACACCAATGGATGGTAGCCTTGTCATTATGGAAGGTAGTATGTTGTCGAGATTTTTGTTAATGCAATGGATGGTAGCCTTGTCATTATGGAAGGTAGTCTGTTGTCGAGATTTTTGTTACTCCAATGGATTGTAGCCTTGTCATTATGAAAGGTAGTCTGTTGTCGAGATTTTTGTTACTATAATGGATTATAGCCTTGTCGTTATGGATGGTAGTTTGTTGTCGATATCTTTCTTACTATAATGGATGGTAGCCTAGTCATTACGGAAGGTAGTCTGTTGTCGAGATTTTTGTTACTCCATTGGATGGTTGCCTTGTCATTATGGAAGGTAGTGTGTTGTCGAAATTTTTGTTATTCCAATGGATGGAAGCCTTGTCATTATGGAAGGTAGTCTGTTGTCGTGATTTTTGTTACTCCAATGGATGGTATCCTTGTCATTATGGAAGGTAGTATGTTGTCGATATCTTTCTTACACCAATGGATGGTAGCCTTGTCATTATGGAAGGTAGTCTGTTGTCGAGATTTTTGTTAATCCAATGGATGGTAGCCTTGTCATTATGGAAGGTAGTCTGCTGTCTACATTTTTGTTACTCTAAGGGATGGTAGCCTTGTCATTATGGAAAGTAGTTTTTTGTCGAGATTTTTGTTATTCCAATGGATGGTAGCCTTATCATTCTGAAAGGTAGTCTATTGTCGAGATTTTTGTTACTATAATAGATTGTAGCCTTGTCATTATGGAAGGTAGTCTGTTGTCGAGATTTTTCTTACTCCAATGGATGGTAGCCTTGTCATTATAGAAGGTAGTATATTGTTGAGATTTTTGTCACTACAATGGATGATAGCCATGTCATTATGGAAGGTAGTCTATTGTCAAGATTTTTGTCACCACAATAGATTGTAGCCTTTTCGTTATGGAAGATAGTCTGTTGTCGAGATTGTTGTTACAATAATAGATTGTAGCCTTGTTATTATGGATGTTAGTATGTTGTCGAGATTCTTATTACTACAATTGATGGTAGCCTTGTCATTATGGAAGGTAGTGTGTTGTCGAAATTTTTGTTATTCCAATGGATGGTAGCCTTGTCATTATGGAAGGTAGTCTGTTGTCGTGATTTTTGTTACTCTAATGGATGGTATCCTTGTCATTATGGAAGGTAGTATGTTGTCGATATCTTTGTTACTCCAATGGATGGTAGCCTTGACATTTTGGATGGTAGTATGTTGTCTAGATTTTTGTTACTCTAAGGGATGGTAGCCTTGTCATTATGGAAGGTAGACTGTTGTCGAGATTTTTGTTACTACAAAGGATTGTAGCCTTGTCGTTATGGAAGATAGTCTGTTGTCGAGATTTTTGTTACTATAATAGATTGTAGCCTTGTCATTATGGAAGGTAGTCTATTGTCGAGATTTTTGTTACTACAATGTACTGTAGCCTTGTCGTTATGGAAGGTAGTCTATTATTGATATATTTGTTACTCCAAAGGATGGTAGCCTAGTCATTATGGAAGGTAGTATGTTGTCGAGATTTTTGTTACTCCAATGGATTGTATACTTGTGATTATGGAAGGTAGTATGTTGTCGATATCTTTGTTACTCCAATGGATGGTAGCCTTGTCATTATAGAAGGTAGTCTGTGTCGAGATTTTTGTTACTCCAATGGATGGTATCCTTGTCATTATGGAAGGTAATGTGTTGTCGATATTTTTGTTATTCCAATAGATGGTAGCCTTGTCATTATGGAAGGTAGTCTGTTGTCGAGATTTTTGTTACTCCAATGGATTGTAGCCTTGTCATAATGAAAGGTAGTCTGTTGTCGAGATTTTTGTTACTATAATGGATTGTAGCCTTGTCGTTATAGAAGGTAGTCTGTTGTCGATATCTTTCTTACTATAATGGATTGTAGCCTAGTCATTACGGAAGGTAGTCTGTTGTCGAGATTTTTGTTACTCCATTGGATGGTAGCCTTATCATTATGGAAGGTAGTGTGTTATCGATATTTTTGTTATTCCAACGGATGGAAGCCTTGTCATTATGGAAGGTAGTATGTTGTCGTGATTTTTGTTTCTCCAATGGATGGTATCCTTGTCATTATGGAAGGTAGTATGTTGTCGATATCTTTCTTACACCAATGGATGGTAGCCTTGTCATTATGGAAGGTAGTCTGTTGTCGAGATTTTTTTTAATCCAATGGATGGTAGCCTTGTCATTATGGAAGGTAGTGTGTTGTCGATATTTTTGTTATTCCAATAGATGGTAGCCTTGTCATTATGGAAGGTAGTCTGTTGTCTACATTTTTGTTACTCTAAGGGATGGTAGCCTTGTCATTATGGAAAGTAGTTTTTTGTCGAGATTTTTGTTATTCCAATGGATGGTAGCATTATCATTCTGAAAGGTAGTCTATTGTCGAGATTTTTGTTACTATAATAGATTGTAGCCTTGTCATTATGGAAGGTAGTCTGTTGTCGAGATTTTTCTTACTCCAATGGATGGTAGCCTTGTCATTATAGAAGGTAGTATATTGTTGAGAATTTTGTCACTACAATGGATGATAGCCATGTCATTATGGAAGGTAGTATGTTGTCAAGATTTTGGTCACTACAATAGATTGTAGCCTTTTCGTTATGGAAGATAGTCTGTTGTCGAGATTGTTGTTACTATAATAGATTGTAGCCTTGTCATTATGGAAGTTAGTATGTTGTCGAGATTCTTATTACTACAATTGATGGTAGCCTTGTCATTATGGAAGGTAGTCTATTGTCGAGATTTTTGTCACTGCAATGGAATGTAGGCTTGTCATTATGGAAGGTAGTCTATTGACGAGATTAATGTTACTACAATGGATTGTAGCCTTGTCATTATGGCAGGTAGTCTGCTATTGATATCTTTGTTACTCCAAAGGATGGTAGCCTAGTCATTATGGAAGGTAGTTTGTTGTCGAGATTTTTGTTACTCCAATGGATGGTATCCTTGTGATTATGGAAGGTAGTATGTTGTCGATATCTTTGTTACTCCAATGGATGGTAGCCTTGTCATTATGGAAGGTAGTCTGGTATCAAGATTTTTGTTACTCCAATGGATGGTAGCCTTATCATTATGGAAGGTAGTGTGTTGTCGATATTTTTGTTATTCCAATAGATGGTAGCCTTGTCATTATGGAAGGTAGTCTGTTGTCGAGATTTTTTTTAATCCAATGGATGGTAGCCTTGTCATTATGAAAGGCAGTTTGTTGTCGAGATTTTTGTTACTACATTGGATGGTAGCCTTGTCATTATGGAAGGTAGTTTGTTGTCGTGATTTTTGTTACTCCAATGGATGGTATCCTTGTCATTATGGAAGGTAGTATGTTGTCGATATCTTTCTTACACTAATGGATGGTAGCCTTGTCATTATGGAAGGTAGTCTGTTGTCGAGATTTTTGTTAGTCCAATGGATGCTAGCCTTGTCATTATGGAAGGTAGTGTGTTATCGATATTTTTGTTATTCCAATGGATGGTAGCCTTGTCATTATGGAAGGTAGTCTGTTGTCTAGATTTTTGTTACTCTAAGGGATGGTAGCCTTGTCTTTATGGAAAGTAGTTTGTTGTCGAGATTTTTGTTATTCCAATGGATGGTAGCCTTGTCATTATGAAAGGTAGTCTATTGTCGATATTTTTGTTACTATAATGGATTGTAGCCTTGTCATTATGGAAGGTAGTCTGTTGTCGAGATTTTTGTTACTCTAATGGATGGTAGCCTTGTCATTATAGAAGGTAGTATATTGTCGAGATTTTTGTCACTACAATGGATAATAGCCATGTCATTATGGAAGGTAGTATGTTGTCGAGATTTTTGTTACTAGAATAGATTGTAGCCTTTTCGTTATTGAAGATAGCCTGTTGTTGAGATTGTTGTTACTATAATAGATTCTAGCCTTGTCATTATGGAAGGTAGTATGTTGTCGAGATTCTTGTTACTACAATGGATGGTAGCCTTGTCATTATGGAAGCTAGTCTATTGTCGAGATTTTTGTCACTACAATGGATGGTAACCTTGTCATTGTGGAAGATAGTTTGTTGTCGAGATTGTTGTTACTATAATAGATTGTAGCCTTGTCATTATGGAAGTTAGTATGTTGTCGAGATTCTTATTACTACAATTGATGGTAGCCTTGTCATTATGGAAGGTAGTCTATTGTCGAGATTTTTGTCACTACAATGGATGGTAGCCTTGTCATTATGGAAGGTAGTCTATTGTCGAGATTAATGTTACTACAATGGATTGTAGCCTTGTCATTATGACAGGTACTCTGTTGTCGAGATTTTTGTTACTCCAATGGATGGTATCCTTGTGATTATGGAAGATAGTATGTTGTCGATATCTTTGTTACTCCAATGGATGGTAGCCTTGTCATTATGGAAGGTAGTCTATTGTCGAGATTTTTGTTACTATAATAGATTCTAGCCTTGTCATTATAGAAGGTAGTATGTTGTCGAGATTTTTCTTACTCCAATGGATGGTAGCCTTGTCATTATAGAAGGTAGTATATTGTCGAGATTTTTGTCACTACAATGGATGATAGCCATGTCATTACGGAAGGGAGTTTGTTGTCGAGATTTTTGGTACTACAATAGATTGTAGCCTTCTCGTTATGGAAGATAGTCTGTTGTCGAGATTTTTGGGAATCCAATGGATGGTAGCCTTGTCATTATGGAAGGTAGTATGTTGTCGATATTTTTTTTATTCCAATGGATGGTAGCCTTGTCATTATGGAAGGTAGTCTGTTGTCTAGATTTTTGTTACTCTAAGGGATGGTATCCTTGTCATTATGGAAAGTAGTTTTTTGTCGAGATTTTTGTTTTTCCAATGGATGGTAGCCTTATCATTCTGAAAGGTAGTCGATTGTCGAGATTTTTCGTTATTGAAGATAGTCTGTTGTTGAGATTGTTGTTACTATAATAGATTCTAGCCTTGTAATTAATGAAGTTAGTATGTTGTCGAGATTCTTGTTACTACAATGGATGGTAGCCTTGTCATTATGGAAGGTAGTCTATTGTCGAGATTTTTGTCAATACAACGGATGGTAACCTTGTCATTATGGAAGATAGTCTATTGTCGAGATTTTTCGTTATTGAAGATAGTCTGTTGTTGAGATTGTTGTTACTATAATAGATTGTAGCCTTGTCATTATGGAAGTTAGTATGTTGTCGAGATTCTTATTACTACAATTGATGGTAGCCTTGTCATTATGGAAGGTAGTCTATTGTCGAGATTTTTGTCACTACAATGGATGGTAGCCTTGTCATTATGGAAGGTAGTCTATTGTCGAGATTAATGTTACTACAATGGATTGTAGCCTTGTCATTATGGCAGGTAGTCTGCTATGGATATCTTTGTTACTCCAAAGGATGGTAGCCTAGTCATTATGGAAGGTAGTCTGTTGTCGAGATTTTTGTTACTCCAATGGATGGTATCCTTGTGATTATGGAAGGTAGTATGTTGTCGATATCTTTGTTACTCCAATGGATGGTAGCCTTGTCATTATGGAAGGTAGTCTGTTGTCGAGATTTTTGTTACTCCAATGGATGGTAGCCTTATCATTATGGAAGGTAGTGTGTTGTCGATATTTTTGTTATTCCAATAGATGGTAGCCTTGTCATTATGGAAGGTAGTCTGTTGTCGAGATTTTTGTTACTCCAATGGATGGTAGCCTTGTCATTATGAAAGGCAGTCTATTGTCGAGATTTTTGTTAATACATTGGATGGTAGCCTTGTCATTATGGAAGGTAGTCTGTTGTCGTGATTTTTGTTACTCCAATGAATGGTATCCTTGTCATTATGGAAGGTAGTATGTTGTCGATATCTTTCTTACACCAATGGATGGTAGCCTTGTCATTATGGAAGGTAGTTTGTTGTCGAGATTTTTGTTAATCCAATGGATGCTATCCTTGTCATTATGGAAGGTAGTGTGTTGTCGATTTTTCTGTTATTCCAATGGATGGTAGCCTTGTCATTATGGAAGGTAGTCTGTTGTCTAGATTTTTGTTACTCTAAGGGATGGTAGCCTTGTCTTTATGGAAAGTAGCTTGTTGTCGAGATTTTTGTTATTCCAATGGATGGTAGCCTTGTCATTAGGAAAGGTAGTCTATTGTCGAGATTTTTGTTACTATAATGGATTGTAGCCTTGTCATTATGGAAGGTAGTCTGTTGTCGAGATTTTTGTTACTCTAATGGATGGTAGCCTTATCATTATAGAAGGTAGTATATTATCGAGATTTTTGTCACTACAATGGATAATAGCCCTGTCATTATGGAAGGTAGTCTGTTGTGGAACTTTTTGTTACTAGAATAGATTGTAGCCTTTTCGTTATTGAAGATAGTCTGTTGTTGAGATTGTTGTTAATATAATAGATTTTAGCCTTGTCATTATGGAAGGTAGTATGTTGTCGAGATTCTTGTTACTACAATGGATGGTAGCCTTGTCATTATGGAAGGTAGTCTATTTTCGAGATTTTTGTCACTACAATGGATGGTAACCTAGTCATTATGGAAGGTAGTCTATTGTCGAGATTTTTGTTACTACAATGGATTGTATCCTTGTCGTTATGGAAGGTAGTCTGCTATCGATATCTTTGTTACTCCAAAGGATGGTAGCCTAGTCATTATGGAAGGTAGTCTGTTGTCGAGATTTTTGTTACTCCAATGGATGGTATCCTTGTGATTATGGAAGGTAGTATGTTGTCAATATCTTTGTTACTCCAATGGATGGTAGCCTTGTCATTACGGAAGGTAGTCAGTTGTCGAGATTTTTGTTACTCCAATGGATGGTAGCCTTGTCATTATGGAAGGTAGTGTGTTGTCGATATTTTTATTATTCCAATAGATGGTAGCCTTGTTGTTATGGAAGGTAGTCTGTTGTCAAGATTTTTGTTACTCCAATGGATGGTAGCCTTGTCATTATGAAAGGTAGTTTGTTGTCGAGATTTTTGTTACTACAATGGATGGTATCCTTGTGATTATGGAAGATAGTATGTTGTCGATATCTTTGTTACTCCAATGGATGGTAGCCTTGTCATTATGGAAGGTAGTCTATTGTCGAGATTTTTGTTACTATAATAGATTGTAGCCTTGTCATTATAGAAGGTAGTATGTTGTCGAGATTTTTCTTACTCCAATGGATGGTAGCCTTGTCATTATAGAAGGTAGTATATTGTCGAGATTTTTGTCACTACAATGGATGATAGCCATGTAATTACGGAAGGTATTTTGTTGTCGAGATTTTGGTTACTACAATAGATTGTAGCCTTCTCGTTATGGAAGATAGTCTGTTGTCGAGATATTTGGGAATCCAATGGATGGTAGCCTTGTCATTATGGAAGGTAGTATGTTGTCGATATTTTTGTTACTATAGTAGATTGTAGCCTTGTCATTAATGAAGGTAGTTATTTGTCGAGATTTTTGTTACTCCAATGGATGGTAGGCTTGTCATTATAGAAGGTAGTATATTGTCGAGATTTTTTTCACTACAATGGATGATAGCCATGTCATTATGGAAGGTAGTCTGTTGTCGAGATTTTTGTTACTACAATAGATTGTAGCCTTTTCGTTATGAAAGATAGTTTGTTGTCGAGATTGTTGTTACTATAATAGATTGTAGCCTTGTCATTATGGAAGGTAGTATGTTGTCGAGATTCTTGTTACTACAATGGATAGTAGCCTTGTCATTATGGAAGGTAGTCTATTGTCGAGATTTTTGTCACTACAATGGATGGTAGCCTTGTTATTATGGAAGGTAGTCTATTGTCGAGATTTTTGTTACTACAATGGATTGTAGCCTTGTCGTTATGGCAGGTAGTCTGCTATCGATATATTTGTTACTCCAAAGGATGGTAGCCTAGTCATTATCGAAGGTAGTCTGTTGTCGAGATTTTTGTTACTCCAATGGATGGTATCCTTGTGATTATGGAAGGTAGTGTGTTGTTGATATTTTTGTTATTCCAATAGATGGTAGCCTTGTCATTATGAAAGGTAGTCTGTTGTTGATATCTTTCTTACTCCAATGGATGGTAGCCTAGTCATTACGGAAGGTAGTCTGTTGTCGAGATTTTTGTTACACCATTGGATGGTAGCCTTTTCATTATGGATGGTAGTGTGTTGTCGATATTTTTCTTATTCCAATGGATAGAAGCCTTGTCATTATGGAAGGTAGTCTGTTGTCGTGATTTTTGTTACTTAAATGGATGGTATCCTTGTCATTATGGAAGGTAGTATGTTGTCGATATCTTTGTTACTCCAATGGATGGTAGACTTGTCATTACGGAAGGTAGTCTGTTGTCGAGATTTTTTTTAGTCCAACGGATGGTAGCCTTGTAATTATGGAAGGTAGTGTGTTGTCGATATTTTTGTTATCCAATGGATGGTAGCCTTGTCATTATGGAAGGTGGTCTGTTGTCGAGATTTTTCTTACTTCAATGGATGGTAGCCTTGTCATTATGGAAGGTAGTCTGTTGTCGAGATTTTTGTTACTACTTTGGATGGTAGCCTTATTATTATGGAAGGTAGTCTGTTGTCGAGATTTTTGTTACTACAATGGATTGTAGCCTTGTCGTTATGGAAGGTAGTGTGTTGTTGATATCTTTGTTACATCAATGGATGGTAGTGTAGTCATTATGGAAGGTAGTCTGTTGTCGAGATTTTTGTTACTCTAATGGATGGTAGCCTTGTCATTATGGAAGGTAGTCTGTTGTCGAGAATTTTTAAACTCCAATGGATTGTAGCCTTGTCATTATGGAAGGTAGTCTCTTGTGGATATTTTTGTTACTCCAATGATGGTTCCCTTGTCATTATGTAAGGTAGTCTGCTGTCGAGATTTTTGTTACTCCAATGGATGGTAGACTTGTCATTATGGAAGGTAGTCTGTTGTCGAGATTTTTGTTACTACAATGGATTATAGCCTTGTCGTTATGGTAAATAGTCATTATGGAAGGTAAACTGTTGTCGAGATTTTTGTTACTCCAATGAATGGTAGACTTGTCATTATGGAAGGTAGTCTGTTGTCGAGATTTTTTATACTCCAATTGATTGTAGCCTTGACATTATGGAAGTTAGTCTCTTGTGGATATTTTTGTTACTCCAATGATGGTACCCTTGTCATTATTGAAGGTAGTCTATTGTCGAGATTTTTGTTACTCCAATGGATGGTAGCCTTTTCATTATGGAAGGTAGTCTGTTGTCGAGTTTTCTGTTACTCTAATGGATGGTAGCCTTGTCATTATGGAATGTAGGCTATTGTCAGGATTTTTGTTACTCCAATGATGGTACCCTTGTCATTATTGAAGGTAGTTTGTTGTCCAGATTTTTGTTACAACAATAGACGGTACCCTTGTCATTATGGAAGGTAGTCTGTTTTCGAGATTTTTGTCACTACAATAGATGGTATCCTTGTCATTAAGAAAGGTAGTCTGTTGTTGTGATTTATTGTTACTCCAATGGATGGTAGCCTTGTCATTAAGGACGGTAGTCTGTTGTTCAGATATTTGTTACTCCATTGGATTGTAGCGTTGTCATTATGGAAGGTATCATTTTGTCGATATTTTTGTTATTCCAATGGATGGTAGCCTTGTCATTATGGAAGGTAGTCTGTTGTCGTGATTTTTGTTACTCTAAGGGATGGCAGCCTTGTCATTATAGAAGGTTGTATGTTGTCAATATCTTGGTTACTCCAATGGATGCTAGCCTTGTCATTACGGAAGGTAGTTTGTTGTCGAGATTTTTGTTACTCTAAGGGATGGTAGGGTTGTCATTATGAAAGGTAGTCTATTGTTGAGATTTTTGTTACTATAATAGATTGTAGGCTTGTTATTATGGAAGGTAGTTTATTGTCGAGATTTTTGTTACTACAATGGATCGTAGCCTTGTCGTTATGGAAAGTAGTCTATTATTGATATCTTTGTTACTCCAAAGGATGGTAGCCTAGTCATTATGGAAGGTAGTCTGTTGTCGAGATTTTTGTTACTCCAATGGATGGTATACTTGTGATTATGGAAGGTAGTATGTTGTCGATATCTTTGTTATTCCAATGGATGGTAGCCTTGTCACTATGGAAGGTAGTCTGTTGTCGAGATTTTTGTTACTCCAATGGATGGTAGCCTTGTCATTATGGAATGTAATGTGTTGTCGATATTTTTGTTATTCCAATAGATGGTAGCCTTGTCATTATGGAAGGTAGTCTGTTGTCGAGATATTTGTTACTCCAATGGATTGTAGCCTTGTCATTATGAAAGGTAGTCTATTGTCGAGATTTTTGTTACTATAATGGATTGTAGCCTTGTCGTTATGGAAGGTAGTCTGTTGTCGATATCTTTCTTACTATAATGGATGGTAGCCTAGTCATTACGGAAGGTAGTCTGTTGTCGAGATTTTTGTCACTCCATTGGATGGTAGCCTTATCATTATGGAAGGTAGTATGTTGTCGATATCTTTCTTACACCAATGGATGGTAGCCTTTTCATTATGGAAGGTAGTCTGTTGTCGAGATTTTTGTTAATCCAATGGATGATAGCCTTGTCATTATGGAAGGTAGTGTGTTGTCGATATTTTTGTTATTCCAATGGATGGTAGCCTTGTCATTATGGAAGGTAGTCTGTTGTCTAGATTTTTGTTACTCTAAGGGATGGTAGCCTTGTCATTATGGAAAGTAGTTTTTTGTTGATATTTTTGTTATTCCAATGTATGGTAGGCTTATCATTCTGAAAGGTAGTCTATTGTCGAGATTTTTCATTATTGAAGATAGTTTGTTGTTGAGATTGTTGTTACTATAATAGATTCTAGCCTTGTCATTAATGAAGGTAGTATGTTGTCGAGATTCTTGTTACTACAATGGATGGTAGCCTTGTCATTATGGAAGGTAGTCTATTGTCGAGATTTTTGTCAATACAATGGATGGTAACCTTATCATTATGGAAGATAGTCTATTGTCGAGATTGTTGTTATTATAATAGATTGTAGCCTTGTCATTATGGAAGTTAGTATGTTGTCGAGATTCTTATTACTATAATTGATGGTAGCCTTGTCATTATGGAAGGTAGTCTATTGTCGAGATTTTTGTCACTACAATGGATGGTAGCCTTGTCATTATGGAAGGTAGTCTATTGTCGAGATTAATGTTACTACAATGGATTGTAGCCTTGTCATTATGGCAGGTAGTCTGCTATCGATATCTTTGTTACTCCAAAGGATGGTAGCCTAGTCATTATGGAAGGTAGTCTGTTGTCGAGATTTTTGTTACTTCAATGGATGGTATCCTTGTGATTATGGAAGGTAGTATGTTGTCGATATCTTTGTTACTCCAATGGATGGTAGCCTTGTCATTATGGAAGGTAGTCTGTTGTCGTGATTTTTGTTACTCCAATGGATGGTAGCCTTATCATTATGGAAGGTAGTGTGTTGTCGATATTTTTGTTATTCCAATAGATGGTAGCCTTGTCATTATGGAAGGTAGTCTGTTGTCGAGATTTTTGTTACTCCAATTGATGGTAGCCTTGTCATTATGAAAGGCAGTCTATTGTCGAGATTTTTGTTACTACATTGGATGGTAGCCTTGTCATTATGGAAGGTAGTCTGTTGTCGTGATTTTTGTTACTCCAATGGATGGTATCCTTGTCATTATGGAAGGTAGTATGTTGTCGATATCTTTCTTACACCAATGGATGGCAGCCTTGTCATTATGGAAGGTAGTTTGTTGTCGAGATTTTTGTTAATCCAATGGATGCTATCCTTGTCATTATGTAAGGTAGTGTGTTGTCGATATTTCTGTTATTCCAATGGATGGTAGCCTTGTCATTATGGAAGGTAGTCTGTTGTCTAGATTTTTGTTACTCTAAGGGATGGTAGCCTTGTCTTTATGGAAAGTAGCTTGTTGTCGAGATTTTTGTTATTCCAATGGATGGTAGCCTTGTCATTAGAAAAGGTAGTTTATTGTCGAGATTTTGGTTACTATAATGGATTGTAGCCTTGTCATTATGGAAGGTAGTCTATTGTCGAGATTTTTGTTACTCTAATGAATGGTAGCCTTGTCATTATAGAAGGTAGTATATTGTCGAGATTTTTGTCACTACAATGGATAATAGACATGTCATTATGGAAGGTAGTCTGTTGTGGAGATTTTTGTTACTAGAATAGATTGTAGCCTTTTCGTTATTGAAGATAGTCTGTTGTTGAGATTGTTGTTACTATAATAGATTCTAGCCTTGTCATTATGGAAGGTAGTCTATTGTCGAGATTTTTGTCACTACAATGGATGGTAACCTTGTCATTATGGAAGGTAGTCTATTGTCGAGATTTTTGTTACTACAATGGATTGTAGCCTTGTCGTTATGGCAGGTAGTCTGCTATCGATATCTTTGTTACTCCAAAGGATGGTAGCCTAGTCATTATGGAAGGTAGTCTGTTGTCGAGATTTTTGTTACTCCAATGGATGGTATCCTTGTGATTATGGAAGGTAGTATGTTGTCAATATCTTTGTTACTCCAATGGATGGTAGCCTTGTCATTATGGAAGGTAGTCAGTTGTCGAGATTTTTGTTACTCCAATGGATGGTAGCCTTGTCATTATGGAAGGTAGTGTGTTGTCGTTATTTTTATTATTCCAATAGATGGTAGCCTTGTCATTATGGAAGGTAGTTTGTTGTCGAGATTTTTGTTACTCCAATGGATGGTATCCTTGTCATTATGAAAGGTAGTTTGTTGTCGAGATTTTTGTTACTACATTGGATGGTAGCCTTGTCATTATGGAAGGTAGTCTGTTGTCGAGATTTTTGTTACTACAATGGATTATAGCCTTCTCGTTATTGAAGGTAGTCTGTTGTCGATATCTTTCTTACTATAATATATGGTAGCCTAGTCATTACGGAAGGTAGTATGTTGTCGATATCTTTCTTACAACAATGGATGGTAGCCTTGTCATTATGGAAGGTAGTCTGTTGTCGAGATTTTTGTTAATCCAATGGATGGTAGCCTTGTCATTATGGAAGGTAGTGTGTTGTCGATATTTTGGTTATTCCAATGGATGGTTGCCTTGTCATTATGGAAGGTAGTATGTTGTCTAGATTTTTGTTACTCTAAGGGATGGTAGCCTTGTCATTATGGAAAGTAGTTTGTTGTCGAGATTTTTGTTATTCCAATGGATGGTAGCCTTGTCATTCCGAAAGGTAGTCTATTGTCGAGATTTTTGTTACTATAGTAGATTGTAGCCTTGTCATTAATGAAGGTAGTCTGTTGTCGAGATTTTTGTTACTCTAATGGATGGTAGGCTTGTCATTATAGAAGGTAGTATATTGTCGAAATTTTTGTCACTACAATGGATGATAGCCATGTCATTATGGAAGGTAGTCTGTTGTCGAGATTTTTGTTACTACAATAGATTGTAGCCTTTTCGTTATGAAAGATAGTCTGTTGTCGAGATTGTTGTTACTATAATAGATTGTAGCCTTGTCATTATGGAAGGTAGTATGTTGTCGAGATTCTTGTTACTACAATGGATAATATCCTTGTCATTATGGAAGGTAGTCTATTGTCGGGATTTTTGTCACTACAATGGATGGTAGCCTTGTCATTATGGAAGGTAGTCTATTGTCGAGATTTTTGTTACTACAATGGATTGTAGCCTTGTCAGTATGGCAGGTAGTTTCCTATCGATATATTTCTTACTCCAAAGGATGGTAGCCTAGTCATTATCGAAGGTAGTCTGTTGTTGAGATTTTTGTTACTCCAATGGATGGTAGCCTTGTCATTATGGAAGGTAGTGTGTTGTCAATATTTTTGTTATTCCAATAGATGGTAGCCTTGTCATTATGAAAGGTAGTCTGTTGTTGATATCTTTCTTACTCCAATGGATGGTAGCCTAGTCATTACGGAAGGTAGTCTGTTGTCGAGATTTTTGTTACACCATTGGATGGTAGCCTTTTCATTATGGATGGTAGTGTGTTGTCGATATTTTTCTTATTCCAATGGATAGAAGCCTTGTCATTATGGAAGGTAGTCTGTTGTCGTGATTTTTGTTACTTAAATGGATGGTATCCTTGTCATTATGGAAGGTAGTATGTTGTCGATATCTTTGTTACTCCAATGGATGGTAGACTTGTCATTACGGAAGGTAGTCTGTTGTCGAGATTTTTTTTAGTCCAACGGATGGTAGCCTTGTAATTATGGAAGGTAGTGTGTTGTCGATATTTTTGTTATCCAATGGATGGTAGCCTTGTCATTATGGAAGGTGGTCTGTTGTCGAGATTTTTCTTACTTCAATGGATGGTAGCCTTGTCATTATGGAAGGTAGTCTGTTGTCGAGATTTTTGTTACTACTTTGGATGGTAGCCTTATTATTATGGAAGGTAGTCTGTTGTCGAGATTTTTGTTACTACAATGGATTGTAGCCTTGTCGTTATGGAAGGTAGTGTGTTGTTGATATCTTTGTTACATCAATGGATGGTAGTGTAGTCATTATGGAAGGTAGTCTGTTGTCGAGATTTTTGTTACTCTAATGGATGGTAGCCTTGTCATTATGGAAGGTAGTCTGTTGTCGAGAATTTTTAAACTCCAATGGATTGTAGCCTTGTCATTATGGAAGGTAGTCTCTTGTGGATATTTTTGTTACTCCAATGATGGTTCCCTTGTCATTATGTAAGGTAGTCTGCTGTCGAGATTTTTGTTACTCCAATGGATGGTAGACTTGTCATTATGGAAGGTAGTCTGTTGTCGAGATTTTTGTTACTACAATGGATTATAGCCTTGTCGTTATGGTAAATAGTCATTATGGAAGGTAAACTGTTGTCGAGATTTTTGTTACTCCAATGAATGGTAGACTTGTCATTATGGAAGGTAGTCTGTTGTCGAGATTTTTTATACTCCAATTGATTGTAGCCTTGACATTATGGAAGTTAGTCTCTTGTGGATATTTTTGTTACTCCAATGATGGTACCCTTGTCATTATTGAAGGTAGTCTATTGTCGAGATTTTTGTTACTCCAATGGATGGTAGCCTTTTCATTATGGAAGGTAGTCTGTTGTCGAGTTTTCTGTTACTCTAATGGATGGTAGCCTTGTCATTATGGAATGTAGGCTATTGTCAGGATTTTTGTTACTCCAATGATGGTACCCTTGTCATTATTGAAGGTAGTTTGTTGTCCAGATTTTTGTTACAACAATAGACGGTACCCTTGTCATTATGGAAGGTAGTCTGTTTTCGAGATTTTTGTCACTACAATAGATGGTATCCTTGTCATTAAGAAAGGTAGTCTGTTGTTGTGATTTATTGTTACTCCAATGGATGGTAGCCTTGTCATTAAGGACGGTAGTCTGTTGTTCAGATATTTGTTACTCCATTGGATTGTAGCGTTGTCATTATGGAAGGTATCATTTTGTCGATATTTTTGTTATTCCAATGGATGGTAGCCTTGTCATTATGGAAGGTAGTCTGTTGTCGTGATTTTTGTTACTCTAAGGGATGGCAGCCTTGTCATTATAGAAGGTTGTATGTTGTCAATATCTTGGTTACTCCAATGGATGCTAGCCTTGTCATTACGGAAGGTAGTTTGTTGTCGAGATTTTTGTTACTCTAAGGGATGGTAGGGTTGTCATTATGAAAGGTAGTCTATTGTTGAGATTTTTGTTACTATAATAGATTGTAGGCTTGTTATTATGGAAGGTAGTTTATTGTCGAGATTTTTGTTACTACAATGGATCGTAGCCTTGTCGTTATGGAAAGTAGTCTATTATTGATATCTTTGTTACTCCAAAGGATGGTAGCCTAGTCATTATGGAAGGTAGTCTGTTGTCGAGATTTTTGTTACTCCAATGGATGGTATACTTGTGATTATGGAAGGTAGTATGTTGTCGATATCTTTGTTATTCCAATGGATGGTAGCCTTGTCACTATGGAAGGTAGTCTGTTGTCGAGATTTTTGTTACTCCAATGGATGGTAGCCTTGTCATTATGGAATGTAATGTGTTGTCGATATTTTTGTTATTCCAATAGATGGTAGCCTTGTCATTATGGAAGGTAGTCTGTTGTCGAGATATTTGTTACTCCAATGGATTGTAGCCTTGTCATTATGAAAGGTAGTCTATTGTCGAGATTTTTGTTACTATAATGGATTGTAGCCTTGTCGTTATGGAAGGTAGTCTGTTGTCGATATCTTTCTTACTATAATGGATGGTAGCCTAGTCATTACGGAAGGTAGTCTGTTGTCGAGATTTTTGTCACTCCATTGGATGGTAGCCTTATCATTATGGAAGGTAGTATGTTGTCGATATCTTTCTTACACCAATGGATGGTAGCCTTTTCATTATGGAAGGTAGTCTGTTGTCGAGATTTTTGTTAATCCAATGGATGATAGCCTTGTCATTATGGAAGGTAGTGTGTTGTCGATATTTTTGTTATTCCAATGGATGGTAGCCTTGTCATTATGGAAGGTAGTCTGTTGTCTAGATTTTTGTTACTCTAAGGGATGGTAGCCTTGTCATTATGGAAAGTAGTTTTTTGTTGATATTTTTGTTATTCCAATGTATGGTAGGCTTATCATTCTGAAAGGTAGTCTATTGTCGAGATTTTTCATTATTGAAGATAGTTTGTTGTTGAGATTGTTGTTACTATAATAGATTCTAGCCTTGTCATTAATGAAGGTAGTATGTTGTCGAGATTCTTGTTACTACAATGGATGGTAGCCTTGTCATTATGGAAGGTAGTCTATTGTCGAGATTTTTGTCAATACAATGGATGGTAACCTTATCATTATGGAAGATAGTCTATTGTCGAGATTGTTGTTATTATAATAGATTGTAGCCTTGTCATTATGGAAGTTAGTATGTTGTCGAGATTCTTATTACTATAATTGATGGTAGCCTTGTCATTATGGAAGGTAGTCTATTGTCGAGATTTTTGTCACTACAATGGATGGTAGCCTTGTCATTATGGAAGGTAGTCTATTGTCGAGATTAATGTTACTACAATGGATTGTAGCCTTGTCATTATGGCAGGTAGTCTGCTATCGATATCTTTGTTACTCCAAAGGATGGTAGCCTAGTCATTATGGAAGGTAGTCTGTTGTCGAGATTTTTGTTACTTCAATGGATGGTATCCTTGTGATTATGGAAGGTAGTATGTTGTCGATATCTTTGTTACTCCAATGGATGGTAGCCTTGTCATTATGGAAGGTAGTCTGTTGTCGTGATTTTTGTTACTCCAATGGATGGTAGCCTTATCATTATGGAAGGTAGTGTGTTGTCGATATTTTTGTTATTCCAATAGATGGTAGCCTTGTCATTATGGAAGGTAGTCTGTTGTCGAGATTTTTGTTACTCCAATTGATGGTAGCCTTGTCATTATGAAAGGCAGTCTATTGTCGAGATTTTTGTTACTACATTGGATGGTAGCCTTGTCATTATGGAAGGTAGTCTGTTGTCGTGATTTTTGTTACTCCAATGGATGGTATCCTTGTCATTATGGAAGGTAGTATGTTGTCGATATCTTTCTTACACCAATGGATGGCAGCCTTGTCATTATGGAAGGTAGTTTGTTGTCGAGATTTTTGTTAATCCAATGGATGCTATCCTTGTCATTATGTAAGGTAGTGTGTTGTCGATATTTCTGTTATTCCAATGGATGGTAGCCTTGTCATTATGGAAGGTAGTCTGTTGTCTAGATTTTTGTTACTCTAAGGGATGGTAGCCTTGTCTTTATGGAAAGTAGCTTGTTGTCGAGATTTTTGTTATTCCAATGGATGGTAGCCTTGTCATTAGAAAAGGTAGTTTATTGTCGAGATTTTGGTTACTATAATGGATTGTAGCCTTGTCATTATGGAAGGTAGTCTGTTGTCGAGATTTTTGTTACTCTAATGAATGGTAGCCTTGTCATTATAGAAGGTAGTATATTGTCGAGATTTTTGTCACTACAATGGATAATAGACATGTCATTATGGAAGGTAGTCTGTTGTGGAGATTTTTGTTACTAGAATAGATTGTAGCCTTTTCGTTATTGAAGATAGTCTGTTGTTGAGATTGTTGTTACTATAATAGATTCTAGCCTTGTCATTATGGAAGGTAGTCTATTGTCGAGATTTTTGTCACTACAATGGATGGTAACCTTGTCATTATGGAAGGTAGTCTATTGTCGAGATTTTTGTTACTACAATGGATTGTAGCCTTGTCGTTATGGCAGGTAGTCTGCTATCGATATCTTTGTTACTCCAAAGGATGGTAGCCTAGTCATTATGGAAGGTAGTCTGTTGTCGAGATTTTTGTTACTCCAATGGATGGTATCCTTGTGATTATGGAAGGTAGTATGTTGTCAATATCTTTGTTACTCCAATGGATGGTAGCCTTGTCATTATGGAAGGTAGTCAGTTGTCGAGATTTTTGTTACTCCAATGGATGGTAGCCTTGTCATTATGGAAGGTAGTGTGTTGTCGTTATTTTTATTATTCCAATAGATGGTAGCCTTGTCATTATGGAAGGTAGTTTGTTGTCGAGATTTTTGTTACTCCAATGGATGGTATCCTTGTCATTATGAAAGGTAGTTTGTTGTCGAGATTTTTGTTACTACATTGGATGGTAGCCTTGTCATTATGGAAGGTAGTCTGTTGTCGAGATTTTTGTTACTACAATGGATTATAGCCTTCTCGTTATTGAAGGTAGTCTGTTGTCGATATCTTTCTTACTATAATATATGGTAGCCTAGTCATTACGGAAGGTAGTATGTTGTCGATATCTTTCTTACAACAATGGATGGTAGCCTTGTCATTATGGAAGGTAGTCTGTTGTCGAGATTTTTGTTAATCCAATGGATGGTAGCCTTGTCATTATGGAAGGTAGTGTGTTGTCGATATTTTGGTTATTCCAATGGATGGTTGCCTTGTCATTATGGAAGGTAGTATGTTGTCTAGATTTTTGTTACTCTAAGGGATGGTAGCCTTGTCATTATGGAAAGTAGTTTGTTGTCGAGATTTTTGTTATTCCAATGGATGGTAGCCTTGTCATTCCGAAAGGTAGTCTATTGTCGAGATTTTTGTTACTATAGTAGATTGTAGCCTTGTCATTAATGAAGGTAGTCTGTTGTCGAGATTTTTGTTACTCTAATGGATGGTAGGCTTGTCATTATAGAAGGTAGTATATTGTCGAAATTTTTGTCACTACAATGGATGATAGCCATGTCATTATGGAAGGTAGTCTGTTGTCGAGATTTTTGTTACTACAATAGATTGTAGCCTTTTCGTTATGAAAGATAGTCTGTTGTCGAGATTGTTGTTACTATAATAGATTGTAGCCTTGTCATTATGGAAGGTAGTATGTTGTCGAGATTCTTGTTACTACAATGGATAATATCCTTGTCATTATGGAAGGTAGTCTATTGTCGGGATTTTTGTCACTACAATGGATGGTAGCCTTGTCATTATGGAAGGTAGTCTATTGTCGAGATTTTTGTTACTACAATGGATTGTAGCCTTGTCAGTATGGCAGGTAGTTTCCTATCGATATATTTCTTACTCCAAAGGATGGTAGCCTAGTCATTATCGAAGGTAGTCTGTTGTTGAGATTTTTGTTACTCCAATGGATGGTAGCCTTGTCATTATGGAAGGTAGTGTGTTGTCAATATTTTTGTTATTCCAATAGATGGTAGCCTTGTCATTATGAAAGGTAGTCTGTTGTTGATATCTTTCTTACTCCAATGGATGGTAGCCTAGTCATTACGGAAGGTAGTCTGTTGTCGAGATTTTTGTTACACCATTGGATGGTAGCCTTTTCATTATGGATGGTAGTGTGTTGTCGATATTTTTCTTATTCCAATGGATAGAAGCCTTGTCATTATGGAAGGTAGTCTGTTGTCGTGATTTTTGTTACTTAAATGGATGGTATCCTTGTCATTATGGAAGGTAGTATGTTGTCGATATCTTTGTTACTCCAATGGATGGTAGACTTGTCATTACGGAAGGTAGTCTGTTGTCGAGATTTTTTTTAGTCCAACGGATGGTAGCCTTGTAATTATGGAAGGTAGTGTGTTGTCGATATTTTTGTTATCCAATGGATGGTAGCCTTGTCATTATGGAAGGTGGTCTGTTGTCGAGATTTTTCTTACTTCAATGGATGGTAGCCTTGTCATTATGGAAGGTAGTCTGTTGTCGAGATTTTTGTTACTACTTTGGATGGTAGCCTTATTATTATGGAAGGTAGTCTGTTGTCGAGATTTTTGTTACTACAATGGATTGTAGCCTTGTCGTTATGGAAGGTAGTGTGTTGTTGATATCTTTGTTACATCAATGGATGGTAGTGTAGTCATTATGGAAGGTAGTCTGTTGTCGAGATTTTTGTTACTCTAATGGATGGTAGCCTTGTCATTATGGAAGGTAGTCTGTTGTCGAGAATTTTTAAACTCCAATGGATTGTAGCCTTGTCATTATGGAAGGTAGTCTCTTGTGGATATTTTTGTTACTCCAATGATGGTTCCCTTGTCATTATGTAAGGTAGTCTGCTGTCGAGATTTTTGTTACTCCAATGGATGGTAGACTTGTCATTATGGAAGGTAGTCTGTTGTCGAGATTTTTGTTACTACAATGGATTATAGCCTTGTCGTTATGGTAAATAGTCATTATGGAAGGTAAACTGTTGTCGAGATTTTTGTTACTCCAATGAATGGTAGACTTGTCATTATGGAAGGTAGTCTGTTGTCGAGATTTTTTATACTCCAATTGATTGTAGCCTTGACATTATGGAAGTTAGTCTCTTGTGGATATTTTTGTTACTCCAATGATGGTACCCTTGTCATTATTGAAGGTAGTCTATTGTCGAGATTTTTGTTACTCCAATGGATGGTAGCCTTTTCATTATGGAAGGTAGTCTGTTGTCGAGTTTTCTGTTACTCTAATGGATGGTAGCCTTGTCATTATGGAATGTAGGCTATTGTCAGGATTTTTGTTACTCCAATGATGGTACCCTTGTCATTATTGAAGGTAGTTTGTTGTCCAGATTTTTGTTACAACAATAGACGGTACCCTTGTCATTATGGAAGGTAGTCTGTTTTCGAGATTTTTGTCACTACAATAGATGGTATCCTTGTCATTAAGAAAGGTAGTCTGTTGTTGTGATTTATTGTTACTCCAATGGATGGTAGCCTTGTCATTAAGGACGGTAGTCTGTTGTTCAGATATTTGTTACTCCATTGGATTGTAGCGTTGTCATTATGGAAGGTATCATTTTGTCGATATTTTTGTTATTCCAATGGATGGTAGCCTTGTCATTATGGAAGGTAGTCTGTTGTCGTGATTTTTGTTACTCTAAGGGATGGCAGCCTTGTCATTATAGAAGGTTGTATGTTGTCAATATCTTGGTTACTCCAATGGATGCTAGCCTTGTCATTACGGAAGGTAGTTTGTTGTCGAGATTTTTGTTACTCTAAGGGATGGTAGGGTTGTCATTATGAAAGGTAGTCTATTGTTGAGATTTTTGTTACTATAATAGATTGTAGGCTTGTTATTATGGAAGGTAGTTTATTGTCGAGATTTTTGTTACTACAATGGATCGTAGCCTTGTCGTTATGGAAAGTAGTCTATTATTGATATCTTTGTTACTCCAAAGGATGGTAGCCTAGTCATTATGGAAGGTAGTCTGTTGTCGAGATTTTTGTTACTCCAATGGATGGTATACTTGTGATTATGGAAGGTAGTATGTTGTCGATATCTTTGTTATTCCAATGGATGGTAGCCTTGTCACTATGGAAGGTAGTCTGTTGTCGAGATTTTTGTTACTCCAATGGATGGTAGCCTTGTCATTATGGAATGTAATGTGTTGTCGATATTTTTGTTATTCCAATAGATGGTAGCCTTGTCATTATGGAAGGTAGTCTGTTGTCGAGATATTTGTTACTCCAATGGATTGTAGCCTTGTCATTATGAAAGGTAGTCTATTGTCGAGATTTTTGTTACTATAATGGATTGTAGCCTTGTCGTTATGGAAGGTAGTCTGTTGTCGATATCTTTCTTACTATAATGGATGGTAGCCTAGTCATTACGGAAGGTAGTCTGTTGTCGAGATTTTTGTCACTCCATTGGATGGTAGCCTTATCATTATGGAAGGTAGTATGTTGTCGATATCTTTCTTACACCAATGGATGGTAGCCTTTTCATTATGGAAGGTAGTCTGTTGTCGAGATTTTTGTTAATCCAATGGATGATAGCCTTGTCATTATGGAAGGTAGTGTGTTGTCGATATTTTTGTTATTCCAATGGATGGTAGCCTTGTCATTATGGAAGGTAGTCTGTTGTCTAGATTTTTGTTACTCTAAGGGATGGTAGCCTTGTCATTATGGAAAGTAGTTTTTTGTTGATATTTTTGTTATTCCAATGTATGGTAGGCTTATCATTCTGAAAGGTAGTCTATTGTCGAGATTTTTCATTATTGAAGATAGTTTGTTGTTGAGATTGTTGTTACTATAATAGATTCTAGCCTTGTCATTAATGAAGGTAGTATGTTGTCGAGATTCTTGTTACTACAATGGATGGTAGCCTTGTCATTATGGAAGGTAGTCTATTGTCGAGATTTTTGTCAATACAATGGATGGTAACCTTATCATTATGGAAGATAGTCTATTGTCGAGATTGTTGTTATTATAATAGATTGTAGCCTTGTCATTATGGAAGTTAGTATGTTGTCGAGATTCTTATTACTATAATTGATGGTAGCCTTGTCATTATGGAAGGTAGTCTATTGTCGAGATTTTTGTCACTACAATGGATGGTAGCCTTGTCATTATGGAAGGTAGTCTATTGTCGAGATTAATGTTACTACAATGGATTGTAGCCTTGTCATTATGGCAGGTAGTCTGCTATCGATATCTTTGTTACTCCAAAGGATGGTAGCCTAGTCATTATGGAAGGTAGTCTGTTGTCGAGATTTTTGTTACTTCAATGGATGGTATCCTTGTGATTATGGAAGGTAGTATGTTGTCGATATCTTTGTTACTCCAATGGATGGTAGCCTTGTCATTATGGAAGGTAGTCTGTTGTCGTGATTTTTGTTACTCCAATGGATGGTAGCCTTATCATTATGGAAGGTAGTGTGTTGTCGATATTTTTGTTATTCCAATAGATGGTAGCCTTGTCATTATGGAAGGTAGTCTGTTGTCGAGATTTTTGTTACTCCAATTGATGGTAGCCTTGTCATTATGAAAGGCAGTCTATTGTCGAGATTTTTGTTACTACATTGGATGGTAGCCTTGTCATTATGGAAGGTAGTCTGTTGTCGTGATTTTTGTTACTCCAATGGATGGTATCCTTGTCATTATGGAAGGTAGTATGTTGTCGATATCTTTCTTACACCAATGGATGGCAGCCTTGTCATTATGGAAGGTAGTTTGTTGTCGAGATTTTTGTTAATCCAATGGATGCTATCCTTGTCATTATGTAAGGTAGTGTGTTGTCGATATTTCTGTTATTCCAATGGATGGTAGCCTTGTCATTATGGAAGGTAGTCTGTTGTCTAGATTTTTGTTACTCTAAGGGATGGTAGCCTTGTCTTTATGGAAAGTAGCTTGTTGTCGAGATTTTTGTTATTCCAATGGATGGTAGCCTTGTCATTAGAAAAGGTAGTTTATTGTCGAGATTTTGGTTACTATAATGGATTGTAGCCTTGTCATTATGGAAGGTAGTCTGTTGTCGAGATTTTTGTTACTCTAATGAATGGTAGCCTTGTCATTATAGAAGGTAGTATATTGTCGAGATTTTTGTCACTACAATGGATAATAGACATGTCATTATGGAAGGTAGTCTGTTGTGGAGATTTTTGTTACTAGAATAGATTGTAGCCTTTTCGTTATTGAAGATAGTCTGTTGTTGAGATTGTTGTTACTATAATAGATTCTAGCCTTGTCATTATGGAAGGTAGTCTATTGTCGAGATTTTTGTCACTACAATGGATGGTAACCTTGTCATTATGGAAGGTAGTCTATTGTCGAGATTTTTGTTACTACAATGGATTGTAGCCTTGTCGTTATGGCAGGTAGTCTGCTATCGATATCTTTGTTACTCCAAAGGATGGTAGCCTAGTCATTATGGAAGGTAGTCTGTTGTCGAGATTTTTGTTACTCCAATGGATGGTATCCTTGTGATTATGGAAGGTAGTATGTTGTCAATATCTTTGTTACTCCAATGGATGGTAGCCTTGTCATTATGGAAGGTAGTCAGTTGTCGAGATTTTTGTTACTCCAATGGATGGTAGCCTTGTCATTATGGAAGGTAGTGTGTTGTCGTTATTTTTATTATTCCAATAGATGGTAGCCTTGTCATTATGGAAGGTAGTTTGTTGTCGAGATTTTTGTTACTCCAATGGATGGTATCCTTGTCATTATGAAAGGTAGTTTGTTGTCGAGATTTTTGTTACTACATTGGATGGTAGCCTTGTCATTATGGAAGGTAGTCTGTTGTCGAGATTTTTGTTACTACAATGGATTATAGCCTTCTCGTTATTGAAGGTAGTCTGTTGTCGATATCTTTCTTACTATAATATATGGTAGCCTAGTCATTACGGAAGGTAGTATGTTGTCGATATCTTTCTTACAACAATGGATGGTAGCCTTGTCATTATGGAAGGTAGTCTGTTGTCGAGATTTTTGTTAATCCAATGGATGGTAGCCTTGTCATTATGGAAGGTAGTGTGTTGTCGATATTTTGGTTATTCCAATGGATGGTTGCCTTGTCATTATGGAAGGTAGTATGTTGTCTAGATTTTTGTTACTCTAAGGGATGGTAGCCTTGTCATTATGGAAAGTAGTTTGTTGTCGAGATTTTTGTTATTCCAATGGATGGTAGCCTTGTCATTCCGAAAGGTAGTCTATTGTCGAGATTTTTGTTACTATAGTAGATTGTAGCCTTGTCATTAATGAAGGTAGTCTGTTGTCGAGATTTTTGTTACTCTAATGGATGGTAGGCTTGTCATTATAGAAGGTAGTATATTGTCGAAATTTTTGTCACTACAATGGATGATAGCCATGTCATTATGGAAGGTAGTCTGTTGTCGAGATTTTTGTTACTACAATAGATTGTAGCCTTTTCGTTATGAAAGATAGTCTGTTGTCGAGATTGTTGTTACTATAATAGATTGTAGCCTTGTCATTATGGAAGGTAGTATGTTGTCGAGATTCTTGTTACTACAATGGATAATATCCTTGTCATTATGGAAGGTAGTCTATTGTCGGGATTTTTGTCACTACAATGGATGGTAGCCTTGTCATTATGGAAGGTAGTCTATTGTCGAGATTTTTGTTACTACAATGGATTGTAGCCTTGTCAGTATGGCAGGTAGTTTCCTATCGATATATTTCTTACTCCAAAGGATGGTAGCCTAGTCATTATCGAAGGTAGTCTGTTGTTGAGATTTTTGTTACTCCAATGGATGGTAGCCTTGTCATAATGGAAGGTAGTGTGTTGTCAATATTTTTGTTATTCCAATAGATGGTAGCCTTGTCATTATGAAAGGTAGTCTGTTGTTGATATCTTTCTTACTCCAATGGATGGTAGCCTAGTCATTACGGAAGGTAGTCTGTTGTCGAGATTTTTGTTACACCATTGGATGGTAGCCTTTTCATTATGGATGGTAGTGTGTTGTCGATATTTTTCTTATTCCAATGGATAGAAGCCTTGTCATTATGGATAGTAGTCTATTGTCGTGATTTTTGTTACTTAAATGGATGGTATCCTTGTCATTATGGAAGGTAGTATGTTTTCGATATCTTTGTTACTCCAATGGATGGTAGACTTGTCATTACGGAAGGTAGTCTGTTGTCGAGATTTTTTTTAGTCCAATGGATGGTAGCCTTGTCATTATGGAAGGTAGTGTGTTGTCGATATTTTTGTTAGCCTTCTCATTATGGAAGGTAGTCTGTTGTCGAGATTTTTGTTACTTCAATGGATGGTAGCCTTGTCATTATGGAAGGTAGTGTGTTGTCGAGATTTTTGTTACTACTTTGGATGGTAGCCTTATTATTATGGAAGGTAGTCTGTTGTCAAGATTTTTGTTACTCTAAGGGATGATAGCCTTGTCATTATGGAAAGTAGTTTGTTGTCGAGATTTTTGTTATTCCAATGGATGGTAGCCTTGTCATTCTGAAAGGTAGTCTATTGTCGAGATTTTTGTTACTATAATAGATTGTAGCCTTATCATTATGGAAGGTAGTCTGTTGTCGAGATTTTTGTTACTCCAATGGATGGTAGGCTTGTCATTATAGAAGGTAGTATATTGTCGAGATTTTTGTCACTACAATGGATGATAGCCATGTCATTATGGATAGTAGTATGTTGTCGAGATTTTTTTTACTACAATAGATTGTAGCCTTTTCGTTATGGAAGATAGTCTATTGTCGAGATTGTTGTTACTATAATAGATTGTAGCCTTGTCATTATGGAAGGTAGTATGTTGTCGAGATTCTTGTTACTCCAATGGATGGTAGCCTTGTCACTATGGAAGGTAGTCTGTTGTCGAGATTTTTGTTACTACATTGGATGGTAGCCTTGTCATTATGGAAGGTAGTCTGTTGTCGTGATTTTTGTTACTACAATGGATTGTAGCCTTGTCTTTATGGAAGGTAGTCTGTTGTCGATAGTTTTGTTACTCCAATGGATGGTAGCCTAGTCATTATGAAAGGTAGTCTATTGTCGAGACTTTTGTTACTCTAAGGGATGGTAGCCTTGTCATTATGGAAGGTAGTCTATTGTAGAGATTTTTGTTACTAAAATGGATTGTAGCCTTGTCGTTATGGTAGGTAGTGTGCTATCGATATCTTTGTTACTCCGAAGGATGGTAGCCTAGTCATTATAGAATGTAGTCTGTTTTCGAGATTTTTGTTACTCCATTGGATAGTAGCCCTGTCATTATGGAATGTATTGTGTTGTCGATATTTTTATTATTCCAATGGATGGTAGCTTTGTCATTAGGGAAGGTAGTTTGTTGTCATGATTTTTGTTACTCCAATGGAAGGTATCCTTGTCATTATGGAAGATAGTATGTTGTCGATATCTTTGTTACTCCAATGGATGGTAGCCTTGTTATTATGAAAGGTAGTCTGTTGTCGAGATTTTTGTTACTCTAAGGGATGGTAGCCTTGTCATTATGGAAGGTAGTGTGTTGTCAATATTTTTGTTATTCCAATGGATGGTAGCCTTGTCATTATGGAAGTTATTCTATTGTCGAAATTTTTGTTACTACAATGGATGGTAGCCTTGTCAATATGGAAGGTTGTCTATTGTCGAAATTTTTGTTACTACAATGGATGGTAGCCTTGTCATTATGGAAGGTTGTCTGTTGTCGAGATTTTTGTTATTACAATGGATTGTAGCCTCGTCTTTATGGAAGGTAGTATGTTGTCGACATCTTTGTTACTCCAATGGATGGTAGACTTGTCATTATGGAAGTTAGTCTGTTGTCGAGATTTTTGTTACTCCAATGGATGGTAGCCTTGTCATTATGGAAGGTAGTCTGCTATCGATATCTTTATTACTCCAAAGGATGGTAGCCTAGTCATTATGGAAGGTAGTCTGTTGTCGAGATTTTTGTTACTCCAATGGATGGTATCCTTGTGATTATGGAAGGTAGTATGTTGTCGATATCTTTGTTAATCTAATGGATGGTAGCCTTGTCATTATGGAAGGTAGTCTGTTGTTGAGATTTTTGTTACTCCAATGGATGGTAGCCTTGTCATTATGGAAGGTAGTGTGTTGTCGATATTTTTGTTATTCCAATAGATGGTAGCCTTGTCATTATGGAAGGTAGTATGTTGTCGAGATTTTTGTTACTCCAATGGATGGTAGCCTTGTCATTATGAAAGGTGGTCTGTTGTCGAGATTTTTGTTACTACATTGGATGGTGGCCTTGGTATTATGGAAGGTAGTATGTTGTCGAGATTTTTGTTACTACAATGGATTGTAGCCTTGTCGTTATGGAAGGTAGTCTATTGTCGATATCTTTCTTACTGCAATAGATGGTAGCCTAGTCATTACGGAAGGTAGCCTGTTGTCGAGATTATTGTTACTCCATTGGATGGTAGCCTCGTCATTATGGAAGGTAGTGTGTTGTCATTATTTTTCTTATTCCAATGGATGGAAGCCTTGTCAGTAAGGAAGGTAGTCTATTGTCGTGATTTTTGTTACTCCAATGGATGGTATCCTCGTAATTATGGAAGGTGGTATGTTGTCGATATCTTTGTTACTCCAATGGATGGTAGCCTTGTCATTATAGAAGGTAGTCTGTTGTCGAGATTTTTCTTACTCCAATGGATGGTAGCCTTGTCATTATGGAAGGTAGTCTGTTGTCGAGATTTTTGTTACTACATTGGATGGTAGCCTTGTCATTATGGAAGGTAGTCTGTTGTCGAGATTTTTGTTACTACAATGGATTGTAGGCTTGTCGTTATGGAAGGTAGTCTGTTGTTGATATCTTTGTTACTCCAATGGATGGTAGCCTAGTCATTATGGAAGGTAGTATGTTGTCGAGAATTTTGTTACTCTAAGGGATAGTAGCCTTGTCATTATGGAAGTTAGTTTATTGTCGAGATTTTTATTATTCCATTGGATGGTAGCCTTGTCATTATAGAAGGTAGTCTGTTGTCGAGGTTTTTGTTACTACAATGGATTGTATCCTTGTCGTTATGGAAGGTAGTATGTTGTCGATATCTTTCTTACTCCAATGGATGGTAGCCTAGTCTTTATGGAAGGTAGTCTGTTGTCGAGATTTTTGTTACTCCATTGGATGGTAGCCTTGACATTATGGAAGGAAGTGTGTTATCGATATTTTTGTTATTCCAATAGATGGTAGCCTTGTCATTATGGAAGGTAGTCTGTTGTCGTGATTTTTTTACTCCAATGGATGGTATCCTTGTCATTATGGAAGGTAGTATGTTATCGATATCTTTGTTACTCCAATGGATGGTAGCCTTATCATTATGGAAGGTAGTCTGTTGTCTAGATTTTTGTTACTATAAGGGATGGTGGCCTTGTCATTATGGAAAGTAGTTTGTTGTCGAGATTTTTGTTAATCCAATGGATGGTAGCCTTGTCATTATGAAAGGTAGTCTATTGTCGAGATTTTTGTTACTATAATAGAATGTAGCCTTGTCATTATGGAAGTTATTCTGTTGTCGAAATGTTTGTTACTACAATGGATGGTAGCCTTGTCAATATGGAAGGTTGTCTATTGTCGAGATTTTTGTTACTACAATGGATGGTAGCCTTGTCATTATGGAAGGTTGTCTGTTGTCGAGATTTTTGTTACTACAATGGATTGTAGCCTTGTCGTTATGGAAGGTAGTCTATTGTCGATATCTTTCTTACTGCAATAGATGGTAGCCTAGTCATTACGGAAGGTAGTCTGTTGTCGAGATTATTGTTACTCCATTGGATGGTAGCCTCGTCATTATGGAAGGTAGTGTGTTGTCATTTTTTTTTTATTCCAATGGATGGAAGCCTTGTCAGTAAGGAAGGTAGTCTATTGTCGTGATTTTTGTTACTCCAATGGATGGTAGCCTTGTCACTATGGAAGGTGGTATGTTGTCGATATCTTTGTTACTCCAATGGATGGTAGCCTTGTCATTATGGAAGGTAGTCTGTTGTCGAGATTTTTGTTACTCCAATGGATGGTAGCCTTGTCATTATGGAAGGTAGTCTGTTGTCGAGATTTTTGTTACTACATTGGATGGTAGCCTTGTCATTATGGAAGGTAGTCTGTTGTCGAGATTTTTGTTACTACAATGGATTGTAGGCTTGTCGTTATGGAAGGTAGTCTATTGTTGATATCTTTGTTACTCCAATGGATGGTAGCCTAGTCATTATGGAAGGTAGTATGTTGTCGAGAATTTTGTTACTCTAAGGGATAGTAGCCTTGTCATTATGGAAGTTAGTTTATTGTCGAGATTTTTGTTATTCCATTGGATGGTAGCCTTGTCATTATAGAAGGTAGTCTGTTGTCGAGGTTTTTGTTACTACAATGGATTGTATCCTTGTCGTTATGGAAGGTAGTATGTTGTCGATATCTTTCTTACTCCAATGGATGGTAGCCTAGTCTTTATGGAAGGTAGTCTGTTGTTGAGATTTTTTTTACTCCATTGGATGGTAGACTTGACATTATGGAAGGAAGTGTGTTATCGATATTTTTGTTATTCCAATAGATGGTAGCCTTGTCATTATGGAAGGTAGTCTGTTGTCGTGATTTTTTTACTCCAATGGATGGTATCCTTGTCATTATGGAAGGTAGTATGTTATCGATATCTTTGTTACTCCAATGGATGGTAGCCTTATCATTATGGAAGGTAGTCTGTTGTCTAGATTTTTGTTACTATAAGGGATGGTGGCCTTGTCATTATGGATAGTTGTTTGTTGTCGAGATTTTTGTTAATCCAATGGATGGTAGCCTTGTCATTATGAAAGGTAGTCTATTGTCGAGATTTTTGTTACTATAATAGAATGTAGCCTTGTCATTATGGAAGTTATTCTGTTGTCAAAATTTTTGTTACTACAATGGATGGTAGCCTTGTCAATATGGAAGGTTGTCTATTGTCGAGATTTTTGTTACTACAATGGATGGTAGCCTTGTCATTATGGAAGGTTATCTGTTGTCGAGATTTTTGTTATTACAATGGATTGTAGCCACGTCTTTATGGAAGGTAGTATGTTGTCGATATCTTTGTTACTCCAATTGATGGTAGACTTGTCATTATGGAAGTTAGTCTGTTGTCGAGATTTTTGTTACTCCAATGGATGGTAGCCTTGGAATTATGGAAGGTAGTCTGCTATCGATATCTTTATTACTCCAAAGGATGGTAGCCTAGTCATTATGGAAGGTAGTCTGTTGTCGAGATTTTTGTTACTCCAATGGATGGTATCCTTGTGATTATGGAAGGTAGTATGTTGTCGATATCTTTGTTACTCCAATGGATGGTAGCCTTGTCATTATGGAAGGTAGTCTGTTGTTTAGATTTTTGTTACTCCAATGGATGGTAGCCTTGTCATTATGGAAGGTAGTATGTTGTCGATATTTTTGTTATTCCAATAGATGGTAGCCTTGTCATTATGGAAGGTAGTCTGTTGTCGAGATTTTTGTTACTCCAATGGATGGTAGCCTTGTCATTATGAAAGGTGGTCTGTTGTCGAGATTTTTGTTACTACATTGGATGGTAGCCTTGTCATTATGGAAGGTAGTATGTTGTCGAGATTTTTGTTGCTACAATGGATTGTAGCCTTGTCATTATGGAAGGTAGTCTATTGTCGATATCTTTCTTACTGCAATAGATGGTAGCCTAGTCATTACGGAAGGTAGTCTGTTGTCGAGATTATTGTTACTCCATTGGATGGTAGCCTCGTCATTATGGAAGGTAGTGTGTTGTCATTATTTTTCTTATTCCAATGGATAGAAGCCTTGTCAGTAAGGAAGGTAGTCTATTGTCGTGATTTTTGTTACTCCAATGGATGGTATCCTTGTCACTATGGAAGGTGGTATGTTGTCGATATCTTTGTTACTCCAATGGATGGTAGCCTTGTCATTATGGAAGGTAGTCTGTTGTCGAGATTTTTGTTACTCCAATGGATGGTAGCCTTGTCATTATGGAAGGTAGTCTGTTGTCGAGATTTTTGTTACTACATTGGATGGTAGCCTTGTCATTATGGAAGGTAGTCTGTTGTCGAGATTTTTGTTACTACAATGGATTGTAGGCTTGTCGTTATGGAAGGTAGTCTATTGTTGATATCTTTGTTACTCCAATGGATGGTAGCCTAGTCATTATGGAAGGTAGTATGTTGTCGAGAATTTTGTTACTCTAAGGGATAGTAGCCTTGTCATTATGGAAGTTAGCTTATTGTCGAGATTTTTGTTATTCCATTGGATGGTAGCCTTGTCATTATAGAAGGTAGTCTGTTGTCGAGGTTTTTGTTACTACAATGGATTGTATCCTTGTCGTTATGGAAGGTAGTATGTTGTCGATATCTTTCTTACTCTAATGGATGGTAGCCTAGTCTTTATGGAAGGTAGTCTGTTGTCGATATTTTTGTTACTCCATTGGATGGTAGCCTTGACATTATGGAAGGAAGTGTGTTATCGATATTTTTGTTATTCCAATGGATGGTAGCTTTGTCATTATGGAAGGTAGTCTGTTGTCGTGATTTTTTTACTCCAATGGATGGTATCCTTGTCATTATGGAAGGTAGTATGTTATCGATATCTTTGTTACTCCAATGGATGGTAGCCTTATCATTATGGAAGGTAGTCTGTTGTCTAGATTTTTGTTACTATAAGGGATGGTGGCCTTGTCATTATGGAAAGTAGTTTGTTGTCGAGATTTTTGTTAATCCAATGGATGGTAGCCTTGTCATTATGAAAGGTAGTCTATTGTCGAGATTTTTGTTACTATAATAGAATGTAGCCTTGTCATTATGGAAGTTATTCTGTTGTCGAAATTTTTGTTACTACAATGGATGGTAGCCTTGTCAATATGGAAGGTTGTCTATTGTCGAGATTTTTGTTACTACAATGGATGGTAGCCTTGTCATTATGGAAGGTTGTCTGTTGTCGAGATTTTTGTTATTACAATGGATTGTAGCCACGTCTTTATGGAAGGTAGTATGTTGTCGATATCTTTGTTACTCCAATGGATGGTAGACTTGTCATTATGGAAGTTAGTCTGTTGTCGAGATTTTTGTTACTCCAATGGATGGTAGCCTTGGAATTATGGAAGGTATTCTGCTATCGATATCTTTATTACTCCAAACGATGGTAGCCTAGTCATTATGGAAGGTAGTCTGTTGTCGAGATTTTTGTTACTCCAATGGATGGTAGCCTTGTCATTATGAAAGGTGGTCTGTTGTCGAGATTTTTGTTACTACATTGGATGGTAGCCTTGTCATTATGGAAGGTTGTATGTTGTCGAGATTTTTGTTACTACAATGGATTGTAGCCTTGTCGTTATGGAAGGTAGTCTATTGTCGATATCTTTCTTACTGCAATAGATGATAGCCATGTCATTATGGAAGGTAGTCTATTGTCGAGATTTTTGTTACTCTAAGGGATGGTAGCCTTGTCAATATGGAAGTTAGTTTATTGTCGAGATTTTTGTTATTCCATTGGATGGTAGCCTTGTCAGTAAGGAAGGTAGTCTATTGTCGTGATTTTTGTTACTCCAATGGATGGTATCCTTGTCATTATGGAAGGTGGTATGTTGTCGATATCTTTGTTACTCCAATGGATGGTAGCCTTGTCATTATGGAAGGTAGTCTGTTGTCGAGATTTTTGTTACTCCAATGGATGGTAGCCTTGTCATTAGGGAAGGTAGTCTGTTGTCGAGATTTTTGTTACTACATTGGATGGTAGCCTTGTCATTATGGAAGGTAGTCTGTTGTCGAGATTTTTGTTACTACAATGGATTGTAGGCTTGTCATTATGGAAGGTAGTCTGTTGTTGATATCTTTGTTACTCCAATGGATGGTAGCCTAGTCATTATGGAAGGTAGTATGTTGTCGAGATTTTTGTTAATCTAAGGGATAATAGCCTTGTCATTATGGAAGTTAGTTTATTGTCGATATTTTTGTTATTCCATTGGATGGTAGCCTTGTCATTATAGAAGGTAGTCTGTTGTCGAGATTTTTGTTACTACAATGGATTGTATCCTTGTCGTTATGGAAGGTAGTATGTTGTCGATATCTTTCTTACTCCAATGGATGGTAGCCTAGTCTTTATGAAAGGTAGTCTGTTTTCGAGATTTTTGTTACTCCATTGGATGGTAGCCTTGACATTATGGAAGGTAGTGTGTTATCGATATTTTTGTTATTCCAATGGATGGTAGCCTTGTCATTATGGAAGGTAGTCTGTTGTCGTGATTTTTTTACTCCAATGGATGGTATCCTTGTCATTATGGAAGGTAGTATGTTATCGATATCTTTGTTACTCCAATGGATGGTAGCCTTATCATTATGGAAGGTAGTCTGTTGTTTAGATTTTTGTTACTATAAGGGATGGTGGCCTTGTCATTATGGAAAGTAGTTTGTTGTCGAGATTTTTGTTAATCCAATGGATGGTAGCCTTGTCATTATGAATATTAGTCTATTGTCTATATTTTTGTTACTCCAATGGATGGTAGCCTTTTCATTATAAAAGGTAGTATTTTGTCGAGATTTTTGTTACTACAATGGATGGTAGCCATGTCATTATGGAAGGTAGTCTGTTGTCGAGATTTTTGTTACTACAATAGATTGTAGCCTTTTCGTTATGGAAGATAGTCTGTTATCGAGATTTTTGTTACTATAATAGATTGTAGCCTTGTCATTATGGAAGGTAGTATGTTGTTGAGATTCTTGTTACTACAATGGATGGTAGCCTTGTCATTATGGAAGGTAGTCTATTGTCGAGATTTTTGTCACTACAATGGATGGTAGCCTTGTCATTATAGAAGGTAGTCTGTTTTCGAGATTTTTGTTACTCCAATGGATGGTATCCTTGTGATTATGGAAGGTAGTATGTTGTCGATATCTTTGTTACTCCAATGGATGGTAGCCTTCTCATTATGGAAGGTAGTCTGTTGTAGATATTTTTGTTACTCCAATGGATGGTAGCCTTGTCATTATGCAAGGTAGTGTGTTATCGATATTTTTGTTATTCCAATAGATGGTAGCCTTGTCATTATGGAAGGTAGTCTGTTGTCGAGATTTTTGTTACTCCAATGGATCGTAGCCTTGTCATTATGGAAGGTAGTCTGTTGTCAAGATTTTTGTTACTACATTGGATGGTAGCCTTGTCATTATTGAAGGTAGTCTATTGTCGTGATTTTTGTTAATACAATGGATTATAACCTTGTCTTTATGGAAGGTAGTCTATTATCGATATCTTTGTTACTCCAATGGATGGTGGCCTAGTCATTATGGAAGGTAGTCTGTTGTCGATATTTTTGTTACTATAAGGGATGGTAGCCTTGTCATTATGGAAGGTAGTCTATTGTCGAGATTTTTATTACTACAATGGATTGTAGCCTTGTCGTTATGGCAGGTAGTCTGCTATCGATATCTTTGTTACTTCAAAGGATTGTAGCCTACTCATTATAGAAGGTAGTCTGTTTTCGAGATTTTTGGTACTCCAATGGATGGTATCCTTGTGATTATGGAAGGTAGTATGTTGTCGATATCTTTGTTACTCCAATGGATGGTAGCCTTGTCATTATGTAAGATAGTCTGTTGTCGAGATTTTTGTTACTCCAATGGACGGTAGCGTTGTCATTATGCAAGGTAGTGTGTTCTCGATATTTTTTTTATTCCAATAGATGGTAGCCTTGTCATTATGGAAGGTAGTCTGTTGTCGAGATTTTTGTTACTCCAATGGATGGTAGCCTTGTCACTATGGAAGGTAGTCTGTTGTCGAGATTTTTGTTACTACATTTAATGGTAGCCTTGTCATTATGGAAGGTAGTGTGTTGTCGATATTTTTCTTATTCCAATGGATGGAAGCCTTGTCATTATGGAAGGTAGTGTGTTGTCGATATATTTCATATTCCAATGGATGGAAGCCTTGTCATTATGGCAGGTAGTCTATTGTCGAGATTTTTGTCACTACAATGGATGGTAGCCTTGTCATTATGGAATGTAGTCTATTGTCGATATTTTTGTTACTACAATGGATTGTATCCTTGTCGTTATGGCAGGTAGTCTACTATTGATATCTTTGTTACTCCATACGATGGTAGCCTATTCATTATAGAAGGTAGTCTGTTTTCGAGATTTTTGTTACTCCAATGGATGGTATCCTTGTGATTATGGAAGGTAGTATGTTGTCGATATCTTTGTTACTCCAATGGATGGTAGCCTTCTCATTATGGAAGGTAGTCTGTTGTAGAAATATTTGTTACTTCAATGGATGGTAGCCTTGTCATTATGCAAGGTAGTGTGTTATCGATATTTTTGTTATTCCAATAGATGGTAGCCTTCTCATTATGGAAGGTAGTCTGTTGTCGATATTTTTGTTACTCCAATGGATGGTAGCCTTGTCACTATGGAAGGTAGTCTGTTGTCGAGATTTTTGTTACTATTTTGGATGGTAGCCTTGTCATTATGGAAGGTAGTATGTTGTCGTGATTTTTGTTAATACAATGGATTATAGCCTTGTCTTTATGGAAGGTAGTCTGTTATCGATATCTTTGTTACTCTAATGGATGGTAACCTAGTCATTATGGAAGGTAGTCTGTTGTCGAGATTTTTGTTACTATAAGGGATGGTAGCCTTGTCATTATGGAAGGTAGTCTATTGTCGATATTTTTATTACTACAATGGATTGTAGCCTTGTTATTATGGCAGGTACTCTGCTATCGATATCTTTGTTACTCCAAAGGATGGTAGCCTAGTCATTATAGAAGGTAGTCTGTTTTCGAGATTTTTTTTACTCCAATGGATGGTATCCTTGTGATTATGGAAGGTAGTATGTTGTCGATATCTTTGTTACTCCAATGGATGGTAGCCTTATCATTATGTAAGGTAGTTTGTTGTCGAGATTTTTATTACTACATTGAATGGTAGCCTTGTAATTATAGAAGGTAGTCTGTTGTCGTGATTTTTTTTAATACAATGGATTATAGCCTTGTCTTTATGGAAGGTAGTCTGTTGTCGATATCTTTGTTACTCCATTGGATGGTAGCCTAGTCATTATGGAAGGTAGTCTGTTGTCGAGATTTTTTTTACTACATTTAATGGTAGCCTTGTCATTATGGAAGGTAGTGTGTTGTCGATATCTTTGTTACTCCAATGGATGGTAGCCTTATCATTATGGAAGGTAGTCTGTTGTTTAGATTTTTGTTACTATAAGGGATGGTGGCCTTGTCATTATGGAAAGTAGTTTGTTGTCGAGATTTTTGTTAATCCAATGGATGGTAGCCTTGTCATTATGGAAGGTAGTATGTTATCGATATCTTTGTTACTCCAATGGATGGTAGACTTATCATTATGGAAGGTAGTCTGTTGTTTAGATTTTTGTTACTATAAGGGATGGTGGCCTTGTCATTATGGAAAGTAGTTTGTTGTCGAGATTTTTGTTAATCCAATGGATGGTAGCCTTGTCATTATGAATATTAGTCTATTGTCTATATTTTTGTTACTCCAATGGATGGTAGCCTTTTCATTATAAAAGGTAGTATTTTGTCGAGATTTTTGTTACTACAATGGATGGTAGCCATGTCATTATGGAAGGTAGTCTGTTGTCGAGATTTTTGTTACTACAATAGATTGTAGCCTTTTCGTTATGGAAGATAGTCTGTTATCGAGATTTTTGTTACTATAATAGATTGTAGCCTTGTCATTATGGAAGGTAGTATGTTGTTGAGATTCTTGTTACTACAATGGATGGTAGCCTTGTCATTATGGAAGGTAGTCTATTGTCGAGATTTTTGTCACTACAATGGATGGTAGCCTTGTCATTATAGAAGGTAGTCTGTTTTCGAGATTTTTGTTACTCCAATGGATGGTATCCTTGTGATTATGGAAGGTAGTATGTTGTCGATATCTTTGTTACTCCAATGGATGGTAGCCTTCTCATTATGGAAGGTAGTCTGTTGTAGATATTTTTGTTACTCCAATGGATGGTAGCCTTGTCATTATGCAAGGTAGTGTGTTATCGATATTTTTGTTATTCCAATAGATGGTAGCCTTGTCATTATGGAAGGTAGTCTGTTGTCGAGATTTTTGTTACTCCAATGGATCGTAGCCTTGTCATTATGGAAGGTAGTCTGTTGTCAAGATTTTTGTTACTACATTGGATGGTAGCCTTGTCATTATTGAAGGTAGTCTATTGTCGTGATTTTTGTTAATACAATGGATTATAACCTTGTCTTTATGGAAGGTAGTCTATTATCGATATCTTTGTTACTCCAATGGATGGTGGCCTAGTCATTATGGAAGGTAGTCTGTTGTCGATATTTTTGTTACTATAAGGGATGGTAGCCTTGTCATTATGGAAGGTAGTCTATTGTCGAGATTTTTATTACTACAATGGATTGTAGCCTTGTCGTTATGGCAGGTAGTCTGCTATCGATATCTTTGTTACTTCAAAGGATTGTAGCCTACTCATTATAGAAGGTAGTCTGTTTTCGAGATTTTTGGTACTCCAATGGATGGTATCCTTGTGATTATGGAAGGTAGTATGTTGTCGATATCTTTGTTACTCCAATGGATGGTAGCCTTGTCATTATGTAAGATAGTCTGTTGTCGAGATTTTTGTTACTCCAATGGACGGTAGCGTTGTCATTATGCAAGGTAGTGTGTTCTCGATATTTTTTTTATTCCAATAGATGGTAGCCTTGTCATTATGGAAGGTAGTCTGTTGTCGAGATTTTTGTTACTCCAATGGATGGTAGCCTTGTCACTATGGAAGGTAGTCTGTTGTCGAGATTTTTGTTACTACATTTAATGGTAGCCTTGTCATTATGGAAGGTAGTGTGTTGTCGATATTTTTCTTATTCCAATGGATGGAAGCCTTGTCATTATGGAAGGTAGTGTGTTGTCGATATATTTCATATTCCAATGGATGGAAGCCTTGTCATTATGGCAGGTAGTCTATTGTCGAGATTTTTGTCACTACAATGGATGGTAGCCTTGTCATTATGGAATGTAGTCTATTGTCGATATTTTTGTTACTACAATGGATTGTATCCTTGTCGTTATGGCAGGTAGTCTACTATTGATATCTTTGTTACTCCATACGATGGTAGCCTATTCATTATAGAAGGTAGTCTGTTTTCGAGATTTTTGTTACTCCAATGGATGGTATCCTTGTGATTATGGAAGGTAGTATGTTGTCGATATCTTTGTTACTCCAATGGATGGTAGCCTTCTCATTATGGAAGGTAGTCTGTTGTAGAAATATTTGTTACTTCAATGGATGGTAGCCTTGTCATTATGCAAGGTAGTGTGTTATCGATATTTTTGTTATTCCAATAGATGGTAGCCTTCTCATTATGGAAGGTAGTCTGTTGTCGATATTTTTGTTACTCCAATGGATGGTAGCCTTGTCACTATGGAAGGTAGTCTGTTGTCGAGATTTTTTTTACTATTTTGGATGGTAGCCTTGTCATTATGGAAGGTAGTATGTTGTCGTGATTTTTGTTAATACAATGGATTATAGCCTTGTCTTTATGGAAGGTAGTCTGTTATCGATATCTTTGTTACTCTAATGGATGGTAACCTAGTCATTATGGAAGGTAGTCTGTTGTCGAGATTTTTGTTACTATAAGGGATGGTAGCCTTGTCATTATGGAAGGTAGTCTATTGTCGATATTTTTATTACTACAATGGATTGTAGCCTTGTTATTATGGCAGGTACTCTGCTATCGATATCTTTGTTACTCCAAAGGATGGTAGCCTAGTCATTATAGAAGGTAGTCTGTTTTCGAGATTTTTTTTACTCCAATGGATGGTATCCTTGTGATTATGGAAGGTAGTATGTTGTCGATATCTTTGTTACTCCAATGGATGGTAGCCTTATCATTATGTAAGGTAGTTTGTTGTCGAGATTTTTATTACTACATTGAATGGTAGCCTTGTAATTATAGAAGGTAGTCTGTTGTCGTGATTTTTTTTAATACAATGGATTATAGCCTTGTCTTTATGGAAGGTAGTCTGTTGTCGATATCTTTGTTACTCCATTGGATGGTAGCCTAGTCATTATGGAAGGTAGTCTGTTGTCGAGATTTTTTTTACTACATTTAATGGTAGCCTTGTCATTATGGAAGGTAGTGTGTTATCGATATTTTTCTTATTCCAATGGATGAAAGCCTTGTCATTATGGAAGGTAGTGTGTTGTCGATATATTTCATATTCCAATGGATGGAAGCCTTGTCATTATGGAAGGTAGTCTATTGTCGAGATTTTTGTCACTACAATGGATGGTAGCCTTGTCATTATGGAATGTAGTCTATTGTCGATATTTTTGTTACTACAATGGATTGTATCCTTGTCGTTATGGCAGGTAGTCTACTATTGATATCTTTGTTACTCCATACGATGGTAGCCTATTCATTATAGAAGGTAGTCTGTTTTCGAGATTTTTGTTACTCCAATGGATGGTATCCTTGTGATTATGGAAGGTAGTATGTTGTCGATATCTTTGTTACTCCAATGGATGGTAGCCTTCTCATTATGGAAGGTAGTCTGTTGTAGAAATATTTGTTACTTCAATGGATGGTAGCCTTGTCATTATGCAAGGTAGTGTGTTATCGATATTTTTGTTATTCCAATAGATGGTAGCCTTCTCATTATGGAAGGTAGTCTGTTGTCAATATTTTTGTTACTCCAATGGATGGTATCCTTGTGATTATGGAAGGTAGTATGTTGTCGATATCTTTGTTACTCCAATGGATGGTAGCCTTCTCATTATGGAAGGTAGTCTGTTGTAGAAATATTTGTTACTTCAATGGATGGTAGCCTTGTCATTATGCAAGGTAGTGTGTTATCGATATTTTTGTTATTCCAATATATGGTAGCCTTCTCATTATGGAAGGTAGTCTGTTGTCGATATTTTGGTTACTCCAATGGATGGTAGCCTTGTCACTATGGAAGGTAGTCTGTTGTCGAGATTTTTGTTACTATTTTGGATGGTAGCCTTGTCATTATGGAAGGTAGTATGTTGTCGTGATTTTCGTTAATACAATGGATTATAGCCTTGTCTTTATGGAAGGTAGTCTGTTATCGATATCTTTGTTACTCTAATGGATGGTAACCTAGTCATTATGGAAGGTAGTCTGTTGTCGAGATTTTTGTTACTATAAGGGATGGTAGCCTTGTCATTATGGAAGGTAGTCTATTGTCGATATTTTTATTACTACAATGGATTGTAGCCTTGTTATTATGGCAGGTACTCTGCTATCGATATCTTTGTTACTCCAAAGGATGGTAGCCTAGTCATTATAGAAGGTAGTCTGTTTTCGAGATTTTTTTTACTCCAATGGATGGTATCCATGTGATTATGGAAGGTAGTATGTTGTCGATATCTTTGTTACTCCAATGGATGGTAGCCTTATCATTATGTAAGGTAGTTTGTTGTCGAGATTTTTATTACTACATTGGATGGTAGCCTTGTAATTATAGAAGGTAGTCTGTTGTCGTGATTTTTGTTAATACAATGGATTATAGCCTTGTCTTTATGGAAGGTAGTCTGTTGTCGATATCTTTGTTACTCCAATGGATGGTAGCCTAGTCATTATGGAAGGTACTCTGTTCTCGAGATTTTTGTTACTCTAAGGGATGATAGCCTTGTCATTATGGAAGGTAGTCTATTGTCGAGATTTTTATTACTACAATGGATTGTAGCCTTGTCGTTATGGCAGGTAGTCTGCTATCGATATCTTTGTTACTCCCAAGGATGGTAGCCTAGTCATTATAGAAGGTAGTCTGTTTTCGAGATTTTTGTTACTCCAATGGATGGTATCCTTGTGATTATGGAAGGTAGTATGTTGTCGATATCTTTGTTACTCCAATGGATGGTAGCCTTGTCATTATGTAAGGTAGTCTGTTGTAGATATTTTTGTTACTCCAATGGATGGTAGCGTTGTCATTATGCAAGGTAGTGTGTTGTCGATATTTTTTTTATTCCAATAGATGGTAGCCTTGTCATTATGGAAGGTAGTCTGTTGTCGAGATTTTTGTTACTCCAATGGATGGTAGCCTTGTCACTATGGAAGGTAGTCTGTTGTCGAGATTTTTGTTACTACATTTAATGGTAGCCTTGTCATTATGGAAGGTAGTGTGTTGTCGATATTTTTCTTATTCCAATGGATGGAAGCCTTGTCATTATGGAAGGTAGTGTGTTGTCGATATTTTTCATATTCCAATGGATGGAAGCCTTGTCATTATGGAAGGTAGTCTATTGTCGAGATTTTTGTCACTAGAATGGATGGTAGCCTTGTCATTATGGAATGTAGTCTATTGTCGATATTTTTGTTACAACAATGGATTGTATCCTTGTCGTTATGGCAGGTAGTCTACTATTGATATCTTTGTTACTCCATACGGAGGTAGCCTATTCATTATAGAAGGTAGTCTGTTTTCGAGATTTTTTTTACTCCAATGGATGGTATCCTTGTGATTATGGAAGGTAGTATGTTGTCGATATCTTTGTTACTCCAATGGATGGTAGCCTTCTCATTATGGAAGGTAGTCTGTTGTAGAAATATTTGTTACTTCAATGGATGGTAGCCTTGTCATTATGCAAGGTAGTGTGTTATTGATATTTTTGTTATTCCAATAGATGGTAGCCTTCTCATTATGGAAGGTAGTCTGTTGTCGATATTTTTGTTACTCCAATGGATGGTAGCCTTGTCACTATGGAAGGTAGTCTGTTGTCGAGATTTTTGTTACTATTTTGGATGGTAGCCTTGTCATTATGGAAGGTAATATGTTGTCGTGATTTTTGTTAATACAATGGATTATAGCCTTGTCTTTATGGAAGGTAGTCTGTTATCGATATCTTTGTTACTCTAATGGATGGTAACCTAGTCATTATGGAAGGTAGTCTGTTGTCGAGATTTTTGTTACTATAAGGGATGGTAGCCTTGTCATTATGGAAGGTAGTCTATTGTAGATATTTTTATTACTACAATGGATTGTAGCCTTGTTATTATGGCAGGTACTCTGCTATCGATATCTTTGTTACTCCAAAGGATGGTAGCCTAGTCATTATAGAAGGTAGTCTGTTTTCGAGATTTTTTTTACTCCAATGGATGGTATCCTTGTGATTATGGAAGGTAGTATGTTGTCGATATCTTTGTTACTCCAATGGATGGTAGCCTTATCATTATGTAAGGTAGTTTGTTGTCGAGATTTTTATTACTACATTGGATGGTAGCCTTGTAATTATAGAAGGTAGTCTGTTGTCGTGATTTTTGTTAATACAATGGATTATAGCCTTGTCTTTATGGAAGGTAGTCTGTTGTCGATATCTTTGTTACTCCAATGGATGGTAGCCTAGTCATTATGGAAGGTAGTCTGTTGTCGAGATTTTTGTTACTCTAAGGGATGATAGCCTTGTCATTATGGAAGGTAGTCTATTGTCGAGATTTTTATTACTACAATGGATTGTAGCCTTGTCGTTATGGCATGTAGTCTGCTATCGATATCTTTGTTACTCCAAAGGATGGTAGCCTAGTCATTATAGAAGGTAGTCTGTTTTCGAGATTTTTGTTACTCCAATGGATGGTATCCCTGTGATTATGGAAGGTAGTATGTTGTCGATATCTTTGTTACTCCAATGGATGGTAGCCTTGTCATTATGTAAGGTAGTCTGTTGTAGATATTTTTGTTACTCCAATGGATGGTAGCGTTGTCATTATGCAAGGTAGTGTGTTGTCGATATTTTTTTTATTCCAATAGATGGTAGCCTTGTCATTATGGAAGGTAGTCTGTTGTCGAGATTTTTGTTACTCCAATGGATGGTAGCCTTGTCACTATGGAAGGTAGTCTGTTGTCGAGATTTTTGTTACTACATTTAATGGTAGCCTTGTCATTATGGAAGGTAGTGTGTTGTCGATATTTTTCTTATTCCAATGGATGGAAGCCTTGTCATTATGGAAGGTAGTGTGTTGTCGATATTTTTCATATTCCAATGGATGGAAGCCTTGTCATTATAGAAGGTAGTCTATTGTCGAGATTTTTGTCACTAGAATGGATGGTAGCCTTGTCATTATGGAATGTAGTCTATTGTCGATATTTTTGTTACTACAATGGATTGTATCCTTGTCGTTATGGCAGGTAGTCTACTATTGATATCTTTGTTACTCCATACGGAGGTAGCCTATTCATTATAGAAGGTAGTCTGTTTTCGAGATTTTTGTTACTCCAATGGATGGTATCCTTGTGATTATGGAAGGTAGTATGTTGTCGATATCTTTGTTACTCCAATGGATGGTAGCCTTCTCATTATGGAAGGTAGTCTGTTGTAGAAATATTTGTTACTTCAATGGATGGTAGCCTTGTCATTATGCAAGGTAGTGTGTTATCGATATTTTTGTTATTCCAATAGATGGTAGCCTTCTCATTATGGAAGGTAGTCTGTTGTCAATATTTTTGTTACTCCAATGGATGGTAGCCTTGTCACTATGGAAGGTAGTCTGTTGTCGAGATTTTTATTACTATTTTGGATGGTAGCCTTGTCATTATGGAAGGTAGTATGTTGTTGTGATTTTTGTTAATACAATGGATTATAGCCTTGTCTTTCTTGAAGGTAGTCTGTTATCGATATCTTTGTTACTCTAATGGATGGTAACCTAGTCATTATGGAAGGTAGTCTGTTGTCGAGATTTTTGTCACTACAATGGATGGTAGCCTTGTCATTATGGAAGGTAGTCTATTGTCGATATTTTTATTACTACAATGGATTGTAGCCTTGTTATTATGGCAGGTAGTCTGCTATTGAAATCTTTGTTACTCCAAAGGATGGTAGCCTAGTCATTATAGAAGGTAGTCTGTTTTCGAGATTTTTTTTACTCCAATGGATGGTATCCTTGTGATTATGGAAGGTAGTATGTTGTCGATATCTTTGTTACTCCAATGGATGGTAGCCTTATCATTATGTAAGGTAGTTTGTTGTCGAGATTTTTATTACTACATTGGATGGTAGCCTTGTAATTATAGAAGGTAGTCTGTTGTCGTGATTTTTGTTAATACAATGTATTATAGCCTTGTCTTTATGGAAGGTAGTTTGTTGTCGATATCTTTGTTACTCCAATGGATGGTAGCCTAGTCATTATGGAAGGTAGTCTGTTGTCGAGATTTTTGTTACTCTAAGGGATGATAGCCTTGTCATTATGGAAGGTAGTCTATTGTTGAGATTTTTATTACTACAATGGATTGTAGCCTTGTCGTTATGGCATGTAGTCTGCTATCGATATCTTTGTTACTCCCAAGGATGGTAGCCTAGTCATTATAGAAGGTAGTCTGTTTTCGAGATTTTTGTTACTCCAATGGATGGTATCCCTGTGATTATGGAAGGTAGTATGTTGTCGATATCTTTGTTACTCCAATGGATGGTAGCCTTGTCATTATGTAAGGTAGTCTGTTGTAGATATTTTTGTTACTCCAATGGATGGTAGCGTTGTCATTATGCAAGGTAGTGTGTTGTCGATATTTTTTTTATTCCAATAGATGGTAGCCTTGTCATTATGGAAGGTAGTCTGTTGTCGAGATTTTTGTTACTCCAATGGATGGTAGCCTTGTCACTATGGAAGGTAGTCTGTTGTCGAGATTTTTGTTACTACATTTAATGGTAGCCTTGTCATTATGGAAGGTAGTGTGTTGTCGATATTTTTCTTATTCCAATGGATGGAAGCCTTGTCATTATGGAAGGTAGTGTGTTGTCGATATTTTTCATATTCCAATGGATGGAAGCCTTGTCATTATAGAAGTTAGTCTATTGTCGAGATTTTTGTCACTAGAATGGATGGTAGCCTTGTCATTATGGAATGTAGTCTATTGTCGATATTTTTGTTACTACAATGGATTGTATCCTTTTCGTTATGGCAGGTAGTCTACTATTGATATCTTTGTTACTCCATACGGAGGTAGCCTATTCATTATAGAAGGTAGTCTGTTTTCGAGATTTTTGTTACTCCAATGGATGGTATCCTTGTGATTATGGAAGGTAGTATGTTGTCGATATCTTTGTTACTCCAATGGATGGTAGCCTTCTCATTATGGAAGGTAGTCTGTTGTAGAAATATTTGTTACTTAAATGGATGGTAGCCTTGTCATTATGCAAGGTAGTGTGTTATCGATATTTTTGTTATTCCAATAGATGGTAGCCTTCTCATTATGGAAGGTAGTCTGTTGTCAATATTTTTGTTACTCCAATGGATGGTAGCCTTGTCACTATGGAAGGTAGTCTGTTGTCGAGATTTTTATTACTATTTTGGATGGTAGCCTTGTCATTATGGAAGGTAGTATGTTGTCGTGATTTTTGTTAATACAATGGATTATAGCCTTGTCTTTCTTGAATGTAGTCTGTTATCGATATCTTTGTTACTCTAATGGATGGTAACCTAGTCATTATGGAAGGTAGTCTGTTGTCGAGATTTTTGTCACTACAATGGATGGTAGCCTTGTCATTATGGAAGGTAGTCTATTGTCGATATTTTTATTACTACAATGGATTGTAGCCTTGTTATTATGGCAGGTAGTCTGCTATTGAAATCTTTGTTACTCCAAAGGATGGTAGCCTAGTCATTATAGAAGGTAGTCTGTTTTCGAGATTTTTTTTACTCCAATGGATGGTATCCTTGTGATTATGGAAGGTAGTATGTTGTCGATATCTTTGTTACTCCAATGGATGGTAGTCTTATCATTATGTAAGGTAGTTTGTTGTCGAGATTTTTATTACTACATTGGATGGTAGCCTTGTAATTATAGAAGGTAGTCTGTTGTCGTGATTTTTGTTAATACAATGGATTATAGCCTTGTCTTTATGGAAGGTAGTCTGTTGTCGATATCTTTGTTACTCCAATGGATGGTAGCCTAGTCATTATGGAAGGTAGTCTGTTGTCGAGATTTTTGTTACTCTAAGGGATGATAGCCTTGTCATTATGGAAGGTAGTCTATTGTCGAGATTTTTATTACTACAATGGATTGTAGCCTTGTCGTTATGGCAGGTAGTCTGCTATCGATATCTTTGTTACTACAAAGGATGGTAGCCTAGTCATTATAGAAGGTAGTCTATTTTCGAGATTTTTGTTACTCCAATGGATGGTATCCTTGTGATTATGGAAGGTAGTATGTTGTCGATATCTTTGTTACTCCAATGGATGGTAGCCTTGTCATTATGTAAGGTAGGCTATTGTAGATATTTTTGTTACTCCAATGGATGGTAGCGTTGTCATTATGCAACGTAGTGTGTTGTCGATATTTTTTTTATTCCAATAGATGGTAGCCTTGTCATTATGGAAGGTAGTCTGTTGTCGAGATTTTTGTTACTCCAATGGATGGTAGCCTTGTCACTATGGAAGGTAGTCTGTTGTCGAGATTTTTGTTACTACATTTAATGGTAGCCTTGTCATTATGGAAGGTAGTGTGTTGTCGATATTTTTCTTATTCCAATGGATGGAAGCCTTGTCATTATGGAAGGTAGTGTGTTGTCGATATTTTTCATATTCCAATGGATGGAAGCCTTGTCATTATGGAAGGTAGTCTATTGTCGAGATTTTTGTCACTACAATGGATGGTAGCCTTGTCATTATGGAATGTAGTCTATTGTCGATATTTTTGTTACTATAATGGATTGTATCCTTGTCGTTATGGCAGGTAGTCTACTATTGATATCTTTGTTACTCCATACGGAGGTAGCCTATTCATTATAGAAGGTAGTCTGTTTTCGAGATTTTTGTTACTCCAATGGATGGTATCCTTGTGATTATGGAAGGTAGTATGTTGTTGATATCTTTGTTACTCCAATGGATGGTAGCCTTCTCATTATGGAAGGTAGTCTATTATAGAAATATTTGTTACTTCAATGGATGGTAGCCTTGTCATTATGCAAGGTAGTGTGTTATCGATATTTTTGTTATTCCAATAGATGGTAGCCTTCTCATTATGGAAGGTAGTCTGTTGTCAATATTTTTGTTACTCCAATGGATGGTAGCCTTGTCACTATGGAAGGTAGTCTGTTGTCGAGATTTTTGTTACTATTTTGGATGGTAGCCTTGTCATTATCGAAGGTAGTATGTTGTCGTGATTTTTGTTAATACAATGGATTATAGCCTTGTCTTTATGGAAGGTAGTATGTTATCGATATCTTTGTTACTCTAATGGATGGTAACCTACTCATTATGGAAGGTACTCTGTTGTCGAGATTTTTGTTACTATAAGGGATGGTAGCCTTGTCATTATGGAAGGTAGTCTTTTGTCAATATTTTTATTACTACAATGGATTGTAGCCTTGTTATTATGGCAGGTAGTCTGCTATCGATATCTTTGTTACTCCAAAGGATGGTAGCCTAGTCATTATAGAAGGTAGTCTGTTTTCGAGATTTTTTTTACTCCAATGGATGGTATCCTTGTGATTATGGAAGGTAGTATGTTGTCGATATCTTTGTTACTCCAATGGATGGTAGCCTTATCATTATGTAAGGTAGTTTGTTGTCGAGATTTTTATTACTACATTGGATGGTAGCCTTGTAATTATAGAAGGTAGTATGTTGTCGTGATTTTTGTTAATACAATGGATTATAGCCTTGTCTTTATGGAAGGTAGTCTGTTGTCGATATCTTTGTTACTCCAATGGATGGTAGCCTAGTCATTATGGAAGGTAGTCTGTTGTCGAGATTTTTGTTACTCTAAGGGATGATAGCCTTGTCATTATGGAAGGTAGTCTATTGTCGAGATTTTTATTACCACAATGGATTGTAGCCTTGTCGTTATGGCAGGTAGTCTGCTATCTATATCTTTGTTACTCCAAAGGATGGTAGCCTAGTCATTATAGAAGGTAGTCTGTTTTCGAGATTTTTGTTACTCCAATGGATGGTATCCTTGTGATTATGGAAGGTAGTATGTTGTCGATATCTTTGTTACTCCAATGGATGGTAGCCTTGTCATTATGTAAGGTAGTCTGTTGTAGATATTTTTGTTACTCCAATGGATGGTAGCGTTGTCATTATGCAAGGTAGTGTGTTGTCGATATTTTTTTTATTCCAATAGATGGTAGCCTTGTCATTATAGAAGGTAGTCTGTTGTCGAGATTTTTGTTACTCCAATGGATGGTAGCCTTGTCACTATGGAAGGTAGTCTGTTGTCGAGATTTTTGTTACTACATTGGATGGTAGCCTTGTCATTATGGAAGGTAGTGTGTTGTCGATATTTTTCTTATTCCAATGGATGGAAGCCTTGTCATTATGGAAGGTAGTGTGCTGTCGATATTTTCGTTATTCCAATGGATGGAAGCCTTGTCATTATGGAAGGTAGTCTATTGTCGAGATTTTTGTCACTACAATGGATGGTAGCCTTGTCATTATGGAATGTAGTCTATTGTCGATATTTTTGTTACTATAATGGATTGTATCCTTGTCGTTATGGCAGGTAGTCTACTATTGATATCTTTGTTACTCCATACGGAGGTAGCCTATTCATTATAGAAGGTAGTCTATTTTCGAGATTTTTGTTACTCCAATGGATGGTATCCTTGTGATTATGGAAGGTAGTATGTTGTTGATATCTTTGTTACTCCAATGGATGGTAGCCTTCTCATTATGGAAGGTAGTCTATTGTAGAAATATTTGTTACTTCAATGGATGGTAGCCTTGTCATTATGCAAGGTAGTGTGTTATCGATATTTTTGTTATTCCAATAGATGGTAGCCTTCTCATTATGGAAGGTAGTCTGTTGTCAATATTTTTGTTACTCCAATGGATGGTAGCCTTGTCACTATGGAAGGTAGTCTGTTGTCGAGATTTTTGTTACTATTTTGGATGGTAGCCTTGTCATTATCGAAGGTAGTATGTTGTCGTGATTTTTGTTAATACAATGGATTATAGCCTTGTCTTTATGGAAGGTAGTATGTTATCGATATCTTTGTTACTCTAATGGATGGTAACCTACTCATTATGGAAGGTACTCTGTTGTCGATATTTTTGTTACTATAAGGGATGGTAGCCTTGTCATTATGGAAGGTAGTCTTTTGTCAATATTTTTATTACTACAATGGATTGTAGCCTTGTTATTATGGCAGGTAGTCTGCTATCGATATCTTTGTTACTCCAAAGGATGGTAGCCTAGTCATTATAGAAGGTAGTCTGTTTTCGAGATTTTTTTTACTCCAATGGATGGTATCCTTGTGATTATGGAAGGTAGTATGTTGTCGATATCTTTGTTACTCCAATGGATGGTAGCCTTATCATTATGTAAGGTAGTTTGTTGTCGAGATTTTTATTACTACATTGGATGGTAGCCTTGTAATTATAGAAGGTAGTATGTTGTCGTGATTTTTGTTAATACAATGGATTATAGCCTTGTCTTTATGGAAGGTAGTCTGTTGTCGATATCTTTGTTACTCCAATGGATGGTAGCCTAGTCATTATGGAAGGTAGTCTGTTGTCGAGATTTTTGTTACTCTAAGGGATGATAGCCTTGTCATTATGGAAGGTAGTCTATTGTCGAGATTTTTATTACCACAATGGATTGTAGCCTTGTCGTTATGGCAGGTAGTCTACTATCTATATCTTTGTTACTCCAAAGGATGGTAGCCTAGTCATTATAGAAGGTAGTCTGTTTTCGAGATTTTTGTTACTCCAATGGATGGTATCCTTGTGATTATGGAAGGTAGTATGTTGTCGATATCTTTGTTACTCCAATGGATGGTAGCCTTGTCATTATGTAAGGTAGTCTGTTGTAGATATTTTTGTTACTCCAATGGATGGTAGCGTTGTCATTATGCAAGGTAGTGTGTTGTCGATATTTTTTTTATTCCAATAGATGGTAGCCTTGTCATTATAGAAGGTAGTCTGTTGTCGAGATTTTTGTTACTCCAATGGATGGTAGCCTTGTCACTATGGAAGGTAGTCTGTTGTCGAGATTTTTGTTACTACATTGGATGGTAGCCTTGTCATTATGGAAGGTAGTGTGTTGTCGATATTTTTCTTATTCCAATGGATGGAAGCCTTGTCATTATGGAAGGTAGTGTGCTGTCGATATTTTCGTTATTCCAATGGATGGAAGCCTTGTCATTATGGAAGGTAGTCTATTGTCGAGATTTTTGTCACTACAATGGATAATAGCCTTGTCATTATGGAAGGTAGTCTATTGTCGATATTTTTATTACTACAATGGATTTTAGCCTTGTCGTTATGGCAGGTTGTCTACTATCGATATCTTTGTTACTCCATACGATCGTAGCCTATTCATTATAGAAGGTAGTCTGTTTTCGAGATTTTTATTACTCCAATGGATGGTATCCTTGTGATTATGGAAGGTAGTATGTTGTCGATATCTTTGTTACTCCAATGGATGGTAGCCTTCTCATTATGGAAGGTAGTCTGTTGTAGAAATATTTGTTACTTCAATGGATGGTAGCCTTGTCATTATGCAAGGTAGTGTGTTATCGATATTTTTGTTATTCCAATAGATGGTAGCCTTCTCATTATGGAAGGTAGTCTATTGTCAATATTTTTGTTACTCCAATGGATGGTAGCCTTGTCACTATGGAAGGTAGTCTATTGTCGAGATTTTTGTTACTATTTTGGATGGTAGCCTTGTCATTATGGAAGGTAGTATGTTGTCGTGATTTTTGTTAATACAATGGATTATAGCCTTGTCTTTATGGAAGGTAGTCTGTTATCGATATCTTTGTTACTCTAATGGATGGTAACCTAGTCATTATGGAAGGTAGTCTGTTGTCGAGATTTTTGTTACTATAAGGGATGGTAGCCTTGTCATTATGGAAGGTAGTCTATTGTCGATATTTTTATTACTACAATGGATTGTAGCCTTGTTATTATGGCAGGTAGTCTGCTATCGATATCTTTGTTACTCCAAAGGATGGTAGCCTAGTCATTATAGAAGGTAGTCTGTTTTCGAGATTTTTTTTACTCCAATGGATGGTATCCTTGTGATTATGGAAGGTAGTATGTTGTCGATATCTTTGTTACTCCAATGGATGGTAGCCTTATCATTATGTAAGGTAGTTTGTTGTCGAGATTTTTATTACTACATTGGATGGTAGCCTTGTAATTATAGAAGGTAGTCTGTTGTCGTGATTTTTGTTAATACAATGGATTATAGCCTTGTCTTTACGGAAGGTAGTCTGTTGTCGATATCTTTGTTACTCCAATGGATGGTAGCCTAGTCATTATGGAAGGTAGTCTGTTGTCGAGATTTTTGTTACTCTAAGGGATGATAGCCTTGTCATTATGGAAGGTAGTCTATTGTCGAGATTTTTATTACTACAATGGATTGTAGCCTTGTTGTTATGGCAGGTAGTCTGCTATCGATATCTTTGTTACTCCAAAGGATGGTAGCCTAGTCATTATAGAAGGTAGTCTGTTTTCGAGATTTTTGTTACTCCAATGGATGGTATCCTTGTGATTATGGAAGGTAGTATGTTGTCGATATCTTTGTTACTCCAATGGATGGTAGCCTTGTCATTATGTAAGGTAGTCTGTTGTAGATATTTTTGTTACTCCAATGGATGGTAGCGTTGTCATTATGCAAGGTAGTGTGTTGTCGATATTTTTTTTATTCCAATAGATGGTAGCCTTGTCATTATGGAAGGTAGTCTGTTGTCGAGATTTTTGTTACTCCAATGGATGGTAGCCTTGTCACTATGGAAGGTAGTCTGTTGTCGAGATTTTTGTTACTACATTGGATGGTAGCCTTGTCATTATGGAAGGTAGTGTGTTGTCGATATTTTTCTTATTCCAATGGATGGAAGCCTTGTCATTATGGAAGGTAGTGTGTTGTCGATATTTTCGTTATTCCAATGGATGGAAGCCTTGTCATTATGGAAGGTAGTCTATTGTCGAGATTTTTGTCACTACAATGGATAATAGCCTTGTCATTATGGAAGGTAGTCTATTGTCGATATTTTTATTACTACAATGGATTTTAGCCTTGTCGTTATGGCAGGTTGTCTACTATCGATATCTTTGTTACTCCAAAGGATGGTAGCCTATTCATTATAGAAGGTAGTCTGTTTTCGAGATTTTTATTACTCCAATGGATGGTATCCTTGTGATTATGGAAGGTAGTATGTTGTCGATATCTTTGTTACTCCAATGGATGGTAGCCTTCTCATTATGGAAGGTAGTCTGTTGTAGATATTTTTGTTACTCCAATGGATGGTAGCCTTGTCATTATGCAAGGTAGTGTGTTATCGATATTTTTGTTATTCCAATAGATGGTATCCTTGTCATTATGGAAGGTAGTCTGTTGTCGAGATTTTTGTTACTCCAATGGATGGTAGCCTTGTCACTATGGAAGGTAGTCTGTTGTCAAGATTTTTGTTACTACATTGGATGGTAGCCTTGTCATTATGGAAGGTAGTCTATTGTCGTGATTTTTGTTAATACAATGGATTATAGCCTTGTCTTTATGAAAGGTAGTCTATTATCAATATCTTTGTTACTCCAATGGATGGTGGCCTAGTCATTATGGAAGGTAGTCTGTAGTCGATATTTTTGTTACTATAAGGGATGGTAGCCTTGTCATTATGGAAGGTAGTCTATTGTCGAGATTTTTATTACTACAATGGATTGTAGCCATGTCGTTATGGCAGGTAGTCTGCTATCGATATCTTTGTTACTCCAAAGGATGGTAGCCTACTCATTATAGAAGGTAGTCTGTTTTCGAGATTTTTGTTACTCCAATGGATGGTATCCTTGTGATTATGGAAGGTAGTATGTTGTCGATATCTTTGTTACTCCAATGGATGGTAGCCTTGTCATTATGTAAGGTAGTCTGTTGTAGATATTTTTGTTACTCCAATGGATGGTAGCGTTGTCATTATGCAAGGTAGTGTGTTGTCGATATTTTTTTTATTCCAATAGATGGTAGCCTTGTCATTATGGAAGGTAGTCTGTTGTCGAGATTTTTGTTACTCCAATGGATGGTAGCCTTGTCACTATGGAAGGTAGTCTGTTGTCGAGATTTTTGTTACTACATTGGATGGTAGCCTTGTCATTATGGAAGGTAGTGTGTTGTCGATATTTTTCTTATTCCAATGGATGGAAGCCTTGTCATTATGGAAGGTAGTGTGTTGTCGATATTTTCGTTATTCCAATGGATGGAAGCCTTGTCATTATGGAAGGTAGTCTATTGTCGAGATTTTTGTCACTACAATGGATAATAGCCTTGTCATTATGGAAGGTAGTCTATTGTCGATATTTTTATTACTACAATGGATTTTAGCCTTGTCGTTATGGCAGGTTGTCTACTATCGATATCTTTGTTACTCCAAAGGATGGTAGCCTATTCATTATAGAAGGTAGTCTGTTTTCGAGATTTTTATTACTCCAATGGATGGTATCCTTGTGATTATGGAAGGTAGTATGTTGTCGATATCTTTGTTACTCCAATGGATGGTAGCCTTCTCATTATGGAAGGTAGTCTGTTGTAGATATTTTTGTTACTCCAATGGATGGTAGCCTTGTCATTATGCAAGGTAGTGTGTTATCGATATTTTTGTTATTCCAATAGATGGTAGCCTTGTCATTATGGAAGGTAGTCTGTTGTCGAGATTTTTGTTACTCCAATGGATGGTAGCCTTGTCACTATGGAAGGTAGTCTGTTGTCAAGATTTTTGTTACTACATTGGATGGTAGCCTTGTCATTATGGAAGGTAGTCTATTGTCGTGATTTTTGTTAATACAATGGATTATAGCCTTGTCTTTATGAAAGGTAGTCTATTATCAATATCTTTGTTACTCCAATGGATGGTGGCCTAGTCATTATGGAAGGTAGTCTGTAGTCGATATTTTTGTTACTATAAGGGATGGTAGCCTTGTCATTATGGAAGGTAGTCTATTGTCGAGATTTTTATTACTACAATGGATTGTAGCCATGTCGTTATGGCAGGTAGTCTGCTATCGATATCTTTGTTACTCCAAAGGATGGTAGCCTACTCATTATAGAAGGTAGTCTGTTTTCGAGATTTTTGTTACTCCAATGGATGGTATCCTTGTGATTATGGAAGGTAGTATGTTATCGATATCTTTGTTACTCCAATGGATGGTAGCCTTGTCATTATGTAAGATAGTCTGTTGTCGAGATTTTTGTTACTACATTGGATGGTAGCCTTGTCATTATGGAAGGTAGTGTGTTATCGATATTTTTGTTATTCCAATAGATGGTAGCCTTGTCATTATGGAAGGTAGTCTGTTATCGATATTTTTGTTACTCCAATGGATGGTAGCCTTGTCACTATGGAAGGTAGTCTGTTGTCGAGATTTTTGTTACTACAATGGATTGTAGCCTTGTCGTTATGGAAGGTAGTCTGTTGTTGATATCTTTGTTACTCCAATGGATGGTAGCCTAGTCATTATGGAAGGTAGTCTATTGTCGAGATTTTTGTGAATCTAAGGGATGGTAGCCTTGTCATTATGGAAGTTAGTTTATTGTCGAGATTTTTGTTATTCCATTGGATGGTAGCCTTGTCATTATAGAAGGTAGTCTGTTGTCGAGATTTTTGATACTACAATGGATTGTATCCTTGTTGTTATGGAAGGTAGTATGTTGTCGATATCTTTCTTACTCCAATTGATGGTAGCCTAGTCATTATGGAATGTAGTCCGTTGTCGAGATTTTTGTTTCTCCATTGGATGGTAGCCTTGTCATTATGGAAGGTAGTGTGTTATCGATATTTTTGTTATTCCAATGGATGGTAGCGTTGTCATTATGGAAGGTAGTCTGTTGTCGTGATTTTTTTACTCCAATGGATGGTATCCTTGTCATTATGGAATTTAGTATGTTGTCGAGATTTTTGTTATTCGAATGGATGGTAGCCTTGTCATTTTGAAAGGTAGTCTATTGTCAATATTTTTGTTATTATAACAGATTGTAAACTTGTCATTATGGAAGGTCGTTTGTTGTCGATATTTTTGTTACTCCAATGGATGGTAGCCTTGTCATTATAGAATGTAGTATTTGGTCGAGATTTTTGTCACTACAATGGATGGTAGCCATGTCATTATGGAAGGTAGTCTGTTGTCGAGATTTTTGTTACTACAGTAGATTGTAGCCTTTTCGTTATGGAAGATACTCTGTTGTCGAGATTTTTGTTACTATCATAGATTGTAGCCTTGTCATTATGGAAGGTAGTATGTTGTCGAGATTCTTATTACTACAATGGATGGTAGCATTGTCATTATGGATGGTGGTCTAATGTCGAGATTTTTGTTACTACACTGGATTGTAGCCTTGTCGTTATGGCAGGTAGTCTGCTATCGATATTTTTGATACTCCAAAGGATGGTAGCCTAGTCATTATAGAAGGTAGTCTGTTTTCGATATTTTTGTTACTCCAATGGATGGTATCCTTGTGATTATGGAAGTTAGTATGTTGTCGATATCTTTGTTACTCCAATGGATGGTAGCCTTGTCATTATGGAAGGTAGTCTGTTGTAGAGATTTTTGTTACTCCAATGGATGGTAGCCTAGTCATTATGCAAGGTAGTGTGTTGTCGATATTTTTGTTATTCCAATAGATGGTAGCCTTGTTATTATGGAAGGTAGTCTATTGTCGAGATTTTTGTTACTCTAAGGGATGGTAGCCTTGTCATTATGGAAGGTAGTCTATTGTCGAGATTTTTGTTACTAAAATGGATTGTATCCTTGTCGTTATGGCAGGTAGTCTGCTATCGATATCTTTGTTACTCCAAAGGATGGTAGCCTAGTCATTATAGAAGGTAGTCTGTTTTCGAGATTTTTGTTACTCCAATGGATGGTATCCTTGTGATTATGGAAGGTAGTATGTTGTCGATATCATTGTTACTCCAATGGATGGTATCCTTGTCATTATGGAAGGTAGTCTGTTGTAGAGATTTTTGTTACTCCAATGGATGGTAGCCTTGTCATTATGAAAGATAGTGTGTTGTCGATATTTTTGTTATTCCAATAGATGGTAGCCTTGTCATTATGGAAGGTAGTCTGTTGTCGAGATTTTTGTTACTCCAATGGATGGTAGCCTTGTCACTATGGAAGGTAGTCTGCTGTCGAGATTTTTGTTACTACATTGGATGGTAGCCTTGTCATTATGGAAGGTAGTCTGTTGTTTTTATTTTTGTTACTACAATGGATTGTAGCCTTGTCTTTATGGAAGGTAGTCTGTTGTCGAGATTTTTATTACTATAATAGATTGTAGCCTTGTCATTATGGAAGGTAGTATGTTGTCGAGATTCTTATTAATACAATGGATGGTAGCCTTGTCATTATGGAAGGTGGTCTAATGTCGAGATTTTTGTTACTACAATGGATTGTAGCCTTGTCGCTATGGCAGGTAGTCTGCTATCGATATCTTAGTTACTCCAAAGGATGGTAGCCTAGTCATTATAGAAGGTAGTCTGTTTTCGAGATTTTTGTTACTCCAATGGATGGTATCCTTGTGATTATTGAAGTTAGTATGTTGTCGATATCTTTGTTACTCCAATGGATGGTAGCCTTGTCATTATGGAAGGTAGTCTGTTGTAGAGATTTTTGTTACTCCAATGGATGGTAGCCTAGTCATTATGCAAGGTAGTGTGTTGTCGATATTTTTGTTATTCCAATAGATGGTAGCCTTGTTATTATAGAAGGTAGTCTGTTGTCGAGATTTTTGTTACTCTAAGGGATGGTAGCCTTGTCATTATGGAAGGTAGTCTATTGTCGAGATTTTTGTTACTAAAATGGATTGTATCCTTGTCGTTATGGCAGGTAGTCTACTATCGATATCTTTGTTACTCCAAAGGATGGTAGCCTAGTCATTATAGAAGGTAGTCTGTTTTCGAGATTTTTGTTACTCCAATGGATGGTATCCTTGTGATTATGGAAGTTAGTATGTTGTCGATATCTTTGTTACTCCAATGGATAGTAGCCTCGTCATTATGGAAGGTAGTCTTTTGTAGAGATTTTTGTTACTCCAATGGATGGTAGCCTAGTCATTATGCAAGGTAGTGTGTTGTCCATATTTTTGTTATTCCAATAGATGGTAGCCTTGTTATTATGGAAGGTAGTCTGTTGTCGAGATTTTTCTTACTCTAAGGGATGGTAGCCTTGTCATTATGGAAGGTAGTCTATTGTCGAGATTTTTGTTACTAAAATGGATTATAGCCTTGTCGTTATGGCAGGTAGTCTGCTATCGATATCTTTGTTACTCCAAAGGATGGTAGCCTAGTCATTATAGAAGGTAGTCTGTTTTCGAGATTTTTGTTACTCCAATGGATGGTATCCTTGTGATTATGGAAGGTAGTATGTTGTCGATATCTTTGTTACTCCAATGGATGGTATCCTTGTCATTATGGAAGGTAGTCTGTTGTAGAGATTTTTGTTACTCCAATGGATGGTAGCCTTGTCATTATGAAAGGTAGTGTGTTGTCGATATTTTTGTTATTCCAATAGATGGTAGCCTTGTCATTATGGAAGGTAGTCTGTTATCGAGATTTTTGTTACTCCAATGGATGGTAGCCTTGTCACTATGGAAGGTAGTCTGCTGTCGAGATTTTTGTTACTACATTGGATGGTAGCCTTGTCATTATGGAAGGTAGTCTGTTGTTTTGATTTTTGTTACTACAATGGATTGTAGCCTTGTCTTTATGGAAGGTAGTCTGTTCTGGATATCTTTGTTACTCCAATGGATGGTAGCCTAGTCATTATGGAAGGTAGTCTGTTGTCAAGATTTTTGTTACTCTAAGGGATGGTAGCCTTGTCATTATGGAAGGTAGTCTATTGTCGAGATTTTTGTTACTATAATGGATTGTAGCCTTGTCGTTATGGAAGGTAGTCTGCTATTGATATCTTTGTTACTCCAAAGGATGGTAGCCTAGTCATTATAGAAGGTAGTCTATTTTCGAGATTTTTGTTACTCCAATGGATGGTATCCTTTTGATTATGGAAGGTAGTATGTTGTCGATATCTTTGTTACTCCAATGGATGATATCTTTGTCATTATGGAAGGTAGTCTGTTGTAGAGATTTTTGTTACTCCAATGGATGGTAGCCTTGTCATTATGCAAGGTAGTGTGTTGTCGATATTTTTGTTATTCAAATAGATGGTAGCCTTGTCATTATGGAAGGTAGTCTGTTGTCGAGATTTTTGTTACTCCAATGGATGGTAGCCCTGTCACTATCGAAGGTAGTCTGTTGTCGAGATTTTTGTTACTACATTGGATGGTAGCCTTGTCATTATGGAAGGTAGTCTATTGTGGATATCTTTGTTACTCCAATGGATGGTATCCTAGTCATTATGGAAGGTAGTCTGTTGTCTATATTTTTGTTACTCTAAGGGATGGTAGCCTTGTCATTATGGAAGGTAGTCTATTGTCGAGATTTTTGTTACTACAATGGATTGTAGCCTTATCATTATGGCAGGTAGTCTGCTATCGATATCTTTGTTACTCCAAAGGATGGTAGCCTAGTCATTATAGAAGGTAGTCTGTTTTCGAGATTTGTGTTACTCCAATGGATGGTATCCTTGTGATTATGGAAGGTAGTATGTTGTCGATATCTTTGTTACTCCATTGGATGGTAGCCTTGTCATTATGGAAGGTAGTCTGTTGTAGAGATTTTTGTTACTCCAATGGATGGTAGCCTTGTCATTATGCAAGGTAGTGTGTTGTCGATATTTTTTTTATTCCAATAGATGTTAGCCTTGTCATTATGGAAGGTAGTCTGTTGTCGAGATTTTTGTTACTCTAAGGGATGGTAGCCTTGTCATTATGGAAGGTAGTCTATTGTCGAGATTTTTGTTACTAAAATGGATTGTATCCTTGTCGTTATGGCAGGTAGTCTACTATCGATATCTTTGTTACTCCAAAGGATGGTAGCCTAGTCATTATAGAAGGTAGTCTGTTTTCAAGATTTTTGTTACTCCAATGGATGGTATCCTTGTGATTATGGAAGTTAGTATGTTGTCGATATCTTTGTTACTCCAATGGATGGTAGCCTCGTCATTATGTATGGTAGTCTTTTGTAGAGATTTTTGTTACTCCAATGGATGGTAGCCTAGTCATTATGCAAGGTAGTGTGTTATCCATATTTTTGTTATTCCAATAGATAATAGCCTTGTTATTATGGAAGGTAGTCTGTTGTCGAGATTTTTCTTACTCTAAGGGATGGTAGCCTTGTCATTATGGAAGGTAGTCTATTGTCGAGATTTTTGTTACTAAAATGGATTGTAGCCTTGTCGTTATGGCAGGTAGTCTGCTATCGATATCTTTGTTACTCCAAAGGATGGTAGCCTAGTCATTATAGAAGGTAGTCTGTTTTCGAGATTTTTGTTACTCCAATGGATGGTATCCTTGTGATTATGGAAGGTAGTATGTTGTCGATATCTTTGTTACTCCAATGGATGGTATCCTTGTCATTATGGAAGGTAGTCTGTTGTAGAGATTTTTGTTACTCCAATGGATGGTAGCCTTGTCATTATGAAAGGTAGTGTGTTGTCGATATTTTTGTTATTCCAATAGATGGTAGCCTTGTCATTATGGAAGGTAGTCTGTTATCGAGATTTTTGTTACTCCAATGGATGGTAGCCTTATCACTATGGAAGGTAGTCTGCTGTCGAGATTTTTGTTACTACATTGGATGGTAGCCTTGTCATTATGGAAGGTAGTCTGTTGTTTTGATTTTTGTTAGTACAATGGATTGTAGCCTTGTCTTTATGGAAGGTAGTCTGTTCTGGATATCTTTGTTACTCCAATGGATGGTAGCCTAGTGATTATGGAAGGTAGTCTGTTGTCAAGATTTTTGTTACTCTAAGGGATGGTAGCCTTGTCATTATGGAAGGTAGTCTATTGTCGAGATTTTTGTTACTATAATGGATTGTAGCCTTGTCGTTATGGAAGGTAGTCTGCTATCGATATCTTTGTTACTCCAAAGGATGGTAGCCTAGTCATTATAGAAGGTAGTCTGTTTTCGAGATTTTTGTTACTCTAATGGATGGTATCCTTGTGATTATGGAAGGTAGTATGTTGTCGATATCTTTGTTACTCCAATGGATGGTAGCCTCGTCATTATGTATGGTAGTCTTTTGTAGAGATTTTTGTTACTCCAATGGATGGTAGCCTAGTCATTATGCAAGGTAGTGTGTTATCCATATTTTTGTTATTCCAATAGATAATAGCCTTGTTATTATGGAAGGTAGTCTGTTGTCGAGATTTTTCTTACTCTAAGGGATGGTAGCCTTGTCATTATGGAAGGTAGTCTATTGTCGAGATTTTTGTTACTAAAATGGATTGTAGCCTTGTCGTTATGGCAGGTAGTCTGCTATCGATATCTTTGTTACTCCAAAGGATGGTAGCCTAGTCATTATAGAAGGTAGTCTGTTTTCGAGATTTTTGTTACTCCAATGGATGGTATCCTTGTGATTATGGAAGGTAGTATGTTGTCGATATCTTTGTTACTCCAATGGATGGTATCCTTGTCATTATGGAAGGTAGTCTGTTGTAGAGATTTTTGTTACTCCAATGGATGGTAGCCTTGTCATTATGAAAGGTAGTGTGTTGTCGATATTTTTGTTATTCCAATAGATGGTAGCCTTGTCATTATGGAAGGTAGTCTGTTATCGAGATTTTTGTTACTCCAATGGATGGTAGCCTTATCACTATGGAAGGTAGTCTGCTGTCGAGATTTTTGTTACTACATTGGATGGTAGCCTTGTCATTATGGAAGGTAGTCTGTTGTTTTGATTTTTGTTAGTACATTGGATTGTAGCCTTGTCTTTATGGAAGGTAGTCTGTTCTGGATATCTTTGTTACTCCAATGGATGGTAGCCTAGTGATTATGGAAGGTAGTCTGTTGTCAAGATTTTTGTTACTCTAAGGGATGGTAGCCTTGTCATTATGGAAGGTAGTCTATTGTCGAGATTTTTGTTACTATAATGGATTGTAGCCTTGTCGTTATGGAAGGTAGTCTGCTATCGATATCTTTGTTACTCCAAAGGATGGTAGCCTAGTCATTATAGAAGGTAGTCTGTTTTCGAGATTTTTGTTACTCCAATGGATGGTATCCTTGTGATTATGGAAGGTAGTATGTTGTCGATATCTTTGTTACTCCAATGGATGGTAGCCTCGTCATTATGTATGGTAGTCTTTTGTAGAGATTTTTGTTACTCCAATGGATGGTAGCCTAGTCATTATGCAAGGTAGTGTGTTATCCATATTTTTGTTATTCCAATAGATAATAGCCTTGTTATTATGGAAGGTAGTCTGTTGTCGAGATTTTTCTTACTCTAAGGGATGGTAGCCTTGTCATTATGGAAGGTAGTCTATTGTCGAGATTTTTGTTACTAAAATGGATTGTAGCCTTGTCGTTATGGCAGGTAGTCTGCTATCGATATCTTTGTTACTCCAAAGGATGGTAGCCTAGTCATTATAGAAGGTAGTCTGTTTTCGAGATTTTTGTTACTCCAATGGATGGTATCCTTGTGATTATGGAAGGTAGTATGTTGTCGATATCTTTGTTACTCCAATGGATGGTATCCTTGTCATTATGGAAGGTAGTCTGTTGTAGAGATTTTTGTTACTCCAATGGATGGTAGCCTTGTCATTATGAAAGGTAGTGTGTTGTCGATATTTTTGTTATTCCAATAGATGGTAGCCTTGTCATTATGGAAGGTAGTCTGTTATCGAGATTTTTGTTACTCCAATGGATGGTAGCCTTATCACTATGGAAGGTAGTCTGCTGTCGAGATTTTTGTTACTACATTGGATGGTAGCCTTGTCATTATGGAAGGTAGTCTGTTGTTTTGATTTTTGTTAGTACAATGGATTGTAGCCTTGTCTTTATGGAAGGTAGTCTGTTCTGGATATCTTTGTTACTCCAATGGATGGTAGCCTAGTGATTATGGAAGGTAGTCTGTTGTCAAGATTTTTGTTACTCTAAGGGATGGTAGCCTTGTCATTATGGAAGGTAGTCTATTGTCGAGATTTTTGTTACTATAATGGATTGTAGCCTTGTCGTTATGGAAGGTAGTCTGCTATCGATATCTTTGTTACTCCAAAGGATGGTAGCCTAGTCATTATAGAAGGTAGTCTGTTTTCGAGATTTTTGTTACTCCAATGGATGGTATCCTTGTGATTATGGAAGGTAGTATGTTGTCGATATCTTTGTTACTCCAATGGATGATATCCTTGTCGTTATGGAAGGTAGTCTGTTGTAGAGATTTTTGTTACTCCAATGGATGGTAGCCTTGTCATTATGCAAGGTAGTGTGTTGTCGATATTTTTGTTATTCAAATAGATGGTAGCCTTGTCATTATGGAAGGTAGTCTGTTGTCGAGATTTTTGTTACTCCAATGGATGGTAGCCCTGTCACTATCGAAGGTAGTCTGTTGTCGAGATTTTTGTTACTACATTGGATGGTAGCCTTGTCATTATGGAAGGTAGTCTGTTGTCGTGATTTTTGTTACTACAATGGATTGTAGCCTTGTCTTTATGGAAGGTAGTCTATTGTGGATATCTTTGTTACTCCAATGGATGGTATCCTAGTCATTATGGAAGGTAGTCTGTTGTCTATATTTTTGTTACTCTAAGGGATGGTAGCCTTGTCATTAGGGAAGGTAGTCTATTGTCGAGATTTTTGTTACTACAATGGATTGTAGCCTTGTCGTTATGGCAGGTAGTCTGCTATCGATATCTTTGTTACTCCAAAGGATGGTAGCCTAGTCATTATAGAAGGTAGTCTGTTTTCGAGATTTTTGTTACTCCAGTGGATGGTATCCTTGTGATTATGGAAGGTAGTATGTTGTCGATATCTTTGTTACTCCATTGGATGGTAGCCTTGTCATTATGGAAGGTAGTCTGTTGTAGAGATTTTTGTTACTCCAATGGATGGTAGCCTTGTCATTATGCAAGGTAGTGTGTTGTCGATATTTTTTTTATTCCAATAGATGTTAGCCTTGTCATTATGGAAGGTAGTCTATTGTCGAGATTTTTGTTACTCTAAGGGATGGTAGCCTTGTCATTATGGAAGGTAGTCTATTGTCGAGATTTTTATTACTAAAATGGATTGTATCCTTGTCGTTATGGCAGGTAGTCTACTATCGATATCTTTGTTACTCCAAAGGATGGTAGCCTATTCATTATAGAAGGTAGTCTGTTTTCGAGATTTTTGTTACTCCAATGGATGGTATCCTTGTGATTATGGAAGTTAGTATGTTGTCGATATCTTTGTTACTCCAATGGATGGTAGCCTCGTCATTATGGAAGGTAGTCTTTGGTAGAGATTTTTGTTACTCCAATGGATGGTAGCCTAGTCATTATGCAAGGTAGTGTGTTGTCCATATTTTTGTTATACCAATAGATGGTAGCCTTGTTATTATGGAAGGTAGTCTGTTGTCGAGATTTTTCTTACTCTAAGGGATGGTAGCCTTGTCATTATGGAAGGTAGTCTATTGTCGAGATTTTTGTTACTAAAATGGATTGTAGCCTTGTCGTTATGGCAGGTAGTCTGCTATCGATATCTTTGTTACTCCAAAGGATGGTAGCCTAGTCATTATAGAAGGTAGTCTGTTTTCGAGATTTTTGTTACTCCAATGGATGGTATCCTTGTGATTATGGAAGGTAGTATGTTGTCGATATCTTTGTTACTCCAATGGATGGTATCCTTGTCATTATGGAAGGTAGTCTGTTGTAGAGATTTTTGTTACTCCAATGGATGGTAGCCTTGTCATTATGAAAGGTAGTGTGTTGTCGATATTTTTGTTATTCCAATAGATGGTAGCCTTGTCATTATGGAAGGTAGTCTGTTATCGAGATTTTTGTTACTCCAATGGATGGTAGCCTTGTCACTATGGAAGGTAGTCTGCTGTCGAGATTTTTGTTACTACATTGGATGGTAGCCTTGTCATTATGGAAGGTAGTCTGTTGTTTTGATTTTTGTTACTACAATGGATTGTAGCCTTGGCTTTATGGAAGGTAGTCTGTTCTGGATATCTTTGTTACTCCAATGGATGGTAGCCTAGTCATTATGGAAGGTAGTCTGTTGTCAAGATTTTTGTTACTCTAAGGGATGGTAGCCTTGTCATTATGGAAGGTAGTCTATTGTCGAGATTTTTGTTACTATAATGGATTGTAGCCTTGTCGTTATGGAAGGTAGTCTGCTATTGATATCTTTGTTACTCCAAAGGATGGTAGCCTAGTCATTATAGAAGGTAGTCTGTTTTCGAGATTTTTGTTACTCCAATGGATGGTATCCTTGTGATTATGGAAGGTAGTATGTTGTCGATATCTTTGTTACTCCAATGGATGATATCCTTGTCATTATGGAAGGTAGTCTGTTGTAGAGATTTTTGTTACTCCAATGGATGGTAGCCTTGTCATTATGCAAGGTAGTGTGTTGTCGATATTTTTGTTATTCAAATAGATGGTAGCCTTGTCATTATGGAAGGTAGTCTGTTGTCGAGATTTTTGTTACTCCAATGGATGGTAGCCCTGTCACTATCGAAGGTAGTCTGTTGTCGAGATTTTTGTTACTACATTGGATGGTAGCCTTGTCATTATGGAAGGTAGTCTATTTTGGATATCTTTGTTACTCCAATGGATGGTATCCTAGTCATTATGGAAGGTAGTCTGTTGTCTATATTTTTGTTACTCTAAGGGATGGTAGCCTTGTCATTATGGAAGGTAGTCTATTGTCGAGATTTTTGTTACTACAATGGATTGTAGCCTTATCGTTATGGCAGGTAGTCTGCTATCGATATCTTTGTTACTCCAAAGGATGGTAGCCTAGTCATTATAGAAGGTAGTCTGTTTTCGAGATTTTTGTTACTCCAATGGATGGTATCCTTGTGATTATGGAAGGTAGTATGTTGTCGATATCTTTGTTACTCCATTGGATGGTAGCCTTGTCATTATGGAAGGTAGTCTGTTGTAGAGATTTTTGTTACTCCAATGGATGGTAGCCTTGTCATTATGCAAGGTAGTGTGTTGTCGATATTTTTTTTATTCCAATAGATGTTAGCCTTGTCATTATGGAAGGTAGTCTGTTGTCGAGATTTTTGTTACTCTAAGGGATGGTAGCCTTGTCATTATGGAAGGTAGTCTATTGTCGAGATTTTTGTTACTAAAATGGATTGTATCCTTGTCGTTATGGCAGGTAGTCTACTATCGATATCTTTGTTACTCCAAAGGATGGTAGCCTAGTCATTATAGAAGGTAGTCTGTTTTCGAGATTTTTTTTACTCCAATGGATGGTATCCTTGTGATTATGGAAGTTAGTATGTTGTCGATATCTTTGTTACTCCAATGGATGGTAGCCTCGTCATTATGGAAGGTAGTCTTTTGTAGAGATTTTTGTTACTCCAATGGATGGTAGCCTAGTCATTATGCAAGGTAGTGTGTTATCCATATTTTTGTTATTCCAATAGATGGTAGCCTTGTTATTATGGAAGGTAGTCTGTTGTCGAGATTTTTCTTACTCTAAGGGATGGTAGCCTTGTCATTATGGAAGGTAGTCTATTGTCGAGATTTTTGTTACTAAAATGGATTGTAGCCTCGTCGTTATGGCAGGTAGTCTGCTATCGATATCTTTGTTACTCCAAAGGATGGTAGCCTAGTCATTATAGAAGGTAGTCTGTTTTCGAGATTTTTGTTACTCCAATGGATGGTATCCTTGTGATTATGGAAGGTAGTATGTTGTCGATATCTTTGTTACTCCAATGGATGGTATCCTTGTCATTATGGAAGGTAGTCTGTTGTAGAGATTTTTGTTACTCCAATGGATGGTAGCCTTGTCATTATGAAAGGTAGTGTGTTGTCGATATTTTTGTTATTCCAATAGATGGTAGCCTTGTCATTATGGAAGGTAGTCTGTTATCGAGATTTTTGTTACTCCAATGGATGGTAGCCTTGTCACTATGGAAGGTAGTCTGCTGTCGAGATTTTTGTTACTACATTGGATGGTAGCCTTGTCATTATGGAAGGTAGTCTGTTGTTTTGATTTTTGTTACTACAATGGATTGTAGCCTTGTCTTTATGGAAGGTAGTCTGTTCTGGATATCTTTGTTACTCCAATGGATGGTAGCCTAGTGATTATGGAAGGTAGTCTGTTGTCAAGATTTTTGTTACTCTAAGGGATGGTAGCCTTGTCGTTATGGAAGGTAGTCTGCTATTGATATCTTTGTTACTCCAAAGGATGGTAGCCTAGTCATTATAGAAGGTAGTCTGTTTTCGAGATTTTTGTTACTCCAATGGATGGTATCCTTGTGATTATGGAAGGTAGTATGTTGTCGATATCTTTGTTACTCCAATGGATGATATCCTTGTCATTATGGAAGGTAGTCTGTTGTAGAGATTTTTGTTACTCCAATGGATGGTAGCCTTGTCATTATGCAAGGTAGTGTGTTGTCGATATTTTTGTTATTCAAATAGATGGTAGCCTTGTCATTATGGAAGGTAGTCTGTTGTCGAGATTTTTGTTACTCCAATGGATGGTAGCCCTGTCACTATCGAAGGTAGTCTGTTGTCGAGATTTTTGTTACTACATTGTATGGTAGCCTTGTCATTATGGAAGGTAGTCTATTGTGGATATCTTTGTTACTCCAATGGATGGTATCCTAGTCATTATGGAAGGTAGTCTGTTGTCTATATTTTTGTTACTCTAAGGGATGGTAGCCTTGTCATTATGGAAGGTAGTCTATTGTCGAGATTTTTGTTACTACAATGGATTGTAGCCTTATCGTTATGGCAGGTAGTCTGCTATCGATATCTTTGTTACTCCAAAGGATGGTAGCCTAGTCATTATAGAAGGTAGTCTGTTTTCGAGATTTTTGTTACTCCAATGGATGGTATCCTTGTGATTATGGAAGGTAGTATGTTGTCGATATCTTTGTTACTCCATTGGATGGTAGCCTTGTCATTATGGAAGGTAGTCTGTTGTATAGATTTTTGTTACTCCAATGGATGGTAGCCTTGTCATTATGCAAGGTAGTGTGTTGTCGATATTTTTTTATTCCAATAGATGTTAGCCTTGTCATTATGGAAGGTAGTTTGTTGTCGAGATTTTTGTTACTCTAAGGGATGGTAGCCTTGTCATTATGGAAGGTAGTCTATTGTCGAGATTTTTGTTACTAAAATGGATTGTATCCTTGTCGTTATGGTAGGTAGTCTACTATCGATATCTTTGTTACTCCAAAGGATGGTAGCCTAGTCATTATAGAAGGTAGTATGTTTTCGAGATTTTTGTTACTCCAATGGATGGTATCCTTGTGATTATGGAAGTTAGTATGTTGTCGATATCTTTGTTACTCCAATGGATGGTAGCCTCGTCATTATGGAAGGTAGTCTTTTGTAGAGATTTTTGTTACTCCAATGGATGGTAGCCTAGTCATTATGCAAGGTAGTGTGTTATCCAAATTTTTGTTATTCCAATAGATGGTAGCCTTGTTATTATGGAAGGTAGTCTGTTGTCGAGATTTTTCTTACTCTAAGGGATGGTAGCCTTGTCATTATGGAAGGTAGTCTATTGTCGAGATTTTTGTTACTAAAATGGATTGTAGCCTTGTCGTTATGGCAGGTAGTCTGCTATCGATATCTTTGTTACTCCAAAGGATGGTAGCCTAGTCATTATAGAAGGTAGTCTGTTTTCGAGATTTTTGTTACTCCAATGGATGGTATCCTTGTGATTATGGAAGGTAGTATGTTGTCGATATCTCTGTTACTCCAATGGATGGTATCCTTGTCATTATGGAAGGTAGTCTGTTGTAGAGATTTTTGTTACTCCAATGGATGGTAGCCTTGTCATTATGAAAGGTAGTGTGTTGTCGATATTTTTGTTATTCCAATAGATGGTAGCCTTGTCATTATGGAAGGTAGTCTGTTATCGAGATTTTTGTTACTCCAATGGATGGTAGCCTTGTCACTATGGAAGGTAGTCTGCTGTCGAGATTTTTGTTACTACATTGGATGGTAGCCTTGTCATTATGGAAGGTAGTCTGTTGTTTAGATTTTTGTTACTACAATGGATTGTAGCCTTGTCTTTATGGAAGGTAGTCTGTTCTGGATATCTTTGTTACTCCAATGGATGGTAGCCTAGTGATTATGGAAGGTAGTCTGTTGTCAAGATTTTTGTTACTCTAAGGGATGGTAGCCTTGTCATTATGGAAGGTAGTCTATTGTCGAGATTTTTGTTACTATAATGGATTGTAGCCTTGTCGTTATGGAAGGTAGTCTGCTATCGATATCTTTGTTACTCCAAAGGATGGTAGCCTAGTCATTATAGAAGGTAGTCTGTTTTCGAGATTTTTGTTACTCCAATGGATGGTATCCTTGTGATTATGGAAGGTAGTATGTTGGCGATATCTTTGTTACTCCAATGGATGATATCCTTGTCATTATGGAAGGTAGTCTATTGTAGAGATTTTTGTTACTCCAATGGATGGTAGCCTTGTCATTATGGAAGGTAGTCTGTTGCCGAGATTTTTGTTACTCCAATGGATGGTAGCCCTGTCACTATCGAAGGTAGTCTGTTGTCGAGATTTTTGTTACTCCAATGGATGGTAGCCTTGTCATTATGGAAGGTAGTCTGTTGTCGTGATTTTTGTTACTACAATGGATTGTAGCCTTGTCTTTATGGAAGGTAGTCTATTGTGGATATCTTTGTTACTCCAATGGATGGTATCCTAGTCATTATGGAAGGTAGTCTGTTGTCTATATTTTTGTTACTCTAAGGGATGGTAGCCTTGTCATTAGGGAAGGTAGTCTATTGTCGAGATTTTTGTTACTACAATGGATTGTAGCCTTGTCGTTATGGCAGGTAGTCTGCTATCGATATCTTTGTTACTCCAAAGGATGGTAGCCTAGTCATTATAGAAGGTAGTCTGTTTTCGAGATTTTTGTTACTCCAATGGATGGTATCCTTGTGATTATGGAAGGTAGTATGTTGTCGATATCTTTGTTACTCCATTGGATGGTAGCCTTGTCATTATGGAAGGTAGTCTGTTGTAGAGATTTTTGTTACTCCAATGGATGGTAGCCTTGTCATTATGCAAGGTAGTGTGTTGTCGATATTTTTTTTATTCCAATAGATGTTAGCCTTGTCATTATGGAAGGTAGTCTGTTGTCGAGATTTTTGTTACTCTAAGGGATGGTAGCCTTGTCATTATGGAAGGTAGTCTATTGTCGAGATTTTTGTTACTAAAATGGATTGTATCCTTGTCGTTATGGCAGGTAGTCTACTATCGATATCTTTGTTACTCCAAAGGATGGTAGCCTAGTCATTATAGAAGGTAGTCTGTTTTCGAGATTTTTGTTACTCCAATGGATGGTATCCTTGTGATTATGGAAGTTAGTATGTTGTCGATATCTTTGTTACTCCAATGGATGGTAGCCTCGTCATTATGGAAGGTAGTCTTTTGTAGAGATTTTTGTTACTCCAATGGATGGTAGCCTAGTCATTATGCAAGGTAGTGTGTTGTCCATATTTTTGTTATTCCAATAGATGGTAGCCTTGTTATTATGGAAGGTAGTCTGTTGTCGAGATTTTTCTTACTCTAAGGGATGGTAGCCTTGTCATTATGGAAGGTAGTCTATTGTCGAGATTTTTGTTACTAAAATGGATTGTAGCCTTGTCGTTATGGCAGGTAGTCTGCTATCGATATCTTTGTTACTCCAAAGGATGGTAGCCTAGTCATTATAGAAGGTAGTCTGTTTTCGAGATTTTTGTTACTCCAATGGATGGTATCCTTGTGATTATGGAAGGTAGTATGTTGTCGATATCTTTGTTACTCCAATGGATGGTATCCTTGTCATTATGGAAGGTAGTCTGTTGTAGAGATTTTTGTTACTCCAATGGATGGTAGCCTTGTCATTATGAAAGGTAGTGTGTTGTCGATATTTTTGTTATTCCAATAGATGGTAGCCTTGTCATTATGGAAGGTAGTCTGTTATCGAGAATTTTGTTACTCCAATGGATGGTAGCCTTGTCACTATGGAAGGTAGTCTGCTGTCGAGATTTTTGTTACTACATTGGATGGTAGCCTTGTCATTATGGAAGGTAGTCTGTTGTTTTGATTTTTGTTACTACAATGGATTGTAGCCTTGTCTTTATGGAAGGTAGTCTGTTCTGGATATCTTTGTTACTCCAATGGATGGTAGCCTAGTGATTATGGAAGGTAGTCTGTTGTCAAGATTTTTGTTACTCTAAGGGATGGTAGCCTTGTCATTATGGAAGGTAGTCTATTGTCGAGATTTTTGTTACTATAATGGATTGTAGCCTTGTCGTTATGGAAGGTAGTCTGCTATCGATATCTTTGTTACTCCAAAGGATGGTAGCATAGTCATTATAGAAGGTAGTCTGTTTTCGAGATTTTTGTTACTCCAATGGATGGTATCCTTGTGATTATGGAAGGTAGTATGTTGTCGATATCTTTGTTACTCCAATGGATGATATCCTTTTCATTATGGAAGGTAGTCTGTTGTAGAGATTTTTGTTACTCCAATGGATGGTAGCCTTGTCATTATGCAAGGTAGTGTGTTGTCGATATTTTTGTTATTCAAATAGATGGTAGCCTTGTCATTATGGAAGGTAGTCTGTTGTCGAGATTTTTGTTACTCCAATGGATGGTAGCCCTGTCACTATCGAAGGTAGTCTGTTGTCGAGATTTTTGTTACTACATTGGATGGTAGCCTTGTCATTATGGAAGGTAGTCTGTTGCCGTGATTCTTGTTACTACAATGGATTGTAGCCTTGTCTTTATGGAAGGTAGTCTATTGTGGATATCTTTGTTACTCCAATGGATGGTATCCTAGTCATTATGGAAGGTAGTCTGTTGTCTATATTTTTGTTACTCTAAGGGATGGTAGCCTTGTCATTAGGGAAGGTAGTCTATTGTCGAGATTTTTGTTACTACAATGGATTGTAGCCTTGTCGTTATGGCAGGTAGTCTGCTATCGATATCTTTGTTACTCCAAAGGATGGTAGCCTAGTCATTATAGAAGGTAGTCTGTTTTCGAGATTTTTGTTACTCCAATGGATGGTATCCTTGTGATTATGGAAGGTAGTATGTTGTCGATATCTTTGTTACTCCATTGGATGGTAGCCTTGTCATTATGGAAGGTAGTCTGTTGTAGAGATTTTTGTTACTCCAATGGATGGTAGCCTTGTCATTATGCAAGGTAGTGTGTTGTCGATATTTTTTTTATTCCAATAGATGTTAGCCTTGTCATTATGGAAGGTAGTCTGTTGTCGAGATTTTTGTTACTCTAAGGGATGGTAGCCTTGTCATTATAGAAGGTAGTCTATTGTCGAGATTTTTGTTACTAAAATGGATTGTATCCTTGTCGTTATGGCAGGTAGTCTACTATCGATATCTTTGTTACTCCAAAGGATGGTAGCCTAGTCATTATAGAAGGTAGTCTGTTTTCGAGATTTTTGTTACTCCAATGGATGGTATCCTTGTGATTATGGAAGTTAGTATGTTGTCGATATCTTTGTTACTCCAATGGATGGTAGCCTCGTCATTATGGAAGGTAGTCTTTTGTAGAGATTTTTGTTACTCCAATGGATGGTAGCCTAGTCATTATGCAAGGTAGTGTGTTGTCCATATTTTTGTTATTCCAATAGATGGTAGCCTTGTTATTATGGAAGGTAGTCTGTTGTGGAGATTTTTCTTACTCTAAGGGATGGTAGCCTTGTCATTATGGAAGGTAGTCTATTGTCGAGATTTTTGTTACTAAAATGGATTGTAGCCTTGTCGTTATGGCAGGTAGTCTGCTATCGATATCTTTGTTACTCCAAAGGATGGTAGCCTAGTCATTATAGAAGGTAGTCTGTTTTCGAGATTTTTGTTACTCCAATGGATGGTATCCTTGTGATTATGGAAGGTAGTATGTTGTCGATATCTTTGTTACTCCAATGGATGGTATCCTTGTCATTATGGAAGGTAGTCTGTTGTAGAGATATTTGTTACTCCAATGGATGGTAGCCTTGTCATTATGAAAGGTAGTGTGTTGTTGATATTTTTGTTATTCCAATAGATGGTAGCCTTGTCATTATGGAAGGTAGTCTGTTATCGAGATTTTTGTTACTGCAATGGATGGTAGCCTTGTCACTATGGAAGGTAGTCTGCTGTCGAGATTTTTGTTACTACATTGGATGGTAGCCTTGTCATTATGGAAGGTAGTCTGTTGTTTTGATTTTTGTTACTACAATGGATTGTAGCCTTGGCTTTATGGAAGGTAGTCTGTTCTGGATATCTTTGTTACTCCAATGGATGGTAGCCTAGTCATTATGGAAGGTAGTCTGTTGTCAAGATTTTTGTTACTCTAAGGGATGGTAGCCTTGTCATTATGGAAGGTAGTCTATTGTCGAGATTTTTGTTACTATAATGGATTGTAGCCTTGTCGTTATGGAAGGTAGTCTGCTATCGATATCTTTGTTACTCCAAAGGATGGTAGCCTAGTCATTATAGAAGGTAGTCTGTTTTCGAGATTTTTGTTACTCCAATGGATGGTATCCTTGTGATTATGGAAGGTAGTATGTTGTCGATATCTTTGTTACTCCAATGGATGATATCCTTGTCATTATGGAAGGTAGTCTGTTGTCGAGATTTTTGTTACTCTAATGGATGGTAGCCCTGTCACTATCGAAGGTTGTCTGTTGTCGAGATTTTTGTTACTACATTGGATGGTAGCCTTGTCATTATGGAAGGTAGTCTGTTGTCGTGATTTTTGTTACTACAATGGATTGTAGCCTTGTCTTTATGGAAGGTAGTCTATTGTGGATATCTTTGTTACTCCAATGGATGGTATCCTAGTCATTATGGAAGGTAGTCTGTTGTCTATATTTTTGTTACTCTAAGGGATGGTAGCCTTGTCATTATGGAAGGTAGTCTATTGTCGAGATTTTTGTTATTACAATGGATTGTAGCCTTGTCGTTATGGCAGGTAGTCTGCTATCGATATCTTTATTACTCCAAAGGATGGTAGCCTAGTCATTATAGAAGGTAGTCTGTTTTCGAGATTTTTGTTACTCCAATGGATGGTATCCTTGTGATTATGGAAGGTAGTATGTTGTCGATATCTTTGTTACTCCATTGGATGGTAGCCTTGTCATTATGGAAGGTAGTCTGTTGTAGAGATTTTTGTTACTCCAATGGATGGTAGCCTTGTCATTATGCAAGGTAGTGTGTTGTCGATATTTTTTTTATTCCAATAGATGTTAGCCTTGTCATTATGGAAGGGAGTCTGTTGTCGAGATTTTTGTTACTCCAATGGATGGTAGCCTTGTCACTATGGAAGGTAGTCTGTTGTCGAGATTTTTGTTACTACATTAGATGGTAGCCTTGTCATTATGGTAGGTATTGTGTTGCCGATATTTTTCTTATTCCAATGGAAGGAAGCGTTGTCATTATGGAAGTTAGTCTGTTGTCATGATTTTTGTTACTACAATGGATTGTAGCCTTGTCTTTATGCAAGGTAGTCTGTTGTCGAGATTTTTGTTATTCCATTGGATGGTAGCCTTGTCATTATAGAAGGTAGTATGTTGTCGAGATTTTTGTTACTACAATGGATTGTATCCTTGTCGTTATGGAAGGTAGTATGTTGTCGATATGTTTCTTACTCCAATGAATGGTAGCCTAGTCATTATGGAAGGTAGTCTGTTGTCGAGATTTTTGTTTCTCCATTGGATGGTATCCTTGTCATTATGGAAGGTAGTGTGTTATCGATATTTTTGTTATTCCAATGGATGGTAGACTTGTCATTATGGAAGGTAGTCTATTGTCGTGATTTTTTTACTCCAATGGATGTATCCTTGTCATTATGGAAGGTAGTATGTTGTCGATATCTTTGTTACTCCAATGGATGGTAGCCTTGTCATTATGGAAGGTAGTCTATTTTCTAGATTTTTGTTACTATAAGGGATGGTGGCCTTGTCATTATGGAAAGTAGTTTGTTGTCGAGATTTTTGTTATTCCAATGAATGGTAGCCTTGTCATTATGAAAGGTAGTCTATTGTCGATATTTTTGTTACTATAATAGATTGTAGCCTTTTCATAATGGAAGGTAGTCTGTTGTCGATATTTTTGTTACTCCAATGGATGGTAGACTTGTCATTATAGAAGGTAGTATTTTGTCGAGGTTTTTGTCACTACAATGGATGGTAGCCATGTCATTATGGAAGGTAGTCTGTTGTCGAGATTTTTGTAACTACAATAGAATGTAGCCTTTTCGTTCTGGAAGATAGTCTGTTGTCGAGATTTTTGTTACTATAATAGATTGTAGCCTTGTCATTATGGAAGGTAGTATGTTGTCGAGATTCTTGTTACTACAATGGATGGTAGCCTTGTCATTATGGAAGGTAGTCTATTGTCGAGATTTTTGTCACTACAATGGATGGTAGCCTTGTCATTATGGAAGGTAGTCTATTGTCGAGATTTTTGTTACTACAAAGGATTGTAGCCTTGTCGTTATGGCAGGTATTCTGCTATCGATATCTTTGTTACTCCAAAGGATGGTAGCCTAGTCATTATAGAAGGTAGTCTATTTTCGAGATTTTTGTTACTCCAATGGATGGTATCCTTGTGATTATGGAAGGTAGTATGTTGTCGATATCTTTGTTACTCCAATGGATGGTAGCCTTGTCATTAAGGAAGGTAGTCTGTTGTAGGGATTTTTGTTACTCCAATGGATTGTATCCTTGTCATTATGCAAGGTATTGTGTTGTCGATATTTTTGTTATTCCAATAGATGGTAGCCTTGTCATTATGGAAGGTATTCTGTTGTCGAGATTTTTGTTACTCCAATGGAGGGTAGCCTTGTCACTATGGAAGGTATTCTGTTGTTGAGATTTTTGTTACTACATTGGATGGTAGCCTTGTCATTATGGAAGGTAGTCTGTTGTCGATATTTTTGTCACTACAATGGATGGTAGCCTTGTCATTATGGAAAGTGGTCTAATGTCGAGATTTTTGTTACTACAATGGGATGTATCCTTGTCGTTATGGCAGGTAGTCTGCTATCGATATCTTTGTTACTCTAAAGGATGGTAGCCTAGTGATTATAGAAGGTAGTCTATTTTCGAGATTTTTGTTACTCCAATGGATGGTATCCTTGTGATTATGGAAGGTAGTATGTTGTCGATATCTTTGTTACTCCAATTGATGATAGCCTTGTCATTATGGAAGGTAGTCTGTTGTAGAGATTTTTGTTACTCCAATGGATGGTAGCCTTGTCATTATGGAAGGTAGTCTGTTGTCGAGATTTTTGTTACTACAATGGATTGTAGCCTTGTCGTTATGGCAGGTAGTCTGCTATCGATATCTTTGTTACTCCAAATGATGGTAGCCTAGTTCATTATAGAAGGTTGTGTGTTTTCGAGATTTTTGTTACTCCAATGGATGGTATCCTTGTGATTATGGAAGGTAGTATGTTGTCGATATTTTTGTTATTCCAATATATGGTAGCCTTGTTATTATGGAAGGTAGTCTGTTGTCGAGATTTTTGTTACTCTAAGGGATGGTAGCCTTGTCATTATGGAAGGTAGTCTATTGTCGAGATTTTTGTTACTACAATGGATTGTAGCCTTGTCGTTATGGCAGGTAGTCTGCTATCGATATCTTTGTTACTCCAAATGATGGTAGCCTAGTTCATTATAGAAGGTTGTGTGTTTTCGAGATTTTTGTTACTCCAATGGATGGTATTCTTGTGATTATGGTAGGTAGTATGTTGTCGATATCTTTGTTACTCCAATGGATGGTATCCTTGTCATTATGGAAGGTAGTCTGTTGTAGATATTTTTGTTACTCCAATGGATGGTAGCCTTGTCATTATGCAAGGTAGTGTGTTGTCGATATTTTTGTTATTCCAATAGATGGTAGCCTTGTCATTATGGAAGGTAGTCTGTTGTCGAGATTTTTGTTACTCCAATGGATGGTAGCCTTGTTACTATGGAAGGTAGTCTGTTGTCGAGTTTTTGTTACTACATTGGATAGTAGCCTTGTCATTATGGAAGGTAGTCTGTTGTCGTGATTTTTGTTACTACAATGGATTGTAGCCTTGTCTTTATGGAAGGTAGTCTGTTGTGGATATCTTTGTTACTCCAATGGATGGTAGCCTAGTCATTATGGAAGGTAGTCTGTTGTCGAGATTTTTGTTACTCTAAGGGATGGTAGCCTTGTCATTATGGAAGGTAGTCTATTGTCGAGATTTTTTTTACTACAATGGATTGTAGCCTTGTCGTTATGGCAGGTAGTCTGCTATCGATATCTTTGTTACTCCAAATGATTGTAGCCTAGTTCATTATTGAAGGTTGTGTGTTTTTGAGATTTTTGTTACTCCAATGGATGGTATCCTTGTGATTATGGAAGGTAGTATGTTGTCGATATCTTTGTTACTCCAATGGATGGTATCCTTGCCATTATGGAAGGTAGTCTGTTGTAGAGATTTTTGTTACTCCAATGGATGGTAGCCTTGTCATTATGCAAGGTAGTGTGTTGTCGATATTTTTGTTATTCCAATAGATGGTAGCCTTGTCATTATGGAAGGTAGTCTGTTGTCGAGATTTTTGTTACTCCAATGGATGGTAGCCTTGTCACTATGGAAGGTAGTCTGTTGTCGAGTTTTTGTTACTACATTGGATAGTAGCCTTGTCATTATGGAAGGTAGTCTGTTGTCGTGATTTTTGTTACTACAATGGATTTAAGCCTTGTCTTTATGAAAGGTAGTCTGTTATGGATATCTTTGTTACTCCAATGGATGGTAGCCTAGTCATTATGGAAGGTAGTCTGTTGTCGAGATTTTTGTTACTCTAAGGGATGGTAGCCTTGTCATTATGGAAGGTAGTCTATTGTCGAGATTTTTGTTACAACAATGGATTGTAGCCTTGTCGTTATGGCAGGTAGTCTGCTATCGATATCTTTGTTACTCCAAAGGATGGTAGCCTAGTCATTATAGAAGGTAGTCTGTTTTCGAGATTTTTGTTACTCCAATGGATGGTATCCTTGTGATTATGGAAAGTAGTATGTTGTCGATATCTTTGTTACTCCAATGGATGGTATCCTTGTCATTATGGAAGGTAGTCTGTTGTAGAGATTTTTGTTACTCCAATGGATGGTAGCCTTGTCATTATGCAAGGTAGTGTGTTGTCGATATGTTTGTTATTCCAATAGATGGTAGCCTTGTCATTATGGAAGGTAGTTTGTTGCCGAGATTTTTGTTACTCCAATGGATGGTAGCCTTATCACTATGGAAGGTAGTCTGTTGTCGAGATTTTTGTTACTACATTGGATGGTAGCCTTGTCATTATGGAAGGTATTCTGTTGTCGTGATTTTTGTTACTACAATGGATTGTAGCCTTGTCTTTATGGAAGGTAGTCTGTTGTGGATATCTTTGTTACTCCAATGGATGGGAGCCTAGTCATTATGGAAGGTAGTCTATTGTCGATATTTTTGTTACTCTAAGGGATGGTAGCCTTGTCATTATGGAAGGTAGTCTATTGTCGAGATTTTTGTTACTACAATGGATTGTAGCCTTGTCGTTATGGCAGGTAGTCTGCTATCGATATCTTTGTTACTCCAAAGGATGGTAGCCTAGTCATTATAGAAGGTAGTCTGTTTTCGAGATTTTTGTTACTCCAATGGATGGTATCCTTGTGATTATGGAAGGTAGTATGTTGTCGATATCTTTGTTACTCCAATGGATGGTAGCCTTGTCATTATGGAAGGTAGTCTGTTGTAGAGATTTTTGTTACTCCAATGGATGGTAGCCTTGTCATTATGCAAGGTAGTATGTTGTCGATATTTTTTTTATTCCAATAGATGGTAGCCTTGTCATTATGGAAGGTAGTCTGTTCTCGAGATTTTTGTTACTCTAATGGATGGTAGCCTTGTCATTATGGAAGGTAGTCTGTTGTCGAGATTTTTGTTACTCCAATGGATGGTAGCCTTGTCATTATGGAAGGTAGTCTATTTTCTAGATTTTTGTTACTATAAGGGATGGTGGCCTTGTCATTATGGAAAGTAGTTTGTTGTCGAGATTTTTGTTATTCCAATGAATGGTAGCCTTGTCATTATGAAAGGTAGTCTATTGTCGATATTTTTGTTACTATAATAGATTGTAGCCTTTTCATAATGGAAGGTAGTCTGTTGTCGATATTTTTGTTACTCCAATGGATGGTAGACTTGTCATTATAGAAGGTAGTATTTTGTCGAGGTTTTTGTCACTACAATGGATGGTAGCCATGTCATTATGGAAGGTAGTCTGTTGTCGAGATTTTTGTAACTACAATAGAATGTAGCCTTTTCGTTCTGGAAGATAGTCTGTTGTCGAGATTTTTGTTACTATAATAGATTGTAGCCTTGTCATTATGGAAGGTAGTATGTTGTCGAGATTCTTGTTACTACAATGGATGGTAGCCTTGTCATTATGGAAGGTAGTCTATTGTCGAGATTTTTGTCACTACAATGGATGGTAGCCTTGTCATTATGGAAGGTAGTCTATTGTCGAGATTTTTGTTACTACAAAGGATTGTAGCCTTGTCGTTATGGCAGGTATTCTGCTATCGATATCTTTGTTACTCCAAAGGATGGTAGCCTAGTCATTATAGAAGGTAGTCTATTTTCGAGATTTTTGTTACTCCAATGGATGGTATCCTTGTGATTATGGAAGGTAGTATGTTGTCGATATCTTTGTTACTCCAATGGATGGTAGCCTTGTCATTAAGGAAGGTAGTCTGTTGTAGGGATTTTTGTTACTCCAATGGATTGTATCCTTGTCATTATGCAAGGTATTGTGTTGTCGATATTTTTGTTATTCCAATAGATGGTAGCCTTGTCATTATGGAAGGTATTCTGTTGTCGAGATTTTTGTTACTCCAATGGAGGGTAGCCTTGTCACTATGGAAGGTATTCTGTTGTTGAGATTTTTGTTACTACATTGGATGGTAGCCTTGTCATTATGGAAGGTAGTCTGTTGTCGATATTTTTGTCACTACAATGGATGGTAGCCTTGTCATTATGGAAAGTGGTCTAATGTCGAGATTTTTGTTACTACAATGGGATGTATCCTTGTCGTTATGGCAGGTAGTCTGCTATCGATATCTTTGTTACTCTAAAGGATGGTAGCCTAGTGATTATAGAAGGTAGTCTATTTTCGAGATTTTTGTTACTCCAATGGATGGTATCCTTGTGATTATGGAAGGTAGTATGTTGTCGATATCTTTGTTACTCCAATTGATGATAGCCTTGTCATTATGGAAGGTAGTCTGTTGTAGAGATTTTTGTTACTCCAATGGATGGTAGCCTTGTCATTATGGAAGGTAGTCTGTTGTCGAGATTTTTGTTACTACAATGGATTGTAGCCTTGTCGTTATGGCAGGTAGTCTGCTATCGATATCTTTGTTACTCCAAATGATGGTAGCCTAGTTCATTATAGAAGGTTGTGTGTTTTCGAGATTTTTGTTACTCCAATGGATGGTATCCTTGTGATTATGGAAGGTAGTATGTTGTCGATATTTTTGTTATTCCAATATATGGTAGCCTTGTTATTATGGAAGGTAGTCTGTTGTCGAGATTTTTGTTACTCTAAGGGATGGTAGCCTTGTCATTATGGAAGGTAGTCTATTGTCGAGATTTTTGTTACTACAATGGATTGTAGCCTTGTCGTTATGGCAGGTAGTCTGCTATCGATATCTTTGTTACTCCAAATGATGGTAGCCTAGTTCATTATAGAAGGTTGTGTGTTTTCGAGATTTTTGTTACTCCAATGGATGGTATCCTTGTGATTATGGAAGGTAGTATGTTGTCGATATCTTTGTTACTCCAATGGATGGTATCCTTGTCATTATGGAAGGTAGTCTGTTGTAGATATTTTTGTTACTCCAATGGATGGTAGCCTTGTCATTATGCAAGGTAGTGTGTTGTCGATATTTTTGTTATTCCAATAGATGGTAGCCTTGTCATTATGGAAGGTAGTCTGTTGTCGAGATTTTTGTTACTCCAATGGATGGTAGCCTTGTTACTATGGAAGGTAGTCTGTTGTCGAGTTTTTGTTACTACATTGGATAGTAGCCTTGTCATTATGGAAGGTAGTCTGTTGTCGTGATTTTTGTTACTACAATGGATTGTAGCCTTGTCTTTATGGAAGGTAGTCTGTTGTGGATATCTTTGTTACTCCAATGGATGGTAGCCTAGTCATTATGGAAGGTAGTCTGTTGTCGAGATTTTTGTTACTCTAAGGGATGGTAGCCTTGTCATTATGGAAGGTAGTCTATTGTCGAGATTTTTTTTACTACAATGGATTGTAGCCTTGTCGTTATGGCAGGTAGTCTGCTATCGATATCTTTGTTACTCCAAATGATTGTAGCCTAGTTCATTATTGAAGGTTGTGTGTTTTTGAGATTTTTGTTACTCCAATGGATGGTATCCTTGTGATTATGGAAGGTAGTATGTTGTCGATATCTTTGTTACTCCAATGGATGGTATCCTTGCCATTATGGAAGGTAGTCTGTTGTAGAGATTTTTGTTACTCCAATGGATGGTAGCCTTGTCATTATGCAAGGTAGTGTGTTGTCGATATTTTTGTTATTCCAATAGATGGTAGCCTTGTCATTATGGAAGGTAGTCTGTTGTCGAGATTTTTGTTACTCCAATGGATGGTAGCCTTGTCACTATGGAAGGTAGTCTGTTGTCGAGTTTTTGTTACTACATTGGATAGTAGCCTTGTCATTATGGAAGGTAGTCTGTTGTCGTGATTTTTGTTACTACAATGGATTTAAGCCTTGTCTTTATGAAAGGTAGTCTGTTATGGATATCTTTGTTACTCCAATGGATGGTAGCCTAGTCATTATGGAAGGTAGTCTGTTGTCGAGATTTTTGTTACTCTAAGGGATGGTAGCCTTGTCATTATGGAAGGTAGTCTATTGTCGAGATTTTTGTTACAACAATGGATTGTAGCCTTGTCGTTATGGCAGGTAGTCTGCTATCGATATCTTTGTTACTCCAAAGGATGGTAGCCTAGTCATTATAGAAGGTAGTCTGTTTTCGAGATTTTTGTTACTCCAATGGATGGTATCCTTGTGATTATGGAAAGTAGTATGTTGTCGATATCTTTGTTACTCCAATGGATGGTATCCTTGTCATTATGGAAGGTAGTCTGTTGTAGAGATTTTTGTTACTCCAATGGATGGTAGCCTTGTCATTATGCAAGGTAGTGTGTTGTCGATATGTTTGTTATTCCAATAGATGGTAGCCTTGTCATTATGGAAGGTAGTTTGTTGCCGAGATTTTTGTTACTCCAATGGATGGTAGCCTTATCACTATGGAAGGTAGTCTGTTGTCGAGATTTTTGTTACTACATTGGATGGTAGCCTTGTCATTATGGAAGGTATTCTGTTGTCGTGATTTTTGTTACTACAATGGATTGTAGCCTTGTCTTTATGGAAGGTAGTCTGTTGTGGATATCTTTGTTACTCCAATGGATGGGAGCCTAGTCATTATGGAAGGTAGTCTATTGTCGATATTTTTGTTACTCTAAGGGATGGTAGCCTTGTCATTATGGAAGGTAGTCTATTGTCGAGATTTTTGTTACTACAATGGATTGTAGCCTTGTCGTTATGGCAGGTAGTCTGCTATCGATATCTTTGTTACTCCAAAGGATGGTAGCCTAGTCATTATAGAAGGTAGTCTGTTTTCGAGATTTTTGTTACTCCAATGGATGGTATCCTTGTGATTATGGAAGGTAGTATGTTGTCGATATCTTTGTTACTCCAATGGATGGTAGCCTTGTCATTATGGAAGGTAGTCTGTTGTAGAGATTTTTGTTACTCCAATGGATGGTAGCCTTGTCATTATGCAAGGTAGTATGTTGTCGATATTTTTTTTATTCCAATAGATGGTAGCCTTGTCATTATGGAAGGTAGTCTGTTCTCGAGATTTTTGTTACTCTAATGGATGGTAGCCTTGTCATTATGGAAGGTAGTCTGTTGTCGAGATTTTTGTTACTCCAATGGATGATAGCCTTATCATTATGGTAGGTAGTGTGTTGTCGATATTTTTCTTATTCAAATGGATGGAAGCCTTGTCATTATGGAAGGTAGTCTGTTGTCGAGATTTTTGTTACTCCAATGGACGGTAGCCTTGTCACTATGGAAGGTCGTCTGTTTTCGAGATTTTTGTTACTAAATTGGATGGTAGCCTTGTCATTATGGAAGGTAGTCTGTTGTCATGATTTTTGTTAATATAATGGTTTGTAGCCTTGTCTTTATGGAAGGTAGTCTGTTGTCGAGATTTTTGTTATTCCATTGGATGGTAGCCTTGTCATTATAGAAGGTAGTCTGTTGTCGAGATTTTTGTTACTACAATGGATTGTATCCTTGTCGTTATGGAAGGTAGTATGTTGTCGATATCTTTCTTACTCCAATGGATGGTAGCCTAGTCATTATGGAAGGTAGTCTGTTGTCGAGATTTTTGTTTCTCCATTGGATGGTATCCTTGTCATTATGGAAGGTAGTGTGTTATCGATATTTTTGTTATTCCAATGGATGGTAGACTTGTCATTATGGAAGGTAGTCTATTGTCGTGATTTTTTTACTCCAATGGATGGTATCCTTGTCATTATGGAAGGTAGTATGTTGTCGATATCTTTGTTACTCCAATGGATGGTAGCCTTATCATTATGGAAGGTAGTCTATTTTCTAGATTTTTGTTACTATAAGGGATGGTGGCCTTGTCATTATGGAAAGTAGTTTGTTGTCGAGATTTTTGTTATTCCAATGAATGGTAGCCTTGTCATTATGAAAGGTAGTCTATTGTCGAGATTTTTGTTACTATAATAGATTGTAGCCTTTTCATAATGGAAGGTAGTCTGTTGTCGATATTTTGGTTACTCTAATGGATGGTAGCTTTGTCATTATAGAAGGTAGTATTTTTTCGAGGTTTTTGTCACTACAATGGATGGTAGCCATGTCATTATGGAAGGTAGTCTGTTGTCGAGATTTTTGTTACTACAATAGAATGTAGCCTTTTCGTTCTGGAAGATAGTCTGTTGTCGAGATTTTTGTTACTATAATAGATTGTAGCCTTGTCATTATGGAAGGTAGTATGTTGTCGAGATTCTTGTTACTACAATGGATGGTAGCCTTGTCATTATGGAAGGTAGTCTATTGTCGAGATTTTTGTCACTACAATGGATGGTAGCCTTGTCATTATGGAAGGTAGTCTATTGTCGAGATTTTTGTTACTACAAAGGATTGTAGCCTTGTCGTTATGGCAGGTATTCTGCTATCGATATCTTAGTTACTCCAAAGGATGGTAGCCTAGTCATTATAGAAGGTAGTCTATTTTCGAGATTTTTGTTACTCCAATGGATGGTATCCTTGTGATTATGGAAGGTAGTATGTTGTCGATATCTTTGTTACTCCAATGGATGGTAGCCTTGTCATTAAGGAAGGTAGTCTGTTGTAGGGATTTTTGTTACTCCAATGGATTGTATCCTTGTCATTATGCAAGGTATTGTGTTGTCGATATTTTTGTTATTCCAATAGATGGTAGCCTTGTCATTATGGAAGGTATTCTGTTGTCGAGATTTTTGTTACTCCAATGGAGGGTAGCCTTGTCACTATGGAAGGTATTCTGTTGTTGAGATTTTTGTTACTACATTGGATGGTAGCCTTGTCATTATGGAAGGTAGTCTGTTGTCGATATTTTTGTCACTACAATGGATGGTAGCCTTGTCATTATGGAAAGTGGTCTAATGTCGAGATTTTTGTTACTACAATGGGATGTATCCTTGTCGTTATGGCAGGTAGTCTGCTATCGATATCTTTGTTACTCTAAAGGATGGTAGCCTAGTGATTATAGAAGGTAGTCTATTTTCGAGATTTTTGTTACTCCAATGGATGGTATCCTTGTGATTATGGAAGGTAGTATGTTGTCGATATCTTTGTTACTCCAATTGATGATAGCCTTGTCATTATGGAAGGTAGTCTGTTGTAGAGATTTTTGTTACTCCAATGGATGGTAGCCTTGTCATTATGGAAGGTAGTCTGTTGTCGAGATTTTTGTTACTACAATGGATTGTAGCCTTGTCGTTATGGCAGGTAGTCTGCTATCGATATCTTTGTTACTCCAAATGATGGTAGCCTAGTTCATTATAGAAGGTTGTGTGTTTTCGAGATTTTTGTTACTCCAATGGATGGTATCCTTGTGATTATGGAAGGTAGTATGTTGTCGATATTTTTGTTATTCCAATATATGGTAGCCTTGTTATTATGGAAGGTAGTCTGTTGTCGAGATTTTTGTTACTCTAAGGGATGGTAGCCTTGTCATTATGGAAGGTAGTCTATTGTCGAGATTTTTGTTACTACAATGGATTGTAGCCTTGTCGTTATGGCAGGTAGTCTGCTATCGATATCTTTGTTACTCCAAATGATGGTAGCCTAGTTCATTATAGAAGGTTGTGTGTTTTCGAGATTTTTGTTACTCCAATGGATGGTATCCTTGTGATTATGGAAGGTAGTATGTTGTCGATATCTTTGTTACTCCAATGGATGGTATCCTTGTCATTATGGAAGGTAGTCTGTTGTAGATATTTTTGTTACTCCAATGGATGGTAGCCTTGTCATTATGCAAGGTAGTGTGTTGTCGATATTTTTGTTATTCCAATAGATGGTAGCCTTGTCATTATGGAAGGTAGTCTGTTGTCGAGATTTTTGTTACTCCAATGGATGGTAGCCTTGTTACTATGGAAGGTAGTCTGTTGTCGAGTTTTTGTTACTACATTGGATAGTAGCCTTGTCATTATGGAAGGTAGTCTGTTGTCGTGATTTTTGTTACTACAATGGATTGTAGCCTTGTCTTTATGGAAGGTAGTCTGTTGTGGATATCTTTGTTACTCCAATGGATGGTAGCCTAGTCATTATGGAAGGTAGTCTGTTGTCGAGATTTTTGTTACTCTAAGGGATGGTAGCCTTGTCATTATGGAAGGTAGTCTATTGTCGAGATTTTTTTTACTACAATGGATTGTAGCCTTGTCGTTATGGCAGGTAGTCTGCTATCGATATCTTTGTTACTCCAAATGATTGTAGCCTAGTTCATTATTGAAGGTTGTGTGTTTTTGAGATTTTTGTTACTCCAATGGATGGTATCCTTGTGATTATGGAAGGTAGTATGTTGTCGATATCTTTGTTACTCCAATGGATGGTATCCTTGCCATTATGGAAGGTAGTCTGTTGTAGAGATTTTTGTTACTCCAATGGATGGTAGCCTTGTCATTATGCAAGGTAGTGTGTTGTCGATATTTTTGTTATTCCAATAGATGGTAGCCTTGTCATTATGGAAGGTAGTCTGTTGTCGAGATTTTTGTTACTCCAATGGATGGTAGCCTTGTCACTATGGAAGGTAGTTTGTTGTCGAGTTTTTGTTACTACATTGGATAGTAGCCTTGTCATTATGGAAGGTAGTCTGTTGTCGTGATTTTTGTTACTACAATGGATTTAAGCCTTGTCTTTATGAAAGGTAGTCTGTTATGGATATCTTTGTTACTCCAATGGATGGTAGCCTAGTCATTATGGAAGGTAGTCTGTTGTCGAGATTTTTGTTACTCTAAGGGATGGTAGCCTTGTCATTATGGAAGGTAGTCTATTGTCGAGATTTTTGTTACAACAATGGATTGTAGCCTTGTCGTTATGGCAGGTAGTCTGCTATCGATATCTTTGTTACTCCAAAGGATGGTAGCCTAGTCATTATAGAAGGTAGTCTGTTTTCGAGATTTTTGTTACTCCAATGGATGGTATCCTTGTGATTATGGAAAGTAGTATGTTGTCGATATCTTTGTTACTCCAATGGATGGTATCCTTGTCATTATGGAAGGTAGTCTGTTGTAGAGATTTTTGTTACTCCAATGGATGGTAGCCTTGTCATTATGCAAGGTAGTGTGTTGTCGATATGTTTGTTATTCCAATAGATGGTAGCCTTGTCATTATGGAAGGTAGTTTGTTGCCGAGATTTTTGTTACTCCAATGGATGGTAGCCTTATCACTATGGAAGGTAGTCTGTTGTCGAGATTTTTGTTACTACATTGGATGGTAGCCTTGTCATTATGTAAGGTATTCTGTTGTCGTGATTTTTGTTACTACAATGGATTGTAGCCTTGTCTTTATGGAAGGTAGTCTGTTGTGGATATCTTTGTTACTCCAATGGATGGGAGCCTAGTCATTATGGAAGGTAGTCTATTGTCGATATTTTTGTTACTCTAAGGGATGGTAGCCTTGTCATTATGGAAGGTAGTCTATTGTCGAGATTTTTGTTACTACAATGGATTGTAGCCTTGTCGTTATGGCAGGTAGTCTGCTATCGATATCTTTGTTACTCCAAAGGATGGTAGCCTAGTCATTATAGAAGGTAGTCTGTTTTCGAGATTTTTGTTACTCCAATGGATGGTATCCTTGTGATTATGGAAGGTAGTATGTTGTCGATATCTTTGTTACTCCAATGGATGGTAGCCTTGTCATTATGGAAGGTAGTCTGTTGTAGAGATTTTTGTTACTCCAATGGATGGTAGCCTTGTCATTATGCAAGGTAGTATGTTGTCGATATTTTTTTTATTCCAATAGATGGTAGCCTTGTCATTATGGAAGGTAGTCTGTTCTCGAGATTTTTGTTACTCTAATGGATGGTAGCCTTGTCATTATGGAAGGTAGTCTGTTGTCGAGATTTTTGTTACTCCAATGGATGATAGCCTTATCATTATGGTAGGTAGTGTGTTGTCGATATTTTTCTTATTCAAATGGATGGAAGCCTTGTCATTAAGGAAGGTAGTCTATTGTCGAGATTTTTGTTACTCCAATGGACGGTAGCCTTGTCACTATGGAAGGTCGTCTGTTTTCGAGATTTTTGTTACTAAATTGGATGGTAGCCTTGTCATTATGGAAGGTAGTCTGTTGTCATGATTTTTGTTAATATAATGGTTTGTAGCCTTGTCTTTATGGAAGGTAGTCTGTTGTCGAGATTTTTGTTATTCCATTGGATGGTAGCCTTGTCATTATAGAAGGTAGTCTGTTGTCGAGATTTTTGTTACTACAATGGATTGTATCCTTGTCGTTATGGAAGGTAGTATGTTGTCGATATCTTTCTTACTCCAATGGATGGTAGCCTAGTCATTATGGAAGGTAGTCTGTTGTCGAGATTTTTGTTTCTCCATTGGATGGTATCCTTGTCATTATGGAAGGTAGTGTGTTATCGATATTTTTGTTATTCCAATGGATGGTAGACTTGTCATTATGGAAGGTAGTCTATTGTCGTGATTTTTTTACTCCAATGGATGGTATCCTTGTCATTATGGAAGGTAGTATGTTGTCGATATCTTTGTTACTCCAATGGATGGTAGCCTTATCATTATGGAAGGTAGTCTATTTTCTAGATTTTTGTTACTATAAGGGATGGTGGCCTTGTCATTATGGAAAGTAGTTTGTTGTCGAGATTTTTGTTATTCCAATGAATGGTAGCCTTGTCATTATGAAAGGTAGTCTATTGTCGAGATTTTTGTTACTATAATAGATTGTAGCCTTTTCATAATGGAAGGTAGTCTGTTGTCGATATTTTGGTTACTCTAATGGATGGTAGCTTTGTCATTATAGAAGGTAGTATTTTTTCGAGGTTTTTGTCACTACAATGGATGGTAGCCATGTCATTATGGAAGGTAGTCTGTTGTCGAGATTTTTGTTACTACAATAGAATGTAGCGTTTTCGTTTTGGAAGATAGTCTGTTGTCGAGATTTTTGTTACTATAATAGATTGTAGCCTTGTCATTATGGAAGGTAGAATGGTGTCGAGATTCTTATTACTAGAATGGATGGTAGCCTTGTCATTATGGAAGGTAGTCTATTGTCGAGATTTTTGTTACTACAATGGATGGTAGCCTTGTCATTATGGAAGGTAGTCTATTATCGAGATTTTTGTTACTACAATGGATTGTAGCCTTGTCGTTATGGCAGGTAGTCTGCTATCTATATCTTTGTTACTCCAAAGGATGGTAGCCTAGTCATTATAGAAGGTAGTCTGTTTTCGAGATTTTTGTTACTCCAATGGATGGTATCCTTGTGATTATGGAAGGTAGTATGTTGTGGATATCTTTGTTACTCCAATGGATGGTAGCCTTGTCATTATGGAAGGTAGTCTGTTGTAGAGATTTTTGTTACTCCAATGGATGGTATCCTTGTCATTATGCAAGGTAGTGTGTTGTCGATATTTTTGTTATTCCAATATATGGTAGCCTTGTTATTATGGAAGGTAGTCTGTTGTCGAGATTTTTGTTACTCTAAGGGATGGTAGCCTTGTCATTATGGAAGGTAGTCTATTGTCGAGATTTTTGTTACTACAATGGATTGTAGCCTTGTCGTTATGGCAGGTAGTCTGCTATCGATATCTTTGTTACTCCAAATGATGGTAGCCTAGTTCATTATAGAAGGTTGTGTGTTTTCGAGATTTTTGTTACTCCAATGGATGGTATCCTTGTGATTATGGAAGGTAGTATGTTGTCGATATCTTTGTTACTCCAATGGATGGTATCCTTGTCATTATGGAAGGTAGTCTGTTGTAGAGATTTTTCTTACTCCAACGAATGGTAGCCTTGTCATTATGCAAGGTAGTGTGTTGTCGATATTTTTGTTATTCCAATAGATGGTAGCCTTGTCATTATGGAAGGTAGTCTGTTGTCGAGATTTTTGTTACTCCATTGGATGGTAGCCTTGTCACTATGGAAGGTAGTCTGTTGTCGAGTTTTTGTTACTACATTGGATAGTAGCCTTGTCATTATGGAAGGTAGTCTGTTGTCGTGATTTTTGTTACTACAATGGATTGTAGCCTTGTCTTTATGGAAGGTAGTCTGTTGTGGATATCTTTGTTACTCCAATGGATGGTAGCCTAGTCATTATGGAAGGTAGTCTGTTGTCGAGATTTTTGTTACTCTAAGGGATGGTAGCCTTGTCATTATGGAAGGTAGTCTATTGTCGAGATTTTTGTTACTACAATGGATTGTAGCCTTGTCGTTATGGCAGGTAGTCTGCTATCGATATCTTTGTTACTCCAAATGATTGTAGCCTAGTTCATTATTGAAGGTTGTGTGTTTTCGAGATTTTTGTTACTCCAATGGATGGTATCCTTGTGATTATGGAAGGTAGTATGTTGTCGATATCTTTGTTACTTCAATGGATGGTATCCTTGTCATTATGGAAGGTAGTCTGTTGTAGAGATTTTTGTTACTCCAATGGATGGTAGCCTTGTCATTATGCAAGGTAGTGTGTTGTCGATATTTTTGTTATTCCAATAGATGGTAGCCTTGTCATTATGGAAGGTAGTCTGTTGTCGAGATTTTTGTTACTCCAATGGATGGTAGCCTTGTCACTATGGAAGGTAGTCTGTTGTCGAGTTTTTGTTACTACATTGGATAGTAGCCTTGTCATTATGGAAGGTAGTCTGTTGTCGTGATTTTTGTTACTACAATGGATTTAAGCCTTGTCTTTATGGAAGGTAGTCTGTTATGGATATCTTTGTTACTCCAATGGATGGTAGCCTAGTCATTATGGAAGGTAATCTGTTGTCGAGATTTTTGTTACTCTAAGGGATGGTAGTATTGTCATTACGGAAGGTAGTCTATTGTCGAGATTTTTGTTACAACAATGGATTGTAGCCTTGTCGTTATGGCAGGTAGTCTGCTATCGATATCTTTGTTACTCCAAAGGATGGTAGCCTAGTCATTATAGAAGGTAGTCTGTTTTCGAGATTTTTGTTACTCCAATGGATGGTATCCTTGTGATTATGGAAGGTAGTATGTTGTCGATATCTTTGTTACTCCAATGGATGGTAGCCTTGTCATTATGGAAGGTAGTCTGTTGTAGAGATTTTTGTTACTCCAATGGATGGTAGCCTTGTCATTATGCAAGGTAGTATGTTGTCGATATTTTTTTTATTCCAATAGATGGTAGCCTTGTCATTATGGAAGGTAGTCTGTTCTCGAGATTTTTGTTACTCTAATGGATGGTAGCCTTGTCATTATGGAAGGTAGTCTGTTGTCGAGATTTTTGTTACTCCAATGGATGATAGCCTTATCATTATGGTAGGTAGTGTGTTGTCGATATTTTTCTTATTCAAATGGATGGAAGCCTTGTCATTATGGAAGGTAGTCTGTTGTCGAGATTTTTGTTACTCCAATGGACGGTAGCCTTGTCACTATGGAAGGTCGTCTGTTTTCGAGATTTTTGTTACTAAATTGGATGGTAGCCTTGTCATTATGGAAGGTAGTCTGTTGTCATGATTTTTGTTAATATAATGGTTTGTAGCCTTGTCTTTATGGAAGGTAGTCTGTTGTCGAGATTTTTGTTATTCCATTGGATGGTAGCCTTGTCATTATAGAAGGTAGTCTGTTGTCGAGATTTTTGTTACTACAATGGATTGTATCCTTGTCGTTATGGAAGGTAGTATGTTGTCGATATCTTTCTTACTCCAATGGATGGTAGCCTAGTCATTATGGAAGGTAGTCTGTTGTCGAGATTTTTGTTTCTCCATTGGATGGTATCCTTGTCATTATGGAAGGTAGTGTGTTATCGATATTTTTGTTATTCCAATGGATGGTAGACTTGTCATTATGGAAGGTAGTCTATTGTCGTGATTTTTTTACTCCAATGGATGGTATCCTTGTCATTATGGAAGGTAGTATGTTGTCGATATCTTTGTTACTCCAATGGATGGTAGCCTTATCATTATGGAAGGTAGTCTATTTTCTAGATTTTTGTTACTATAAGGGATGGTGGCCTTGTCATTATGGAAAGTAGTTTGTTGTCGAGATTTTTGTTATTCCAATGAATGGTAGCCTTGTCATTATGAAAGGTAGTCTATTGTCGAGATTTTTGTTACTATAATAGATTGTAGCCTTTTCATAATGGAAGGTAGTCTGTTGTCGATATTTTGGTTACTCTAATGGATGGTAGCTTTGTCATTATAGAAGGTAGTATTTTTTCGAAGTTTTTGTCACTACAATGGATGGTAGCCATGTCATTATGGAAGGTAGTCTGTTGTCGAGATTTTTGTTACTACAATAGAATGTAGCGTTTTCGTTTTGGAAGATAGTCTGTTGTCGAGATTTTTGTTACTATAATAGATTGTAGCCTTGTCATTATGGAAGGTAGAATGGTGTCGAGATTCTTATTACTACAATGGATGGTAGCCTTGTCATTATGGAAGGTAGTCTATTGTCGAGATTTTTGTCACTACAATGGATGGTAGCCTTGTCATTATGGAAGGTAGTCTATTATCGAGATTTTTGTTACTACAATGGATTGTAGCCTTGTCGTTATGGCAGGTAGTCTGCTATCTATATCTCTGTTACTCCAAAGGATGGTAGCCTAGTCATTATAGAAGGTAGTCTGTTTTCGAGATTTTTGTTACTCCAATGGATGGTATCCTTGTGATTATGGAAGGTAGTATGTTGTGGATATCTTTGTTACTCCAATGGATGGTAGCCTTGTCATTATGGAAGGTAGTCTGTTGTAGAGATTTTTGTTACTCCAATGGATGGTATCCTTGTCATTATGCAAGGTAGTGTGTTGTCGATATTTTTGTTATTCCAATATATGGTAGCCTTGTTATTATGGAAGGTAGTCTGTTGTCGAGATTTTTGTTACTCTAAGGGATGGTAGCCTTGTCATTATGGAAGGTAGTCTATTGTCGAGATTTTTGTTACTACAATGGATTGTAGCCTTGTCGTTATGGCAGGTAGTCTGCTATCGATATCTTTGTTACTCCAAATGATGGTAGCCTAGTTCATTATAGAAGGTTGTGTGTTTTCGAGATTTTTGTTACTCCAATGGATGGTATCCTTGTGATTATGGAAGGTAGTATGTTGTCGATATCTTTGTTACTCCAATGGATGGTATCCTTGTCATTATGGAAGGTAGTCTGTTGTAGAGATTTTTCTTACTCCAACGAATGGTAGCCTTGTCATTATGCAAGGTAGTGTGTTGTCGATATTTTTGTTATTCCAATAGATGGTAGCCTTGTCATTATGGAAGGTAGTCTGTTGTCGAGATTTTTGTTACTCCATTGGATGGTAGCCTTGTCACTATGGAAGGTAGTCTGTTGTCGAGTTTTTGTTACTACATTGGATAGTAGCCTTGTCATTATGGAAGGTAGTCTGTTGTCGTGATTTTTGTTACTACAATGGATTGTAGCCTTGTCTTTATGGAAGGTAGTCTGTTGTGGATATCTTTGTTACTCGAATGGATGGTAGCCTAGTCATTATGGAAGGTAGTCTGTTGTCGAGATTTTTGTTACTCTAAGGGATGGTAGCCTTGTCATTATGGAAGGTAGTCTATTGTCGAGATTTTTGTTACTACAATGGATTGTAGCCTTGTCGTTATGGCAGGTAGTCTGCTATCGATATCTTTGTTACTCCAAATGATTGTAGCCTAGTTCATTATTGAAGGTTGTGTGTTTTCGAGATTTTTGTTACTCCAATGGATGGTATCCTTGTGATTATGGAAGGTAGTATGTTGTCGATATCTTTGTTACTCCAATGGATGGTATCCTTGTCATTATGGAAGGTAGTCTGTTGTAGAGATTTTTGTTACTCCAATGGATGGTAGCCTTGTCATTATGCAAGGTAGTGTGTTGTCGATATTTTTGTTATTCCAATAGATGGTAGCCTTGTCATTATGGAAGGTAGTCTGTTGTCGAGATTTTTGTTACTCCAATGGATGGTAGCCTTGTCACTATGGAAGGTAGTCTGTTGTCGAGTTTTTGTTACTACATTGGATAGTAGCCTTGTCATTATGGAAGGTAGTCTGTTGTCGTGATTTTTGTTACTACAATGGATTTAAGCCTTGTCTTTATGGAAGGTAGTCTGTTATGGATATCTTTGTTACTCCAATGGATGGTAGCCTAGTCATTATGGAAGGTAGTCTGTTGTCGAGATTTTTGTTACTCTAAGGGATGGTAGTATTGTCATTACGGAAGGTAGTCTATTGTCGAGATTTTTGTTACAACAATGGATTGTAGCCTTGTCGTTATGGCAGGTAGTCTGCTATCGATATCTTTGTTACTCCAAAGGATGGTAGCCTAGTCATTATAGAAGGTAGTCTGTTTTCGAGATTTTTGTTACTCCAATGGATGGTATCCTTGTGATTATGGAAGGTAGTATGTTGTCGATATCTTTGTTACTCCAATGGATGGTATCCTTGTCATTATGGAAGGTAGTCTGTTGTAGAGATTTTTGTTACTCCAATGGATGGTAGCCTTGTCATTATGCAAGGTAGTGTGTTGTCGATATGTTTGTTATTCCAATAGATGGTAGCCTTGTCATTATGGAAGGTAGTCTGTTGCCGAGATTTTTGTTACTCCAATGGATGGTAGCCTTATCACTATGGAAGGTAGTCTGTTGTCGAGATTTTTGTTACTACATTGGATGGTAGCCTTGTCATTATGGAAGGTAGTCTGTTGTCGTGATTTTTGTTACTACAATGGATTGTAGCCTCGTCTTTATGGAAGGTAGTCTGTTGTGGATATCTTTGTTACTCCAATGGATGGGAGCCTAGTCATTATGGAAGGTAGTCTATTGTCGATATTTTTGTTACTCTAAGGGATGGTAGCCTTGTCATTATGGAAGGTAGTCTATTGTCGAGATTTTGGTTACTACAATGGATTGTAGCCTTGTCGTTATGGCAGGTAGTCTGCTATCGATATCTTTGTTACTCCAAAGGATGGTAGCCTAGTCATTATAGAAGGTAGTCTGTTTTCGAGATTTTTGTTACTCCAATGGATGGTATCCTTGTGATTATGGAAGGTAGTATGTTGTCGATATCTTTGTTACTCCAATGGATGGTATCCTTGTCATTATGGAAGGTAGTCTGTTGTAGAGATTTTTGTTACTCCAATGGATGGTAGCCTTGTCATTATGCAAGGTAGTGTGTTGTCGATATGTTTGTTATTCCAATAAATGGTAGCCTTGTCATTATGGAAGGTAGTCTGTTGCCGAGATTTTTGTTACTCCAATGGATGGTAGCCTTATCACTATGGAAGGTAGTCTGTTGTCGAGATTTTTGTTACTACATTGGATGGTAGCCTTGTCATTATGGAAGGTAGTCTGTTGTCGTGATTTTTGTTACTACAATGGATTGTAGCCTTGTCTTTATGGAAGGTAGTCTGTTGTGGATATCTTTGTTACTCCAATGGATGGGAGCCTAGTCATTATGGAAGGTAGTCTATTGTCGATATTTTTGTTACTCTAAGGGATGGTAGCCTTGTCATTATGGAAGGTAGTCTATTGTCGAGATTTTGGTTACTACAATGCATTGTAGCCTTGTCGTTATGGCAGGTAGTCTGCTATCGATATCTTTGTTACTCCAAAGGATGGTAGCCTAGTCATTATAGAAGGTAGTCTGTTTTCGAGATTTTTGTTACTCCAATGGATTGTATCCTTGTGATTATGGAAGGTAGTATGTTGTCGATATCTTTGTTACTCCAATGGATGGTAGCCTTATCATTATGGAAGGTAGTCTGTTGTAGAGATTTTTGTTACTCCAATGGATGGTAGCCTTGTCATTATGCAAGGTAGTATGTTGTCGATATTTTTTTTATTCCAATAGATGGTAGCCTTGTCATTATGGAAAGTAGTCTGTTCTCGAGATTTTTGTTACTCTAATGGATGGTAGCCTTGTCATTATGGAAGGTAGTCTGTTGTCGAGATTTTTGTTACTCCAGTGGATGATAGCCTTATCATTATGGTAGGTAGTGTGTTGTCGATATTTTTCTTATTCAAATGGATGGAAGCCTTGTCATTATGGAAGGTAGTCTGTTGTCGAGATTTTTGTTACTCCAATGGACGGTAGCCTTGTCACTATGGAAGGTCGTCTGTTGTCGAGATTTTTGTTACTAAATTGGATGGTAGCCTTGTCATTATGGAAGGTAGTCTGTTGTCATGATTTTCGTTACTACAATGGTTTGTAGCCTTGTCTTTATGGAAGGTAGTCTGTTGTCGAGATTTTTTTTATTCCATTGGATGGTAGCCTTGTCATTATAGAAGGTAGTCTGTTGTCGAGATTTTTGTTACTACAATGGATTGTATCCTTGTCGTTATGGAAGGTAGTATGTTGTCGATATCTTTCTTACTCCAATGGATGGTAGCCTAGTCATTATGGAAGGTAGTCTGTTGTCGAGATTTTTGTTTCTCCGTTGGATGGTATCCTTGTCATTATGGAAGGTAGTGTGTTATCGATATTTTTGTTATTCCAATGGATGGTAGACTTGTCATTATGGAAGGTAGTCTATTGTCGTGATTTTTTTACTCCAATGGATGGTATCCTTGTCATTATGGAAGGTAGTATGTTGTCGATATCTTTGTTACTCCAATGGATGGTAGCCTTATCATTATGGAAGGTAGTCTATTTTCTAGATTTTTGTTACTATAAGGGATGGTGGCCTTGTCATTATGGAAAGTAGTTTGTTGTCGAGATTTTTGTTATTCCAATGAATGGTAGCCTTGTCATTATGAAAGGTAGTCTATTGTCGAGATTTTTGTTACTATAATAGATTGTAGCCTTTTCATAATGGAAGGTAGTCTGTTGTCGATATTTTTGTTACTCCAATGGATGGTAGCTTTGTCATTATAGAAGGTAGTATTTTGTCGAGGTTTTTATCACTACAATGGATGGTAGCCATGTCATTATGGAAGGTAGTCTGTTGTCGAGATTTTTGTTACTACAATAGAATGTAGCCTTTTCGTTCTGGAAGATAGTCAGTTGTCGAGATTTTTGTTACTATAATAGATTGTAGCCTTGTCATTATGGAAGGTAGTATGTTGTCGAGATTCTTATTACTACAATGGATTGTAGCCTTGTCATTATGGAAGGTAGTCTATTGTCGAGATTTTTGTCACTACAATGGATGGTAGCCTTGTCATTATGGAAGGTAGTCTATTATCGAGATTTTTGTTACTACAATGGATTGTAGCCTTGTCGTTATGGCAGGTAGTCTGCTATCTATATCTTTGTTACTCCAAAGGATGGTAGCCTAGTCATTATAGAAGGTAGTCTGTTTTCGAGATTTTTGTTACTCCAATGGATGGTATCCTTGTGATTATGGAAGGTAGTATGTTGTCGATATCTTTGTTACTCCAATGGATGGTAGCCTTGTCATTATGGAAGGTAGTCTGTTGTAGAGATTTTTGTTACTCCAATGGATGGTATCCTTGTCATTATGCAAGGTAGTGTGTTGTCGATATTTTTGTTATTCCAATAGATGGTAGCCTTGTCATTATGGAAGGTAGTCTATTGTCGAGATTTTGGTTACTCCAATGGATGGTATCCTTGTCACTATGGAAGGTAGTCTGTTGTCGAGATTTTTGTTACTACATTGGATGGTAGCCTTGTCATTATGGAAGGAAGTCTGTTGTCGATATTTTTGTCACTCCAATGGATGGTAGCCTTGTCATTATGGAAGGTAGTCTGTTTTCGAGATTTTTGTTACTCCAATGGATGGTATCCTTGTGATTATGGAAGGTAGTATGTTGTCGATATCTTTGTTACTCCAATTGATGGTAGCCTTGTCATTATGGAAGGTAGTCTGTTGTAGAGATTTTTGTTACTCCAATGGATGGTAGCCTTGTCATTATTTAAGGTAGTGTGTTGTCGATATTTTTGTTATTCCAATATATGGTAGCCTTGTTATTATGGAAGGTAGTCTGTTGTCGAGATTTTTGTTACTCTAAGGGATGGTAGCCTTGTCATTATGGAAGGTAGTCTATTGTCGAGATTTTTGTTACTACAATGGATTGTAGCCTTGTCGTTATGGCAGGTAGTCTGCTATCGATATCTTTGTTACTCCAAAGGATGGTAGCCTAGTCATTATAGAAGGTAGTGTGTTTTCGAGATTTTTGTTACTCCAATGGATGGTATCCTTGTGATTATGGAAGGTAGTATGTCGTCGATATCTTTGTTACTCCAATGGATGGTAGCCTTGTCATTATGGAAGGTAGTCTGTTGTAGAGATTTTTGTTACTCCAATGGATGGTAGCCTTGTCATTATGCAAGGTAGTATGTTGTCGATATTTTTTTTATTCCAATAGATGGTAGCCTTGTCATTATGGAAGGTAGTCTGTTCTCGAGATTTTTGTTACTCTAATGGATGGTAGCCTTGTCACTATGGAAGGTAGTCTGTTGTCGAGATTTTTGTTACTCCAATGGACGATAGCCTTGTCATTATGGTAGGTAGTGTGTTGTCGATATTTTTCTTATTCAAATGGATGGAAGCCTTGTCATTATTGAAGGTAGTCTGTTGTCGAGATTTTTGTTACTCCAATGGACGGTAGCCTTGTCACTATGGAAGGTCGTCTGTTGTCGAGATTTTTGTTACTAAATTGGATGGTAGCCTTGTCATTATGGAAGGTAGTCTGTTCTCATGATTTTTGTTACTACAATGGTTTGTAGCCTTGTCTTTATGGAAGGTAGTCTGTTGTCGAGATTTTTGTTATTCCATTGGATGGTAGCCTTGTCATTATAGAAGGTAGTCTGTTGTCGAGATTTTTGTTACTACAATGGATTGTATCCTTGTCGTTATGGAAGGTAGTATGTTGTCGATATCTTTCTTACTCCAATGGATGGTAGCCTAGTCATTATGGAAGGTAGTCTGTTGTCGAGATTTTTGTTTCTCCATTGGATGGTATCCTTGTCATTATGGAAGGTAGTGTGTTATCGATATTTTTGTTATTCCAATGGATGGTAGACTTGTCATTATGGAAGGTAGTCTATTGTCGTGATTTTTTTACTCCAATGGATGGTATCCTTGTCATTATGGAAGGTAGTATGTTGTCGATATCTTTGTTACTCCAATGGATGGTAGCCTTATCATTATGGAAGGTAGTCTATTTTCTAGATTTTTGTTCTTATAAGGGATGGTGGCCTTGTCATTATGGAAAGTAGTTTGTTGTCGAGATTTTTGTTATTCCAATGAATGGTAGCCTTGTCATTATGAAAGGTAGTCTATTTTCGAGATTTTTGTTACTATAATAGATTGTAGCCTTTTCATAATGGAAGGTAGTCTGTTGTCGATATTTTTGTTACTCCAATGGATGGTAGCTTTGTCATTATAGAAGGTAGTATTTTGTCGAGGTTTTTGTCACTACAATGGATGGTCGCCATGTCATTATGGAAAGTAGTCTGTTGTCGAGATTTTTGTAACTACAATAGAATGTAGCCTTTTCGTTCTGGAAGATAGTCTGTTGTCGAGATTTTTGTTACTATAATAGATTGTAGCCTTGTCATTATGGAAGGTAGTATGTTGTCGAGATTCTTATTACTACAATGGATGGTAGCCTTGTCATTATGAAAGGTAGTCTATTGTCGAGATTTTTGTCACTACAATGGATGGAAGCCTTATCATTATGGAAGGTAGTCTATTATCGAGATTTTTGTTACTACAATGGATTGTAGCCTTGTCGTTATGGCAGGTAGTCTGCTATCTATATCTTTGTTACTCCAAAGGATGGTAGCCTAGTCATTATAGAAGGTAGTCTGTTTTCGAGATTTTTGTTACTCCAATGGATGGTATCCTTGTGATTATGGAAGGTAGTATGTTGTCGATATTTTTGTCACTCCAATGGATGGTAGCCTTGTCATTATGGAAGGTAGTCTGTTTTCGAGATTTTTGTTACTCCAATGGATGGTATCCTTGTGATTATGGAAGGTAGTATGTTGTCGATATCTTTGTTACTCCAATTGATGGTAGCCTTGTCATTATGGAAGGTAGTCTGTTGTAGAGATTTTTGTTACTCCAATGGATGGTAGCCTTGTCATTATGCAAGGTAGTATGTTGTCGATATTTTTTTTATTCCAATAGATGGTAGCCTTGTCATTATGGAAGGTAGTCTGTTCTCGAGATTTTTGTTACTCTAATGGATGGTAGCCTTGTCACTATGGAAGGTAGTCTGTTGTCGAGATTTTTGTTACTCCAATGGACGATAGCCTTGTCATTATGGTAGGTAGTGTGTTGTCGATATTTTTCTTATTCAAATGGATGGAAGCCTTGTCATTATTGAAGGTAGTCTGTTGTCGAGATTTTTGTTACTCCAATGGACGGTAGCCTTGTCACTATGGAAGGTCGTCTGTTGTCGAGATTTTTGTTACTAAATTGGATGGTAGCCTTGTCATTATGGAAAGTAGTCTGTTGTCATGATTTTTGTTACTACAATGGTTTGTAGCCTTGTCTTTATGGAAGGTAGTCTGTTGTCGAGATTTTTGTTATTCCATTGGATGGTAGCCTTGTCATTATAGAAGGTAGTCTGTTGTCGAGATTTTTGTTACTACAATGGATTGTATCCTTGTCGTTATGGAAGGTAGTATGTTGTCGATATCTTTCTTACTCCAATGGATGGTAGCCTAGTCATTATGGAAGGTAGTCTGTTGTCGAGATTTTTGTTTCTCCATTGGATGGTATCCTTGTCATTATGGAAGGTAGTGTGTTATCGATATTTTTGTTATTCCAATGGATGGTAGACTTGTCATTATGGAAGGTAGTCTATTGTCGTGATTTTTTTACTCCAATGGATGGTATCCTTGTCATTATGGAAGGTAGTATGTTGTCGATATCTTTGTTACTCCAATGGATGGTAGCCTTATCATTATGGAAGGTAGTCTATTTTCTAGATTTTTGTTCTTATAAGGGATGGTGGCCTTGTCATTATGGAAAGTAGTTTGTTGTCGAGATTTTTGTTATTCCAATGAATGGTAGCCTTGTCATTATGAAAGGTAGTCTATTTTCGAGATTTTTGTTACTATAATAGATTGTAGCCTTTTCATAATGGAAGGTAGTCTGTTGTCGATATTTTTGTTACTCCAATGGATGGTAGCTTTGTCAATATAGAAGGTAGTATTTTGTCGAGGTTTTTGTCACTACAATGGATGGTAGCCATGTCATTATGGAAAGTAGTCTGTTGTCGAGATTTTTGTTACTACAATAGAATGTAGCCTTTTCGTTCTGGAAGATAGTCTGTTGTCGAGATTTTTGTTACTATAATAGATTGTAGCCTTGTCATTATGGAAGGTAGTATGTTGTCGAGATTCTTATTACTACAATGGATGGTAGCCTTGTCATTATGAAAGGTAGTCTATTGTCGAGATTTTTGTCACTACAATGGATGGAAGCCTTATCATTATGGAAGGTAGTCTATTATCGAGATTTTTGTTACTACAATGGATTGTAGCCTTGTCGTTATGGCAGGTAGTCTGCTATCTATATCTTTGTTACTCCAAAGGATGGTAGCCTAGTCATTATAGAAGGTAGTCTGTTTTCGAGATTTTTGTTACTCCAATGGATGGTATCCTTGTGATTATGGAAGGTAGTATGTTGTCGATATTTTTGTCACTCCAATGGATGGTAGCCTTGTCATTATGGAAGGTAGTCTGTTTTCGAGATTTTTGTTACTCCAATGGATGGTATCCTTGTGATTATGGAAGGTAGTATGTTGTCGATATCTTTGTTACTCCAATTGATGGTAGCCTTGTCATTATGGAAGGTAGTCTGTTGTAGAGATTTTTGTTACTCCAATGGATGGTAGCCTTGTCATTATTTAAGGTAGTGTGTTGTCGATATTTTTGTTATTCCAATATATGGTAGCCTTGTTATTATGGAAGGTAGTCTGTTGTCGAGATTTTTGTTACTCTAAGGGATGGTAGCCTTGTCATTATGGAAGGTAGTCTATTGTCGAGATTTTTGTTACTATAATGGATTGTAGCCTTGTCGTTATGGCAGGTAGTCTGCTATCGATATCTTTGTTACTCCAAAGGATGGTAGCCTAGTCATTATAGAAGGTAGTGTGTTTTCGAGATTTTTGTTACTCCAATGGATGGTAGCCTTGTCATTATGCAAGGTAGTGTGTTGTCGATATTTTTGTTATTCCAATAGATGGTAGCCTTGTCATTATGGAAGGTAGTCTGTTGTCGAGATTTTTGTTACTCCAATGGATGGTAGCCTTTTCACTATGGAAGGTAGTCTGTTGTCGAGATTTTTGTTACTACATTGGATGGTAGCCTTGTCATTATGGAAGGTAGTCTGTTGTCGTGATTTTTGTTACTACAATGGATTGTAGCCTTGTCTTTATGGAAGGTAGTCTGTTGTGGATATCTTTGTTACTCCAATGGATGGTAGCCTAGTCATTATGGAAGGTAGTCTGTTGTCGAGATTTTTGTTACTCTAAGGGATGGTAGCCTTGTCATTATGGAAGGTAGTCTATTGTCGAGATTTTTGTTACTATAATGGATTGTAGCCTTGTCGTTATGGCAGGTAGTCTGCTATCGATATCATTGTTACTCCAAAGGATGGTAGCCTAGTCATTATAGAAGGTAGTCTGTTTTCGAGATTTTTGTTACTTCAATGGATGGTATCCTTGTGATTATGGAAGGTAGTATGTTGTCGATATCTTTGTTACTCCAATGGATGGTAGCCTTGTCATTATGGAAGGTAGTCTGTTGTAGAGATTTTTGTTACTCCAATGGATGGTAGCCTTCTCATTATGCAAGGTAGTGTGTTGTCGATATTTTTTTTATTCCAATAGATGGTAGCCTTGTCATTATGGAAGGTAGTCTGTTCTCGAGATTTTTGTTACTCTAATGGATGGTAGCCTTGTCACTATGGAAGTAGGTCTGTTGTCGAGATTTTTGTTACTACATTGGATGGTAGCCTTGTCATTATGGTAGGTAGTGTGTTGTCGATATTTTTCTTATTCAAATGGATGGAAGTCTTGTCATTATGGAAGGTAGTCTGTTGTCGAGATTTTTGTTACTCCAATGGACGGTAGCCTTGTCACTATGGAAGGTCGTCTGTTGTCGAGATTTTTGTTGCTAAATTGGATGGTAGCCTTGTCATTATGGAAGGTAGTCTGTTGTCATGATTTTTGTTACTACAATGGTTTGTAGCCTTGTCTTTATGGAAGGTAGTTTGTTGTCGATATTTTTGTTATTCCATTGGATGGTAGCCTTGTCATTATAGAAGGTAGTCTGTTGTCGAGATTTTTGTTACTACAATGGCTTGTATCCTTGTCGTTATGGAAGGTAGTATGTTGTCAATATCTTTCTTACTCCAATGGATGGTAGCCTAGTCATTATGGAAGGTAGTCTGTTGTCGAGATTTTTGTTTCTCCATTGGATGGTAGCCTTGTCATTATTGAAGGTACTGTGTTATCGATATTTTTGTTATTCCAATGGATGGTAGACTTGTCATTATGGAAGGTAGTCTATTGTCGTGATTTTTTTACTCCAATCGATGGTATCCTTGTCATTATGGAAGGTAGTATGTTGTCGATATCTTTGTTACTCCAATGGATGGTAGCTTTGTCATTATGGAAGGTAGTCTGTTTTCTAGATTTTTGTTACTTAAAGGGATGGTGGCCTTGTCATTATGGAAAGTAGTTTGTTGTCGAGATTTTTGTTATTCCAATGGATGGTAGCCTTGTCATTATGAAAGGTAGTCTATTGTCGAGATTTTTGTTACTATAATAGATTGTAGCCTTTTCATTATGGAAGGTAGTCTGTTGTCGATATTTTGTTACTCCAATGGATGGTAGCCTTGTAATTATAGAAGATAGTATTTTGTCGAGGTTTTTGTCACTACAATGAATGGTAGCCATGTCATTATGGAAGGTAGTCTGTTGTCGAGATTTTTGTTACTCTAAGGGATTGTAGCCTTGTCATTATGAAAGGTAGTCTATTGTCGAGATTTTTGTTACTCTAAGGGATTGTAGCCTTGTCTTTATGGAAGGTAGTCTGTTGTCGAGATTTTTGTTACTCTAAGGGATGGTAGCCATGTCATTATTGAAGGTAGTCTATTGTCGAGATTTTTGTTACTATAATGGATTGTAGCCTTGTCGTTATGGCAGGTAGTCTGCTATCGATAACTTTGTTACTCCAAAGGATGGTAGCCTAGTCATTATAGAAGGTAGTCTGTTTTCGAGATTTTTGTTATTCCAATGGATGGCATCCTTGTAATTATGGAAGGTAGTATGTTGTCGATATCTTTGTTACTCCAATGGACGGTAGCCTTGTCATTATGGAAGGTAGTCTGTTGTAGAGATTTTTGTTACTCCAATGGATGGTAGCCTTGTCATTATGCAAGGTAGTGTGTTGTCGATATTTTTGTTATTCCAAGAGATGGTAGCCTTGTCATTATGGAAGGTAGTCTGTTGTCGAGATTTTTGTTACTCCAATGGATGGTAGCCTTGTCACTATGGAAGGTAGTCTATTGTCGATATTTTTATTACTACATTGGATGGTAGCCTTGTCATTATGGAAGGTAGTCTGTTGTCGTGATTTTTGTTACTACAATGGATTGTAGCCTTGTCCTTATGGAAGGTAATCTGTTGTCGATATCTTTGTTACTCCAACGGATGGTAGCCTAGTCATTATGGATGGTAGTTTGTTGTCGAGATTTTTGTTACTCCAATGGATGGTAGCCTTGTCACTATGGAAGGTAGTCTGTTGTCGAGATTTTTGATACTACATTGGATGGTAGCCTTGTCATTATGGAAGGTAGTCTGTTGTCGTGATTTTTGTTACTACAATGGATTGTAGCCTTCTCTTTATGGAAGCCTAGTCATTATAGAAGGTAGTCTGTTTTCGAGATTTTTGTTACTCCAATGGATGGTAGCCTTGTCATTATGCCAGGTAGTGTGTTGTCTATATTTTTGTTATTCCAATAGATGGTAGCCTTGTCATTATGGAAGGTAGTCTGTTGTCGAGATTTTAGTTACTCCAATGGATGGTAGCCTTGTCACTATGGAAGGTAGTCTGTTGTCTAGATTTTTGTTACTACATTGGATGGTAGCCTTGTCATTATGGAAGGAAGTCTGTTGTTGTGCTTTTTTTTACTATAATAGATTGTAGCCTTGTCATTATGGAAGGTAGTCTGTTGTCGATATTTTTGTTACTCCAATGGATGGTAGCCTTGTCATTATAGAAGGTAGTCTGTTGTCGAGATTTTTGTTACTACAATGGATGGTAGCCTTGTCATTATGGAAGGTAGTTTGTTGTCGTGATTTTTGTTACTACAATGGATTGTAGCCTTGTCTTTATGGAAGGTAGTCTGTTGTCGAGATTTTTGTTACTATAATAGATTGTAGCCTTGTCATTAGGGAAGGTAGTATGTTGTCGAGATTTTTGTTACTTCAATGGATGGTAGCCTTGTCATTATGCAAGGTAGTGTGTTGTCGATATTTTTGTTATTCCAATAGATGGTAGCCTTGTCATTATGGAAGGTAGTCTGTTGTCAATATTTTTGTTACTCCAATGGATGGTAGCCTTGTCACTATGGAAGGAAGTCTGTTGTCGAGATTTTTGTTACTCCAATGGATGGTAGCCTTGTCACTATGGAAGGTAGTCTGTTGTCGAGATTTTTGTTACTACATTGGATGGTAGCCTTGTCATTATGGAAGGAAGTCTGTTGTTGTGATTTTTGTTACTATAACAGATTGTAGCCTTGTCATTATGGAAGGTAGTCTGTTGTTGATATTTTTGTTACTCCAATGGATGGTAGCCTTGCCATTATAGAAGGTAGTTTGTTGTCGAGATTTTTGTTACTACAATGGATTGTAGCCTTGTCATTATGGAAGGTAGTTTGTTGTCGTGATTTTTGTTACTACAATGGATTGTAGCCTTGTCTTTATGGAAGGTAGTCTGTTGTCGAGATTTTTGTTACTATAATAGATTGTAGCCTTGTCATTATGGAAGGTAGTGTGTTGTCGATATTTTTGTTATTCCAATAGATGGTAGCCTTGTCATTATGGAAGGTAGTCTGTTGTCGATATTTTTGTTACTCCAATGGATGGTAGCCTTGTCACTATGGAAGGAAGTTTGTTGTCGAGATTTTTGTTACTCCAATAGATGGTAGCCTTGTCATTATGGAAGGTAGTCTGTTGTCGAGATTTTGGTTACTACATTGGATGGTAGCCTTGTCATTATGGAAGGTAGTCTGTTGTAATGATTTTTGTTACTACAATGGATTGTAGCCTTGTCATTATGGAAGGTAATCTGTTGTCGATATCTTTGTTACTCCAATGGATGGTAGCCTAGTCATTATGGAAGGTAGTATGTTGTCGAGATTTTTGTTACTCTAAGGGATGGTAGCCTTGTCATTATGAAAGGTAGTCTATTGTCGAGATTTTTGTTACTATAATAGATTGTAGCCTTGTCATTATGAAATGTTGTCTGTTGTCGATATTTTTGTTACTCCAATGGATGGTAGCCTTGTCATTATAGAAGGTAGTATTTTTTCGAGATTTTTGTCACTACAATGGATGGTAGCCATGTCATTATGGAAGGTAGTCTGTTGTCGAGATTTTTGTTACTACAATAGATTGTAGCCTTTTCGTTATGGAAGATAGTCTATTTTCGAGATTTTTGTTACTATAATAGATTGTACCCTTGTCATTATGGAAGGTAGTATGTTGTCGAGATTCTTGTTACTACAATGGATGGTAGCCTTGTCATTATGGAAGGTAGTCTATTGTCGAGATTTTTGTCACTACAATGGATGGTAGCCTTTTCATTATGGAAGGTAGTCTATTTTCGAGATTTTTGTTACTCCAATGGATGGTATCCTTGTGATTATGGAAGGTAGTATGTTGTCGATATCTTTGTTACTCCAATGTTTCGAGCATTGTCATTATGGAAGGTAGTCTGTTGTAGAGATTTTTGTTACTCCAATGGATGGTAGCCTTGTCATTATGCAAGGTAGTGTGTTGTCTATATTTTTGTTATTCCAATAGATGGTAGCCTTGTCATTATGGAAGGTAGTCTGTTGTCGAGATTTTTGTTACTCCAATGGATGGTAGCCTTGTCACTATGGAAGGTAGTCTGTTGTCGAGATTTTTGTTACTACATTGGATGGTAGCCTTGTCATTATGGAAGGAAGTCTGTTGTCGTGATTTTTGTTACTACAATGGATTGTAGCCTTGTCTTTATGGAAGGTAATATGTTGTCGATATCTTTGTTACTCCAATGGATGGTAGCCTAGTCATTATGGAAGGTAGTCTGTTGTCGAGATTTTTGTTACTCTAAGGGATGGTAGCCTTGTCATTATTGAAGGAAGTCTATTGTCGAGATTTTTGTTACTACAATGGATTGTAGCCTTGTCGTTATGGCAGGTAGTCTGCTATCGATAACTTTGTTACTCCAAAGGATGGTAGCCTAGTCATTATAGAAGGTAGTCTGTTTTCGAGATTTTTGTTATTCCAATGGATGGCATCCTTGTGATTATGGAAGGTAGTATGTTGTCGATATCTTTATTACTCCAATGGATGGTAGCCTTGTCATTATGGAAGGTAGTCTGTTGTAGAGATTTTTGTTACTCCAATGGATGGTAGCCTTGTCATTATGCAAGGTAGTGTGTTGTCTATATTTTTGTTATTCCAATAGATGGTAGCCTTGTCATTATGGAAGGTAGTCTGTTGTCGAGATTTTTGTTACTCCAATGGATGGTAGCCTTGTCACTATGGAAGGTAGTCTGTTGTCGAGATTTTTGTTACTACATTGGATGGTAGCCTTGTCATTATGGAAGGAAGTCTGTTGTCGTGATTTTTGTTACTACAATGGATTGTAGCCTTGTCTTTATGGAAGGTAATATGTTGTCGATATCTTTGTTACTCCAATGGATGGTAGCCTAGTCATTATGGAAGGTAGTCTGTTGTCGAGATTTTTGTTACTCTAAGGGATGGTAGCCTTGTCATTATTGAAGGAAGTCTATTGTCGAGATTTTTGTTACTACAATGGATTGTAGCCTTGTCGTTATGGCAGGTAGTCTGCTATCGATAACTTTGTTACTCCAAAGGATGGTAGCCTAGTCATTATAGAAGGTAGTCTGTTTTCGAGATTTTTGTTATTCCAATGGATGGCATCCTTGTGATTATGGAAGGTAGTATGTTGTCGATATCTTTGTTACTCCAATGGATGGTAGCCTTGTCATTATGGAAGGTAGTCTGTTGTAGAGATTTTTGTTACTCCAATGGATGGTAGACTTGTAATTATGCAAGGTAGTGTGTTGTCGATATTTTTGTTATTCCAATAGATGGTAGTGTTGTCATTATGGAAGGTAGTCTGTTGTCGAGATTTTTGTTACTCCAATGGATGGTAGCCTTGTCACTATGGAAGATAGTCTGTTGTCGAGATTTTTATTACTACATTGGATGGTAGCCTTGTCATTATGGAAGGAAGTCAGTTGTCGTGATTTTTGTTACTACAATTGATTGTAGCCTTGTATTTATGGAAGGTAATATGTTGTCGATATCTTTGTTACTCCAATGGATGGTAGCCTAGTCATTATGGAAGGTAGTCTGTTGTCGAGATTTTTGTTACTCTAAGGGATGGTAGCCTTGTCATTATGAAAGGTAGTCTATTGTTGAGATTTTTATTACTATAATAGGTTGTAGCCTTGTCATTATGGAAGGTAGTCTGTTGTCGATATTTTTGTTACTCCAATGGATGGTAGCCTTGTCATTATAGAAGGTAGTCTGTTGTCGAGATTTTTGTTACTACAATGGATTGTAGCCTTGTCATTATGGAAGGTAGTTTGTTGTCGTGATTTTTGTTACTACAATGGATTGTAGCCTTATCTTTATGGAAGGTAGTCTGTTGTCGAGATTTTTGTTTCTATAATAGATTGTAGCCTTGTCATTATGGAAGGTAGTATGTTGTCGAGATTCTTGCTACTTCAATGGATGGTAGCCTTGTCATTATGGAAGGTAGTCTATTGTCGAGATTTTTGTCACTACAACGGATGGTAGCCTTGTCATTATGGAAGGTAGTCAATTGACGAGATTTTTGTTACTACAATGGATTGTAGCCTTGTCGTTATGCCAGTTAATCTGCTATCGATATCTTTGTTACTCCAAAGGATGGTAGCCTAGTCATTATAGAAGGTAGTCTGTTTTCGAGATTTTTGTTACTCCAATGGATGGTATCCTTGTGATTATGGAAGGTAGTATGTTTTCTATATCTTTGTTACTCCAATGGATGGTAGCCTTGTCATTATGGAAGGTAGTTTGTTGTAGAGATTTTTGTTACTCCAATGGATGGAAGCCTTGTCATTATGCAAGGTAGTGTGTTGTCGATATTTTTGTTATTCCAAGAGATGGTAGCCTTGTCATTATGGAAGGTAGTCTAATGTCGAGATTTTTGTTACTCCAATGGATGGTAGCCTTGTCACTATGGAAGGTAGTCTATTGTCGAGATTTTTATTATTACATTGGATGGTAGCCTTGTCATTATGGAAGGAAGTCAGTTGTCGTGATTTTTGTTACTACAATTGATTGTAGCCTTGTATTTATGGAAGGTAATATGTTGTCGATATCTTTGTTACTCTAATGGATGGTAGCCTAGTCATTATGGAAGGTAGTCTGTTGTCGAGATTTTTGTTACTCTAAGGGATGGTAGCCTTGTCATTATTAAAGGTAGTCTATTGTTGAGATTTTTATTACTATAATAGGTTGTAGCCTTGTCATTATGGAAGGTAGTCTGTTGTCGATATTTTTGTTACTCCAATGGATGGTAGCCTTGTCATTATAGAAGGTAGTCTGTTGTCGAGATTTTTGTTACTACAATGGATTGTAGCCTTGTCATTATGGAAGGTAGTTTGTTGTCGTGATTTTTGTTACTACAATGGATTGTAGCCTTATCTTTATGGAAGGTAGTCTGTTGTCGAGATTTTTGTTTCTATAATAGATTGTAGCCTTGTCATTATGGAAGGTAGTATGTTGTCGAGATTCTTGCTACTTCAATGGATGGTAGCCTTGTCATTATGGAAGGTAGTCTATTGTCGAGATTTTTGTCACTACAACGGATGGTAGCCTTGTCATTATGGAAGGTAGTCAATTGACGAGATTTTTGTTACTACAATGGATTGTAGCCTTGTCGTTATGCCAGTTAATCTGCTATCGATATCTTTGTTACTCCAAAGGATGGTAGCCTAGTCATTATAGAAGGTAGTCTGTTTTCGAGATTTTTGTTACTCCAATGGATGGTATCCTTGTGATTATGGAAGGTAGTATGTTTTCTATATCTTTGTTACTCCAATGGATGGTAGCCTTGTCATTATGGAAGGTAGTTTGTTGTAGAGATTTTTGTTACTCCAATGGATGGAAGCCTTGTCATTATGCAAGGTAGTGTGTTGTCGATATTTTTGTTATTCCAAGAGATGGTAGCCTTGTCATTATGGAAGGTAGTCTAATGTCGAGATTTTTGTTACTCCAATGGATGGTAGCCTTGTCACTATGGAAGGTAGTCTATTGTCGAGATTTTTATTATTACATTGGATGGTAGCCTTGTCATTATGGAAGGAAGTCAGTTGTCGTGATTTTTGTTACTACAATTGATTGTAGCCTTGTATTTATGGAAGGTAATATGTTGTCGATATCTTTGTTACTCTAATGGATGGTAGCCTAGTCATTATGGAAGGTAGTCTGTTGTCGAGATTTTTGTTACTCTAAGGGATGGTAGCCTTGTCATTATGAAAGGTAGTCTATTGTTGAGATTTTTATTACTATAATAGGTTGTAGCCTTGTCATTATGGAAGGTAGTCTGTTGTCGATATTTTTGTTACTCCAATGGATGGTAGCCTTGTCATTATAGAAGGTAGTCTGTTGTCGAGATTTTTGTTACTACAATGGATTGTAGCCTTGTCATTATGGAAGGTAGTTTGTTGTCGTGATTTTTGTTACTACAATGGATTGTAGCCTTATCTTTATGGAAGGTAGTCTGTTGTCGAGATTTTTGTTTCTATAATAGATTGTAGCCTTGTCATTATGGAAGGTAGTATGTTGTCGAGATTCTTGCTACTTCAATGGATGGTAGCCTTGTCATTATGGAAGGTAGTCTATTGTCGAGATTTTTGTCACTACAACGGATGGTAGCCTTGTCATTATGGAAGGTAGTCAATTGACGAGATTTTTGTTACTACAATGGATTGTAGCCTTGTCGTTATGCCAGTTAATCTGCTATCGATATCTTTGTTACTCCAAAGGATGGTAGCCTAGTCATTATAGAAGGTAGTCTGTTTTCGAGATTTTTGTTACTCCAATGGATGGTATCCTTGTGATTATGGAAGGTAGTATGTTTTCTATATCTTTGTTACTCCAATGGATGGTAGCCTTGTCATTATGGAAGGTAGTTTGTTGTAGAGATTTTTGTTACTCCAATGGATGGAAGCCTTGTCATTATGCAAGGTAGTGTGTTGTCGATATTTTTGTTATTCCAAGAGATGGTAGCCTTGTCATTATGGAAGGTAGTCTAATGTCGAGATTTTTGTTACTCCAATGGATGGTAGCCTTGTCACTATGGAAGGTAGTCTATTGTCGAGATTTTTATTATTACATTGGATGGTAGCCTTGTCATTATGGAAGGAAGTCAGTTGTCGTGATTTTTGTTACTACAATTGATTGTAGCCTTGTATTTATGGAAGGTAATATGTTGTCGATATCTTTGTTACTCTAATGGATGGTAGCCTAGTCATTATGGAAGGTAGTCTGTTGTCGAGATTTTTGTTACTCTAAGGGATGGTAGCCTTGTCATTATGAAAGGTAGTCTATTGTTGAGATTTTTATTACTATAATAGGTTGTAGCCTTGTCATTATGGAAGGTAGTCTGTTGTCGATATTTTTGTTACTCCAATGGATGGTAGCCTTGTCATTATAGAAGGTAGTCTGTTGTCGAGATTTTTGTTACTACAATGGATTGTAGCCTTGTCATTATGGAAGGTAGTTTGTTGTCGTGATTTTTGTTACTACAATGGATTGTAGCCTTGTCTTTATGGAAGGTAGTCTGTTGTCGAGATTTTTGTTTCTATAATAGATTGTAGCCTTGTCATTATGGAAGGTAGTATGTTGTCGAGATTCTTGCTACTTCAATGGATGGTAGCCTTGTCATTATGGAAGGTAGTCTATTGTCGAGATTTTTGTCACTACAACGGATGGTAGCCTTGTCATTATGGAAGGTAGTCAATTGACGAGATTTTTGTTACTACAATGGATTGTAGCCTTGTCGTTATGGCAGTTAATCTGCTATCGATATCTTTGTTACTCCAAAGGATGGTAGCCTAGTCATTATAGAAGGTAGTCTGTTTTCGAGATTTTTGTTACTCCAATGGATGGTATCCTTGTGATTATGGAAGGTAGTATGTTTTCTATATCTTTGTTACTCCAATGGATGGTAGCCTTGTCATTATGGAAGGTAGTTTGTTGTAGAGATTTTTGTTACTCCAATGGATGGAAGCCTTGTCATTATGCAAGGTAGTGTGTTGTCGATATTTTTGTTATTCCAAGAGATGGTTGCCTTGTCATTATGGAAGGTAGTCTAATGTCGAGATTTTTGTTACTCCAATGGATGGTAGCCTTGTCACTATGGAAGGTAGTCTATTGTCGAGATTTTTATTACTACATTGGATGGTAGCCTTGTCATTATGGAAGGAAGTCAGTTGTCGTGATTTTTGTTACTACAATTGATTGTAGCCTTGTATTTATGGAAGGTAATATGTTGTTGATATCTTTGTTACTCTAATGGATGGTAGCCTAGTCATTATGGAAGGTAGTCTGTTGTCGAGATTTTTGTTACTCTAAGGGATGGTAGCCTTGTCATTATGAAAGGTAGTCTATTGTTGAGATTTTTATTACTATAATAGGTTGTAGCCTTGTCATTATGGAAGGTAGTCTGTTGTCGATATTTTTGTTACTCCAATGGATGGTAGCCTTGTCATTATAGAAGGTAGTCTGTTGTCGAGATTTTTGTTACTACAATGGATTGTAGCCTTGTCATTATGGAAGGTAGTTTGTTGTCGTGATTTTTGTTACTACAATGGATTGTAGCCTTGTCTTTATGGAAGGTAGTCTGTTGTCGAGATTTTTGTTTCTATAATAGATTGTAGCCTTGTCATTATGGAAGGTAGTATGTTGTCGAGATTCTTGCTACTTCAATGGATGGTAGCCTTGTCATTATGGAAGGTAGTCTATTGTCGAGATTTTTGTCACTACAACGGATGGTAGCCTTGTCATTATGGAAGGTAGTCAATTGACGAGATTTTTGTTACTACAATGGATTGTAGCCTTGTCGTTATGGCAGTTAATCTGCTATCGATATCTTTGTTACTCCAAAGGATGGTAGCCTAGTCATTATAGAAGGTAGTCTGTTTTCGAGATTTTTGTTACTCCAATGGATGGTATCCTTGTGATTATGGAAGGTAGTATGTTTTCTATATCTTTGTTACTCCAATGGATGGTAGCCTTGTCATTATGGAAGGTAGTTTGTTGTAGATATTTTTGTTACTCCAATGGATGGTAGCCTTGTCATTATGCAAGGTAGTGTGTTGTCGATATTTTTGTTATTCCAAGAGATGGTAGCCTTGTCATTATGGAAGGTAGTCTAATGTCGAGATTTTTGTTACTCCAATGGATGGTAGCCTTGTCACTATGGAAGGTAGTCTATTGTCGAGATTTTTATTACTACATTGGATGGTAGCCTTGTCATTATGGAAGGTAGTCTGTTGTCGAGATTTTTGTTACTACAATGGATTGTAGCCTTGTCTTTATGGAAGGTAATCGGTTGTCGATATCTTTGTTACTCCAACGGATGGTAGCCTAGTCATTATGGAAGGTAATCTGTTGTCGAGATTTTTGTTACTCTAAGGGATGGTAGCCTAGTCATTATGGAAGGTAGTCTATTGTTGAGATTTTTTTTACCACAATGGATTGTAGCTTTGTCGTTATGGCAGGTAGTCTACTATCGATATCTTTTTTACTCCAAAGGATGGTAGCCTAGTCATTATAGAAGGTAGTCTGTTTTTGAGATTTTTGTTACTCCAATGGATGGTAGCCTTGTCATTATGCAAGGTAGTGTGTTGTCTATATTTTTGTTATTCCAATAGATGGTAGCCTTGTCATTATGGAAGGTAGTCTGTTGTCGAGATTTTTGTTACTCCAATGGATGGTAGCCTTGTCACTATGGAAGGTAGTCTGTTGTCGAGATTTTTGTTACTACATTGGATGGTAGCCTTGTCATTATGGAAGGAAGTCTGTTGTCGTGATTTTTGTTACTACAATGGATTGTAGCCTTGTCTTTATGGGAGGTAATATGTTGTCGATATCTTTGTTACTCCAATGGATGGTAGCCTAGTCATTATGGAAAGTAGTCTGTTGTCGAGATTTTTGTTACTCTAAGGGATGGTAGCCTTGTCATTATTGAAGGTAGTCTATTGTCGAGATTTTTGTTACTACAATGGATTGTAGCCTTGTCGTTATGGCAGGTAGTCTGCTATCGATAACTTTGTTACTCCAAAGGATGGTAGCCTAGTCATTATAGAAGGTAGTCTGTTTTCGAGATTTTTGTCATTCCAATGGATGGCATCCTTGTGATTATGGAAGGTAGTATGTTTTCGATATCTTTGTTACTCCAATGGATGGTAGCCTTGTCATTATGGAAGGTAGTTTGTTGTAGAGATTTTTGTTACTCCAATGGATGGTAGCCTTGTCATTATGCAAGGTAGTGTGTTGTCGATATTTTTGTTATTCCAAGAGATGGTAGCCTTGTCATTATGGAAGGTAGTCTGTTGTCGAGATTTTTGTTACTCCAATGGATGGTAGCCTTGTCACTATGGAAGGTAGTCTATTGTCGAGATTTTTATTACTACATTGGATGGTAGCCTTGTCATTATGGAAGGTAGTCTGTTGTCGATATTTTTGTTACTACAATGGATTGTAGCCTTGTCTTTATGGAAGGTAATCGGTTGTCGATATCTTTGTTACTCCAACGGATGGTAGCCTAGTCATTATGGAAGGTAATCTGTTGTCGAGATTTTCGTTACTCTAAGGGATGGTAGCCTAGTCATTATGGAAGGTAGTCTATTGTTGAGATTTTTTTTACCACAATGGATTGTAGCTTTGTCGTTATGGCAGGTAGTCTACTATCGATATCTTTTTTACTCCAAAGGATGGTAGCCTAGTCATTATAGAAGGTAGTCTGTTTTTGAGATTTTTGTTACTCCAATGGATGGTAGCCTTGTCATTATGCAAGGTAGTGTGTTGTCTATATTTTTGTTATTCCAATAGATGGTAGCCTTGTCATTATGAAAGGTAGTCTGTTGTCGAGATTTTTGTTACTCCAATGGATGGTAGCCTTGTCACTATGGAAGGTAGTCTGTTGTCGAGATTTTTGTTACTACATTGGATGGTAGCCTTGTCATTATGGAAGGTAGTTTGTTGTCGTGATTTTTGTTACTACAATGGATTGTAGCCTTGTCTTTATGGAAGGTAATATGTTGTCAATATCTTTGTTACTCCAATGGATGGTAGCCTAGTCATTATGGAAGGTAGTCTGTTGTCGAGATTTTTGTTACTCTAAGGGATGGTAGCCTTGTCATTATTGAAGGTAGTCTATTGTCGAGATTTTTGTTACTACAATGGATTGTAGCCTTGTCGTTATGGCAGGTAGTCTGCTATCGATAACTTTGTTACTCCAAAGGATGGTAGCCTAGTCATTATAGAAGGTAGTCTGTTTTCGAGATTTTTGTTATTCCAATGGATGGCATCCTTGTGATTATGGAAGGTAGTATGTTTTCGATATCTTTGTTACTCCAATGGATGGTAGCCTTGTCATTATGGAAGGTAGTTTGTTGTAGAGATTTTTGTTACTCCAATGGATGGTAGCCTTGTCATTATGCAAGGTAGTGTGTTGTCGATATTTTTGTTATTCCAAGAGATGGTAGCCTTGTCATTATGGAAGGTAGTCTGTTGTCGAGATTTTTGTTACTCCAATGGATGGTAACCTTGTCACTATGGAAGGTAGTCTATTGTCGAGATTTTTATTACTACATTGGATGGTAGCCTTGTCATTATGGAAGGTAGTCTGTTGTCGAGATTTTTGTTACTACAATGGATTGTAGCCTTGTCTTTATGGAAGGTAATCGGTTGTCGATATCTTTGTTACTCCAACGGATGGTAGCCTAGTCATTATGGAAGGTAATCTGTTGTCGAGATTTTTGTTACTCTAAGGGATGGTAGCCTAGTCATTATGGAAGGTAGTCTATTGTTGAGATTTTTTTTACCACAATGGATTGTAGCTTTGGCGTTATGGCAGGTAGTCTACTATCGATATCTTTTTTACTCCAAAGGATGGTAGCCTAGTCATTATAGAAGGTAGTCTATTTTTGAGATTTTTGTTACTCCAATGGATGGTAGCCTTGTCATTATGCAAGGTAGTGTGTTGTCTATATTTTTGTTATTCCAATAGATGGTAGCCTTGTCATTATGGAAGGTAGTCTGTTGTCGAGATTTTTGTTACTCCAATGGATGGTAGCCTTGTCACTATGGAAGGTAGTCTGTTGTCGAGATTTTTGTTACTACATTGGATGGTAGCCTTGTCATTATGGAAGGAAGTCTGTTGTCGTGATTTTTGTTACTACAATGGATTGTAGCCTTGTCTTTATGGAAGGTAATATGTTCTCGATATCTTTGTTACTCCAATGGATGGTAGCCTAGTCATTATGGAAGGTAGTCTGTTGTCGAGATTTTTGTTACTCTAAGGGATGGTAGCCTTGTCATTATTGAAGGTAGTCTATTGTCGAGATTTTTGTTACTACAATGGATTGTAGCCTTGTCGTTATGGCAGTTAGTCTGCTATCGATAACTTTGTTACTCCAAAGGATGGTAGCCTAGTCATTATAGAAGGTAGTCTGTTTTCGAGATTTTTGTTATTCCAATGGATGGCATCCTTGTGATTATGGAAGGTAGTATGTTGTCGATATCTTTGTTACTCCAATGGATGGTAGCCTTGTCATTATGGAAGGTAGTCTATTGTAGAGATTTTTGTTACTCCAATGGATGGTAGCCTTGTCATTATGCAAGGTAGTGTGTTGTCAATATTTTTGTTATTCCAATAGATGGTAGCCTTGTCATTATGGAAGGTAGTCTTTTGTCGAGATTTTTGTTACTCCAATGGATGGTAGCCTTGTCACTATGGAAGATAGTCTGTTGTCGAGATTTTTGTTACTACATTGGATGGTAGCCTTGTCATTATGGAAGGAAGTCTGTTATCCTGATTTTTGTTACTACAATGGATTGTAGCCTTGTCTTTTTAGAAGGTAATATGTTGTCGATATCTTTGTTACTCCAATGGATGGTAGCCTAGTCATTATGGAAGGTAGTCTGTTGTCGAGATTTTTGTTACTCTAAGGGATGGTAGCCTTGTCATTATGAAAGGTAGTCTATTGTTGAGATTTTTGTTACTATAATAGGTTGTAGCCTTGTCATTATGGAAGGTAGTCTGTTGTCGATATTTTTGTTACTCCAATGGATGGTAGCCTTGTCATTATAGAAGGTAGTCTGTTGTCGAGATTTTTGTTACTACAATGGATGGTAGCCTTGTCATTATGGAAGGTAGTTTGTTGTCGTGATTTTTGTTACTACAATGGAGTGTAGCCTTGTCTTTATGGAAGGTAGTCTGTTGTCGAGATTTTTGTTACTATAATAGATTGTAGCCTTGTCATTATGGAAGGTAGTATGTTGTCGAGATTCTTGTTACTTCAATGGATGGTAGCCTTGTCATTATGGAAGGTTAGTCTATTGACGAGATTTTTGTCACTACAACGGATGGTAGCCTTGTCATTATGGAAGGTAGTCTATTGACGAGATTTTTGTTACTACAATGGATTGTAGCCTTGTCGTTATGGCAGTTAATCTGCTATCGATATCTTTGTTACTCCAAAGGATGGTAGCCTAGTCATTATAGAAGGTAGTCTGTTTTCGATATTTTTGTTACTCCAATGGATGGTATCCTTGTGATTATGGCAGGTAGTATGTTGTCGATATCTTTGTTACTCCAATGTATGGTAGCCTTGTCATTATGGAAGGTAGTCTGTTTTAGAGATTTTTGTTACTCCAATGGATGGTAGCCTTGTCATTATGCAAGGTAGTGTGTTGTCGATATTTTTGTTATTCCAATAGATGGTAGCCTTGTCATTATGGAAGGTAGTCTGTTGTCGATATTTTTGTTACTCCAATGGATGGTAGCCTTCTCACTATGGAAGGAAGTCTGTTGTCGAGATTTTTGTTACTCCAATAGATGGTAGCCTTGTCATTATGGAAGGTAGTCTGTTGTCGTGATTTTTGTTACTACAATGGATTGTAGCCTTGTCTTTATGAAAGGTAATCTGTTGTCGATATCTTTGTTACTCCAATGGATGGTAGCCTAGTCATTATGGAAGGTAGTATATTGTCGAGATTTTTGTTACTCTAAGGGATGGTAGCCTTGTCATTATGAAAGGTAGTCTATTGTCGAGATTTTTGTTACTATAATAGATTTTAGCCTTGTCACTATGGAAGGTAGTCTGTTGTCGATATTTTTGTTACTCCAATGGATGGTAGCCTTGTCATTATAGAAGGTAGTCTGTTTTCGAGATTTTTGTTACTCCAATGGATGGTAGCCTTGTCATTATTCAAGGTAGTATGTTGTCGATATTTTTGTTATTCCAATAGATGGTAGCCTTTTCATTATGGAAGGTAGTCTGTTATAGAGATTTTTGTTACACCAATGGATTTTAGCCTTGTCATTATGCAAGGTAGTCTGTTGTCGATATTTTTGTTATTCCAATAGATGGTAGCCTTGTCATTATGGAAGGTAGTCTGTTGTCGAGATTTTTGTTACTACATTGGATAGTAGCCTTGTCATTATGGAAGGTAGTCTGTTGTCGTTATTTTTGTTACTACAATGGACTGTAGCCTTGTCTTTATGGAAGGTAGTCTGTTGTCGATATATTTATTACTCCAATGGACGGTAGCCTAGTCATTATGGAAGGTAGTCTGTTTTCGAGATTTTTGTTACTCTAAGGGATGGTAGCCTTGTCATTATGGAAAGTAGTGTATTGTCGAGATTTTTGCTACTACAATGGATTATAGCCTTGTTGTTATGGCAGGTAGTCTGATATCGATATCTTTGTTACTCCAAAGGATGGTAGCCTATTCATTATAAATGGTAGTCTGTATTCGAGATTTTTGTTATTCCAATGGATGGTATCCTTGTGATTATGGAAGGTAGTATGTTATTGATATCTTTGTTACTCCAATGGATGGTAGCCTTGTCATTATGGAAGGTAGTCTGTTGTAGAGATTTTTGTTACTCCAATGGATGGTAGCCTTGTCACTATGGAAGGTAGTCTGTTGTCGAGATTTTTATTACTACATTGAATGGTAGCCTTGTCATTATGGAAGGTAGTTTGTTGTCGTGATTTTTGTTACTACAATGGATTGTAGCCTTGTCTTTATGGAAGGTAATCTGTTGTCGATATCTTTGTTACTCCAATGGATGGTAGCCTAGTCATTATGGAAGGTAGTCTGTTCTCGAGATTTTTTTTACTCTAAGGGATGGTAGCCTTGTCATTATGGAAGGTAATCTATTGTCGAGATATTTTTTACTCTAAGGGATTGTAGCTTTGTCGTTATGGCAGGTAGTCTACTATCGATCTCTTTGTTACTCCAAAGGATGGTAGCCTAGTCATTATAGAAGGTAGTCTGTTTTCGAGATTTTTGTTACTCTAATGGATGGTAGCCTTGTCATTATGCAAGGTAGTGTGTTGTCGATATTTTTCTTATTCCAATAGATGGTAGCCTTGTCATTATGGAAGGTAGTCTATTGTAGAGATTTTTGTTACACCAATGGATGTTAGCCTTGTCATTATGCAAGGTTGTGTGTTGTCGATATTTTTGTTATTCCAATAGATGGTAGCCTTGTCATTATGGAAGGAGGTCTATTGTCGAGATTTTTGTTACTCCAATGGATGGTAGCCTTGTCACTATGGAAGGTAGTCTGTTGTCAAGATTTTTGTTACTACATTGGATAGTAGCCTTGTCATTATGGAAGGTAGTCTGTTGTCGTTATTTTTGTTACTAAATTGGATTGTAGCCTTGTCTTTATGGAAGGTAGTCTGTTGTCGATATCTTTGTTACTCCAATGGATGGTAGCCTAGTCATTATGGAAGGTAGTCTGTTGTCGAGATTTTTGTTACTCTAAGGGATGGTAGCCTTGTCATTATGGAATTTAGTTTATTGTCGAGATTTTTTTTATTCCAATGGATGGTAGCCTTGTCATTATGGAAGGTAGTCTGTTGTCGAGATTTTTGTTACTCCAATGGATGGTATCCTTGTGATTATGGATGGTAGTATGTTGTCGATATCTTTGTTACTCCAATGGATGGTTGCCTTGTCACTATGGAAGGTAGTCTGTTGTCGAGATTTTTGTTACTACATTGGATGGTAGCCTTGTCATTATGGAAGGTAGTCTGTTGTCGTGATTTTTCTTACTCCAATGGATGGTAGCCTTGTCATTATGCAAGGTAGTGTGTTGTCGATATTTTTGTTATTCCAATAGATGGTAGCCTTGTCATTATGGAAGGTAGTCTGTTGTCGATATTTTTGTTACTCCAATGGATGGTAGCCTTCTCACTATGGAAGGAAGTATGTTGTCGAGATTTTTGTTACTCCAATAGATGGTATCCTTGTCATTATGGAAGGTAGTCTGTTGTCGAGATTTTTGTTACTACATTGGATGGTAGCCTTGTCATTATGGAAGGTAGTCTGTTGTCGTGATTTTTGTTACTACAATGGATTGTAGCCTTGTCTTTATGGAAGGTAGTCTGTTGTCGATATCTTTGTTACTCCAATGGATGGTAGCCTAGTCATTATGGAAGGCAGTCTGTTGTCGAGATTTTTGTTACTCCAATGGATGGTATCCTTGTGATTATGGAAGGTAGTTTGTTGTCGATATCTTTGTTACTCCAATGGATCATAGCCTTATCATTATGGAAGGTAGTCTGTTGTCGAGATTTTTGTTACTCCAATGGATGGTAGCCTTGTCATTATGGAAGGTAGTCTGTTGTCGAGATTTTTGTTACTACATTGGATGGTAGCCTTGTCATTATGGAAGGTAGTCTGTTGTCGAGATTTTTATTACCACAACGGATGGTAACCTTGTCTTTATGGAAGGTAGGCTGTTGTCGATATCTTTGTTACTCCAATGGATGGTAGCCTAGTCATTATGGAAGGCAGTCTGTTGTCGAGATTTTTGTTACTCTAAGGGATGGTAGCCTTGTCATTATGGAAGGTAGTCTATTGTCGAGATTTTTGTTACTAAAATGGATTTTAGCCTTGTCGTTATGGCAGGTAGTATGTTGTCGATATCTTTGTTACTCCAATGGATGGTAGCCTTGTCATTATGGAAGGTAGTTTGTTGCAGAGATTTTTGTTACTCCAATGGATAGTAGCCTTGTCATTATGCAAGGTAGTGTGTTATCGATATTTTTGTTATTCTAATGGATGGTAGCTTTGTCATTATGGAAGGTAGTTTGTTGTCGTGATTTTTGTTACTTCAATAGATGGTATCCTGGTCATTATGGAAGATAGTATGTTGTCGATATCATTGTTACTCCAATGGATGGTAGCCTTGTTATTATGGAAGGTAGTCTGTTGTCGAGATTTTTGTTACTCTAAGGGATGGTAGCCTTGTCATTATGGAAGGTAGTGTGTTGTCAATATTTTTTTTATTCCAATGGATGGTAGCCTTGTCATTATGGAAGTTAGTCTATTGTCGAAATTTTTGTTACTCCAATAGATGGTAGCCTTATCATTATGGAAGGTTGTCTGTTGTCGAGTGTTTTTTTACTACAATGGATTGTAGCCTTGTCTTTATTGAAGGTAGTATGTTATCGATATCTTTGTTACTACAATGGATGGTAGCCTTGTCATTATGGGAGGTAGTCTGTTGTCGAAATTTTTGTTACTCCAATGGATGGTAGCCTTGTCACTATGGAAGGTAGTCTGTTGTCGAGATTTTTGTTACTACATTGGATGGTAGCCTTGTCATTATGGAAGGTAGTTTGTTGTCGTGATTTTTGTTACTACAATGGATTGTAGCCTTGTCTTTATGGAAGGTAATCTGTTGTCGATATCTTTGTTACTCCAATTGATGGTAGCCTAGTCATTATGGAAGGTAGTCTGTTCTCGATATTTTTGTTACTCAAAGGGATGGTAGCCTTGTCATTATGGAAGGTAATCTATTGTCGAGATATTTTTTACTACAATGGATTGTAGCTTTGTCGTTATGGCAGGTACTCTGCTATCGATATCTTTGTTACCCCAATGGATGGTAGCCTAGTCATTATGGAAGGTAGTCTGTTGTCGAGATTTTTGTTACTCTAAGGGATGGTAGCCTTGTCATTATGGAATTTAGTTTATTGTCGAGATTTTTTTTATTCCAATGGATGGTAGCCTTGTCATTATGGAAGGTAGTCTGTTGTCGAGATTTTTGTTACTCCAATGGATGGTATCCTTGTGATTATGGATGGTAGTATGTTGTCGATATCTTTGTTACTCCAATGGATGGTTGCCTTGTCACTATGGAAGGTAGTCTGTTGTCGAGATTTTTGTTACTACATTGGATGGTAGCCTTGTCATTATGGAAGGTAGTCTGTTGTCGTGATTTTTGTTACTCCAATGGATGGTAGCCTTGTCATTATGCAAGGTAGTGTGTTGTCGATATTTTTGTTATTCCAATAGATGGTAGCCTTGTCATTATGGAAGGTAGTCTGTTGTCGATATTTTTGTTACTCCAATGGATGGTAGCCTTCTCACTATGGAAGGAAGTATGTTGTCGAGATTTTTGTTACTCCAATAGATGGTAGCCTTGTCATTATGGAAGGTAGTCTGTTGTCGAGATTTTTGTTACTACATTGGATGGTAGCCTTGTCATTATGGAAGGTAGTCTGTTGTCGTGATTTTTGTTACTACAATGGATTGTAGCCTTGTCTTTATGGAAGGTAGTCTGTTGTCGATATCTTTGTTACTCCAATGGATGGTAGCCTAGTCATTATGGAAGGCAGTCTGTTGTCGAGATTTTTGTTACTCCAATGGATGGTATCCTTGTGATTATGGAAGGTAGTATGTTGTCGATATCTTTGTTACTCCAATGGATCATAGCCTTATCATTATGGAAGGTAGTCTGTTGTCGAGATTTTTGTTACTCCAATGGATGGTAGCCTTGTCATTATGGAAGGTAGTCTGTTGTCGAGATTTTTGTTACTACATTGGATGGTAGCCTTGTCATTATGGAAGGTAGTCTGTTGTCGAGATTTTTATTACCACAACGGATGGTAACCTTGTCTTTATGGAAGGTAGGCTGTTGTCGATATCTTTGTTACTCCAATGGATGGTAGCCTAGTCATTATGGAAGGCAGTCTGTTGTCGAGATTTTTGTTACTCTAAGGGATGGTAGCCTTGTCATTATGGAAGGTAGTCTATTGTCGAGATTTTTGTTACTAAAATGGATTTTAGCCTTATCGTTATGGCAGGTAGTATGTTGTCGATATCTTTGTTACTCCAATGGATGGTAGCCTTGTCATTATGGAAGGTAGTTTGTTGCAGAGATTTTTGTTACTCCAATGGATAGTAGCCATGTCATTATGCAAGGTAGTGTGTTATCGATATTTTTGTTATTCTAATGGATGGTAGCTTTGTCATTATGGAAGGTAGTTTGTTGTCGTGATTTTTGTTACTTCAATAGATGGTATCCTGGTCATTATGGAAGATAGTATGTTGTCGATATCATTGTTACTCCAATGGATGGTAGCCTTGTTATTATGGAAGGTAGTCTGTTGTCGAGATTTTTGTTACTCTAAGGGATGGTAGCCTTGTCATTATGGAAGGTAGTGTGTTGTCAATATTTTTTTTATTCCAATGGATGGTAGCCTTGTCATTATGGAAGTTAGTCTATTGTCGAAATTTTTGTTACTCCAATAGATGGTAGCCTTATCATTATGGAAGGTTGTCTGTTGTCGAGTGTTTTTTTACTACAATGGATTGTAGCCTTGTCTTTATTGAAGGTAGTATGTTATCGATATCTTTGTTACTACAATGGATGGTAGCCTTGTCATTATGGGAGGTAGTCTGTTGTCGAAATTTTTGTTACTCCAATGGATGGTAGCCTTGTCACTATGGAAGGTAGTCTGTTGTCGAGATTTTTGTTACTACATTGGATGGTAGCCTTGTCATTATGGAAGGTAGTTTGTTGTCGTGATTTTTGTTACTACAATGGATTGTAGCCTTGTCTTTATGGAAGGTAATCTGTTGTCGATATCTTTGTTACTCCAATTGATGGTAGCCTAGTCATTATGGAAGGTAGTCTGTTCTCGATATTTTTGTTACTCAAAGGGATGGTAGCCTTGTCATTATGGAAGGTAATCTATTGTCGAGATATTTTTTACTACAATGGATTGTAGCTTTGTCGTTATGGCAGGTACTCTGCTATCGATATCTTTGTTACCCCAATGGATGGTAGCCTAGTCATTATGGAAGGTAGTCTGTTGTCGAGATTTTTGTTACTCTAAGGGATGGTAGCCTTGTCATTATGGAATTTAGTTTATTGTCGAGATTTTTTTTATTCCAATGGATGGTAGCCTTGTCATTATGGAAGGTAGTCTGTTGTCGAGATTTTTGTTACTCCAATGGATGGTATCCTTGTGATTATGGATGGTAGTATGTTGTCGATATCTTTGTTACTCCAATGGATGGTTGCCTTGTCACTATGGAAGGTAGTCTGTTGTCGAGATTTTTGTTACTACATTGGATGGTAGCCTTGTCATTATGGAAGGTAGTCTGTTGTCGTGATTTTTGTTACTCCAATGGATGGTAGCCTTGTCATTATGCAAGGTAGTGTGTTGTCGATATTTTTGTTATTCCAATAGATGGTAGCCTTGTCATTATGGAAGGTAGTCTGTTGTCGATATTTTTGTTACTCCAATGGATGGTAGCCTTCTCACTATGGAAGGAAGTATGTTGTCGAGATTTTTGTTACTCCAATAGATGGTAGCCTTGTCATTATGGAAGGTAGTCTGTTGTCGAGATTTTTGTTACTACATTGGATGGTAGCCTTGTCATTATGGAAGGTAGTCTGTTGTCGTGATTTTTGTTACTACAATGGATTGTAGCCTTGTCTTTATGGAAGGTAGTCTGTTGTCGATATCTTTGTTACTCCAATGGATGGTAGCCTAGTCATTATGGAAGGCAGTCTGTTGTCGAGATTTTTGTTACTCCAATGGATGGTATCCTTGTGATTATGGAAGGTAGTATGTTGTCGATATCTTTGTTACTCCAATGGATCATAGCCTTATCATTATGGAAGGTAGTCTGTTGTCGAGATTTTTGTTACTCCAATGGATGGTAGCCTTGTCATTATGGAAGGTAGTCTGTTGTCGAGATTTTTGTTACTACATTGGATGGTAGCCTTGTCATTATGGAAGGTAGTCTGTTGTCGAGATTTTTATTACCACAACGGATGGTAACCTTGTCTTTATGGAAGGTAGGCTGTTGTCGATATCTTTGTTACTCCAATGGATGGTAGCCTAGTCATTATGGAAGGCAGTCTGTTGTCGAGATTTTTGTTACTCTAAGGGATGGTAGCCTTGTCATTATGGAAGGTAGTCTATTGTCGAGATTTTTGTTACTAAAATGGATTTTAGCCTTATCGTTATGGCAGGTAGTATGTTGTCGATATCTTTGTTACTCCAATGGATGGTAGCCTTGTCATTATGGAAGGTAGTTTGTTGCAGAGATTTTTGTTACTCCAATGGATAGTAGCCATGTCATTATGCAAGGTAGTGTGTTATCGATATTTTTGTTATTCTAATGGATGGTAGCTTTGTCATTATGGAAGGTAGTTTGTTGTCGTGATTTTTGTTACTTCAATAGATGGTATCCTGGTCATTATGGAAGATAGTATGTTGTCGATATCATTGTTACTCCAATGGATGGTAGCCTTGTTATTATGGAAGGTAGTCTGTTGTCGAGATTTTTGTTACTCTAAGGGATGGTAGCCTTGTCATTATGGAAGGTAGTGTGTTGTCAATATTTTTTTTATTCCAATGGATGGTAGCCTTGTCATTATGGAAGTTAGTCTATTGTCGAAATTTTTGTTACTCCAATAGATGGTAGCCTTATCATTATGGAAGGTTGTCTGTTGTCGAGTGTTTTTTTACTACAATGGATTGTAGCCTTGTCTTTATTGAAGGTAGTATGTTATCGATATCTTTGTTACTACAATGGATGGTAGCCTTGTCATTATGGGAGGTAGTCTGTTGTCGAAATTTTTGTTACTCCAATGGATGGTAGCCTTGTCACTATGGAAGGTAGTCTGTTGTCGAGATTTTTGTTACTACATTGGATGGTAGCCTTGTCATTATGGAAGGTAGTTTGTTGTCGTGATTTTTGTTACTACAATGGATTGTAGCCTTGTCTTTATGGAAGGTAATCTGTTGTCGATATCTTTGTTACTCCAATTGATGGTAGCCTAGTCATTATGGAAGGTAGTCTGTTCTCGATATTTTTGTTACTCAAAGGGATGGTAGCCTTGTCATTATGGAAGGTAATCTATTGTCGAGATATTTTTTACTACAATGGATTGTAGCTTTGTCGTTATGGCAGGTACTCTGCTATCGATATCTTTGTTACTCCAAAGGATGGTAGCCTAGTCATTATAGAATGTAGTCTGTTTTCGAGATTTTTGTTACTCCAATGGATGGTAGCATTGTCATTATGCAAGGTAGTGTGTTGTCGATATTTTTGTTATTCCAATAGATGGTAGCCTTGTCATTATGGAAGGTAATCTATTGTAGAGATTTTTGTTACACCAATGGATGGTAGCCTTGTCATTATGCAAGGTAGTGTGTTATCGATATCTTTGTTACTACAATGGATGGTAGCCTTGTCATTATGGGAGGTAGTCTGTTGTCGAGATTTTTGTTACTCCAATGGATGGTAGCCTTGTCACTATGGAAGGTAGTCTGTTGTCGAGATTTTTGTTACTACATTGGATGGTAGCCTTGTCATTATGGAAGGTAGTTTGTTGTCGTGATTTTTGTTACTACAATGGATTGTAGCCTTGTCTTTATGGAAGGTAATATGTTGTCGATATCTTTGTTACTCCAATTGATGGTAGCCTAGTCATTATGGAAGGTAGTCTGTTATCGAGATTTTTGTTACTCAAAGGGATGGTAGCCTTGTCATTATGGAAGGTAATCTGTTGTCGAGATATTTTTTACTACAATGGATTGTAGCTTTGTCGTTATGGCAGGTAGTCTGCTATCGATATCTTTGTTACTCCAAAGGATGGTAGCCTAGTCATTATAGAAGGTAGTCTATTTTCGAGATTTTTGTTACTCCAATGGATGGTACCCTTGTCATTATGCAAGGTAGTGTGTTGTCGATATTTTTGTTATTCCAATAGATGGTAGCCTTGTCATTATGGAAGGTAGTCTGTTGTAGAGATTTTTGTTACACCAATGGATGGTAGCCTTGTCATTATGCAAGGTAGTGTGTTATCGATATTTTTGTTATTGCAATAGATGGTAGCCTTGTCATTGTGGAAGGTAGTCTGTTGTCGAGATTTTTGTTACTCCAATGGATGGTAGCCTTGTCACTATGGAAGGTAGTCTGTTGTCGAGATTTTTGTTACTACATTGGATAGTAGCTTTGTCATTATGGAAGGTAGTCTGTTGTCGTTATTTTTGTTACTACAATGGATTGTAGCCTTGTCTTTATGGAAGGTAGTCTGTTGTCGATATCTTTGTTACTCCAATGGATGGTAGCCTAGTCATTATGGAAGGTAGTCTGTTGTCGAGATTTTTGTTACTCTAAGGGATGGTAGCCTTGTCATTATGGAAGGTAGTCTATTGTCGAGATTTTTGTTACTACAATGGATTTTAGCCTTGTCGTTATGGCAGGTAGTATGTTGTCGATATCTTTGTTACTCCAATGGATGGTAGCCTTGTCATTATGGAAGGTAGTTTGTTGTAGAGATTTTTGTTACTCCAATGGATAGTAGCCTTGTCATTATGCAAGGTAGTGTGTTATCGAGATTTTTGTTATTCGAATGGATGGTAGCTTTGTCATTATGGAAGGTAGTTTGTTGTCGATATCTTTGTTACTCCAATGGATGGTAGCCTTGTTATTATGGAAGGTAGTCTGTTGTCGAGATTTTTGTTACTCTAAGGGATGGTAGCCTTGTCATTATGGAAGGTAGTGTGTTGTCAATATTTTTTTTATTCCAATGGATGGTAGCCTTGTCATTATGGAAGTTAGTCTGTTGTCGAAATTTTTGTTACTCCAATAGATGGTAGCCTTGTCATTATGGAAGGTTGTCTGTTGTCGAGTGTTTTTTTACTACAATGGATTGTAGCCTTGTCTTTATTGAAGGTAGTATGTTATCGATATCTTTGTTACTCCAATGGATGGTAGCCTTGTCATTATGGGAGGTAGTCTGTTGTCGAGATTTTTGTTACTCCAATGAATGGTAGCCTTGTCACTATGGAAGGTAGTCTGTTGTCGAGATTTTTGTTACTACATTGGATGGTAGCCTTGTCATTATGGAAGGTAGTTTGTTGTCGTTATTTTTGTTACTACAATGGATTGTAGCCTTGTCTTTATGGAAGGTAATGTGTTGTCGATATCTTTGTTACTCCAATTGATGGTAGCCTAGTAATTATGGAAGGTAGTCTGTTCTCGAGATTTTTGTTACTCAAAGGGATGGTAGCCTTGTCATTATGGAAGGTAATCTGTTGTCGAGATATTTTTTACTACAATGGATTGGAGCTTTGTCGTTATGGCAGGTAGTCTGCTATCGATATCTTTGTTACTCCAAAGGATGGTAGCCTAGTCATTATAGAAGGTAGTCTGTTTTCGAGATTTTTGTTACTCCAATGGATGGTAGCCTTGTCAATATGCAAGGTAGTGTGTTGTCGATATTTTTGTTATTCCAATAGATGGTAGCCTTGTCATTATGGAAGGTAGTCTGTTGTAGAGATTTTTGTTACACCAATGGATGGTAGCCTTGTCATTATGCAAGGTAGTGTCTTATCGATATTTTTGTTATTCCAATAGATGGTAGCCTTGTCATTATGGAAGGTAGTCTGTTGTCGAGATTTTTGTTACTCCAATGGATGGTAGCCTTGTCACTAGGGAAGGTAGTCTGTGGTCGAGATTTTTGTTACTACATTGGATAGTAGCCTTGTCATTATGGAAGGTAGTCTGTTGTCGAGATTTTTGTTACTATAATGGATTGTATCCTTGTCGTTATGGAAGGTAGTTTGTTGTCGATATCTTTGTTACTCCAATGGATTGTAGCCTAGTCATTATGGAAGGTAGTCTGTTGTCGATATTTTTGTTTCTCTAAGGGATGGTAGCCTTGTCATTATGGAAGTTAGTTTATTGTCGAGATGTTTGTTATTCCAATGCATGGAAACCTTGTCATTATGGAAGGTAGTCTGTTGTCGAGATTTTTGTTACTACAATGGATTGTATCCTTGTCATTATGGAAGGTAGTATGTTGTTGATATCTTTCTTACTCCAACGGATGGTAGCCTAGTCATTATGGAAGGTACTCTGTTGTCTAGATTTTTGTTACTCCATTGGATGGTAGCCTTGTCATTATGGAAGGTAGTGTGTTGTCGATATTTTTGTTATTCCAATAGATGGTAGCCTTGTCATTATGCAAGGTAGTCTATTGTCGTCATTTTTTTTACTCCAATGGATGGTATCCTTGTCATTATGGAAGGTAGTATGTTGTCGATATCATTGTTACTCTAATGGATGGTAGCCTTGTCATTATGGAAGGTAGTTTGTTGTCTAGATTTTTGTTATTCCAATGGATGGTAGCCTTGTCATTATGGAAGGTAGTCTGTTGTCGTCATTTTTATTACTCCAATGGATGGTATCCTTGTCATTACGGAAGGTAGTATGTTGTCGATATCTTTGTTACTCCAATGGATGGTAGCCTTGTCATTATGGAAGGTTGTCTGTTGTTGATATTTTTGTTACTATAATGGATTGTAGCCTTGTATATATGGAAGGTAATATGTTGTCGATATATTTGTTACTCCAATGGATGGTAGCCTTGTCATTATGGGAGGTAGTGTGTTTTCGATATTTTTGTTATTCCAATGGATGGTAGCCTTGTCTTTATGTAAGTTAGTTTGTTGTCCAACTTTTTGTTATTCCAATGGATGGAAGCCTTGTCATTATGGAAGGTAATCTGTTGTCGAGATTTTTGTTACTACAATGGATTGTATCCTTGTCGTATGGAAGGTAGTATGTTGTTGAAATCTTTCTTACTCCAATGGATTGTAGCCTAGTCATTATGGAAGGTAGTTTGTTGTCGATATTTTTGTTACTCCATTGGATGGTAGCCATGTCATTATGGAAGGTAGTGTGTTGTCGATATTTTGGTTATTCCAATGGATGGTAGCCTTGTCATTATGGAAGGTAGTCTGTTGTCGTCATTTTTGTTACTCCAATGGATGGTATCCTTGTAATTATGGAAGGTAGTATGTTGTCGATATCTTTGTTACTCCAATGGATGGTAGCCTTGTCATTATGGAATGTAGTTTGTTGTCTAGATTTTTGTTATTCCAATGTATGGTAGCCTTATCATTATGAAATGTAGTCTATTGTCAAGATTTTTGTTACTATAATAGATTGTAGCCTTGTCATTATAGAAGGTAGTATATTGTCGAGATTTTTGTAAATACAATGGATGGTAACCTTGTCATTATCGAAGGTAGTCTGTTGTCTAGATTTTTGTTACTACAATAGATTGTAGCCTTGACGTTATGGAAGGTAGTCTGTTGTCGAGATTTTTCTTACTATAATAGATTGTAGCCTTGTCATTATGGAAGGTAGTATGTTGTCGAGATTCTTGTTACTTCAATGGATGGTAGCCTTGTCATTATGGAAGGTAGTCTATTGTCGATATTTTTGTCACTACAATGGATGGTAGCCTTTTCATTATTGAAGGTAGTCTACTGTCGAGATTTTTGTTACTACAATGGCTTGTATCCTTGTCGTTATGGAAGGTAGTCTGTTATCGATATCTTTGTTACTCCAAAGGATGGTAGCCTAGTCATTATGGAAGGTAGTTTGACGTCGATATTTTTGTTACTCCAATGGATGGTATCCTTGTAATTATTTAAGGTAGTATGTTGTCGATATCTTTGTTACTTCAATGGATGGTAGCCTTGTCATTATGGAAGGTAGTCTGTTGTCGACATTTTTGTTACTCTAAGGGATGGTAGCCTTGTCATTATGGAAGGTAGTGTGTTGTCAATATTTTTGTTATTCTAATGGATGGTAGCATTGTCATTATATAAGTTAGTCTGTTGTGGATATTTTTGTTACTCCAATGGATGGTAGCATTGTCATTATATAAGTTAGTCTGTTGTGGATATTTTTGTTACTCCAATGGATGGTAGCCATGTCATTATGGAAGGTTGTCTATTGTTAAGATTTTTGCTACTACAATGGATTGTAGCCTTGTCCTAATGGAAGGTAGTATGTTTTCGATATCTTTGTTACTCAAATAGATGGTAGCCTTGTCATTATGGGAGGTAGTTTGTTGTTGAAATTTTTGTTACTCCAATGGATGGTAGCCTTGTCATTATGGAAGGTAGTGTGTTGTCGATATTTTTGTTATTCCAATGGATGGTAGCCTTGTGATTATGGAAGTTAGTCTGTTGTCGAGATTTTTGCAACACCAATGGATGGTAGCCTTATCATTATGGAATGTAGTCTGTTGTCGAGATTTTTGTTACTACATTGGATGGTAGCCTTGTCATTATGGAAGGTAGTCTGTTGTCGAGATTTTTGTTACTACAATGGATTGTATCCTTGTCGTTATTGAAGGTAGTCTGTTGTCAATATCTTTGTTACTCCAATGGATGGTAGCCTAGTCATTATGGAAGGTAGTCTGTTGTCGAGATTATTGTTACTCTAAGGGATGGTAGCCTTGTCTTTATAGAAGTTAGTTTATTTTCGATATTTTTGTTATTCCAATGGATGGAAGCCTTGTCATTATGGAAGGTAATCTATTGTCGAGACTTTTGTTACTACAATGGATTGTATCCTTGTCGTATAGAAGGTAGTATGTTGTCGATATCTTTCTTACTCCAATGGATTGTAGCCTAGTCATTTTGGAAGTTAGTTTGTTGTCGATATTTTTGTTACTCCATTGGATGGTAGCCATGTCATTATGGAAGGTAGTTTGTTGTCGATATTTTGCTTATTCCAATGGATGGTAGCCTTGTCATTATGGAAGGTAGTCTGTTGTCGTCATTTTTGTTACTCCAATGGATGGTATCCTTGTAATTATTGAAGGTAGTATGTTGTCGATATCTTTGTTACTCCAATGGATGGTAGCCTTGTCATTATGGAAGGTAGTCTGTTGTCTAGATTTTTGTTACTCTAAGGGATGGTAGCCTTGTCATTATGGAAAGAAGTTAGTGTGGAGATTTTTGTTATTCCAATGGATGGTAGCCTTATCATTATGAAAGGTAGTATATTGTTGAGATTTTTGTCACTACAATGGATAATAGTCATGTCATTATGGAAGGTAGTCTGTTGTCGAGATTTTTGTTACTACAATAGAACGTAGCCTTGTCGTTAAGGAAAATAGTCGGTTGTCGAGATTTTTGTTACTATAATAGATTGTAGCCTTGTCATTATGGAAGGTAGTATGTTGTCGAGATTCTTGTTACTCCAATGGATGGTAGCCTTGTCATTATGGAAGGTAGTCTATTGTCGAGATTTTTGTCATTACAATGGATGGTTGCCTTGTCATTATGGAAGGTAGTCTATTGTCGAGATTTTTGTTACTACAATGGATTGTAGCCTTGTCGTTATGGAAGGTAGTCTGTTATCGATATCTTTGTTACTCTAAAGGATGGTAGCCTAGTCATTACATAAGGTAGTCTACTGTCGAGATTTTTGTTACTCCAATGGATGGTATCCTTGTCATATGGAAGGTAGTATGTTGTCGATATCTTTGTTACTCCAATGGATGGTAGCCTTATCATTATGGAAGGTAGTTTGTTGTCGAGATTTTTGTTACTCCAATAGATGGTAGCCTTGTCATTATGGAAGGTAGTGTGTTGTCGATATTTTTGTTATTCCAATGGATGGTAGCCTTGTCATTATGGAAGGTAGTCTGTTGTCGAGATTTTTGTGACTCCAATGGATGGTAGCCTTTTCATTATGGAAGGTAGTCTGTTGTCGAGATTTTTGTTACTACAACGGATTGTAGCCTTGTCGTTATGGAAGGTTGTCTATTGTTGATATCTTTGTTACTCCAATGGATGGTAGCCTAGTCATTATGAAAGTTAGTTTATTGTCGAGATTTTTGTTATTACAATGGATGGTAGCCTTGTCATTATGCAAGGTAGTCTGTTGTCGAGATTTTTGTTACTACAATGGATTGTATCCTTGTCGTTATAGAAGGTAGTATGTTGTCGATATCTTTCTTACTCCAAAGGATGGTAGCCTAGTCATTATGGAAGGTAGTCTGTCGTCGAGATTTTTGTTACTCCAATGGATGGTATCCTTGTCATTATTTAAGGTAGTATGTTGTCGATATCTTTGTTACTCCAATGAATGGTAGCCTTGTCATTATGAAAGGTAGTCTATTGTCGAGATTTTTGTTACTACAATGAATGGTAGCTTTATCATTATGGAAGGTTGTATGTTGTCGAGATTTTTGTTACTACAATGGATTGTAGCCTTGTCTTTATGGAAGGTAGTATGTTGTCGATATCTTTGTTACTCCAATGGATTGTAGCCTGGTCATTATGGGAGGTAGTTTGTTATCGAGATTTTTATTATTCCAATGGATGGTAGCCTTTTCATTATGGAAGGTAGTGTGTTGTCAATATTTTTGTTATTCCAATGGATGGTAACCTTATCATTGTGGAAGTTAGTCTGTTGTCGATATTTTTGTTTCTCCAATGGATGGTAGCCTTGTCATTATGGAAGGTTGTCTATTGTCGAGATTTTTGTTACTACAATGGATGGTAGCCTTATCATTATGGAAGGTTGTCTGTTGTCGAGATTTTTGTTACTACAATGGATTGTAGCCTTGTCTTTATGGAAGGTAGAATGTTGTCGATATCTTTGTTACTCCAATGGATTGTAGCCTTGTCATTATGGGAGGTAGTTTGTTATCGATATTTTTGTTACTCCAATGGATGGTAGCCTTGTCATTATGGAAGGTAGTGTGTTGTCGATATTTTTGTTATTCCAATGGATGGTAGCCTTGTCATTATGGAAGTTAGTCTGTTGTCGAGATTTTTGTTACTCCAATGGATGGTAGCCTTGTGATTATGGAAAGTAGTCTGTTGTCAAGATTTTTGTTACTACATTGGATGGTAGCCTTGTCATTATGGAAGGTGGTCTGTTGTCGATATTTTTATTACTACAATGGATTGTGGCCTTGTTTTTATGGAAGGTAGGCTGTTGTCGATATCTTTGTTACTCCAATGGATGGTAGCCTAGTCATTATGGAAGGCAGTCTGTTGTGGAGATTTTTGTTACTCTAAGGGATGGTAGCCTTGTCATTATGGAAGTTAGGTTATTGTCGAGATTTTTGTTATTCCAATGGATGGAAGCCTTATCATTATGGAAGGTAGTCTTTTGTCGAGATTTTTGTTACTACAATGGATTGTATCCTTGTTTTTATGGAAGCTAGTATGTTGTCGATATCTTTCTTACTCCAATGGATGGTAGCCTAGTCATTATGGAAGGTAGTCTGTTGTCGAGATTTTTTTTACTTCATTGGATGGTAGCCTTGTCATTATGGAAGGTATTGTGTTGTCGCTATTTTTGTTATTCCAATGGATGGTAGCCTTGTCATTGTGGAAGGTAGTATGTTATCGTCATTTTTGTTACTCCAATGGATGGTATCCTTGTCATTATGGAAGGTAGTATGTTGTCGATATCTTTGTTACTCCAATGGATGGTAGACTTGTTATTATGGAAGGTAGTATGTTGTCTAGATTTTTGTTACTCTAAGGGATGGTAGCCTTGTCATTATGGAAAGTAGTTTGTTGTCGAGATTTTTGTTACTCCAATGGATGGTAGCCTTGTCATTATGGAAGGTAGTCTGTTGTCAAGATTTTTGTTACTCCAATGGATGGTAGCCTTGTCATTATGAAAGGTAGTGTGTTGTTGATATTTTTGTTATTCCAATAGATGGTAGCCTTGTCATTATGGAAGGTAGTTTGTTGTCGAGATTTTTGTTACTCCCATGGATGGTAGCCTTGCCATTATGGAAGGTAGTCTATTTTCTAGATTTTTGTTACTACAATGGATTGTATCCTTGTCGTTATGGAAGGTAGTATGTTGTCGATATTTTTCTTACTCCAAAGGATGGTAGCCTATTCATTATGGAAGGTAGTCTGTCGTCGAGATTTTTGTTACTCCAACAGATGGTATCCTTGTCATTATTTAAGGTAGTATGTTGTCGATATCTTTGTTACTCAAATGGATGGTAGCCTTGTCATTATGGAAGGTAGTCTATTGTCGAGATTTTTGTTACTCTAAGGAATGCTAGCCTTGTCATTATGGAAGATAGTATGTTGTTGATATTTTTGTTAGTCTAAGGGATGGTAGCCTTGTATTTATGAAAGGTAGTCTATTGTCGTGATTTATGTTACTATAATATATTGTAGCCTTGTAATTATGGAAGGTAGTCTGTTGTCGAGATTTTTGTTATTTCAATGGATTATAGCCTTGTCGTTATGGAAGGTAGTATGTTGTCGGTATCTTTCTTACTCCAATGGATGGTAGCCTAGTCATTATGGAAGGTAGTCTGTTGTCTAGATTTTTGTTACTATAATAGATTGTATCCTTGTCGTTATGGAAGGTAGTATGTTGTCGAGATTCTTGTTACTCCAATGGATGGAAGCCTTGTCATTATGGAAGGTAGTCTATTGTCGATATTTTTGTAACTATAATGGATGGTAACCTTGTCATTATGGAAGGTAGTCTCTTGTCGAGATTTTTGTTATTCTAAGGGATGGTAGCCTTGTCATTATGGAAGGTAGTGTGTTGTTAATATTTTTGTTCTTCCAATGGATGGTAGCCTTGTAATTATGGAAGTTACTCTGTTATCGATATTTTTTTTACTCCAATGGATGGTAGCCTTGCCATTATGGAAGGTAGTCTATTGTCGAGATTTTTGTTACTACAATGGATGGTAGCCATGTCATTATGGAAGGTTATCTGTTGTTAAGATTTTTGTTACTACAATGGATTGTAGCCTTGTCCTAATAGAAGGTAGTACGTTTTCGATATCATTGTTACTCCAATGGATGGTAGCCTTGTCATTAAGGGAGGTAGTTTGTTGTCGAGATTTTTGTTACTCCAATGGATGGTATCCTTGTCATTATGGAAGGTAGTATGTTTTCGATATCTTTGTTACTCCAATGGATGGTAGCCTTGTCATTAAGGGAGGTAGTTTGTTGTCGAGATTTTTGTTACTCCAATGGATGGTAGCCTTATCATTATGGAATGTATTATGTTGTCGAGATTTTTGTTACTCCAATGGATGGTATCCTTGTCATATGGAAGGTAGTATGTTGTCGATATCTTTGTTACTCCAATGGATGGTAGCCTTATCATTATGGAAGGTAGTCAGTTGTTGAGATTTTTGTTACTCCAATGAATGGTAGCCTTGTCATTATGGAAGGTAGTGTGTTGTCGATATTTTTGTTATTCCAATGGATGGTAGCCTTGTCATTATGGAAGGTAGTCTGTTGTCGAGATTTTTGTGACTCCAATGGATGGTAGCCTTTTCATTATGGAAGGTAGTCTGTTGTCGAGATTTTTGTTACTACATTGAATGGTAGCCTTGTCATTATAGAAGGTAGTCTGTTGTCGAGATTTTTGTTACTACAATGGATTGTAGCCTTGTCATTATGGAAGGTTGTCTATTGTTGATATCTTTCTTACTCCAAAGGATGGTAGCCTAGTCATTATGGAAGGTAGTCTGTCGTCGAGATTTTTGTTACTCCAATGGATGGTATCCTTGTCATTATTTAAGGTAGTATGTTGTCGATATCTTTGTTACTCCAATGGATGGTAGCCTTGTCATTATGAAAGGTAGTCTATTGTCGAGATTTTTGTTACTACAATGGATGGTAGCCTTATCATTATGGAAGGTTGTCTGTTGTCGAGATTTTTGTTACTACAACTGATTGTAGCCTTGTCTTTATGGAAGGTAGTATGTTGTCGATATCTTTGTTACTCCAATGGATTGTAGCCTTGTCATTATGGGAGGTAGTTTGTTATCGATATTTTTGTTACTCCAATGGATGGTAGCCTTGTCATTATGGAAGGTAGTGTGTTGTCAATATTTTTGTTATTCAATGGATGGTAGCCTTATCATTGAGGAAGTTAGTCTGTTGTCGATATTTTTGTTTCTCCAATGGATGGTAGCCTTGTCATTATGGAAGGTTGTCTATTGTCGAGATATTTGTTACTACAATGGATGGTAGCCTTATCATTATGGAAGGTTGTCTATTGTCGAGATTTTTGTTACTACAATGTATTTTAGCCTTGTCTTTATGGAAGGTAGTATGTTGTCGATATCTTTGTTACTCCAATGGATTGTAGCCTTGTCATTATGGGAGGTAGTTTGTTATCGAGATTTTTGTTACTCTAATGGATGGTAGCCTTGTCATTATGGAAGGTAGTGTGTTATCGATATTTTTGTTATTCCAATGGATGGTAGCCTTGTCATTATGGAAGTTAGTCTATTGTCGAGATTTTTGTTACTCCAATGGATGGTAGCCTTGTGATTATGGAATGTTGTCTCTTGTCAAGATTTTTGTTACTACATTGGATGGTAGCCTTGTCATTATGGAAGATGGTCCGTTGTGGATATTTTTGTTACTACAATGGATTGTGGCCTTGTTTTTATGGAAGTAGTCTGTTATCGATATCTTTGTTACTCCAATGGATGGTAGCCTAGTCATTATAGAAGGCAGTCTGTTGTCGAGATTTTTGTTACTCTAAGGGATGGTAGCCTTGTCATTATGGAAGTTAGGTTATTGTCGAGATTTTTGTTATTCTAATGGATGGAAGCCTTATCATTATGGAAGGTAGTCTGTTGTCGAGATTTTTGTTACTACAATGGATTGTATTCTTGTTTTTATGGAAGCTAGTATGTTGTCGATATCTTTCTTACTCCAATGGATGGTAGCCTAGTCATTATGGAAGGTAGTCTGTTGTCGAGATTTTTTTTACTTCATTGGATGGTAGCCTTGTCATTATCGAAGGTAGTGTGTTGTCGCTATTTTTGTTATTCCAATGGATGGTAGCCTTGTCATTGTGGAAGGTAGTCTGTTATCGTCATTTTTGTTACTCCAATGGATGGTATCCTTGTCATTATGGAAGGTAGTATGTTGTCGATATCTTTGTTACTCCAATGGATGGTAGACTTGTTATTATGGAAGGTAGTATGTTGTCTAGATTTTTGTTACTCTAAGGGATGGTAGCCTTGTCATTATGGAAAGTAGTTTGTTGTCGAGATTTTTGTTACTCCAATGGATGGTAGCCTTGTCATTATGGAAGGTAGTCTGTTGTCAAGATTTTTGTTACTCCAATGGATGGTAGCCTTGTCATTATGAAAGGTAGTGTTTTGTTGATATTTTTGTTATTCCAATAGATGGTAGCCTTGTCATTATGGAAGGTAGTTTGTTGTCGAGATTTTTGTTACTCCCATGGATGGTAGCCTTGCCATTATGGAAGGTAGTCTGTTTTCTAGATTTTTGTTACTACAATGGATTGTATCCTTGTCGTTATGGAAGGTAGTATGTTGTCGATATTTTTCTTACTCCAAAAGATGGTAGCCTATTCATTATGGAAGGTAGTCTGTCGTCGAGATTTTTGTTACTCCAACAGATGGTATCCTTGTCATTATTTAAGGTAGTATGTTGTCGATATCTTTGTTACTCAAATGGATGGTAGCCTTGTCATTATGGAAGGTAGTCTATTGTCGAGATTTTTGTTACTCTAAGGAATGCTAGCCTTATCATTATGGAAGATAGTATGTTGTTGATATTTTTGTTAGTCTAAGGGATGGTAGCCTTGTATTTATGAAAGGTAGTCTATTGTCGTGATTTATGTTACTATAATAGATTGTAGCCTTGTAATTATGGAAGGTAGTCTGTTGTCGAGATTTTTGTTATTCCAATGGATTATATCCTTGTCGTTATGGAAGGTAGTATGTTGTCGGTATCTTTCTTACTCCAATGGATGGTAGCCTAGTCATTATGGAAGGTAGTCTGTTGTCTAGATTTTTGTTACTATAATAGATTGTATCCTTGTCGTTATGGAAGGTAGTATGTTGTCGAGATTCTTGTTACTCCAATGGATGGAAGCCTTGTCATTATGGAAGGTAGTCTATTGTCGATATTTTTGTAACTATAATGGATGGTAACCTTGTCATTATGGAAGGTAGTCTCTTGTCGAGATTTTTGTTATTCTAAGGGATGGTAGCCTTGTCATTATGGAAGGTAGTGTGTTGTTAATATTTTTGTTCTTCCAATGGATGGAAGCCTTGTAATTATGGAAGTTACTCTGTTATCGATATTTTTTTTACTCCAATGGATGGTAGCCTTGCCATTATGGAAGGTAGTCTATTGTCGAGATTTTTGTTACTACAATGGATGGTAGCCATGTCATTATGGAAGGTTATATGTTGTTAAGATTTTTGTTACTACAATGGATTGTAGCCTTGTCCTAATAGAAGGTAGTACGTTTTCGATATCATTGTTACTCCAATGGATGGTAGCCTTGTCATTAAGGGAGGTAGTTTGTTGTCGAGATTTTTGTTACTCCAATGGATGGTATCCTTGTCATTATGGAAGGTAGTATGTTTTTGATATCTTTGTTACTCCAATGGATGGTAGCCTTGTCATTAAGGGAGGTAGTTTGTTGTCAAGATTTTTGTTACTCCAATGGATGGTAGCCTTATCATTATGGAATGCATTATGTTGTCGAGATTTTTGTTACTCCAATGGATGGTATCCTTGTCATATGGAAGGTAGTATGTTGTCGATATCTTTGTTACTCCAATGGATGGTAGCCTTATCATTATGGAAGGTAGTCTGTTGTTGAGATTTTTGTTACTCCAATGAATGGTAGCCTTGTCATTATGGAAGGTAGTGTGTTGTCGATATTTTTGTTATTCCAATGGATGGTAGCCTTGTCATTATGGAAGGTAGTCTGTTGTCGAGATTTTTGTGACTCCAATGGATGGTAGCCTTTTCATTATGGAAGGTAGTCTGTTGTCGAGATTTTTGTTACTACATTGAATGGTAGCCTTGTCATTATAGAAGGTAGTCCGTTGTCGAGATTTTTGTTACTACAATGGATTGTAGCCTTGTCGTTATGGAAGGTTGTCTATTGTTGATATCTTTCTTACTCCAAAGGATGGTAGCCTAGTCACTATGGAAGGTAGTCTGTCGTCGAGATTTTTGTTACTCCAATGGATGGTATCCTTGTCATTATTTAAGGTAGTATGTTGTCGATATCTTTGTTACTCCAATGGATGGTAGCCTTGTCATTATGAAAGGTAGTATATTGTCGAGATTTTTGTTACTACAATGGATGGTATCCTTATCATTATGGAAGGTTGTCTGTTGTCGAGATTTTTGTTATAACAACTGATTGTAGCCTTGTCTTTATGGAAGGTAGTATGTTGTCGATATCTTTGTTACTCCAATGGATTGTAGCCTTGTCATTATGGGAGGTAGTTTGTTATCGAGATTTTTGTTACTCCAATGGATGGTAGCCTTGTCATTATGGAAGGTAGTGTGTTGTCAATATTTTTGTTATTCAATGGATGGTAGCCTTATCATTGAGGAAGTTAGTCTGTTGTCGATATTTTTGTTTCTCCAATGGATGGTAGCCTTGTCATTATGGAAGGTTGTCTATTGTCGAGATATTTGTTACTACAATGGATGGTAGCCTTATCATTATGGAAGGTTGTCTGTTGTCGAGATTTTTGTTACTACAATGGATTTTAGCCTTGTCTTTATGGAAGGTAGTATGTTGTCGATATCTTTGTTACTCCGATGGATTGTAGCCTTGTCATTATGGGAGGTAGTTTGTTATCGAGATTTTTGTTACTCTAATGGATGGTAGCCTTGTCATTATGGAAGGTAGTGTGTTATCGATATTTTTGTTATTCCAATGGATGGTAGCCTTGTCATTATGGAAGTTAGTCTATTGTCGAGATTTTTGTTACTCCAATGGATGGTAGCCTTGTGATTATGGAATGTTGTCTCTTGTCAAGATTTTTGTTACTACATTGGATGGTAGCCTTGTCATTATGGAAGGTGGTCCGTTGTGGATATTTTTGTTACTACAATGGATTGTGGCCTTGTTTTTATGGAAGTAGTCTGTTATCGATATCTTTGTTACTCCAATGGATGGTAGCCTAGTCATTATAGAAGGCAGTCTGTTGTCGAGATTTTTGTTACTCTAAGGGATGGTAGCCTTGTCATTATGGAAGTTAGGTTATTGTCGAGATTTTTGTTATTCTAATGGATGGAAGCCTTATCATTATGGAAGGTAGTCTGTTGTCGAGATTTTTGTTACTACAATGGATTGTATTCTTGTTTTTATGGAAGCTAGTATGTTGTCGATATCTTTCTTACTCCAATGGATGGTAGCCTAGTCATTATGGAAGGTAGTCTGTTGTCGAGATTTTTTTTACTTCATTCGATGGTAGCCTTGTCATTATCGAAGGTAGTGTGTTGTCGCTATTTTTGTTATTCCAATGGATGGTAGCCTTGTCATTGTGGAAGGTAGTCTATTATCGTCATTTTTGTTACTCCAATGGATGGTATCCTTGTCATTATGGAAGGTAGTATGTTGTCGATATCTTTGTTACTCCAATGGATGGTAGACTTGTTATTATGGAAGGTAGTATGTTGTCTAGATTTTTGTTACTCTAAGGGATGGTAGCCTTGTCAATATGGAAAGTAGTTTGTTGTCGAGATTTTTGTTACTCCAATGGATGGTAGCCTTGTCATTATGGAAGGTAGTCTATTGTCAAGATTTTTGTTACTCCAATGGATGGTAGCCTTGTCATTATGAAAGGTAGTGTTTTGTTGATATTTTTGTTATTCCAATAGATGGTAGCCTTGTCATTATGGAAGGTAGTTTGTTGTCGAGATTTTTGTTACTCCCATGGATGGTAGCCTTGCCATTATGGAAGGTAGTCTGTTTTCTAGATTTTTGTTACTACAATGGATTGTATCCTTGTCGTTATGGAAGGTAGTATGTTGTCGATATTTTTCTTACTCCAAAGGATGGTAGCCTATTCATTATGGAAGGTAGTCTGTCGTCGAGATTTTTGTTACTCCAACAAATGGTATCCTTGTCATTATTTAAGGTAGTATGTTGTCGATATCTTTGTTACTCAAATGGATGGTAGCCTTGTCATTATGGAAGGTAGTCTATTGTCGATATTTTTGTTACTCTAAGGAATGCTAGCCTTGTCATTATGGAAGATAGTATGTTGTTGATATTTTTGTTAGTCTAAGGGATGGTAGCCTTGTATTTATGAAAGGTAGTCTATTGTCGTGATTTATGTTACTATAATAGATTGTAGCCTTGTAATTATGGAAGGTAGTCTGTTGTCGAGATTTTTGTTATTCCAATGGATTATATCCTTGTCGTTATGGAAGGTAGTATGTTGTCGGTATCTTTCTTACTCCAATGGATGGTAGCCTAGTCATTATGGAAGGTAGTCTGTTGTCTAGATTTTTGTTACTATAATAGATTGTATCCTTGTCGTTATGGAAGGTAGTATGTTGTCGAGATTCTTGTTACTCCAATGGATGGAAGCCTTGTCATTATGGAAGGTAGTCTATTGTCGATATTTTTGTAACTATAATGGATGGTAACCTTGTCATTATGGAAGGTAGTCTCTTGTCGAGATTTTTGTTATTCTAAGGGATGGTAGCCTTGTCATTATGGAAGGTAGTGTGTTGTTAATATTTTTGTTCTTCCAATGGATGGAAGCCTTGTAATTATGGAAGTTACTCTGTTATCGATATTTTTTTTACTCCAATGGATGGTAGCCTTGCCATTATGGAAGGTAGTCTATTGTCGAGATTTTTGTTACTACAATGGATGGTAGCCATGTCATTATGGAAGGTTATATGTTGTTAAGATTTTTGTTACTACAATGGATTGTAGCCTTGTCCTAATAGAAGGTAGTACGTTTTCGATATCATTGTTACTCCAATGGATGGTAGCCTTGTCATTAAGGGAGGTAGTTTGTTGTCGAGATTTTTGTTACTCCAATGGATGGTATCCTTGTCATTATGGAAGGTAGTATGTTTTTGATATCTTTGTTACTCCAATGGATGGTAGCCTTGTCATTAAGGGAGGTAGTTTGTTGTCGAGATTTTTGTTACTCCAATGGATGGTAGCCTTATCATTATGGAATGCATTATGTTGTCGAGATTTTTGTTACTCCAATGGATGGTATCCTTGTCATATGGAAGGTAGTATGTTGTCGATATCTTTGTTACTCCAATGGATGGTAGCCTTATCATTATGGAAGGTAGTCTGTTGTTGAAATTTTTGTTACTCCAATGAATGGTAGCCTTGTCATTATGGAAGGTAGTGTGTTGTCGATATTTTTGTTATTCCAATGGATGGTAGCCTTGTCATTATGGAAGGTAGTCTGTTGTCGAGATTTTTGTGACTCCAATGGATGGTAGCCTTTTCATTATGGAAGGTAGTCTGTTGTCGAGATTTTTGTTACTACATTGAATGGTAGCCTTGTCATTATAGAAGGTAGTCCGTTGTCGAGATTTTTGTTACTACAATGGATTGTAGCCTTGTCGTTATGGAAGGTTGTCTATTGTTGATATCTTTCTTACTCCAAAGGATGGTAGCCTAGTCACTATGGAAGGTAGTCTGTCGTCGAGATTTTTGTTACTCCAATGGATGGTATCCTTGTCATTATTTAAGGTAGTATGTTGTCGATATCTTTGTTACTCCAATGGATGGTAGCCTTGTCATTATGAAAGGTAGTATATTGTCGAGATTTTTGTTACTACAATGGATGGTATCCTTATCATTATGGAAGGTTGTCTGTTGTCGAGATTTTTGTTACTACAACTGATTGTAGCCTTGTCTTTATGGAAGGTAGTATGTTGTCGATATCTTTGTTACTCCAATGGATTGTAGCCTTGTCATTATGGGAGGTAGTTTGTTATCGAGATTTTTGTTACTCCAATGGATGGTAGCCTTGTCATTATGGAAGGTAGTGTGTTGTCAATATTTTTGTTATTCAATGGATGGTAGCCTTATCATTGAGGAAGTTAGTCTGTTGTCGATATTTTTGTTTCTCCAATGGATGGTAGCCTTGTCATTATGGAAGGTTGTCTATTGTCGAGATATTTGTTACTAGAATGGATGGTAGCCTTATCATTATGGAAGGTTGTCTGTTGTCGAGATTTTTGTTACTACAATGGATTTTAGCCTTGTCTTTATGGAAGGTAGTATGTTGTCGATATCTTTGTTACTCCAATGGATTGTAGCCTTGTCATTATGGGAGGTAGTTTGTTATCGAGATTTTTGTTACTCTAATGGATGGTAGCCTTGTCATTATGGAAGGTAGTGTGTTATCGATATTTTTGTTATTCCAATGGATGGTAGCCTTGTCATTATGGAAGTTAGTCTATTGTCGAGATTTTTGTTACTCCAATGGATGGTAGCCTTGTGATTATGGAATGTTGTCTCTTGTCAAGATTTTTGTTACTACATTGGATGGTAGCCTTGTCATTATGGAAGGTGGTCCGTTGTGGATATTTTTGTTACTACAATGGATTGTGGCCTTGTTTTTATGGAAGTAGTCTGTTATCGATATCTTTTTTACTCCAATGGATGGTAGCCTAGTCATTATAGAAGGCAGTCTGTTGTCGAGATTTTTGTTACTCTAAGGGATGGTAGCCTTGTCATTATGGAAGTTAGGTTATTGTCGAGATTTTTGTTATTCTAATGGATGGAAGCCTTATCATTATGGAAGGTAGTCTGTTGTCGAGATTTTTGTTACTATAATGGATTGTATTCTTGTTTTTATGGAAGCTAGTATGTTGTCGATATCTTTCTTACTCCAATGGATGGTAGCCTAGTCATTATGGAAGGTAGTCTGTTGTCGAGATTTTTTTTACTTCATTGGATGGTAGCCTTGTCATTATCGAAGGTAGTGTGTTGTTGCTATTTTTGTTATTCCAATGGATGGTAGCCTTGTCATTGTGGAAGGTAGTCTGTTATCGTCATTTTTGTTACTCCAATGGATGGTATCCTTGTCATTATGGAAGGTAGTATGTTGTCGATATCTTTGTTACTCCAATGGATGGTAGACTTGTTATTATGGAAGGTAGTATGTTGTCTAGATTTTTGTTACTCTAAGGGATTGTAGCCTTGTCATTATGGAAAGTAGTTTGTTGTCGAGATTTTTGTTACTCCAATGGATGGTAGCCTTGTCATTATGGAAGGTAGTCTGTTGTCAAGATTTTTGTTACTCCAATGGATGGTAGCCTTGTCATTATGAAAGGTAGTGTTTTGTTGATATTTTTGTTATTCCAATAGATGGTAGCCTTGTCATTATGGAAGGTAGTTTGTTGTCGAGATTTTTGTTACTCCCATGGATGGTAGCCTTGCCATTATGGAAGGTAGTCTGTTTTCTAGATTTTTGTTACTACAATGGATTGTATCCTTGTCGTTATGGAAGGTAGTATGTTGTCGATATTTTTCTTACTCCAAAGGATGGTAGCCTATTCATTATGGAAGGTAGTCTGTCGTCGAGATTTTTGTTACTCCAACAGATGGTATCCTTGTCATTATTTAAGGTAGTATGTTGTCGATATCTTTGTTACTCAAATGGATGGTAGCCTTCTCATTATGGAAGGTAGTCTATTGTCGAGATTTTTGTTACTCTAAGGAATGCTAGCCTTGTCATTATGGAAGATAGTATGTTGTTGATATTTTTGTTAGTCTAAGGGATGGTAGCCTTGTATTTATGAAAGGTAGTCTATTGTCGTGATTTATGTTACTATAATAGATTGTAGCCTTGTAATTATGGAAGGTAGTCTGTTGTCGAGATTTTTGTTATTCCAATGGATTATATCCTTGTCGTTATGGAAGGTAGTATGTTGTCGGTATCTTTCTTACTCCAATGGATGGTAGCCAAGTCATTATGGAAGGTAGTCTGTTGTCTAGATTTTTGTTACTATAATAGATTGTATCCTTGTCGTTATGGAAGGTACTATGTTGTCGAGATTCTTGTTACTCCAATGGATGGAAGCCTTGTCATTATGGAAGGTAGTCTATTGTCGATATTTTTGTAACTATAATGGATGGTAACCTTGTCATTATGGAAGGTAGTCTCTTGTCGAGATTTTTGTTATTCTAAGGGATGGTAGCCTTGTCATTATGGAAGGTAGTGTGTTGTTAATATTTTTGTTCTTCCAATGGATGGTAGCCTTGTAATTATGGAAGTTACTCTGTTATCGATATTTTTTTTACTCCAATGGATGGTAGCCTTGCCATTATGGAAGGTAGTCTATTGTCGAGATTTTTGTTACTACAATGGATGGTAGCCATGTCATTATGGAAGGTTATCTGTTGTTAAGATTTTTGTTACTACAATGGATTGTAGCCTTGTCCTAATAGAAGGTAGTACGTTTTCGATATCATTGTTACTCCAATGGATGGTAGCCTTGTCATTAAGGGAGGTAGTTTGTTGTCGAGATTTTTGTTACTCCAATGGATGGTATCCTTGTCATTATGGAAGGTAGTATGTTTTCGATATCTTTGTTACTCCAATGGATGGTAGCCTTGTCATTAAGGGAGGTAGTTTGTTGTCGAGATTTTTGTTACTCCAATGGATGGTATCCTTATCATTATGGAATGTATTATGTTGTCGAGATTTTTGTTACTCCAATGGATGGTATCCTTGTCATATGGAAGGTAGTATGTTGTCGATATCTTTGTTACTCCAATGGATGGTAGCCTTATCATTATGCAAGGTAGTCTGTTGTTGAGATTTTTGTTACTCCAATGAATGGTAGCCTTGTCATTATGGAAGGTAGTGTGTTGTCGATATTTTTGTTATTCCAATGGATGGTAGCCTTGTCATTATGGAAGGTAGTCTGTTGTCGAGATTTTTGTGACTCCAATGGATGGTAGCCTTTTCATTATGGAAGGTAGTCTGTTGTCGAGATTTTTGTTACTACATTGAATGGTAGCCTTGTCATTATAGAAGGTAGTCTGTTGTCGAGATTTTTGTTACTACAATGGATTGTAGCCTTGTCGTTATGGAAGGTTGTCTATTGTTGATATCTTTCTTACTCCAAAGGATGGTAGCCTAGTCATTATGGAAGGTAGTCTGTCGTCGAGATTTTTGTTACTCTAATGGATGGTATCCTTGTCATTATTTAAGGTAGTATGTTGTCGATATCTTTGTTACTCCAATGGATGGTAGCCTTGTCATTATGAAAGGTAGTCTATTGTCGAGATTTTTGTTACTACAATGGATGGTAGCCTTATCATTATGGAAGGTTGTCTGTTGTCGAGATTTTTGTTACTACAACTGATTGTAGCCTTGTCTTTATGGAAGGTAGTATGTTGTCGATATCTTTGTTACTCCAATGGATTGTAGCCTTGTCATTATGGGAGGTAGTTTGTTATCGAGATTTTTGTTACTCCAATGGATGGTAGCCTTGTCATTATGGAAGGTAGTGTGTTGTCAATATTTTTGTTATTCAATGGATGGTAGCCTTATCATTGAGGAAGTTAGTCTGTTGTCGATATTTTTGTTTCTCCAATGGATGGTAGCCTTGTCATTATGGAAGGTTGTCTATTGTCGAGATATTTGTTACTACAATGGATGGTAGCCTTATCATTATGGAAGGTTGTCTGTTGTCGAGATTTTTGTTACTACAATGGATTTTAGCCTTGTCTTTATGGAAGGTAGTATGTTGTCGATATCTTTGTTACTCCAATGGATTGTAGCCTTGTCATTATGGGAGGTAGTTTGTTATCGAGATTTTTGTTACTCTAATGGATGGTAGCCTTGTCATTATGGAAGGTAGTGTGTTATCGATATTTTTGTTATTCCAATGGATGGTAGCCTTGTCATTATGGAAGTTAGTCTATTGTCGAGATTTTTGTTACTCCAATGGATGGTAGCCTTGTGATTATGGAATGTTGTCTCTTGTCAAGATTTTTGTTACTACATTGGATGGTAGCCTTGTCATTATGGAAGGTGGTCCGTTGTGGATATTTTTGTTACTACAATGGATTGTGGCCTTGTTTTTATGGAAGTAGTCTGTTATCGATATCTTTGTTACTCCAATGGATGGTAGCCTAGTCATTATAGAAGGCAGTCCGTTGTCGAGATTTTTGTTACTCTAAGGGATGGTAGCCTTGTCATTATGGAAGTTAGGTTATTGTCGAGATTTTTGTTATTCTAATGGTTGGAAGCCTTATCATTATGGAAGGTAGTCTGTTGTCGAGATTTTTGTTACTCCAATGGATGGTAGCCTTGTGATTATGGAATGTTGTCTCTTGTCAAGATTTTTGTTACTACATTGGATGGTAGCCTTGTCATTATGGAAGGTGGTCCGTTGTGGATATTTTTGTTACTACAATGGATTGTGGCCTTGTTTTTATGGAAGTAGTCTGTTATCGATATCTTTGTTACTCCAATGGATGGTAGCCTAGTCATTATAGAAGGCAGTCTGTTGTCGAGATTTTTGTTACTCTAAGGGATGGTAGCCTTGTCATTATGGAAGTTAGGTTATTGTCGAGATTTTTGTTATTCTAATGGATGGAAGCCTTATCATTATGGAAGGTAGTCTGTTGTCGAGATTTTTGTTACTACAATGGATTGTATTCTTGTTTTTATGGAAGCTAGTATGTTGTCGATATCTTTCTTACTCCAATGGATGGTAGCCTAGTCATTATGGAAGGTAGTCTGTTGTCGAGATTTTTTTTACTTCATTGGATGGTAGCCTTGTCATTATCGAAGGTAGTGTGTTGTCGCTATTTTTGTTATTCCAATGGATGGTAGCCTTGTCATTGTGGAAGGTAGTCTGTTATCGTCATTTTTGTTACTCCAATGGATGGTATCCTTGTCATTATGGAAGGTAGTATGTTGTCGATATCTTTGTTACTCCAATGGATGGTAGACTTGTTATTATGGAAGGTAGTAAGTTGTCTAGATTTTTGTTACTCTAAGGGATGGTAGCCTTGTCATTATGGAAAGTAGTTTGTTGTCGAGATTTTTGTTACTCCAATGGATGGTAGCCTTGTCATTATGGAAGGTAGTCTGTTGTCAAGATTTTTGTTACTCCAATGGATGGTAGCCTTGTCATTATGAAAGGTAGTGTTTTGTTGATATTTTTGTTATTCCAATAGATGGTAGCCTTGTCATTATGGAAGGTAGTTTGTTGTCGAGATTTTTGTTACTCCCATGGATGGTAGCCTTGCCATTATGGAAGGTAGTCTGTTTTCTAGATTTTTGTTACTACAATGGATTGTATCCTTGTCGTTATGGAAGGTAGTATGTTGTCGATATTTTTCTTACTCCAAAGGATGGTAGCCTATTCATTATGGAAGGTAGTCTGTCGTCGAGATTTTTGTTACTCCAACAGATGGTATCCTTGTCATTATTTAAGGTAGTATGTTGTCGATATCTTTGTTACTCAAATGGATGGTAGCGTTGTCATTATGGAAGGTAGTCTATTGTCGAGATTTTTGTTACTCTAAGGAATGCTAGCCTTGTCATTATGGAAGATAGTATGTTGTTGATATTTTTGTTAGTCTAAGGGATGGTAGCCTTGTATTTATGAAAGGTAGTCTATTGTCGTGATTTATGTTACTATAATAGATTGTAGCCTTGTAATTATGGAAGGTAGTCTGTTGTCGAGATTTTTGTTATTCCAATGGATTATATCCTTGTCGTTATGGAAGGTAGTATGTTGTCGGTATCTTTCTTACTCCAATGGATGGTAGCCTAGTCATTATGGAAGGTAGTCTGTTGTCTAGATTTTTGTTACTATAATAGATTGTATCCTTGTCGTTATGGAAGGTAGTATGTTGTCGAGATTCTTGTTACTCCAATGGATGGAAGCCTTGTCATTATGGAAGGTAGTCTATTGTCGATATTTTTGTAACTATAATGGATGGTAACCTTATCATTATGGAAGGTTGTCTGTTGTCGAGATTTTTGTTACTACAACTGATTGTAGCCTTGTCTTTATGGAAGGTAGTATGTTGTCGATATCTTTGTTACTCCAATGGATTGTAGCCTTGTCATTATGGGAGGTAGTTTGTTATCGAGATTTTTGTTACTCCAATGGATGGTAGCCTTGTCATTATGGAAGGTAGTGTGTTGTCAATATTTTTGTTATTCAATGGATGGTAGCCTTATCATTGAGGAAGTTAGTCTGTTGTCGATATTTTTGTTTCTCCAATGGATGGTAGCCTTGTCATTATGGAAGGTTGTCTATTGTCGAGATATTTGTTACTACAATGGATGGTAGCCTTATCATTATGGAAGGTTGTCTGTTGTCGAGATTTTTGTTACTACAATGGATTTTAGCCTTGTCTTTATGGAAGGTAGTATGTTGTCGATATCTTTGTTACTCCAATGGATTGTAGCCTTGTCATTATGGGAGGTAGTTTGTTATCGAGATTTTTGTTACTCTAATGGATGGTAGCCTTGTCATTATGGAAGGTAGTGTGTTATCGATATTTTTGTTATTCCAATGGATGGTAGCCTTGTCATTATGGAAGTTAGTCTATTGTCGAGATTTTTGTTACTCCAATGGATGGTAGCCTTGTGATTATGGAATGTTGTCTCTTGTCAAGATTTTTGTTACTACATTGGATGGTAGCCTTGTCATTATGGAAGGTGGTCCGTTGTGGATATTTTTGTTACTACAATGGATTGTGGCCTTGTTTTTATGGAAGTAGTCTGTTATCGATATCTTTGTTACTCCAATGGATGGTAGCCTAGTCATTATAGAAGGCAGTCCGTTGTCGAGATTTTTGTTACTCTATGGGATGGTAGCCTTGTCATTATGGAAGTTAGGTTATTGTCGAGATTTTTGTTATTCTAATGGTTGGAAGCCTTATCATTATGGAAGGTAGTCTGTTGTCGAGATTTTTGTTACTCCAATGGATGGTAGCCTTGTGATTATGGAATGTTGTCTCTTGTCAAGATTTTTGTTACTACATTGGATGGTAGCCTTGTCATTATGGAAGGTGGTCCGTTGTGGATATTTTTGTTACTACAATGGATTGTGGCCTTGTTTTTATGGAAGTAGTCTGTTATCGATATCTTTGTTACTCCAATGGATGGTAGCCTAGTCATTATAGAAGGCAGTCTGTTGTCGAGATTTTTGTTACTCTAAGGGATGGTAGCCTTGTCATTATGGAAGTTAGGTTATTGTCGAGATTTTTGTTATTCTAATGGATGGAAGCCTTATCATTATGGAAGGTAGTCTGTTGTCGAGATTTTTGTTACTACAATGGATTGTATTCTTGTTTTTATGGAAGCTAGTATGTTGTCGATATCTTTCTTACTCCAATGGATGGTAGCCTAGTCATTATGGAAGGTAGTCTGTTGTCGAGATTTTTTTTACTTCATTGGATGGTAGCCTTGTCATTATCGAAGGTAGTGTGTTGTCGCTATTTTTGTTATTCCAATGGATGGTAGCCTTGTCATTGTGGAAGGTAGTCTGTTATCGTCATTTTTGTTACTCCAATGGATGGTATCCTTGTCATTATGGAAGGTAGTATGTTGTCGATATCTTTGTTACTCCAATGGATGGTAGACTTGTTATTATGGAAGGTAGTAAGTTGTCTAGATTTTTGTTACTCTAAGGGATGGTAGCCTTGTCATTATGGAAAGTAGTTTGTTGTCGAGATTTTTGTTACTCTAATGGATGGTAGCCTTGTCATTATGGAAGGTAGTCTGTTGTCAAGATTTTTGTTACTCCAATGGATGGTAGCCTTGTCATTATGAAAGGTAGTGTTTTGTTGATATTTTTGTTATTCCAATAGATGGTAGCCTTGTCATTATGGAAGGTAGTTTGTTGTCGAGATTTTTGTTACTCCCATGGATGGTAGCCTTGCCATTATGGAAGGTAGTATGTTTTCTAGATTTTTGTTACTACAATGGATTGTATCCTTGTCGTTATGGAAGGTAGTATGTTGTCGATATTTTTCTTACTCCAAAGGATGGTAGCCTATTCATTATGGAAGGTAGTCTGTCGTCGAGATTTTTGTTACTCCAACAGATGGTATCCTTGTCATTATTTAAGGTAGTATGTTGTCGATATCTTTGTTACTCAAATGGATGGTAGCGTTGTCATTATGGAAGGTAGTCTATTGTCGAGATTTTTGTTACTCTAAGGAATGCTAGCCTTGTCATTATGGAAGATAGTATGTTGTTGATATTTTTGTTAGTCTAAGGGATGGTAGCCTTGTATTTATGAAAGGTAGTCTATTGTCGTGATTTATGTTACTATAATAGATTGTAGCCTTGTAATTATGGAAGGTAGTCTATTGTCGAGATTTTTGTTATTCCAATGGATTATATCCTTGTCGTTATGGAAGGTAGTATGTTGTCGGTATCTTTCTTACTCCAATGGATGGTAGCCTAGTCATTATGGAAGGTAGTCTGTTGTCTAGATTTTTGTTACTATAATAGATTGTATCCTTGTCGTTATGGAAGGTAGTATGTTGTCGAGATTCTTGTTACTCCAATGGATGGAAGCCTTGTCATTATGGAAGGTAGTCTATTGTCGATATTTTTGTAACTATAATGGATGGTAACCTTGTCATTATGGAAGGTAGTCTCTTGTCGAGATTTTTGTTATTCTAAGGGATGGTAGCCTTGTCATTATGGAAGGTAGTGTGTTGTTAATATTTTTGTTCTTCCAATGGATGGTAGCCTTGTAATTATGGAAGTTACTCTGTTATCGATATTTTTTTTACTCCAATGGATGGTAGCCTTGCCATTATGGAAGGTAGTCTATTGTCGAGATTTTTGTTACTACAATGGATGGTAGCCATGTCATTATGGAAGGTTATCTGTTGTTAAGATTTTTGTTACTACAATGGATTGTAGCCTTGTCCTAATAGAAGGTAGTACGTTTTCGATATCATTGTTACTCCAATGGATGGTAGCCTTGTCATTAAGGGAGGTAGTTTGTTGTCGAGATTTTTGTTACTCCAATGGATGGTATCCTTGTCATTATGGAAGGTAGTATGTTTTCGATATCTTTGTTACTCCAATGGATGGTAGCCTTGTCATTAAGGGAGGTAGTTTGTTGTCGAGATTTTTGTTACTCCAATGGATGGTATCCTTATCATTATGGAATGTATTATGTTGTCGAGATTTTTGTTACTCCAATGGATGGTATCCTTGTCATATGGAAGGTAGTATGTTGTCGATATCTTTGTTACTCCAATGGATGGTAGCCTTATCATTATGGAAGGTAGTCTGTTGTTGAGATTTTTGTTACTCCAATGAATGGTAGCCTTGTCATTATGGAAGGTAGTGTGTTGTCGATATTTTTGTTATTCCAATGGATGGTAGCCTTGTCATTATGGAAGGTAGTGTGTTGTCGAGATTTTTGTTACTCCAATGGATGGTAGCCTTTTCATTATGGAAGGTAGTCTGTTGTCGAGATTTTTGTTACTACATTGAATGGTAGCCTTGTCATTATAGAAGGTAGTCTGTTGTCGAGATTTTTGTTACTACAATGGATTGTAGCCTTGTCGTTATGGAAGGTTGTCTATTGTTGATATCTTTCTTACTCCAAAGGATGGTAGCCTAGTCATTATGAAAGGTAGTCTGTCGTCGAGATTTTTGTTACTCCAATGGATGGTATCCTTGTCATTATTTAAGGTAGTATGTTGTCGATATCTTTCTTACTCCAATGGATGGTAGCCTTGTCATTATGAAAGGTAGTCTATTGTCGAGATTTTTGTTACTACAATGGATGGTAGCCTTATCATTATGGAAGGTTGTCTGTTGTCGAGATTTTTGTTACTACAACTGATTGTAGCCTTGTCTTTATGGAAGGTAGTATGTTGTCGATATCTTTGTTACTCCAATGGATTGTAGCCTTGTCATTATGGGAGGTAGTTTGTTATCGAGATTTTTGTTACTCCAATAGATGGTAGCCTTGTCATTATGGAAGGTAGTGTGTTGTCAATATTTTTGTTATTCAATGGATGGTAGCCTTATCATTGAGGAAGTTAGTCTGTTGTCGATATTTTTGTTTCTCCAATGGATGGCAGCCTTGTCATTATGGAAGGTTGTCTATTGTCGAGATATTTGTTACTACAATGGATGGTAGCCTTATCATTATGGAAGGTTGTCTGTTGTCGAGATTTTTGTTACTACAATGGATTTTAGCCTTGTCTTTATGGAAGGTAGTATGTTGTCGATATCTTTGTTACTCCAATGGATTGTAGCCTTGTCATTATGGGAGGTAGTTTGTTATCGAGATTTTTGTTACTCTAATGGATGGTAGCCTTGTCATTATGGAAGGTAGTGTGTTATCGATATTTTTGTTATTCCAATGGATGGTAGCCTTGTCATTATGGAAGTTAGTCTATTGTCGAGATTTTTGTTACTCCAATGGATGGTAGCCTTGTGATTATGGAATGTTGTCTCTTGTCAAGATTTTTGTTACTACATTGGATGGTAGCCTTGTCATTATGGAAGGTGGTCCGTTGTGGATATTTTTGTTACTACAATGGATTGTGGCCTTGTTTTTATGGAAGTAGTCTGTTATCGATATCTTTGTTACTCCAATGGATGGTAGCCTAGTCATTATAGAAGGCAGTCTGTTGTCGAGATTTTTATTACTCTAAGGGATGGTAGCCTTGTCATTATGGAAGTTAGGTTATTGTCGAGATTTTTTTTATTCTAATGGTTGGAAGCCTTATCATTATGGAAGGTAGTCTGTTGTCGAGATTTTTGTTACTACAATGGATTGTATTCTTGTTTTTATGGAAGCTAGTATGTTGTCGATATCTTTCTTACTCCAATGGATGGTAGCCTAGTCATTATGGAAGGTAGTCTGTTGTCGAGATTTTTTTTACTTCATTGGATGGTAGCCTTGTCATTATCGAAGGTAGTGTGTTGTCGCTATTTTTGTTATTCCAATGGATGGTATCCTTGTCATTATGGAAGGTAGTATGTTGTCGATATATTTGTTACTCCAATGGATGGTAGACTTGTTATTATGGAAGGTAGTATGTTGTCTAGATTTTTGTTACTCTAAGGGATGGTAGCCTTGTCATTATGGAAAGTAGTTTGTTGTCGAGATTTTTGTTACTCCAATGGATGGTAGCCTTGTCATTATGGAAGGTAGTCTGTTGTCAAGATTTTTGTTACTCCAATGGATGGTAGCCTTGTCATTATGAAAGGTAGTGTTTTGTTGATATTTTTGTTATTCCAATAGATGGTAGCCTTGTCATTATGGAAGGTAGTTTGTTGTCGAGATTTTTGTTACTCCCATGGATGGTAGCCTTGTCATTATGGAAGGTAATTGTCGAGATTTTTGTTACTACATTGGATGGTAGCCTTGCCATTATGGAAGGTAGTCTGTTGTCGAGATTTTTGTTACTACAATGGATTGTATCCTTGTCGTTATGGAAGGTAGTCTTTTGTCGAGATTTTTGTTACTCTAAGGCATGGTAGCCTAGCCATTATGGAAGGTAGTCGGTTGTCGAGATTTTTGTTACTCTAAGGGATGGTAGCCTTGTCATTATGGAAGTTTGTTTATTGTCGTGATTTTTGTTATTCCAATGGATGGTAGCCTTGTCATTATGGAAGGTAGTCTGTTGTCGAGATTTTTGTTACTACAATGGATTGTATCCTTGTCGTTATGGAAGGTAGTATGTTGTCGATATCTTTCTTACTCCAAAGGATGTTAGCCTAGTCATTATGGAAGCTAGTCCGTCGTCGAGATTTTTGTTACTCCAACGGATGGTATCCTTGTCATTATTTAAGGTAGTATGTTGTCGATATCTTTGTTACTCCAATGGATGGTAGCCTTGTCATTATGGAAGGTAGTCTATTGTCAAGATTTTTGTTACTCTAAGGGATGCTAGCCTTGTCATTATGGAAGATAGTATGTTGTCGATATCTTTGTTACTCCAATGGATGGTAGCCTTGTGATTATGGAAGGTAGTCTGTTGTCGAGATTTTTGTTACTCTAAGGGATGGTAGCCTTGTCTTTATGAAAGGTAGTCTATTGTCGTGATTTTTGTTACTATAATAGATTGTAGCCTTGTATTTATGGAAGGTAGTCTGTTGCCAAGATTTTTGTTATTCCAATGGATTGTATCCTTGTCGTTATGGAAAGTAGTATGTTGTCGGTATCTTTCTTACTCCAATGGATGGTAGCCTAGTCATTATGGAAGGTAGTCTGTTGTCTAGATTTTTGTTACTATAATAGATTGTATCCTTGTCATTATGGAAGGTAGTATGTTGTCGAGATTCTTGTTACTCCAATGGATGGAAGCCTTGTCATTATGGAAGGTAGTCTATTGTCGATATTTTTGTCACTGTAATGGATGGTAGCCTTTTCATTATGGAAGGTAGTCTGTTGTCGAGATTTTTGTTACTCTAAGGGATGGTAGCCTTGTCATTATGGAAGGTAGTGTGTTGTTAATATTTTTGTTATTCCAATGGATGGTAGCCTTGTAATTATGGAAGTTAGTCTGTTATCGATATTTTTGTTACTCCAATGGATGGTAGCCTTGCCATTATGGAAGGTAGTCTATTGTCGAGATTTTTGTTACTACAATGGATGGTAGCCATGTCATTATGGAAGGTTGTCTGTTGTTAAGATTTTTGTTACTACAATGGATTGTAGCCTTGTCCTAATGAAAGGTAGTACGTTTTCGATATCATTGTTACTCCAATGGATGGTAGCCTTGTCATTAAGGGAGGTAGTTTGTTGTCGAGATTTTTGTTACTCCAATGGATGGTATCCTTGTCATTATGGAAGGTAGTATGTTGTCGATATCTTTGTTACTCCAATGGATGGTAGCCTTGTCATTAAGGGAGGTAGTTTGTTGTCGAGATTTTTGTTACTCCATTGGATGGTAGCCTTATCATTATGGAATGTAGTATGTTGTCGAGATTTTTGTTACTACATTGGATGGTAGCCTTGTCATTATGGAAGGTAGTCTGTTGTCGAGATTTTTGTTACTACAATGGATTGTAGCCTTATCGTTATTGAAGGTAGTCTGTTTTCGATATCTTTGTTACTCCAATGGATGGTAGCCTAGTCATTATGGAAGGTAGTCTGTTGTCGAGATTTTTGTTACTCTAAGGGATGGTAGCCTTGTCATTATTGAAGTTAGTTTATTTTCGAGATTTTTGTTATTCCAATGGATGGAAGCCTTGTCATCATGGAAGGTAATCTGTTGTCGAGATTTTTGTTACTACAATGGATTGTATCCTTGTCGTATGGAAGGTAGTCTGTTTTCAAGATTTTTGTTACTCCAATGGATGGTAGCCTAGTCATTATGGAAGGTAGTGTGTTGTCGATATTTTTGTTATTCCCATGGATGGTAGCCTTGTCATTATGGAAGGTAGTCTGTTGTCGTCATTTTTGTTACTCCAATGGAAGGTATCCTTGTCATTATGGAAGGTAGTATGTTGTCGATGTCTTTGTTACTCCAATGGATGGTAGCCTTGTTATTATGGAAGGTAGTCTGTTGTCTAGATTTTTGTTACTCTAAGGGATGGTAGCCTTGTCATTATGGAAAGTTGTTTGTTGTCGAGATTTTTGTTATTCCAAGGAATGGTAGCCTTGTCATTATGAAAGGTAGTCTGTTGTCGAGATTTTTGTCACTACAATGGATGGTAGCCATGTCATTATGGAAGGTAGTCTGTTGTCGAGAGTTTTGTTACTACAATAGAATGTAGCCTTGTCATTATGGAAAATAGTCTTTTGTCAAGATTTTTGTTACTATAATAGATTGTAGCCTTCTCATTATGGAAGGTAGTATGTTGTCGATATTCTTGTTACTCCAATTGATGGTAGCCTTGTCATTATGGAAGGTAGTCTATTGTCGTGATATTTGTCACTACAATGGATGGCTGCCTTGTCATTATGGAAGGTAGTCTATTGTCAAGATTTTGTTACTACAATGGATTGTAGCCTTGTCGTTATGCAAGGTAGTCTGTTATCGATATCTTTGTTACTCCAAAGGATGGTAGCCTAGTCATTACAGAAGGTAGTCTATTGTCGAGATTTTTGTTACTCCAATGGATGGTATCCTTGTCATTATGGAAGGTAGTATGTTGTCGATATCTTTGTTACTCCAATGGATTGTAGCCTTGTCATTATGGAAGGTAGTATGTTGTCGATATCTTTCTTACTCCAATGGATGGTAGCCTAGTCATTATGGAAGGTAGTCTGTTGTCGATATTTTTTTTACTCCATTGGATGGTAGCCTTGTCATTATGGAAGGTAGTGTGTTGTCGATATTTTTGTTATTCCAATGGATGGTAGCCTTGTCATTATGAAAGGTAGTCTGTTGTCGTCATTTTTGTTACTCCAATGGATGGTATCCTTGTCATTATGGAAGGTTGTCTGTTGTCGATGTCTTTGTTACTCCAATGGATGGTAGCCTTGTTATTATGGAAGGTAGTGTGTTGTCTAGATTTTTGTTATTCCAAGGAATGGTAGCCTTGTTATTATGGAAGGTAGTCTGTTGTCGAGATTTTTGTCAATACAATGGATGGTAGCCATGTCATTATGGAAGGTAGTCTATTGTCGAGATTTTTGTTACTACAATAGAATGTAGCCTTGTCATTATGGAAAATAGTCTGTTGTCAAGATTTTTGTTACTATAATAGATTGTAGCCTTATCATTATGGAAGGTAGTATGTTGTCGAGATTCTTGGTACTCCAATTGATGGTAGCCTTGTCATTATGGAAGGTAGTCTATTGTCGTGATTTTTGTCACTACAATGGATGGCTGCCTTGTCATTATGGAAGGTAGTCTATTGTCAAGATTTTTGTTACTACAATGGATTGTAGCCTTGTCGTTATGCAAGGTAGTCTGTTATGGATATCTTTGTTACTCCAAAGGATGGTAGCCTAGTCATTACAGAAGGTAGTCTATTGTCGAGATTTTTGTTACTCCAATGGATGGTATCCTTGTCATTATGGAAGGTAGTATGTTATCGATATCTTTGTTACTCCAATGGATGGTAGCCTTGTCATTATGGAAGGTAGTATGTTTTCGATATTTTTGTTACTCCATTGGATGGTAGCCTTGTCATTATGGAAGGTAGTATGTTGTCGATGTCTTTGTTACTCCAATGGATGGTAGCCTTGTTATTATGGAAGGTAGTCTGTTGTCTAGATTTTTGTTACTATAAGGGATGGTAGCCTTGTCATTATAGAAAGTTGTTTGTTGTCGAGATTTTTGTTATTCCAAGGAATGGTAGCCTTGGCATTATGAAAGGTAGTCTGTTGTCGAGATTTTTGTCACTACAATGGATGGTAGCCATGTCATTATGGAAGGTAGTCTGTTGTCGAGAGTTTTGTTACTACAATAGAATGTAGCCTTGTCATTATGGAAAATAGTCTGTTGTCAAGATTTTTGTTACTATAATAGATTGTAGCCTTGTCATTATGGAAGGTAGTATGTTGTCGAGATTCTTGTTACTCCAATTGATGGTAGCCTTGTCATTATGGAAGGTAGTCTATTGTCGTGATATTTGTCACTACAATGGATGGCTGCCTTGTCATTATGGAAGGTGGTCTATTGTCAAGATTTTGTTACTACAATGGATTGTAGCCTTGTCGTTATGCAAGGTAGTCTGTTATCGATATCCTTGTTACTCCAAAGGATGGTAGCCTAGTCATTACAGAAGGTAGTCTATTGTCGAGATTTTTGTTACTCCAATGGATGGTATCCTTGTCATTATGGAAGGTAGTATGTTGTCGATATCTTTGTTACTCCAATGGATTGTAGCCTTGTCATTATGGAAGGTAGTATATTGTCGATATCTTTCTTACTCCAATGGATGGAAGCCTAGTCATTATGGAAGGTAGTCTGTTGTCGATATTTTTGTTACTCCATTGGATGGTAGCCTTGTCATTATGGAAGGTAGAGTGTTGTCGAGATTTTTGTTATTCCAATGGATGGTAGCCTTGTCATTATGGAAGGTAGTCTGTTGTCGTCATTTTTGTTACTCCAATGGATGGTATCCTTGTCATTATGGAAGGTTGTCTGTTGTCGATGTCTTTGTTACTCCAATGGATGGTAGCCTTGGTATTATGGAAGGTAGTGTGTTGTCTAGATTTTTGTTATTCCAAGGAATGGTAGCCTTGTTATTATGGAAGGTAGTCTGTTGTCGAGATTTTTGTCAATACAATGGATGGTAGCCATGTCATTATGGAAGGTAGTCTGTTGTCGAGATTTTTGTTACTACAATAGAATGTAGCCTTGTCATTATGGAAAATAGTCTGTTGTCAAGATTTTTGTTACTATAATAGATTGTAGCCTTGTCATTATGGAAGGTAGTATGTTGTTGAGATTCTTGGTACTCCAATTGATGGTAGCCTTGTCATTATGGAAGGTAGTCTATTGTCGTGATTTTTGTCACTACAATGGATGGCTGCCTTGTCATTATGGAAGGTAGTCTATTGTCAAGATTTTTGTTACTCTAAGGGATGCTAGCCTTGTCATTATGGAAGGTAGTGTGTTGTCAATAGTTTTGTTATTCCAATGGATGTTAGCCTTATCATTGTGGAAGTTAGTCTGTTGTCGATATTTTTGTTTATCCAATGGATGGTAGCCTTGTCATTTTGGAAGGTTGTCTATTGTCGAGATTTTTGTTACTACAATGGATGGTAGCCTTATCCTTATGGAAGGTTGTTTGTTGTCGAGATATTTGTTACTACAATGGATTGTAGCCTTGTCTTTATTGAAGGAAGTATGTTGTCGATATCTTTGTTACTCCAATGGATGGTAGCCTTGTCATTATGGGAGGTAGTTTGTTGTCGAGATTTTTGTTACTCCAATGGATGGTAGCCTTGTCATTATGGAAGCTAGTGTGTTGTTGATATTTTTGTTATTCCAATGGATCGTAGCCTTGTCATTATGGAAGTTAGTCTGTTGTCGAGATTTTAGTTACTCCAATGGATGGTAGCCTTGTGATTATGGAAGGTAGTCTATTGTCTAGATTTTTGTTACTACATTGGATGGTAGCCTTGTCATTATGGAAGGTGGTCTGTTGTCAATATTTTTGTTACTACCACGGATGGTAGCCTTGTCGTTATGGAAGGTAGTCTGTTGTCGATATCTTTGTTACTCCAATGGATTGTAGCCTAGTCATTATGGAAGGTAGTCTGTTATCGAGATTTTTGTTACTCTAAGGGATGGTAGCCTTGTCATTAGGAAAGTTAGTTTATTGTCGATATCTTTCTTACTCCAAAGGATGATAGCCTTGTCATTTTGGAAGGTAGTCTGTTGACGAGATTTTTGTTACTCCAATGGATGGTAGCCTTGTGATTATGGAAGGTAGTCTGTTGTCGAGATTTTTGTTACTCTAAGGGATGGTAACCTTGTCATTATGGAAAGTAGTTTGTTGACGAGATTTTTGTTATTCCAATGGATGGTAGCCTTGTCTTTATGAAAGGTAGTCTATTGTTGTGATTTTTGTTACTATAATAGATTGTAGCGATGTCATTATGGAAGGTAGTCTGTTGTCGAGATTTTTGTTACTACAATAGAATGTAGCCTTGTCGTTATGGAAAATAGTCTGTTGTCAAGATTTTTGTTACTATAATAGATTGTAGCCTTGTCATTATGGAAGGTAGTATGTTGTCGAGATTCTTGTTACTCCAATGGATGGTAGCCTTGTCATTATGGAAGGTAGTCTATTGTCGTGATTTTTGTCACTACAATGGATGGCTACCTTGTCATTATGGAAGGTAGTCTATTGTCAAGATTTTTGTTACTACAATGGATTGTAGCCTTGTCGTTATGCAAGGTAGTCTATTATCGATATCTTTGTTACTCCAAAGGATAGTAGCCTAGTCATTACAGAAGGTAGTCTATTGTCGAGATTTTTGTTACTCCAATGGATGGTATCCTTGTCATTATGGAAGGTAGTATGTTGTCGATATCTTTGTTACTCCAATGGATGGTAGCCTTGTCATTATGGAAGGTAGTATGTTTTCGATATTTTTGTTACTCCAATGGATGGTAGCCTTGTCATTATGGAAGGTAGTGTGTTGTCGATATTTTTGTTATTCCAATGGATGGTAGCCTTGTCATTATGGAAGGTAGTATGTTGTCGAGATTTTTGTGACTCCAATGGATGGTAGCCTTGTCATTATGGAAGGTAGTCTGTTGTCGAGATTTTTGTTACTACAGTTGATTGTAGCCTTGTCGTTATGGAAGTTAGTTTATTTTCGAGATTTTTGTTATTCCAATGGATGGTAGCCTTGTCATTTTGGAAGGTAGTCTGTTGACGAGATTTTTGTTACTACAATGGATTGTATCCTTGTCGTTATGGAAGGTAGTATGTTGTCGATATCGTTCTTACTCCAAAGGATGGTAGCCTAGTCATTATGGAAGGTAGTCTGTCGTCGAGATTTTTGGTACTCCAATGGATGGTAGCCTTGTGATTATGGAAGGTAGTCTGTTGTCGAGATTTTTGTTACTCTAAGGGATGGTAGCCTTGTCATTATGGAAAGTAGTTTGTTGACGAGATTTTTTTTATTCCAATGGATAGTAGCCTTGTCTTTTTGAAAGGTAGTCTATTGTCGTGATTTTTGTTACTATAATAGATTGTAGCCATGTCATTATGGAAGGTAGTCTGTTGTCGAGATTTTTGTTACTACAATAGAATGTAGCCTTGTCATTATGGAAAATAGTCTGTTGTCAAGATTAGTGTTACTATAATAGATTGTAGCCTTGTCATTATGGAAGGTAGTATGTTGTCGAGATTCTTGTTACTCCAATGGATGGTAGCCTTGTCGTTATGGAAGGTAGTCTATTGTCGATATGTTTGTTAATCTAAGGGATGGTAGCCTTGTCATTATGGAAGTTTGTTTATTGTCGAGATTTTTGTTATTCCAATGGATGGAAGCCTTGTCATTATGGAAGGTAGTCAGTTGTCGAGATTTTTGTTACTACAATGGATTGTATCCTTGTTTTTATGGAAACTAGTATGTTGTTGATATCTTTCTTACTCCAATGGATGGTAGCCTAGTTATTATGGAAGGTAGTCTGTTGTCGAGATTTTTGTTACTCCATTGGATTGTAGCCTTGTCATTATGGAAGGTAGTGTGTTGTCGATATTTTTGTTATTCCAATGGATGGTAGCCTTGTCATTATGGAAGGTAGTCTGTTGTCGTCATTTTTGTTACTCCAATGTATGGTATCCTTGTCATTATTGAAGGTAGTATGTTATCGATATCTTTGTTACTCCAATGGATGGTAGCCTTGTCATTATGGAAGGTAGTATGTTGTCTAGATTTTTGTTACTCTAAGGGATGGTAGCCTTGTCATTATGGAAAGTAGTTTGATGTCGAGATTTTTTTTACTCCAATGGATGGTAGCCTTGTCATTATGGAAGGTAGTCTGTTGTCTAGATTTTTTTTACTCCAATGGATGGTAGCCTTGTCACTATGGAAGGTAGTGTGTTGTCAATATTTTTGTTATTCCAATAGATGGTAGCCTAGTCATTAAGGAAGGTAGTTTGTTGTCGAGATTTTAGTTACTCCCATGGATGGTAGCCTTGTAATTATGGAAGGTAGTCTATTTTCGATATCTTTGTTACTCCAATGGATGGTAGCCTAGTCATTATGGAAGGTAGTCTGTTGTCGAGATTTTTTTTACTCTAAGGGATGGTAGCATTGTCATTAGGAAAGTTAGTTTATTGTCGAGATTTTTGTTATTCCAATGGATGGTAGCCTTGTGATTTTGGAAGGTAGTCTATTGACGAGATTTTTGTTACTACAATGGATTGTATCCTTGTCGTTATGGAAGGTAGTATGTTGTCGATATCTTTCTTACTCCAAAGGATGGTAGCCTAGTCATTATGGAAGGTAGTATGTCGTCGAGATTTTTGTTACTCCAATGGATGGTAGCCTTGTGATTATGGAAGGTAGTCTGTTGTCGAGATTTTTGTTACTCTAAGGGATGGTAGCCTTGTCATTATGGAAAGTAGTTTGTTGACGAGATTTTTGTTATTCCAATGGATGGTAGCCTTGTCTTTATGAAAGGTAGTCTATTGTCGTGATTTTTGTTACTATAATAGATTGTAGCCATGTCATTATGGAAGGTAGTCTGTTGTCGAGATTTTTGTTCTACAATAGAATGTAGCCTTATCATTATGGAAAATAGTCTGTTGTCAAGATTTTTGTTACTATAATAAATTGTAGCCTTGTCATTATGGAAGGTAGTATGTTGTCGAGATTCTTGTTACTCCAATGGATGGTAGCGTTGTCATTATGGAAGGTAGTCTATTGTCGTGATTTTTGTCACTACAATGGATGGCTACCTTGTCATTATGGAAGGTAGTCTATTGTCAAGATTTTTGTTACTACAATGGATTGTAGCCTTTTCGTTATGCAAGGTAGTTTGTTATCGATATCTTTGTTACTCCAAAGGATAGTAGCTTAGTCATTAGAGAAGGTAGTCTATTGTCGAGATTTTTTTTACTCCAATGGATGGTATCCTTGTCATTATGGAAGGTAGTATGTTGTCGATATCTTTGTTACTCAAATGGATGGTAGCCTTGTCATTATGGAAGGTAGTATGTTTTCGATATTTTTGTTACTCCAATGGATGGTAGCCTTGTCATTATGGAAGGTAGTGTGTTGTCGATATTTTTGTTATTCCAATGGATGGTAGCCTTGTCATTATGGAAGGTAGTATGTTGTCGAGATTTTTGTGACTCCAATGGATGGTAGCCTTGTCATTATGGAAGGTAGTCTGTTGTCGAGATTTTTGTTACTACAGTTGATTGTAGCCTTGTCGTTATGGAAGTTAGTTTATTTTCGAGATTTTTGTTATTCCAATGGATGGTAGCCTTGTCATTTTGGAAGGTAGTCTGTTGACGAGATTTTTGTTACTACAATGGATTATATCCTTGTCGTTATGGAAGGTAGTATGTTGTCGATATCTTTCTTACTCCAAAGGATGGTAGCCTAGTCATTATGGAAGGTAGTCTGTCGTCGAGATTTTTGTTACTCCAATGGATGGTAGCCTTGTGATTATGGAAGGTAGTCTGTTGTCGAGATTTTTGTTACTCTAAGGGATGGTAGCCTTGTCATTATGGAAAGTAGTTTGTTGACGAGATTTTTGTTATTCCAATGGATAGTAGCCTTGTCTTTATGAAAGGTAGTCTATTGTCGTGATTTTTGTTACTATAATAGATTGTAGCCATGTCATTATGGAAGGTAGTCTGTTGTCGAGATTTTTGTTACTACCATAGAATGTAGCCTTGTCATTATGGAAAATAGTCTGTTGTCAAGATTAGTGTTACTATAATAGATTGTAGCCTTGTCATTATGGAAGGTAGTATGTTGTCGAGATTCTTGTTACTCCAATGGATGGTAGCCTTGTCGTTATGGAAGGTAGTCTATTTTCGTGATTTTTGTCACTACAATGGATGGCTGCCTTGTCATTATGGAAGGTAGTCTATTGTCAAGATTTTTGTTACTATAATGGATTGTAGCCTTGTCGTTATGCAAGGTAGTCTGTTATCTATATCTTTGTTACTCCAAAGGATAGTAGCCTAGTCATTACAGAAGGTAGTCTATTGTCGAGATTTTTGTTACTCCAATGGATGGTATCCTTGTCATTATGGAAGGTAGTATGTTGTCGATATCTTTGTTACTCCAATGGATGGTAGCCTTGTCATTATGGAAGGTAGTATGTTTTCGATATTTTTGTTACTCCCATGGATGGTAGCCTTGTCATTATGAAAGGTAGTGTGTTGTCGATATTTTTGTTATTCCAATGGATGGTAGCCCTGTCATTAGGGAAGGTAGTCTATTGTCGAGATTTTTGTGACTCCAATGGATGGTAGCCTTGTCATTATGGAAGGTAGTCTGTTGTCGAGATTTTTGTTACTACAGTTGATTTTAGCCTTGTCGTTATGGAAGGTAGTCTATTGTCGATATCTTTGTTACTCTAAGGGATGGTAGCCTTGTCATTATGAAAGTTAGTTTATTTTCGAGATTTTTGTTATTCCAATGGATGGTAGGCTTGTCATTTTGGAAGGTAGTCTGTTGACGAGATTTTTGTTACTACAATGGATTGTATCCTTGTCGTTATGGAAGGTAGTATGTTATCGATATCTTTCTTACTCCAAAGGATGGTAGCCTAGTCATTATGGAAGGTAGTCTGTCGTCGAGATTTTTGTTACTCCAATGGATGGTATCCTTGACATTATTTAAGGTAGTAAGTTATCGATATCTTTGTTACTCCAATGGATGGTAGCCTTGTAATTATGGAAGGTAGTCTATTGTCGAGATTTTTGTTACTCTAAGGGATGCTAGCCTTGTCATTATGGAAGGTAGTGTGTTGTCAATATTTTTGTTATTCCAATGGATGGTAGCCTTATCATTGTTGAAGTTAGTCTCTTGTCGATATTTTTGTTTATCCAATGGATGGTAGCCTTGTCATTATGGAAGGTAGTCTATTGTCGTGATTTTTGTCACTACAATGGATGGCTGCCTTGTCATTATGGAAGGTAGTCTATTGTCAAGATTTTTGTTACTACAATGGATTGTAGCCTTATCGTTATGCAAGGTAGTCTGTTATCGATATCTTTGTTACTCCAAAGGATGGTAGCCTAGTCATTATGGAAGGTAGTCTGTCGTCGAGATTTTTGTTACTCCAATGGATGGTATCCTTGATATTATTTAAGGTAGTATGTTATCGATATCTTTGTTACTCCAATGGATGGTAGCCTTGTAATTATGAAAGGTAGTCTATTGTCGAGATTTTTGTTACTCTAAGGGATGCTAGCCTTGTCATTATGGAAGGTAGTGTGTTGTCAATATTTTTGTTATTCCAATGGATGGTAGCCTTATCATTGTGGAAGTTAGTCTGTTGTCGATATTTTTGTTTATCCAATGGATGGTAGCCTCGTCATTATGGAAGGTTGTCTATTGTCGAGATTTTTGTTACTACAATGGATGGTAGCCTTATCATTATGGAAGGTTGTCTGTTATCGAGATTTTTGTTACTACAATGGACTGTAGCCTTGTCTTTATTGAAGGTAGTAAGTTGTCGATATCTTTGTTACTCCAATGGATGGTAGCCTTATCATTATGGGAGGTAGTTTGTTGTCGAGATTTTTGTTAATCCAATGGATGGTAGCCTTGTCATTATGGAAGGTAGTCTGTTATCGATATTTTTGTTACTCCAATGGATGGTAGCCTTGTTATTTTGGAAGGTAGTCTTTTGTCGAGATTTTTTTTACTCCAATGAATGGTAGCCTTGTAATTATGGAAGGTAGTCTATTGTCGAGATTTTTGTTACTCCAATGGATGCTAGCCTTGTCATTATGGAAGTTAGTCTGTTGTCTAGATTTTTGTTACTCCAATGTATGGTAGCCTTGTGATTATGGTAGGTAGTCTGTTTTCTAGATTTTTGTTACTACATTGGATGGTAGCCTTGTCATTATGGAAGGTGGTCTGTTGTCGATATTTTTGTTACTACAATGGATTGTGGCCTTGTCGTTATGGAAAGTAGTATGTTGTCGATATCTTTGTTATTCCAATGGATGGTAGCCTTGTCATTATGGAAGGTAGTCTGTTGTCGTTATTTTTTTTACTCCAATGTATGGTATCCTTGTCATTATTGAAGGTAGTATGTTGCCGATATCTTAATTACTCCAATGGATGGTAGCCTTATCATTATGGAAGGTAGTATGTTACCCAGATTTTTGTTACTCTAAGGGATGGTAGCCTTGTCATTATGGAAAGTAGTTTGTTGTCGAGATTTTTGTTTCTCCAATCGATGGTAGCTTGTCATTATGGAAGGTAGTCTGGTGTCGAGATTTTTTTTACTCCAATGGATGGTAGCCTTGTCACTATGGAAGGTAGTGTGTTGTTGATATTTTTGTTATTCCAATAGATGGTAGCCTAGTCATTATGGAAGGTAGTTTGTTGTCGAGATTTTTGTTACTCCCATGGATGGTAGCCTTGTAATTATGGAAGGTAGTCTATTTTCGATATCTTTGTTACTCCAATGGATGGTAGCCTAGTCATTATGGAAGGTAGTCTGTTGTCGCGATTTTTGTTACTCTAAGGGATGGTAGCCTTGTCATTATGAAAGTTAGTTTATTGTCGAGATTTTTGTTATTCCAATGGATGGTAGCCTTGTCATTTTGGAAGGTAGTCTGTTGACGAGATTTTTGTTACTACAATGGATTGTATCCTTGTCGTTATGGAAGGTAGTATGTTGTCGATATCTTTCTTACTCCAATGGATGGTAGCCTAGTCATTATGGAAGGTAGTCTGTCGTCGAGATTTTTGTTACTCCATTGGATTGTAGCCTTGTCATTATGGAAGGTAGTGTGTTGTCGATATTTTTGTTATTCCAATGGATGGTAGCCTTGTCATTATGGAAGGTAGTTTGTTGTCGTCATTTTTGTTACTCCAATGTATGGTATCCTTGTCATTATTGAAGGTAGTATGTTGTCGATATCTTTGTTACTCCAATGGATGGTAGCCTTGTCATTATGGAAGGTAGTATGTTGTCTAGATTTTTGTTACTCTAAGGGATGGTAGCCTTGTCATTATGGAAAGTAGTTTGTTGTCGAGATTTTTGTTACTCCAATGGATGGTAGCCTTTTCATTATGGAAGTTAGTCTGTTGTCGAGATTTTTTTTACTCCAATGGATGGTAGCCTTGTCACTATGGAAGGTAGTGTGTTAACGATATTTTTTTTATTCCAATAGATGGTAGCCTAGTCATTATGGAAGGTAGTTTTTTGTCGAGATTTTTGTTACTCCCATGGATGGTAGCCTTGTAATTATGGAAGGTAGTCTATTTTCGATATCTTTGTTACTCCAATGGATGGTAGCCTAGTCATTATGGAAGGTAGTCTGTTGTCGAGATTTTTGTTACTCTAAGGGATGGTAGCCTTGTCATTATGAAAGTTAGTTTATTGTCAAGATTTTTGTTATTCCAATGGATGGTAGCCTTGTCATTTTGGAAGGTAGTCTGTTGACGAGATTTTTGTTACTACAATGGATTGTATCCTTGTCGTTATGGAAGGTAGTATGTTGTCGATATCTTTCTTACTACAATGGATGGTAGCCTAGTCATTATGGAAGGTAGTCTGTCGTCGAGATTTTTGTTACTACATTGGATTGTAGCCTTGTCATTATGGAATGTAGTGTGTTGTCGATATTTTTGTTATTCCAATGGATGGTAGCCTTGTCATTATGGAAGGTAGTCTGTTGTCGTCATTTTTGTTACTCCAATGTATGGTATCCTTGTCATTATTGTAGGTAGTATGTTGTCGATATCTTTGTTACTCCAATGGATGGTAGCCTTGTCATTATGGAAGGTAGTATGTTGTCTAGATTTTTGTTACTCTAAGGGATGGTAGCCTTGTCATTATGGAAAGTAGTTTGTTGTCGAGATTTTTGTTACTCCAATGGATGGTAGCCTTGTCATTATGGAAGGTAGTCTGTTGTCGAGATTTTTTTTACTCCAATGGATGGTAGCCTTGCCACTATGGAAGGTAGTGTGTTGTCGATATTTTTGTTATTCCAATAGATGGTAGCCTAGTCATTATGGAAGGTAGTTTGTTGTCGAGATTTTTGTTACTCCCATGGATGGTAACCTTGTAATTATGGAAGGTAGTCTATTTTCGATATCTTTGTTACTCCAATGGATGGTAGCCTAGTCATTATGGAAAGTAGTCTGTTGTCGAGATTTTTGTTACTCTAAGGGATGGTAGCCTTGTCATTATGAAAGTTAGTTTATTGTCGAGATTTTTGTTATTCCAATGGATGGTAGCCTTGTCATTTTGGAAGGTAGTCTGTTGACGAGATTTTTGTTACTACAATGGATTGTATCCTTGTCGTTATGGAAGGTAGTATGTTGTCGATATCTTTCTTACTCCAATGGATGGTAGCCTAGTCATTATGGAAGGTAGTCTGTCGTCGAGATTTTTGTTACTCCATTGGATTGTAGCCTTGTCATTATGGAAGGTAGTGTGTTGTCGATATTTTTGTTATTCCAATGGATGGTAGCCTTGTCATTATGGAAGGTAGTTTGTTGTCGTCATTTTTGTTACTCCAATGTATGGTATCCTTGTCATTATTGAAGGTAGTATGTTGTCGATATCTTTGTTACTCCAATGGATGGTAGCCTTGTCATTATGGAAGGTAGTATGTTGTCTAGATTTTTGTTACTCTAAGGGATGGTAGCCTTGTCATTATGGAAAGTAGTTTGTTGTCGAGATTTTTGTTACTCCAATGGATGGTAGCCTTTTCATTATGGAAGTTAGTCTGTTGTCGAGATTTTTTTTACTCCAATGGATGGTAGCCTTGTCACTATGGAAGGTAGTGTGTTAACGATATTTTTTTTATTCCAATAGATGGTAGCCTAGTCATTATGGAAGGTAGTTTTTTGTCGAGATTTTTGTTACTCCCATGGATGGTAGCCTTGTAATTATGGAAGGTAGTCTATTTTCGATATCTTTGTTACTCCAATGGATGGTAGCCTAGTCATTATGGAAGGTAGTCTGTTGTCGAGATTTTTGTTACTCTAAGGGATGGTAGCCTTGTCATTATGAAAGTTAGTTTATTGTCAAGATTTTTGTTATTCCAATGGATGGTAGCCTTGTCATTTTGGAAGGTAGTCTGTTGACGAGATTTTTGTTACTACAATGGATTGTATCCTTGTCGTTATGGAAGGTAGTATGTTGTCGATATCTTTCTTACTACAATGGATGGTAGCCTAGTCATTATGGAAGGTAGTCTGTCGTCGAGATTTTTGTTACTACATTGGATTGTAGCCTTGTCATTATGGAATGTAGTGTGTTGTCGATATTTTTGTTATTCCAATGGATGGTAGCCTTGTCATTATGGAAGGTAGTCTGTTGTCGTCATTTTTGTTACTCCAATGTATGGTATCCTTGTCATTATTGTAGGTAGTATGTTGTCGATATCTTTGTTACTCCAATGGATGGTAGCCTTGTCATTATGGAAGGTAGTATGTTGTCTAGATTTTTGTTACTCTAAGGGATGGTAGCCTTGTCATTATGGAAAGTAGTTTGTTGTCGAGATTTTTGTTACTCCAATGGATGGTAGCCTTGTCATTATGGAAGGTAGTCTGTTGTCGAGATTTTTTTTACTCCAATGGATGGTAGCCTTGCCACTATGGAAGGTAGTGTGTTGTCGATATTTTTGTTATTCCAATAGATGGTAGCCTAGTCATTATGGAAGGTAGTTTGTTGTCGAGATTTTTGTTACTCCCATGGATGGTAACCTTGTAATTATGGAAGGTAGTCTATTTTCGATATCTTTGTTACTCCAATGGATGGTAGCCTAGTCATTATGGAAAGTAGTCTGTTGTCGAGATTTTTGTTACTCTAAGGGATGGTAGCCTTGTCATTATGAAAGTTAGTTTATTGTCGAGATTTTTGTTATTCCAATGGATGGTAGCCTTGTCATTTTTGAAGGTAGTCTGTTGACGAGATTTTTGTTACTACAATGGATTGTATCCTTGTCGTTATGGAAGGTAGTATGTTGTCGATATCTTTCTTACTCCAATGGATGGTAGCCTAGTCATTATGGAAGGTAGTCTGTCGTCGAGATTTTTGTTACTCCATTGGATTGTAGCCTTGTCATTATGGAAGGTAGTGTGTTGTCGATATTTTTGTTATTCCAATGGATGGTAGCGTTGTCATTATGGAAGGTAGTCTGTTGTCGTCATTTTTGTTACTCCAATGTATGGTATCCTTGTCATTATTGTAGGTAGTATGTTGTCGATATCTTTGTTACTCCAATGGATGGTAGCCTTGTCATTATGGAAGGTAGTATGTTGTCTAGATTTTTGTTACTCTAAGGGATGGTAGCCTTGTCATTATGGAAAGTAGTTTGTTGTCGAGATTTTTGTTACTCCAATGGATGGTAGCCTTGTCATTATGGAAGGTAGTCTATTTTCGATATCTTTGTTACTCCAATGGATGGTAGCCTATTCATTATGGAAAGTAGTATGTTGTCGAGATTTTTGTTACTCTAAGGGATGGTAGCCTTGTCATTATGAAAGTTAGTTTATTGTCGAGATTTTTGTTTTTCCAATGGATGGTAGCCTTGTCATTTTGGAAGGTAGTCTGTTGACGAGATTTTTGTTACTACAATGGATTGTATCCTTGTCGTTATGGAAGGTAGTATGTTGTCGATATCTTTCTTACTGCAATGGATGGTAGCCTAGTCATTATGGAAGGTAGTCTGTCGTCGAGATTTTTGTTACTACATTGGATTGTAGCCTTGTCATTATGGAAGGTAGTGTGTTGTCGATATTTTTGTTATTCCAATGGATGGTAGCCTTGTCATTATGGAAGGTAGTCTGTTGTCGTCATTTTTGTTACTCCAATGTATGGTATCCTTGTCATTATTGTAGGTAGTATGTTGTCGATATCTTTGTTACTCCAATGGATGGTAGCCTTGTCATTATGGAAGGTAGTATGTTGTCTAGATTTTTGTTACTCTAAGGGATGGTAGCCTTGTCATTATGGAAAGTAGTTTGTTGTCGAGATTTTTGTTACTCCAATGGATGGTAGCCTTGTCATTATGGAAGGTAGTCTGTTGTCGAGATTTTTTTACTCCAATGGATGGTAGCCTTGCCACTATGGAAGGTAGTGTGTTGTCGATATTTTTGTTATTCCAATAGATGGTAGCCTAGTCATTATGGAAGGTAGTTTGTTGTCAAGATTTTTGTTACTCCCATGGATGGTAACCTTGTAATTACGGAAGGTAGTCTATTTTCGATATCTTTGTTACTCCAATGGATGGTAGCCTAGTCATTATGGAAAGTAGTATGTTGTCGAGATTTTTGTTACTCTAAGGGATGGTAGCCTTGTCATTATGAAAGTTAGTTTATTGTCGAGATTTTTGTTTTTCCAATGGATGGTAGCCTTGTCATTTTGGAAGGTAGTCTGTTGACGAGATTTTTGTTACTACAATGGATTGTATCCTTGTCGTTATGGAAGGTAGTATGTTGTCGATATCTTTCTTACTCCAATGGATGGTAGCCTAGTCATTATGGAAGGTAGTCTGTCGTCGAGATTTTTGTTACTCCATTGGATTGTAGCCTTGTCATTATGGAAGGTAGTGTGTTGTCAATATTTTTGTTATTCCAATGGATGGTAGCCTTGTCATTATGGAAGGTAGTCTGTTGTCGTCATTTTTGTTACTCCAATGTATGGTATCCTTGTCATTATTGTAGGTAGTATGTTGTGGATATCTTTGTTACTCCAATGGATGGTAGCCTTGTCATTATGGAAGGTAGTATGTTGTCTAGATTTTTGTTACTCTAAGGGATGGTAGCCTTGTCATTATGGAAAGTAGTTTGTTGTCGAGATTTTTGTTACTCCAATGGATGGTAGCCTTGTCATTATGGAAGGTAGTCTGTTGTCGAGATTTTTTTTACTCCAATGGATGGTAGCCTTGCCACTATGGAAGGTAGTGTGTTGTCGATATTTTTGTTATTCCAATAGATGGTAGCCTAGTCATTATGGAAGGTAGTTTGTTGTCGAGATTTTTGTTACTCCCATGGATGGTAACCTTGTAATTATGGAAGGTAGTCTATTTTCGATATCTTTGTTACTCCAATGGATGGTAACCTAGTCATTATGGAAGGTAGTCTGTTGTCGAGATTTTTGTTACTCTAAGGGATGGTAGCCTTGTCATTATGAAAGTTAGTTTATTGTCGAGATTTTTGTTATTTCAATGGATGGTAGCCTTGTCATTTTGGAAGGTAGTCTGTTGATGAGATTTTTGTTACTACAATGGATTGTATCCTTGTCGTTATGGAAGGTAGTATGTTGTCGATATCTTTCTTACTCCAATGGATGGTAGCCTAGTCATTATGGAAGGTAGTCTGTCGTCGAGATTTTTGTTACTCCATTGGATTGTAGCCTTGTCATTATGGAAGGTAGTGTGTTGTCGATATTTTTGTTATTCCAATGGATGGTAGCCTTGTCATTATGGAAGGTAGTCTGTTGTCGTCATTTTTGTTACTCCAATGTATGGTATCCTTGTCATTATTGTAGGTAGTATGTTGTCGATATCTTTGTTACTCCAATGGATGGTAGCCTTGTCATTATGGAAGGTAGTATGTTGTCTAGATTTTTGTTACTCTAAGGGATGGTAGCCTTGTCATTATGGAAAGTAGTTTGTTGTCGAGATTTTTGTTACTCCAATGGATGGTAGCCTTGTCATTATGGAAGGTAGTCTGTTGTCGAGATTTTTTTTACTCCAATGGATGGTAGCCTTGCCACTATGGAAGGTAGTGTGTTGTCGATATTTTTGTTATTCCAATAGATGGTAGCCTAGTCATTATGGAAGGTAGTTTGTTGTCGAGATTTTTGTTACTCCCATGGATGGTAACCTTGTAATTATGGAAGGTAGTATATTTTCGATATCTTTGTTACTCCAATGGATGGTAGCCTAGTCATTATGGAAGGTAGTCTGTTGTCGAGATTTTTGTTACTCTAAGGGATGGTAGCCTTGTCATTATGAAAGTTAGTTTATTGTCGAGATTTTTGTTATTTCAATGGATGGTAGCCTTGTCATTTTGGAAGGTAGTCTGTTGACGAGATTTTTGTTACTACAATGGATTGTATCCTTGTCGTTATGGAAGGTAGTATGTTGTCGATATCTTTCTTACTCCAATGGATGGTAGCCTAGTCATTATGGAAGGTAGTCTGTCGTCGAGATTTTTGTTACTCCATTGGATTGTAGCCTTGTCATTATGGAAGGTAGTGTGTTGTCGATATTTTTGTTATTCCAATGGATGGTAGCCTTGTCATTATGGAAGGTAGTCTGTTGTCGTCATTTTTTTTACTCCAATGTATGGTATCCTTGTCATTATTGTAGGTAGTATGTTGTCGATATCTTTGTTACTCCAATGGATGGTAGCCTTGTCATTATGGAAGGTAGTATGTTGTCTAGATTTTTGTTACTCTAAGGGATGGTAGCCTTGTCATTACGGAAAGTAGTTTGTTGTCGAGATTTTTGTTACTCCAATGGATGGTAGCCTTGTCATTATGGAAGGTAGTCTGTTGTCGAGATTTTTTTTACTCCAATGGATGGTAGCCTTGCCACTATGGAAGGTAGTGTGTTGTCGATATTTTTGTTATTCCAATAGATGGTAGCCTAGTCATTATGGAAGGTAGTTTGTTGTCGAGATTTTTGTTACTCCCATGGATGGTAACCTTGTAATTATGGAAGGTAGTCTATTTTCGATATCTTTGTTACTCCAATGGATGGTAGCCTAGTCATTATGGAAGGTAGTCTGTTGTCGAGATTTTTGTTACTCTAAGGGATGGTAGCCTTGTCATTATGAAAGTTAGTTTATTGTCGAGATTTTTGTTATTTCAATGGATGGTAGCCTTGTCATTTTGGAAGGTAGTTTGTTGATGAGATTTTTGTTACTACAATGGATTGTATCCTTGTCGTTATGGAAGGTAGTATGTTGTCGATATCTTTCTTACTCCAATGGATGGTAGCCTAGTCATTATGGAAGGTAGTCTGTCGTCGAGATTTTTGTTACTCCATTGGATTGTAGCCTTGTCATTATGGAAGGTAGTGTGTTGTCGATATTTTTGTTATTCCAATGGATGGTAGCCTTGTCATTATGGAAGGTAGTCTGTTGTCGTCATTTTTGTTACTCCAATGTATGGTATCCTTGTCATTATTGTAGGTAGTATGTTGTCGATATCTTTGTTACTCCAATGGATGGTAGCCTTGTCATTATGGAAGGTAGTATGTTGTCTAGATTTTTGTTACTCTAAGGGATGGTAGCCTTGTCATTATGGAAAGTAGTTTGTTGTCGAGAATTTTGTTACTCCAATGGATGGTAGCCTTGTCATTATGGAAGGTAGTCTGTTGTCGAGATTTTTTTTACTCCAATGGATGGTAGCCTTGCCACTATGGAAGGTAGTGTGTTGTCGATATTTTTGTTATTCCAATAGATGGTAGCCTAGTCATTATGGAAGGTAGTTTGTTGTCGAGATTTTTGTTACTCCCATGGATGGTAACCTTGTAATTATGGAAGGTAGTATATTTTCGATATCTTTGTTACTCCAATGGATGGTAGCCTAGTCATTATGGAAGGTAGTCTGTTGTCGAGATTTTTGTTACTCTAAGGGATGGTAGCCTTGTCATTATGAAAGTTAGTTTATTGTCGAGATTTTTGTTATTTCAATGGATGGTAGCCTTGTCATTTTGGAAGGTAGTCTGTTGACGAGATTTTTGTTACTACAATGGATTGTATCCTTGTCGTTATGGAAGGTAGTATGTTGTCGATATCTTTCTTACTCCAATGGATGGTAGCCTAGTCATTATGGAAGGTAGTCTGTCGTCGAGATTTTTGTTACTCCATTGGATTGTAGCCTTGTCATTATGGAAGGTAGTGTGTTGTCGATATTTTTGTTATTCCAATGGATGGTAGCCTTGTCATTATGGAAGGTAGTCTGTTGTCGTCATTTTTTTTACTCCAATGTATGGTATCCTTGTCATTATTGTAGGTAGTATGTTGTCGATATCTTTGTTACTCCAATGGATGGTAGCCTTGTCATTATGGAAGGTAGTATGTTGTCTAGATTTTTGTTACTCTAAGGGATGGTAGCCTTGTCATTACGGAAAGTAGTTTGTTGTCGAGATTTTTGTTACTCCAATGGATGGTAGCCTTGTCATTATGGAAGGTAGTCTGTTGTCGAGATTTTTTTTACTCCAATGGATGGTAGCCTTGCCACTATGGAAGGTAGTGTGTTGTCGATATTTTTGTTATTCCAATAGATGGTAGCCTAGTCATTATGGAAGGTAGTTTGTTGTCGAGATTTTTGTTACTCCCATGGATGGTAACCTTGTAATTATGGAAGGTAGTCTATTTTCGATATCTTTGTTACTCCAATGGATGGTAGCCTAGTCATTATGGAAGGTAGTCTGTTGTCGAGATTTTTGTTACTCTAAGGGATGGTAGCCTTGTCATTATGAAAGTTAGTTTATTGTCGAGATTTTTGTTATTTCAATGGATGGTAGCCTTGTCATTTTGGAAGGTAGTTTGTTGATGAGATTTTTGTTACTACAATGGATTGTATCCTTGTCGTTATGGAAGGTAGTATGTTGTCGATATCTTTCTTACTCCAATGGATGGTAGCCTAGTCATTATGGAAGGTAGTCTGTCGTCGAGATTTTTGTTACTCCATTGGATTGTAGCCTTGTCATTATGGAAGGTAGTGTGTTGTCGATATTTTTGTTATTCCAATGGATGGTAGCCTTGTCATTATGGAAGGTAGTCTGTTGTCGTCATTTTTGTTACTCCAATGTATGGTATCCTTGTCATTATTGTAGGTAGTATGTTGTCGATATCTTTGTTACTCCAATGGATGGTAGCCTTGTCATTATGGAAGGTAGTATGTTGTCTAGATTTTTGTTACTCTAAGGGATGGTAGCCTTGTCATTATGGAAAGTAGTTTGTTGTCGAGAATTTTGTTACTCCAATGGATGGTAGCCTTGTCATTATGGAAGGTAGTCTGTTGTCGAGATTTTTTTTACTCCAATGGATGGTAGCCTTGCCACTATGGAAGGTAGTGTGTTGTCGATATTTTTGTTATTCCAATAGATGGTAGCCTAGTCATTATGGAAGGTAGTTTGTTGTCGAGATTTTTGTTACTCCCATGGATGGTAACCTTGTAATTATGGAAGGTAGTATATTTTCGATATCTTTGTTACTCCAATGGATGGTAGCCTAGTCATTATGGAAGGTAGTCTGTTGTCGAGATTTTTGTTACTCTAAGGGATGGTAGCCTTGTCATTATGAAAGTTAGTTTATTGTCGAGATTTTTGTTATTTCAATGGATGGTAGCCTTGTCATTTTGGAAGGTAGTCTGTTGACGAGATTTTTGTTACTACAATGGATTGTATCCTTGTCGTTATGGAAGGTAGTATGTTGTCGATATCTTTCTTACTCCAATGGATGGTAGCCTAGTCATTATGGAAGGTAGTCTGTCGTCGAGATTTTTGTTACTCCATTGGATTGTAGCCTTGTCATTATGGAAGGTAGTGTGTTGTCGATATTTTTGTTATTCCAATGGATGGTAGCCTTGTCATTATGGAAGGTAGTCTGTTGTCGTCATTTTTGTTACTCCAATGTATGGTATCCTTGTCATTATTGTAGGTAGTATGTTGTCGATATCTTTGTTACTCCAATGGATGGTAGCCTTGTCATTATGGAAGGTAGTATGTTGTCTAGATTTTTGTTACTCTAAGGGATGGTAGCCTTGTCATTACGGAAAGTAGTTTGTTGTCGAGATTTTTGTTACTCCAATGGATGGTAGCCTTGTCATTATGGAAGGTAGTCTGTTGTCGAGATTTTTTTTACTCCAATGGATGGTAGCCTTGCCACTATGGAAGGTAGTGTGTTGTCGATATTTTTGTTATTCCAATAGATGGTAGCCTAGTCATTATGGAAGGTAGTTTGTTGTCGAGATTTTTGTTACTCCCATGGATGGTAACCTTGTAATTATGGAAGGTAGTCTATTTTCGATATCTTTGTTACTCCAATGGATGGTAGCCTAGTCATTATGGAAGGTAGTCTGTTGTCGAGATTTTTGTTACTCTAAGGGATGGTAGCCTTGTCATTATGAAAGTTAGTTTATTGTCGAGATTTTTGTTATTTCAATGGATGGTAGCCTTGTCATTTTGGAAGGTAGTCTGTTGATGAGATTTTTGTTACTACAATGGATTGTATCCTTGTCGTTATGGAAGGTAGTATGTTGTCGATATCTTTCTTACTCCAATGGATGGTAGCCTAGTCATTATGGAAGGTAGTCTGTCGTCGAGATTTTTGTTACTCCATTGGATTGTAGCCTTGTCATTATGGAAGGTAGTGTGTTGTCGATATTTTTGTTATTCCAATGGATGGTAGCCTTGTCATTATGGAAGGTAGTCTGTTGTCGTCATTTTTGTTACTCCAATGTATGGTATCCTTGTCATTATTGTAGGTAGTATGTTGTCGATATCTTTGTTACTCCAATGGATGGTAGCCTTGTCATTATGGAAGGTAGTATGTTGTCTAGATTTTTGTTACTCTAAGGGATGGTAGCCTTGTCATTATGGAAAGTAGTTTGTTGTCGAGATTTTTGTTACTCCAATGGATGGTAGCCTTGTCATTATGGAAGGTAGTCTGTTGTCGAGATTTTTTTTACTCCAATGGATGGTAGCCTTGCCACTATGGAAGGTAGTGTGTTGTCGATATTTTTGTTATTCCAATAGATGGTAGCCTAGTCATTATGGAAGGTAGTTTGTTGTCGAGATTTTTGTTACTCCCATGGATGGTAACCTTGTAATTATGGAAGGTAGTATATTTTCGATATCTTTGTTACTCCAATGGATGGTAGCCTAGTCATTATGGAAGGTAGTCTGTTGTCGAGATTTTTGTTACTCTAAGGGATGGTAGCCTTGTCATTATGAAAGTTAGTTTATTGTCGAGATTTTTGTTATTTCAATGGATGGTAGCCTTGTCATTTTGGAAGGTAGTCTGTTGACGAGATTTTTGTTACTACAATGGATTGTATCCTTGTCGTTATGGAAGGTAGTATGTTGTCGATATCTTTCTTACTCCAATGGATGGTAGCCTAGTCATTATGGAAGGTAGTCTGTCGTCGAGATTTTTGTTACTCCATTGGATTGTAGCCTTGTCATTATGGAAGGTAGTGTGTTGTCGATATTTTTGTTATTCCAATGGATGGTAGCCTTGTCATTATGGAAGGTAGTCTGTTGTCGTCATTTTTGTTACTCCAATGTATGGTATCCTTGTCATTATTGTAGGTAGTATGTTGTCGATATCTTTGTTACTCCAATGGATGGTAGCCTTGTCATTATGGAAGGTAGTATGTTGTCTATATTTTTGTTACTCTAAGGGATGGTAGCCTTGTCATTATGGAAAGTAGTTTGTTGTCGAGATTTTTGTTACTCCAATGGATGGTAGCCTTGTCATTATGGAAGGTAGTCTGTTGTCGAGATTTTTTTTACTCCAATGGATGGTAGCCTTGCCACTATGGAAGGTAGTGTGTTGTCGATATTTTTGTTATTCCAATAGATGGTAGCCTAGTCATTATGGAAGGTAGTTTGTTGTCGAGATTTTTGTTACTCCCATGGATGGTAACCTTGTAATTATGGAAGGTAGTCTATTTTCGATATCTTTGTTACTCCAATGGATGGTAGCCTAGTCATTATGGAAGGTAGTCTGTTGTCGAGATTTTTGTTACTCTAAGGGATGGTAGCCTTGTCATTATGAAAGTTAGTTTATTGTCGAGATTTTTGTTATTTCAATGGATGGTAGCCTTGTCATTTTGGAAGGTAGTCTGTTGACGACATTTTTGTTACTACAATGGATTGTATCCTTGTCGTTATGGAAGGTAGTATGTTGTCGATATCTTTCTTACTCCAATGGATGGTAGCCTAGTCATTATGGAAGGTAGTCTGTCGTCGAGATTTTTGTTACTCCATTGGATTGTAGCCTTGTCATTATGGAAGGTAGTGTGTTGTCGATATTTTTGTTATTCCAATGGATGGTAGCCTTGTCATTATGGAAGGTAGTTTGTTGTCGTCATTTTTGTTACTCCAATGTATGGTATCCTTGTCATTATTGAAGGTAGTATGTTGTGGATATCTTTGTTACTCCAATGGATGGTAGCCTTGTCATTATGGAAGGTAGTATGTTGTCTAGATTTTTGTTACTCTAAGGGATGGTAGCCTTGTCATTATGGAAAGTAGTTTGTTGTCGAGATTTTTGTTACTCCAATGGATGGTAGCCTTTTCATTATGGAAGTTAGTCTGTTGTCGAGATTTTTTTTACTCCAATGGATGGTAGCCTTGTCACTATGGAAGGTAGTGTGTTGACGATATTTTTGTTATTCCAATAGATGGTAGCCTAGTCATTATGGAAGGTAGTTTGTTGTCGAGATTTTTGTTACTCCCATGGATGGTAGCCTTGTAATTATGGAAGGTAGTCTATTTTCGATATCTTTGTTACTCCAATGGATGGTAGCCTAGTCATTATGGAAGGTAGTCTGTTGTCGAGATTTTTGTTACTCTAAGGGATGGTAGCCTTGTCATTATGAAAGTTAGTTTATTGTGAAGATTTTTGTTATTCCAATGGATGGTAGCCTTGTCATTTTGGAAGGTAGTCTGTTGACGAGATTTTTGTTACTACAATGGATTGTATCCTTGTCGTTATGGAAGGTAGTATGTTGTCGATATCTTTCTTACTGCAATGGATGGTAGCCTAGTCATTATGGAAGGTAGTCTGTCGTCGAGATTTTTATTACTACATTGGATTGTAGCCTTGTCATTATGGAAGGTAGTGTGTTGTCGATATTTTTGTTATTCCAATGGATGGTAGCCTTGTCATTATGGAAGGTAGTCTGTTGTCGTCATTTTTGTTACTCCAATGTATGGTATCCTTGTCATTATTGTAGGTAGTATGTTGTCGATATCTTTGTTACTCCAATGGATGGTAGCCTTGTCATTATGGAAGGTAGTATGTTTTCTAGATTTTTGTTACTCTAAGGGATGGTAGCCTTGTCATTATGGAAAGTAGTTTGTTGTCGAGATTTTTGTTACTCCAATGGATGGTAGCCTTGTCATTATGGAAGGTAGTCTGTTGTCGAGATTTTTTTTACTCCAATGGATGGTAGCCTTGCCACTATGGAAGGTAGTGTGTTGTCGATATTTTTGTTATTCCAATAGATGGTAGCCTAGTCATTATGGAAGGTAGTTTGTTGTCAAGATTTTTGTTACTCCCATGGATGGTAACCTTGTAATTATGGAAGGTAGTCTATTTTCGATATCTTTGTTACTCCAATGGATGGTAGCCTAGTCATTATGGTAAGTAGTCTGTTGTCGAGATTTTTGTTACTCTAAGGGATGGTAGCCTTGTCATTATGAAAGTTAGTTTATTGTCGAGATTTTTGTTATTCCAATGGATGGTAGCCTTGTCATTTTGGAAGGTAGTCTGTTGACGAGATTTTTGTTACTACAATGGATTGTATCCTTGTCGTTATGGAAGGTAGTATGTTGTCGATATCTTTCTTACTCCAATGGATGGTAGCCTAGTCATTATGGAAGGTAGTCTGTCGTCGAGATTTTTGTTACTCCATTGGATTGTAGCCTTGTCATTATGGAAGGTAGTGTGTTGTCGATATTTTTGTTATTCCAATGGATGGTAGCCTTGTCATTATGGAAGGTAGTCTGTTGTCGTCATTTTTGTTACTCCAATGTATGGTATCCTTGTCATTATTGAAGGTAGTATGTTGTCGATATCTTTGTTACTCCAATGGATGGTAGCCTTGTCATTATGGAAGGTAGTATGTTGTCTAGATTTTTGTTACTCTAAGGGATGGTAGCCTTGTCCTTATAGAAAGTAGTTTGTTGTCGTGATTTTTGTTACTCCAATGGATGGTAGCCTTGTCATTATGGAAGGTAGTCTGTTGTCGAGATTTTTTTTACTCCAATGGATGGTAGCCTTGTCACTATGGAAGGTAGTGTGTTGTCGATATTTTTGTTATTCCAATAGATGGTAGCCTAGTCATTATGGAAGGTAGTTTGTTGTCGAGATTTTTGTTACTCCCATGGATGGTAGCCTTGTAATTATGGAAGGTAGTCTATTTTCGATATCTTTGTTACTCCAATGGATGGTAGCCTAGTCATTATGGAAGGTAGTCTGTTGTCGAGATTTTTGTTACTCTAAGGGATGGTAGCCTTGTCATTATGAAAGTTAGTTTATTGTCGAGATTTTTGTTATTCCAATGGATGGTAGCCTTGTCATTTTGGAAGGTAGTCTGTTGACGAGATTTTTGTTACTACAATGGATTGTATCCTTGTCGTTATGGAAGGTAGTATGTATTCGATATCTTTCTTACTCCAAAGGATGGTAGCCTAGTCATTAAGGAAGGTAGTCTGTCGTCGAGTTTTTGGTTACTCCAATGGATGGTATCCTTGTCATTATTTAAGGTAGTATGTTGTTGATATCTTTCTTACTCCAATGGATGGTAGCCTTGTCATTATGGAAGGTAGTCTATTTTCGAGATTTTTGTTACTCTAAGGGATGCTAGCCTTGTCATTATGGAAGGTAGTGTGTTGTCGATATCTTTGTTACTCCAATGGATGGTAGCCTTGTCATTATGGAAGGTAGTATGTTGTTGAGATTTTTGTTACTACAATGGATTGTATCCTTGTCGTTATGGAAGGTAGTATGTTGTCGATATCTTTCTTACTGCAATGGATGGTAGCCTAGTCATTATGGAAGGTAGTCTGTCGTCGAGATTTTTGTTACTACATTGGATTGTAGCCTTGTCATTATGGAAGGTAGTGTGTTGTCGATATTTTTGTTATTCCAATGGATGGTAGCCTTGTCATTATGGAAGGTAGTCTGTTGTCGTCATTTTTGTTACTCCAATGTATGGTATTCTTGTCATTATTGTAGGTAGTATGTTGTCGATATCTTTGTTACTCCAATGGATGGTAGCCTTGTCATTATGGAAGGTAGTATGTTGTATAGATTTTTGTTACTCTAAGGGATGGTAGCCTTGTCATTATGGAAAGTAGTTTGTTGTCGAGATTTTTGTTATTCCAATGGATGGTAGCCTTGTCATTTTGGAAGGTAGTCTGTTGACGAGATTTTTGTTACTACAATGGATTGTATCCTTGTCGTTATGGAAGGTAGTATGTTGTCGATATCTTTCTTACTCCAATGGATGGTAGCCTAGTCATTATGGAAGGTAGTCTGTCGTCGAGATTTTTGTTACTCCATTGGATTGTAGCCTTGTCATTATGGAAGGTAGTGTGTTGTCGATATTTTTGTTATTCCAATGGATGGTAGCCTTGTCATTATGGAAGGTAGTCTGTTGTCGTCATTTTTGTTACTCCAATGGATGGTAGCCTTGTCATTATGGAAGGTAGTCTGTTGTCGAGATTTTTTTTACTCCAATGGATGGTAGCCTTGTCACTATGGAAGGTAGTGTGTTGTCGATATTTTTGTTACTCCCATGGATGGTAGCCTTGTAATTATGGAAGGTAGTCTATTTTTGATATCTTTGTTACTCCAATGGATGGTAGCCTAGTCATTATGGAAGGTAGTCTGTTGTCGAGATTTTTGTTACTCTAAGGAATGGTAGCCTTGTCATTATGAAATTTAGTTTATTGTCGAGATTTTTGTTATTCCAATGGATGGTAGCCTTGTCATTTTGGAAGGTAGTCTGTTGACGAGATTTTTGTTACTACAATGGATTGTATCCTTGTCGTTATGGAAGGTAGTATGTATTCGATATCTTTCTTACTCCAAAGGATGGTAGCCTAGTCATTAAGGAAGGTAGTCTGTCGTCGAGTTTTTGGTTACTCCAATGGATGGTATCCTTGTCATTATTTAAGGTAGTATGTTGTTGATATCTTTCTTACTCCAATGGATTGTAGCCTTGTCATTATGGAAGGTAGTCTATTTTCGAGATTTTTGTTACTCTAAGGGATGCTAGCCTTGTCATTATGGAAGGTAGTGTGTTGTCGATATCTTTGTTACTCCAATGGATGGTAGCCTTGTCATTATGGAAGGTAGTATGTTGTCTAGATTTTTGTTACTCTAAGGGATGGTAGCCTTGTCATTATGGAAAGTAGTTTGTTGTCGAGATTTTTGTTACTCCAATGGATGGTAGCCTTGTCATTATGGAAGGTAGTCTGTTGTCGAGATTTTTTTTACTCCAATGGATGGTAGCCTTGTCACTATGGAAGGTAGTGTGTTGTCGATATTTTTGTTATTCCAATAGATTGTAGCCTTGTCATTATGGAAGGTAGTTTGTTGTCGAGATTTTTGTTACTCCCATGGATGGTAGCCTTGTAATTATGGAAGGTAGTCTATTTTCGATATCTTTGTTACTCCAATGGATGGTAGCCTAGTCATTATGGAAAGTAGTCTGTTGTCGAGATTATTGTTACTCTAAGGGATGGTAGCCTTGTCATTATGAAAGTTAGTTTATTGTCGAGATTTTTGTTATTCCAATGGATGGTAGCCTTGTCATTTTGGAAGGTAGTCTGTTGACGAGATTTTTGTTACTACAATGGATTGTATCCTTGTCGTTATGGAAGGTAGTATGTTGTCGATATCTTTCTTACTCCAATGGATGGTAGCCTAGTCATTATGGAAGGTTGTCTATAGTCGAGATTTTTGTTACTCCATTGGATTGTAGCCTTGTCATTATGGAAGGTAGTGTGTTGTCGATATTTTTGTTATTCCAATGGATGGTAGCCTTGTCATTATGGAAGGTAGTCTATTGTCGTCATTTTTGTTACTCCAATGTATGGTATCCTTGTCATTATTGAAGGTAGTATGTTGTCGATATCTTTGTTACTCCAATGGATGGTAGCCTTGTCATTATGGAAGGTAGTATGTTGTCTAGATTTTTGTTACTCTAAGGGATGGTAGCCTTGTCATTATGGAAAGTAGTTTGTTGTCGAGATTTTTGTTACTCCAATGGATGGTAGCCTTGTCGTTATGCAAGGTATTCTGTTGTCGAGATATTTTTTACTCTAATGGATGGTAGCCTTGTCACTATGGAAGGTAGTGTGTTGTCGATATTTTTGTTATTCCAATAGATGGTAGCCTAGTCATTATGGAAGGTAGTTTGTTGTCGAGATTTTTGTTACTCCCATGGATGGTAGCCTTGTAATTATGGAAGGTAGTCTATTTTTGATATCTTTGTTACTCCAATGGATGGTAGCCTAGTCATTATGGAAGGTAGTCTGTTGTCGAGATTTTTGTTACTCTAAGGGATGGTAGCCTTGTCATTATGAAAGTTAGTTTATTGTCGAGATTTTTGTTATTCCAATGGATGGTAGCCTTGTCATTTTGGAAGGTAGTCTGTTGACGAGATTTTTGTTACTACAAAGGATTGTATCCTTGTCGTTATGCAAGGTAGTATGTTGTCGATATCTTTCTTACTCCAAAGGATGGTAGCCTAGTCATTATGGAAGGTAGTCTGTCGTCGAGTTTTTGGTTACTCCAATGGATGGTATCCTTGTCATTATTTAAGGTAGTATGTTGTCGATATCTTTGTTACTCCAATGGATGGTAGCCTTGTCATTATGGAAGGTAGTCTATTGTCAAGATTTTTGTTACTCTAAGGGATGCTAGCCTTGTCATTATGGAAGGTAGTTTGTTGTCGATATCTTTGTTATTCCAATGGATGGTAGCCTTGTCATTATGGAAGGTAGTCTGTTGTCGTTATTTTTTTTACTCCAATGTATGGTATCCTTGTCATTATTGAAGGTAGTATGTTGCCGATATCTTAATTACTCGAATGGATGGTAGCCTTGTCATTATGGAAGGTAGTATGTTACCCATATTTTTGTTACTCTAAGGGATGGTAGCCTTGTCATTATGGAAAGTAGTTTGTTGTCGAGATTTTTGTTTCTCCAATGGATGGTAGCTTGTCATTATGGAAGGTAGTCTGTTGTCGAGATTTTTTTTACTCCAATGGATGGTAGCCTTGTCACTATGGAAGGTAGTGTGTTGTTGATATTTTTGTTATTCCAATAGATGGTAGCCTAGTCATTATGGAAGGTAGATTGTTGTCGAGATTTTTGTTACTCCCATGGATGGTAGCCTTGTAATTATGGAAGGTAGTCTATTTTCAATATCTTTGTTACTCCAATGGATGCTAGCCTAGTCATTATGGAAGGTAGTCTGTTGTCGCGATTTTTGTTACTCTAAGGGATGGTAGCCTTGTCATTATGAAAGTTAGTTTATTGTCGAGATTTTTGTTATTCCAATTGATGGTAGCCTTGTCATTTTGGAAGGTAGTCTATTGACGAGATTTTTGTTACTACAATGGATTGTATCCTTGTCGTTATGGAAGGTAGTATGTTGTCGATATCTTTCTTACTCCAATGGATGGTAGCCTAGTCATTATGGAAGGTAGTCTGTCGTCGAGATTTTTGTTACTCCATTGGATTGTAGCCTTGTCATTATGGAAGGTAGTTTGTTGTCGTCATTTTTGTTACTCCAATGTATGGTATCCTTGTCATTATTGAAGGTAGTATGTTGTCGATATCTTTGTTACTCCAATGGATGGTAGCCTTGTCATTATGGAAGGTAGTATGTTGTCTAGATTTTTGTTACTCTAAGGGATGGAAGCCTTGTCATTATGGAAAGTAGTTTGTTGTCGAGATTTTTCTTACTCCAATGGATGGTAGCCTTTTCATTATGGAAGGTAGTCTGTTGTCGAGATTTTTTTTACTCCAATGGATGGTAGCCTTGTCACTATGGAAGGTAGTGTGTTGACGATATTTTTGTTATTCCAATAGATGGTAGCCTAGTCATTATGGAAGGTAGTTTGTGGTCGAGATTTTTGTTACTCCCATGGATGGTAGCCTTGTAATTATGGAAGGTAGTCTATTTTCGATATCTTTGTTACTCTAATGGATGGTAGCCTAGACATTATGGAAGGTAGTCTGTTGTCGAGATTTTTGTTACTCTAAGGGATGGTAGCCTTTTCATTATGAAAGTTAGTTTATTGTCGAGATTTTTGTTATTCCAATGGATGGTAGCCTTGTCATTTTGGAAGGTAGTCTGTTGACGAGATTTTTGTTACTACAATGGATTGTATCCTTGTCGTTATGGAAGGTAGTATGTTGTCGATATCTTTCTTACTGCAATGGATGGTAGCCTAGTCATTATGGAAGGTAGTCTGTCGTCGAGATTTTTTTTACTCCAATGTATGGTATCCTTGTCGATATGGAACGTAGTATGTTGTCGATATCTTTGTTATTCCAATGGATGGTAGCCTTGTCATTATGGAAGGTAGTCTGTTGTCGTTATTTTTTTTACTCCAATGTATGGTATCCTTGTCATTATTGAAGGTAGTATGTTGCCGATATCTTAATTACTCCAATGGATGGTAGCCTTGTCATTATGGAAGGTAGTATGTTACCCAGATTTTTGTTACTCTAAGGGATGGTAGCCTTGTCATTATGGAAAGTAGTTTGTTGTCGAGATTTTTGTTCTCCAATGGATGGTCGCTTGTCATTATGGAAGGTAGTCTGTTGTCGAGATTTTTTTTACTCCAATGGATGGTAGCCTTGTCACTATGGAAGGTAGTGTGTTGTTGATATTTTTGTTATTCGAATAGATGGTAGCCTAGTCATTATGGAAGGTAGTTTGTTCTCGAGATTTTTGTTACTCCCATGGATGGTAGCCTTGTAATTATGGAAGGTAGTCTATTTTCGATATCTTTGTTACTCCAATGGATGGTAGCCTAGTCATTATGGAAGGTAGTCTGTTGTCGCGATTTTTGTTACTCTAAGGGATGGTAGCCTTGTCATTATGAAAGTTAGTTTATTGTCGAGATTTTTGTTATTCCAATGGATGGTAGCCTTGTCATTTTGGAAGGTAGTCTGTTGACGAGATTTTTGGTACTACAATGGATTGTATCCTTGTCGTTATGGAAGGTAGTATGTTGTCGATATCTTTCTTACTCCAATGGATGGTAGCCTAGTCATTATGGAAGGTAGTCTGTCGTCGAGATTTTTGTTACTCCATTGGATTGTAGCCTTGTCATTATGGAAGGTAGTGTGCTATCGATATTTTTGTTATTCCAATGGATGGTAGCCTTGTCATTATGGAAGGTAGTCTGTTGTCGTCATTTTTGTTACTCCAATGTATGGTATCCTTGTCATTATTGAAGGTAGTATGTTGTCGATATCTTTGTTACTCCAATGGATGGTAGCCTTGTCATTATAGAAGGTAGTATGTTGTCTAGATTTTTGTTACTCTAAGGGATGGTAGCCTTGTCATTATGGAAAGTAGTTTGTTGTCGAGATTTTTGTTACTCCAATGGATGGTAGCCTTGTCATTATGGAACGTAGTCTGTTGTCGAGATTTTTTTTACTCCAATGGATGGTAGCCTTGTCACTATGGAAGGTAGTGTGTTGTCGATATTTTTGTTATTCCAATAGATGGTAGCCTAGTCATTATGGAAGGTAGTTTGTTGTCGAGATTTTTGTTACTCCCATGGATGGTAGCCTTGTAATTATGGAAGGTAGTCTATTTTTGATATCTTTGTTACTCCAATGGATGGTAGCCTAGTCATTATGGAAGGTAGTCTGTTGTCGAGATTTTTGTTACTCTAAGGGATGGTAGCCTTGTCATTATGAAAGTTAGTTTATTGTCGAGATTTTTGTTATTCCAATGGATGGTAGCCTTGTCATTTTGGAAGGTAGTCTGTTGACGAGATTTTTGTTACAACAATGGATTGTATCCTTGTCGTTATGGAAGGTAGTATGTTGTCGATATCTTTCTTACTCCAATGGATGGTAGCCTAGTCATTATGGAAGGTAGTCTGTCATCGAGATTTTTGTTACTCCATTGGATTGTAGCCTTGTCATTATGGAAGGTAGTGTGCTATCGATATTTTTGTTATTCCAATGGATGGTAGCCTTGTCATTATGGAAGGTAGTCTGTTGTCGTCATTTTTGTTACTCCAATGTATGGTATCCTTGTCATTATTGAAGGTAGTATGTTGTCGATATCTTTGTTACTCCAATGGATGGTAGCCTTGTCATTATAGAAGGTAGTATGTTGTCTAGATTTTTGTTACTCTAAGGGATGGTAGCCTTGTCATTATGGAAAGTAGTTTGTTGTCGAGATTTTTGTTACTCCAATGGATGGTAGCCTTGTCATTATGGAAGGTAGTCTGTTGTTGAGATTTTTTTACTCCAATGGATGGTAGCCTTGTCACTATGGAAGGTAGTGTGTTGTCGATATTTTTGTTATTCCAATAGATGGTAGCCTAGTCATTATGGAAGGTAGTTTGTTGTCTAGATTTTTGTTACTCCCATGGATGGTAGCCTTGTAATTATGGAAGGTAGTCTATTTTTGATATCTTTGTTACTCCAATGGATGGTAGCCTAGTCATTATGGAAGGTAGTCTGTTGTCGAGATTTTTGTTACTCTAAGGGATGGTAGCCTTGTCATTATGAAAGTTAGTTTATTGTCGAGATTTTTGTTATTCCAATGGATAGTAGCCTTGTCATTTTGGAAGGTAGTCTGTTGACGAGATTTTTGTTACTACAATGGATTGTATCCTTGTCGTTATGGAAGGTAGTATGTTGTCGATATCTTTCTTACTCCAAAGGATGGTAGCCTAGTCATTATGGAAGGTAGTCTGTCGTCGAGTTTTTGGTTACTCCAATGGATGGTATCCTTGTCATTATTTAAGGTAGTATGTTGTTGATATCTTTGTAACTTCAATGGATGGTAGCCTTGTCATTATGGAAGGTAGTCTATTTTCGAGATTTTTGTTACTCTAAGGGATGCTAGCCTTGTCATTATGGAAGGTAGTGTGTTGTCGATATCTTTGTTACTCCAATGGATGGTAGCCTTGTCATTATGAAAGGTAGTATGTTGTCTAGATTTTTGTTACTCTAAGGGATGGTAGCCTTGTCCTTATGGAAAGTAGTTTGTTGTCGAGATTTTTGTTACTCCAATGGATGGTAGCCTTGTCATTATGGAAGGTAGTATGTTGTCGAGATTTTTTTTACTCCAATTGATGGTAGCCTTGTCACTATGGAAGGTAGTGTGTTGTCGATATTTTTGTTATTCCAATAGATTGTAGCCTGGTCATTATGGAAGGTAGTTTGTTGTCGAGATTTTTGTTACTCCCATGGATGGTAGCCTTGTAATTATGGAAGGTAGTCTATTTTCGATATCTTTGTTACTCCAATGGATGGTAGCCTAGTCATTATGGAAGGTAGTCTGTTGTCGAGATTTTTGTTACTCTAAGGGATGGTAGCCTTGTCATTATGAAAGTTAGTTTATTGTCGAGATTTTTGTTATTCCAATGGATGGTAGCCGTGTCATTTTGGAAGGTAGTCTGTTGACGAGATTTTTGTTACTACAATGGATTGTATCCTTGTCGTTATGGAAGGTAGTATGTTGTCGATATCTTTCTTACTCCAATGGATGGTAGCCTAGTCATTATGGAAGGTTATCTGTCGTCGAGATTTTTGTTACTCCGTTGGATTGTAGCCTTGTCATTATGGAAGGTAGTGTGTTGTCGATATTTTTGTTATTCCAATGGATGGTAGCCTTGTCATTATGGAAGGTAGTCTGTTGTCGTCATTTTTGTTAATCCAATGTATGGTATCCTTGTCAATATTGAAGGTAGTATGTTGTCGATATCTTTGTTACTCCAATGGATGGTAGCCTTGTCATTATGGAAGGTAGTATGTTGTCTAGATTTTTGTTACTCTAAGGGATGGTAGCCTTGTCATTATGGAAAGTAGTTTGTTGTCGAGATTTTTGTTACTCCAATGGATGGTAGCCTTGTCGTTATGGAAGGTAGTCTGTTGTCGAGATTTTTTTTACTCCAATGGATGGTAGCCTTGTCACTATGGAAGGTAGTGTGTTGTCGATATTTTTGTTATTCCAATAGATGGTAGCCTAGTCATTATGGAAGGTAGTTTGTTGTCGAGATTTTTGTTACTCCCATGGATGGTAGCCTTGTAATTATGGAAGGTAGTCTATTTTTGATATCTTTGTTACTCCAATGGATGGTAGCCTAGTCATTATGGAAGGTGGTCTGTTGTCGAGATTTTTGTTACTCTAAGGGATGGTAGCCTTGTCATTATGAAAGTTAGTTTATTGTCGAGATTTTTGTTATTCCAATGGATGGTAGCCTTGTCATTTTGGAAGGTAGTCTGTTGACGAGATTTTTGTTACTACAATGGATTGTATCCTTGTCGTTATGGAAGGTAGTATGTTGTGGATATCTTTCTTACTCCAAAGGATGGTAGCCTAGTCATTATGGAAAGTATTCTGTCGTCGAGTTTTTGGTTACTCCAATGGATGGTATCCTTGTCATTATTTAAGGTAGTATGTTGTCGATATCTTTGTTACTCCAATGGATGGTAGCCTTGTCATTATGGAAGGTAGTCTATTGTCGAGATTTTTATTACTCTAAGGGATGCTAGCCTTGTCATTATGGAAGGTAGTGTGTTGTCAATATTTTTGTTATTCCAATGGATGGTAGCCTTATCATTGTGGAAGTTAGTTTGTTGTCGATATTTTTGTTTATCCAATGGATGGTAGCCTTGTCATTATGGAAGGTTGTCTATTGTCGAGATTTTTGTTACTACAACGGATGGTAGCCTTATCATTATGGAAGCTTGTCTATTGTCGAAATTTTTGTTACTCCAATGGAAGGTATCCTTGTCATTATGGAAGGTGGTCTGTTGTCGGGATTTTTTTTACTCCAATGGATGGTAGCCTTGTCACTATGGAAGGTAGTGTGTTGTCGATATTTTTGTTATTCCAATAGATGGTAGCCTTGTCATTATGGAAGGTAGTTTGTTCTCGAGATTTTTGTTACTCCCATGGATGGTAGCCTTGTCATTATGGAAGGTAGTCTATTGTCGAGATTTTTGTTACTATATTGGATGGTAGCCTTGCCATTATGGAAGGTAGTCTGTTGTCGAGATTTTTGTTACTACAATGGATTGTAGCCTTGTCGTTATGGAAGGTAGTCTGTTGTCAATATCTTTGTTACTCCAATGGATGGTAGCCTAGCCATTATGGAAGGTAGTGTGTTGTCGAGATTTTTGTTACTCTAAGGGATGGTAGTCTTGTCATTATGGAAGTTAGTTTATTGTCGAAATTTTTGTTATTCCAATGGATGGTAGCCTTGTCATTATGGAAGGTAGTCTGTTGTCAAGATTTTTGTTAATATAATGGATTGTATCCTTATCTTTATGGAAGGTAGTATGTTGTCGATGTCTTTCTTACTCCAAAGGATGGTAGCCTAGTCATTATGGAAGGTAGTCTGTCGTTGAGATTTTTGTTACTCCAATGGATGGTATCCTTGTCATTATTTAAGGTAATATGTTGTCGATATCTTTGTTACTCCAATGGATGGTAGCCTTGTCATTATGGAAGATAGTATTTTGTCGATATCTTTGTTACTCCAATGGATGGTATCCTTGTCATTATGGAAGGTAGTCTATTGTCGAGATTTTTGTTACTATAAGGGATGGTAGCCTTGTCATTATGGAAAGTAGTTTGTTGTCGAGATTTATGTTATTCCAATGGATGGTAGCCTTGTCATTATGAAAGGTAGTCTATTGTCGAGATTTTTGTTACTATAATAGATTGTAGCCTTGTCATTATGGAAGGTAGTATGTTGTCGGTATCTTTCTTATTCCAATGGATGGTAGCCTAGTCATTATGGAAGGTAGTCTGTTGTAGATATTTTTGTCACTACAATGGATGGTAGCCTTGTCATTATGGAAGGTAGTCTATTGTCGAGATTTTTGTTACTACAATGGATTGTAGCCTTGTCGTTATGGAAGGTAGTCTGTTATCGATATCTTTGTTACTCTAAAGGATGGTAGCCTAGTCATTATGGAAGGTAGTCTGTCGTCGAGCTTTTTGTTACTCCAATGGATGGTATCCTTGTCATTATTTAAGGTAGTATGTTGTCGATAACTTTGTTACTCCAATGGATGGTAAGCTTGTCATTATGGGAGGTAGTTTGTTGTCGAGATTTTGGTTACTCCAATGGATGGTAGCCTTGTCATTATGGAAGGTAGTATGTTGTCGAGATTTTTGTTACTCCAATGGATGGTAGCCTTGTCATTATGGAAAGTAGTCTGTTGTCGAGATCTTTGTTACTACATTGGATGGTAGCCTTGTCATTATGCAAGGTAGTCTATTGTCGAGATTTTTGTTACTACAATGGATTTTAGCCTTGTCGTTATGGAAGGTAGTTTGTTGTCGATATCATTGTTACTCCAATGGATGGTAGCCTAGTCAATATGGAAGGTAGTCTGTTGTCGAGATTTATGTTACTCTAAGGGATGGTATCCTTGTCATTATGGAAGTTAGTTTATTGTCGAGATTTTTGTTATTCTAATGGATGGAAGCCTTATCATTATGGAAGGTAGTCTATTGTCGAGATTTTTGTTACTACAATGGATTGTATCCTTGTCGTTATGGAAGGTAGTATGTTGTCGATATCTTTCTTACTCCAATGGATGGTAGCCTAGTCATTATGGAAGGTAGTCTATTATATAGATTTTTGTTACTCAATTGGATGGTAGCCTTGACATTATGGAAGGTAGTGTGTTGTCGATATTTTTGTTATCCCAATGGATGGTAGCCTTTTCATTATGGAAGGTAGTCTGTTGTCGTCATTTTTGTTACTCCAATGGATGGTATCCTTGTCATTATGGAAGGTAGTATGTTGTCGAGATTTTTGTTACTACAATGGATTGTAGCCTTGTCATTATGGAAGGTAGTCTTTTGTCTAGATTTTTGTTACTACAATGGATTGTAGCCTTTTCATTATGGAAGGTAGTCTGTTGTCGTCATTTTTGTTACTCCAATGGATGGTAGCATTGTCATTATGGAAGATAGTATTTTGTCGATATCTTTGTTACTCCAATGGATGGTATCCTTGTCATTATGGAAGGTAGTCTATTGTCGATATTTTTATCACTACAATGGATGGAAGCATTGTAATTATGGAAGGTAGTCTATTGTCGAGATTTTTGTTACTATAATGGATTATAGCCTTGTCGTTATGGAAGGTAGTTTGTTATCGATATCTTTGTTACTCCAAAGCATGGTAGCCTAGTGATTATGGAAGGTAGTCTGTCGTGGAGATTTTTGTTACTCTAATGGATGGTATCCTTGTCATTATTTAAGGTAGTATGTTGTCGATATCTTTGTTACTCCAATGGATGGTAGCCTTGTCATTATGGAAGGTAGTCTGTTGTCGAGATTTTTGTTACTCTAAGGGATGGTAGCCTTGTCATTATGGAAGATAGTGTGTTTTCAATACTTTTGTTACTCCAATGGATGGTAGCCTTGCCATTATGGAAGGTAGTCTATTGTCGAGATTTTTGTTACTACAATGGATGTTAGCCTTGTCATTATGGAAGGTTGTCTGTTGTCGAGATTTTTGTTACTACAATGCATTGTAGCCTTGTCATTATGGAAGGTAGTATGTTGTCGATTTCTTTGTTACTCCAATTTATGGTAGCCTTGTCATTATCGGAGGTAGTTTGTTATCGAGATTTTTGTTACTCCACTGGATGGTAGCCTTGTCATTATGGAAGGTAGTCTGTTGTTGAGATTTTTTTTACTCCAATGGATGGTAGCCTTGTCACTATGGAAGGTAGTGTGTTGTCGATATTTTTGTTATTCCAATAGATGGTAGCCTAGTCATTATGGAAGGTAGTTTGTTGTCGAGATTTTTGTTACTCCCATGGATGGTAGCCTTGTAATTATGGAAGGTAGTCTATTTTTGATATCTTTGTTACTCCAATGGATGGTAGCCTAGTCATTATGGAAGGTAGTCTGTTGTCGAGATTTTTGTTACTCTAAGGGATGGTAGCCTTGTCATTATGAAAGTTAGTTTATTGTCGAGATTTTTGTTATTCCAATGGATTGTAGCCTTGTCATTTTGGAAGGTAGTCTGTAGACGAGATTTTTGTTACTACAATGGATTGTATCCTTGTCGTTATGGAAGGTAGTATGTTGTCGATATCTTTCTTACTCCAAAGGATGGTAGCCTAGTCATTATGGAAGGTAGTCTGTCGTCGAGTTTTTGGTTACTCCAATGGATGGTATCCTTGTCATTATTTAAGGTAGTATGTTGTTGATATCTTTGTAACTCCAATAGATGGTAGCCTTGTCATTATGGAAGGTAGTCTATTTTCGAGATTTTTGTTACTCTAAGGGATGTTAGCCTTGTCATTATGGAAGGTAGTGTGTTGTCGATATCTTTGTTACTCCAATGGATGGTAGCCTTGTCATTATGAAAGGTAGTATGTTGTCTAGATTTTTGTTACTCTAAGGGATGGTAGCCTTGTCATTATGGAAAGTAGTTTGTTGTCGAGATTTTTGTTACTCCAATGGATGGTAGCCTTGTCATTATGGAAGGTAGTCTGTTGTCGAGATTTTTTTTACTCCAATTGATGGTAGCCTTGTCACTATGGAAGGTAGTGTGTTGTCGATATTTTTGTTATTCCAATAGATTGTAGCCTTGTCATTATGGAAGGTAGTTTGTTGTCGAGATTTTTGTTACTCCCATGGATGGTAGCCTTGTAATTATGGAAGGTAGTCTATTTTCGATATCTTTGTTACTCCAATGGATGGTAGCCTAGTCATTATGGAAGGTAGTCTATTGTCGAGATTTTTGTTACTCTAAGGGATGGTAGCCTTGTCATTATGAAAGTTAGTTTATTGTCGAGATTTTTGTTATTCCAATGGATGGTAGCCTTGTCATTTTAGAAGGTAGTCTGTTGACGAGATTTTTGTTACTACAATGGATTGTATCCTTGTCGTTATGGAAGGTAGTATGTTGTCGATATCTTTCTTACTCCAATGGATGGTAGCCTAGTCATTATGGAAAGTTGTCTGTCGTCGAGATTTTTGATACTCCATTGGATTGTAGCCTTGTCATTATGGAAGGTAGTGTGTTGTCGATATTTTTGTTATTCCAATGGATGGTAGCCTTGTCATTATGGAAGGTAGTCTGTTGTCGTCATTTTTGTTAATCCAATGTATGGTATCCTTGTCATTATTGAAGGTAGTATGTTGTCGATATGTTTGTTACTCCAATGGATGGTAGCCTTGTCATTATGGAAGGTAGTATGTTGTCTAGATTTTTGTTACTCTAAGGGATGGTAGCCTTGTCATTATGGAAAGTAGTTTGTTGTCGAGATTTTTGTTACTCCAATGGATGGTAGCCTTGTCGTTATGGAAGGTAGTCTGTTGTCGAGATTTTTTTTACTCCAATGGATGGTAGCCTTGTCACTATGGAAGGTAGTGTGTTGTCGATATTTTTGTTATTCCAATAGATGGTAGCCTAGTCATTATGGAAGGTAGTTTGTTGTCGAGATTTTTGTTACTCCCATGGATGGTAGCCTTGTAATTATGGAAGGTAGTCTATTTTTGATATCTTTGTTACTCCAATGGATGGTAGCCTAGTCATTATGGAAGGTAGTCTGTTGTCGAGATTTTTGTTACTCTAAGGGATGGTAGCCTTGTCATTATGAAAGTTAGTTTATTGTCGAGATTTTTGTTATTCCAATGGATGGTTGCCTTGTCATTTTGGAAGGTAGTCTGTTGACGAGATTTTTGTTACTACAATGGATTGTATCCTTGTCGTTATGGAAGGTAGTATGTTGTCGATATCTTTCTTACTTCAAAGGATTGTAGCCTAGTCATTATGGAAAGTAGTCTGTCGTCGAGTTTTTGGTTACTCCAATGGATGGTATACTTGTCATTATTTAAGGTAGTATGTTGTCGATATCTTTGTTACTCCAATGGATGGTAGCCTTGTCATTATGGAAGGTAGTCTATTGTCGAGATTTTTGTTACTCTAAGGGATGCTAGCCTTGTCATTATGGAAGGTAGTGTGTTGTCAATATTTTTGTTATTCCAATGGATGGTAGCCTTATCATTGTGGAAGTTAGTTTGTTGTCGATATTTTTGTTTATCCAATGGATGGTAGCCTTGTCATTATGGAAGGTTGTCTATTGTCGAGATTTTTGTTACTACAACGGATGGTAGCCTTATCATTATGGAAGCTTGTCTATTGTCGAGATTTTTGTTACTCCAATGGAAGGTATCCTTGTCATTATGGAAGGTGGTCTGTTGTCGGGATTTTTTTTACTCCAATGGATGGTAGCCTTGTCACTATGGAAGGTAGTGTGTTGTCGATATTTTTGTTATTCCAATAGATGGTAGCCTTGTCATTATGGAAGGTAGTTTGTTCTCGAGATTTTTGTTACTCCCATGGATGGTAGCCTTGTCATTATGGAAGGTAGTCTATTGTCGAGATTTTTGTTACTATATTGGATGGTAGCCTTGCCATTATGGAAGGTAGTTTGTTGTCGAGATTTTTGTTACTCCCATGGATGGTAGCCTTGTAATTATGGAAGGTAGTCTATTTTTGATATCTTTGTTACTCCAATGGATGGTAGCCTAGTCATTATGGAAGGTAGTCTGTTGTCGAGATTTTTGTTACTCTAAGGGATGGTAGCCTTGTCATTATGAAAGTTAGTTTATTGTCGAGATTTTTGTTATTCCAATGGATTGTAGCCTTGTCATTTTGGAAGGTAGTCTGTAGACGAGATTTTTGTTACTACAATGGATTGTATCCTTGTCGTTATGGAAGGTAGTATGTTGTCGATATCTTTCTTACTCCAAACGATGGTAGCCTAGTCATTATGGAAGGTAGTCTGTCGTCGAGTTTTTGGTTACTCCAATGGATGGTATCCTTGTCATTATTTAAGGTAGTATGTTGTTGATATCTTTGTAACTCCAATAGATGGTAGCCTTGTCATTATGGAAGGTAGTCTATTTTCGAGATTTTTGTTACTCTAAGGGATGTTAGCCTTGTCATTATGGAAGGTAGTGTGTTGTCGATATCTTTGTTACTCCAATGGATGGTAGCCTTGTCATTATGAAAGGTAGTATGTTGTCTAGATTTTTGTTACTCTAAGGGATGGTAGCCTTGTCATTATGGAAAGTAGTTTGTTGTCGAGATTTTTGTTACTCCAATGGATGGTAGCCTTGTCATTATGGAAGGTAGTCTGTTGTCGAGATTTTTTTTACTCCAATTGATGGTAGCCTTGTCACTATGGAAGGTAGTGTGTTGTCGATATTTTTGTTATTCCAATAGATTGTAGCCTTGTCATTATGGAAGGTAGTTTGTTGTCGAGATTTTTGTTACTCCCATGGATGGTAGCCTTGTAATTATGGAAGGTAGTCTATTTTCGATATCTTTGTTACTCCAATGGATGGTAGCCTAGTCATTATGGAAGGTAGTCTATTGTCGATATTTTTGTTACTCTAAGGGATGGTAGCCTTGTCATTATGAAAGTTAGTTTATTGTCGAGATTTTTGTTATTCCAATGGATGGTAGCCTTGTCATTTTAGAAGGTAGTCTGTTGACGAGATTTTTGTTACTACAATGGATTGTATCCTTGTCGTTATGGAAGGTAGTATGTTGTCGATATCTTTCTTACTCCAATGGATGGTAGCCTAGTCATTATGGAAAGTTGTCTGTCGTCGAGATTTTTGATACTCCATTGGATTGTAGCCTTGTCATTATGGAAGGTAGTGTGTTGTCGATATTTTTGTTATTCCAATGGATGGTAGCCTTGTCATTATGGAAGGTAGTCTGTTGTCGTCATTTTTGTTAATCCAATGTATGGTATCCTTGTCATTATTGAAGGTAGTATGTTGTCGATATGTTTGTTACTCCAATGGATGGTAGCCTTGTCATTATGGAAGGTAGTATGTTGTCTAGATTTTTGTTACTCTAAGGGATGGTAGCCTTGTCATTATGGAAAGTAGTTTGTTGTCGAGATTTTTGTTACTCCAATGGATGGTAGCCTTGTCGTTATGGAAGGTAGTCTGTTGTCGAGATTTTTTTTACTCCAATGGATGGTAGCCTTGTCACTATGGAAGGTAGTGTGTTGTCGATATTTTTGTTATTCCAATAGATGGTAGCCTAGTCATTATGGAAGGTAGTTTGTTGTCGAGATTTTTGTTACTCCCATGGATGGTAGCCTTGTAATTATGGAAGGTAGTCTATTTTTGATATCTTTGTTACTCCAATGGATGGTAGCCTAGTCATTATGGAAGGTAGTCTGTTGTCGAGATTTTTGTTACTCTAAGGGATGGTAGCCTTGTCATTATGAAAGTTAGTTTATTGTCGAGATTTTTGTTATTCCAATGGATGGTTGCCTTGTCATTTTGGAAGGTAGTCTGTTGACGAGATTTTTGTTACTACAATGGATTGTATCCTTGTCGTTATGGAAGGTAGTATGTTGTCGATATCTTTCTTACTTCAAAGGATTGTAGCCTAGTCATTATGGAAAGTAGTCTGTCGTCGAGTTTTTGGTTACTCCAATGGATGGTATACTTGTCATTATTTAAGGTAGTATGTTGTCGATATCTTTGTTACTCCAATGGATGGTAGCCTTGTCATTATGGAAGGTAGTCTATTGTCGAGATTTTTGTTACTCTAAGGGATGCTAGCCTTGTCATTATGGAAGGTAGTGTGTTGTCAATATTTTTGTTATTCCAATGGATGGTAGCCTTATCATTGTGGAAGTTAGTTTGTTGTCGATATTTTTGTTTATCCAATGGATGGTAGCCTTGTCATTATGGAAGGTTGTCTATTGTCGAGATTTTTGTTACTACAACGGATGGTAGCCTTATCATTATGGAAGCTTGTCTATTGTCGAGATTTTTGTTACTCCAATGGAAGGTATCCTTGTCATTATGGAAGGTGGTCTGTTGTCGGGATTTTTTTTACTCCAATGGATGGTAGCCTTGTCACTATGGAAGGTAGTGTGTTGTCGATATTTTTGTTATTCCAATAGATGGTAGCCTTGTCATTATGGAAGGTAGTTTGTTCTCGAGATTTTTGTTACTCCCATGGATGGTAGCCTTGTCATTATGGAAGGTAGTCTATTGTCGAGATTTTTGTTACTATATTGGATGGTAGCCTTGCCATTATGGAAGGTAGTCTGTTGTCGAGATTTTTGTTACTACAACGGATTGTAGCCTTGTCGTTATGGAAGGTAGTTTGTTGTCAATATCTTTGTTACTCCAATGGATGGTAGCCTAGCCATTATGGAAGGTAGTGTGTTGTCGAGATTTTTGTTACTCTAAGGGATGGTAGTCATGTCATTATGGAAGTTAGTTTATTGTCGAAATTTTTGTTATTCCAATGGATGGTAGCCTTGTCATTATGGAAGGTAGTCTGTTGTCAAGATTTTTATTACTACAATGGATTGTATCCTTGTCGTCATGGAAGGTAGTATGTTGTCGATATCTTTCTTACTCCAAAGGATGGTAGCCTAGTCATTATGGAAGGTAGTCTGTCGTTGAGATTTTTGTTACTCCAATGGATGGTATCCTTGTCATTATTTAAGGTAATATGTTGTCGATATCTTTGTTACTCCAATGGATGGTAGCCTTGTCATTATGGAAGGTAGTCTATTGTCGAGATTTTTGTTACTATAAGGGATGGTAGCCTTGTCATTATGGAAGGTAGTCTGTTATCGATATCTTTGTTACTCCAAAGGATGGTAGCCTAGTCATTATGGAAGGTAGTCTGTCGTCGAGCTTTTTGTTACTCCAATGGATGGTATCCTTGTCATTATTTAAGGTATTATGTTGTCGATAACTTTGTTACTCCAATAGATGGTAAGCTTGTCATTATGGGAGGAAGTTTGTTGTCGAGATTTTGGTTACTCCAATGGATGGTAGCCTTGTCATTATGGAAGGTAGTATGTTGTCGAGATTTTTGTTACTCCAATGGATGGTAGCCTTGTCATTATTTAAGGTAGTATGTTGTCGATAACTTTGTTACTCCAATGGATGGTAAGCTTGTCATTATGGGAGGTAGTTTGTTGTCGAGTCTTTGGTTACTCCAATGGATGGTAGCCTTGTCATTATGGAAGGTAGTATGTTGTCGAGATTTTTGTTACTCCAATGGATGGTAGCCTTGTCATTATGGAAAGTAGTCTGTTGTCGAGATTTTTGTTACTACATTGGATGGTAGCCTTGTCATTATGCAAGGTAGTCTATTGTCGAGATTTTTGTTACTACAATGGATTTTAGCCTTGTCGTTATGGAAGGTAGTCTGTTGTCGATATCATTGTTACTCCAATGGATGGTAGCCTAGTCATTATGGAAGGTAGTCTGTTGTCGAGATTTATGTTACTCTAAGGGATGGTATCCTTGTCATTATGGAAGTTAGTTTATTGTCGAGATTTTTGTTATTCCAATGGATGGAAGCCTTATCATTATGGAAGGTAGTCTATTGTCGAGATTTTTGTTACTACAATGGATTGTATCCTTGTCGTTATGGAAGGTAGTATGTTGTCGATATCTTTCTTACTCCAATGGATGGTAGCCTAGTCATTATGGAAGGTAGTCTATTATCGAGATTTTTGTTACTCAATTGGATGGTAGCCTTGACATTATGGAAGGTAGTGTGTTGTCGATATTTTTGTTATCCCAATGGATGGTAGCCTTTTCATTATGGAAGGTAGTCTGTTGTCGTCATTTTTGTTACTCCAATGGATGGTAGTATGTTGTCGAGATTTTTGTTACTACAATGGATTGTAGCCTTGTCATTATGGAAGGTAGTCTTTTGTCTAGATTTTTGTTACTACAATGGATTGTAGCCTTGTCGTTATGGAAGGTAGTTTGTTGTCGAGATTTTTGGTACTATAATAGATTGTAGCCTTGTCATTATGGAAGGTAGTATGTTGTTGAGATTTTTTTTACTCCTATGGATGGTAGCCTTGTCATTATGGAAGGTACTCTATTGTCGATATTTTTATCACTACAATGGATGGAAGCATTGTAATTATGGAAGGTAGTCTATTGTCGAGATTTTTGTTACTACAATGGATTATAGCCTTGTCGTTATGGAAGGTAGTTTGTTATCGATATCTTTGTTACTCCAAAGGATGGTAGCCTAGTGATTATGGAAGGTAGTCTGTCGTGGAGATTTTTGTTACTCTAATGGATGGTATCCTTGTCATTATTTAAGGTAGTATGTTGTCGATATCTTTGTTACTCCAATGGATGGTAGCCTTGTCATTATGGAAGGTAGTCTGTTGTCGAGATTTTTGTTACTCTAAGGGATGGTAGCCTTGTCATTATGGAAGATAGTGTGTTTTCAATACTTTTGTTACTCCAATGGATGGTAGCCTTGCCATTATGGAAGGTAGTCTATTGTCGAGATTTATGTTACTACAATGGATGTTAGCCTTGTCATTATGGAAGGTTGTCTGTTGTCGAGATTTTTGTTACTACAATGGATTGTAGCCTTGTCATTATTGAAAGGTAGTATGTTGTCGATTTCTTTGTTACTCCAATTTATGGTAGCCTTGTCATTATCGGAGGTAGTTTGTTATCGAGATTTTTGTTACTCCACTGGATGGTAGCCTTGTCATTATGGAAGGTAATGTGTTGTCGATATCTTTGTTATTCCAATGGATGGTAGCCTTGTCCTTATGGAAGGTAGTCTGTTATTGAGATTTTTGTTACTACATTGGATGGTAGCCTTGTCATTATGGAAGGTAGTCTGTTGGCGAGATTTTTGTTACTACAATGGATTGTAGCCTTGTCGTTATGGAAGGTAGTCTGTTGTCGATATCTTTGTTACTCCAATGGATGGTAGCCTAGTCATTATGGAAGGTAGTCTAGTTTCGAGATTTTTGTTACTCTAAGGGATGGTAGCCTTGTCATTATGGAAGTTAGTTTATTGTCGAGATTTTTGTCACTCCAACGGATGGTAGCCTTGTCATTATGGAAGGTAGTCTATTGTCGAGATTTTTGTTACTACAATGGATTGTAGCCTTGTCGTTATGGAAGATAGTCTGTTGTCGAGATTTTTGTTACTATAATAGATAGTAGCCTTGTCATTATGGAAGGTAGTATGTTGTCGAGATTCTTGTTACTCCAATGAATGGTAGCCTTGTCATTATGGAAGGTAGTGTATTGTCGAGATTTTTGTCACTACAATGGATGGTATCCTTGTAATTATGGAAGGTAGTCTATTGTCGAGATTTTTGTTACTACAACGGATTGTAGCCTTGTCGTTATTGAAGGTAGTATGTTATCGATATCTTTGTTACTCCAAAGGATGGTAGCCTAGTCATTATGGAAGGTAGTCTGTTGTCGAGATTTTTGTTAATCCAATGGATGGTATCCTTGTCATTATGGAAGGTAGTATATTGCCGATATCTTTGTTACTCCAATGGATGGTAGCCTTGTCATTATGGAAGGTAGTCTGTTGTCGAGATTTATGTTATTCCAAAGGATGGTAGCCTAGTCATTATGGAAGGTAGTCTGTTATCGAGATTTTTGATACTCCAATGGAAGGTATCCTTGTCATTATGGAAGGTAGTATGTTGTCGATATTTTTGTTACTCAAATGGATGGTAGCCTTGTCATTATGGAAGGGAGTGTGTTGTCGATATTTTTGTTATTCCAATGGATTGTAGTCTGTTGTCGAGATTTTTGTTACTACATTGGATGGTAGCCTTGTCATTATGCAAGGTAGTCTGTTGTCGAGATTTTTGTTACTCCAACGGATTGTAGCCTTGTCATTATTGAAGGTAGTCTGTTGTCGAGATTTTTGTTACTACAATGGATTGTATCCTTGTCGTTATGGAAGGTAGTATGTTGTCGATATCTTTCTTACTCCAATGGATGGTAGCCTAGTCATTATGGAAGGTAGCCTGTTGTCGATATTTTTGTTACTCCATTGGATGGTTGCCTTGTTATTCTGGAAGGTAGTGTCTTGTCGATATTTTTTTTATTCTAATGGATGGTAGACTTGTCATTATGGAAGGTAGTCTATTGTCGTCATTTTTGTTACTCCAATGGATGGTATCCTTGTCATTATGGAAGGTAGTATGTTGTCGATATCTTTGTTACTCCAATGGATGGTAGCCTTGTCATTATGGAAGGTAGTATGTTGTCTAGATTTTTGTTACTTTAAGGGATGGTAGCCTTGTCATTATGGAAAGTAGTTTGTTGTCGATATTTTTGTTATTCCAATGGATGGTAACCTTGTCATTATGAAAGGTAGTCTATTGTCTATATTTTTGTTACTATAATAGATTGTAGCCTTGTCATTATGGAAGGTAGTCTGTTGTCGATATTTTTGTTACTATAATAGATTGTAGCCTTGTCATTATGGAAGGTAGTCTGTTGTCGAGATTTTTGTTACTCCAATGGATGGTAGCCTTGTCATTATAGAAGGTAGTATATTGTCGAGATTTTGTCACTACAATGGATGGTAGCCATGTAATTATGGAAGGTAGTATGTTGTCAAGATTTTTGTTACTACAATGGATAATAGCCTTGTCGTTATGGAAGATAGTCTGTTGTCGAGATTTTTGTTACTATAATAGATTGTAGCCTTGTGATTATGGAAGGTAGTATGTTGTCGAGATTCTTGTTACTCTAGTGAATGGTAGCCTTGTAATTATGGAAGGTAGTGTATTGTCGAGATTTTTGTCACTACAATGGATGGTAGCCTTATCATTATGGAAGGTAGTCTATTGTCGAGATTTTTGTTACTACAATGGATTGTAGCCTTGTCGTTATGGAAGGTAGTCTGTTATCGATATCTTTGTTACTCCAAAGGATGGTAGCCTAGTCATTATGGAAGGTAGTCTGTTGTTGAGATTTTTGTTACTCCAATGGATGGTATCCTTGTCATTATGGAAGGTAGTATGTTGTCGATATCTTTGTTACTCCAATGGATGGTAGCCTTGTCATTATGGAAGGTAGTCTGTTGTCGAGATTTATGTTATTCCAAAGGATGGTAGCCTTGTCATTATGGAAGGTTGTCTGTTGTCGAGATTTTTGTTACTCCAATGGATGGTATCATTGTCATTATGGAAGGTAGTATGTTGTCAACATCTTTGTTACTCCAATGTATGGTAGCCTTGTCATTATTGAAGGGAGTGTGTTGTCGATATTTTTATTATTCCAATGGATGGTAGCCTTGTAATTATGGAAGGTAGTCTGTTGTCGAGATTTTTGTTACTCCAATGGATGGTAGCCTTGTCATTATTAAAGGTAGTCTATTGTCGAGATTTTAGTTACTACAATGGATTGTATCTTTGTCGTTATGGAAGGTAGTATGTTATGGATATCTTTCTTACTCCAATGGCTGGTAGCCTAGTCATTATGGAAGGTAGTCTGTTGTCGAGATTTTTGTTATCTAAGGGATGGTAGCCTTGTCATTCTGGAAGTTAGTTTATTGCCGAGATTTTTGTTATTCCAATGGATGGTAGCCTTGTCATTATGGAAGGTAGTCTTTTGTCGAGATTATTGTTACTACAATGGGTTGTATCCTTGTCGTTATAGAAGGTAGTATGTTGTCGATATCTTTCTCACTCCAATGGATGGTAGCCTAGTCATTATGGAAGGTATCCTGGTGTCGAGATTTTTGTTACTCCATTGGATGGTAGCCTTGTCATTATGGAAAGTAGTGTGTTGTTGATATTTTTGTTATTCCAATGGATGGTAGCCTTGTCATTATGGAAGGTAGTCTGTTGTCGTGATTTTTGTTACTCCAATGGATGGTATCCTTGTCATTATGGAAGGTAGTATGTTGTCGATATCTTTGTTACTCCAATGGATGGTAGCCTTGTCATTATGGAAGGTAGTTTGTTGTCTAGATTTTTGTTACTCTAAGGGATGGTAGCCTGGTCATTATGGAAAGTAGTTTGTTGTCGAGATTTTTGTTATTCCAATGGATGGTAGCCTTGTCATTAGGAAAGGTAGTCTATTGTCGACATTTTTGTTACTATAATAGATTGTAGCCTTGTCATTATGGAAGTAGTCTGTTGTCGAGATTTTTGTTACTCCAATGGATGGTAGCCTTGTCATTATAGAAGGTAGTAAATTGTCGAGATTTTTGTCACTATAATGGATGGTAGCCATGTCATTATGGAAGGTAGTCTATTGTCGAGATTTTTGTTACAACAATAGATTGTAGCCTTGTCGTTATGGAAGATAGTCTATTGTCGAGATTTTTGTTGCTATAATAGATTGTAGCCTTGTCATTATGGAAGGTAGTATGTTGTCGAGATTCGTGTTAGTCTAATGGATGGTTGCCTTGTCATTATGGAAGGTAGTCTATTGTCGAGATTTTTGTCACTTCAATGGATGGTAGCCTTGTCATTATGGAAGGTAGTCTATTGTCGAGATTTTTGTTACTACAATGGATGGTAGCCTTTTAATTTTGGAAGGTAGTCTATTGTCGAGATTTTTGTTACTACAACGGATTGTAGCCTTGTCGTTATGGAAGGTAGTCTGTTATCGATATCTTTGTTACTCCAAAGGATGGTAGCCTAGTCATTATGGAAGGTAGTCTGTTGTCGAGATTTTTGTTACTCCAATGGATTGTATCCTTGTCATTATGGAAGGTAGTATGTTTTCGATATCTTTGTTACTCCAATGGATGGTAGCCTTGTCATTATGGAAGGTAGTCTATTGTCGAGATTTATGTTATTCCAAAGGATGGTAGCCATGTCATTATGGAAGGTAGTCTGTTGTCGAGATTTTTGATACTCCAATGGATGGTATCCTTGTCATTATGGAAGGTAGTATGTTGTTGATATCTTTGTTACTCCAATGGATGGTAGACTTGTCATTATGGAAGGGAGTGTGTTGTCGATATTTTTGTTATTCCAATGGATGGTAGCCTTGTCATTATGGAAGGTAGTCTGTTGTCGAGATTTGTGTTACTCCAACGGATGGTAGCCTTATCATTATTGAAGGTAGTCTGTTGTCGAGATTTTTGTTACTACAATGGATTGTATCCTTGTCGTTATGGAAGGTAGTATGTTGTCGATATCTTTCTTACTCCAATGGATGGTAGCCTAGTCATTATGGAAGGTAGTCTGTTGTCGAGATTTTTGTTACTCTAATGGATGGTAGCCTTGTCATTCTGGAAGTTAGTTTATTGTCGAGATTTTTGTTATTCCAATGGATGGTAGCCTTGTCATTATGGAAGGTAGTCTGTTTTCGAGATTTTTGTTACTACAATGGGTTGTATCCTTGTCGTTATGGAAGGTAGTATGTTGTCGATATCTTTCTTACTCCAATGGATGGTAGCCTAGTCATTATGGAAGGTAGTCTGTTGTCGATATTTTTGTTACTCCATTGGATGGTTGCCTTGTTATTCTGGAAAGTAGTGTGTTGTCTATATTTTTGTTATTCCAATGGATGGTAGACTTGTCATTATGGAAGGTAATTTGTTGTCGTCATTTTTTTTACTCCAATGGATGGTATCATTGTCATTATGGAAGGTAGTATGTTGTCAATATCTTTGTTACTCCAATGGATGGTAGCCTTGTCATTATGGAAATTAGTCTGTTGTCTAGATTTTTTTTACTCTAAGGGATGGTTGCCTTGTCATTATGGAAAGTAGTTTGTTGTCGATATTTTTTTTATTCCAATGGATGGTAGCCTTGTCATTATGAAAGGTAGTCTATTGTCGACATTTTTGTTACTATAATAGATTGTAGCCTTGTCATTATGGAAGGTAGTCTGTTGTTGAGATTTTTGTTACTCCAATGGATGGTATCCTTGTCATTATGGAAGGTAGTATGTTGTCGATATCTTTGTTACTCCAATGGATGGTAGCCTTATCATTATGGAAGGTAGTCTGCTGTCGAGATTTATGTTATTCCAAAGGATGGTAGCCTTGTCATTATGGAAGGTTGTCTGTTGTCGAGATTTTTGTTACTCCAATGGATGGTATCCTTGTCATTATGGAAGGTAGTATGTTGTCAATATCTTTGTTACTCCAATGGATGGTAGCCTTGTCATTATTGAAGGGAGTGTGTTGTCAATATTTTTGTTATTCCAATGGATGGTAGCCTTGTAATTATGGAAGGTAGTCTGTTGTCGAGATTTTTGTTACTCCAACGGATGGTAGCCTTGTCATTATTGAAGGTAGTGTGTTGTCGAGATTTTTGTTACTACAATGGATTGAATCCTTGTCGTTATGGAAGGTAGTATGTTGTCGATATCTTTCTTACTCCAATGGATGGTAGCCTAGTCATTATGGAAGGTAGCTTGTTGTCGAGATTTTTGTTACTCCATTGGATGGTAGCCTTGTCATTATGGAAAGTAGTGTGTTGTTGATATTTTTGTTATTCCAATGGATGGTAGCCTTGTCATTATGGAAGGTAGTCTGTTGTCGTGATTTTTGTTACTCCAATGGATAGTATCCTTGTCATTATGGAAGGTAGTATGTTGTCGATATCTTTGTTACTCCAATGGATGGTAGCCTTGTCATTATGGAATGTAGTTTGTTGTCTAGATATTTGTTACTCTAAGGGATGGTAGCCTTGTCATTATGGAAAGTAGTTTGTTGTCGAGATTTTTGTTATTCCAATGGATGGTAGCCTTGTAATTAGGAAAGGTAGTCTATTGTCGAGATTTTTGTTACTATAATAGATTGTAGCCTTGTCATTATAGAAGTAGTCTATTGTCGAGATTTTTGTTACTCCAATGGATGGTAGCCTTGTCATTATAAAAGGTAGTAAATTGTCGAGATTTTTGTCACTACAATGGATGGTAGCCATGTCATTATGGAAGGTAGTCTGTTGTCGAGATTTTTGTTACTACATTAGATTGTAGCCTTGTCGTTATGGAAGATAGTCTGTTGTCGAGATTTTTGTTGCTATAATAGATTGTATCCTTGTCATTATGGAAGGTAGTATGTTGTCGAGGTTCTTGTTACTCTAATGGATGGTAGCCTTGTCATTATGGAAGGTAGTCTATTGTTGAGATTTTTGTTACTACAATGGATTGTAGCCTTGTCATTATGGAAGGTAGTCTGTTATCGATATCTTTGTTACTCCAAACGATGGTAGCCTAGTCATTATGGGAGGTTGTCTGTTGTCGAAATTTTTGTTATTCCAAAGGATGGTAGCCTTGTCATTATGGAAGGTAGTCTGTTGTCGAGATTTTTGTTTCTCCAATGGATGGTATCCTTGTCATTATGGAAGGTAGTATGTTGTTGATATCTTTGTTTCTCCAATGGATGGTAACCTTATCATTATGGAAGGGAGTGTGTTGTCGATATTTTTGTTATTCCAATGGATGGTAGCCTTGTCATTATGGAAGGTAGTCTGTTGTCTAGATTTTTGTTACTTCAACGGATGGTAGCCTTGTCATTATTGAAGGTAGTCTGTTGTCGAGATTTTTGTTACTATAATGGATTGTATCCTTGTCGTTATGGAATGTAGTATGTTGTCGATATCATTCTTACTCCAATGGATGGTAGCCTAGTCATTATGGAAGGTAGTCTGTTGTCGAGATTTTTGTTACTCTAAGTGATGGTAGCCTTGTTATTCTGGAAGTTAGTTTATTGTTAAGATTTTTGTTATTCCAATGGATGGTAGCCTTGTCATTATGGAAGGTAGTCTGTTGTCGAGATTTTTGTTACTACAATGGGTTGTATCCTTGTCGTTATGGAAGGTAGTATGTTATCGATATCTTTCTTACTCCAATGGATGGTAGCCTCGTCATTATGGAAGGTAGCCTGTTGTCGAGATTTTTGTTACTCCTTGGATGGTAGCCTTGTCATTATGGAAGGTAGTGTGTTGTTGATATTTTTGTTATTCCAATGGATGGTAGCCTTGTCATTATGGAAGGTAGTTTGTTGTCGTGATTTTTGTTACTCCAATGGATGGTATCCTTGTCATTATGGAAGGTAGTATGTTGTCGATATCTTTGTTACTCCAATGGATGGTAGCCTTGTCATTATGGAAGGTAGTCTGTTGTCTAGATTTTTGTTACTCTAAGGGATGGTAGCCTTGTCATTATGGAAGGTAGTATGTTGTCGAGATTTTTGTTACTACAATGGATTATAGCCTTGTCGTTATGTAAGGTAGTCTGTTATCGATATCTTTGTTACTCCAAATGATGGTAGCCTAGTCATTATGGAAGGTAGTCTGTTGTCGAATTTTTTGTTACTCTAATGGATGGTATCCTTTTCATTATGGAAGGTAGTATGTGGTCGATATCTTTGTTACTCCAATGGGTGGTAGCCTTGTCAGTATGGAATTTAGTCTGTTGTCGATATTTTTGTTAATCCAATGGATGGTAGCCTTGACATTATCGAAGATAATGTGTTGTCGATAATTTTGTTATTCCAATAGATGGTAGCCTTATCATTATGGAAGGTAGTTTGTTATCCATATTTTTGTTACTCCAATGGATGGTAGCCTTGTCATTATGGAAGGTAGTCCGTTGTCGATATCTTTGTTACTCCAATGGATGGTAACCTAGTCATTATGGAAGGTAGTCTATTGTCGAGATTTTGGTTACTCTAATGGATGGTGGCCTTATCATTATGGAAGTTAGTTTATTTTCGAGATTTTGGTTTTTCCAATGGATGGTATCCTTGTCATTATGGAAGGTAGTCTGATGTCGAGATTTTTGTTACTCCAATGGATGGTATCCTTGTCATTATGGAAGGTAGTATGTTGTCGATATCTTTGTTACTCCAATGGATGGTAGCCTTGTCATTATGGAAGGTAATCTGTTGTCTAGATTTTTGTTACTCTAAGGGATGGTAGCCTTGTCATTATGGAAAGTAGTTTGTTGTCGAGATTTTTCTTATTCCAATGGATGGTAGCCTTGTCATTATGAAAGGTAGTCTATTGTCGAGATTTTTGTTACTATAGCAGATTGTAGCCTTGTCATTATGGAAGGTAGTCTGTTGTCGAGATTTTTGTTACTCCAATGAATGGTAGCCTTGTCATTATAGAAGGTAGTATATTGTCGAGATTTTTGTCACTACAATGGATGGTAACCTTGTCATTGTGGAACGTAGTCTGTTGTTGAGATTTTTGTTACTACAATGGATTGTAGCCTTGTCGTTATGGAAGATAGTCTGTTGTCGAGATTTTTGTTACTATAATAGATTGTAGCCTTGTCATTATGGAATTTAGTCTGTTGTCGAGATTTTTGTTAATCCAATGGATGGTAGCCTTGACATTATGGAAGATAATGTGTTGTCGATATTTTTGTTATTCCAATAGATGGTAGCCTTATCATTATGGAAGGTAGTCTGTTATCAAGATTTTTGTTACTCCAATGGATAGTAGCCTTGTCATTATGGAAGTTAGTTTGTTGTCGAGATTTTTGTTATTCCAATGGATGCGATCCTTGTCATTATGGAAGGTAGTTTGTTGTCGAGATTTTGTTACTACAATGGATTGTATTCTTGTCGTTGTGGAAGGTAGTATGTTGTCGATATCTTTCTTACTCCAATGGATGGTAGACTAGTCATTATGTAAGGTAGTCTGTTATCGAGAGTTTTGTTACTGCATTGGATGGTAGCCTTGTCATTATGGAAGGTAGTGTGTTGTCGATATTTTTGTTATTCCAATGGATGGTAGCTTTGTCATTATGGAAGGTAGTTTGTTGTCGTGATTGTTGTTATTCCAATGGATGGTAGCCTTGTCATTAGGAAAGGTAGTCTATTGTCGAGATTTTTGTTACTATAATAGATTGTAGCCTTGTCATTATGGAAGGTAGTCTGTTGTTGAGATTTTTTTTACTCCAATGGATGGTAGCCTTGTCATTATAGAAGGTAGTATATTGTCGAGATTTTTGTCATTACAATGGATGGTAGCCATGTCATTATGGAAGGTAGTCTGTTGTCGAGATTTTTTTTACTACAATGGATTGTAGCCATGTCATTATGGAAGATAGTCTATTGTCGAGATTTTTGTTACTATAATAGATTGTAGCCTTTTCATTATGGAAGGTAGTCTGTTGTCGAGATTCTTGTTACTCCAATGGATGGTAGCCTTGTCATTATGGAAGGTAGTATGTTGTCGATATCTTTGTTACTCCAATGGATGGTAGCCTTGTCATTATTGGAAGGTAGTCTGTTGTCGAGATTTATGTTATTCCAAAGGATGGTAGCCTTGTCATTATGGAAGGTAGTATGTTGTCAAGATTTTTGTTTCTCCAATGGATGGTATCCTGGTCATTATGGAAGGTAGTATGTTGTCGATATCTTTGTTACTCCAATGGATGGTAGCCTTATCATTATGGAAGGGAGTGTGTTGTCGATATTTTTGTTATTCCAATGGATGGTAGCCTTGTCATTATGGAAGGTAGTCTGTTGTCTAGATTTTTGTTACTTCAACGGATGGTAGCCTTGTCATTATTGAAGGTAGTCTGTTGTCGAGATTTTTGTTACTACAATGGATTGTATCCTTGTCGTTATGGAATGTAGTATGTTGTCGATATCATTCTTACTCCAATGGATGGTAGCCTAGTCATTATGGAAGGTAGTCTGTTGTCGAGATTTTTGTTACTCTAAGGGATGGTAGCCTTGTCATTCTGGAAGTTAGTTTATTGTCAAGATTTTTGTTATTCCAATGGATGGTAGCCTTGTCATTATGGAAGGTAGTCTGTTGTCGAGATTTTTGTTACTACAATGGGTTGTATCCTCGTCATTATGGAAGGTAGTATGTTGTCGATACCTTTCTTACTCCAATGGATGGTAGCCTCGTCATTATGGAAGGTAGCCTGTTGTCGAGATTTTTATTACTCCATTGGATGGTAGCCTTGTCATTATGGAAGGTAGTGTGTTGTTGATATTTTTGTTATTCCAATGGATGGTAGCCTTGTCATTATGGAAGGTAGTATGTTGTCGATATCTTTGTTACTCCAATGGATGGTAGCCTTGTCATTATGGAAGGTAGTCTGTTGTCTAGATTTTTATTACTCTAAGGGATGGTAGCCTTGTCATTATGGAAAGTAGTTTGTTGTCGAGATTTTTGTTATTCCAATGGATGGTAGCCTTGTCATTAGGAAAGGTAGTCTATTGTCGAGATTTTTGTTACTATAATAGATTGTAGCCTTGTCATTATGGAAGGTAGTCTGTTGTCGAGATTTTTTTTACTCCAATGGATGGTAGCCTTGTCATTATAGAAGGTAGTATATTGTCGAGATTTTTGTCATTACAATGGATGGTATCCATGTCATTATGGAAGGTAGTCTGTTGTCGAGATTTTTTTTTACTACAATAGATTGTAGCCATATCGTTATGGAAGATAGTCAGTTGTTGAGATTTTTGTTACTATAATAGATTGTAGCCTTGTCATTATGGAAGGTAGTATGTGGTCGAGATTCGTGTTACTACAATGGATGGTAGCCTTGTCATTATGGAAGGTAGTCTATTGTCGAGATTTTTGTCACTTCAATGGATGGTAGCCTTGTCATTATGGAAGGTAGTCTATTGTCGAGATTTTTGTTACTACAATGGATTACAGCCTTGTCGTTATGGAAGGTAGTCTGTTATCGATATCTTTGTTACTCCAAAGGAAGGTAGCCTAGTCATTATGGAAGGTAGTCTGTTGTCGAAATTTTTGTTACTCTAATGGATGGTATCCTTTTCATTATGGAAGGTAGTATGTTGTCGATATCTTTGTTACTCCAATGGGTGGTAGCCTTGTCAGTATGGAATTTAGTCTGTTGTCGATATTTTTGTTAATCCAATGGATGGTAGCCTTGACATTATGGAAGATAATGTGTTGTCGATAATTTTGTTATTCCAATAGATGGTAGCCTTATCATTATGGAAGGTAGTTTGTTATCCATATTTTTGTTACTCCAATGGATGGTAGCCTTGTCATTATGGAAGCTAGTTTGTTGTCGAGATTTTTGTTATTCCAATGGATGGTAGCCTTGTCATTATGGAAGGTAGTTTGTTGTCGAGATTTTGGTTACTACAATGGATTGTATCCTTGTCGTTATGGAAGGTAGTATGTTGTCGATATCTTTCTTACTCTAATGGATGGTAGCCTAGTCATTATGTAAGGTAGTCTGTTATCTAGAGTTTTGTTACTGCATTGGATGGTAGCCTTGTCATTATGGAAGGTAGTGTGTTGTCGATATTTTTGTTATTCCAATGGATGGTAGCTTTGTCATTATGGAAGGTAGTTTGTTGTCGTGATTTTTGTTACTCCAATGGATGGTATCCTTGTCATTATGGAAGGTAGTATGTTGTCGATATCTTTGTTACTCCAATGGATGGTAGCCTTGTCATTATGGAAGGTAGTCTGTTGTCTAGATTTTTGTTACTCTAAGGGTTGGTAGCCTTGTCATTATGGAAAGTAGTTTGTTGTCGAGATTTTTGTTATTCCAATGGATGGTAGCCTTGTCATTAGGAAAGGTAGTCTATTGTCGAGATTTTTGTTACTATAATAGATTGCAGCCTTGTCATTATGGAAGGTAGTCTATTGTCGAGATTTTTTTTACTCCAATAGATGGTAGCCTTGTCATTATAGAAGGTAGTATATTGTCGAGATTTTTGTCATTACAATGGATGGTATCCATGTCATTATGGAAGGTAGTCTGTTGTCGAGATTTTTTTTTACTACAATAGATTGTAGCCATGTCGTTATGGAAGATAGTCAGTTGTTGAGATTTTTGTTACTATAATAGATTGTAGCCTTATCATTATGGAAGGTAGTATGTGGTCGAGATTCTTGTTACTAAAATGGATGGTAACCTTGTCATTATGGAAGGTAGTCTATTGTCGAGATTTTTGTCACTTCAATGGATGGTAGCCTTGTCATTATGGAAGGTAGTCTATTGTCGAGATTTTTGTTACTACAATGGATTATAGCCTTGTCGTTATGAAAGGTAGTATGTTATCGATATCTTTGTTACTCCAAATGATGGTAGCCTAGTCAATATGGAAGGTAGTCTGTTGTCGAAATTTTTGTTACTCTAATGGATGGTATCCTTTTCATTATGGAAGGTAGTATGTTGTTGATATCTTTGTTACTCCAATGGGTGGTAGCCTTGTCAGTATGGAATTTAGTCTGTTGTCGATATTTTTGTTAATCCAATGGATGGTAGCCTTGACATTATGGAAGATAATGTGTTGTCGATAATTTTGTTATTCCAATAGATGGTAGCCTTATCATTATGGAAGGTAGTTTGTTATCCATATTTTTGTTACTCCAATGGATGGTAGCCTTGTCATTATGGAAGTTAGTTTGTTGTCGAGATTTTTGTTATTCCAATGGATGGTAGCCTTGTCATTATGGAAGGTAGTTTGTTGTCGAGATTTTGGTTACTACAATGGATTGTATCCTTGTCGTTATGGAAGGTAGTATGTTGTCGATATCTTTCTTACTCCAATGGATGGTAGCCTAGTCATTATGTAATGTAGTCGGTTATGGAAGGTAGTATATTGTCGAGATTTTTGTCACTACAATGGATGGTAGCCATGTCATTATGGAAGGTAGTCCGTTGTCGAGATTTTTGTTACTACAATGGATTGTAGCCTTGTCGTTATGGAAGATAGTTTGTTGTCGAAATTTTTGTTACTATAATAGATTGTAGCCTTGTCATTATGGAAGGTAGTATGTTGTCGAGATTCTTGTTACTCCAATGGATGGTAGCCTTGTCATTATGGAAGGTAGTCTGTTGTCGAGATTTTTGTTACTCCAATTGATGGTAGCCTTGTCATTATGGAAGGTAGTCTATTGTCGATATCTTTGTTACTCCAATGGATGGTAGCCTAGTCATTATGGATGGTAGTCTGTTGTCGAGATTTTTGTTACTCTAATGGATGGTAGCCTTATCATTATGGAAGTTAGTTTATTGTCAAGATTTTTGTTATTCCAATGGATGGTAGCCTTGTCATTATGGAAGGTAGTCTATTGTCGACATTTTTGTTACTACAATGGATTGTATCCTTGTTGTTATGGAAGGTTGTATGTTGTCGATATCTTTCTTACTCCAATGGATGGTAGCCTAGTAATCATGGGAGGTAGCCTGTTGTCTAGATTTTTGTTACTCCATTGGATGGTAGCCTTGTCATTATGGAAGGTAGTGTGTTGTCGATATTTTTGTTATTCCAATTGATGGTAGCCTTGTCATTATGGAAGGTAGTCTGTTGTCGTGATTTTTGTTACTACAATGGATGGTATCCTTGTCATTATGGAAGGTAGTATGTTGTCGATATCTTTGTTACTCCAACGGATGGTAGCCTTGTCATTATGGAAGGTAGCCTATTGTCTAGATTTTTTGTTACTCCAATGGATGGTAGCCTTGTCATTATGAAAGGTAGTCTATTGTCGAGATTTTTGTTACTATAATAGATTGTAGCCTTGTCATCATGGAAGGTAGTCTGTTGTCGAGATTTTTTTTACTCCAATGGATGGTAGCCTTGTCATTATGGAAGGTAGTCTGTTGTCAAGAATTTTGTTACTACAATATATTGTAGCCTTGTCGTTATGGAAGATAGTTTGTTGTCGAAATTTTGTTACTATAATATATTGTAGCCTTGTCATTATGGAAGGTAGTATGTTGTCGAGATTCTTGTTACTCCAATGAATGGTAGCCTTGTCATTATGGAAGGTAGTGTATTGTCGAGATTTTTGTTACTACAATGGATTGTAGCCTTGTCGTTATGGAAGGTAGTTTGTTATCAATATCTTTGTTACTCCAAAGGATGGTAGCCTTGTCATTATGGAAGGTAGTCTGTTGTCGAGATTTTTGTTACACCAATGGATAGTATCCTTGTCATTATGGAAGATAGTATGTTGTCGATAACTTTGTTACTCCAATGGATGGTAGCCTTGTCATTATGGAAGGTAGTCTGTTGTCAAGATTTATGTTATTCCATAGCATGGTAGCCTTGTCATTATGGAAGGTAGTTTGTTGTCGAGATTTTTGTTTCTCCAATGGATGGTATCCTTGTCATTATTGAAGGTAGTATGTTGTTAATATCTTTGTTACTCCAATGGATGGTAGCCTTGTCATTATGGAAGGGAGTGTGTTGTCGAGATTTTTGTTACTACAATGGATTGTATCCTTGTCGTTATGGAAGGTAGTATGTTGTCGATATCTTTCTTACTCCAATGGATGGTAGCCTAGTCATTATGGAAGGTAGTCTGTTGTCGAGATTTTTGTTACTCTAAGGGATGGTAGGCTTGTCATTATGGAAGGTAGTCTGTTGTCCAGATTTTTGTTACTACAATGGGTTGTATGCTTGTCGTTATGGAAGGTAGTATGTTGTCGATATCTTTCTTACTCCAATGGATGGTAGCCTCGTCATTATGGAAGGTAGCCTGTTGTCGAGATTTTTGTTACTCCATTGGATGGTAGCCTTGTCATTATGGAAGGTAGTCTGTTGTCTAGATTTTTGTTACTCTAAGGGATTGTAGCCTTGTCATTATGGAAAGTAGTTTGTTGTCGACATTTTTGTTATTCCAATGGATGGTAGCCTTGTCATTAGGAAAGGTAGTCTATTGTCGATATTTTTGTTACTATAATAGATTGTAGCCTTGTCATTATGGAAGGTAGTCTGTTGTCGAGATTTTTGTTACTCCAATGGATGGTAGCCTTGTCATTATAGAAGGTGGTACATTTTCAAGATTTTTGTCACTACAATGAATGGTAGCCATGTCATTATGGAAGGTAGTCTGTTGTCGAGATTTTTGTTACTACAATAGATTGTAGCCTTGTCGTTATGGAAGATAGTCTGTTTTCGAGATTTTTGATACTATAATAGATTGTAGCCTTGTCATTATGGAAGGTAGTATGTTGTCGAGATTCTTGTTACTCCAATGGATGGTAGCCTTGTCATTATGGAAGCTAGTCTATTGTCAAGATTTTTGTCACTTCAATGGATGGTAGCCTTGTCATTATGGAAGGTAGTCTATTGTCGAGATTTTTGTTACTACAATGGATTGAAGCCTTGTCGTTATGGAAGGTAGTCTGTTATTGATATCTTTGTTACTCCAAATGATGGTAGCCTAGTCATTATGGAAGGTAGTCTGTTGTCGAAATCTTTGTTACTCTAATGGGTGGTAGCCTTTTCATTATGGAATTTAGTCTGTTGTCGAGATTTTTGTTAATCCAATGGATGGTAGCCTTGTCATTATGGAAGATAATGTGTTATCGATATTTTTGTTATTCCAATAGATGGTAGCCTTATCATTATGGAAGGTAGTCTATTATCGAGATTTTTGTTACTCCAATGGATGGTAGCCTTGTCATTATGGAAGTTAGTTTATTGTTGAGATTTTTGTTATTCCAATGGATGGTAGCCTTGTCATTATGGAAGGTAGTTTGTTGTCGAGATTTTTGTTACTTCAATGGATAGTATCCTTGTCTTTATGGAAGGTAGTATGTTGTCGATATCTTTCTTACTCCAATGGATGGTAGCCTAGTGATTATGTAAGGTAGTCTGTTATCGAGAGTTTAGTTACTGCATTGGATGGTAGCCTTGTCATTATGGAAGGTAGTGTGTTGTCGATATTTTTGTTATTCCAATGGATGGTAGCTTTGTCATTATGGAAGGTAGTTTGTTGTGGTGATTTTTGTTACTCCAATGGATGGTATCCTTTTCATTAGGGAAGGTAGTCTGTTGTCGAGATTTTTGTTACTCTAAGGGATGGTAGCCTTGTCATTATGGAAAGTAGTTTGTTGTAGAGATTTTAGTTATTCCAATGGATGGTAGCCTTGTCATTATGAAAGGTAGTCTATTGTCGAGATTTTTGTTACTATAATAGATTGTAGCCTTGTCATTATGGAAGGTAGTCTGTTGTTGAGATTTTTTTTACTCCAATGGATGGTAGCCTTGTCATTAGGGAAGGTAGTCTGTTGTCGATATCTTGGTTACTCCAATGGATGGTAGCCTAGTCATTATGGAAGGTAGTCTGTTGTCGAGATTTTTGTTACTCTAAGGGATGGTAGGCTTGTCATTATGGAAGGTAGTCTGTTGTCCAGATTTTTGTTACTACAATGGGTTGTATCCTTGTCGTTATGGAAGGTAGTATGTTGTCGATATCTTTCTTACTCCAATGGATGGTAGCCTCGTCATTATGGAAGGTAGCCTGTTGTCGAGATTTTTGTTACTCCATTGGATGGTAGCCTTGTCATTATGGAAGGTAGTCTGTTGTCTAGATTTTTGTTACTCTAAGGGATTGTAGCCTTGTCATTATGGAAAGTAGTTTGTTGTCGACATTTTTGTTATTCCAATGGATGGTAGCCTTGTCATTAGGAAAGGTAGTCTATTGTCGATATTTTTGTTACTATAATAGATTGTAGCCTTGTCATTATGGAAGGTAGTCTGTTGTCGAGATTTTTGTTACTCCAATGGATGGTAGCCTTGTCATTATAGAAGGTGGTACATTTTCAAGATTTTTGTCACTACAATGAATGGTAGCCATGTCATTATGGAAGGTAGTCTGTTGTCGAGATTTTTGTTACTACAATAGATTGTAGCCTTGTCGTTATGGAAGATAGTCTGTTTTCGAGATTTTTGATACTATAATAGATTGTAGCCTTGTCATTATGGAAGGTAGTATGTTGTCGAGATTCTTGTTACTCCAATGGATGGTAGCCTTGTCATTATGGAAGCTAGTCTATTGTCAAGATTTTTGTCACTTCAATGGATGGTAGCCTTGTCATTATGGAAGGTAGTCTATTGTCGAGATTTTTGTTACTACAATGGATTGAAGCCTTGTCGTTATGGAAGGTAGTCTGTTATTGATATCTTTGTTACTCCAAATGATGGTAGCCTAGTCATTATGGAAGGTAGTCTGTTGTCGAAATCTTTGTTACTCTAATGGGTGGTAGCCTTGTCATTATGGAATTTAGTCTGTTGTCGAGATTTTTGTTAATCCAATGGATGGTAGCCTTGTCATTATGGAAGATAATGTGTTATCGATATTTTTGTTATTCCAATAGATGGTAGCCTTATCATTATGGAAGGTAGTCTATTATCGAGATTTTTGTTACTCCAATGGATGGTAGCCTTGTCATTATGGAAGTTAGTTTATTGTTGAGATTTTTGTTATTCCAATGGATGGTAGCCTTGTCATTATGGAAGGTAGTTTGTTGTCGAGATTTTTGTTACTTCAATGGATAGTATCCTTGTCTTTATGGAAGGTAGTATGTTGTCGATATCTTTCTTACTCCAATGGATGGTAGCCTAGTGATTATGTAAGGTAGTCTGTTATCGAGAGTTTAGTTACTGCATTGGATGGTAGCCTTGTCATTATGGAAGGTAGTGTGTTGTCGATATTTTTGTTATTCCAATGGATGGTAGCTTTGTCATTATGGAAGGTAGTTTGTTGTGGTGATTTTTGTTACTCCAATGGATGGTATCCTTTTCATTAGGGAAGTTAGTCTGTTGTCGAGATTTTTGTTACTCTAAGGGATGGTAGCCTTGTCATTATGGAAAGTAGTTTGTTGTCGAGATTTTAGTTATTCCAATGGATGGTAGCCTTGTCATTATGAAAGGTAGTCTATTGTCGAGATTTTTGTTACTATAATAGATTGTAGCCTTGTCATTATGGAAGGTAGTCTGTTGTTGAGATTTTTTTTACTCCAATGGATGGTAGCCTTGTCATTAGGGAAGGTAGTCTGTTGTCGATATCTTGGTTACTCCAATGGATGGTAGCCTAGTCATTATGGATGGTAGTCTGTTGTCGAGATTTTTGTTACTCTAATGGATGGTAGCCTAGTCATTATGGATGGTAGTCTGTTGTCGAGATTTTTGTTACTCTAAAGGATGGTAGCCTTATCATTATGGAAGTTAGTTTATTGTCGAGATTTTTTTTATTCCAATGGATGGTAGCCTTGTCATTATGGAAGGTAGTCTGTTGTCGAGATTTTTGTTACTACAATGGATTGTATCGTTGTTGTTATGGAAGGTAGTATATTGTCGATATATTTCTTACTCCAATGCATGGTAGCCTAGTAATCATGGAAGGTAGCCTGTTGTCTAGATTTTTGTTACTCCATTGGATGGTAGCCTTGTCATTATGGAAGGTAGTGTGTTGTCGATATTTTTGTTATTCCAATTGATGGTAGCCTTGTCATTATGGAAGGTAGTCTGTTGTCGTGATTTTTGTTACTACAATGGATGGTATCCTTGTCATTATGGAAGGTAGTATGTTGTCGATATCTTTGTTACTCCAACGGATGGTAGCCTTGTCATTATGGAAGGTAGCCTATTGTCTAGATTTTTTGTTACTCCAATGGATGGTAGCCTTGTCATTATGAAAGGTAGTCTATTGTCGAGATTTTTGTTACTATAATAGATTGTAGCCTTGTCATCATGGAAGGTAGTCTGTTGTCGAGATTTTTTTTACTCCAATGGATGGTAGCCTTGTCATTATGGAAGGTAGTCTGTTGTCAAGAATTTTGTTACTACAATATATTGTAGCCTTGTCGTTATGGAAGATAGTTTGTTGTCGAAATTTTGTTACTATAATATATTGTAGCCTTGTCATTATGGAAGGTAGTATGTTGTCGAGATTCTTGTTACTCCAATGAATGGTAGCCTTGTCATTATGGAAGGTAGTGTATTGTCGAGATTTTTGTTACTACAATGGATTGTAGCCTTGTCGTTATGGAAGGTAGTTTGTTATCAATATCTTTGTTACTCCAAAGGATGGTAGCCTTGTCATTATGGAAGGTAGTCTGTTGTCGAGATTTTTGTTACACCAATGGATAGTATCCTTGTCATTATGGAAGATAGTATGTTGTCGATAACTTTGTTACTCCAATGGATGGTAGCCTTGTCATTATGGAAGGTAGTCTGTTGTCAAGATTTATGTTATTCCATAGCATGGTAGCCTTGTCATTATGGAAGGCAGTTTGTTGTCGAGATTTTTGTTTCTCCAATGGATGGTATCCTTGTCATTATTGAAGGTAGTATGTTGTTAATATCTTTGTTACTCCAATGGATGGTAGCCTTGTCATTATGGAAGGGAGTGTGTTGTCGAGATTTTTGTTACTACAATGGATTGTATCCTTGTCGTTATGGAAGGTAGTATGTTGTCGATATCTTTCTTACTCCAATGGATGGTAGCCTAGTCATTATGGAAGGTAGTCTGTTGTCGAGATTTTTGTTACTCTAAGGGATGGTAGGCTTGTCATTATGGAAGGTAGTCTGTTGTCCAGATTTTTGTTACTACAATGGGTTGTATCCTTGTCGTTATGGAAGGTAGTATGTTGTCGATATCTTTCTTACTCCAATGGATGGTAGCCTCGTCATTATGGAAGGTAGCCTGTTGTCGAGATTTTTGTTACTCCATTGGATGGTAGCCTTGTCATTATGGAAGGTAGTCTGTTGTCTAGATTTTTGTTACTCTAAGGGATTGTAGCCTTGTCATTATGGAAAGTAGTTTGTTGTCGACATTTTTGTTATTCCAATGGATGGTAGCCTTGTCATTAGGAAAGGTAGTCTATTGTCGATATTTTTGTTACTATAATAGATTGTAGCCTTGTCATTATGGAAGGTAGTCTGTTGTCGAGATTTTTGTTACTCCAATGGATGGTAGCCTTGTCATTATAGAAGGTGGTACATTTTCAAGATTTTTGTCACTACAATGAATGGTAGCCATGTCATTATGGAAGGTAGTCTGTTGTCGAGATTTTTGTTACTACAATAGATTGTAGCCTTGTCGTTATGGAAGATAGTCTGTTTTCGAGATTTTTGATACTATAATAGATTGTAGCCTTGTCATTATGGAAGGTAGTATGTTGTCGAGATTCTTGTTACTCCAATGGATGGTAGCCTTGTCATTATGGAAGCTAGTCTATTGTCAAGATTTTTGTCACTTCAATGGATGGTAGCCTTGTCATTATGGAAGGTAGTCTATTGTCGAGATTTTTGTTACTACAATGGATTGAAGCCTTGTCGTTATGGAAGGTAGTCTGTTATTGATATCTTTGTTACTCCAAATGATGGTAGCCTAGTCATTATGGAAGGTAGTCTGTTGTCGAAATCTTTGTTACTCTAATGGGTGGTAGCCTTGTCATTATGGAATTTAGTCTGTTGTCGAGATTTTTGTTAATCCAATGGATGGTAGCCTTGTCATTATGGAAGATAATGTGTTATCGATATTTTTGTTATTCCAATAGATGGTAGCCTTATCATTATGGAAGGTAGTCTATTATCGAGATTTTTGTTACTCCAATGGATGGTAGCCTTGTCATTATGGAAGTTAGTTTATTGTTGAGATTTTTGTTATTCCAATGGATGGTAGCCTTGTCATTATGGAAGGTAGTTTGTTGTCGAGATTTTTGTTACTTCAATGGATAGTATCCTTGTCTTTATGGAAGGTAGTATGTTGTCGATATCTTTCTTACTCCAATGGATGGTAGCTTAGTGATTATGTAAGGTAGTCTGTTATCGAGAGTTTAGTTACTGCATTGGATGGTAGCCTTGTCATTATGGAAGGTAGTGTGTTGTCGATATTTTTGTTATTCCAATGGATGGTAGCTTTGTCATTATGGAAGGTAGTTTGTTGTGGTGATTTTTGTTACTCCAATGGATGGTATCCTTTTCATTAGGGAAGGTAGTCTGTTGTCGAGATTTTTGTTACTCTAAGGGATGGTAGCCTTGTCATTATGGAAAGTAGTTTGTTGTCGAGATTTTAGTTATTCCAATGGATGGTAGCCTTGTCATTATGAAAGGTAGTCTATTGTCGAGATTTTTGTTACTATAATAGATTGTAGCCTTGTCATTATGGAAGGTAGTCTGTTGTTGAGATTTTTTTTACTCCAATGGATGGTAGCCTTGTCATTAGGGAAGGTAGTCTGTTGTCGATATCTTGGTTACTCCAATGGATGGTAGCCTAGTCATTATGGATGGTAGTCTGTTGTCGAGATTTTTGTTACTCTAATGGATGGTAGCCTAGTCATTATGGATGGTAGTCTGTTGTCGAGATTTTTGTTACTCTAAAGGATGGTAGCCTTATCATTATGGAAGTTAGTTTATTGTCGAGATTTTTTTTATTCCAATGGATGGTAGCCTTGTCATTATGGAAGGTAGTCTGTTGTCGAGATTTTTGTTACTACAATGGATTGTATCGTTGTTGTTATGGAAGGTAGTATATTGTCGATATATTTCTTACTCCAATGCATGGTAGCCTAGTAATCATGGAAGGTAGCTTGTTGTCTAGATTTTTGTTACTCCATTGGATGGTAGCCTTGTCATTATGGAAGGTAGTGTGTTGTCGATATCTTTGTTACTCCAATGGATGGTAGCCTTGTCATTATGGAAGGTAGTCTATTGTCTAGATTTTTTGTTACTCCAATGGATGGTAGCCTTGTCATTGTGAAAGGTAGTCAATTGTCGAGATTTTTGTTACTATAATAGATTTTAGCCTTGTCATTATGGATGGTAGTCTGTTGTCGTGATTTTTGTTACTCCAATGGATGGTATCCTTGTCATTATGGAAGATAGTATGTTGTCGATATCTTTGTTACTCCAATGGATGGTAGCCTTGTCATTATGGAAGGTAGTCTGTTGACTAGATTTTTGTCACTCTAAGGGATGGTAGCCTTGCCATTATGGAAAGTAGTTTGTTGTCGAGATTTTTGTTATTCCAATGGATGGTAGCCTTCTCATTAGGAAAGGTAGTCTATTGTCGAGATTTTTGTTACTATAATACATTGTAGCCTTGTCATTATGGAAGGTAGTCTATTGTCGAGATTTTTGTTACTCCAATGGATGGTAGCCTTGTCATTATAGAAGGTAGTATATTGTCGAGATTTTTGTCACTACAATGGATGGTAGCCATGTCATTATGGAAGGTAGTCTGTTGTCAAGATTTTTGTTACTACAATAGATTGTAGCCTTGTCGTTATGGAAGATAGTTTGTTGTCGAGATTTTTGTTACTATAATAGATTGTAGCCTTGTCATTATGGAAGGTAGTATGTTGTCGAGATTCTTGTTACTCCAATGGATGGTAGCCTTTTCATTATGGAAGGTAGTCTATTGTCGAGATTTTTGTCACTTCAATGAATGGTAGCCTTGTCATTATGGAAGGTAGTGTGTTGTCGAGATTTTTGTTACTACAATGGATTGAAGCCTTGTCTTTATGGAAGGTAGTCTGTTATCGATATCTTTGTTACTCCAAATGATGGTAGCCTAGTCATTATGGAAGGTAGTCTGTTGTCGAAATTTTTGTTACTCCAATGGATGGTATCCTTGTCATTATGGAAGGTAGTATGTTGTCGATAACTTTGTTACTCCAATGGGTGGTAGCCTTGTCATTATGGAATTTAGTCTGTTGTCGAGATTTTTGTTAATCCAATGGATGGTAGCCTTGTCATTATGGAAGATAATGTGTTGTCAATATTTTTGTTATTCCAATAGATGGTAGCCTTCTCATTAAGGAAGGTAGTCTGTTATCGACATTTTTGTTACTCCAATAGATGGTAGCCTTGTCATTATGGAAGTTAGTTTATTGTCGAGATTTTTGTTATTCCAATGGATGGTAGCCTTGTCATTATGGAAGGTAGTTTGTTGTCGAGATTTTTGTTACTACAATGGATTGTATCCTTGTCGTTATGGAAGGTAGTATGTTGTCGATATCATTCTTACTCCAATGGATGGTAGCCTAGTCATTATGTAAGGTAGTCTGTTATCGAGAGTTTAGTTACTGCATTGGATGGTAGCCTTGTCATTATGGAAGGTAGTGTGTTGTCGATATTTTTGTTATCCCAATGGATGGTAGCTTTGTCATTATGGAAGGTAGTTTGTTGTCGTGATTTTTGATACTCCAATGGATGGTATCCTTGTCATTAGGGAAGGTAGTCTATTGTCAAGATTTTTGTTACTCTAAGGGATGGTAGCCTTGTCATTATGGAAAGTAGTTTGTTGTCGAGATTTTTGTTATTCCAATGGATGGTAGCCTTTTCAGTATGAAAGGTAGTCTATTGTCGAGATTTTTGTTACTATAATAGATTGTAGCCTTGTTATTATGGAAGGTAGTCTGTTGTCGAGATTTTTGTTACTCCAATGGATGGTAGCCTTGTCATTATGGAAGGTAGTCTATTGTCGATATCTTTGTTACTCCAATGGATGGTAGCCTAGTCATTATGGATGGTAGTCTGTTGTCGAGATTTTTGTTACTCTAATGGATGGTAGCCTTATCATTATGGAAGTTAGTTTATTGTCCAGATTTTTGTTATTCCAATGGATGGTAGCTTTGTTATTATGCAAGGTAGTCTATTGTCGAGATTTTTGTTACTACAATGGATTGTATCCTTGTTGTTATGGAAGGTAGTATGTTGTCGATATCTTTCTTACTCCAATGGATGGTAGCCTAGTAATCATGGGAGGTAGCCTGTTGTCTAGATTTTTGTTACTCCATTGGATGGTAGCCTTGTCATTATGGAAGGTAGTGTGTTGTCGATATTTTTGTTATTCCAATTGATGGTAGCCTTGTCATTATGGAAGGTAGTCTGTTGTCGTGAGTTTTGTTACTCCAATGGATGGTATCCTTGTCATTATGGAAGGTAGTATGTTGTCGATATCTTTGTTACTCCAATGGATGGCAGCCTTGTCATTATGGAAGGTAGCCTATTGTCTAGATTTTTTGTTACTCCAATGGATGGTAGCCTTGTCATTATGAAAGGTAGTCTATTGTCAAGATTTTTGTTACTATAATAGATTGTAGCCTTGTCATCATGGAAGGTAGTCTGTTGTCGAGATTTTTTTTACTCCAATGGATGGTAGCCTTGTCATTATAGAAGGTAGTATGTTGTCGAGATTTTTATCACTACAATGGATGGTAGCCATGTCATTATGGAAGGTAGTCTGTTGTCAAGAATTTTGTTACTAGAATAGATGGTATCCTTGTCATTATGGAAGGTAGTATGTTGTCGATATCTTTGTTACTCCAATGGGTGGTAGCCTTGTCATTATGGAAGGTAGTCAGTTTTCGAGATTTTTGTTACTCCAATGGATGGTAGCCTTGTCATTATAGAAGGTAGTGTGTTGTCGATATTTTTGTTATTCCAATAGATTGTAGCCTTGTCATTATGGAAGGTAGTCTGTTGTCGAGATTTTTTTACGCCAATGGATGGTTGCCTTGTCATTATGGAAGGTAGCATGTTGTCGAGATTTTTGTTACTACATTGGATGGTAGCCTTGTCATTATGGAAGGTAGTTTATTGTCTTGATTTTTGTTACTCCAATGGATGGTATCCTTGTCGTTATGGAAGGTAGTAAGTTGTCGATATCATTGTTACTCCAATGGATGATAGCCTTGTCATTATGGAAGGTAGTCTGTTGTCGAGATTTTTGTTACTCTAAGGGATGGTAGCCTTGTCATTATGGAAAGTAGTTTGTTGTCGAGATTTTTGTTATTCCAATGGATGGTAGCCTTGTCATTATGAAAGGTAGTCTATTGTCGAGATTTTTGTTACTATAAATGATTGTAGCCTTGTAAATATGGAAGGTAGTCTATTTTCGAGATTTTTGTTACTCTAATGGATGGTAGCCTTGTAATTATAAAAGGTATTATATTATCGAGATTTTTGTAAATACAATGGATGGTAGCCTTCTCATTATGGAAGATAGTTTGTTGTCTAGATTTTTGTTACTACAATGGATTGTAGCCTTGTCGTTATGGAATATAGTATGTTGTTTAGATTTTTGTTACTATAATTGATTGTAGCCTTGTCATTATGGAAGGTAGTATGTTGTCCAGATTCTTGTTACTCCAATGGATGGTAGCCTTGTCATTATGGAAGGTAGTCTATTGTCTATATTTTTGTCACTATAATGGATGGTAGCCAGTCATTATGGAAGGTAGTCTATTGTCGAGATTTTTTTTACTACAATGGATTGTAGCCTTGTCATTATGGAAGGTAGTCTATTATCGATATCTTTGTTACTCCAAAGGATGGTAGCCTAGTCATTATGGAAGGTCGTCTGTCATCGAGATTTTTGTTACTCTAATGGATGGTATCCCTGTCATTATTTAAGGTAGTATGTTGTCGATATCTATGTCATTATGGAAGGTAGTCTTTTGTCGAGATTTTTGTTACTCTAAGGTGTGGTAGCCTTGTCATTAAGGAAGGTAGTGTGTTGTCAATATTTTTGTTATTCAAATGGTTGGTAGACTTGTCATTATGGAAGGTAGTCTGTTGTCGAGATTTTTGTTACTACAATGGTTTGTATCCTTGTCGTTATGGAAGGTAGTCTATTGTCGATATCTTTGTTACTCCAATGGATGGTAGCCTTGTCATTATGGAAGGTAGTCTATTGTCGAGAATTTTGTTACTCTAAGGGATGGTAGCCTTGTCATTATGGAAAGTAGTATGTTGTCGAGATTTTTGTTATTCCAATGGATGGTAGCCTTGTCATTATGAAAGGTAGTCTATTGTCGAGATATTTGTTACTATAATAGATTGTAGCCTTGTCATTATGGAAGGTAGTCTATTGTCGAGATTTTTGTTACTCCAGTGGATGGTAGCCTTGTCATTATAGAAGGTAGTATATTGTCGAGATTTTTGTAAATACAATGGATGGTAGCCTTCTCATTATGGAAGGTAGTCTGTTGTCTAGATTTTTGTTAATACAATGGATTGTAGCCTTGTCGTTATGGAAGGTAGTCTGTTGTCGAGATTTTTGTTACTATAATAGATTGTAGACTTGTCATTATGGAAGGTAGTATGTTGCCGAGATTCTTGTTACTCCAATGGATGGTAGCCTTGTCATTATGGAAGGTAGTCTATTGTCTATATTTTTCTCACTACAATGGATGGTAGCCTTGTCATTATGGAAGGTAGTCAATTGTCGAGATTTTTATTACTACAATGGATTGTAGCCTTGTCGTTATTTAAGGTAGTATGTTGTCGATATCTATGTTACTCCAATGGATGGTAGCCATGTCATTATGGAAGGTAGTGTGTTGTCAATATTTTTGTTATTCCAATAGATGGTAGCCTTGTCATTATGGAAGGTAGTCTGTTGTCGAGGTTTTTGTTACACCAATGGATGGTAGCCTTGTCATTATAGAAGGTAGTATATTGTCAAGGATTTTTGTCACTACAATGGATGGTAAACATGTCATTATGTAAGGTAGTCTGTTGTCGAAATTTTTGTTATTACAATGGATTGTAGGGTTGTCATTATGGAAGGTAATCTATTATCGATATCTTTGTTACTCCAAAGGATGGTAGCCTAGTCATTATGGAAGGTAGTTTGTTGTCTAGATTTTTGTTACTCCATTGGATGGTAGCCTTGTCATTATGGAAGGTAGTGTGATTTCAATATTTTTGTTATTCTAATGGATGGTAGCCTTGTCATTATGGAAGCTAGTCTGTTGTCGGGATTTTTATTACTCCAATGGATGGTATCCTTGTCATTATGGAAGGTAGTATGTTGTCGATATCTTTCTTACTCCAATGGATGGTAGTCTAGTCATTATGTAAGGTAGTTTGTTGTCGAGATTTTTGTTACTCCATTGGATGGTAGCCTTGTCATTATGGAAGGTAGTTTATTGTCGTGATTTTTGTTACTCCAATGGATGGTATCCTTGTCATTATGGAATGTAGTATGTTGTCGATATCTTTGTTACTCCAATGGATGGTAGCCTTGTCATTATGGAAGGTAGTCTGTTGTCGAGAATTTTATTACTCTAAGGGATGGTAGCCTTGTCATTATGGAAAGTAGTTTGTTGTCGAGATTTTTTTTATTCCAATGGATGGTAGCCTTGTCATTATGAAAGGTAGTCTATTGTCGAGATATTTGTTACTATAATAAATTGTAGCCTTGTCATTATGGAAGGTAGTCTATTGTCTAGATTTTTGTTACTCCAATGGATGGTAGCCTTGTCATTATAGAAGGTACTATATTGTCGAGATTTTTGTAAATACAATGGATGGTAGCCATGTCATTATGGAAGGTAGTCTGTTGTCGAGATTTTTGTTACTACAATGGATTGTAGGGTTGTCGTTATGGAACGTAATCTATTATCGATATCTTTGTTACTCCAAAGGATGGTAGCCTAGTCATTATGGAAGGTAGTCTGTTGTCTAGATTTTTGTTACTCCATTGGATGGTAGCCTTGTCATTATGGAAGGTAGTGTGTTGTCAATATTTTTGTTATTCTAATAGATGGTAGCCTTGTCATTATGGAAGGTAGTCTGTTGTCGGGATTTTTGTTACTCTAAGGGATGGTAGCCTTGTCATTATGGAAAGTAGTTTGTTGTCGAGATTTTTGTTATTCCAATGGATGGTAGCCTTTTCATTATGAAAGGTAGTCTATTGTCGACATTTTTGTTACTATAATTGATTGTAGCCTTGTCATTATGGAATGTAGTATGTTGTCGAGATTCTTGTTACTCTAATGGATGGTAGCCTTGTCATTATGGAAGGTAGTCTATTGTCTATATTTTTGTCACTACAATGGATGGTAGCCTCGTCATTATGGAAGGTAGTCTATTATCGATATTTTTGTTACTAGAATGGATTGTAGCCTTGTTGTTATGGAAGGTAGTCTGTTATCGATATCTTTGTTACTCCAAAGGATGGTAGCCTAGTCATTATGGAAGGTCGTCTGTCGTCGAGATTTTTGTTACTCCAATGGATGGTATCCTTGTCATTATTTAAGGTAGTATGTTGTCGATATCTATGTTACTCCGATGAATGGTAGCCTTGTCATTATGGAAGGTAGTCTGTTGTCGAGATTTTTGTTACTCCAATGGATGGTAGCCTTGTATTTACAGAAGGTAGTATATTGTCGAGATTTTTGTAAATACAATGGATGGTAGCCTTGTCGTTATGGAAGATAGTCTATTGTCTAGATTTTTGTTACTACAATGGATTGTAGCCTTGTCGTTATGGAATGTAGTCTGTTGTCTAGATTTTTGTTACCATAATAGATTGTAGCCTTGTCATTATGGAAGGTAGTATGTTGTCGAGATTCTTGTTACTCTATTAGATGGTAGCCTTGTCATTATGGAAGGTAGTCTATTGTCTATATTTTTGTCACTACAATGGATGGTAGCCTTGTCATTATGGAAGGGAGTCTATTGTCGATACTTTTGTTACTAGAATGGATTGTAGCCTTGTTGTTATGGAAGGTAGTCTCTTATCGATATCTTTGTTACTCCAAAGGATGGTAGCCTAGTCATTATGGAAGGTCGTATGTCGTCGAGATTTTTGTTAATCCAATGGATGGTATCCTTGTCATTATTTAAGGTAGTATGTTGTCGATATCTATGTTACTCCAATGAATGGTAGCCTTGTCATTATGGAAGGTAGTCTGTTGTCGAGATTTTTGTTACTCTAAGGTGTGGTAGCCTTGTCATTATGGAAGGTAGTGTGTTGTCAATATTTTTGTTATTCAAATGGTTGGTAGCCTTGTCATTATGGAAGGTAGTCTGTTGTCGAGATTTTTGTTACTACAATGGTTTGTATCCTTGTCGTTATGGAATGTAGTATGTTGTCGATATCTTTCTTACTCCAATGGATGGTAGCCTAGTCATTATGTAAGGTAGTTTGTTGTCGAGATTTTTGTTACTGCATTGGATGGTAGCCTTGTCATTATGGAAGGTAGTTTATTGTCGTGATTTTTGTTACTCCAATAGATGGTATCCTTGTCATTATGGAATGTAGTATGTTGTCGTTATCTTTGTTACTCCAATGGATGGTAGCCTTGTCATTATGGAAGGTAGTCTGTTGTCGAGAATTTTGTTACTCTAAGGGATGGTAGCCTTGTCATTATGGAAAGTAGTTTGTTGTCGAGATTTTTGTTATTCCAGTGGATGGTAGCCTTTTCATTATGAAAGGTAGTCTATTGTCGACATTTTTGTTACTATAATTGATTGTAGCCTTGTCATTATGGAAGGTAGTCTATTGTCGAGATTTTTATTACTCTAATGGATGGTAGCCTTGTCATTATGGAATGTAGTATGTTGTCATTATCTTTGTTACTCCAATGGATGGTAGCCTTGTCATTATGGAAGGTAGTCTGTTGTCGAGAATTTTGTTACTCTAAGGGATGGTAGCCTTGTCATTATGGAAAGTAGTTTGTTGTCGAGATTTTTGTTATTCCAGTGGATGGTAGCCTTTTCATTATGAAAGGTAGTCTATTGTCGACATTTTTGTTACTATAATTGATTGTAGCCTTGTCATTATGGAAGGTAGTCTATTGTCGAGATTTTTATTACTCTAATGGATGGTAGCCTTGTAATTATAGAAGGTAGTATATTGTCGAGATTTTTGTAAATACAATGGATGGTAGCCTTGTCATTATGGAAGATAGTTTGTTGTCTAGATTTTTGTTACTACAATGGATTGTAGCCTTGTCGTTATGGAATGTAGTCTGTTGTCTATATTTTTGTTACTATAATAGATTGTAGCCTTGTCATTATGGAAGGCAGTATGTTGTCGAGATTCTTGTTACTCTAATGGATGGTAGACTGGTCATTATGGAAGGTAGTCTATTGTCTATATTTTTGTCACTACAATGGATGGTAGCCTTGTCATTATGGAAGGTAGTCTATTGTCGATATTTTTGTTACTAGAATGGATTGTAGCCTTGTTGTTATGGAAGGTAGTCTGTTATCGATATCTTTGTTACTCCAAAGGATGGTAGCCTAGTCATTATGGAAGGTCGTCTGTCGTCGAGATTTTTGTTACTCCAATGGATGGTATCCTTGTCATTATTTAAGGTAGTATGTTGTCGATATCTATGTTACTCCAATGAATTGTAGCCTTGTCATTATGGAAGGTAGTCTGTTGTCGAGATTTTTGTTACTCTAAGGTGTGGTAGCCTTGTCATTATGGAAGGTAGTGTGTTGTCAATATTTTTGTTATTCAAATGGTTGGTAGCCTTGTCATTATGGAAGGTAGTCTGTTGTCGAGATTTTTGTTACTACAATGGTTTGTATCCTTGTCGTTATGGAAGGTAGTATGTTGTCGATATCTTTCTTACTCCAATGGATGGTAGCCTAGTCATTATGTAAGGAAGTTTGTTGTCGAGATTTTTGTTACTCCATTGGATGGTAGCCTTGTCATTATGGAAGGTAGTTTATTGTCGTGATTTTTGTTACTCCAATGGATGGTATCCTTGTCATTATGGAATGTAGTATGTTGTCGATGTCTTTGTTACTCCAATGGATGGTAGCCTTGTCATTATGGAAGGTAGTCTGTTGTCGAGAATTTTGTTACTCTAAGGGATAATAGCCTTGTCATTATGGAAATTAGTTTGTTGTCGAGATTTTTGTTATTCCAATGGATGGTAGCCTTTTCATTATGAAAGGTAGACTATTGTCGACATTTTTGTTACTATAATTGATTGTAGCCTTGTCATTATGGAAGGTAGTCTATTGTCGAGATTTTTGTTACTCTAATGGATGGTAGCCTTGTAATTATAAAAGGTAGTATATTGTCGAGATTTTTGTAAATACAATGGATGGTAGCCTTGTCATTATGGAAGATAGTTTGTTGTCTAGATTTTTGTTACTACAATGGATTGTAGCCTTGTCGTTATGGAATGTAGTCTGTTGTCTATATTTTTGTTACTATAATAGATTGTAGCCTTGTCATTATGGAAGGCAGTATGTTGTCGAGATTCTTGTTACTCTAATGGATGGTAGACTGGTCATTATGGAAGGTAGTCTATTGTCTATATTTTTGTCACTACAATGGATGGTAGCCTTGTCATTATGGAAGGTAGTCTATTGTCGATATTTTTGTTACTAGAATGGATCGTAGCCTTGTTGTTATGGAAGGTAGTCTGTTATCGATATCTTTGTTGCTCCATAGGATGGTAGCCTAGTCATTATGGAAGGTCGTCTGTCGTCGAGATTTTTGTTACTCCAATGGATGGTATCCTTGTCATTATTTAAGGTAGTATGTTGTCGATATCTATGTTACTCCAATGAATGGTAGCCTTGTCATTATGGAAGGTAGTCTGTTGTCGAGATTTTTGTTACTCTAAGGTGTGGTAGCCTTGTCATTATGGAAGGTAGTGTGTTGTCAATATTTTTGTTATTCAAATGGTTGGTAGCCTTGTCATTATGGAAGTTAGTCTGTTGTCGAGATTTTTGTTACTACAATGGTTTGTATCCTTGTCATTATGGAAGGTAGTCTGTTGTCTAGATTTTTGTTACTATAATAGATTGTAGCCTTGTCATTATGGAAGGTAGTATGTTGTCGAGATTCTTGTTACTCTATCTGATGGTAGCCTTGTCATTATGGAAGGTAGTCTATTGTCTATATTTTTGTCACTACAATGGATGGTAGCCTTGTCATTATGGAAGGTAGTCTATTGTCGATATTTTTGTTACTAGAATGAATTGTAGCCTTGTTGTTATGGAAGGTAGTCTCTTATCGATATCTTTGTTACTCCAAAGGATGGTAGCCTAGTCATTATGGAAGGTCGTATGTCGTCGAGATTTTTGTTAATCCAATTGATGGTATCCTTGTCATTATTTAAGGTAGTATGTTGTCGATATCTATGTTACTCCAATGAATGGTAGCCTTATCATTATGGAAGGTAGTCTGTTGTCGAGATTTTTGTTACTCTAAGGTGTGGTAGCCTTGTCATTATGGAAGGTAGTTTGTTGTCAATATTTTTGTTATTCAAATGGTTGGTAGCCTTGTCATTATGGAAGGTAGTCTGTTGTCGAGATTTTTGTTACTACAATGGTTTGTATCCTTGTCGTTATGGAATGTAGTATGTTGTCGATATCTTTCTTACTCCAATGGATGGTAGCCTAGTCATTATGTAAGGTAGTTTGTTGTCGAGATTTTTGTTACTCCATTGGATGGTAGCCTTGTCATTATGGAAGGTAGTTTATTGTCATGATTTTTGTTACTCCAATAGATGGTATCCTTGTCATTATGGAATGTAGTATGTTGTCGTTATCTTTGTTACTCCAATGGATGGTAGCCTTGTCATTATGGAAGGTAGTCTGTTGTCGAGAATTTTGTTACTCTAAGGGATGGTAGCCTTGTCATTATGGAAAGTAGTTTGTTGTCGAGATTTTTAGTATTCCAGTGGATGGTAGCCTTTTCATTATGAAAGGTAGTCTATTGTCGACATTTTTGTTACTATAATTGATTGTAGCCTTGTCATTATGGAAGGCAGTATGTTGTCGAGATTCTTGTTACTCTAATGGATGGTAGACTGGTCATTATGGAAGGTAGTCTATTGTCTATATTTTTGTCACTACAATGGATGGTAGCCTTTTCATGATGGAAGGTAGTCTATTGTCAATATTTTTGTTACTAGAATGGATCGTAGCCTTGTTGTTATGGAAGGTAGTCTGTTATCGATATCTTTGTTACTCTAAGGGATAATAGCCTTGTCATTATGGAAATTAGTTTGTTGTCGATATTTTTGTTATTCCAATGGATGGTAGCCTTTTCATTATGAAAGGTAGACTATTGTCGACATTTTTGTTACTATAATTGATTGTAGCCTTGTCATTATGGAAGGTAGTCTATTGTCGAGATTTTTGTTACTCTAATGGATGGTAGCCTTATAATTATAAAAGGTAGTATATTGTCGAGATTTTTGTAAATACAATGGATGGTAGCCTTGTCATTATGGAAGATAGTTTGTTGTCTAGATTTTTGTTACTACAATGGATTGTAGCCTTGTCGTTATGGAATGTAGTCTGTTGTCTATATTTTTGTTACTATAATAGATTGTAGCCTTGTCATTATGGAAGGCAGTATGTTGTCGAGATTCTTGTTACTCTAATGGATGGTAGACTGGTCATTATGGAAGGTAGTCTATTGTCTATATTTTTGTCACTACAATGGATGGTAGCCTTTTCATTATGGAAGGTAGTCTATTGTCGATATTTTTGTTACTAGAATGGATCGTAGCCTTGTTGTTATGGAAGGTAGTCTGTTATCGATATCTTTGTTGCTCCAAAGGATGGTAGCCTAGTCATTATGGAAGGTCGTCTGTCGTCGAGATTTTTGTTACTCCAATGGATGGTATCCTTGTCATTATTTAAGGTAGTATGTTGTCGATATCTATGTTACTCCAATGAATGGTAGCCTTGTCATTATGGATGGTAGTCTGTTGTCGAGATTTTTGTTACTCTAAGGTGTGGTAGCCTTGTCATTATGGAAGGTAGGGTGTTGTCAATATTTTTGTTATTCAAATGGTTGGTAGCCTTGTCATTATGGAAGTTAGTCTGTTGTCGAGATTTTTGTTACTACAATGGTTTGTATCCTTGTCATTATGGAAGGTAGTCTGTTGTCTAGATTTTTGTTACTATAATAGATTGTAGCCTTGTCATTATGGAAGGTAGTATGTTGTCGAGATTCTTGTTACTCTATTGGATGGTAGCCTTGTCATTATGGAAGGTAGTCTATTGTCTATATTTTTGTCACTACAATGGATGGTAGCCTTGTCATTATGGAAGGTAGTCTATTGTCGATATTTTTGTTACTAGAATGGATTGTAGCCTTGTTGTTATGGAAGGTAGTCTCTTATCGATATCTTTGTTACTCCAAAGGATGGTAGCCTAGTCATTATGGAAGGTCGTATGTCGTCGAGATTTTTGTTAATCCAATGGATGGTATCCTTGTCATTATTTAAGGTAGTATGTTGTCGATATCTATGTTACTCCAATGAATGGTAGCCTTGTCATTATGGAAGGTAGTCTGTTGTCGAGATTTTTGTTACTCTAAGGTGTGGTAGCCTTGTCATTATGGAAGGTAGTGTGTTGTCAATATTTTTGTTATTCAAATGGTTGGTAGCCTTGTCATTATGGAAGGTAGTCTGTTGTCGAGATTTTTGTTACTACAATGGTTTGTATCCTTGTCATTATGGAATGTAGTATGTTGTTGATATCTTTCTTACTCCAATGGATGGTAGCCTAGTCATTATGTAAGGTAGTTTGTTGTCGAGATTTTTGTTACTCCATTGGATGGTAGCCTTGTCATTATGGAAGGTAGTTTATTGTCGTGATTTTTGTTACTCCAATAGATGGTAACCTTGTCATTATGGAATGTAGTATGTTGTCGTTATCTTTGTTACTCCAATGGATGGTAGCCTTGTCATTATGGAAGGTAGTCTGTTGTCGAGAATTTTGTTACTCTAAGGGATGGTAGCCTTGTCATTATGGAAAGTAGTTTGTTGTCGAGATTTTTGATATTCCAGTGGATGGTAGCCTTTTCATTATGAAAGGTAGTCTATTGTCGACATTTTTGTTACTCCAATGGATGGTAGCCTTGTCATTGTGGAAGGTAGTCTGTTGTCGAGGTTTTTGTTACTCCAACGGATGGTAGCCTTGTCATTATAGAAGGTTGTATATTGTCGAGATTTTTGTCACTACAATGAATGGTAGCCATGTCATTATGGAAGGTAGTCTGTTGTTGAGAATTTTGTTACTACAATGGATTGTAGCCTTGTCGTTATGGAAGGTAGTTTATTGTCGTGATTTTTGTTACTCCAATGGATGGTATCCTTGTCATTATGGAATGTAGTCTGTTGTTTAGATTTTTGTTACTCCATTGGATGGTAGCCTTGTCATTATGGAAGGTAGTCTATTGTCGAGATTTTTGTTACTCCAATAGATGGTAGCATTATCATTATGGAAGGTTGTCTATTATCGTTATTTTTGTCTCTCCAATGGATGGTAGCCTTGTAATTATGGAAGGTTTTCTATTGTCGATATTTTTGTCTCTCTAATGGATGGTAGCCTTGTCATTATGGAAGGTATTTTGTTGTTGAGATTTTTGTTACTCCAATGGATGCTAGCCTTGTCATTATGGAAGGTAGTCTGTTGTGGAGATTTTTGTTACTCCGATGGATGGTACCATTGTCATTATTGATGGTAGTCTGTTGTCGCGAAGTTTTTTACTCTAATGGATGGTAGCCTTGTCATTATGGAACGCAGTCTGTTGTCGATGTTTTTGTTACTCCACTGGATGCTACCCTTGTCATTATGGAAGGTAGTCTGTCGTTGAGATTTTTTTCACTCCAATGGATGGAAGCCTTGTCACTATGGAAGGTAGTTTGTTGTTCATATTTTTATTACTCCAATGGATGGTAGCCTTGTCATTATAGAAGGTAGTCTATTGTCGAGATTTTTGTTACTCCAATGGATGGTAGCATTATCATTATGGAAGGTTCTCTGTTCTCGATATATTTGTTTCTCCAATGGATGGTAGCCTAGTCATTATGGAAGGTAGTCTGTTTTCGAGATTTTTGTTACTCCAATGGATGGTAGCCTTGTCACTATGGGAGGTAGTCTGTTGTTCATATTTTTGTTACTCCAATGGATGGTCGCCTTGTCATTATGGAAGGTAGTTTGTTGTAGTGATTTTTAAAATTGCAATGGATGGTAGCCTTGTCATTATGGAAGGTAGTCTGTTGTCGACATTTTTGTTACTCCAACGGATGGTACCATTGTCATTATGGATGGTAGTCTGTTGTAGAGAATTTTGTTACTCCAATGGATGGTAGCCTTGTCATTATGGAACGCAGTCTGTTGTCGATGTTTTTGTTACTCCAATGGATGTTACCCTTGTCATTATGGAAGGTAATCTGTTGTGGAGATTTTTGTTATTCCAATGGATAGTAGCCTTGTCACTATTGAAGGTAGTCTTTTGTCGATATTTTTTTTTCTCCAATGGATGCTAGCCTTGTCATTATGGAAGGTAATTTGTCGTTGCGATTTCTATCACTCCAATGGATGGTAGCCTTGTCACTATGGAAGGTAGTCTGTTGTTCATATTTTGTTACTCCAATGGAAGGTAGCCTTGTCATTATGGAAGGTAGTCTATTGACGAGATTTTTGTTTCTACAATTGATGGTAGCATTATCATTATGAAAGGTAGTCTGTTGTCGATATTTTTGTTACTCAAAGGGATGGTAGCCTTTTCATTATGGTAGTTAGTATGTTATCGATATCTTTGTTACTCCAATGGATTGTAGACTTGTCATTATGGAAGGTAGTCTGTTGTCAAGATTTTTGTTACTCCAATTGATGGTACCATTATCATTATGGATAGTAGTCTGTTATCGAGAATTTTTTTACTCCAATGGATGGTAGCCTTGTCATTATGGAACGTAGTCTATTGTCGATGTTTTTGTTACTCCACTAGATGCTACCCTTATCATTATGGAAGGTATTCTGTTGTCGAGATTTTTGTTATTCCAATGGATGGTAGCCTTGTCACTATGGAATGTATTCTGTTGTTGAGATTTTTTTTACTCTAATGGATGCTAGCCTTGTCATTATGGAAGTTAGTTTGTCGTTGTGATTTTTGTCACTCCAATGGATGATAGCCTTGTCACTATGGAAGGTAGTCTGTTGTTCATATTTTTGTTACTCTAATGGATGGTAGCATTGTCATTATAGAAGGTAGTCTATTGTCGAGATGTTTGTTACTCCAATGGATGGTAACATTATCATTATGGAAGGTCGTCTGTCATCGAGATTTTTGTTACTCTAATGGATGGTATCCCTGTCATTATTTAAGGTAGTATGTTGTCGATATCTATGTCATTATGGAAGGTAGTCTTTTGTCGAGATTTTTGTTACTCTAAGGTGTGGTAGCCTTGTCATTAAGGAAGGTAGTGTGTTGTCAATATTTTTGTTATTCAAATGGTTGGTAGACTTGTCATTATGGAAGGTAGTCTGTTGTCGAGATTTTTGTTACTACAATGGTTTGTATCCTTGTCGTTATGGAAGGTAGTCTATTGTCGATATCTTTGTTACTCCAATGGATGGTAGCCTTGTCATTATGGAGGGTAGTCTATTGTCGAGAATTTTGTTACTCTAAGGGATGGTAGCCTTGTCATTATGGAAAGTAGTATGTTGTCGAGATTTTTGTTATTCCAATGGATGGTAGCCTTGTCATTATGAAAGGTAGTCTATTGTCGAGATATTTGTTACTATAATAGATTGTAGCCTTGTCATTATGGAAGGTAGTCTATTGTCGAGATTTTTGTTACTCCAGTGGATGGTAGCCTTGTCATTATAGAAGGTAGTATATTGTCGAGATTTTTGTAAATACAATGGATGGTAGCCTTCTCATTATGGAAGGTAGTCTGTTGTCTAGATTTTTGTTAATACAATGGATTGTAGCCTTGTCGTTATGGAAGGTAGTCTGTTGTCGAGATTTTTGTTACTATAATAGATTGTAGACTTGTCATTATGGAAGGTAGTATGTTGCCGAGATTCTTGTTACTCCAATGGATGGTAGCCTTGTCATTATGGAAGGTAGTCTATTGTCTATATTTTTCTCACTACAATGGATGGTAGCCTTGTCATTATGGAAGGTAGTCAATTGTCGAGATTTTTATTACTACAATGGATTGTAGCCTTGTCGTTATTTAAGGTAGTATGTTGTCGATATCTATGTTACTCCAATGGATGGTAGCCATGTCATTATGGAAGGTAGTGTGTTGTCAATATTTTTGTTATTCCAATAGATGGTAGCCTTGTCATTATGGAAGGTAGTCTGTTGTCGAGGTTTTTGTTACACCAATGGATGGTAGCCTTGTCATTATAGAAGGTAGTATATTGTCAAGGATTTTTGTCACTACAATGGATGGTAAACATGTCATTATGTAAGGTAGTCTGTTGTCGAAATTTTTGTTATTACAATGGATTGTAGGGTTGTCATTATGGAAGGTAATCTATTATCGATATCTTTGTTACTCCAAAGGATGGTAGCCTAGTCATTATGGAAGGTAGTTTGTTGTCTAGATTTTTGTTACTCCATTGGATGGTAGCCTTGTCATTATGGAAGGTAGTGTGATTTCAATATTTTTGTTATTCTAATGGATGGTAGCCTTGTCATTATGGAAGCTAGTCTGTTGTCGGGATTTTTATTACTCCAATGGATGGTATCCTTGTCATTATGGAAGGTAGTATGTTGTCGATATCTTTCTTACTCCAATGGATGGTAGTCTAGTCATTATGTAAGGTAGTTTGTTGTCGAGATTTTTGTTACTCCATTGGATGGTAGCCTTGTCATTATGGAAGGTAGTTTATTGTCGTGATTTTTGTTACTCCAATGGATGGTATCCTTGTCATTATGGAATGTAGTATGTTGTCGATATCTTTGTTACTCCAATGGATGGTAGCCTTGTCATTATGGAAGGTAGTCTGTTGTCGAGAATTTTATTACTCTAAGGGATGGTAGCCTTGTCATTATGGAAAGTAGTTTGTTGTCGAGATTTTTTTTATTCCAATGGATGGTAGCCTTGTCATTATGAAAGGTAGTCTATTGTCGAGATATTTGTTACTATAATAAATTGTAGCCTTGTCATTATGGAAGGTAGTCTATTGTCTAGATTTTTGTTACTCCAATGGATGGTAGCCTTGTCATTATAGAAGGTACTATATTGTCGAGATTTTTGTAAATACAATGGATGGTAGCCATGTCATTATGGAAGGTAGTCTGTTGTCGAGATTTTTGTTACTACAATGGATTGTAGGGTTGTCGTTATGGAACGTAATCTATTATCGATATCTTTGTTACTCCAAAGGATGGTAGCCTAGTCATTATGGAAGGTAGTCTGTTGTCTAGATTTTTGTTACTCCATTGGATGGTAGCCTTGTCATTATGGAAGGTAGTGTGTTGTCAATATTTTTGTTATTCTAATAGATGGTAGCCTTGTCATTATGGAAGGTAGTCTGTTGTCGGGATTTTTGTTACTCTAAGGGATGGTAGCCTTGTCATTATGGAAAGTAGTTTGTTGTCGAGATTTTTGTTATTCCAATGGATGGTAGCCTTTTCATTATGAAAGGTAGTCTATTGTCGACATTTTTGTTACTATAATTGATTGTAGCCTTGTCATTATGGAATGTAGTATGTTGTCGAGATTCTTGTTACTCTAATGGATGGTAGCCTTGTCATTATGGAAGGTAGTCTATTGTCTATATTTTTGTCACTACAATGGATGGTAGCCTCGTCATTATGGAAGGTAGTCTATTATCGATATTTTTGTTACTAGAATGGATTGTAGCCTTGTTGTTATGGAAGGTAGTCTGTTATCGATATCTTTGTTACTCCAAAGGATGGTAGCCTAGTCATTATGGAAGGTCGTCTGTCGTCGAGATTTTTGTTACTCCAATGGATGGTATCCTTGTCATTATTTAAGGTAGTATGTTGTCGATATCTATGTTACTCCAATGAATGGTAGCCTTGTCATTATGGAAGGTAGTCTGTTGTCGAGATTTTTGTTACTCCAATGGATGGTAGCCTTGTATTTACAGAAGGTAGTATATTGTCGAGATTTTTGTAAATACAATGGATGGTAGCCTTGTCGTTATGGAAGATAGTCTATTGTCTAGATTTTTGTTACTACAATGGATTGTAGCCTTGTCGTTATGGAATGTAGTCTGTTGTCTAGATTTTTGTTACCATAATAGATTGTAGCCTTGTCATTATGGAAGGTAGTATGTTGTCGAGATTCTTGTTACTCTATTAGATGGTAGCCTTGTCATTATGGAAGGTAGTCTATTGTCTATATTTTTGTCACTACAATGGATGGTAGCCTTGTCATTATGGAAGGGAGTCTATTGTCGATACTTTTGTTACTAGAATGGATTGTAGCCTTGTTGTTATGGAAGGTAGTCTCTTATCGATATCTTTGTTACTCCAAAGGATGGTAGCCTAGTCATTATGGAAGGTCGTATGTCGTCGAGATTTTTGTTAATCCAATGGATGGTATCCTTGTCATTATTTAAGGTAGTATGTTGTCGATATCTATGTTACTCCAATGAATGGTAGCCTTGTCATTATGGAAGGTAGTCTGTTGTCGAGATTTTTGTTACTCTAAGGTGTGGTAGCCTTGTCATTATGGAAGGTAGTGTGTTGTCAATATTTTTGTTATTCAAATGGTTGGTAGCCTTGTCATTATGGAAGGTAGTCTGTTGTCGAGATTTTTGTTACTACAATGGTTTGTATCCTTGTCGTTATGGAATGTAGTATGTTGTCGATATCTTTCTTACTCCAATGGATGGTAGCCTAGTCATTATGTAAGGTAGTTTGTTGTCGAGATTTTTGTTACTGCATTGGATGGTAGCCTTGTCATTATGGAAGGTAGTTTATTGTCGTGATTTTTGTTACTCCAATAGATGGTATCCTTGTCATTATGGAATGTAGTATGTTGTCGTTATCTTTGTTACTCCAATGGATGGTAGCCTTGTCATTATGGAAGGTAGTCTGTTGTCGAGAATTTTGTTACTCTAAGGGATGGTAGCCTTGTCATTATGGAAAGTAGTTTGTTGTCGAGATTTTTGTTATTCCAGTGGATGGTAGCCTTTTCATTATGAAAGGTAGTCTATTGTCGACATTTTTGTTACTATAATTGATTGTAGCCTTGTCATTATGGAAGGTAGTCTATTGTCGAGATTTTTATTACTCTAATGGATGGTAGCCTTGTCATTATGGAATGTAGTATGTTGTCATTATCTTTGTTACTCCAATGGATGGTAGCCTTGTCATTATGGAAGGTAGTCTGTTGTCGAGAATTTTGTTACTCTAAGGGATGGTAGCCTTGTCATTATGGAAAGTAGTTTGTTGTCGAGATTTTTGTTATTCCAGTGGATGGTAGCCTTTTCATTATGAAAGGTAGTCTATTGTCGACATTTTTGTTACTATAATTGATTGTAGCCTTGTCATTATGGAAGGTAGTCTATTGTCGAGATTTTTATTACTCTAATGGATGGTAGCCTTGTAATTATAGAAGGTAGTATATTGTCGAGATTTTTGTAAATACAATGGATGGTAGCCTTGTCATTATGGAAGATAGTTTGTTGTCTAGATTTTTGTTACTACAATGGATTGTAGCCTTGTCGTTATGGAATGTAGTCTGTTGTCTATATTTTTGTTACTATAATAGATTGTAGCCTTGTCATTATGGAAGGCAGTATGTTGTCGAGATTCTTGTTACTCTAATGGATGGTAGACTGGTCATTATGGAAGGTAGTCTATTGTCTATATTTTTGTCACTACAATGGATGGTAGCCTTGTCATTATGGAAGGTAGTCTATTGTCGATATTTTTGTTACTAGAATGGATTGTAGCCTTGTTGTTATGGAAGGTAGTCTGTTATCGATATCTTTGTTACTCCAAAGGATGGTAGCCTAGTCATTATGGAAGGTCGTCTGTCGTCGAGATTTTTGTTACTCCAATGGATGGTATCCTTGTCATTATTTAAGGTAGTATGTTGTCGATATCTATGTTACTCCAATGAATTGTAGCCTTGTCATTATGGAAGGTAGTCTGTTGTCGAGATTTTTGTTACTCTAAGGTGTGGTAGCCTTGTCATTATGGAAGGTAGTGTGTTGTCAATATTTTTGTTATTCAAATGGTTGGTAGCCTTGTCATTATGGAAGGTAGTCTGTTGTCGAGATTTTTGTTACTACAATGGTTTGTATCCTTGTCGTTATGGAAGGTAGTATGTTGTCGATATCTTTCTTACTCCAATGGATGGTAGCCTAGTCATTATGTAAGGAAGTTTGTTGTCGAGATTTTTGTTACTCCATTGGATGGTAGCCTTGTCATTATGGAAGGTAGTTTATTGTCGTGATTTTTGTTACTCCAATGGATGGTATCCTTGTCATTATGGAATGTAGTATGTTGTCGATGTCTTTGTTACTCCAATGGATGGTAGCCTTGTCATTATGGAAGGTAGTCTGTTGTCGAGAATTTTGTTACTCTAAGGGATAATAGCCTTGTCATTATGGAAATTAGTTTGTTGTCGAGATTTTTGTTATTCCAATGGATGGTAGCCTTTTCATTATGAAAGGTAGACTATTGTCGACATTTTTGTTACTATAATTGATTGTAGCCTTGTCATTATGGAAGGTAGTCTATTGTCGAGATTTTTGTTACTCTAATGGATGGTAGCCTTGTAATTATAAAAGGTAGTATATTGTCGAGATTTTTGTAAATACAATGGATGGTAGCCTTGTCATTATGGAAGATAGTTTGTTGTCTAGATTTTTGTTACTACAATGGATTGTAGCCTTGTCGTTATGGAATGTAGTCTGTTGTCTATATTTTTGTTACTATAATAGATTGTAGCCTTGTCATTATGGAAGGCAGTATGTTGTCGAGATTCTTGTTACTCTAATGGATGGTAGACTGGTCATTATGGAAGGTAGTCTATTGTCTATATTTTTGTCACTACAATGGATGGTAGCCTTGTCATTATGGAAGGTAGTCTATTGTCGATATTTTTGTTACTAGAATGGATCGTAGCCTTGTTGTTATGGAAGGTAGTCTGTTATCGATATCTTTGTTGCTCCATAGGATGGTAGCCTAGTCATTATGGAAGGTCGTCTGTCGTCGAGATTTTTGTTACTCCAATGGATGGTATCCTTGTCATTATTTAAGGTAGTATGTTGTCGATATCTATGTTACTCCAATGAATGGTAGCCTTGTCATTATGGAAGGTAGTCTGTTGTCGAGATTTTTGTTACTCTAAGGTGTGGTAGCCTTGTCATTATGGAAGGTAGTGTGTTGTCAATATTTTTTGTTATTCAAATGGTTGGTAGCCTTGTCATTATGGAAGTTAGTCTGTTGTCGAGATTTTTGTTACTACAATGGTTTGTATCCTTGTCATTATGGAAGGTAGTCTGTTGTCTAGATTTTTGTTACTATAATAGATTGTAGCCTTGTCATTATGGAAGGTAGTATGTTGTCGAGATTCTTGTTACTCTATCTGATGGTAGCCTTGTCATTATGGAAGGTAGTCTATTGTCTATATTTTTGTCACTACAATGGATGGTAGCCTTGTCATTATGGAAGGTAGTCTATTGTCGATATTTTTGTTACTAGAATGAATTGTAGCCTTGTTGTTATGGAAGGTAGTCTCTTATCGATATCTTTGTTACTCCAAAGGATGGTAGCCTAGTCATTATGGAAGGTCGTATGTCGTCGAGATTTTTGTTAATCCAATTGATGGTATCCTTGTCATTATTTAAGGTAGTATGTTGTCGATATCTATGTTACTCCAATGAATGGTAGCCTTATCATTATGGAAGGTAGTCTGTTGTCGAGATTTTTGTTACTCTAAGGTGTGGTAGCCTTGTCATTATGGAAGGTAGTTTGTTGTCAATATTTTTGTTATTCAAATGGTTGGTAGCCTTGTCATTATGGAAGGTAGTCTGTTGTCGAGATTTTTGTTACTACAATGGTTTGTATCCTTGTCGTTATGGAATGTAGTATGTTGTCGATATCTTTCTTACTCCAATGGATGGTAGCCTAGTCATTATGTAAGGTAGTTTGTTGTCGAGATTTTTGTTACTCCATTGGATGGTAGCCTTGTCATTATGGAAGGTAGTTTATTGTCATGATTTTTGTTACTCCAATAGATGGTATCCTTGTCATTATGGAATGTAGTATGTTGTCGTTATCTTTGTTACTCCAATGGATGGTAGCCTTGTCATTATGGAAGGTAGTCTGTTGTCGAGAATTTTGTTACTCTAAGGGATGGTAGCCTTGTCATTATGGAAAGTAGTTTGTTGTCGAGATTTTTAGTATTCCAGTGGATGGTAGCCTTTTCATTATGAAAGGTAGTCTATTGTCGACATTTTTGTTACTATAATTGATTGTAGCCTTGTCATTATGGAAGGCAGTATGTTGTCGAGATTCTTGTTACTCTAATGGATGGTAGACTGGTCATTATGGAAGGTAGTCTATTGTCTATATTTTTGTCACTACAATGGATGGTAGCCTTTTCATGATGGAAGGTAGTCTATTGTCAATATTTTTGTTACTAGAATGGATCGTAGCCTTGTTGTTATGGAAGGTAGTCTGTTATCGATATCTTTGTTACTCTAAGGGATAATAGCCTTGTCATTATGGAAATTAGTTTGTTGTCGATATTTTTGTTATTCCAATGGATGGTAGCCTTTTCATTATGAAAGGTAGACTATTGTCGACATTTTTGTTACTATAATTGATTGTAGCCTTGTCATTATGGAAGGTAGTCTATTGTCGAGATTTTTGTTACTCTAATGGATGGTAGCCTTATAATTATAAAAGGTAGTATATTGTCGAGATTTTTGTAAATACAATGGATGGTAGCCTTGTCATTATGGAAGATAGTTTGTTGTCTAGATTTTTGTTACTACAATGGATTGTAGCCTTGTCGTTATGGAATGTAGTCTGTTGTCTATATTTTTGTTACTATAATAGATTGTAGCCTTGTCATTATGGAAGGCAGTATGTTGTCGAGATTCTTGTTACTCTAATGGATGGTAGACTGGTCATTATGGAAGGTAGTCTATTGTCTATATTTTTGTCACTACAATGGATGGTAGCCTTTTCATTATGGAAGGTAGTCTATTGTCGATATTTTTGTTACTAGAATGGATCGTAGCCTTGTTGTTATGGAAGGTAGTCTGTTATCGATATCTTTGTTGCTCCAAAGGATGGTAGCCTAGTCATTATGGAAGGTCGTCTGTCGTCGAGATTTTGTTACTCCAATGGATGGTATCCTTGTCATTATTT